>OY728150.1:360053746-361405829 GCA_963277665.1 Viscum album
TTCGTGTGGTCAGACAGATGTCAGCAGAGCTTCCAGGAGCTGAGACAGAGATTGACTAGTGCACCTATCTTGAGGTTGCCTGAGGAGGGAGTAGGGTACGTAGTCTACTACGATGCATCAGGGAACGGACTCGGATGTGTTATGATGCAGGAGCGGGCAGTGATCGCCTATGGATCACGTCAGTTGAGGCCGCATGAGCAGAACTACGCTACCCATGACCTGGAGTTAGCAGCAGTGGTCTTCGCTCTGAAGACATGGCGACACTATCTGATGGGCGAGCGCTTTACAGTCTTTTCCGATCATCAGATTCTCAGGTATATCTTCTCGCAGAAGGGCCTGAACCTGAGACAGCGACGATGGCTCGAGTTCCTCCAGGACTATGACTTTGAGATAGTCTATACTCCTGGGAAGGGGAACGTAGTAGCCGATGCCCTCAGCAGGAGGACGGGCATTCAGCTACTTGAGGAGGCGACGGAGCAGCTAGCCTCTTTGAAGATATCCTTCGTGGATAGAGATGGAGCAGCCTTCCTCCAGTCTCTCACAGTCACCCCTCCACTACTGTAGCGGATAAGAGAGGCATAGCGTGAGGACGCTGACTGTGAGACACGGCGTGCGCAGATATCCTCGGGACAGGCACCTGATGGTTTCTCCCTTGGAGTAGAGCACGACATCCTTTTTAGAGGACGTACCATGGTACCAGTCGCTTTGCGAGAGGAAGTGCTGAGAGAGTTTCACACTTCTCCTTTGGCAGTACATCCTGGAGTGACAAAGATGTACCAGGACCTCAGACGACAACACTGGTGGCTGGGCATGAAGAAGGCAGTAGCAGAGTTCGTTTCTCGATGCCTCACCTGTCAGCAGGTGAAGGCAGAGCATCAGGTACCAGCAGGCTTGGTACAGCCCTTGGAGGTTCCGGAGTGGAAGTGGGACGGCATATCTATGGACTTCGTGACTGGATTTCCACGCACTTCCAGAGGTCATGACTCCATCTGGGTGATTGTTGACCGACTCACCAAGTCGGCACACTTCTTACCCATCAGAGAGCAGGGCTCAGTGGAGAGCTTGGGACGTCTCTACATTCAGGAGATTGTGCAGCTCCACGGTGTGCCATCATCTATCGTATCTGATAGAGATGCTCGCTTTACTTCCCGGCTTTGGAAGGGGTTACAGGAGGCGTTCAGGACACAGCTACGTCTGAGCACAGCCTTTCACCCTCAGACGGATGGTCAGACGGAGAGGACCATTCAGACTCTCGAGGACATGCTCCGTGCATGTGTCCTCGACTTTGGTCGTAGCTGGGAGGATCACCTACCCTTGGTGGAGTTTGCGTACAACAACAGCTACCACTCCACCATCGGGATGGCACCGTACAAGGCATTGTACGACCGACCTTGTAGATCTCCTTTGTGCTGGACAGACCCTGGGGAGTCAGCACTTGTGGGACTGGAGATGGTCCAGGCCACGACAGAGAAGGTCCAGGTCATCCAGGAGCGGATGAGGACAGCACAGAGCCGGCAGAAGTCATATGCTGACAGGAGGCGGAGGCCACTAGAGTTCGAGGATGGCGACCACGTCTTCTTGCGGGTCTCACCTCGACGTGGTATTCGGAGATTTGGCCGAGGCGGCAAGTTATCTCCGCGCTTCATCGGACCCTTCCAGGTCCTCAGCAGGGTTCGCGAGGTGGCTTATCACCTGGCTCTGCCACCTCAGTTGCACCAGGTGCACGACATCTTCCACGTATCCCAGCTGAGGAGATACGTGCACGACCCGACGCACATCATTGACCATGGGGAGCTTGACGTTGAGGATGGGGCGACTTTTACGGAGGTCCCGATGGAGATAGAGGATCGACAGGAGTGGGTCCTACATGGGCGATCGATTCCTCTTATGCGCATCAGATGGCAGTACGAGAATCTCCAGGAGAGCACATGGGAGCGGGAAGCTCAGATGCGTGCTCAGTACCCTCATTTGTTTCCCTAGTTCTTGATGTATCTTTACGGGGACGTAAAGCCCTGAGGTGGGAGTAATGTAAAGACCCGTAAAATTCAAGGGAAATTTTTTCTTAATTTTCTTTGGAATTTTACCAGAGCGTGGTTTCAGACAGCACCTGATTCCGAGGCCCGGAGTGCCCGGAATCATTTTCCGAAGTTTGGCTCGGGTACGTTCAGTGAACGAACGAGCGGGAATTTCTAACTTTTGATCTGGTGCTCGGAATTGAAATCCGAGGACACCGATGAACTCGCAACGCCGATATTCGCTTAAGGAGACCTTTTCCAAAGTTGCGTTTAATGCGGGACGAAAGTTAGTTTTTGGGAGAATTATAAAAAGTTGAATAAAAATGTGGAACACTTTTTATTTTATCTTTTGTTGGTTAACTTCTCTCAAAGGAAGTTAGGGGTGGGACCCACACCCACTTAACCTCCCTTGAGAGGATTAAGTGTGGTGGGACCCACACGAACCTAAACCTTCCATCTTCTCTCAAACTCCCTTTAACCCCTCTTTAAATGACATGACAAATTGTTATTTAATTTTGGAGTTATCTTATTTGAATTTCAAACCTTTGAAATTCAATTTGTTAAGTTTGTGAATAAAATAAGACTCTATCTTATTTTATTTGGTTAGAATTGTTTAGCCATTTTGAGAGCTTTTCCTTCTTCTTCAATCTTTGACGAAGAACGCTCAAGCTTTGACGAAGAACGCTCAAGCTCCGACGAAGAACGCCGCTCCTCTCTTCTTCGTCTTCCGTGTCAACGAAAGGGAACGCCGCTTCCTCCTCGGACTTCCTTCGTCGGCATACGAAGATTCACCAATGACGTACCTCTTCGGACGTACTTCTTCGTCATCGGTTTTGACGAACGATTACCGCGGCGCCCGACGTCCGCGACGTTGTCTTCCACGGAACGTTGACAAATCTTCGAACTTATACCCAAGGTAGGGGTTGTTGTCATTTGTTTATTTATTTATTCTTGTTCGTGGTTCTGTCATGACTAACGTGAGGATATTTAAATTTGTATTATCATATAACGTGAGGGGGCCGGACCGCATGAACACGGCCGAACCCCCTCCTTTGTTCTTGTTGATTTATATTGCGGATGAAACAAGATGGCGTGGTGCCGTCGCACCACGCGGTTATTCGCACGCTTATATTGCGCGGCACCATCGCGCCGCGCCATGGAAGGATCATCAAGAACGCGACGGCGTCACGCCGCGTCGAAGGGAATCAAAGGCGCGGCGGAGGGGCGCGGTTCCGTCGCACCGCGCCGGACGACGAACACCACGGCCGGTTCCGGGCCGCGGCGGGACGAGAAGACCGGCGGCCGGGCCGCCGGCGTCGGAAGCCGGAAAGGGGACCGGTTTGCCGGTCCCGTTGGAGAAAAACCAGCCGGCCAGGTGGCCGGCCGGATGGTCAAAATCCGGGGGAATTTAATTCCCCCGGCCAGCGCTCAAAAGCTCCCCCATTTAATTGGGGGGGGGGGGGGCAGTTTCCTTGAGGGGGGTAGGCGGCCCCCCGGTCCTCTTCAAAGCAGGCCCCCCATGAGGGGGGGGGGGGGTTTCCAAAGGCGTGGATAAAAGCCGCGCCGCCATCTGCTGGAAGCGGGGGCTTAGCCCCCCGCGCGTGACCCCAGCGGCACCAGGCCGTGCGGCCTCGCCGGACCGCGCCGCCGCGCCGATCCGCGCCGCCGCGCCGGTCCGCCGCCGGCCGGGCCGGGTCGGACCCGGGTCGGGTCGACCCGGTTCGGGCCGACCCAGGGGGGGGGGGGGTCGGGCCGGGTCGGCCCGGACCCGGACCCCCCGTTTTCGAGACGGTTTTGGTCTTTTGGCCATAACTTGAGCCACAGACCTCCGATCGACGAACCGTCTATGGAAACGCGATCCTTGGATCGAGACGGTCGTTTCAGTATATCGTACTCAAAGTTTCGGAACACTTTGAGTTCGGCCGGGTTGGTTCGTTCACGAAACCAACCGGGCCTTCGGAGCGGAAACACTCATATCTCGAGCTACGAACGTCCAATTGACGTACCGTCAGCTTTGCTGTGTTCCTCTTAGTGAGACGGATCTTTTGGCATACTCCGCCCGATGTTTGGACGCAGGTGGACTACGGTCGGGTTGGTTTTTCCTTAAAAACCAACCGGGCCCAGGGACGAAAATGCCAATAACTCTCAGACCGGGCGTCCGATCGACGCGCCGTCTGTTGTGTTGAGTTCCTGTTGACGATACGAAACTTTTTGGATACATCAACTCTGGACTTTGTGACCGTTGATGTATCAGCCTCTCGGCTCGTGGAGCGGACCCTCCGAACGAGCTTGCTGTGTGCGGGAACCCTAGTGATGGCTGCAACTGTTACTGTGACTACTACTGCTACTACTGCTACTGTGACTGCGACGACGACAGTACAGAGATCCTGTGTGGATTCGACGACGACAACTACAACACTCAGCGATCCTACGTGGATCAGTGCTACAGGTCCTGTGTGGGCCCGATCCTGTGTGGGTCCTTGCGCTCAGCGGTCCTGTGTGAACCAGCGCCTACAGGTCCTATGTGGGCCCGATCCTGTGTGGGTCTTTTGCGGGGGTTAGTTACCTATCGATCCTTTGTGGGTCCGACGACTTAGATGGATCAGAGATCATCTTTATCGTCCTTTGAAGAAGTATACCTGTGTGAGCTGAATCCTGTTGCTTTCCTATGTGGATTGTGTTGTGCTATCCTGTGTGGATTACGTTTTGCTTTCCTGTGTGGAATACGTTTACTTTCCTGTGTGGACTAAGTTGTACTTGGGCTCGGAGGTTGGAGCGTATTTGAAATTTATGACTTAGGTATATGTATGGGAATATACCTAAGCAATGTCGGTTGTTACTTCGTGATTGTACCTTTCTTCGTGGTTTATCCTTTGTGGATTTGAGAGACCTTCAGGGGTCTCGGGGTCTCTACTGAGTAGCTTATACTCACCCCTGCACGGGCTTTGCCCGCACTACATTGTGTTGGTTGAAGATGACGGACAACGTTGATCTTAGCTGAGGCTTGCAGAGCAGGACGGTACCTAGAGGTGGACCACTGGGCGGGACGTGCTCGGAGCGGACGGCGGGACCCGTGGAGCAGTGGAGCTATCTGTACCCACCCTTCAGGTGGGATTTCCAGTGGACAGCTTGGTGTAGCAGCTTTTACTTTTCAGTTGTTGTTTTCCCCTTCGAGTTGTACTTTACTTTTAGTTTGGGTTTGTATACTGGCCCATTTACTTTTCCGCACTTTCAGTTGTACTCTGCTTTTGCTTAGTGTCTACTTTCCGCTTGCTTACTCTGTGGTGTTTGTTTACTTTACAAAGGCAATGCCTTCCCTTTTTACCGGGATTTACGCCTTGGTGCTAGTCGCCAGCCCCTGGCCTATGTAAGGCGGGCTTGGGGTAGTCACAGCATGGACCCCAAGGGCGGGTCGTGACAATAACAATTAATAATATAATATTTGATTTAAAAACTATTTTGTGTCAATTTTGACACTATTTGATATATTTTTGTGAAAGTCATAACAGAATTATATGTTCGAACCAAGTTGATTAAATCAACACTAATATATCATAGTAACCTAGAAAATTAGTGTAATTCATAAAAAGTCTCAAATTACATTTATTTGAGCATTTATAACATCAATTATGTTAACATTTCCTTAAAAGGGTAATTACTGCATCATCGTTGTGTCATAAATAAATTAATTTATTTAAAGTATAAAAATTATAAATAAAATATCATTATGTAGGAAATCTTTTTAGCTTTCTAATGAATATTTATAGTCCAATTTATCTTATGTATAACCCCATATTAAAAATGTTTTAGTTATTAAACATTGATTTTAACTATTTTAACTATTCATTAAATAAAATAATATTAAATGTCATAATCTAATCCAAGTGGACCTAAATGGTCATATTATATTCATAAGGTTGTTTTTTGGTCGAATTACACTTATCCAATAGAATTAAGACATGTGTTAGGGTAATAGTAATATCATATTTACCCTTAGTTACCCTATTTACTATTAACCGTGGTAAAAAAAGTAAAAAGTTACTATTCACCAAAAATTATTTTCATCTCATTGAACCAAATTTTAGTCCTTGATATTAACCGTGTCTGTTGGATTTTCGAAATTCCATTCACAGAAGCGGTAAAATTATGTTTTATGCAAAATTCAGTTTTAACCTACCACTTAGTGGTTTCACTATTCATCAAAAATTGAAAGTTTTCAGAAAAATACCAAAATTTCACCCTAGGATAATTTCGGTATTCCGAATCCAAAAATGAATTCCATTTTGAAAAATAAAATTCACAAAATTTCAAAAAGTGGTTATTACTATTCATAACGGCTAGTTTTAATAATATTTTAATAGCATATCGTTGTTTAGTGAAACTCGGTATTGCGTACGATGCAAGCTATCGAGGAAGGTCGCGATTGCGTGTAAAGTAAGCCAAGCAAGTGTGTAGTGAAAGATTCCTTTGAACAAAATATTACTCATAAAAATCTCGGGTGTTACACTCAAACTACAAAATAAGGGAAATTATTTCCAATAGATGGAACAATAAGATTTGGATCCCACTCAATCCAAATAAAAAAGGTAAATTACTAGAACTAATCTTGAAGACATCATTCCCTAACCACCCCTAGTGATATAAGGTTCATTATTGTGATGGTTAGCCATGTAATCAAGTACAACCACCTCCTATGTCCCAAAAAATACTACTCAACTGCATACTGAATTTAAGAAAAAAGCTCAATAGGCTCCTTTGATTCCATTTTGTCCTGAACCGTACTGGGTACCCTGCTAACCCAATAATCGAGCCCACCCTTACATTGCCTGAAGGGAATTCCTACTCCCCACTGGTCTACGACTAGCTCCTGGAATCATACAACATGCATGTGGGAATGAATTTTCTAAAAAACATAGTGGAAGTAAATGAAAAAATATACTATTAATAATAAAATAAAATCCACTGGGAGTAATGTACCATAAGTCAAGAAAGACAATAAACCATAAAGTACTATATCAACAATGAAAAAAGGGGAAAACAACACATGTACCTATGGACACAACTCACCAAAACCATGGTTCTATAGTCGAATCTACCTCCACGAGATCCTTTTCCCTTACTCAAACATGAAAGTGAAAAAATATACAAACACCCAAAGACACAAGTATGGTGTGAGCTAAAAATCCTAGTAGGGTGTCACCAAGGATTCCATAATAGATTCCAAAAATATATTAACAAAAATTATGATTTCAATTTTAAAAACAAAAAGGTTTTTAATTTTCAAATCATAATTAATAATTGTTCTAAACAGTTCAAATGATGATAAAATAAATTATGTAAAGTATTAATAAGTGATGGAATATTTCTAAAAAATGGATTAAATAAAACAGTTACATAAAATAATTTACATAAATCCATAAGGCATGTAATATTGTTTTACAATAATGGAATACATTTATATCTCAAATATAAAACAAGCGAGATACATGGTTATATGCAAAATAAGTATTATTTTGTTTATATCTACATGAGTTTGCACTATCTAGGTGATCTTAGAAATATGTGTATACAAACGTCCCCCTAACATAGTCCAAAGATGACCGATCATCATCCCATTAGGGATGTGACCCATTGTATGTATGTTTCATAATTCTGTAATAACATAGAGTGTGTCCAAATAAATCACCAACTACGTAAGTCATGCATCTGATCTTAAAAAATAAATGATTGAAAATTTATTTTAAGACTACCTAAAATACAATTAAATCCTATTCTTCCAGTTCAACTACAAATTCTAATTAAAATTGAAATAGGTTTTAATAAAAAATGGTCCTCTTTAATAAGATAAAAACATTGAGTTTATATCAAAAAATTTTAATCCATTCTCACAAGTATGAAATTCATTCAAAACCTATATCATCAATTTTACAATTCATTTCCACAATTAACTTCAGTAATTTAATTCAAATCATTTCTATAAAATCTTAATTAATTTAGACAATTTAAATCAATGAATTTCCATAAACACATCAGAATTCAATCAAATTGAGGGTTTTCACAATTCTTATGCTAAAACAATTTCAAATATCCCAATTCACTAGAATTTGATTTTATCAAATCAATTCTATTATAGTTTTAGATATTAAACGAATAAAATTAAAATAAATAATACAATTTTTAGGTTAATGAATTTGTCTAAATAGGATGGAATCAACTAACTTTTCCCGCAACATACCACTTTAAATGGCACCCATCAATGAAAAAAAATTGAGTAAAAGACATAAAAACAAAACCTAGAGATGAGATCCAACAAAAAAGACCATATATCTATAAACTCTGGGATGATCTATTGAAATCCCAACAGACGAGAAATAGTGAAATTCAATGAACAAGGGATAAATATTCATGAGAATCACACTACAAATGAAATTAATATTGAAAACTGAACAAGAGGATAAAAAATGTTTAGAGAGATTCATGTTTCCCAATGGATGGATTTAGGTCGAGTGATGAGAAACTGAAGTGGGGAGAAAAAATAAACTCAACAGCACTAGTTGTTTAAATACTGTAGTCTATTTGTTACATAGTGTGTAACAACAATAAATGTCGTGGAACCAAGAAATTCTATTGCTACCAAAAATGGGTCACCTTGAATTAAAAAAATTATTAAATACCTCAGAATGAGTAAAGTCTAGTCAGGATGTGTAACCATTAATGTTTGAAACCTTTCACAACTTGACTCTAGAAACCCTTAAATGTCGTGTAAACCAATTACCCAGTGTGTAACCCTTCGGAAGCCAAGAAAAATATCTAGTTAAAGTTGAGATTCCAAATTTTTTGGCATCATTGTTATAGGTATCCTCTTAATCATTCTCAACCTTACCCAGTAAATGAAAATGAAAACCCATGACAAGGTTAATGGAATACCTATCAGATTAGTAAGGGGATGTTACACTCTATTTGGTTATCCATGATATATATATATTCAGTGTTCACTCTTTAAATCATTCTTTCATATTCATTATGAACTACTGATATAATAACTTTCGAAACACCGCATGAAAAAAATCATCCCTTTCTCCAAAACAATATATTTCATAACTCTTAAACATCAACATTTTTAAATGTGTATTTCCAAATTTAATAGCACTTGATCATCATCATTCTATTATATAAAAATTTATCTCTCTTCTCTCAAAAATAAAATCTTTCCTAAATATGAAATGTCATTTTACTTAAATATAAAACTCAATAATTCCTATATTTAAAACTATATGTATCTAATATATAAATCTCTATTATTCATAACTATGCAACAAAATCCCCCTTCTCCCAAAAATGTTGTTTTTCTTATATTTGACTCTCAATAATACTTATCTCAGAAAATCAATTGTTATTAACTCTAAGACATTATCTTCCTTAATCATGATAATCTATATGTATCATTATCAAAAACAATAATTGAAGAATTATAGGGAACATAATAGAAAAATAAATTAGAATTTCCTTAGGAAACTCTATAGTAAACTCCCTAAAAACTACATCTGAAACTCTATAGGAAACTCTATCGGAAACTACTTCAACAATCACATTATCTATTGAAAATATATTAATATCAAAGAGAATTCATCCATCCATCATTATCAAATAGACACGTCGATATATAATAAATTTTATTAGAGGTAACTAAAAAATGTATCCAAAGTATAGTTTTTTTAGGCTTGGTATGTTTATTTTTGGAATGGAGACATAATGGTCTGGACTCAAAAAAAAGTAACATGATAAGAAATTTTCCCATTTAATAACAATAATTGTGTTTTTAGGGAGTTCATTTATTATAAAATGGTAGAGAATATATTATATGATTTTTTCATGATACAATATTCAATAATCCAATTTCATGATGGGTTGAGATTGTAACCAAATCATGATTTAATTTAGGGGTGGATATAGAATACATACATGTGTAGAGATTTTGAAAATTAATTTCTTTACGTGAGATTGGTTTGGAAAATATTTTCACTCCACTATGAATTTTGAATTTTTTAAAATTATTCTTTTGGAATGAATTTTTTTTAACATATTTATTCATTATTACTAGAATAAAACGATTTATAAATGGATATAATCACTGAAAATTGAATAGAGTCACTATGATATTGATTCTAGTTTAATATTTTTAAGGAAAAATACATATTTTATCTATTTATCTAGGAATTATATATAGTTATATGATTTCTATATATGGTATAATAATCCACATTTTTGTGTAGTGATCCTCTATATGTGGTATTGTTCCTCAATCTATTAGTCATCACATATAGATTTGAAAAATTCATAACATGGGAAGTATACAATTAAAAATTAAAACATCATAACTCACTCATTTTACAACCCGTATTCATTCTATCATAAAAAAATATTTTAATATATATCTTAACTACATTATAACATAAACACTATAAAATGTAACACTAAAACATCATATCATAGAAGTTCAACAACAAAACATCCCAACTCATACATTGTAAAACATCATATTCTGATCCTTATAACATAAAATTTATATAACTTTAAATTCATATATACATAATGACTATATTGTAATGATTCAAAATTATGTCTATATAATTTAACTTGGGTGTTTTATAGCTAAAAAATCATATGGTAGAATCAGGTTTTTGTCCTCAGTCGGTTAGACATACATAAGCTTATTCATCATGTTAACATTCCTAATATTATCAATTCGATAAAAATTATTAAGATTATCCATATAATCTAAATTCATAAGAATCTACTTCTAATATGTCCACAAACATCACTCCATCTAGGAAACTCTTTCTGAAATATTTTGTATAGAAAGCATTTGTTTCTTACACATGTTCCTTTATAAAAAACTCCACATGAATCAAGATTAATTTGGTTAATCATTATTTATGTATCATTGAGGATCAAAAAATTCCTAAATGTAACTTTAATATATACCATTATACATCCATTGGGGCATGAAAAATAAATCTTTAGTGTTACCTCTTCATAATTTTCCTTCTTCATGATTATGAACTATCAATTTAATTACTTATATAACTTCTTGGAGAAAACCCAATAATTTAATTTGGAAAAATTCCATCTTTATTAACTCAAAAATAACATATTTCCTACCTCATAATATGTATGTCTCATAAAACTAAAACACCATATTTATCATCTCAAATACTATATCATTCATTCCATAGAAACTCTCTCTTTAATAACATTAAAACAACATATAACATAACATGAAAAGAGTATCTTTCTTATTTAAGAATCTTTATCTATCTAATATTATAAACTCTATCTGTTTTAACTAAGAAACATAATTTTACTTAAATCATAAACATTTTTGGACATATTATAGAAATTCACATAGGGTTTTTTTGTAGAAAACCACATAGGAAACTCAATCATAAATACCTAAAGAAAAATTATACGAAACACAATAGGAAACATTAGAGGAATCTCCATAGTAAACACTTTGATAAAATCTATAGGAAACACCTCTAAATTACCAATTAACAATTCATAATCAAATTAAAATAAGGGTAATATTTTAATCATTATCATTCTATAGGAATTTAAATACAATATATGATATCCTTTTCATGTAATTATATAATTATTATACTGTTCAGTTTCTATAGGCTTGGGATGCCTATAGATGGAATTGAGAAATAATGGTCCTGAATCAAAACATTCTAATATGATAAAATATTCATCAATTATATAATATAATTTATTTTTTAGGAGTACATATATGAAAAATTCTCAAGGAATATCTTATAGGATGATAGATTCTTATAGCATTTAATAAGACACAACCATGATGGGTTGAGATTTTCATTTATTCAATAACTATTTTAGTGGTGAATTAAGACAAAAATAAATGTGATTAGGTTTTATATTTAATTCCATTGTGTGGGATTGGGTTTGAAAATATTTTTACTCCATTCCATGTTTTTAATGTTTTTCAATATTTTTAATGTAAATTAATAGATTTTATTAATTATTTATTTATAGAAAATTTTAATTCATAAAAGAAAAGGATCGCTTGTAATTTAATAGTGTCACATAAATATGAATTCTAATTATAATTTTTTATTTCTTAAACTCATTTTATCTATTCAGATATGAAAATATATATTTATATGATATCTCTGTTTGGTTTATTTTTCGTCAATCCAATGTATTGTTCCTCTCAATGGTAAAAATTTCATCTATCTAGTTGTAATCACTTTAATACTTTCTAACATTATAACTCAACCATATACAATTTAACATCATAACATTATAACACGAATTTCATAATACCTAACTTTGAAACATTATAACATAAACATTGGAGAGTGAATCCTTATAACCTCAAAACACTATGTTTATAAAAAGAAATTACGTTACTTTATAAATCTATCTTATTAAAGAGAATCATCATAACCTGATGTCTATGTCATTATATAGGTGAACTTTTTCAACTTCAAAACTCAAACATTTTAGAAATTCATCTTTATAGCATCATATATCAGACATTATAAAGATGAAACATTCTAACATGGTATTTGTACTCTATCATTATATAGGTGAATCTTTTTCTTGTGTAACCATTTTATTTTACTCTATATAGTACACTTTCTTAATATTCTATATCCTATAAATTTTTTATTCTTTCAAATCAATTAATCATTATTTAGCTTCCCCATCTGATACACTTCCTTAATATTCTCAAACCCGAAACTTCAAACCATTCACTCCAACTAGAATACACATTCTAAAAATCTATCTCTGAAAATAATACTTTTCTCACATATATTACTTATTAAAAACTCATAGATAATAATGAATAATAATAATAATAATGATATAATTAAAAATGAGGATCATCAATGAATCCAATGACATAATTACTTCCATATAATTCTTCTTCCATAATGTGGGACTTGCAATAAACATATCTAATGCACCATCTTCCCAATTTTTCTTCTTATTGAGAATGCCATTCTGATTTAACATCTTCTTGAACAAAACGATAAAAGATCCCTCTATCATTACTATATAACACAATATTTCATAACTCTGAAACTTTAGGTTTCCTAAATAAGAATATCTATATTTTATAAATAAAAAAATAAACATTCTCGTCATTGAAACTCTATCAATATTATCGACGAAATTATATCATTCTTAACTTTGAAACATCTTCTAAAATAATTATGTAACACATTATTTCTTATCAATTTATATTCAATTTTCTAATCATTGAATCTTTGTCTTTATTATCAATAGAATAATAACATTCCTTAACTCTAAAACATCGTAATTCTTATCTCTAAAAATCTAAGATATTTATCTCTAAATATTTATCCTTATTAACTTTGAAAATTCAAATTCCATAACTCTAAAACGTTTTTTAAGAAATTAATATGAAACACAACAGTAATATTTATATGAATATACATTGGAAACTCATTAGGAAACATAATTTTATACACCATTGGAAATATCCTAGTAATTTTCATTGAAATTTTATTTTTAATCATTATAGGAATCTTATTTAAAATAATCATTAAAGTTTCATAATAATTTAACAACAAAGAAAATAAATCAATCATCATTTTCCAATGAGATAATTATTAAAAATGAAGTTAACTTTATTAGAGAATCATAATGTAGTATAATATTCCTATATCTTTAGACCATGGATGTATATAGTACGACTAAGAACATTGTTTTTGTGAAAAAAATTATATATATGATAAGGATATTTTTTCATTTTATAGATAAATATTTTCTAGGGGTTAATATATGATAAATGGTTATATAATTTTAATAGTATGTTATCTTATTATATATTTTCATAATACAAAAGTATGATGGGTTGAGATAGTGATCTATTCATCTATTATTTTAGTTCTTGATAATGAAAAAATACTTGTTCTTTTATTTTAGAAATAATTAAATTATATGAGATCTATTTGGAAAAATAATTCAATCCATTATTTATTTTGGATAGTTTTTTTGAAAAAAATTGTATAGAATTTTATTGACAGTATCCAACCCCTATTACTAGAAAAAGTGGAATTATAAAAGGAGTGTATAATTTGAATCAAAATAACATAACTTATATATAAATATTATTTTTTTCTTTTATATCATATTATATCTATTCATATATTATTTTTATGTAGTTATATTATTTATCTATCTTATGTAATCTTTATATGTTTGGTGTAATGTCAAATTTTTTGTGTAATGTTCCTTGTTTCTGTTGTCTCCCCATCATGAAATTATAAATTTATAACATGAACATTTAATCATGTATCTTTATATCTTCATAACTCAATCAATTTAACTCATAACTTTGTTACAACATAACTCAATCATTATATAGTGAAACCACAAAACATCTTAACTCAGATAGGGTAAAAATCAACTTCATAACATCGTACATCAACATTTATATTGTGTGACATTCTAACATCATAATGGGAAAAAATATTACAT
This sequence comes from Viscum album, assembly GCA_963277665.1. Taxonomy (NCBI): domain Eukaryota; kingdom Viridiplantae; phylum Streptophyta; class Magnoliopsida; order Santalales; family Viscaceae; genus Viscum; species Viscum album. Next base: position 360,068,296 of record OY728150.1, read on the forward strand.
CATAAACATTATAACATCATAATTAAAACAATTTAATGTTTAAAATTAATAACATCATAAATCATAATTTTTATTTCATAAGCATTATAAAATTAAAATTCTATCCATAGATTTGTATATGTATAGTATCATTTGATAGAATTTTTCAATTAACCATGGTTCAATAGGCTTTCTTAATATCGTTCATCCATTTATGGTTTTCAATATTCCATTTCTGGTAATCATTTTTAGGTCCCTCCATCTGATACACTTTCTTATGATTATATGTATGGTAACATCAAAGCATTGAATCCATCAAGAAATCACATTCTGCAATACATAGTCTGTATGTATTAGGTTTCTCACACATCAAACTTTATAAAAACTAATATTGATTGGAAAAATAGTGAATAATAAATAAGTAACATAAAATGAGTATTAACAAATAATCAACTAATATAATTAAATTCATATCATCCTCCATCTATTCAGTGGGCCTTGCAATATAAATCTCTATTGTACCTTCATTGTAATTATTCTTCATCAAATTTACAAACTATAGGTATAAAAAATATAGAGAACAATGGATATATTCCAAATTTCCTTACTCTATAACTCCATAATTCATAACTATGAGACATTATCATTCATGACTCTCAGACTCAATATTTTATAACATTGAAACATCATCATTATCATTTGTGAAACCCCATATTCCATATCTCTAAAAAACAATATATTTTATATAATGAAAAATTATATTATTAAATCTGAAATTTCTCTTCAATAACCCTTAAAATAATACTTTATTCTCTAAAAACTATATTTCCTAACTCTGATGATTCATATTCTATAACTTTTAAGCTCCATAATTACTAATTATGAAACTCAATTTTTTATCTCTAAAACACTATTATTAATAACTATGAAAAGTCAATATCCTCAACTATGAAAAATACATAGTATTATTCATATCCCACCAATAGTTTTTGATTTTATAAAAACAATTTATGGAAAAGTTAGAACCACCATGAAAAATGGACACAAATAAGCGGGACGGGCTTAAAACCCCGCCTAAGACGAGACCCGCTCAAAATGAGAAACAGAATATAAAACAAAAACAAAAAATGAGATAACCAAGAAACACTGCCCAGGGACGACTCGTCCAAAAAGCACCACCAAAAATTTAGACTATCCATCACTGATTCCATCTTGAAACCATCAAATGCGTTACCTATCCTCGAGATGCTGCACTGCCTCCACACCAGTGACCACCCATCCATGAAACACAAAAAACGGGAGCCAGAATCCAGACCGTCGGAGCTTTGAGGGAGGGAAGGATCACCATGGCACACAGAACAAGATGACCAAAGGGTAGGGCTCTATTTGCGCCACCAGGGTGAGAAGCAACAATGCCATACCAGAGGACCAGAACATTTCTTCCATTAATGAGGATAACAACACTATCCAAAATGCTAGGGGTGCCATCGAGCTTGACCAAATTGGAGTCAGGCTCGACGGGGAAAAGAGAAATGGTAGAGGATCCTGAGAAGAGGCAATACCATCCAAATCCAGGTATAACAGAAATCTACAAAGGGTCATAGCTTAGAACACGGCTACAAGAAGACCAGGAAGTAGAAACCCTTAGAAACTGACAAAAGAGTGTGAGCGACGGAGAAGACTTTATCGAAAGAACTCTGAATGCGAAACCATGGGATGCAAGACTGAAATTCCGACCATAAATTCTGGAAAAGAACTAAAAAGGGGGATGAATCTGGATCTGAGCGTTCATGAGGTTTCCCTCTGTGACATCATATTGAACCATATGCCAGCAGATAGATTCCAAAACCAATCTAGAAGAGCGCCAAAATATAGTATGTTGTAATCCCTATGACACCTTCAATGGAGGAGCTATTTTCCAAACTTGGAACCAGGGGATGTAGATCCAAGAAGCCTAGAAGACTAGCCAGAAGGTTCGGTATGGGAAATGGTGAGGGGGTGCCTCTATCTCTGAGCGGTCCTATTGTCGCCATCTGTGACCGCATAATGACTCGAGAGGAAAACAACAGACCATCCACGAAACGATCCAACGATCCCAACCAACTGAGAACCCGATGGAGGCCATCAAGAACATCTGAGACACCATTCATCGATCGCTCGACACGATGGCTCCGAAACATGGAAGCCACGAGGAGGAGATTGGATAAGGACGCTGAGAGGAGAACCTAGAGCGCACTCCATCGAGTTTAGGAGAAGATGGAGGAGGGAGGAGGGGAGAAGGATGGCGCAGGGAAACCCTAATCCGAGGGGAGATTATTCATATGAAATTCCATATGAGACTTCATGGGAAACTCAAAGGGATATTTTATAAGATATTCCCTAGGATAGTACATAGGAAATTCTAGATGAAATTCCATTGTAAAACCCATAGTAAACCTCATATGAATCAATCAGAAACATCATCAACTTACTCATTAAAATTCTACAATATATTTACAACAGGTAAATAGAACCAACATCATAATTTTTGGAACCATGGACGTTATACACAAGAATTGTATTATGGTTTTTGTTTTTTCTCAATCCTCATTAGTTGTTTAGAATGATTGCTAGTAATGTGTTCATAAGGTTCAAGTATACTAAAATATTGAAGGTGGCATCATTTCCTAGTGTTTACCAAATTTTTTTGGCATGAAAATCAGGAAATGGAAAAATGTGTTTTTGGAAAAGGAACATGTGTAAAAAAGGGTAGCTATGTTGGAAAATTTCACACAAGAAATGTTTCGGGATCAGATCGTCGAAAAATGGAAAAGGCCTGAGCTGTGTGAAATATTGGAGTGGTGCGCAAAAAACATGGATTGCGCACTAAATTGGTTTTGCACGCAATAGTGAATTTAGGTTGTCTTTCACATGAAAAAAATGTTTCAGGTTCGCAATGCTAAAAAATTGATAAGGCATGAGGTAAGAAAAAAATCTAGAGATGTGCATGAAAAATGGTTCACGCACGAAAAAGAATTGCGCAAAAATGAGTGTTTTGCGGGACACAATGGGTTTTGCGCAAGGGGGTCAGTGACACCTATAAATAAGATGTGACCCCACTAATTAGGCACATTTGAAGACATAAAGAAGATCCATTTTCTATTTCATGTAAATATTTCAAAAAAATGTAGTTGTGCTGAAAAGATTACGTTATGCAAAAACGCTGACGTTACGCGTAAAAGTTGATGTTGAAACAAAAAGTCGAAGTTGCGCGTAAAATTTGAGGATGTGTGTAAAAGTAGAGGATTCACATAAAAGTGAATGTATCACATAAAGGGGGTTATTGTGTGAAATATTTTCTGCATGAAAAGAAAATATTGTGCGTAAAAGTGATATCTTGCATGAAAAGGGTAGGTGTTGCGCGCAATAATCAGTGTAACCTGTTTTCATGTTATTAATATCCGGTTCAGCGTTTCAGTGATTTCATGTGCATCAATTTTGGACTTCAATGCATGATGATTCTCATGCTGAGTAGAGGAGTATAAATCAATGCAAATATATTGAAGATACCATCAGGTCTATAAACTGAGTGTGACTTCACCAACGACAGTGAGCCAGAGGGAGTCAACGGGAGTGACCCAAGGGATGCATTGAGCTATCCATGAACTTTTGTAAAGGTATTGTGATTGGCATAGAGAGATTTTACTCGAACATTGTAATAAATATCTAGTGAAGTTTAGTAGAATTAGGTACAACCAACAACTTGTTGGCGTATACTCCTTAGACATAGCCCTTAGTGATAAACCTAGTAAAAGTGATGTGTGGTCTCTTTTCTTGTGGTTTTTTTTCTTTCTATTCCCATTAGTCTTATAGGTTTCACAATTTCCTAATACATTGGGAACAAAATACTTGGTTTTAAAAGAAAATTTTGACACCCTGATTCACCCCTCCCCTCTCACGTTGTCCCAGGGTCCTACAATTATCCAATGAAAAATTAATAACAAAGATTTTATCATATTTAAGGAATTATTAAATGAAACCAGAGTTCCATTTTGGTAGGCTTGGTATGTCTGTTGTATGATTGGAGGTAAAATGGATGTGACTCAAAACATACTAACATGATAAATAAATTTTCTATTTTACAAAATAATTTTGTTTTCCTGGATTTTATGTTTGATAAATTCTCAATGAATATTTTATTTGATGTTATCCTATAATATAATATATAAATATACATCCAACATGGTTTAAGAATTTTATTTATTCATGTAACATTTTAGTGGATGATATAGAATAAATAATTTTACATAGATTTTGAAATCTATTTGATTATGTGATATACATTTTCAAAATATTTCAACTCCATTCATGATTTTGAATTTATTTTAATGATTTTTTTGAAGGAAAATAAATGAAATTATTTATTCATACTTAAAGAAATATGGAATTATAAAAATAGATGATCATTGGTAATAGAATTATTTCAAATAGATGTATAATTTAATTTTATGCATTTAGTTCTATAACATATTTTTTATATTGTGAAATGATTTCAATTTAGTTCTATGATTTTCTTATCTGGTGTAGTCTCCATCTGTTTGGCGCACTATTCCAATTTCAAATGTACTATTACTCTATCTTAATGCCTTCACATCATTGAATCATTTATTAAAAACTCAAACTTATTATAGTGAAACATAGTAACATTATTATTAAAAAATTGTATAGAAAATGTTTGTGACTTCATAACAGAAACATTGTAAATTGAAATTTCATAACATCATTACTCAAGAATTTTACAGTGCTACATCAAAAAATACTAACCAAATGATTCTACATCACACCATTGTAGATTCAAATATTAATCAATATATATATATATATTCATAAATTTGTAACTCAATAATTATATAGCTACATCTTTGTAAATTCATATCTCAAGAATGAAAATTATGAAACATTATAACATCAATATTTTAACTGATTCTTATATAGTAGAAACATCATTTGAAAGCGTTTTATGATGTTCATCGATCGAGTACTAATTCATTAGTAGATTTATATTTCAAATATTATCGTGCTTCTTTATCTGGTATGAATATTTGTACTTCTATATCCTATAAAATTTCTTTTTATTTTTATATTTACAATCGTTACAACATTCACTTTATTTTGATGACTCATTACAAAAAATGTAGTCTAGATATATTAATATTCTCACACATCTTTTTTCTTAAAAAATTGAATATAATTATGAATAGATAGACCATTTATAATGTACTAATCATCACTGGTCAATAAAGCCTCATATGATTTAATTACTTACACATCTTCCGTCACCAATCATTTGGGCCTTCCACAATACATCTTCGGATTCCCCCATCCTAATTTTCATTCATATAAAGCATAAATCCCAAATAAAATGACTTCTGAGACACTAGTGGATAATCATTTTCATTACATAGTCCATATGAAAAACTTCCCTAACACCGAAACATCAACATTTTTAAATGTGAATATAGATATTTCATAACCCTGAAACATTATATTTTTCATTTTTTGATCTATATATTTGATATCACTAAATATCTATATTTCATAAATTTAAACATCGCATCAATAGAAATGAATATTTATAGTTATTTTTTATGAATCATTCTATTTCTTGTCTATACAATACAATATTTCATACATATGAATCATAATATTCAATAACTCAAAAAATTTGTAATTATTATTTACAAATATCCATTTTTATTATCTCTGAAACTCTATCCTTAATAACTCAAAAACACTATATTCATTAATTCTAAAACACTATTGTTAATATTAAAATATTATCCATATAAAACTCTATAAGAAAAACCCAATGAAACATCACAGGAAAAGAAATTTGATACACCATAGCAACCTTCATCGACATCCTCAATAATTATTCACAATCAAATATAATTAGAAAAAAATTCCTCATTATCATCCAATAAGAACATCAGTAAAAATAATTTACCATATTTATTGAATTATAAAATTATACTTGATTAACAATTTTATATGGTAGGGATGCCTATGGTAGGAATGTATATATAATGATTTTGGATAAAAAAATTAGTATGACAAGTAATTATTCAATATTATAAAAGAAATTTAATTTTAGGGATTTTATGTATGATAATGGTTCAGAGTCACTTATTGGTTATAATATTATTTTTATTTTACTAATTAAAAATAATGATTGTATGATATAGTCAACTATTAAGGAATTGTTTTCTGGTGGATAGAGTCTATTAACTTGTACATAGATTTGGAAATTGGTTTCATTATGTGATATTATTTTATAATATATATTAACACTATTCTTGATTTTAAATTTCTTCCCACTTATTTTTTAGGGAAATTTATTAAAATAAATTATTAGTTATTCCTATAAAAATTACATTATAAAAGCATTGATTCACTTGTTAATAAATAGAGTCACATAAGTAATAATTTTTATTTTATGTTTTGAGTTCTAGATCATTTTTTATATATTTAAATAGGATTTATATAGAGTTTTATGATTTATAACATTAGTGTATTTTTCCTCTATCCTATGTATTATCCCTCGGTCTGATAGTCATCACATCATGAATTCATAAGTTCATAACTCTATTATTGTGTAATGAATGTTCATAACATCAAAGGTAAATCATTTTAAATAAATTCTTTGTATCTTAATAACACATTACAAGAAAAGAAATAAAATTATAAATTCGTAACTAAAATATTATATACATAATCATAATAACATCATAACTAAATCATGGTACATCATAACTTTCAAAATTTAAAACTCAATATTTTTACTCCAATAACTTCATAACTTCATAACTCGACCATTATGAAACTACAAATTCCTAACATCTTAACTCAAAAATTGTATTAAAACAACTTTATAACTAGATATTTTAAACTCAAAATCTTTGAAGGTGAATCATCATCTCATAGAATCTTTCTTTTAACATTATTTTGGTACACTTAAGATACTAAATAATATAAAGCCTCTTTAATAATAATTGTAATGATCCATACTTTCCATACAATGATAATACATCTTATTCAATGAATATTCATTATAATACTTACCAGCCACAGTAGAATAATAATGGTATATTATTATTGGAATCATGGATAAATAATACAATGGTTCATAAGTGAACAATATCGTCTCCCACTATTTTCAACATAAATAAAACCATATATAGGAATATCATACATTATAATATTATTTAAAACTTGGGGAAATGAATTAGAATAAATGGAGATCTATGATGCTTTGTAAGGATAAACATGGGAGATATAATTGATTACATAAACAAAACATGATAATTAGGGTATGATAACATGAACACAACACATGAAAAACATACCCTACATATTATAGATCATAATATTGATTCATGTAATATAATTTGGTTGTATACAATACATTAATCGTCAATAAATGTCGAACATGATCCATGATATCATAACATTATCATAAGATATATGTTTGTTTCATACACAAAATTATAGAAAATATTTTTCTTATTAGTAATGTTATACTTCTAGGAGTGTCATAGTAAACTAGTTCACATACCAATCTATTGTAATAGTCGATGTTCACTCTCAAGACTATCATAGTGGATAGATTCCATTATATAATTATGCTAACCCCTAATTCCTTCCGTTAAATCTCATGTGATATTCATATTTACCTAATTCATTTGAGGGATATATAATTCTTGGTCCACCAGTCACAGAACAAAATTCTAATAGTTGGTATCCACAATATCATTAAAAATTTATCAAAAAAAAACCCATAAAAAATAAATTTATTTCATAAATATTTCAACAAGGAAAACATCATGGAAAATAAACCAATGTCATAAAGATTTCATTATTCCGTTTCTCTAGGAAAATAATCAGGTTTCATAATCCATTAATCAATTCAACATAGTAAACCCCATGGAAAATAAATGGTTTCATAAACAACTTTTCATTATTATCATACGCAATCTATAAAAAGAATAAGGATTGTATTATTGGATCATAAACCTTGTAAATAAAAACTAACATAAAATGACGCCTTCTTAGATAAACAATGAATTTAATGATCCCTTGGAATATTTATTGATGGAAATACACTTTTTACTATGAAATCACATATTAAAATCTATAAATTTCCAAAAATATTATATGAAAAATTTTACTTGTATTTTTTTTATAATATTTAATGAATATTAAAATTATTCTTTGTTACTTATGGGATAAGATTTTGTTTATGATGCGTAAGTCCAAAGAAAATATTCCTTTTATAATTCTTCTAAAATGAAAACGTACATCAGTCTGAAAATTACTTCAAGACTACTTTTTAGACCATTTTTTATAAATTAAATCATGGGTAAAAATGATTTCAAACAATAATAAGATAATAATAAAAACATTATTGAACTCAGTTTTACAAAACATGGATGACGATTTTAAATGAATTTTTGACAGAAAAGAGAAATAATAAACATTTTACATAAAATCTTTCATTCGGTATATTATGTTCTTAAAAATATTAAAATGGGATTAAAATATGCAATCTCTACATATTACTAGAGTAAAAGAAAATGTTTTCCTTTATTTTGATATAGATCATCAAATTTCATCATCGTACGGTTATCAAAAAAATGTTGACCAATATTGTGATTTTAAAATAAAACACATACCACTTTGGTAGCTTGTGAATCATAAGCCCTATTTGTGATGACCCATATTAAGGTGGCCCATGTCTCAACTACCTAATCTCGCCTCTAGAAGTCCAAGGACTAGCGACTAGCGCTGAGTATGAATATCACTAACATGGGAGGCCTTAGACGATTGTACCTATACACATGAACACATATTAAACACCATAAAATTATAATTATTATAAACAACTAATAAAACATGCATGAATAAATATTAATCCCATAATTAGAGTATGACAACATGTTATTCAATGTAAAAACAGCCAAATACAAGACCACCACAAAGAGTCAAAATTCAATTCCAACCTGAATATAAACATAGGGGTTTCATTCACAAAAAAATAGGAATATAGATTAATCTATCTATCTCACTAAGCATTACCTTGTCTTGGACATTCAAGGTCTCCTTAAAAAGGTCAATAATCTACACAAGTCACAACACATTCATATAAATCCCATGCTGGTGTGGGTATTACAATACCAAGTTGGGCACCCAAAAGAATAATAATTATAAAAACAATAATAAAAGTAATCAATACAAAGGTATACATCTACAAAAAATATAACGAAAATATGAAAATATAATCATCAAAGACACGCAGTCTCAAGGTATAGTCACTACAATAATTCTAGTCTAATTTTACTTCTTGAATGTTCAATATAAAACTTGTAATGCCCCGACCCCAGAATCCCAGAGCAGATGAATTATTTTAATACATTGGCATGATTAAATTGAATCATGTCCCAAAGGACCAATCAATTTAGTAGTCTTAGAAACAAGATACATACATAAGATCAACATTACAACTTTATAGGAAAACAACAGTAATTTATTCCATTTAAAACATTTATGCTTCCAAGATTATTCCTTCAAGTCACTCAAAACTAACATCTTCATATCCCGGGAAAATGAAACATGAGAAAGGTTTGAGCTCAAACGATTAGTAAGAGTAAGCAATATATTGGAAGATAACAAAAACATTATGCATAGTGAATAATTGAAAACACATGCCTTTAAAAATAATAAACATGAACACTTTATGGGAGGAATATGAGATGACTAAATAATTCCATAATTATACATAGTCATGGGTATACAACTAGTCAAATAACCACTTGAAATATCAATAGCTAATCTCATAATGATGGAATGCATAATTCCAGACATCATAACCATATAGTCAAGTCTACATGCCAAGACTAAAAATAAGATTTTGTCAAGTCCTTGTGACAATACACTTGTTTGTCTCATGAGACCTACTGATGCATCCAAGAGCTATAGCGGGCTCCACCTATCACATACTAAGTCAAATTAAATCCTTATATGAAATGTTTTAAACATAACATAAACTTTCTTATTAAAACTAGAATACAAAATGGCAATACTTTATCTATAAACCATGAATGGTATAAAAATAACACGTCCACAGTTTAACATAACTCATTAAATATAATATTAAATATTGTATTAAAATACATTAACCTCAATCAAGAATAATTTAAGATATTGAAAAGGATGAAAAAAATCACTAAAACTATTTGAGAGAGATATCCCACTTTTTCTTGAAAACATTTAAAAGTCTAACCATTTATCAAGAAGTCATTTAAAATTGTTTTTTGAATCAAAGTTTCCCTTAACACATTGGAAAATTTAAAAGGAATTTTAATTTGAAAACTTTATTGTCCATATAAATAAATCTTTAAAACCATTTTTAAAATATTCACATTAATGAGAAAGATTTAGAAGAATAAATCATTAAAACATTTAATATGATATTTTAGTTAGAGTTCCAACCCAAATGAGAGACAGATGAATAAAAATAATTGAGGTAATAAAAACATTATAATATCATGAGAATAATGGGATTCAGGATATACTATGTCAATGTATAGTATATACTCCAAATAAAAGTGAATTGGTGCATAACAACAAAGAAGACACAACAGAATGTATGTTGAGGCGAAATCCCTTATAAAGACCGTATCCTTAGGTTAAGGATAAATCAATGACATAATTATGTGTGAAAAATATAATTACATTAAATATGATTTTATATTAAGTGTAAATAAATCATAGAACATTCACATATATTCTTGTAGAAACAACACCAATGAATTGGATGTTTAACTCAAATAATGGAGATTGAGTTAAAATTACTCTTATCAGGTTCATATTGATGACACGAGAATTTATCAATGGAGTGATTATATATATCAAAAGTATATCCATAGAAAGGTGAGTTTAAATTACTAAATAAACAATAAATATTGGTTCCACACACAATATTGGAGTAAAATAATTAAGAAAGTAGCGTAAAGCACAATGAGTGGAAATTGAAACTCGAAATTCCCTTGCCGATTTGGTAACTTATGAAACATACACCCCACAAAAGCATGATCATATAATGAAGATGTAAATACCAATAAATTAATATATATTACACCATGAATACAATCATGTGAAACACATACACCATACAAAACGAAATTGTGGCCAATATAGCATGAATCTCACTGAAATAAGAACTGAAATGAAAACTCATTACAACATTGTAATTAATCGAGTCGTATGCCCAAAAGTTAACCATCAAATGAATCACATAATACCATGAATAGAAATATAATAATGATAATATATATCAAGTTTAAGTACAAAATACACCACATGAAAAAAATAAGTGGTGAACAATGGGAATCTCACAGAATTAAAAGTGAGATAAGAAACCCCTTACCTCAAGTCCGACTTGTCTTGTAGGATCTTTGTTCTTCATAAATAATAAACTTAAGTTAATTTCTACTTGATTATGAAAATTTTTCAAGTTTATTATTCCTTATATATCACTTATTACCTTTCAATAAAAATTAGTTAATTATTTGAGTTCTTATTGGATATTTTATCGATGTTCAGAACTTGAGTCAAAAAATGAACTTGTTATAATTACAATTTTTCCATGTGGTCAAAATTACATTATCTATAGAATTATATACATGATTTAGATATCATATATATTATATATACAGTATATATATATATATATGTATTTTTAACAATGCATAACATTTGTATATACGAAATGAAATGTACAGTTCAATGAGACGGTAAGCCGTACGTACGCATGAACGCTACTTTCATTTCTATTTTGTATTTTAATGGTATTAAAACATAATGATAAAAAGGTATATTATAATTACAGTATAATATAATATATAATATCATTAAATTCATCCATTATATGTCCCACATAAGGAATTAATGAGTCATATCATTTTGAGGGGGCGGTAGTCTGCACTCCCTCAAATTAAATTATCATGTTTTACCCATAATGGAAACCATAAAATAATGATATAAATGAAAAATACAGAATCATAAAGAAAAAAACATAATATATATATCATATAGAAAGAAAGTTCCATCTTAATGGCCACCATCAGATCCGGTAGGAGATAATCGAACAATCATCATTTCGTGAGGCGTTAGTTTGCCATCCACAGAAACAATATGTTCCTGACCCATTAGATGGTGATGTGTGTAAGTTTAGTTCGAATACATATCATAAAAACATCCTAGTATTTTTAGGATAATTGTGTTGTTATAAAATAAATGAATAAGAAGTGTTTTGGGGGTTGGATAAGTAAAATGAGACAAAATAAAACAAAATAAAACAATATAATTTAAGAGACACCGTTACCTTTAATTTGGATAACATCATTTGGATTGAACCAAAAATGACTTCTTGAAGTGCCTTCTCCCTAATTTAAGGCTTCTAGTAGGAATAGGGGGATCTTGAAAGATTTTTTGGGCATGTTTTGGATGAGACAAGGGGCTTGAGAGGTGTGTGGAATGGGTTAGAAGTGATGTCCTTTTATAAGGGGGGGGAGGGGTTCTTTAGGAAAGTGTCAAAATATTAATTTATTATATAGTTATATTCGGTTTCTAATGGTCCAAAACTAATTAAAGTCTAAGATAATATGACTCACGGTCTAAATAAAATCATCCAATAATAATTTGACAGGTTTTGGATATTGTTTTAATATTAATAAACTAATTTATTTAAATTATTTATTAATGAGGTAAATACTACATCACAATGTTGTCATAAATAATTTTATATATATGATGTCTAAAAATTATAAAAAAATTTCTATAATATAGGAAATAGTTTTATCTTTCCAATGATTTTTTATAGTCGAAAATATGACTTATATAACCTAATGTAAAAATCGATATACTAAAAGATATTTGTTAATGTCATTTTTGTCTTTACTTTAAGTTAATTAAAATAAAGTGTCATTATCATTATTAAGTGGCTCCATGGGGTCCCAAAGTCAACCCAAGGATAATCATGGTCGGCCATTACTCATACAATATGATTAGAACCAGTGTTAAAGTAATTTGTATTATTATAAAATTCTTTTTACCATGAATTACCCTATTTACTTTTAACCGCAGTAAATAAAAGTCAAAAGATTCTATTCACCAAAAATTATTTTTATCTTATTGAACCACATTTTACATTCTAATAACAACCATGTATCTTGTATTTTTGTAATTAAATTTACAAAATCGGTAAAATATCATTTAAATGAAAAAGTCTGATCTTTAACTACTACATAGTGGTGTCACTATTCATCAAAAATTGATGTTTTTCAGAAATATACCAAAAATTCAGCCTAAGCTATATTTGATTTTCTGAATTCAAAAATGTTTCTTGTTTTACCGAATTCAAAACATAAATGTTAGATTAATTAATTTAAAATTAATTCATGTTGTCAAAACAAATAGTGTGTTTTTAAGAAACAATAACTCTCAAAATATTGGAACTTGTTTATGTATAACTTCATTGTGAAATTAATTCCAATGACCAACATTGGATTAAAGGGTAAATATATAATCTAATTACAATAAAAAACCAATTTAAAATATAATTTAACTATATAAATAAATTATATTAAAAGGCCGTTTTGAATTAAAATACAATATTTCTCACTATTCATAATATGTGAATATTATTTGAAAAATACCAAAATTTTATCCAAATTAAATTTTGATGTCCCAATTCTGAAGAAGAATTTTATTTTGTCAAAATTAATACGAAAAAGGGTCAAATGTTGGATTAAAGAAGGTTTATCTATTAAATGGTAGTAAAACTGTTTTTTTAATATACATTTATTATCTGAAAAATTGAATTTTTTTCTTTCAATATGTATTAGAAACAAAAAATCCATAAGTTAAAATTATATGGGGTATATAAAATTCAGAATCCAGTTAATACTATTCATAACTGCTTTTGAACGGCTAGTTTGGTATGTCGTGGTGCGCTTGAACTCGGTGTGGCGTGTAGCGCAAGATATTAAATTTAAATAAAATAACTTACTATAAATTATTGGGGTGTTACATTCTCCCCTCCTTCAATAAATTGTGTCCTCACAATTTGAAAATTTTCTTTGAAAAAAACTTCTATAAATCGAAAAATACTTTTATTGAAAACCCACATCGGAAATTGAGTTAATAAAATTTAGTCTTAATTAGAGAGATAATGAGATGAAAAAGTCACCAACAAATTATGATCTTGATTAGGAGAACATTGGTGGAAATTAGAGACACATAATTTGTGGGAAAATGTAATTATATATAGGGAGTGATTGAGGTCATAAATCACAATCAAGTGTAAAATTGAGGGCCTCAATGCCATCAATCTATGATGATTTAAAATATAATCAGTTCAAAAAAACATAAAGCATTATGATAACATGTTTTTGGTTTTAAAACCCCTTCCATAATGTTTAATAATTAATTTATTCATAGATTAAGAAAATAAAAATATTTTACAATTAGAGTTTCATCTTTAATATAATTATTACCACAAACTCATCTTTCACTTCAAATGATGAGTATTAAAGATGACTTGGTCACCCCTGATGTTCTAGAATCAACATATAAAGAATCACATAATCCAAAATGGATGAACTATATATTTCCATTTTCTTTAGAGATTATCCAAAACCAAAAAGGATAGTAAAAGATAAGATGATCCCCAAAATGGATAATACTTTCGAGAAAGTAATGCTAATATTAATTTCTAAAATTAATCCAACAATACCCCAAGTTCAATAAATACCATTCAATATATTTTTTTCCATAAAATCATTCAATATAATCCATACTAATATTGAAACCCAAAACTCAGAAGAATTTTCTTACGTAGTCTTTCCATGTTAAATTGTATCTCTAAATAATATCGACTACTCTTAAAGTCACATACTTAATAGATATAAAACTAATCACATATTCTCTATCATATGTTAATCATTTCGATAAATAACCCAAAACTCTATAAATCCAAAATAAAAACATCGGTAAAAAACCAAGAATTACTCTTCAAATGAAATCCCTTATTACCCTATTTTCCTTAGGCATATAGTATTCCCAATAGAGGGAACATCTTCCAAAATAACCTTTATCTCTAAATCACCTAATCATTTTTCTATACTATGGATATCCATTTGATAAGAAATAAGATCCCAAATGAACTTATTATTGATCAATAAAATCATTTAACTAAAAATAATTAGTCACACTAACTAGGGACATCACGTAGTCTAGTGGGAGGCGATAAATCCAAATCGCACTATGGTTGTGGGTTCGATTCCCACAGCTTTGTCTGATAGGACGGGTTGTCACACGGTTTGCGTGTTGTCCTTTTTCAAAAACTCTTTAATTTTATAATATTCCTAAAAAAGATATTGATTCCTCAAAATAACTATAAAATAATTTCATCACAAATATTATCTCATACCTAGCATTTTCATTCCAAAATTTAAGAACATGTAATTGCCACAATCTCAAAGATCATATAAAACCGAATTGTTATTTATAACTATATCCACAAGAGGAAAGATAATTCTTCCTCAAATATCATTTTCATATGATAAACAGTAGGGTTAAAATTACAAGAGAAAAGTATTCCAAAGTAATCCCATCAACAAATAGCACTAATACTTTTTAAACATTTCACCATCCATTTATTTCCACATATCTTCTTCCATGACCAAGAGGATATCTTATATAATAGGGAATTCAGTCTGGTAATGGCTAGGTAACCTAAATTTATGGATAAAGACTATAAATGGATTCTTGGGACCATTTTTATTTTCTTCCATAGTACCCTTCATTTTTCCTCAGCAATTCGTTACTTTATGTCCTTTTTCCCACACATAAAGTAGTTCTTTGTTCCATTATGACACCATCCTAGGTGTATCCTTCCACATTTCCTGTATGATGGAAAATGATATTTCTTTTCTCCATGGTCTTCACGGTTGGAGCTCTTATCATTCACCACTTCTCTCTTCATTGTTGAGTACGGGAGTTGTTTAATATATATGTTGTAGATCATATTTTTGGAAAACTAATTCAGTATGAACATGATATCTTTTACTCCTATCAACATTAAACTTTTTTGATCTTTTCCACAACCGTTCAAACCTTGTACATCATGCTCAATGTTACTATTACTTCCTTGGAATTCATCCATTGACTAAAACCAAAAATCATTGTGTGAGTAATAATAGTCAAAAAATCATTTTGAGAATATCAGGACACCTTATTTTCAATTTAAAACACCTTAGGATTAATAAAGGTAATTTATTCTCATCTTATATTAAAATACTTCAAATAGGTGTGTAAAAATGAAAATTATCCTAAGCATATCCCCCAGTACTGTCGTAACCAAGAGTGCAGCAAGGCCCGTGGTCGTGTACCATAATACCTCGGGTCAAGCCCGAAACTCCTTGTCGGAGTTTTCACTCCTAGGTTCCTCTATGCCAGAGCTGTCTCTACCAGATCATATCCAGACATGGATTTATTACTTGGAAAAAACACAAAATCTCTACATTACCATTATTCTAGGATGTTCTTCTATAATAATCCTCAAAGTATATCTTAGGGTAACATTCTCTAATCAGTTTTTATCTAAATCTAGTTTCCATGGTTTGTACTAAACTTCCTCTGATTCCAACTATAATGCCCCAACCCTAGAATCGAGGATCCAGTTGATTATTTTAATAAATTGGCATGATTAGAAGGAATATTTTCACAAAGTAATGATTAGTTTAGTAGCATTTGAAACAAGATACATACAGAAGTTCAACATTACAACTTGAAAACAACAACAACACTAATTTATTCCATAAAAAAATCCAAGCTTCTAATATTATTCCTACAAGTCACTCATAAATAACATCTTCATATCCTGGGAAAAAGAAACATGGGAAAGGGGTGAGCTCAAATGCTCTGTAAGAGTAAGAAATATAACATAAGATAAAATAAACATTAGTCATGATGAATAATTGAAAACCCATTTCTTTAAATATAATAAACATGAACACTTTATGGAAGGAATATGAGCTGAGTAAATAATGACATAATAAAACATAGTCATGGGTATTCTACTAGTCAAATAACCACATGAAATATCAATAGTTAATCTCATAATGATGTAATTCATAATGCCGGACATCATAACCACATAGTTAAGGCCTCGTTCCAAGACTACAAAGTTTTTTTGTCAAATCCATGTGCCAAGACACTAGTTTGTCTCATGAGACCTACTGATGTATCGAGGAGGTATAGTGGGCTCCACCCATCACTTACTAAGTCCAATTCATTACTCATATGAAATGTTTTAAAAATAACATAATCATTTGTATGAAAAATAGCATATTAAATGTCAATACATTATCCACAAACCATGAATGGTATAAAAATAGCACATCCACAGTCAAACATAACGCATTCAATACTATATGGAAGATTTTATTATAATATATTATCCTCAATCCAAGTTAATGAAGGATATTTACATAGGTGAAACAAATTAGCAAAAATATTTGAGAGAAATATCCCCCTTTTTCTGGAAAACATTTAAAAGTCTCATTATTTATCAATAAGACATTTAAAATAGATTTTTTAATCAAAGTGTCCCACAACACTTTGAAACTTTTAAAAGGAATTTTAATTTGAAAACATTAATGTTCATGTAAATAAATCCATAAATCCATTTTTAAAACATGGGTATTAATGAGAAATATTTAGAAGAATAAATCTCTAAAACATTTAAAATCATATTTTAGTTAGAGTTACTAACCAAATGAGAGACACTTGAATACAAAAAATTGAGGTAATCACAAAATTTTTAATATCATGAGAATAAAGGGAATCATGATATACTATTTCAATGTATAGTACATACACCAAATCAACGTGAATTCGTTCATAACAACAAAGAAGACTAAATGGAATGTAAGTTGAGATTAATTCCCTTATTAAGACAGTATCATTAGGTTAAGGATAAATAAATGAAATTGTTATGTGTTAAAAATATAAATACACTCAATATGATTTTATATTCAGTGTAAATCAATCATAGAACATTCACACACATTTTTTGTAAAAACAACACCAATGAATTGGATGTTTAACTGAATGAATGGAGATTGAGTTAAAATTACTCTTATCAGGTTCATATTGATGACTTGAGAATTTATCAATGGAGTGATTACGTATATCAAAAGTTTATCCACAAAAAGATGACTGTATATAACTACATAAATAATAAATATTTATTGTACACATAATCTTGGATAAAAATAATCAATGAAGTATGTGTAAAGCCCAATGAGTGGAAATTGAAATTTGAAATTTCCTTACCAATTTGGTAACTTATGATGAATTAAACCCATGAAATAAGGATAGTACAATGAAGATGTAAATACCCATAAATTAAAGTATATTACACCAAGAATACAATCATTGGAAGTAAATACACCACACAAATGGAAATAGTGGCCAATATAGCATGAATCTCATGGAAATAAGAAGTAAGATGAAAACCCCTTACCACATTGTAATTAATCGAGTCGTATGAAAAAAAGTTAATAAAAATCAAATTAATCACAAAATACCATGAATATAAATATAATCATGATAATATAAATCATATGGAAGTACACAATACACCACATGCAATACATAAGTGGCAAAACATGGAAATCTCACGGAATTATAACTGAGATAAGAAACCCCTTACCTCATGTTTGACTTGTCTTGTATGTTCCTTGTTCTTCCTGAATAATAAACATAAGTTAATTTCTACCTGATTATGAAAATTTTTCATGTTTTTTATTCCTTATATAACACATCTTACCATGAAATAACAATGAGTTGATTATTTGAGTTCATATTGGATATTTTATCGATGTTTGGAACTTGAGTCAAAAATGAACTTGTTATAATTACAATTTTTCCATGTGGTCAAAATTACATTATCTCCAGAATGATATAAAAGATATAGATATCATATATATATTTTATATCCAGTATATATATGTATTTATAACTGTACATAACATTTGTAGATAAGAAATGAAATGTACAGTTCATGGAGACGGTAAGCCGTACGTACGCATGAACGCTACTTTCATTTCAATTTTGTATTTTAATGGAATTAAAACATAATTATAGATAGGTATATTATAATTTCAGTATAATATTATATATAATATCATTAAATCCATCCTTTATACATCCCACATAAGGCATTAACGAGTCATATCATTTTGAGGGGGTGGTATTCTGCACTTCCTCAAAAGAAATTATCACGTTTTACCCATAATGGAAACTATAATATAATGATATAAATGGAAAATAAAAAATCATAAAGAAAAAATACATAATATATATATATATATATCATATATAAATACAGTTCCATCTTATTATCTACCATGAGAGGTGGTAGTAGATAATCGAACAATCATCGTTTCGTGAGGCGTTAGTCTATCATCCGCAGAAACAATATCTTCTTCACCCATTAGATGGAGGTGTGTATAATTTTAACTCTATTTATTCTCATAACAAAATACTAGTATATTGAGGATACTGTTGTTGTTATAAAATCAAGGAATAAAAATAGTTTAGGGGGTAGAAGAAGTAAAATAAAACAAAATAAAACAAAAGAATTTAAGAGAAAGCGTTTCCTTTAATTTGGGTAACATCCTTTGGCTTGGACCAATATGACTTCTTGAAGTGCATTATGCCTAAGGTAAGGATTCTAGAAAGAATATGGGGATATTGAAAAATTATTTTAGCAGGGGTTGGATGAGACAATGGGCTTGAGAGGTGTGTGGAATGGGTTATAATTGGTGATATTTTAAAATAGGGAGGATGGGTTCTTTAGGAAAGTGTGAAAATATTATTTTATTAAAGTGTGATTTTAGATTTATAAAGGTAAAAAACTAATAAAATTTGAATATAAGATGAATAATGATCGAAATAAAATCATCCAATAAGAATTGGATAGGTTTTTTATATTGTTTTAAAATTAATAATCTTATTTATTTAAATCATTTATTAATGAGGTAAATACTACATCACTATGGTGTGATAAATAATATAATTTATTTGATATATAAAAATTATAAATCAATTACCATAATTTAGGAAATTGTTTGATATTTCTAATTATTATTTATAGTAAAAAATATGTCTTATATCACCCTATGTAAAAATTGATATACTAAAAGATATTTTTTAATGTCATTTTTGTCTTTACTTTTAGTTAATTAAAACAAAGTGTCATTATCATTATTAAGTGGCTCTTTGGGGTCCCAAAATCAACCCAATTATTCTCATCGTCGTAAATTACTCATAAAATAATGTTTGGACATGTTTTAAGGTAATTTTGTATTATTATAATATTCTTTTTACCTTGAATTACACTATTTACATTTAACCGCGGTAAATAAATGTCAAAAGTTATTATTCACCGAAAATTATTTTCATCTTATTGAACCACATTTTACTTAATAATAACAACCATGTATCTTGAATTTTTGAAATTAAATTCACAGAAGTGGTAAAATTTCATTTAAATGATAAATTCGGATTTTAAACTACTACTTAGTGGATTCACTATTCATCAAAAATTGATGTTTTTCAGAAATATACCAAAAAATAATCCTAAGCTAAATCTAATATTATAAATTCACAAATTATTTTTATTTTACCAAATTCAAAACATAGAAGTTGGATTAAGTAATTTATAATTAATTCCCGTTGTCAAAAAAATATTGTGTTTTTAAGAAATAGTAATTATCAAAAGATTGACACTTGTTTATGTATAACTTCATAGTGAAATTAATTACAATGACCAAAACTGGATTAAAGGGTAAAAATATAATCTAATTACACTTAAAAACCAATTTAAAATATAATCTATCCATATAAATAAATTACATTAAAAGGTAGTTTTGAATTAAAATACAATATTTCTCACTATTCATAGAAAAATGAATATTATTAGAAAAATACCAAAATTTCATCCAAAGAAAATTTTGATATCCCGATTCTAAAGAAGAATTTTATTTTGTCAAATTAAATATGAAAAAGGGTCAAATATTTGATTTAAAAAGGGTTCTCTATTAAAAGGTGGTAAAAATGTTTTTTTTTGAAAAATTCATTTTTTAACGGAAAAATTGAATTTGTTCTTACAATATGTGTAAGAAACACATAATACATAAGTTAAAATTATATGGAGTATATAAAATTCAAAATCCAGTTAATAATATTCATAATCGCTATTGAATGGATGGTTTGGTAATTCATGGTGCACTCGAACTCGGCGTTGCGTGTAGCACAAGCTATTGAATTTAAAGAAAAAAACATACTATGAAATTTTGGGGTGTTATAAAACTCGTCCAGGATAACACATGCCATGAGTCATATAACATGGATAAAGTCCATCCATGATATATATTTCATCGTTTCCCACCATAACAAATATACAATATAAGTCTAAAGATAACAATACATGGGGGAGGATCACCCCATGAAGTATATGAAAAAATTCAGTCTTTAATAACAAACTAACTAAAGGATTGGTTCTGACATAGTTTTGGTGCTGAAGATACCATGAACTCCACATAGAAAATAAATATGATCGAGGATCTCACTCTCAGCCTCTCCGATGGTTTTTAACAACACTATCTAAGAAGTCCTTCTAAAGACATCACGATAATGTATATTATGTGATTCCATACAGACCATCAGTGAATGGATATAGGGAACACAACCAAATAAAACATGTCCAAGATGAAGTGTACAATAGATATAAGTCTTCATTAAAAATTAAATAGCATGTACTTGTTTTAGATGGTGTGTCCTTAAATAAAGGGCCTTTACCATTTGTCACAATATGTTCCCATTTTTGTTTCACTATAAATTCCATGTCCTTACTCATGTACTTATATCTGTTACCAAGTACAAATCTCTTCCCATGTATTACTAGCCTAAGCATGTCCATTTTAGAGTACATAGTGTGTCTGTTCCCATGTACTCCTCACTATGTTTGTGTACACTCTGAGGTACATGTTGAGAATCTTGGTCAAGACACATGCCGTGTGATGGAGTCACATTCAATGGGGTAATTAAATTGAATATGGAAGCCCCACTGTTTCACCATGGGTCCCGCACATCTTTTTTCTCCAGAACACACATCATGTACAATGTATTTTTTATATCCATAGGGTTTATCCACCACATCTATATCCACTACTTTGGCCCCCATAACCTCCATGAACTACACCTGGAAGCATGGATCTAATGTGACTGAGCCATGTTGTATCTACATGTTGGATTATGGACACTCGATCCAAATGGGAATCAGTTATCCTCTATTAAAATCATCATCTCACTCACCAATCAAATTTATGGTCTCTAGTATGGTCTAATTCTATTTTTTATCCATCATCACGTGATCCCACACAACATACATAGTATACATCTTCGATATAGAATTTTTGTACAATTAAATGAGTGAATAATATTCGATTTCATATGATTCTGTCAAAAAAGTGGTAAAAAAATCAAGGTGATGAACGCATTTAGAAGAAGCGGGAAAACCAAAAAATATTAAGAGGAAAAAAATATATCCATGTTTGGTTAGCCTTGAGCTTTTCCTATTATAATGATGAATGATGAACCATAAAAACAAAACCAATTATCTCAATAAATCCCCATAGGTAATGAAATCCTACAATATGACCAATCATCAAATCAATACATTGGTCCATTGAAAAAGATTTATCATAAAAATAATAAAATTTAGATAAATCCAAAAAACATCATCTTAAATTTATTTGTATCAATCAAAATTGAATGACTATGTTTTTTCATTGACTTTGTAGAGATCATATGATTCTATTGCACACCAGTCATCAATCCTAGAACCGGTTGTAGTTAGTCAAAATTAGTCGCACCAAAATATCTCCAACGATTATATGGATATCTTGGGTTTCAGAATTATCATTATAATCAACCATAACATTATATTTATATAACTCTCACAAGGTTTGGAAAAAAAATTATTTTTTAATAAAATTTATTTCCATGATCATCAACCCATGATCGCACCTTAATCTAAATTCTTGAAGTGTTCCTCAGCTATATAGAACTAGTATAAAACTAACTCTATGAACTCAACTATACCCTCCTATTTTTTTGGGATTCCATTTTAATTTTATTAAACTTTTTTTTGGAAAATTATGTGCAAATATATTTAGTATAATTAATATATTTCAAAAATTAATCTTCAGATCATTGGGCCTCAGAATCATGCACCGTCATTGCACCTTGTATAGAATATAATTCATAAAATATTGAAAAATAATACCCATAAAATATTCATCTCTAAATTATCAACAAATAGGGTATTTACTTCACAAAATGCTAAAAAACATGGCCACAAAAAGAGATGTGGGAACTGATCATGCATCTGGGTCTCCCACTCCCTAGTTATCTCATGAAATATCTCACACTTCAACTGGAAATATAATAAAATAATCAATCAAAAAAAATGATCATACCATTCTAATCCTCTATCTCTATAGTGTAGTCAACAGAGCTATCTCCATTCTCAATGTCTATGTTTCATGAGTTCATAACATGTGACAGATTAGGCACATACCTACTCAACTGCGACACTTGGATTATGGTGTGTACCTGATCTAATAGTATAGGTAATTCTATGTGGTATATCATCTTTCCAACTCGATTCACTGTATGGAAATGTGAAATTTTTCTAATAGACTACTTTCCACCCCAGTTGAATCTCTGTTATCCAAGTCGAGGTGATACCCATAAGAACACATAGCCTCCCTCTTCAAACTCCAAAGGCATCTATAACCTGTTAGAATAAGACTTTTTAGGGAGTTTTTTCAGTACTCATCTATTCCTAGATGACTTGTACATTCTTGGTAGTGGAACACATCAACTCTGGTCCCTTAAATTCTAAATTTCCTAGGCCAGTCAATAAAAGTGATGAACTATAGGGTCTACTATATGAAGCCTCAAATTAAACCATACAAATGGTAGAATGGTACTATATATTGTATGTAAGAACCATCCATGGTATCAGATTCTACCAACTATTTCCAATGTCCATCAATCATGCTCTCATCATGTCCTCCCGAAATCGAATAGTTTTCTCATTTTTTCTATCTATATAGGGGAGAAATGTTGTTCTAAAATGCAGTTGTCTGCCAAAAGTCTCCTGTAATCTCTTTCATATAAAAGATTCGAAGAAATTATCATGGTCTAAAATGATAATCAATGTAACTCCATGGGTTATGACTACCATCTACACATATAGGTGTCCCAATCAATCTACAAAAATATACTCTTATATTTCTAGTAAGTGGTTTGACTTATTGAGTAAGTCCAAAATCACCCATATGGAACTGTGTACCCAATACATACAAGGTATTCCATTCATAAAGTACATTTATATCTAGTCCTCCTTCCACTATGGCACCTCAAGGGGTTGAGCTAAACCCACTAAATCCTGGTGCTCAACCTTGGCCCAATGACAATTAAGGTATCGAGAGACAAACTATTCAAGTCCCTTATCTATACATGGAGACCAAACCTATCATTGGAGGTCCTAGTAAATATTTTACACTTATAGACATATTGTTAAAATATGTTTATGAATCAACTTGAAAACCTACTCCATCAACATCACTAGTACCATCATGCATCCCCTAAAAAGAACAACACGCTCCCCACCATTTGATAATCCATCAAGAGAATGTCCATAGGATGGATGAGTAAAAAGTGTATCACAATCAATATATACATTTTGTTTCTATCATATATTCTGTAAATGTATAGGGGTGATAAAAAATGACTAGCGGTAGGATTTAATATCCCCAACCATAATGGATGATAATAATGAGGCCAACTACGAACATGATCTGCTGCTAAGAGAATCTACCACCAAGTTCCCCTTCCCATAAGTATTGATAATATAAAATTACAAATCCTAAAAATAATATATCCCTCACCATTATCTCAAGTTAATATTCTTCTTAGATAATATATATTTGATACTCATCTGGTAGGAATCGATGAGAAAGTACGTGTCCATCTTGCAGTGTGGCCACATCATTAATTTGAAGAATATCAATAATAACTCCAGAACATGGGTCACAACATACACCTCATGTGGTATTAAATGATGTGAATAATAGGTAATCACTACATTACTCTAAATCATAACACAACCAATTCTAGTTTGTCATGAATTAAAGACTTGTGTATAATTCATACCTTCCACTGACAATCTCAATATGTGAGTGATCGACAATATCTATCTAAAATATTGAGAAACCTACTAGGACCTCTCAATCCAAATGAAATGTTTCCCCATTTTAGACAATTATAGAGTTGGATATGATATTCTATTGAATTTAGGTATGAATCTCTGATAATATTCTTCTAAGATATGGATGTTATGTACCTCCATCACACTCTTGGGTGGCTCTAAAGATAACACTACCTCAATATTTTATGGGTCCACTTCCACACCATAAATAGTGAAAATAATTCATATAAGGAGGACCACATAAATCTAGATATGAAACTTCGAGATCATTCCATAATAATGGTTCTCATAGATTTTGTCGAGGATCATCCTGAACTGTGTCATCTGCTGCTACTCGGACATTGAGTACACAAGGATATCAGAGATGAAAACAATAATGAAATGTTATAAAAAATTTCTTTAAGACCCATTTCATGAGTCCCGTGGAAACATCTAAGATATTTTTCCTGATAAGGGCCACCACTAAGGACTCATAGTGGCAGTAGAGTCATATATTTCTTCTTCGATATAACCTCATCTCGAACCCGTATATAGTGATATCTTGATATGAGTTCAATCCATGAGAACCACCAAGCCCCTCCCAATTGATAAAATTGGTCATTGAACCTCAATAGTGGATACATATTCTTTATATTCACCATGATTTGTTGGCATAAATCCACACATAAAATTATGATCTCATCCTCCATCTTGGTGAGAAATAGTGGGGATACCCATTTTGAAACAATGGTTCTAACAATACCCTTCCTCTAAAAGTCCCCCATCCTCACACTCTAACCATGAATCTCTAAAGGAGGCATATGCTATTATAGATTAAATATCAAGGTATTCCTCTGGTTTATATCATTGAAGAATTATATCTCTTGATGGGTATGTAATCCTGGAACATCATTTGGGAAGACTTCCTCATAATCTTCCAACACTATAAAGAACTAAAAACTAATAAAATATATGACCCAAAGGGTAATTTTATCCAACTGATAAGTAATCGGCTGATCCCTCATCTGCATGAGTACATCTTATGATGCCTTGGGTTACTTTTAACCCACAAAAAGAAAACTTAGTTGCATCATTGTGGATAGACCACTTCCCCAACATGAAATAATCTATCTGGGCAGGAATGGTAGATAGCTAGTACATAACTAATTTTTTTTTCATAATGTCTAATTTATGATACAAATGATCCCAATATAAATCATTTCCTCTCGGAGTCAGGTCACAATATTGGCACAAATGTGTGATCATTGAGTCATCTATAGTTGGAGTCTCGAAGCATATGGGTCTATCCAATGCCTCAAATGGAATATATAAGTCTCATACCAGATTAATGGAAAATAATTGAATGAATTGCACAATTGTCTATTAGTATTTCTGATATGGTGGAAAAGACATATATCATTCCTCATATCATCCCTTAAGCCTCTAGGTCATATGACTATAATGCTTGTATCTTCCCACACTCAGGTCCTCCAACTCCCTTTGCATGGCATGGGCCACATAGGGTTGGTGGTGGTAAAAATTCGATATTTCTATCACCTCTATGTTCCCTCCCAAATCCTCTTTCACATTCACTACCCGGAAGTCCTATCTACTTCAATTGTTGCCTCTACCTCAGTGGACCATCCATTATCACTCTGCCAGTCGAAAAATGATTCATAAAATCTCTTATAATATGTATCCTTCCAAAAAATGAGTAGCACCATCTATCTCTATAATTACTATACCCATTATATGAGCATTAAATTGTAGAACCACTATCATGTGACCACCTCAAAAACTTCCCTGCATTTCTGGGTCCTTGTATCGATATCCCATAAATGTCCACTATATTGAACAACTATCGGTATCTATTCATCTACGAAACTCTAAACCATGAAATATCACTTGAAAACCCCAAATGTTTTGTAATAAACATGTATATAATTTTGGATATGATTTCTCTATGTAGTATTATCTTGATTGTACAAGCTTGAAAGAAATAATCAAGAACAATATCTATCGAGTACCTCGAGAGGTTGGTTAATGTCCATGATTACTCTGCTACTATAATGCAACCCTTATGAATCTATGGGATATCCTAGATGAATAAAATCCAAAACATATAAAAATATAACTCCTATTTGTAATTCCACTTGAACTATGAACAAGCTACTACTACCTCATCCTAAGACTGGGACACTAAATCCAACTGTCATCCTATAGATCCATAGTGACATATCACTTCCAAAACCACTATATGATTAGAAAGTGTTTCAAAAATATAGAATACATGTGTCACCACCTCCAAGGAAATCATCATCATCATGTGGGTCAGGATCTCCAACTATCCTGAGGATTTGTTGTCACCGAATCCCATGACTATTTCTCAAATTATGCAACTCATATACTAGAATTGCGGGTACACTATGTTTCTAAATAGTTTGTCTTATAACTGGTTCACCTTCTATAGGTAACACCTCAATAAAATTACCCTAAATAGATGCCTTATCACTGAGGGGATCATCATTGTAATCCTGGTACTGAATCCTTGATTGCAAAAATTGCGTAGGATTTTTAAAATAAACAAGATGTTCTATAGTTAAAGATTATATCTGGAAAGATGACTCAATAAAGAAATCTAATCCAAAAACCATTCCAATATGATGTTCATACCATTTTTTCCCTAAATCCAGTGTATACATGTAATGAGTTGAAAATTATATGATCATAGTCCTGGTGTATGGATATGTTGGCCGCCTCACAATCTCTAGTGTCCCCTTCCTGAAAGAAGAACTGAAATCACATATCACTTTACCTCAAACAAATATCATATACTCTGGTCCTACGGAATAACCGAATCCTTTGATATCACTCTTTCATGACCCATCCCAATGGGCCTAGTTCTGCAACTCCCCAATATCAACTCTAATATGTCAGGGGATGGTGATTAGTGTTGAGTAGAAATACCATTAACATGGGAGTCCATAGAATAATGTAAATGTATACATGCACAAATCATCATTCAGATGAAATATTTAAATGTAAAAAAATTATAAGTAGAGGAGGATCCCACCCAAGTCTATATAGTATTCCAACAAACTCAATCTATAATTACTTACATGGTAGTGGATATGCCCCTTTATAGTGTTGGTCATGATGATATAATGAACTCCATGTAGGGAATAAAAAATATATAGTATCTCACTTTGAACCTCAAGGAAGGAATGCAACAAAATTAACCCAGAAGTCCTGATAAATCGATCACTATCTCAGGTGTAGGAAAATATTCCATGATGACCATCAAAGAATGTATATAGGAAATTACACTAATGAATCTTATACAATATGAAGAGGATAATGAAAACAATCCTTCTATGAAGGCTTACCCTGTGTGAACTTATATTACACAACATGTTCCTTTATCATCAGTTCCTTCCTATGTATCACATACCCTTCCCATGTTTGGGTCCAAGTTCACAGTGTGACCCTACCTGTGTACTTGTGATCACTTCCTTGTACATGGATCATACTGTGTATATCTGTCGTGGCATTATCAATGTCAGAGGTCAGATTGTTGATGTGCCCATGTAATCTTTTCAATCTCTATGTACCATATGAGGAGAATGATGATCTTCCAAGTCAATACACAATCTATGTGATGGAGTCACACCCTATGTTATATTTAACTTCATATCAAGAAACATTAATGCCACGCTATGGGTCCCACATGGAGTGTTCTTATAAAATGCACTCTATTTACCATAAAATTTCACAAACACTATTGGAATATCCTATATATTTTTTCCACTCTTATGGACCCTATATCAACGTTGAATCATGATAGGATGTGAGGATTTAATTTGGCCAATCCAGACTATTTCTTCTCACCAAATGTTTTTCACCGGATTCATGTAATAATAATTTATCCTCTTTTATCATCATCGTCACACATGTCACAAAATGATGGGATCTCCAATCTGATCTAATTTTATCATCAATTACATCATTCCATGATCTCCAAGACACACCATGTTCGGATCTATGATATCAATTAATTTCTACAATAAATGGGTTTTCAACATTTCATTTATCTAGAATCCATCTAACCGCGACTCAAACAAAACCCAGAAGATGAATGAACATAGAATAATGAGAGAAACCCATAGAACTTGTAAAAGGGGAATGAACAGAATTCATGTAATCTTGGATTCAATCCATTCTCCTTAGAACTAAAAAAGAATAATCATAACCACATAAACAATTATTCAAAAACATCCAACTAGGTAATCTCATCCCACAATACAACTGATCTGTTAATCAATCTGTTGGTGGATTGATTCAATTTTTTTATAGAAATAATAAAAAATGGATAAATACAAACAAAAAATTTTCCTTCCTAAATAATGATCAATCACTGATTAACTATTATGATAAATCACAATCATTGGTGAGATCCTATGATTCTGTTGCACCCCAGTCTTTGGTTCCCAATCTAGTTGTCATTCATTAATGGATGTTCCACCAATGGCTCTCCAATTATTCTATAGATCTCGATGGCTTAGCTGATGAACCTGAGATCCAACAAAACCATACGTTTATAAAACTCTTAATTGGTCAGGAAATAAAATAAAATAACATATTAATTTAATGTATTCTCTTAAACATCCTCCCATGATCGTGCATCTAGGTTACCACCCAATGTGTTCCTAGGTTATATCGTCCCTAGGGTAAAACCCACACTCTGAACTCAACATTTCCCTCATTTTTCTGATATAGACATCCTTGAAGGATTTTGTCCATTTTTTCAGTAAAAACACATGCCCATATATTTAATATATTTAATATATTTCCCAAAATAAATCCATGCACATGAGTGTACGAATCACATGCAGTCTCAACACCCATTCATTAATATTACCCAAACAATATCCTAAAATAATACATTGAAAATATGATTAACTACAACATGAAATAGTTACATCAAATAAACATTAAATATCATGAAAATAAATATATTTATGACATATAATTTTAGTTTTAAGTTATATATTCCACAAATAATTAAATATGTTAGGAATATGACTTCTGTCTACTAGAAATAAATATGTGACTAGAAATACCTTTCTTTCAGTTCCACATGAATTAAAATTTATTATTCATCACTTATAATAAAATTAAATTTATAATACTGTTATAAAAATTATTTTAAATAAATATATTATCATAAAATAATCCTTTATAACATTTCTAAAACTATTTAATAATTCCATACTAAAATCTTCACTTCAAGGAGTTATTAGTTAAATTTATTCATAAGAATTACGATTCAGTAGTTCTATTCCATGTACAATGATTGTGGTTCCATAATTTATAAGATGTTAATAATGATATAAATATAATATATATTCATTAATATGTATTTATTGTCATACATAAATTTCAAAGATATGAAAATGAATTACACAATTCATGGAGATGGTGGGGCATACGTATGCTTGAATAATGAATTCACTTTTCGACAAATTGAAAAAATAAAGGTAAATAATAATTCACAGTTAAAAAATCACAATTATATCAGATTTTTCATATATATTAATAATGACCTTCCTTATTAAAAAATATGTATTTCATAATTAACAAAAATCACCTCGCTTCTTGGAGGTGGTTGTCCACTCGTACACATGACTGATGATATCGTTTTCCAAAAGATTGGATTATAAGAAGGTTGACATGATATTATCATTATATAATATTAATAATTTCATAAATATACAATAAAATATGTATCAAATCATAAAAACTATCCATAAAAAATGGTGATGAAAAATGTATTGTATTGTTAGTATGCCATACATACAAACAATTGATAATTTTATATCCCATTTGATTAGAAAGAGAGTTGATAATGGTTGTTAAATTTTATTAATGACACTTCAATATATTTAGGATACCTAATTTATTAATATTGGATAAATAATATATATTTATAGAAGGTAAATGAACATGTAAAAATAAATTGATGTGTTAATTGAATTACATCTTCATTGAAAAAACTACTTTAGATCTCCTCTTAAGGATCATTGGGTTTGCCTTTTTAAAATACGATCATCACTAGAATGTATATAATGGTAATTATAAGATAATTTATTTGCGTTTCATTGATCTATAAAGATCAATGAGGTTTAATGAACACAAATTTGGGGTTTCCTTTAATAAGTGATGAGAGGGGAAGTCCAATAATATTAAAAACATTAAAACAATAACATCACTATCAAGTAAAATACTTCCAAATAGTCATATATTTGATATAATGTAGGATATAGTTTGAATTTAAACACGCAATAAATTTATAATTTGTTTATATTTTATTTTACGACTTATCTTTTGGTTTAACCACTAAGTTTACCTATTTTAACCATAACCATTGTAACTTCTTTTACACTTCTAAAGGGTAATATTTTAACTTTTAAGGTGAAAATAGGATGTAATTTTGTTAAAGGATGAAATATTAGACTATATTATATCCACATATTGTTATTCCATGTTTCTAATGATTATTGAATAATTTATTAATAAATTATTTCAATCAAATATTATTAATTTTATTTTTATCAATAATCATTTAATCTTACAATAAAAAAAAATAAAAAGATAGAATTGAAATATAACAATTTCACACATCCCGGATATGAAATATTTATCTAAAAATACATAGTAACACATTAATTCAGCCATATTTTATTATTTTAAAATTTTTAAAATCATTTATTTTATTTTTTTATTAATTGAATAAATATTTTGTCTACATTGCATAAGAATTTATGATAATTGGTCAATAAATAAAATTTAAAAATTAGTTATTATGATACATATATTAAATTATATTTCAAATAAATATTTATAACTTAACATATCCTCATTTTCCCCTCATGATATTATTTTAGAGTATTAAATTAATGAGTGTGACATTTGTGACATTATCTTTTACGTAAACTAACATAAAGGACACACTCAATGAAAATTGCAAAAAAAATCCATATATCCATGACATTGATATAAATACATGAAATCCACCCATAAAATTATATATTGTCAATTTTAGATAAATTTTGACACCCCATCCAAATGTTTTAACCCAATTTTAATTTTTTTACCCTTACCAGGGTGACAAAATTTTACCAGGGATATTATACATATTAACCACAAATAAAAGATGTTTATTTATGAAATTTGAATCTAAAAATATTAAAAATTTTATATACATATTAATATTAAATATATATATATATATTTAATAAATTAATTTATTATAAAAACAAAAAATACAATGATTTTTGTTTTCAGAAAATGTCTTCTTAATTAAAACTCATATTTTATAAACAATTATTCAGAAAAAATGATTTCAATGAAAAAAAATTAATTTATAGAAATATTATAGAAATATTTTTTATTTTATATATTTTTTAAACACATTTTATAATTTTAAATTCATCAAAAACATTTATTTTTCTATAAAAATCATTTTTAACACTATTCATTGAAAAATCAATCATTTTTGAAAATTATAAAAAATTCATAGTGAGATAATATAAATTTGATGATTTAAAAAATTATGTTTATAATATAAGGTATATTACCTATAAGTAGGAACATTTAAATATAATATTTTTTTGAAAAAATAAAATAAATTAATATTCATGGATTCATATTTTAGAAGAATAATATTACTTTACTAAAATGTTTAATATTTTTTTCTTAATAATTTAAAAATTTATTGGTTTTTAGTAATTAATTTAAATATATTTCATAATTTGGTTATTAATATTCACATCAAAAAATTAAATTGGTAATTTTAAACGGCTGTAATTATTATATATAATTTCATGGTTGTTTAACCTTAGTGATGTGTGTCATATACACTATTAAACATAATTTTATTCTTTTAAAATCATGGGGTATCACATTCCCTCATATTTAATAAATATTTCCATTTCAATTTGAACATGTTCTCTATAATCGAGAGTTGACATTTGAAAATTACTTTTTATAAACCCCACATTGTAAAAAGGGTTAATAAATCTTCCTCTAAAAAAGAGGAAAAATGAAATATGAAGGTTATTTGGAATATCACAAAACATGGTTTACAAATATGATATCAACAGTGGGGCTAGAAAATATATACACTAAAGAGAAGAATAATTTCAAAATACTAATATAGTGGTAGTGATTATGTTTAAGAGAGTGTCAATGACCATGAAACCATAAATAAAAATATGTGAAAACAATATTGATTTATATTTTTTATTATATAGTTTTTCTAATCAATATATTTTTCCATGATTTTAGGAATTAATTTACCATTTATCATGAAAACATAAGGAAAAATACTTAAATTACATGTATTATTTAATCCTTTAATCAATTCTCACTATAAACTAATGTTATTCTCCAAATGATGAGTATTAAATATGAAATTATATATCCTTAAGCACTAAAATAATATTCAAAATCAACAAAAGGTTATTATGTTATTCCTCCTATCATTAAATATTAACCAAAACCAAATTTTATGCAACAAATTAAGACAATGTTTTTAAAACTTCATATGATGTAATAATATGTTTAGCTTCAACATTTCAACTCTATTTTCTTATAGATAATTTTATTAATAACTATTCATCCCAAGTTACCTCAATAACCTCATCATTTATGAATGTTTTTTCCTCAATTTTGATCTCATACCATTCATCTTACATCCCCGAAAATTTAATTGTATTACTCCTAAATAATCTTTAATGTTAAATCACATGTTAAAACTAAAGTTTATATATACCTCATCCTAATTAATCATTTACCATAATATCATTAATCCCCTTGATGATTAAATATTAAATATTTTAATGTAGTTAAAATAACCAAAATATCATGAATAAAAATTAGATAATAACCTAAAATGTATTCCACAATTTACCATAAATATATATGAAAATATTACCTTGTCAATGAATCTGTTTTCAACCATCAGGATTGTCATTATCCGACTATTTTATAGAACATTATTAACATTACATGAAATAATATATTGACCCAAAGGGGTTTTTAAACCAAAATAGTATATTATTCCTAAATCCAATTAAACAATTAAAATATCCTCAAAACAACCTTCACTTATAACATTAATAGGGGAATCTAAAACAATGAAAGTATAATCTACCTAATCATTTAATCCCATGACTATATCTATAATTCTGAATTTATCCTCATCATGAGACATATATGCTTTGAAAATTTAACCCAAAACATATTATTAAAATAAAATATTAGACTATTGAATATATTTCATAAATCAAAAAATGAAATAGACCTCCTAGAAGATTAAAAACCTTATTGTCAAAAAGGCTAGAAATTTAAAAGTTACTAATACTATTAAATTTAAATAATCAATATGAATTGTATATTTATCTGAATTAAACATTATTAACTTAAAATTAGGACTATATTGTGGGTTATTGTTCCCTTATTCATTTTTTTTCCAAAACAATCACTTGACCACTATATCAATTTTCTTTGTTATCAATACCATTAAACTTATAAGTTTTTCAAATCCTTAATGATAAACTACCTTTGAACAATCCTTATATGTATCATCCTTGATATATACAAAATACTATTGATAAAAGTAGTTTTTAAACATAATGATTGAATTCAAATACATAAATACTCTAATAAATCAACTTCAATAATTACAATAAAATATCATCTTCATTTTCCAATGAGTTACACATTATAAGAGGGAATTTCATTAGATAATTTCTTGGTCCCATAGATTTAAGACAATCAACAATTAATAAATCCCATGGATGATATTTATTTCACCCCATCATAATCCACATATTTACTAGGTCATTATTTCTTTTATGACATTATGTTTCACACATAAACCATTATCTTATTCCATTAACACATTTTATTGGGTTTTGCTATTAATATTTCTAACATGAAGGAAATTTATCCTTCATTCCAATATTTTCTCCACCCCTCTATCTCTCAGAAGAATCCAAAATTATATTATTTAGTAATATTTCAAGTTGGATAAGGGATTGGATTACAATCACATATATTGATAAATAATTATGCATTATCTGAATTCATTTCACATCAGTCATCATCCAATTTGGTTTCACAGAATTTCCACATTGTCCGTCACATTCATATATTATAAAATTTCATATAGTTCCATTTATTGTCTAAAACAAAAAATCATATTGTTAGTGTAAATCATTATAATAAAGAAAAATTAATTATACGATTTAAAAATCATGAAAAAATATTTTTAATCTAGGAAACATTAATTTTTACATAGCTAATCTATGATAATCATATATTCATATCCTTTATGATAGTATATAATGACAATGTTAGCTAACCATAGAATATCCTCCAAGAGTGTCAATCCAAGTGTGTAATATGGGAAACTCACTATGAAATAGAATTATCGATGAGATCAACTTGACCAACTCTTTTTAGGGTTATTACCCCTCGAATATTTTGTGCCAAATCCACATCCATGTGTAGTATCTAGATTAGAATGGGGTTTAAGAAAAATATCACTCTTTTATTTACCAAAACTTGCAGAATTATCTAATGCATAATGTTATCCTAAGGGTATTCACTGCTACTTTGTCATCCTAGTTTACAATGGTTTACTAAACCTTTCTATAATACAAAAAATAAAAACCCATATTTTTTCACACATATAAATTACATCGTATAAGGATAATATTCATTAAAAATATTATCTTCAATGCCAGAATCATATACATGTTTTTTCCTCCACCCGGTGTATTATTGTAACAAAATAGTTAATGATATAATAAGTTTACACTCATCAATATTTTTTTTACATTCATACAATATATTTTAGCGCAACTATATAAGAATAAATACAGTTTTATACATAAAATCTATTTTTTTAAATAGTTTTACCACTTTTTAACAGCATACATGTTTTAAATCTAGTTTTTTCTCTTAAAATATATATTTGAAAAATCAATCTTTATATTTTGAAGAAAAATATCAAAATTTACTTAGGTTTAATTTATTAATTTTTTCTGATAAGTTTCATGTTTTGTTTAATAGTGAAATTTATTTATTTTTAATTCAAAACATATTTTTTATCTAAATAATTTTTAGGGATAAATTATTATTTTCAAAATGTTTTAATTTCTAATTACATCATTTTTATCATTTAATAAAATTTCAGTCATTGGAATGAATTTAACTTTAAAATTTTATATAAAAGGTTTGTTATCTTTTAAAGGTTTTTACATTAAAAACATGTTTTGTCGGTATGTCGATGAGATTATTCATTACATGATTTCTACAATTTCTATGTTATTAATTTTTAAAAATGGATCCTATATTTATAATATGAAGGTACAAAATATATTAATTTGGTTAATTTTCTTTTTTGATAATATGAATAGTAACTTTAGTAATATTTTTTTAAATTACCACAGTTAAGTGAAAATCGGGTATTCATGGGTTAAAATAAGATTACAAATATTATAAAAAAACCCTAACAGTTATCCAAATTATTTAGATGACTAGGCATAGAACAGAATCATCCATGGGATAAATTATGATTTTTTTAGGCAACTTTGATGAGAGAGTGAAATTTATAATATTATATTCAAAGAAGAATAAATTTTTTCACACTTTTGATTTTAACAAGTGATTTTTTAATGTAGTGTCATATATGGGGTATGTTCATCTATAAAAAGTATTTTAAAATCTATGAATTTTATCTTGATCATGGTAATTTATTTGAAATATTTATGGATGAAATTAGTAAATTAAAGTCTGGTACAATAATGATGCAATAATTGATTAATTAAATGAAATATCTAATAAATGATGTTAAAAATGCTAAAATAAATATGATTTGAGACGATTAATTTCTGTAATGATATATATATATATATTACTTTCTAATGATTATTTTGAACTATTATTTTTATGTTTTCTTTCTATTGTTATATTTTTAAAAAGTCCAGTAATGAATAGCGTCAAAATTGACATAATTTTTATTTTAAAATAGAAACTATTTTTTAAAATGTTTTAGAATTTATAAAGTTCATAATATTTAGACACATGATTTTAATAAGTATTAAAATGTAATTATTGACTCATTTAATTGACTATTGTCAATATTAGGTAATTATGTTATCCTTAAAATTGTAAATTACATGATATCATGGATCGAATTAAAGAGGTTAAATAATGGAAAAAATAAAAATATATGGATACCTAAATATTCAAAACATGTATAATTTTTTTGGATGAATGGATTTCAACCCAAAAGCATACTATCTTAGAACTAAATCAAATTCTACACATTTGGAATATAAATTTAATTTATATTAATTAAATATTTCGAAGAATTCCAAGAATTTCCTCTCATCTATTATAAAATATAACTCATTATTCCCTTATATTCACATAGAAAAAACTATTTATTTCATCCAATATAGAAACAAATCACTTCATATAACCCCTATTATCATTCTATAGACCTTTAATTATGCATACAACCCTCCATATATGTGATATGTTGTTAATTAAATGATTTCATATTAAGGACATGTCTCATTTTTAATTAAGTGTTTCTATTTTTTTCCACATCTATATAATCATATTAAATAATTATAAAATAATGAATCTAGTATCCTTAATATAATAATATTTTATTAATTTACTATCATCACCCAAATCCATTTAAGATTCAATCAATAAGGAAAATAATTAATAGATCGTTTGCAAGCAAACTACCACCTCACGAAATGATATAATTTGCTTTTCATAACCATCTATCAAGAATATTTAAAGTGATTAAATAAATGTTTATATATGATCATCATGGAATATTTATCATTATTTAATAATAATATATCATTTAAGTACATACCTTTCCATTTACATGAAAATGAAAATGACATTCATGCATACATGTGAAATATCACCTCCAAGAAGTGATGGAATTCATTTGTTATCCCCAAATAAAATGGATGTTATATATATATATATATTCTTAATATGATATTAATGATATCATAATCATTCTGGTAATATCAAATAATTCTTAACTTCTTTCTATAATTATTATTGAAAAATAAAAATGTTACTCATGTGTGCATACGACTTATCATCTCCATTATTATACATAATTAATTTTAAAAAAAACCACACATCATTATTTGATTTAAAATTATAATTTATGAATAAAATTGATTATTATTTCCTGAATATTATTTTTGAGATTATGGACTAATTACCACTTTGACTATTGACATCTTACCATATTCATTTTGGACTCAAGTACTGAATATCATCAAAACGACCAACATAAACTTAAAAAGTTATGTAATTATTAAATCATGATTATAAAAGTTATAAAAAGAATTAAAAACTTCAAAAATCTTCTAAATCAAGTAAATTAAAAAAATATTATTCAAATTGATAGGGGAAATTTGCGATGAATCTCATGTTAAAGGATTTCATCTCAATCCATTTTCATTAAGTCATATATTGATGTTATTAACCCATCACATTTCATGAGGTTTATAAATAGACCCTTAAAATTTTAATTTCATTAAAATTATTTAATAAGGGAATCTATTTATGTATTCTATACTGTGCATTTCACTTTCTTTAAAAAATAACAAAATGAATGTTTTTTAACATATATAGTAACACTGTCTTCTGCAGCTCCAAAACAATTATTTACTATTTAGAGTCTTCTATAAGAATTTGTGTTTTTAAAAGGAAAATAAACACTTTTTCCCATTTAGATATTTCCATTTTGAAAATATTTTTGTAAATTGATTGATTATTTCAATAAAATGATATTTTACCTTATAAGTGGAAATAAAATTTAATAGTGACATGTTGAAAATTGAAAAAATTTCTACGTTGTGATCATGTAATGGTACTTGGATATTTGATGGGTGGTTACATGAAAATTCAATGATGGGTGGTTCCATGATAATCTAATGAATGGTGGTTCTGTGATTACCATCCAAAGCATTGGGTATGGAAGTCGACCATAGGGTGTTTCTATTTGTAAGAGTGACATGTTTAGAATTAGAAAACATGGTTATTCAATTTATATTTATGACAAGCATAATCATGATGCAAGATACCTTTTATGTGTTTTCAAGGAAATCTGTAGATTTTATTTCAATATTAAGAATATATTTTGGGTAATAAATGAGCTTATTTTCAAGTGAATGTATTGTCTACTTTTGGAAAAGTATTACCTATTGTAGTTTATTATTATTTTATAACTATTTATTGAATAATGGTTTCATTCATTTATTTAAAGTATATTACTAATAGTTTCTTCTAATATTGGGTTTTAAAACAGTTTTTCACAATGTATAAGTATGGGTAAGTGAAAGAAAGAATTTACTTGAAAGTTATGAAGATTTTTTCTAAAAAATAAATTATGTTTTAATTTAATTATTTAATATTTTGGAGGAAATGGATAATATTTTAGTAGTATCCAATTTTTATGAATGTGATTTATTAGGTATGAATTATGAAATAATTCTATAATACTCAAATACTAAAAGGATCCTCAATGTTAAAGAAAGTAAAATCTTGACTAAAACACTAGATTATGAAATGTTTAAGGTTGGGTACCTATAGTTATTATAATTGGTTAGTTTAGATAACTTTAGTGGTTAGTATAATATTAAGAACATTACCATAAAAAATATTATCTTATGGTAAAGTTAAAATGTTAACGTATTTGAGGACTACCATGTTACTTCATCTGAAATATGTTTTCTGAGAATGGTTTTCTGTGGAGAAAATATGGAAGTTATAGTGGTAAGGCACTAAAGAGAGAATATCCTTCCGAATAAACATCTCGAAATTCCTGGAATTGGAACTGATCAGTTTTTCATAGTGATGGATTTGTTAAAATAGGCTATAAATTGTGGTGGTCTCCATACCGTAGGGTAACCATATCTACCTCAGACTAACAAGCTGATATTTGAGAATTTTCTGAGACAATGTTCCCATCATTCCGAGGATAATCAGACCCCATTCTAGTTGAAGGATGGATTAAATCCCTAGAAAAGATATTTGGCATCATGGGATGTTTGTATCACCGAAATTTAACTCCTTAAATTTATTGTTTTTAGGTGAATTCAATTAGTGATGGTCAATGGTTAAAAATACCAGAGGAATTGAAAATATTGATTCCATGGAATAGGATGAATTTAAGAAAATCTTACTTGAGAAATATTTTCAAAATGATATACCAATTAGGATGAAAAATCAATACATTGAATTGAGAATAAATGAGTAAGATTCAGTGGTTGTATATGAATAAAATTTCACATGTTTAGTAGGGTATATCCAAAATTTTATCGAGGATCATGATAGATTGATAAATTAGTTTTACTCATTATTTATGTCAATATATTGAAAGGAATTAGATTCCTGTGAGATCATAATCCATGAGAAACTTCTTTGATGTGATGAGAAGGTGGAAATAGAGTTTTCTGATGATCTCATGTCCCATCAGAACATGAAATATAAGAGCTATAGTTGTAATGAAATGGGTAAGAATTCATCAATGAGTATTGGAGGTAAGAAAACTAAATTTACATCTTGTGAGTAGTATAATGAAAATAATCCTTGAAAATGTCTTTCCAAGTATGTGGAGTGATTCATATTTTGTATGATTGGTTACATTTCTCATGACCACAAGGTAGTTGAATAAGAATGAAATAAAAATACAATATTAAGATTTTTCTTTTGCAATGAGTTACTGGATTATGGAAAAGTTTCAAAATTATATTGGCTAGGGTGGAAACAAGCAAGATTGAAAGAAAAAGGGCGTGGAAAAATATTTTACTACTACTGCATATGATAGTGGGAGATAAAATGAAGTGGTGAAATATATGTTACTTGTTTTATCAAAATATTCCCACACACTATTTTACTATGGATCTTTACATTCATTCATTTTTGTGATATTTTCATATAATTTATAAATATTACCTCATGGATATGATATTTTACTTTTGGTAAAAATGAAGGTGGAAGTATTAAAGAAACAATGTATATAAAGTTATTATGATGTATTAATATTGGTCATATTTCTCATGACTACAAGGTAGATGATCAAACAATAAATGAAAATAAAATGGTAAAATGTTTCAGTTGTAATGAGTTAGGTTATTATGACAATGTGTGTCAAAAGTTTATTATACAGGGTGCAAAATAGTTAGATCAAAAGAAAAAGGGTGTGGAAAAATATTTTTCTACCACTACATCTAACATTGTTCCATAAAATGAAGTGGTGAAAGGTGTGTTACACGTTTTTTGAAAATATTCTAATACTCTATTTGACTCTAGATCTTCACATTAATTCGTTTATTTGACATTTGCAAGTAATATGGAAATATCACCTTTCAAATGTGATATAGAACTTTTAGGACAAAATATGGATGGAAGTATTAATGCAAAAACTATTTATATTATTCCTATTATTATCATTAGTGGGATACAATTGCACAATAATATTGGTGATCTTTCCATAGTGGATTTTGAAAACATTTTTTGGTATGGATTGAATTTCAGTTTATGTTGATAAAATAGATTTGAAAAAAAAGTTACTTTTATTAAACGACTTTATAACATTTATAACATACAAAGAAGCATCGATATTGATTAATGATAGTTGTTAAAGTTATCTTGATCATATAGTTGAAGAGAATGAAACATTTTTGCCTTTTGATATCCCAGTAGTAGATGAATTTGAGGATGTTTTCCAGATGAATGACTTGGTGTTGTTCCAGATTGGGATGTTTAATTTTCTATTGATTTAGTGCCTAATACTAAGAATATTTCTAACCCCCCTTATAGTATGGATAATGTAGAGATAGTGGAATTAAAAAACTAGTAGCAATAATCACTTGATAAAGGTTTAATTTAATCTATCACATCACCATGGGGTGCTCCTATTTTATTTACGAAAAAAAGATAATTCTATGAAACATTGTATTTATTATCGATCCTTAAATAACATCATTATCCAGAAAAGGTATCATTTAACTCATATATATGATTTTTTTATCAACTATTGGGATCTCAATATTTTTTTTCAAAGATTGATTTAAGGTCTAGGTACCATCAACTAAAAGTGAAGGAGGATGAAATTATAAAGATAGTGTTTTAGATGATATATGTACATTATGAGTTTGTGGTTATAAGATTTGTGTTATCTAATGCACATTATATATTTATAAATCTTATAAATGAAATATTGCATCATTTTTTTGGATCCTTTTGTGGTTGTGCTTATATATGATATTTTCAAATATTCTATAATTTAGGAGGAATATGAAATTCCCTTAATGATTGTTTTTAAAACATTAAAATGAAAAAATATATAAAGTTTCGTAATAGTGAATTTTGGTTGGAAATAAATTTCACTCATTGACATATTGTTTCTAATTATGGTATAACTATTGACCAATCTAAATAAATTTGTTGAAGAGTTTCCAAAACCAACCAATGTCACATCGATTTGTAGTTTTCTAGGATTAGCAGGTCATTACTGATGATTTCATGAGATATTTTCTCATTTATCTGGCCCACTAAATAATATATCATAAATGGGGGTTATTTCAGTTGGATAAAATAATGTGATGGACTTTTTCAAGAACTAAAATGTATTTTGGTAAATTCTATAGTTTTGGAAATGTCTTAAAAATGGTGATT
This sequence comes from Viscum album, assembly GCA_963277665.1. NCBI lineage: Eukaryota > Viridiplantae > Streptophyta > Magnoliopsida > Santalales > Viscaceae > Viscum > Viscum album. The sequence goes on from OY728150.1 coordinate 360,111,503, forward strand.
TTTTATCTACAATGATGTATCATTGAGAAGAATTAATTTTTTCCTAATTTGAATGATCATGTAATTTCTTATGCTTCCCATCAATTCAAACCCTGTGATTTAAATTAACCAACATATGATTTGAAATTAGATGTTTTTTTTGTGTTACAAATTTTGAGTCATAAATATTTGGAGGAATGTCTTAAATATACACTAATAAGAAAGATTGAAATATATAATCACTCATAAATTACTGAGCATGAGATAGAGGATATGGATGGAACTAATAAATGATTATTATTGCATGATTCATTACCATTCTAGAAAATAAAATAAAGTGGTTTATTATTTTAGTCAAAAAAGTAATACTACATTAACCATGTTATGTTTGGAATGTGAATCTGTTGTTAATGATTTAATGAATTTCTTGTTGGAAGTTTTTGATGTATTAAATTACTCTATTTTTTATGGTTTAAGTAAAATTGACAATATAAATCATAATTATGTAGTAACATAAAGAATACCTTGTGTTGTAGAAAAATGTATATTTTGTTAGAAGGTATTTTTTTTTGAATTTAAAATTGATAAAGACTTTTTATTTAGATTTGGGAAGATATTATGTGTGAAAATTGTATCACTGTTGAAAAAAGTTTTTTTATGTGATGCTCAATGTTCTTTATTCTCCGTTTATTTAGATAGCACAAAAATGTACAGAGACCTTCGAGAGTATTACTAGTGGGATGGAAGGAAAAAGTGATATTATTTACCATACAATGATGTGTCTGAGTTTTAATAAGGTTAAAGTATAATGAAAATTGGAGAATTTGAAGCTTCTACCATTTCTTATTACAGCAAGGAAATAAGAAGATATATCCATGGATTTAATGGTTGGATTACGAGACACTTCTATTGGTAATAATGTGATTTTTGAAATTGTTGATTGACTGACAAAATATTCTTATTTTCTTTCAAATAGAGACACATTGTCTCAAGATCATATTTCTATATTTTATATTAAAGATATAGTTAGGTTACATGGAACTTATCTCTCTATTATATCTAATTATGATCTGAGTTTCACTTCAAACTTTTAGAAAGTCCTTAAAAATTCATTGGGTACTAAATTAAATTATGGTTCAACTTTACATCCTCAATCTGATGGGTAGTGATAACGAACAATTTAGACATTGGAGGAAATTATAAATGTTTTCTAAATGGATTACGAAGGATATTGGGATTTACATCATTCATTGGTTGAGTTTTCTTATAATAACAGTTTTTCATTCTAGTATAAAAATGGAAAAATTTGAGGCCTTATATGGAATGTGTTTTTGGACAGTATATTTCTTGTATGATTTCATGGAAAGGATGCCGGTTGGACCATAGTTGGTAGAAGAAATAATATAGAATGTTAATATGATCTAGAGACACATGAGAACAGCCCAATTTAGGTATAAAAGTTATGTGGATATTTGGATGTTGATCATTTTTAGAGGTAGGTGATCATATTTTTCTCAATGTTCCTCCCTGGAAAACTATGATTCATTTTGGTACGAAGGGGAAGATGAGCACACAGTTCATTAGACCCTATAAAATCCAAAAGAAATTTATATTAGTTTCATAGCAAGTGGATTTTTCTATGAGTTAATCTCAGGTACACAGTGGTTATCATGATTCAATTTCAAGGAAATACATGTTAGTTCCATCTTAGGTTTTGATCCCTAAAGCACTTCAATTGGAAGAGAATATTTGTTAAAGGAATAAATAGTTAATGTTATTAATCATAGAGAGAAGGTGTTTTGGAATAAGTTAATTTAATGTTTTTTGATATTAGGTACAATACATATGGTTGAATAGGAAACATGGAAATCTGAAAATGTTATGAGGGAAAGATATGCCCACTTATTTAACAAGTGAATAAAAGTTGTGAGTTTGAAAATTTTAAAATAGGGAATACTTTAACAACACATATAATGATATAATATTTTTAAAATATTATATAAACTATTCTTACATTTATCCAATAGATTATATAGGAACTATATAAGAATATATACATTTCATGGTTAAAAATGAATGTTTTTTCTTCTAAAAAGCAGTGTTACCACCTTTTGATAGAGCAATTGTTTTAAATCTAGTATTTTTCAATTATATAAATTCTATTTGAAAAAATTAGTTCTTTTGTTTGGATGATAAATATTAAAATTTTCTTATGTTTTATATTTGATATTTTTCTAATATGTTTCATGTTTTGGTGAATACTGAAAAAATATAGTATTTTTAATTAGAAACAGTTTTTTCATATAAATAATTTTCATTGTTAAATTATATTTTAAATTGGTTTTATTGTATAATTAGATATTTATTTACAATTTATTTTAGTTTGGGTAATTTTAATAAATTTCACAATAGAATTGGATATAAAATCTTTGTGAATATTTGAATGTTTTTACATTAAGAACCTTTTTTCTCGTTTTTCTACATGATTAATTTTGAGTTAATTTTTTGTAATTTCTATATTTTTATTTAAAAAAAATGGATTTCATATTTTGAATCACAAGGTAAATAATTAGTAACTATGTTCCTTAAATTTTTTTTAAAATATAATTATTAACATTAGTAATAATTTTTATTACCACGGTTAAAGGTAAATCATGTATTTAGGGTGAAAATAATATTATATATATTATAAAATTACACTAACAATTGTCCTCATTTAATTGGATGAGTTTTTTTCAACCAAAATCATAATTGGTCAAAAATTATTACATTATGAGTCTACTGTTATGGGAGTAAGACATTTATAACATTATATTAAAAGTAGATCCAATTTTGTCACACTTTGTACTTTAACAGATGAAATATTTATAAAATAGGGTAATATAAGGGATATTTCCGACTATAAAAATTATTTTGAGATATAAAAAGTGTATATTTATCATTATAGTTTATTTATAATTTTTAAGGATGAAATAAGTAAATTAAAGGCTTTCACAATAATGATGTAGTAATTTTTTAATTAAAGTAAATATCAAATAAATGTTGTTAAAAACACAAAAATAAATATATTTGTGATGATTAATGTTATTCAATAATTTTTTATATGAAATATATTTATTATTTATGTTTTATATGTATTATTTCGAATTAATATTTCTCTTATGTTATTTTAAAAACTCATATATTGAATAGTGTCAAAATTCAAAATTTGATATTTATAAATAAATAATCATTTATTAAATGATATATAATTTATAAAAATATATATTTTAAGAAAATTATTTTAATTACTAATAAAATTTAATAAATTAATCATTAAATGTATTTTTTTTATTTTATACTAATTAATTTAACCCTTTATGTGTAAATTACTTGATATCATTGTAAGAATTAAAATTGTTAAGGGTCAAAACAAACTGATAATGATTAAAAAATATTCAGAACTTGTATTGTTTTTATTGGATGAATTTATTTCAACCCCAATTCATCCTATATTATAAATACATCTCTTTGGTTCCATTTTTAATGTAAAATTAATGTAAAATTAATTAATTTATTTGAAAAAATCAAAGAGTACCCCTCCCCTGTCCTATAAAAGAGAACTCATTATCCCTTTTATTCACAACTCAAAAACTATTTGGTTTCAGAAATATCTTCAAACACCAATTCAAAGAATACCACCACACTTTATAGAGGCTTTAAATTAGTCATAACACCCTTTTAGGGGTTTTAAGGTGTTAATCAAATGAGATCATCTGTAGAACATGTATCATTTTTTATTAATTATTTTTATTTTATTTTTTCTTCCACTTCCTTAAAATGTATTTCCAACATGATAGAATAATAATACAGTTATACTTAATATAATTTGATTTTATTATTTTAATATCATCACATAATTACATCTCCACTTCCATAATATGAGAAAATAATTAATCATTTCAGTGTACATCGGACTACCACATCATGAACCGATATAATTCATTTTCAATCACCATATATTAAAAATTGTTAAAATGATGATAATAATTAATATATATGATATTAATGATATATTTATCATTATTTTATAATAATATACCATTTATTCGCTTACCTTTCCTTGCAAATTAAAATGATAACATCGTTCATCCGTATGTATGAACTATCACATCCAAGAAGCGATGTGATTCATTTTTAATCACCACATCACATGGATGATATATAAAATTATATTTAAGTGAGTAATATGATATTAATTATATCATTATAATTCTAAAAATATAAAAATAATATGAAACTTTATTTATATTGATTATTGAATAATGAAAATGTAACTCATGCTTACGTATGACATACCGTCTCCATGATTATAACGTAATTAATTTTTCATTAACATACTAAATGGTTTAATATAAAATTATAATTAATGAACAAAATTGAATATTATTTAATGGATATTATTTTTTAGATAATATACTAATGAACACTTAGAATATTGACATCATACAAAAAGTAATTTTGGGCTCAAGTACTAAATATTGATAAAACATCTGACATGATCTTTAATATTTATGTAATTCTTATAACAAGATATTAAATGATATAAAAGGTATAATAAACATTAAATAGGTTACCAATAATTTAAATGACAAACATATGTTTATTATTTAAGAATATGAGGGAAATTTTTGATAAATCAGTCTCACTATAGGGGACTTCATCTCAGTCCCCATTCGTGGAGACATATTTTGATGTTATTAACCCACCTCATTTTATGAGGTGTTTAAAAAAACCCTAAAATTTTAATTCCATTGAATGGTTTTCAAAATATATTATTTTTATGTTTTCTGTAAACTTCATTTGACATTATTTAAAATCAAAAAAGAAATTGTCTTTTAACGTATACGACGATAATGACTTCTTCAACACAATGACAATTATTTTTCATCTGGATTCCTCGGCAATACATCATGTTTTTATATGTAAAGTAAATAACTTTCCCCCATATCATAGTATCTTGTATTTTCTAATGGTTTGTGAAATGTATTGATTATTTCAACAATAAGAAATGTTTCATTATGATTGGAAATGAATTTTAATAGTGACATGGTGATAATTTCATGATTTTACATGTTGAGATTATATAATGGTACATGGAAATTTGATGGGTGGTTTTGTGGTAAACCAATGAGGGGTAGTTTTTTGATAAAAAATAATTGTTGGGTCTATGATAGCCCACAAATTAATTGGGTATGGAATTCCACTGTATGTTTTTTCCATTTTAAGTGTGACATTTATTGAAGTTGACTACATGGTTATTCCATTTAAATGTATGATAAGTATAATTATGTCCCAAAAAACATTTTATGTGTTATATATTATTTTTATGGATTTTATCCTAATTTATTTATTACAGGAAGGGAATGAAATAATCTTATTTTCAAAGTATAGTATTTATTACTTAATCAAGGTAAAAATTATTGTCTTATGATAAAGTTTTAATGAATATATAAGTATTTATAGACTAAAGGATTAATTATTTCTTTTTTACTTGTCTTATGATGATTTTTTTCTCATCCAATGTTTTAAAAATAATTGCATGGTATAATGATAGGTAATATAAATAATCCATGTTAAATTTTATAATGATTTTTTATGAAAAAGGAATCATGTATTATTTTAATCATTTTTATGGAATAAATGATTATTTATTTAGTAGTATCTACTTTGTATGAATTTAGTTTATTATACATGAATTATGACTTAATTATCTAAAACACCAAACCTTAAATGATCCTCAATGTTAAATGATGTAAATTATTCACTAAAGATTGAGATTATGTAATGTTTATGGTCATGCCATTATAGTTATTCTTCTATATGGTAGTCTTTACACCAGGAATTCATAAATTCATAACATGAAAATTACACAATGTATATTAAAAAACATCACAACTCCAAAAATATAATGGAAAATATTCTAACATTGAAACTCATACCATATATAGTATTACTTCATAACATCATAATTACAAGAATGTACAGTGAAAATTCAAATCATCATAAACCAATATTTTTACAAGATAACTTCAAAAATTTATCACTCAGACTTTGTAGAACTACCAAATCATAACATCATAACTCAATAATTATTCAACTAAAACATCATAAAATCATAACTAGAATTTTTTTACTTCACATTTATAAAATTTTATTTATACCCCAAACTATTTTGAGGTGAAACATCAACTATTGAATCATTCAATTAAACTTTGATTGGAAAACATTCTTATGATTCTACGTCATGTAAAATTTATTTATACTTCTCTATAATGACATTTAATTTTGATAAATAGATACTACATCTTATTATATGAATATTAGTTTAAAAAAATATAATCCATTACATAATATTAAATTTATAGTATTATTGGACTCCTGGATACATAAAAAACAGGTTCATAAATGAACTACATATACTCTCACTATGTTAATTATAAATATAATAATTCTAAGAAATTTAATATATGATATCATTCTCTGTAATATAGGTAAAGGAAAAAATGGTGTGCCCATATACCTGATATGGTTAAACAAGGGAGATAAAAATGATTACATAAACAAAACATGAGAATTTGATTAAGAGATCATGAACATAGAATTTGACAACAATACAGTTAAAACCATTGATCATAATAATGATTCAAGGAATAAAGATTGGTAGTTTATAATACATGAATCATAATGTAATCAAAGAACAATAGCCACTATATCATAAAAATGGAATAATTTATGAGTTTTTTTCATAAACATAATCACAGAAAATCATCTTCTTAGTAGTAACGCCTTACTGCAGATACTATGATAGTTGGCTGGATTCACTCACCAAATAATAAAAATTATCTTTTTTCACTCACAAGATTATCATAGCTGATAAATTCAATTATTAATCTTGGTTTACCCCACATTACAATCAGTTTCATCTTATGAGATATCTATCTTTACCCAATGCACTAAAGGGCTATATAATTTTGGGCCACCTAACACATAATTAAAATCATATAGATGGATATCATATAATCTTAAAAAAAATTCATCGTATCACAACTTATGAAAGAAAATTCATTCTTAATATTTCATCATCGAAATACCTATAGTTGAGAAACGGGTCTCATAAATATTTCATCATTCCATAACTTGTGGAAAAGAAACAGGATTCATAATCATTTTATCAAATCATTATAGTATATACTAGTGAAAATTAATGAGTTTCAGAGACATCATGTCATTATAATAATAAAAAATATATAGAAAAATAAGGATAATATCATTAGATCATATACCAAGTTAATCATATGTAACCAAAATGTTTGTCATCTTAGATTAAAATGATCTTACATGATCGATTGGAATATTTCATGAGAGAAATACCCATTTCAATATAAAATCGCTTCTTTCAATATAAAAATTTATAAAATATTATAGAAATGTGTTTCATTAAAAATGGAATATTTAATGGAATCATAAAATTATTTTGTGGTAAATTTTTGTTAAATTATGTTCATCACATATAATTTAAAAAAACAATCCATTAATTTTTTGGAAAAAAGGAAAAAAAATTACCTCATTTGAAAAATCAGAAGATTATTACCAGTTAAAATTTTTGTACAAATCATATCATTATTAAAATTTACATCCAGAATTAATCATAGAATATTAAATAAATTATTTAATTCTTTTTTAGAATACATGATTATTGAAGGAAATTAAATTTTATAGTAGAGTGAAATATAGGTTATTATCCATAAAAACATACATTTAGTGTATTGTGTTATAAAAGAGAGTAGAATTATATAGAAACATGTAATAACTAAAAATAACTAGAGTATAATAAAATTCATCAATTGATTGAGAGAGATATGATGATATTTTATTATTGTAAATTAATCAAGTACTATCTCGATCAACAATGAGATTGTAACATAAAACCATTAAAACTATAGTAACATTTGAATCATAATCCCAATAAAATAATAACTATAAATGAAACATTAAATATCATTAATATAAATATACGAGTGATATAAAATGACAAATTAAAAGAATTTTCACTGTATAAAAGATATAAGTGGGGAATATGGCTTATGTCTCCTAGAAATAGAATTGAGAAAAAAATACCATTCCTTGATTTCCAATTGATTTGAAAGTGAATTTTATACCTTTATATTAAATATCTATTTATTATAATTATATAAACTAAATTTAAATAATTTTAATTTAATATATTATTTCACTATAAAATTTCCAGACCTACTTAATAATTCTTAATTAAAATCACCATTTTTGGGTGTTAACAATTTCATTCAATCAGAAGAATTTAAAATCAGTAGTTTGATTACATTTAATTTATTTAGTGTTTCATCATCTCAAGTATGTAAATAAGAACAAGCACCTTAGCCCAGTTGGTGAGGACTTGGCAAGTGAATCCAAGAGGCCTGAGTTCAAAACCGGGTGGAGACATAATTTCTGGGATAGTGTAGAAGCACTACAGCAGTCACTATTCGATACTGTAGAAGACAGGACTATTCCTCCATTTGGGCTTTCAGGCCACCAATTTGGGCCTCGAGTCTTTTATGGCCTTCAGGCCACCAACAACCTTTGGGCTATTAAGGATTTTGGGCCACCACCAGGGATTTGGGAAACCTCAAGGCCATCGGGCCACCTCAAGTCCTTTGGGCCACCTGAAATTGTACATAAATGACCAGTCATACTATAAAAAGAGTAGACTCTAGATAAGGATTCAGAGAAAGTGCATTCACTAGAGCAGAAGCTATGCGGATTTTTCAGAAGAGAGGGTATGGAATTGCCATCATGACCTGTATGTGCATGCATGGGAAGACTACTTGAACATGCCATGCGAATGGGGAGTGCTGATATCACAATAAATAAGTTGGGGAGAACTAGTTCCAAGTATAGTCTGTATATTTCTTATGACCCACTGGTCATGTAATATCTAAACCTACAAGCCTTTTAAGGGTTCCTCCACATCCCTTGAAAGGGGGATTATCAAAAATCAATAAGAAGAAGGACTTCGAGCCATTCGGGTAGGATGTTAATAATAATTTTAATGTTATATAAATTCATTAATATGTTCTTATATTCATACAAAATAGTTTTATATTGAAAAATTATTTATACCATCTAGAGAGATTATAAGATGTACATACGCAAGAATGATATTTCCAGTATTTAAAGAATTAAATAGAATAAAGGTATAAAATATTTCACCATTCCAAAGCCATTATTATATCATATTCATCCAATATAATCATCAAATACATCCCTGCTACCATATTATTAAATTATAAATGGAATAAAAATCTCATCGCTTCATGGAGGTGGTAGTCTACACGTATGCACGAGCAATGATATCATTTTTGAATGGAATGAAAAGAAAGAAGGTGGGATTGATATTTTCATTTCCAAAGAAAATTTATTTCAGAAATATACTATATTAAAATTAAAATGATCAAAATACCCCTCCCTTTAATATGGTGATGATAAATTAATTGTATCATTATGTGGAGATGGAATGACATATGTTCACATGAATGATAATTTTACTTCCCATTTGATAGGAAATAAGGTTGATAGTGGTGGTTATTGAATCAGAATATCAAATAATAATATTTATACAACTGAATATATTATTTTAATATAAAATACCATATATTTTTAAGAGGTAAAATAACATGTAAAACTAAAGTTATCAGTTATGGAAAATACCTCTGACTTATATGGACTCCTTTAGATGTACTCTTAAGGATTCAAGGGATTGTATTTTAGAATACCATAACATCTAGAATTTTTATATGAACGTTAACAAGAATAATTAGTAGGGGATTAGTGATCCAAAAGTATCATGTTTAAAGATGAAAAATGATGGGCTCACGTTAAAATGTGAGGGGTGGTAAAGTCTTTGAATTTTTAAAATATTTAAAAAATATAATAACACCATTATCAAGGAAAATTCATCCCAATGTACAAATATTAAATATGAGACAGGATAAAATTTTAATCTAATCACCTAATAAAATTTTCAAAGGCTTATGTGGTGTTCAAACCCTTATCTATTTGTTCTATCCCTTACCATACCAATTTTTACCTTAACCTTGGTAACGTCTTGTAAACTCTTAAAGTGTAATAATTTTCCATATAAGGTGAAAATTGGAAAAAAAATATCGAAGGATGAAATTATAGACCATATTATATCCACCATGTCCTATTTCAAGTTTTTTAGTATTTTGAATTCATTTATTAAAATATTATTTTAATAAAATATCAGTAATTCCATTTTCAACAGTAATCATTTAATTTGACATTAACAACAACAATAAAAGGATATAATTACAATATAATATTTTCAAAAATTCCGAATATATTATATGTATAATAAATAATTTTGGAACAAAATAATCTATACATAATTTATACCTTTTAAAACTATAAAAATGTTTAATTAATTTTTATATTAATTGAATAAATATTGTGATGGTGGTGCAGAAGAATTTAGGATAATTTTTTAAAGACTAAAAATTATTAAATTAAAAAATAAATTAAAATTATATTTTATATAAACATCAATTACTAAAAAAAACCTCATTTTACCAATATAATAAAATACTATTAATAATATAATCAATTATGTGGAATTTATAACTTTACCTTTTAGTTAAAAAAATATAAATGCAATAATCATTGAAAAACTGCATGAACTGGAAATATATTCTGGACACTGATAGAAATAGAGGAATTATACCCATATAATGAGATGAAAGAAAACACTAAGATTAATTTAAATGCCTTATTCCAATGTTTTAACCATAGTTTAAATGTTTTACCCTACTAGAGTGAAAAAAGTTTAGTATGGTTATTACACGTACTAACCAAAAGTAAAAGGGGTGTAATTAGAAAATTTAATCCACATAATTCTAAAAGTTGATAATTTTAATTCAATATGAAAACAAAAAATTAAATGAAAATAATTATTCCCAAAATTATCATCTTAATTATAATAAAATTTTTTATACAAAATTTAGCAATAATATTGAATCTAGTAAACATAATTAGATTAATATTTATAAAATATAAGTTATTTTACTTTTAAATTATTTTCAATCAAACTTTATGATTCTATATTTTTAATATTTTTTAGTTTTCAATAAAAAAATCATATTTCACAATACATAAAAAAATAAATCTATTTGGAAAATGATAAATATTGAACAATAAGATAATATTTTTATCATGAATTTCAAAATTATGTTTATATTTTCTAATAAATTTATATAATTAAGAAAATTAAGCATTGTTTTTTCTCAGAACAATCATAAAGATTTCTTTCTCAAGGAAACATATTTTATAATAATAATATGAATTGACTAAAAGTTTAATGCATATTTCATATTAATTTAAAAATAAATTTGCATGGATTAATAAATTTAAATATATTTCATAATTTGGTTATTCATATTCATACCCACCAATTAAATGGATCGGTTTTAAAAGTCATAATTATATAATAATATTTCGTAGTCTTTTATCCCTGCTGTTATGTGTCATATATACAAAAAAATAAATTTCTTATTTTAAAATAACGATGTGTTATATTCATCCAATCTTAATATATATTTTTCTTTTAATATCAATATTTTCTTTGAAATTGAGAGTTTTCATTTGAAAATTACTTTTTGGAAAACCCATGTAGTAATAATGCTGAATAAAACTTTATTTAAAAATAGTCAAAATTTTAACTATGAAGGTCATTTGGAATAGAATAAAATATAGCTTTCAAATAGGAGAAAAATCATTGAATGTGAGAATATATATTTGGAGGAGACAACTACTGCCCACATATTATTGTGAGTGATCGAGATTAAGGAAATGGTAAATGCAATGACTATAAAAACATAATTAAATAAGGTTTCAAAACTGCATTGATTCATAAAAAAATATTATGATATGAAAATATTTTTCAATAAAGATCATTTTCTTAGATTTGAGGAATTCACTTTCCATCAAGTGTGAAAATAAAATAAAATATAATTAAATCACATGTATAATATAAATCGTTATTCAATTTCCACCAAAACCATATATTATTCTCCAAATGATGACTATTCATGATGATTTTTTCATTCCTGAAGCATTAAAATCAACTTGAAAATCAAAAAAAGGATATTCTTATTGTTTTAACTATCTTGGAATATCAATGAAAACTAAATTTTCAGAAAAATGGATGATATTATTTTAAAAACAATATATGATGTAATAATACATTTAAAACAAACATTTGCATAACGGTTCCAAAAAGATAATTTCATAAATATCCCTACATCCAAAATAAACTCAATGAACTCACCATTAAATAAGGTTTTATCCCAAATGATGATCTCATAACTTTCATCTTACACCCCTTATAATTTAATTGACTTCATCCGAAATAATATTTCATGTTAAATCACTTGTTAAACCTACATGTTATATATACCTCATCCCAATTAAGTATCTCCAAAAATATCAATTATCACCATGAGAAGTAATTTTTAAATATTTTGATGTATTGAACTTCACCAAAATATCTTGACTGAAATTTAGAAAATAACCTGAAATTTAATCCATATCATGACCATAAATATCTCAAAAAATAACCCATGTAAATTAATATAATTTCAACCATCATGATTATATATATCCCACAATGAAATAGAAAATTATTACCATAACATCAAAATATATATTATCTAATAGGGTTATTTAATCCCCAATAGGGTATCATTCCTAAAACAGTGTAAAAGTTTCAAATCCCCACAAAATCCCATAACATAAAACCTAAATAATGGTTTCTATACAATTGACCATATGGTCAACCATAAACTTATAAACCCATGACTTTATCTTTAACTCTTCATTTAACCTCACTAGAAGACATATATATTTCAAAAAAAATTAAATATCGTTATTCATTAAATAAAATAAAATGCTATTGAATATATTACATAAATCCCAAAATGTGATAAACATATTCAAAGATAACCTATAACATTTTGTTTTCTAATAAATTAAATTTTCAGGGTTACTTATACTCTAAAATTTACATCATATACATCAATCTTCTCATTATAAAAATTAAAAATTATTAAATCAACATCAGGAATAAATTTAGGGCTATCTTTCCATTAATAATATATTTGTAAAAAATTTCACATTACCACCAATTCAATTTTCTTTTTCAAAATATCATTCAACATATACCTCAATATCATTAAATAAAAAATATTTTTGATCAATCATTAAATTTATCATTATTATTATAAACATAATACTTTTGAAGAAATTATTTTATAAAAAAATTCATGATTCCAAATAAATATATAATATAATTCTTTATATTAAATTAATTACATGTCATATTTACCTCCTTTTTCTAGGAGATAACATTAAGATGACAGAATTTACTGATAATGATCCGGTTCCCTGGGATCCTTAGGATGAAATTTTTTTTATCCATAAAACTCCTCATTTTTCATGGTAATTCATTGCTCGATGACCTTGTTTTCAACACCGAAAACATTTTCTGATTCCATTGAGTCATTCTATTGGGTGTCTCGTTTTTGATTTTTGAAATGAAGGAACTTGATCCTTCTTTCATTTACAGTATGCACCACCAATTTTTCTAATAGACTCCATCCTTGTCTTATTTTTTATGACCGAGAGTTTTTTAAGGTATATTTTTTTAATCATTTATCATGATCAATTATTAGAAAAAATCACATTTTTTCACTTCAATCATCATTCAATTTGGGCGATCCGAATAACTATTTTTTCAATAAAATTAAATTGTATCCAAATTATAATAGATTCCTTCTATCGGCTAAAACCAAAAATCATGTTGTTATAATCAATGATCATGATTGTAAAGACCTGTAAAATTCAATGGAAATTTTTTCTTAATTTTATTTGGGATTTTACAAGAACGCTGTTTCTGACGGCACTTGATTCTGAGGCCCTGTGTACCCGGAATCAATTTCCAAAGTTTAGCTCGGGTACGTTCAGTGAACGAATGAGCGAGTTTTCCTAACTTTTGAACTGGTTCTCAGAATCGAAATCCGAGGACACCAATGAAACCACAGTGCCGGTAATTGCTTAATTACACCTTTTCCAGAGTTGCATTTTCTCAGGTGAGGTTATTCATTAAATGGGTTAACTAAAGAATAAAATAAAATATTGTGCTACAAATTTTATTTCTATTCTAAGTAGTGATAACCTAGGAATGGTGGTTGGAGTGGGACCCACTAATATCCAAACTCCACTAGGTAGGATATTAGTGAGGTGGGGCCCACATGAGACCCACCCCCTTTATTTCCTTTTAACCTCCCTCTCGCGCATTTAATATGTAACTCACCCACACCCCTTTTAAATACCAAGTCAACTCTCTTAATTAATGAATTGAATTAAGTTATTCAATGTAATCAATTCTTGAATTCATTTTGAATTTTGAATTGAATGTTGGCTTGTGTGTGTTACTTTAATAAGACAAAGTCTTATTTCTTTAAGGATTATTTCGTTGTGCGAGAAGGTTGGAGAAGAATTTCTCAAGCCTTGGAGTCTTCATCTTCCTCCTTGAAGAACGTGAGGAACGCACCATCGTCGATGAAGAACGCCGGCCTCTGACGAAGGACGATGAATAACATTGATTCCTCGGAGATCGACAATGCGACACTGTGTATCGCGACGCTGACGGTCCTCTTCTCCACGACGGCGTGTACCGTGACGCCGTGTACCACGATGCCGACCGTCCTCTTCTCCGCGATGCCGTGTACCGCGACATCGTGTACCACGACGCTGACGGTCCTCTTCTCCGCGACGCCGTGTACCACGACGTCGTGTACCACGACGCCAACGATCCTCCTTTCATGACACCTTCTTCCACGACATCCCTTTCCCGCGACAAACCTCGTTCAATGACTTCATCGAGGTAGGGGTTTGATTTTGGTTCATGAATATTCTTGACCATCCAAACGTCAATTTCTTAGCCGCTTGTTATCCGATTAACGGGAGGGGGCCAGACTGCACGAACACGGTCGAACCTCCTCCCCCTTTGATTATGTGTTTGTCGCGGCATGAAGAAAGGTAGGATGGTGCAACAACACCGTGTGGAAACAAAGAAGAAGCGCGGCACCGTCGCGCTGCACCGTTGAGGCCGAACAAAGCCGCAGCACCGTCGCGCCGCGCCAGAGAACCACGAATTGGCCATAGCCAGAGTGGGGCCGCAGCGGAGGGGAGTGGCGTCGTCACGCCGCACCAGTTGGGCAAAGCCGCGACTCAAAGCCACGGCGATGAAAGGCACGGCAGCTGGAACCGCCAGCCACCAGCACCTCGGTGGGGCGGGACCGCGGGGTCCTGTGGTGGTAGCACCAGCCGGCCAAACCGGGCCTGCTATTTCGGAAGGAAGACCGGGGGTCATAACCCCTAGCTGGCAAAGGAGTGGCCCCACGTGGGTTTGCGGTTTCAATCAAGGGGGGAAGCCCCCCCCCCTTCCGCTCGGCTCGGCCAGCGCTGAGCTGGCCACACCGGGCGGCGCCCGCGCCAGGACAACCAGCCGCCCAGGCCGGGCCGCGCCCACCGGGCCGGACCGAGCCCTAATGGGCCAGACCCAGACCTGGTTCGGGCCAACCCAGGGGGTCTCGGGTCGGGTCGGTCGGGCCCAAAACCCTGTAAAACCTATCAGGTTCGTTCTTTTGCCCATATCTTGGGCTACAGACCTCCGATCAATGCACTGTCAATAGAAATTCTTTCCATGTATAGAGACCATCATTTCAGTATATTATACTAAAGGTTTCTGAGAACTTTGTGTACGACTGGGTTGGTTCGAACACAAAACCATCCGGGCCCTCGGAGCGGAAACACTTATAACTTGAGCTCTGGACGTCCGATTGATGTGCCATCAACTTTTTTGGATTCCTCATAGTGAGGCGGACCTTTTGGGTTACTCTGCTCGACGTTTGGACGTAGTTGGAGTGCGGTTGGGTTGGTTTTGACTTAAAAACCAACCGGGCCCCTGGAATGAAAAGGCCAATAACTCTCAGACCTGGCGTCCGATTGACGCGCCGTCTGTCGTGTTGAGTTTCTTTTGTTGAGACGGAACTATGGGATACATCAAATCCGGACTACATGTCAGTTGATGTATCGACCACCTTTGACTCGTGGAGCGGATCGTCCCAGAAACGAGCATGTTGTGTGCGAGAACCCTAGAGCTGGTTGCGTCTGCAACGACGGTGAAGACTGCACTGAAATACTCCGTGGGTTTGGCATCAATGACGACTGCACTGAAATCCTCTGTGGGTTCGGTAGCGATGACGACTACACTGAAATCCTTCGTGGGTTTGGCAGCAATGAGGACTGCACTGAAATCCTCTGTGGGTTCGGCAGCGATGAAGACAGTACTGAAATCCTCCATGGGTTCGACGATGATTAAGTCTGCACTGAAATCCTCTGTGGGTTCGGCATCGATGAAGACCGTACTGAAATCCTCCGTGGGTTCGATGGTGATGACTACTGTTCTTGTATCCTACGTGGGTCAGGTAGTGTTTGACTCTATTCTTTCTATCCTACGTGGGTCTGGTAGAGTAGCTGGTCTGTATCCTATGTGGGTCCGACAACTTAGCTGGTTTAGTATCCAACGTGGGTCCCATCATAGATGATTCAGTGGCTATATCTAATCATCTCTATCACCTTACAAAGAAGTATACCTGTGTGAGATGAGTCTCGACTTCCAATCATTATCTTTGATATGATTGAATTGCTTTCCAATGTGGATTGGGTTGTGCAATCCTGTGTCGATTGGGTTGTACTATCCTGTGTGGACGTGATCGAACTTGGGCTCGGATGTTGGAGCCGAACTGGAATTGATAACTTAGGTATATGTACAGGCATATACCTAAGTAGTGTTGGATGTTACTTCGTGATTGTATCTTTCCTTTCTGGATTATCCTTTCTATATTCTGGGAGACCTTCGGGGGTCTCGGGGTCCCTACTGAGTAGCGTATACTCACCCCTGTATGGGCTATGCCCGCACTACGTTGTGTTGGATGCAGACGACGGACATCGATGATCATGGTTGAGGCTTGTGGAGAAAGCCTGTACTTGAAGGTGGACCACTGGGCGGAACGTACACGGAGCGGACGGCTGGACCCGAGGAGCTGAGGAGGCTATCTGTACCCACCCTTCAGGCGGGACTTCCAGTGGATGGCTCGACGTTGCTTCTTTACTTTCAGTTGCTGCACTTCTTTCGAGTTGTACATTACGTTCAGTTTGGGTTTGTATTCTGGCCCATTTACATTCCGCACTTACTATCGTACCCGGATTTAATTAGTGTTTACTTCTTCTTGCTTACTCTGCGGTGTTTGTTTACTTTATAAAGTCAATGCCTTCCCCTTTTTGTCAGGATTTACACCTTGGTGGTAGTCGCCAACCCCTGGCCTATGGGAGGCGGGCTTGGGGTAGTCACGACACGGGTCCAAGGACGGGTCTTGAAAAATTGGTATCAGAGGTGTTCGGTTCTACCGCAGAACTCAGGACTCTGATCTTTCTTCTATGTGAAGCAGTAGTGTTAAGGGTATTCGGTGTGGTTATCAGTCCATGGAGTTCAGTGTTGGAGTGGCGGCCGACGTATCTGTACACCAGGACCCTGACTTCTGATTTCTGACTCAATGAATGAAAACATTGATTGCATGTGTGTTTCAAAAGATTTCTTTGTGATTACTTTGTGTCAGCTCAACAGGTATACGTTTTGACCGTGGCACACCTGTTTCTTTTCAGGATGGCCCCACGACGACAGATAGCTAGGGTTCCGAGATTTGTGGGAGATGGCAGCCCACCGAGCGACGAGGCCTTGGTGTAGGGCCCTTTGACTACGGAGGCACCGGCGATACCTCTACCTGTCGATCCATCGATGCCACCGGCCCCAGCCGCTGAGAGTGCATGTCGCCTTAGTGCACTGCACGAGTTTCAGCGTCAGAGACCGCCCTGGTTCCGTGGGGAGACGGACCCTCAGGTAGCCGAGGATTGGATGGAGGCGGTTGTTCGAGTTTTCAGGTTAGTGGCGACACCAACTTCCCTCATGGTGATCCTTGTAGCGAGTCTCCTACACGTGGTAGTAGGAAGATGGTGGATCTTGATGCTCCAGGTGCACGACGAGGCATCTCTCTTCTGGATGGACTTTGAGAGCCTCTTTCGCTCGGAGTTCCTCCCAGCCACCCTCCGTGCGGTGTGTATCCAGGAGCTTCTACAACTGCGGTAGGGCAGCATGACGGTCGCCCAGTACTCGGCGATATTTACCGGTCTCTCGTGATATTCGACAGACATGGTACGAGATTAATTCTTCCGGGCCCGGACCTTCGAGCAGGGACTGAGGCGTGAGATCAGGGCATTGATGATCTCCTCAGCATTCTGACACAAGCATGAGTACTGGAGCGAGCCCTTCTCATAGAGAGATTTCTTGCTGAGCCTATACCAGCAACAAGACCTACCGCAGGGCGACACGTAGCAGAGACGTCTGTAGCTGGCAGTCGACGGATGTCACAGGGGTCCAGGCGGACCGGACCGTCAGGAAAACGACCTCAATACACTAGCTTAGAGGTGCGGGGCACACGGCGCAGAGACAACCTTTCGAGGAGAAGGCAGTGCTACGCATGCGGCGGGCATGGCCACATGGATCGTGACCGCCCGACCCGACATGCAGAGGAGTAGCAGACGGTTGAGGGGCCACCCAGGCAGAGGCAGAGGGTCAACCGTGGAGGTCCACCAAGAGCAAGAGGACGAGGCATGGGAGCTGGGTGAGCAGTAGGTTGTGGGAGACGCTTTGAGGCTTTACCACCACCACCACCAGGAGGTCCACCCCGACCACAGGGAGCTGGCAGGCAGAGACATGCTCATATTCAGGCAGCAGAGGCCTACGACCACAGTGAGACAGAGATGATTCGAGGTAATATCTGTGTCTACTCCACCCTTACTATAGTTCATATAGACACAGGAGCGAGTCATTCTTTTATTTCTGCTTCCCTTGTACAGAGCTTGAAGATTCTGACGGAGCCGTTGGCTCGATCCTTATGGATAGAGACTCCTACGGGACCAGACTCGATGATTACACACTGGTGCCGGCAGTGTGAGCTTAATCTAGGAGGTGAGAGCTTCGGTTGGGATCTTCTTATAGCGGAGTCGAGGCCTTATGACGTAATCTTGGTCATGGATTGGTAATCCACAGTCCATGCACAGATCGACTGTATTAGGCGCAAGGTGCGGTGTGTTCGCACCGATGGGATCAGGTTCACCTTCACCGGTGAGAAGGGATCCTTTGCAGTGTAGGATGGACTCGCGCAGAGGAGAGGACAGACCATCACTAATAAGTTGGCTAGCCTCATCCTAGGAGTAGTTGACGTGCAGAGTCCTGGTTTTCCTGTAGTGGTGGATCAGTATGTGGACATTTTCCCTGACAACGTTCCAGGACTACCTCCTCGCAGAGAGGTAGACTTTTATATTGACCTGTACCCCTGGACAACCTCAATATCCACTCCAGCATATCGGATGGACCCCGCTGAGCTTCGAGAGCTATGGGTACAGTTGGAGGACCTGCAAGGCATGGGATTCATCCGACCTAGTGTTTCACCCTGGGCTTCCCCGATTTTGTTCACCAAGAAGGCGGATGGGAGCTTGCGACTGTGTGTCGACTATCGTCGCCTAAACCAGGTGACCGTGAGGAACAAGTATTCGCTACCGAGGATTGACGACCTCTTCGATCAACTCAAGGGAGCACGGTGGTTCTCGAAGATATACCTCAGGTCAGGCTATCATCAGCTCATTGTTCGAGAAGTGGACGTGTAGAAGACGACCTTCAGATGTCGGTATGGCCACTATGATTTCTTGGTTATGCTTTTCGGCATAACAAATGCTCCAGCAGTGTTCATGGGTCTCATGAACTAGATCTTTCAGCCATACCTCAATCAATTTGTCATGGTCTTCATCGACGACATATTGATATACTCGACCACTGGGGAGGAGCACGCCTACCACTTGCGGGTTGTAACAGACACACTCCGAGAGAACTAGCATTATGGAAAGCTCTCAAAGTGTCAGTTCTGGTTACGTGAGGTCCACCTCTTGGGACACGTCATCTCTGAGGTGGGAGTTGTGGTGGATCCTACGAAGATCGAGGCATTGCTATCTTGGGAGCCACCCAGGAGCGTGACAGAGGTGTGGAGTTTCTTGGGTATAGCTGGGTACTACCGAAGATTTTTTCCAGACATTTCCAGAGTTGCGGCACCACTCTCAGCTTTGATGAAGAAGGGGAAACCCTTCGTATGGTCAGATAGATGTCCGTAGAGATTCCAGGAGCTGAGACAGATATTGACCAGCACACCTATCTTGAGGCTACCGGAGGAGGGAGTCGGGTACGTAGACTACTGCGATGCATCAGGGACCAGACTCAGATGTGTCCTGATGCTGGAGCGGGTCGTGATCGCCTATGGATCACGTCAGTTGAGGCAGCATGTGCATAACTATGCTATCCATGACCTGGAGTTATCAGCAGTGGTCTCGCTCTGAAGATGTGGAGACACTATCTGATGGGCAAGTGCTTTACAGTCTACTCTGACCACCAGAGTCTCAGGTACATCTTCTCGCAGAAGGACCTGAATCTGAGACAGTGGTGATTACTCGAGTTCCTCCAGGACCATGACTTTGAGATAGTCTATACTTTTGGAAAGGTGAACGTAGTAGCCGATTCTCTCAGCAGGAGGACGGGCATTCAGCTACATGGGGAGGCGACGGAGCAGCTAGCCTCTTTGCAGATATCCTTCGTGGATAAAGATGGAGCAACCTTTCTTCAGCCACTCATAGTCACTCCTCCACTACTACAGCGGGTCAGAGAGGAACAACATGGGGACGCTGACTGTGAGACGCGACGTACACAGATATCCTCAGGACAGTCTCCTGATGGATTCTCTATATGAGGAGAGCACGACGTCTTTTTCAGAGGATGTACCATGGTACCAGCTGCTTTACAGGAAGCGGTGCTGAGGGAGTTTCACACTTCCCATTTAGAGGTACATCTAGGAGTGGTGAAGATGTACTAGTATCTCAAACAACATCACTGGTGGCCGGGTATGAAGAAGGCGGTAGCTGAGTTCGTTTCTCGATGCCTCACCTTTAAGCAGGTGAAGGCAGAGCACTAGGTACCAGTAGGCTTGGTACAACCCTTGGAGGTCCCACAGTGGAAGTGGGACGGGATTTCTATGGATTTCATGACTGGAATTCCACGCACTTCCATAGGTCATGACTCCATTTGGGTGATTGTCGACCGACTCACCAAGTCGGCCCACTTCTTACCCATCAGAGAGCAGGGCTCAGTGGAGAGCTTGGGACGCCTCTATGTTCAAGAGATTGTATTGGTTTCATGGTGTGCCATCATCTATTGTCTCTGATTGAGATGATCGCTTTACTTCCCTGCTTTAGAAGGGGTTGCAGGAGGCATTCGGGAATCATCTATGTCTGAGCACCGCCTTTCACCCTTAGATAGATGGTCAGACGGAGATGACCATTTAGACTCTCGAGGACATGCTCCGTGCATGTGTCCTCAACTTTGGTCGCAGTTGGGAGGACCACCTACCCTTGGTGGAGATTTCGTACAACAAAAACTACAACTCCACCATCAGGATGGCGCCATACGAGGCATTGTACGACCGACCTTCCAGATCACCTCTCTGCTGGACAGACCCTGGGGAGTCAGTACTTGTGGGACCGGAGATGGTCCAAGCCACGACAGAGAAGGTCCAGGTCATCCAGGAGCGGATGAGGACAACTCCGAGCTGGCATAAGTCTTATGGTGACTGGAGGTGGAGGGCACTGGAGTTCGAGGATGGCGACCACGTCTTCTTAAGGGTCTCACCTCGACGTGGATTACGGGGATTTGGCCGGGGCTGCAAGTTATCTCCGCGCTTCATCAGACCATTCTAGGTCCTCAGAAGGATAGGCGAGGTGGCTTATCGCCTGGCTATACCACCCCAGTTACACCGGGTGTACGACGTCTTCCACGTATCTCAGTTGAGGAGATACGTGCATGGCCCGACGCATATCATCGACCATGGGGAGTTGGACATTGACAATGGGGTGACTTTTGCGGAGGTCCCGGTGGAGATCGAGGATCGCAGGAGCGGGTTCTACGTGGATGGTCGATACCTCTAGTGCACATCAGATGGCAGCACGGGAACCTCCAAGATAGCACTTGGGAGTAGGCAGCTCAGATGCATGCTCAGTACCCTCATTTTTTCCCCTAGTTTGTGATGTATCTTTACAGGGACGTAATGACCTGAGGTGGGAGTAATGTAAAGACCCGTAAAATTCAAGGACTTTTTTTTATTAATTTTCATTGGGATTTTAGAAGAACTTAGTTTCTGACGACACCTGATTCCGAGGCCTGGTGTGCCCGGAATCAATTTCTGAAGTTTAGCTCGGGTACGTTCAGTGAATGAACGAGCGGGTTTTCCTAACTTTTGAACCGGTGCTCGGAATCAAAATCTGAGGACACAGATGAAAGTTCAACGCTGGTAATTTCTTAATAACACCTTTTCCAAAGTTGCGTTTTCTCGGGTGAGGTTATTAATTAAATGGTTTAACTAAAGAATAAAATAAAATATTGTGCTACAAATTTTATTTCTATTCTAAGTAGTGATAACCTAGGCATGGTGGTTGGAGTGGGACCCACTAATATCCTAAATCTACTAGGTAGGATATCAGTGAGGTGGGGCCCACATGAGCCCCACCCTCTTTATTTCCTTTTAACCTCCCTCTCGTGTATTTAATATGTAACTCACCCACACCCCTTTTAAATACCAAGTCAACTATCTTAATTAATGAATTGAATTAAGTTATTCAATGTAATCAATTCTTGAATTCATTTTGAATTTGAAATTGAATGTTGGCTTGTGTGTGTTAATTAAATAAGACAAAGTCTTATTTCTTTAAGGATTCATTCGTTGTGCGAGAAGGTTGGTGAGGAATTGCTCAAGCCTTGGAATCATCATCTTCCTCCTTGAAGAACGCGAAGAACGCACCGTCACCAACGAAGAATGCCGGCCTCCGACGAAGGATGACGAATAACGCTGATTCCTCGGAGATCAAAGATGCGACGTCGTGTACCGCGATGCCGACGATCCTCTTCTCCGCGACGCCGTGTACCGCGACACTGACGATCCTCTTCTCCACGACTCTGTCTACCGCGATGCTGACGGTCCTCTTCTCCGCGACGCCGTGTACCGCGACGCCGACGATCCTCCTTCGGCGACGTCGTCTTCCGGGACGTCCCTTTCCCGCGATAAACCTCGTTCGACGACTTCATCGAGGTAGGTGTTTGATTTTGGTTCATGAATAATCTTGACCATCAAAATGTCAATTTCTTAGCCGCTTGATATCAGATTACCGGGAGGGGGCCAGACCGCACGAACACGACCGACCCTCCTCCCCCTTTCATGATGAGTTTGTCGCGGCACGAATAAAGGTAGTGCGGTGCAACAACACCGCGCAGAAACAAAGAAGAAGTGTGGGGATGTCGCGGCGCGCCATTGAGGTCGAACAAAGCCGTCGTGCCGTCGCGCCGCGCCGGAGAACCATGAAGAGGCCGCGGCTCAATGCCATGACCGTGCAAGGCGGGGCGACCGAAACCACCGGCCGCCAGCACCCTGGAGGGGCGGGACTGCGGGGTCCCGCGACAGCAGCACCAGCCAGCCGGACCGGGACGGCCGTTTCGGATGGAAGACCGGGGGTCGTAACCCCCAGATGGCAAAGGAGTGGCCCCACGTGTGGCCGTAGTTTCAATCAAGGGGTGCAGCCGCCCCCCACTTTCCACTCGGCTCGGCCAGCACCGAACAGGCCACACCGGGTCACGCCGGCGCCAGGCCAACCGGCCACACCGCACCGGCGGGGCCGGGCTGCAACCACCGGGCCGGGCCGCACCCTAATGGTCCAGAACCGGATCCGGTTCGGGTCGACCCGGTTCGGGCCGACCCACGGGGTCTCGGGCCAGATCGATCTGGGCCCAAAACCCCCTAAAACCCGTTAGGTTCGTTCTTTTTCCCATATTGTGGGGTACATACCTCCGATCGATTCACCATTAGTTGAGATACAATCCTTGGATCGAGCTGGTAGTTTTTTTATTTTACACTCATGGTTTTGGAGAACTTTGGGTACAGCCGAGTTGGTTCAAACATGAAACCAACCGGGCCCTCGGAGTGGAAACACTTATAACTTGAGCTCCTGACGTCTGATTGATGTGCCGTCAACTTTGTTGGATTCCTCTTAGTGAGGCGGAACTTTTGGCTTACTTAGCTCGAGGTTTGGATGCTGTTGGGGTGCGGTCGGGTTTGTTTTGAATTAAAAACCAACTGGGCCCCCGGAACGAAAAAGCCAATAAATCTCAGACCGGGCATCCGATTGACGTGCCATCTGTCGCATTGAGTTTCTTTTGTTAAGACGTAACTTTGGGATACATCAACTCTAGAGTACATGTCAGTTGATGTATCGAACCATTTTGGCTCATGGAGTGGACCTTCCCGGAAACGAGCATGCTATGTACAGGAACCCTAGAGCTGGCTGTGTCTGCGACGACGATGAAGACTGCACTGAAATCCTCCGTGGGTTCGACAGCGATGACGACTGCACTAAAATCCTCCGTGGGTTCGGCAGTGATGACGACTGTACAGAAATCCTCCGTGGGTTCGGCAGTGATGAATATGGTACTGAAATCCTCTGTGGGTTCGGTAGCGATGAAGACCGTACTAAAATCCTCCATGGGTTCAATGGCGATGAAGACTGCACTGAAATCCTCCATGGGTTTGGCAGCGATGAAGACCGTACTAAAATCCTCCATGGGTTCGATGGCGATGACTACTGTTCTTGTATCCTATGTGGGTCTCATAGTGTTTGACTATGTTCTTTCTATCCTACGTGGGTCTTTTAGAGTAGCTGGTCTGTATCCTATGTGGGTCCGACAACTTAGCGGGTTTAGTATCCTACGTGGGTCCCAGCTGAGATGAATCAGTGGCTATATATGATCATCTCTATCACCTTACGAAGAAGTATACCTTTGTGAGATGAGTCTTGAATTCCAATCATTATCTTCGATATGATTGACTTGCTTTCCTATGTGGATTGGGTTGTGTTATCCTGTGTGGATTGGGTTGTACTATCCTCTGTGGACGTGATCGAACCTGGGCTCAGATATTGGAGTCGAACTAGAATTGATAACTTAGGTATATGAATGGGCATATACCTAAGTAGTGTTGGATGTTACATTGTGATTGTATCTTTCCTTTCTGGATTATCCTTTGGGAATTCTGGGAGACCTTCAGGGGTCTCAGGGTCCATACTGAGTAGCGTATACTCACCCATGCACGGGGTATGCCCGCACTACATTGTGTTAGATGCAGACGATGGACATCGCTGATCGTGGTTCAGGCTTGTGGAGAAAGACGTTACCTGGAGGTGGACCACTGGGTAGAACGTACATAGAGAGTACGGCTGGACCCGAGGAGCTGAGGAGGCTATCTATACCCACCCTTCACGAGGGACTTCCAGTGGACGACCCGATGTTGCTAATGTACTTTTAGTTGAAGCACTTCATTCCAGTTATACCTTACATTCAGTTTGGGTTTGTATTCTGGCCCATTTACTTTCCGCACTTACTATTGTACCCAGTTTTACTTAGTGTTTACTTCTACTTGCTTACTCTGTGGTGTTTGTTTACTTTATAAAGGCAATTCCATCCCCTTTTTTTTCGGGATTTACGCCTTGGTGCTAGTCGCCAGCCCCTGGCCTATGGAGGCGGGCTTGGGGTAGTCACAGCACAGGTCCGAGGATGGTTCGTGACAATGATAAATAAAAATAAACTATATGATGTCAAAATAATGAAGTGTTATTTTCAATGTATGGAACTTTATGTTTTTTCTAGTTCATATATTATCATCATATATCCATCTCATTCATGATGGTTTATAAGGAAAATGATAGGTAACCTAAGAACATCCCCCATGATGTTCAAAACTTGTGGGTAGTCAGGGTACATTCACTACTTACAAGAATGATACATTAGAGATACTTTACCAACTCTTTCTTGGGTTCTAACACCTAGATTAATTTGTTCTATATCCACTTCTACTTGTAGTTTCCAGATATAGATATTCTATAGAAACATAACCCTAATTTATTTTCCATAGAATAGGAAATTATCTTATATATATTTTTATTTAATGATTCATCAATAATGTTTTCACATCCTAGTATCATAAGGTTACCTAAGCCTTACTCTAATACCATCTACAAGGACCCATACTTTTTATAAAAAGATATTACAAGTCATGAAATAAATATTCATTACAAAACAATATGATATATTCTCTAATGACATAGTTCTATATCATTCCATAGAATGATATAAAAAACATTTCCATATGTGAAATTCATTATCACCAAATAAGATTGTCATACCTAAAACCCTTTGTAAACATATCATACATAATTAATTCTTTATAATCATGGGAATGGAACCATAAGAAAAGGTGATCTTATATTCTCAATACATGTAATCAATGGACATATCAACAATTACATTAAAATAACATGACCATAATAGTGTGATAAAATGAATATAAAATTTCAAAATCAAATATTGTGTATCAATGATCATAATCATGACTCATCCCATAAATATTAATATTTTTTAGACATTAATTATTGTTTAATAAATAATATTATCCATGATATCATACCAATGAAAACATACATAATAATTTAGAATTCACATTATTATAGAAATTAATTTCCTTATTATAGGGGATTAATGCTAGGACCATAATCATTGAATGTATTCTCTTCCTTAACCATTTTAGTAGCCAAGGATGACTCACAAGAGTCTCAGGGTGGGAAGATTACATAACTAAACTAGGATTACTTCCCATTCCATCATTACTTACCTATCTAAATATCTAAATTTACCAAATTAATTATAGGTATATATAAATTTTCATACCACTCATCACATAATGAAAATCATATAAATGTATTCCATAAGACCATAAAACATTTATCATATGAAAAACTATGAAAAAACCTAGTTTGATAAACATTTCAATGTTGTATAACATTTGGATAAGAAATTTTTTTAATAAATATTTAGTAATGGAAAAAACCTATGGAATGTAAATATTTTTCATAATCATTTAATAAATTAAATATAGTGTTGCATGTGGAAACAGATCTGGTATCATTAACATCATTCCATCATAATCATAAACCATCCAGAGAATGAGTAATGATGCTATAATAGGATCATATCCCTATTAAATCATAAGTACCATAATTGGATTTTAACATTAGGGATAATTTACTTAAAATATCACTTGAAATATTTCTTTAGGAACATTCAATTTTCACTTTGAAATCACTTCCTTGAAATCTACAAAATTCAAAAATACTTTTAAATTCATTTACATTGAAATGAACTAGGAATATTCTAATGACATCATAAATTTTTTTATTGTTCATGATGGAATATATATCCATTCATTCTATATAATTTATCAAAAATCGATCCTTTCAATGTTTTTTAAATATATCAAAAACTACCTCATTCAGAAATGACAAGAATATTCTTTTTAAATAAATTATTAAAAGTAAATCTTATTTTAAAATGAAATTAATCAAACATATGAGAATTTTAAAAAATTTATTAAAAAAATATTTAGAAAACATTGATATGTAAGGGAAATAATTTTTTATTTAATAAATAATTATGGATTATTTTGTTTAAAAAACTCAGTCTCATGACTTATTACTAAGAGGAATAAATTTATTCTCTAAAAACACCTCTAATAGAATAAAATTCATGAATTTTTTGAGAGGTATATTGATGAAGAAAATATTTTCAAACATTTTATAGTGAAATATAATCTTTATAAACCCACCATAATATTAAATTTTTTCTAAATTGTCTTATTTTTTGGTTTTAGAGGTATTTTGAGCATAAATGAAAAATTTGGTCAATTCTGTAAATTTTACAATTTTCAATCACATTGATATTTCAAGAATATATTTTTCAATATTGATAAAAATTGAGTTATTATTATTTTGGGATACCCATGTTCATTGAATTTATATTTCATAGCTGGGTGGAGTCATTATTTGGATTTGTGGAGGACAAAATATATCCTTCTTTGTGGAACATTGTTTTGTCTTGCATAGTGGCCCCCTAGTTAATTGAAGATTAAATCCATCTTAACATGTCCAAATTAATTGATTCTATCTAGAGAGGATATATATTTTTATTAAGAACTTACATTTTTATTTTCAATACCAAATACTCTAATTAAGGCATCCTTTGAATGGATAAAACATGTGGAAAATGAAAGGTCTCATCTGGAAGAAATGATTACATTCAATATTCAATTCATACCATCAGATCCACATTTCTAAAATTTATCAAATTTTTTGGAGGTACGAGAATGAAATTATGAAATTTTTTTATTAAATATGGAACACGTGAATCGATATGATATAAGGTCATAATTGAATGGGAATGTGATGATATGGAATATGATTAGACAAATGAAAAAAAATCATATCATGGAGTAAATAAGCCATAACTCCTTCTTCCAAACGTCAATGATGCTTAAATTTTGATAGGGAACACATGATAAATTATTTAAGAACATTTATGAAGACACAACTTAAAAATTATTCCATTGAATGGACATTCCATGCTGAATCATTTGGAGGAGTCCTTTGAAGCTATTTTTTACCCCTCTCCCTGTAAATATGCATCTATTATTCCATTGATAGTGATGAAACATTAGGATAGTCTTTGTAGGTATTTTCCGTAACTTTTTAGTATTTTAAATTTTTATTAATTGTATCATTTTAATATATTCTTCTTCTTCTTCATATCTCACTTTTTCCATTCCATTTATTTTTTTCTTCTCCCACATTGTTCCCTTCTCAACTCCAATAAAAATAGAGAACTAACCTCGATGCTTGTTCGAGGGAGTAAATGGTATATTTATTAAGTTATTTGGGGTTTAATTTAAAAATATTTATTCAATTTTGATAATTTTAGTGGTGGTTAAATTGATTATGGTGAGCATTCACCCCAATTTCTGTACAATTGAGTTCGTCTTGTTTATCAATCATCCTTCCCTTCACTATCCAAGTCATGCCTACTTTGTAGTATGGCTTGGGTAGTGATGGATAGTAAAGAGGTTTCCTAGATGATGTTTAGAAGATTATTGACCATTATAAATAGGTCTAATTATAGTGAAATCATATTACAAAACTGAGGGTGTAGTGTGACAGGTCTCGATCACTATATTGTGTGGAAAAAAGAGATACCTTTTAAAAAATGATTTCAACCACCTAGACCTCCAATGAACATTTCCCATATTTATTTCATAATAAGATCATTTTATTATTGAATTTCATTAATATATTATTGTCATAATTTTTTTGGATAAATGTAGTAAAAAATAATGGTTAAATAAAATAAATAAGGAAAATTTTCATAAGAGGTCATAGTGATTGAAATAATTGATTAAAAGAAATATCATTATTCAAATCAATGTAGTGATCAAGACCTATCACACTACCCCATCAAGTTTGGAATGCAATTTCCCTATACTAATACCAATTCATATGGGTTAATCCTCTTCCACAATTCATCTAGGATACCACTTCTCCGATATTCACTACCCAAGCCATACACCACCGTATGCACAACCTAGATAATGAAGGTAAGGATGCTTAATAAACGAGAAGAAGAATTGGATGATATAGAAATTAGGGAGACCACTAAAAATAATCATTTTAACCACTAAAAAAATTCTCAGAATTGAATAAAGACTTTGAAATTAAATCATAAAAAAACTCAATCAATCCACTATTCAGTCCCTCAAACAAGTGTCGAGGTTAGCTCTCCCATTTTATTAGAGTTGAGAAAGGAACATGGTGGGAGAACACATAAAATAAATAAAATTCAAGAAGTGATATATTAAGTAATATATTAAAAACAATTATTAAAAAAGTAATTATAATACGATGATACTAAAAAGGCCAAAAATGGTTATCCCCATGTTTCCACACTTTGAAAGGAAGAAGGGATACATATTTACATATAGAGGGGGTGAAATAATTCACTCCAAAAGAGTCCTCCAAATGATTCCACATGGATGACCCATTAAATGGTAGAATTTGTTAAATGTGTATTCATGAATATTTTTCCATAATTTCTCCTCTATTCACCAGAAAAAATTTGACATAATTGAAAACAATACTTAGGAGTTATGGCTATTTTACTCTGAGACATTAATGATGTCCATGTGCCTCCTAATATTATACATCTTCACATTCAAAATCAATTTTTAACATATATATATTGGATTCACATATTTAATATATAATAAAGCAATTTCCATAGTTACATTCTCATCCCTCCAAAAAATTTCAGATATCTTGGACAAGTGGTTCAGATGGAATGAATTAAATACTAAATGTAACTATTTCATCCAGCTGAGACATTTCATATTCGACATGTTTTAACCATTCAAACGATTCCATAATGCTATAATTTAAACATGGAAGTCATCAAGGATGAAAATAATTTTATATTATATCAACTCCACCATGAATCAATGAATGTATACCTGTTAAAATATATTTATGCCTCAATTATAGTGGTGGGGTCCACTCTGTTGGACATAACAACATTCCACAAAGAATAATTTATTTAGACATCCACATTTATGAATGATGACTTATCCCAGTGGAAAAATTTGTAACCAATGAATATGGGTATCCTAGAAAAAACTAATCACTCAGTTTAGATAAATATTGAAATGATATGATAAAAATATCAATGCTATTGAAAATAGTTAATATTCTAGAACTGACCATTTTTTGCATTTAAGGTCAAAATACTACTAGAAAATAAAAATGTGAAAATTTCACATATAATAATATTATGTTGTGTTTATAAAAATTTAATTTATGTAGAAATATGTGAAAATATATTCTTCATCACTCCCCCACACATAACCATTGCACTCCCAAGAAATCATCATATATTCAAATCAAACTTCACATAATAATAAAAAACGATAAAACAACAAAGATCTTTTAAAAAATGAAATTGCATTATGTCTGATCTATAACAAGACAATTCCATCTAATTTTAATTCCAGGAATTTAAATTCATTCAGATTCATAAATCCATCCATATCTCAATCACCACCTACCTCACCTTAAATTTCATGTCACTATTCACTCAAAAGAAATAAATCTAGGGTTATGCACATACTTGATACTTGCACGTATCATCATAGGCTTATAAAAAATTCTATATGAAAATAGATTGAAAAATAAAAATTACTTATATAATGATGACTTTCCCATGTGAATTTAGTGGCTCTGTATTGGTGGGAACATGGTTAAAAATTTATTGTAAAATATAGGAGGTCTGAATCTTCAGTACAATACAAGAATAATCAATTAAAAATATAGGACGAACCACACTCAATACCCCTTGAAAATGAAAAACTCACACCAACCATTTTTTATACAGTAAATTAGTCAATAATTAAATATAATGAATGATATCATCCATGTTATCCTACTTTTTTGTCTCTTTTTTTGTAATGCTCTTGAAATACACCACTTTATTTTCTCAGATAAGCTGAAAACAGATCACAATGAATGAATGAAAATTCATGCCCTTTATTTAAGAGAGTTACATGAGTTATAAAAGAATATATTTTGAGTAATTCAAGATCATCTCCAGTTTTATTATTTTTATTAAAGGAGAGCCAGATGAAACAAATGAAGCATAATGAAATGATAACTCAAGCCCAATTTTATCATTCTCTACTAACCAAAATTTTGACACACTCATCATATAATCCAAAAATGAAACAAATATCAAATAACACATATTAAATTCCCTCCCTACAAACCCAAACTTTAAATATTCATAAAAATATCAAGAGTGTTGGCATGTAAGGAAAAATCATATTGTAATGTGGTTTAAATCTACCTAGAAATTCATGGAACTTAAAGAATAATAAAGGATAAATTTTAAGGTGGGTATCAGGATAAAATGTGTCTAGGCAAAGTGGTTACTAAATCATATCCAAAAACATTACATGAAATCTAATTAATTTAAAGTAAAAAATATCAAATTTTGGTTCCCACACAAAATCTATTTTTTTCTATAATGTTTGGGTATTATAAAGAATATGTCAAGGTGAACCGAAATACCACATAGGTTTATAAAAATACTTTGGTATGTGTTTCATGGTAATGAATTTTAAAAATTATTTGAACCAGTATAAATTATTGATAATCAAATTATGGGAAAAAAATTCATTTAAAAAATCATATAAAATATATTCATCAAAAGCCATTTCTATTTTATCAAAATAAATTCAAGTGTGAAAAATGATATGAATATTCATTTAAGATCAATAAACATAAAAATATTCAAAATAAAAAAATACACCCAAAATGATAAAAAATCATGTTGAAACTCACCCACACATAAATTTAACTACCATTAATTTCAAAACAATCAACAAAATAAGGGCAGAAAAACTAAATTAAAGGAATGATAAAACCTGAATTTATTTTCAGGTGGAAGAATTTAGTTAAGTTCTTAGAAACTTCCATAATCTCTAATAACCATGAAAAAAATAAAAAAATAAAATATTTAATGAAAAATGAAGAGGAAGGGAATGATATTGGATAATCCCTGGATTGATCACCCGACAGGTTTTGGGTTTTTACAGACCCTAGTCATGTAATTTTCAGTAGTTTAACCCCATTTTGATGGTGGATGGGGTTTATTTCTTATAAACCATCACACATGTCTTTTCCAAACATTCATGAGAGGATGATAAAAGTATCGACCCCCAAATAAAAAATATCCCAAACACCCATAAGAGATGGAAGAGAATATTTGAGGTGTGTAGGGGGAGGGAAAAGATAAATGGGAACACTTTATTTAGCCCATCTAAAGGAGTGGTGTCCACCGGTATTGAAGATAGATGAATAATATGTTAATTTTTTCTGATTTAGGTTTATTAAATGATTACTCAATTATTTCTTCTTTTGTTACGTGATCTAAAATGCACTAATGTATAGATCAATTGGATCCTCCATTATCTCCTCATTGAAAACAACTTCATAATCTTCTTCTACAAGGGCCTACATTAGTGGTGATGAATATACAAAATTCGAATAATAGAAATCATATTTTAATTAATAATAGACAATATTTGACAGAAAATAATGATCATAAATTATTATATGAGTTTTCCAAGTGATTTCACGAATTTTAGAACTCTCTTGAAGTGTCAAGTAAATTTGTTCCCTTTGTTGTGCATTTTAAATAATTTCAGTCTTCGATGTCTCTTCCCCAGTAGGCTCATCATCAATGTTAAAAAAGTAAAAATTTTATAATAAACACCACAAACATACAAATTGGATAAAGAAATGAATGATATGTATTGAAATTATTTTTCTTTTTCTTTTGAAATATATTAATTTTTACGTTTTAATGAAAAAAATGTGTGGAATCACTTAGAATCTTCAAAAATATGGCCAAATTGATGATAGTGATTTACCATGAAATAATATTCAATAAATTTCGTATTATTCTAATAGTGTACCATAGTGGAAGAACCAATGGTTAACACGCACCAAAATTTCTATTGTGACTAATATAAACTAACTAATGTAAAACTAACTTATATTCTAATAAAAATGGAGGAGAGGATTGAAATGATGCAAGGAATATAAAATAAAAAATTAATAATGATCAAGACCTATCACACTACACCAATTAGTTTGAAATGTGATTTCCTCATACCGAGACCACAACATATGGGGTAATCCTATTCATAATATCAGTTAGGATACCTATTAATCGACTATCTCTACCCTAGATATACTACAATGTATGAATGACTTAGAGAGTGATGGGAATTATGATTGATAAATGGGAAGAAAAACTCAATCATAGAGAAAATGTGGAAACCACTCAATATAATAAATTAAATCACCACAAAAATTCTTGGACTAGAATAATGTGTTTGAAATTAAATCACAAAAAGAAATCAATCAATCCAACATTCCCTCCCTCGAATAAGTGATACGTTTATCTCTCTATTTTTATTACAGTTGAGAAGGAAACACGGTTGGAGAACACATAAAATAAATGAAAATGATGAAGTGAGATATAAATAACAAGTAGAATATATTAAAAATTTCCAGTTATAACTAAATATAAAACACAAAAAACATACTAAAAGTTATCCCTACAATTTCACACATTGGAATAAAGAATGGATACCTATTAATTTGAAGAGAGGGTGAAATAATTATCTTCAAAAGACTCCTCAAAATGATTCATCATGGATGATCCATTTAGTGTCCAAATTTTTAATATATTTATTCATTAATATTGTTCCATAACGTCTCTTTCGTTCACCCTAAAATATTTCAGCATGATTTTCCACTAGAAGAAGGTTCTATGACCATTTTAATCTGAGACAATAATTCTATCTATGTACCTCATCATATTCCACAATTTCACATTCTCACCCGATTATGACATTAGATACTGTCGATTCATGCATTCTTTACTTGATAAAAGTTGTTCCATAATTACTTTCATGACCCTTCACAAAATTTAAGACATTTTAGAACCATATTTTTGATGGTACAAATTAAATACTGAATGCAACTATTTCTACATTATTTGACCTTTCAAATTACACATGTTTTATCCGTTCAAGGACGCATTAATGAGAGGATTTCCACATTAAACTCATCACGGACATGCATCCTTGAATCCTATATCACCTCTATATAGAATAAATGAATATAAATATTCGAAACCTGATTTATGTTTCAATTATTGTGGTGGGTTCCATAATGTAGTATAAAACAATATTCACCAACGAATGATTTATTTAAGCCTCCATATTTCTGAATCTAGATTTGTCCCCATTGACATATATGTATCCAACGAACATAGGGGTCCTAAAAAATTAATCACTTGATTTGGATCAATATTGAAAATGATATACTTAAATATCAATATGACTGGAAAAAAATTCTAGAAATACACCATTTTTTCATTTAAGCACAAAATACAAATATTACCTAAGAAGTGACAATTTCTCATAAAATAATGTTATGGTGTGTTTATAAACAATTATTTTCAGTATAAAATGGGCGAAAATATTTTCTAATATTTAATTAATTTAACATAATGTTTTTTTTGTGAACCACTATTCAATAAATTCTTTATTCTCCTAAGAGTGTACCACAGTGGCACAACCCGGGATCATCCCCAAGAAGGTCGTTCACATGCACAAAATTTATATTACAACTTTTACAAACTAACTAATATAAAAATTATTTATATACTCATAATAATGGGGGAGTGGTTTTAAATGATGCATGAAATATATAATAATAATATAATAATGAAATTTATTCACAAAATGAAGTTATAATAAAATAAAGAAGAAAAATTTTCTATGAGTTTGTGTTAATTAAAATCATTGTTCAAAATGGATCTTGTTATTAAACTCAATCTAGTGATCAAGACCTATTATATGACACCCTCTCTTTTGAAATGTTATTTCCCCATACTGAGACCTCTGTATATGGGGTAAATAACTTATGAACATTATCTAGGAGACCCATTCATCAAACATCACAACACAATCCACACTCCACTGTATGCATGACGTAGATAGTGAAGGGAATGATGATTGATAAATGAGAACAAGAACATTATGATAGAGAAAATGGAGAGACTACTCACTGTAATCAATATAACAACCAAAGAAATTCTAAAAATTGAATAAAGAGTTTGAAATTAATGCACAAATAAATTCAATTATTCCACCATTCCATCACTCAAATAAGAGCTGATGTTAGCTCTTTATTTTTATTGGAGTTAACAAGGGAACATTGTTAGAGAACTAAAAAAATAAATGAAATAGATGAAGTGGGATATGAAGAAGAAGGAAAATATATAAAAATTGAAGAGTAATTATAAAAATTAAAATACTAAAATGATTCTAAAATAGCCAACAATGGTTATCCCAATGCTTTCACACTTTTAATTGAAGAAGGGATACATATTTATTTGGAGAGGAGGTGAAATATTTTTCTCAAAAAGACTCCTCCAAATGGTTCTGCATGGATTTCCAAATTAATGGAAGAATTTGTAAGTGGTTTCTTCATTAATGTTGGTCCATAATGTCTCATTAGTTCACCATAAATATTTTAGCATAATTGACCACATGAATAAAGAGTTATGGTCATTGTACTATGAGACATTATGTATATCCATGTGCCACATCATATTCCACATCTTCACATTCCCATTAAAAAATGACCATATATCTGATCACTTCATGGGTAAAATATTTTATAAAATCTATTCCATAATTCCTTTCGAGTCCCTTTGAAACATTTGATATATTTTGGTTTTGTGGTTCAGATTGTATGAATTATGTACCGAATGTATCTGTTTCTTTATGATGATACCTTTCATATTTCACATGTTTTGGCCACTCAAATGAGGGCTTAATGAGATTATTTAAACTTGAAACTAATTAAGGACTCACCTCATTTAATCCTATATCATATCCATATAGAATCACTGAATTTTAACAGGTAAAACCGGATTCATGCCTCAATTATATGGGTGGGGACCACTCTGTTGGACATAAAGACATTCTACAAAAAATTATTTATTTAGGCCTCCATATTTCTGAATCAAAACATTTCTTAATTGGAAACACGTATCCAAAAAACATGGTTAAACTAAAAATAATGAATCACTCAGTTTGGATCAATATATAATAATATATGCTCAAAATATATATGTGGTTGAAAATAGTTAAAATTATTGAATTGGCCATTTTTTATAATTAATCTCAAAATACAACTAATTCCTAAAAATGCGACAATTTCCAATAATATAATATTATGGTGGGTTTATAAACATTTAATTTCAGTTTAAAATGTGGGAAAATATTGTTTTCATCCCTCCCCCTCAATTAACCATGGCACCCCCAGGAAATCTTCACATATTCCAATCAAAATTCACCTAACAATAAAAAATGATAAATCATCAATGATATTTTAGAAAATGAAATTCCATCATTTCGCATATATTAATAAGATTCCATATCATATTAATTCCTCACATTTAAATCCATTCAAACTCATAAATCCATCGACAGTCTAATCACAACCTACCTCACCTTTAATTTAATGTCACTCTTCACTCCAAAGAAATTAAATTTGGAGAAATTCTCATATTTAGAAATTACACATATCACCATGGGATTGTGACAAATATCATCTATCTAAAGTGTAAAACATGAAAATAAATTCAATCATGAGGACCTTTCGAGGTGAATTTTGTGGCCTAGGGTTGGTAGAAAAATGTTTAAAATATTCAAGGATGGAAAATGGAGGTTTGAGTCTTTTGTACAATGCTTGAATAATCAAGTTAAAACTCCGGATGAACATCACTCAATTCCCAATGAAAATATGAAAACAACCAAATTTTCTAAAAATGGACGTGAATCAATAAATTATTATAATTAATGATATCATCCAAATGAATGTAAAATGATTAATTCAGGCTCATCAATTTTTTTTTATTTTGATTGATGGAGAACCCGATGAAACAAATGAAGAATATTAAATGATAACTCAAGACCAATTCTATCTTTCTCCACATCCCAAAATTATGAAACAATCCTCACATAATTAAAAAATAAAAAACATCCAAAATAATGCACAGAAAAGTCAATTAGTTTATACTCAAAAATGAAATATATATTAAAAAATATTTGGAGTGTGGGTAGGTAAGGGAAAATCAACATCTAATGTGGCTTAAACCAATAAGTAAATTCATGGAATATAAAAGATAAAATTGGTTTGACATTAATGTGGGTCTCAATATAAAATTGGGATAGAAAAAGTGTCACCTAAATCATATAAAAAAATCTGTGAAATACAATTCTTTGAAAGAGAAAAATCACAAATTATGGTTCTCACACAAAATCCTTGTTTTTTACAAGATATTGTGGATATTAGGAAGAAAATGTCAAAGTGGGTAAGCATAAATCACATTACTAGAAAACTGATTTGGTTAGTGATTCATAGGTATGGATTTAAAAAATCAGTTAAATACATAAAAATTATTTAAAATCCAACTTCATGGAAAAAAATAACATCAACAATCATTTATAATCCATTTTTTCAGAAACCATTTTATTTTTCTAAAAATAAATTAATGTCTAAAAGTTGATATGAATATTCATAGAATATAAATAACACAAAAAAATGAAAACAATCTCACAAAAAGTTAATTAATAAGGTTGAAACTCTCCCCACACATAAAACTAACTACCCTTCATTTTATTACAAAACAAATTAAGGGCATAAAATATAATGAGAAGGAAAGATACAACATGAATATAATCTCTAGTAGAAGATTTATGTTAAGGTCCTAGAAACTTCCATAAAAACTATAAATCACTAGATAAAGAAACAAATTAGAAAATTAATGAAAAATAAATATAAATGTAAATGAAGTGAAATAATTTTTGGTTTGACCCCCAGACAGGTGTTAGGTTTTTAAGATGCCTGGTCACGCAGTTACAGAGGTTTAACCCCATTCCAAAGGAGGATGTGACTTCTTTCATAGAAACCACCAAATATGTATTTTCAAAAAATTCTTGAGATAGTGAATTTTTTTTGGCCCCCCAAAGAAAATAAAATATACATAACCACCAGAAGATATGGAACAGAATATTTAAGGTGAAGAGGGGGAGGGAAAAGGATAAAGGGGTTCTCCCTTTTTTACTTATGAAAAAGAGTGGTGTACACCAATGTCGAAGATATATTAATTGGATGTGAATTTTTTTCTAGTTTGGGTTTAAAAAAATGATCCCTTAGTTATTTATTATTTTGTTCCATCATATTCAAATTCACTAGGGTACAGCTTGACTAGATTCTCCATTCTCTCCATAATTCCAACAACATCATCACCTTATTCAACAAAGGATTTCATTAGTGGGGTTTAATCTCCTAAATAAAAATAAAAGAGATACTTTTTTTAATTCAAAATCAACAATATTTGAATCTGAATAATGATCATAGATTATATCTCCCTCAAAATATTCATCTTTAGACTCTTTATTATTATGCAAGGAAGCTAGGAACTCAATTGTTTGATAGGGAAGTTGATCTTCAATTATTTATTTAACCAAATGAATGTCTTCATAAAATGTATGTGGAATAGTTTTATCTTTATAAATATATTTTCTTTTTTGTTCTTCCATCCAAAAGACTATTAATTCTTCGACTTCCAAAGCTAGCAATGCAACCATCTTGATTTGTGTTTCTAGAATTTTTTAATTCTCTTGAAGCGTTAAGGAATGTTTTTCCATTTGTTATGCATTTTTTAACATTTAAATATTAAACAAATTTTCCATTCTAGGATCAACATCAATGTTTTAAATAGGAAAATAATTATATTAATCACCCTAGAAATCAATATTTTCTAATTAGATGAAAGATATGCAATGAAAATATTTTTATAGATTTTTTATTTTTTATTTTCTTTTTTATTTTTTGTGAAAAACAATGTGTGAATGAAATTAAAATACTTATAAATGGTTTAAAATTGATAATATAAATTTATCATCAACCCATATTGAATAAATTTCTTATTCTCAAAAAAGGTTACCATAGTGGCACAACCAAGGCTTGATCTTGAAGAGGCCACAAACGTGAAATATATTTCTATTGTCACTAGTACAAATTAATTAATATAAAACTAGAATATATACAAACAAAAAAGTTGGAGGGTTTGAAATGATTCATGGAATATATATTCAAAATAAAATAGTGAAATTCACTCAAAAAATTAAGTTAGAATGAAATAAAGAAGGAAAATTATCTTCGGAGGTCATGTTGTCTGAAAGAATTATTTAAAAGGGATCTCATTATTCAACTCAATGTACTGATCAAGATCTGTCACGCTACACCATATCACATTAAATATGATTTCCCCATACTGAGCTCTCCACATATGGGGTAATACTCTTCTGAATATCAACTAGGAGACCTCTTTTATGATAATCAGTTCCCAAGACATACTCCACCGTATACATGACTTAGATAGTTATGGGAAGGTTGATTTTTAAACAAGGAGAAGAACTCAATGGTAGAGAAAACATAGAGACCTCTCACCATAATCAATTTAAGAACCACCTAAATCCATATAATTGAATAAAGAGTTTGAAATTAAATCACAAAAAAAACTCAATCAATCCCCTATTCCCTCCCTTGAACAAGAGTCAAGGTTAGATCCATATTTTTAATTGAGTTCAGAAGGGAACACTATAGGATAAAACATAAAATAAATGGAAATAAATAAGGGAGATATGTAGAAGAAGAATAATATATTAAAATTAATATATTATTAAAAAATTTAAAATACTAAAAAATACTAAAAAGGTTAAGAATGGATATTCCCAAGTTTCCACAATTTCAAAGGAAAAAAGGTATACATATTTATAGAGAGAGGGGGTGAAAAAATTCAATCCAAAAGACTCCTCCAAATGATTATATGTAGATGAACAATTTAATGGCCTACTTTTTATAAGGTGTATTCTTGATTTTTGTTCCATAATATCTCATTCATTCACCCTAAAATTTTCATCATCATTTACCATATTACTTAGGATTTTAGGTCATTTTACTCATAGACAATAATTATCTCCTTATGCCTCATCATATTCTACATCTTCACATTCACATTCCATTACGACCATATATACAGTCAATTCACAAATTCCATCATTAATAAATCATAATAAGAAAAATATAGCAGGTCAGTTTCCTAATTGTGGATGATGATAAAAAACACTACTCTAGATCCTCAATAAATAAATTTTACACATCACGACCAATTGGTCCTCCTCTGAAATTTCATTTTTGAACAGAGTATGGATACATTATTGAGTAACATTGATATTCAAAGAAAGAAATCTAGTTATGAAAAATATGGAACCATCCAAATAATTTTTCTAAAAGGAAATTTCACCACAATCAATGATGCACCAATAGTTATCTAAAATTGGATGCATATGTCTCTTTAGGTTGTAATAAATACGGGATCCATTTCAATTTTAGACCAAATTAAGGGAATAATCTACATAGTTCTTTATAATAGATCAAGACGAAATAAAATACCATTAGATGAACTTCCACATTATTTTATCATACAAACATTGCATACTATCTTCATACCATTAATAATAATACCCTTCTTTAAAATGTCATTCTAGTCTATAACAACTTCTCTAATGATGAAACCATTCATGATGAGAATCCCATAAACAGTTGAGGATAATTTTAATATTTTTAAACACTACTCTGGGATGTATTTTCATAGATAAAACATGTGTAAGAATGGAATAAAGAACACAATTTACAAAAGTATTCCTTCCCCCAAAGGATAGAATGTTACTTTTCCAACTCGGGATCCTTACCAAATTTCATTTAACAATGTTATCATAGTGTTAAATTCTAAATGTCCAATTATATAAGGGAGAAAAAAATAAAGTATTTGAGTTATTTTTTTATAAATCCAAATCATATTCTGAATAATCATTGATCTCATAGAGGAACACTATTTCGATGTAAGAACACAACTTTTTTGGGTATTAACAAATTTGTGGGCTTTATTACGATAGTTATAGAGGGTCTATTTCAGATTAAAAATAGAATTTTCAATTACATTGAAGAAAATTACATGTAATTTTAAAGAATATATGGGAAATATTAGATAAAATTACCTCTATTTAAAGGGATGAATCATACCATCCTCAAGACACATACTGAGATTTTTTCCAGTGACCAACTAGGCCAAAAATTAAAATACGTAGGGAGATATGGTCCCCTTATATCAATTGTCTTATGGATTTCAAGATGCCATATCTATTCCCCATAAGATAAATGGGTAATAATAGACAAGATAAGAACCTTAATAAACAATCACAATCACACTATGAAACACCACACTTTTTGGGAACATTCTCCATGTCCTGACCCACCATGTTCTGTCACATAACTACCCCAATACCACCTCCAATAGGCCAGGGGCTGGTGACCAGTTCAGAGTAGGAATATACCACAAATTGAAGTAATTATCAAAAAGTACTTGTACAAATAAACACATCTCCAGTCCCATATAATGATGAAATGTAAAACAAATGAAATAATACATGCATACATCAAAAATCCCACAACAGAGTACAAAAACAGAAGTGCTAAATATCAAAATGTGGACAAATACATGCCCAAATGAAAACTCTAAAGAGTCCAACACACTCTAATGGAGAGGAATAAGTCAAATGAAATCTCCCAATAAATAACCTCAGTATGAAAAAATCCTTCTATGCTCTACCAGCTCCCTGTCACCCCAGGACACCGTCAATAGGGTCATCATCTACATAATACATGACACATTCAAGATAATCCCATGCATGTGTTAGTATAAAAATACTCATTAGGACACCCCGAAAACACTAAACATGATGCACCATGTACTGTTAGTTTAATATAATATATAAAAATAATTTCATTATATAAATATTTAGATATATTCAGGTAAGAAAACACACCATCGGGTAATCATAACCAACTACCATCCACATGATTCTGCTAGAAGTAATGTTCATTCTGAGAGAACCCACTACATGATCCATGTTATCATCAGAGGAAATAAACAAAGAGGTCTAACTCAATGGGCCCCACCAAATTAAAAATAACTGTTCTAAGAATGCTTTGATAAATAGATTAGGTGTCATGTCTAGAACTACTGGGGGACACCACGAACCCAATTTAGAACAAACCACTACATAGGGGATCATATGACAATGATTACACAAACCCTACCAATACAGGCTGGTAGATTGTGGATCAATGACTATCTTAGGGAGGTCACCATGATTCAAAAAACCCCACCTAGGGAAGAATTTATGTTAGAAGAGTGCACTCTGGTCTATCTGAGAGACACCACAACTTTATTTGAGACGTGACGTATATAAGGGATCACAATCGTGTGAAATGGATGTAATGTAGAACATTACCCTTAATATAAAGTTCAATGGGAACATACTCATCTATACTATTCCAAAATAAGAAAACAAAGATCCACAATTACTGTAGAAGAAAGTAGATGGTATGTACCCAGGGTACATGACATGTCCAGCTACCCCCATGCATTCCCATGTGGAAGAGCTTCACATGAAATTTAGTCTCTATATATAGTGTGAATAGAATTAGTATATAGCATGTAGATACACATGGTATCATGCCCATGTCACTTGTACCTGTCTACATATCTATGCTATGTCCATATCCCAGCTCATGTATTCCATGCCGTGTATGTGTACAAGAACACAACGTTCCATCAGGCTGTGTACTTTTTCCCATGTCCATGTATTTTCTAAAGTACACAGTTAGTAAAAAATAAGGCCTAACACTCCATGTGAAATGTTTCACACACCACGTGATCCTGTACTTTGGCTGAAACCCTAGCGTCGCAGCCAAGGGTTCCCATAGGATGTGTCATCCAGAAGTACATTCCATACACGAAGAAACATTTCAGAAACAAGGATCTACTGCTTGCACCATTGGCCGATCCTATAGCCACCAACATAAGGATTGTTTTCTTCCAAGGATTAAATGTAACACCCCAAGCTTCCACGGTACACTTCTCTTTGATTAATACAGTAGCGTGTGTTGTATGCAACTTCGAGTTCTAACACACCTCGACCAATCAAAGCAGCCGTTATGAACAGTAATACCCACTTTTTGAAATTTTATAAATTTTATCTCTCAAAATGGACTTTATTTTTGGATTTGTAATATAGAAATTATCCTAGGGTGAAATTTTGTTACTTTTC
This sequence comes from Viscum album, assembly GCA_963277665.1. Taxonomy (NCBI): domain Eukaryota; kingdom Viridiplantae; phylum Streptophyta; class Magnoliopsida; order Santalales; family Viscaceae; genus Viscum; species Viscum album. Next base: position 360,155,632 of record OY728150.1, read on the forward strand.
GGATAACTTTTATATTTTGATGAATAGTGAAACTTACTAAATTTTAATTAAAAACAACTTTTTTAATCAAAATAAATAATAATGATAAATTATGAATTTGAGTTGTTTTAAATTATATTTAGAATATATTTTTACCATTTAATACAATGTTGTTCATTGGACATAATTTCACAATTAAACCGGACATAAACAAGTATCAATCTGTTGGTAGTTATTATATCTTAAAAACACTCTTTTTGTTTTGACAGTGGGAATTAATTTTAAATTAATTTCTGCCACTTTGGTGTTTTGAATTTGAAAAAATGGATTCCATATTTGGAATCAGGATGTCAAAAATTTTTAAATAGGTATCTTTTATTTTTATACATTTTGAATAATTACTTCAGTAAATATTTTATTTACCATGGTTAAAGGGTAAATCCGGTAAATAAGGGTTAACAAAATAATATTATAATAATACTAAATTACTCTAAAACGTGTCCTAACCTTATCGGTGGATACATGTCCGACCATGGGAATCTTTGGGTTTATTTTGGGACCCCATGGAGCCACTTGTAGGTGATAGGGACACTTTATTTTAATTAAGTTATAATAAATATAAAAATGACATAAGCATATATCTTTTAGAAAAACAATTGTTACATAGGGTTATATATGTTGTATTTCCGACTATAAATATTAATTAGAAAGGTAAAACTATTTCCTATATAATGGTAGTTTATTTATAATTTTTAGACATTAAATAAGTTAATTTATTTACGACACAATGGTGATGCAATAATTACCTAATTAATGAAAAATAGAATAATTGATATTATAAATACCCAAAAAAATGTAATTTGAGCCTTTATATAAATATAAATAATTTTCTAGGATAACATGACATGTTATAATTTATTTAATTAACTCTTTTTTAAGTAATCATTATGTTATAATTTTTTAAAAAATCAATTATTGAATAGTGTCAAAATTGACAAAAAAGAGTTTTAAAAAAACATATTATATTATTAATTGATATTAAATTCCTAAAAATATAAGGATCTGCCAAGAGACTTATATCATGATAGGTGTGTCATTAATGGACCACTTGGGAGTCTCTTGTATGTATATAGTATGTTTATGAACTGTATAATATAAAAATACAAAGAGACACTGTAAAAGTGAAACTAATTAACTAAGAGTTAATACTTAATGATAAGGTTAATATAGTAACCCAAACCTATCTAAATCCTATTGGATGAGTGTTTTTCAACCTATACCCACCTTAAAATTGAAATAATAGACTTTGGAGCCATTAGAAAAAGAATATGAATTTATTATAAAATAATATTTCTAGCTTTTCCAAAGGTGCCCGTCGCCCCTCTTATAAAAGGGAACTCCCCCTTCTCATTAATTCACACCTTCAAAGCCTTCCAGTTTGGCCAATACCAGCCCAAATACTCTCTCAAATTCCCTCAATTCATCCTAGAGTCCTTCATTTTTTTATAAAGCCAATATATGGAGCCTTTTTTATCAAATCAAAAGGAAGAACCCGAAGAAGAGGTAATGATTTCACCACCCTTTTTCAAGTTCCTTTCTTCTTCCACTTCTTCTTTCTTTGTTATTACCATTATAAAATAATAACTCCAGTATATTATATATAAATTTATGTTATTATAAACATGGTACACCCATATTTCAGTATTCTATCCATCCTTTGAATGACATGTCACCATACGTGCGTACGTACGTCTTACCGCCTCCACGTCGTGGTGTAAATGTAATTCAAAATTTAATTATTTGGATGGGTATAATAATGATGTGTAATTCATGTAAATAAAAAACATAACATGATAATGATTCTTTATATATGATATAACATCCAATTAAATATTATTTTGGTTTCTGTTGTACTGCTTTGGCGTTGTATGCTGGGCACCGGTCACCCATAAACCGGCTTTTATAAAATTAAAAAAAACGATTTGCAGGTTTTTACAAGAATATGAGTGAATGACCTTTTATTGTTTTACACTGAATATCCAATCATATTGAGTGTATTTATATTTTTCACACATAATTATTTCCTTGATTTATCTTTAACATAAGGATACAACCTTTATGAGAGATTTCATCTCAATTTGTATTCCATTGAGACTTCTTTGTTGTTATACACCAAATCACTTCTATGTGGTGTATATAATGTAATTTGACATAGTATATCATGAATCCCATTATTATCATGATATTACAAAGTTTTTATTACCTCAATTATTTGTATTCAAGTGTGTCTCTTTTGGTTAGAAACTCTAACAAAAATATCATTTTTAAATGTTTTAAAGACTTATTCTTCTAAATCTTTCTCATTAATGTCCATGTTTTAAAAACGGTTTTAAGGATTTATTTATATGGACGTTAATGTTTCAAAATTAAAACTCCTTTTAAATGTTTCAAATTGGTATGGGACACTTTGATTCAAAAATCTATTTTTAAATGGCTTCTTGAAAAATAGTGTGACTTTTAAATGATTTCAAGAAAAAGGGGGATATTTCTCTCTAATAGTTTTGATGATTATTTTCATCTATGTTAATATCCTTAATTATTCTCGATTGAGGTTAACCTGATATAATACAATCTTTCATATTATATCGAATGAGTTATGTTTGACTGTGGATGTGATATTTGTATACCATTAATGGTTTGTGGATCATGTATTGACATTTCATATGCTAGTTTTAATATGAATGTTTATGTTATATTTCAAACTTTTTATATGAGGAATGCATTGGACATAGTAAGTGACGGGTGGAGCCCGCTATAGCTCCACGATGCATCGGTAGGTCTCATGAGAAAAACTAGTGTCTTGGCACGAGGCCTTGAAAAAATCTTATTTGTAGTCTTGGCACGAGGCCTTGGCTACGTGGTTATGATATTCTGGCATTATGCATTCCATCATTATAAAATTGGCTATTGATATTGCATGTGATTATTCGACTAGTAGAATATCCCGGTGAATAATAAAATGGAATTATTTCATTTTATCTTTCCCATATTATGCTAAAGTTAATTTTCAAAAGGATTTTGTTTTAGTTATACATTGGCTTAAGTGTTTATGCTTATCTATGAAAGCTTTATCTATATTGTTATCCTTACTGAGCATATGAGCTCACCAATTTCAATGTTTTATTTTTCCCAGGATTGTGAAGAAGTAAATTATGAATGACCTATAGGGATAGTATGAGGGGTTATGAAGAAAAGATGTTGTTGTAGTTTTTTTACCTTATGATGTAATATAAGACTTAGGAATATATATACTGCTTCCAAGAATACTAAACTAATCCGTCTTTCGAGACTTAATATTTCATGTGATCATGCCAATGTTATGTAATAATGCACTGACTCTGGGTAACTGGGGTCGGGGCGTTACAGTTGGTATCAGAGGAAGTTTAGTACAAACCTTGGAAGCTAGATTTAGATAAACTCTGATTAGATCACATAGCACTAAGATAGAATTTGAGGATTATTATATAAGAACATACTAGAATTTTCGTTTTATAGATATTTTTTGAGTTTTCCGAGAAATACATCCCTGTCTGGATATGAGCAGGTAAAGGTGGCTCTGGCACATATGTACCTAGGGGTAAACCCCAAAAACACCACTTTGAGCTAGACTCGAACAGAAACTGGTGCACGACAACAGGCCTTGCTGCACTCTTGGTTACGACACTCCCAAAGGATATGCTTTGGTAAATTCCCAAGATTAGTATGAACTATTATAAAGTGAATAAAAAATTCCCCTAAGAATATATATCGGGAAATTGATAGTGGATAACCTAGATTTTAACATACGGTACCCCAAGTTAGGATATATTGTTCAATTACATGATTATCCTATTATGTATAATTTTTTTTACATTCTTATTAAATAAGTATTCAAGAACCCTAATTGTATTTTCTTTTTTTAGTTAAAACATGGAGGGAGAAAGATCACGAACAACTCTTCTCTCTCTTCTTGAAGAACTACTTACAATTATTAACCAGAATTCATGCGCATATGATGTTGAAACTTTTTCAAATGTCCAATTTACATGCAATCAACTTTATGAGACATCCAATACCTCTAGTATTGCACGATTCATTCAAGGATCAAGAACCTACTATGGAATAATATTGCGCTCTCCACTTTCTTACCATGATAAGCATGGGAAGTACCATCAGGTTATTTTCAAATTCTTCACATTATCTCAAAATTACGATGCACTAAATGATTTTATAGATGATGCAGAAGAGGGAGACCTTCGAGAAACCTATATGTATCAAATTATATATTTATGTCTTTTGGGACATACAGAATCTGATTTACAAAAGCCTTATTTTGAAATATTTGAAGATGAATCAGTAATAATTTTTCTAAATAAACATGTAAAAGACGATGTCTCAAAATTATATATAAGAAATACCTATTTTTTCATGATGTATCGATGTTTCGATCGATATAATCCAAGATGGATGAGGTGTTTTTGGGTAAAGGAAGTAGATGATTTTGAAAATTTCCTAAGGGACCATTGTGACACATGATCACATTCTAACAAAAAGAAATTCCGCCTAGTTTATCCAGAGTTCATGATGTTTTCCACATATCAATAGTGACAAAATACATGCCTGACCCAACGCATGTACTCACCTATGAAGAATTTGAACTGGAACCCGATCTATCTTATTGTGAAGAGCCTATCATAATTCTTCATACCAAAGATCAAGTGTTGAGAAACTGGATTACTCGTCTGGTAAAAGTTCTATGGAGAAATCATAAGATGGAAGAGGCAATGTGGGAACTTGAGCAACATATGATGAAGAACCTATGTGGAAATAAATGGATGGTGAAATGTTTAAAAGTGTTAGTGCTCTTTATTGATGAGATTACTTTGGAAGAATTTTCTCTTGTATGTGTAACCCTGCAATTTATCATGTGAAAATGATATTTGAGTAAGAATTATCTTTTCTCTTTTGGATACAGTTATAAATAACCATTTGGTCTTATACGATCATTGTGTTTGAGGAAATTAGAAGTTATTATATTTTGGGATGAAAATTCAAGGTATGAGATAACATTTGTGGTTAAATTATGTTATGGTCATTTTTGAGGAATTTATCTCATTTTAGTAATACTAGAAAATAAATTTTTTGAAAAAGGAAAACACGTACACCGTGTGACAACCCGTCACAACGGACAAAGCTATGGGAATCGAACCCACAACCAATGTGCGACACCACCGGACTACGTGAAGTCCCTGGTTAGTGTGACTAATTAGTTTTAGTTAAATTATTTTATTGATCAATAATAAGTTTATTTGGGTTCTTATGTCTTATCAAATTAATACCCTTAGTATAGGAAAATGATTTGGTGATAAATGTTATTTTGGAAGATCTTCACTTTTTTTTGGAAACACTATATGCGTAAGGAAAATGAAATACTATGGGATTTCATTTGAGGAGTAATGGGGGATTTTTATCTATGTTTTATTGTGGATTTATAGTAATTTGGATTATTTATGGAAATTATTAACCTATAATAGAGTATATGTGATTAGGTTAATCAATTTTAAGTATGGGACTTTAATAGTGGTTGATGTCATTTGGAGATACAATTTAACGTGGAAGACTACATAACCAAATTTTTTCTAAGCTTTGGATTTCAATATTAATTTGGATTATATTGAAGGATTTTAAGGTCAACTGTTTATTTAATGGTATTTTTTTAACTTTGGGGTATTGATTTTTGAAATTAAGATTAATATTTATTTCTCTAATGGAGTATACTTTTTAGGGATCATCAGATCTTGTACTAACCATTTTGGTTTTGATTAATCTCTAAACACAATGTAAATATATAGTTTATCCTTTGTGTATCATGTTATTCTATAGAAGTTCCTTCTAGCTCTTCCAGTGTGACCAAGTCTTCTTGAATACTCATCGTTTAAAATGAGAGTTAGTGGTGGAAATTTATTAAAGAATGAAACTCTACATAAAAAGTAAATATATCTATTTATTTTCTTCGTCAATATTCGGAATGAATTCCTCATCATTATGTAATGTAACTGAAAACAATTTTTTTTGTCCATTTACTTTTCCAACTGGGAAACTAATGACCATTTCTCCCATCACAAGTTTGTGGTTTTCTAGTTGTTAACTTTCTCCTGATCATGTTTTCTATCCCTCTCCATCAGAACATGACACTTATTTTATCATCTATATCCATTTTTTTCTACATGGAATCCTAGTATAAGTTATCTCGGGTGACCTTTGTACTTCTCTTTATTTCTTTTAAAGTGATAGTTTTATTGAATTTTTTTTCCAATGTGGGAATTTCCATTATATTCCAAAGACCAATTTTAGAAATTTCGAGGATGCAATTTATTAAAGGAGGGGAGAATTTAACACCCCAAGATTCCATGGTATGCTTCTATTTGATTAATACAGTAGCGTGTGTTGTACACAACTTCGAGTTCTAACACACCTCGACCAATCAAAGTAGCTGTTATGAATAGTAATACCGACTTTTTAAAATTTTATAAATTTTATCTCTCAAAATGGTATTTATATTTGGATTTGGAATATCTAAATTATAATAGGGTGAAATTTTGGAACTTTTCAGATAACTTTTATATTTTGATGAATAGTGAAAATTACTAAATTTTAATTAAAAACATCATTTTAAATTAAATAATTAATATTGATAAATTATGAATTTGAGTGGTTTTATTGTATATTTAGAATATATTTTTACCATTTAATACAATGTTGGTAATTGTACATAATTTCACAATTAAACCAGACATAAACAAGTATCAATCTTTTGATAGTTATTATATCTTAAAAACACGCTTTTTGTTTTGACAACGGGAATTAATTTTAAATTAATTTCTGCCACTTCTGTGTTTTGAATTTTGAAAAATGGATTCCATATTTTGAATCAGGAGGTCTAAATTGTGTTAATAGGTAACTTTTATTTTTAGACATTTTGAATAATTACTTCGGTAAATATTTTATTTACCATGGTTAAAGGGTAAATCTGGTAAATACGGGTTAGAATATAATATTATAATAATACTAAATTACCCTAAAATGTGTTCTAACCTTATTTTTGGATACATGTCCAACCATGGGAATTATTGGGTCGATTTGGGGACCCCATGGAGCCACTTGTAGGTGATGGAGACACTTTATTTTAATTAAGTTAAAATAAATACAAAAATGACCTAAGCATATATATTTTAGAAAAACAATTTTTACGTAGGGTTATATATGTTGGATTTTCTACTATGAATATTCATTATAATTAGAGAAATATTTCCTACATAATGGTTTTTGATTTATAATTTTTAGACATTAAATAACTTTATTTATTTATGACACAATGGTGATGCAGTAATTACCTAATTAATGAAAAATTAGAATAATTTATATTATAAATACCCAAATAAATGTAATTTGAGACTTTTTATAAATATAAATAATTTTATAGTTTAATATTACATGTTAGGAGTTATTTAATTATATTTTTTAGAAGTAATAATTCTGTTATGATTTTTACAAAAATCAATTATTGAATAGTTTCAAAATTGACCTAAAATAGTTTTTAAAAAACATATTATATTATTAATTGATATTAAATTCCTAAAAATCTAAGGTTCGGAAAAGAGACTTATATCATGGTATTTGTATCATTAATGGACCACTTGGGGGTCGCTTGGATGTATATAATATGTTTATTAACCATATAATATAAAAATACAAAGAGACATTGTAAAAGTGAAACTAATTAACTAAGAGTTAATACTTAAAGATAAGGTTAATATATAACCCAAACCTGTCTAAATCTTATTGGTTGAGTGGTTTTAGACCTATACCCACCTTAACCTTTAAATAATACACTTTGGAGCCATTAGAAACTGGATATTAATTTATTATAAAATAATATTTCTAGCTTTTCCAAAGGTGCCCCTCACCCCTCTTATAAAAGGACCCCCCCTTCTCATTAATTCACACCATCAAAGCCTTTTGGTTCGGCCAAACCCTTCCCAGACACTCTCTCAACATCCCTCACTTCATCCTAGAGTCATTCCTTTAGTCATAATGCCAACCTATGGAGCCCTTTTGATCAAATCAAAAGGAAGAACCCGAAGAAGAGGTAATGATTTCACCACCCTTTTTCAAGTTCCTTTCTTCTTCCACTTATTCATTCTTTGTTATTACCATTATAAAATAATAACTCCAGTATATTATATATAATTTTATGTTATTATAAACATGGTACAACCATATTTTAGTATTCTATCCATCCTTTGAATGACATGTCACCATACGTGCGTACGTACGACTTACCGTCTCCACATCATGGTGAAATTGTTATTCAAAATATTATTATTTGGATGGGTATAATAATGATGTTTAATTCATGTAAATAATAAATATAACATGATAATTATTCTGTATATATGATATACCATCCAATTAAATATTATTTTAATATCAAGAGAATGATATTGTCTCTCGTGTGTACGTACGGACTACCGTCTCCACGAACGCGATGAGATTCATTCTCCATCGTATCGATTCAAGTATAATTCTCATTTGATGATTAAAAATATTGTTTAAGGACTTGATATCATTCTGTATATGAATAATATACAACCTATTCATAACAAACACGACTTATGTATCGAAATATATAAAATAAAATGAGTAAGTTAACACCCGAAACAATGATAATACTAAGATATTATTATCAAAGAAAAGTTAACAGATCATATATGATATCATATTAATGTAAATGATTATTGTATAATTCAATAAAAATTATTTCACCATTATACAGGAGTTCAACCTACCGTCAACCAAGGAAAAATTACAATGTAAGGGGTTTCTTATCTCACTTTTAATTCTATGAGATTTCCATTGTTCACCACTTATTTATTGCATGTGGTGTGTGTACTGCCCATGATTGTATTCATTGTGTAATATACTTTAATTTATGTATATTTACATCATCATTGTATTATCCTTCTTTCATGGGTGCATGTTTCATAAGTTACCAAATCGATAAGGGAATTTGAAATTTCAATTTCCACTCATTCGGCTTTACTCATACTTTATTGATTATTTTACTCCAAGATTATGTGTCGAATCACTATTCAGTTGATTATGTCATAATTTCCACTCCCCTTTCTGTGGATATAATTTTTATACACATAATCATTCCATTGATAAATTCTCAAGTCATCGGTATGACCTTGATAAGAGTAATTTTTACTCAATCTTGATTTGTTGAGATAAACATCTAATTCATTGGTGTTGTTTTTACAAGAATATTTGTGAATGTCCTTTGATTGTTTTACACTAAATATCCAATCATATTGAGTGTATTTATATTTGTCACACATAATTATGTCGTTGATTTATCTTTAACCTAAGGATAATGCCTTTATGAGAGATTTCATCTCAATTTACATTCCATTGAGACTTCTTTGTTGTTATACACCAAATCAGTTTTATGTGGTGTATATAATGTACTTTGACATAGTATATCATGAATCCCTTTATTCTCAAGATATTACAAAGTTTTTGTTACCTTAATTATTTTTATTCAAGTGTCTCTCTTTTGGTTAGAAACTCTAACTAAAATATCATTTTTAAATGTTTTAAAGACTTATTCTTCTAAATCATTATCATTGATGTCCATGTTTTAAAAATGGTTTTAAGGATGTATTTATATGGAAATTAAAGTTATAAAATTAAAACTCCTTTTAAAAGATTCAAATTGGTATGGGACACTTTGATTCAAAAATTTATTTTTAAATGGATTCTTGACAAATAGTGTGACTTTTAAATGATTTCAAGAAAAAGGGGGATATTTCTCTCTAATAGTTTTGATTATTATTTTCATCTATGTCAATATCCTTCATTATTCTCAATTGAGGTTAATTTGATACAATACAATATTTCATATTATATCGAATGAGTTTTGTTTGACTGTGGATGTGATATTTTTATACCATTCATGGTTTGTGGATCAATTATTGACATTTTGTATGCTAGTTTTAATATGAATGTTTATGTTATATTTCAAACTATTCATATGAGGAATGCACTGGACATAGTAAGTGATGGGTGGAGCCCGCTATAGCTCCTCGATGCATCGGTAGGTCTCATGAGACAAACTAGTGTCTTGGTACGAGGCCTTGACAAAATCTTATTTGTAGTCTTGGCACGAGGCCTTGGATACATGGTTATGATAGTCAGACATTTTGCATTCCATCATTATGAATGTGGTTATTGATATTGAATGTGATTATTCGACTAGTAGAATATCCATGTGAATAAGTAAATGGAATTATTTCATTTTATCTTTTCCATATTATTCTAATGTTCAAGTTTAAAAAGATTTTGTTTTAGTTATACATTGCCTTATGTGTTTATGCTTATCTATGAAAGATTCTGCTATATTATTATCCTTACTGAGCATCTGAGCTCACCCCTTTCAATGTTTTTTTTCTAGGATTGTGATGAAGTAAATTATGAATGATCTGTAGGGATATTATGAGGGGTTACGAAGAAAATATGTTGTAGTAGTTTTTTAACCTTATGATGTAATATAAGATTTATGAATATATCTACTGCTTCCAAGAATACTAAACTAATCGGTCTTTTGAGACTTGATCTTTCTTGTGATCATTCCAATGTTATGTAATAATGCACTGACTCTGGGTAACTGGGGTCGGGGCGTTACATTAAAGATCACATCTCATCTTATCCTCAATGTTTTCAATCAAGGAGTTTCACCAATAAATCTATTCATAAAAAATATCTACATTATGTTCTTAATTACGCTTAACAGAACGCAGTAGAAAGAAAAATAGGGTATCCAAAACAATTTGATTCTTCACAAGTTCTATCATCAAACCACTATCATGTTTTTCTAATCCTTGATCTACTATTTTTGATAGTTACACAATGAAATGGTTTCACAATGATCGATTGATTTTGATATGTCAAACCCCATGCTGAAAGAATAATGTATGTAGTGAATGAAGAACTGGGGGAAAAAGCACCTAAAAATATAGGAATGGGCCTCAATCACTGTTCCTATTAATATTTATTCATTTACATGAGAATAAAAATGAAGAAACCAATAATTTCAAATAATACAATCAATAAAATACCTGTAATAAAACTCATCCAACAACATGCATGATCTGTGAATTATTCTGCTAGTTGATCAAGTCTTGTTCGTCATAGGAATCAATAATGGGGAAGAAATTATAAAAAAACCCTAACTGGTGTTTCGAATGAACATCGAGAAAGAAAGTTTTTGTTTCCACCATTTATGAGATCCAAAGATCCTGTTGGCATGACAATCCATGATCTAATTCTAATCCATTATCATCCACCAAGAAAATAACTCAAATGGTTTTTTGTAATGTATAAAGGGTATGAGTGGATAAACCTATGTAATTATAGAACTGTATACTTAAATGATAAAATTTTCAGTATTTCAAATCTAATAAATAAAAAAAATTATTTTTTTTATTAAATTCTGCCTGTAGTGACTTTCACCACCATCCCTCATCGATAAAGATAATTCCATGCCTAGGGTAAGAACTTAATTATGAACTCAATGGTGAATTCATATTTCTAATTCAATCCCCTAATTAGGATTTAATCAAAATTTTCATTAAAAATGTGTTTTCCTACTATTTTGAATATTTAATATATTTCATTCATTTATTCCTCGAATAATGGTTCTCATAATAACATGTCATCTCAACATCTGATCTCAAATCCAATCCATAAAATTTCCAAAAACAATACACAGAAAATTTGAGCTGTTACATCTTTACCACATTAGTGATTTACATCCTAAAAAGCTAAAATAAAGGATACACAAAGAGATGTGGTGCTAATAAAAAATATGTGACTCCTTCTCTCATGGGCCCTACTAAATATTCTCTTGATACCATTATAAAAGAACAAGTGGAATCTATCACCCATTATGTATTCTCTCCATCTGATCGTTAATCTTCAATGGGTAATCTACAAAGGCATATTCATCATTAATGTCCATCTCACCCCAGTAGATAATGTGTGAGTTTTCATGCACGTATCTCCTAAGCTACGACATATAGAAAACTTTATATACTTCATCCAACTTTAGTAGTATAGCAGAGTGGTATTCTACCTCACCAAATACACGCAGTGTCAGAAAGGGACAAATGAATCATGGAGATAACAAGGCACCATATCCAAATATCCTAAATTCACATTGATGTGAGACAACATTGAACACATGGTATCCAAAATCAAACTCCATATGTATTAATCATAGTTTCACTTATGATTTTTGTGGATCTATGAATTCCGCATCCACTCCTATACGATCTCAATAATCTCTATAGTATCTTGTACCAACTCTAGGGACATGATTGGAAACTTTTGTAGATCACTCCAAAAAAGTAGTTAGATACATGGTCAGCCATAAAATAATCTAATGGTTCAATAACAATGTTTTACCTATATATTTTATTCTATTCAAAGTCCACCAAGGATAGGTGATCCAACCAACTATGGACAAAGTTCAACATGAAGTCCCATAACATGTACACCATTACCTGGATAGTCTGCTTTATTTGGACATTATCTTGGGGGTGAGATGTCATTCCTGAGCATAACTGAGTCTGAAAATCTTCATGTAATCCTCTCCATAAAATATATGTTAAACTAGAATCAACTTCAGAGATTATCATTGATGGAACTCCATGAGTTGGACAGTCTCCTGCATGTAGTGGTGTCCCAATATCTACTAAACTATGCTCTAGAATCACAAGGAAGTGAGATTAATTGGTGATTTGGTCTACGATAACCAAAATAGAAGCATTTACCGTATATGTAAATTGTAATCCCATCACATATTACATGAATATCCCATCCCACATCCATTGTGGAACCTCAAGGTGTTGATTTAATCCCACTGGAACATGGTACTCAACCTTTAACTACTGAAAAGTGAGGCATAGAGAGACAAATTTGCAACCATCTTCATCATACCTACCCACCACAACTAATTTATGTGTTCAGGGTATATATTTCCCACATGTGAATGTACCACTAAATGGGATTTATGAAACTCCAACAAAACATCCTCCCCCAACATCAAAGGTACCTTCAATTGTCCTTTAAAAATGATAACATGCTCCTCACCTACATAATTTCTATCAGAAGCATGTACAATGGATATATGAGTATGCAAGGTCTAATAGTTGGTATTTCCACACTGAGCATCCCTGACACACTATAAATGAAGTGGGGTGACAACCATCTACTGATGATATGAATCACTATCCTTGTCCATGAATAAAAACAATATCAAGGATAACATCTCTAAGGACTCAGACCGCAATGGAGAGAAAGATATACTACTTAGAAAATCTTCCACCACCTTCATTATCCCAGGAGTAAAAAAAGTATAATAGTCTGTCTTAAAGGAAAACTACATATCACCTCTGTCTCATGTTAATATCCTTTTGTGAAAGGATGCACTTGATTACTTTTTTGTAAGAGTAAATGATAAAATAATCGCCCATCAGGTAGTGTCACTAAATCTTCAATTTGAATAATATAGTTTATACCTCAAGATCGCAGGTCACGTAGTTCTTATCATGTTTTATAAACTGGTGTGCACCAATGGAAATATCTTTCTTCTTCCATATCAGCACACAACCATGACTGGTCCTCAATGCATTGCAGAACACCACGTACTCAACACCATTCACTGAATAATATCATAATGGGAGGATTCATCAACCATTTTCTCATCTTGTTATGGAACTACATGAACCCTTCAACCACACAAAAGGATTCACCTTCCAAATAAAATGTACAAAAGGTGATTCTACTCTAGAGAGGAGTTGTACAAACCTTTGAAAGTACCCTACCAACCCACAGAAACACAATACCTTATTAACACTCTTGGGAGTCTCCCAAGAAAAAAATACCTCGACTTTTTACAGTTCTAATGCTACAAAAGCCTCCAAAATGATGTTTCCTAGAAAGTGGACCTGTCATATCCATGAAACGAAAATTAGAGTGTTTCCCAAAAGGATGTTTCTCTTATATTATGTTTAGGACCATCCTCGAGTGTGTCACGTGCTTCTCCTCAGATGTCTAATACACTGCGAAGTCATTGATGAAGACTTCCATGAACCAATACAAAAATTAATTGAATATCTCGTTATTAAATCCCATGAACATTTATAGGTTGTTATTCATTCCAAACCAAATCACAAATAACTCAGTGACCATAGTGACATCTTAATGTCATCTGCTATATATCCTCATCCCAAACTCAGATCTCGTGATTTCTTAACTTTAAATCACTATTTGGGAACCCCCATGATACCGTCAACTAATCAAAGAGTTCTTAAATCTTTGACAGTGGATACATGTTATTCACATTCACCTAATTCTAGCATGGGTAATCCAATCTTAGCCTCATGATCCCGTTTGACTTCTTTGAAAATAACAGTGGGATTTCCTAGGTGAAACACTAACTCTCAAAAATCCCATCTCATGAAAGCAATCAAACTTCTCCCTTATCTCTCAAAGTAGTTCAGTATGCATATAATATACTGCTTCAGATATCGGTTTCATCATGTAATGATAGCCGACGAAGACGTCTATCTGTATTTGTAGATGTAAACATGAAACGTCCTCAGGAAATATGTCGTCATACTCTGCCTCCACCGCATAATTCTGATAGCCAAAGGTTTCCACTTCTCCAAGAGTCATGCTATAAAACTAGTGATTAATCAAAAAAACCATCCTATTTCTGATCTCATACTTCTATACCAAGTTCCTCTTTATTCCCAAAAACAAAAACTGGGTTCCATCACTAAGGACACACTGCATCATCAACCTAAAATAGTCATTCTATGAATTAATTGTGGATAGTAAATCCATATATAATATGATATCATAAGGAATAATGTCTTTAAAAAAGATATCTCATTTATTAATTATTTCCTCCAAGCATCATATCGCACTATTTGAACAAGCTTTCAGTCACAGATCAATGTCTCATACAACATGGGTTGTGACAATGGATCAACAAAAATATCTATGTCTTAAACAAGATAAATTCCAAGGAATTAATGAAAAAAACTATGTATTTATTTACTATATTAAACAAAGAAAATACATAGATCATACCTTGTATCATATCGGTAGCCCAGTGGTTATTGGACTCTATAGCCAGCACCTGCCTCATCTCTTCCCACTAGCTCCCTATGCCTGGCGTATACAACCTAGGGTTAATGGTGCTAATAGTTAAAACCTTTGACCACCTCATGTTACCCTACTACCCCTATTCAACATATTATACTTTGGGGACCACCATAAAATTACCTATTCCTATAGAATGGAGTTCACTTGACTATCTCATGATTAGTTGTATGATGAGTCAGAAATCCTTGAGACAGGTGTCCCTGAAAATTGAATGAGGAACACTGCTTGTATCTCTACTGATTCGAGTCAACATGAGAGCCTTGAAACATTGGAACTAAGTCCTTGGATCACCACATAATGTTTCTAACATTCCTGGATCCCTGAAACTATTTTCAACTACCTGATATTGAGGTCGTAGCTACTGGGACACCACTTCTAGGTCTCACTACTGGTGTCTTCTCTTATAGATTTCTCTCCACCAACAAGGCTCACTAAATCACTACATTATAGGTGTAAATGAAAATAATACCACTGATTCCCAATTATCCATATGCATATCTGTGCTCAAATGTCTGATCTCTGAAGAACTGGCCCTTCACCATATCCGACGATTAATATGAGATCTCTGTAAACCTCACTGAGTACTCTACCACGGTCATACATCATTAATTAAAATATAGATACTCTTATATAAATAATAATCACAATGTGGTTGGATAGAAATCCTCCATAAATATACAATCTATGAATTTATTGGATAGATATTTCTCATATGTGAATGTGTCACTTAGATCTACCATCACCCAGTAGAGCCTTGAATAATGATCATTGTGAGGACATCCATCTGATCATATGGATTCCTCAAAAGGATGAAAACATGAGTGACTACCAATATGAATTCCTTATCCACCTAGGGTTATGGCTCACCCTAGATCTTGGGTAGTTTCTTCCACTTGAATTCATGAAATACACTCAACCAGCATGCCTCCTTAGCTGATACATCAAGGTTTATCTAGAGACCAACCAGTGGTGCTATTGATATTAAACCACTTGAAGGGGAAATAATTGGTGCAAGACCCTTTAATGATGAATCGTCACTAGGTGGATCGTTCTCATGATCATGTAGTGAAATTTTGGCCAACTGTCTATGTGAAGGAATCCTAAAATTAAAACATGATATACCACTACCAAAAGATTATATCTTCAGAGCTGACACTAGAAGGACATGGAAAACAGAATCATTACAATATGATTCTTGTAATTAAAATATTCCCTAAAACTACTGTTTACTTGTAACGTGTTGAATGAAAGGTGATAAGAGTCCTGTTTTGTGGATACATCAGCTGACACACAAACACTAGAGTCCCTAACCTAAAATTAAAACACAAAAATACTAAACACGGTTGTCCAAATCTAGTATCAACTACTCAGGTCCTAAAGTAGAAGAAGACTTCGACACCACTCTATCACAACCCCACCCATTGAGATCTGACCAGTGATGACCTTAATCCCACCTCCATTATTCTAGGGGGTGGGGCCATTGCTGAGTACGCATACCCGCCCAATAGTGGCATTAGTCCAAAGTAACTACATACAAACACACAAATCTCCGATCCCAAAAATGATGAAATTAAAAAAAAACTAAAACAATGCATGATTACAATATAAGATCCCAAAATAGATTATGATAACAAAAGTATTGAAAATAGAAAAGGGGTTAAATACAAGCCCATTTGAAAACTATAAAGTGTCCAACATGATACAAGGGAGATGACAATGTAAAAATAAATTTCCTAGTAAATAACCTTGGAATAAAAAGATTCATCTATGCTCCACCAGCTCCTTATCCTCTCATTACATCATCAAAAGGCCCATCGTCATTATAACACCGAAAACATACAGGAAAATCCAATGCAGGGATGAGTATAACAATAACAAGGAGGACACTTTGAAAAAACTATTCATGAAGCACCATGTATAGACAACTCAATAAAAGATATAACCAAGAATGTATAATAAAAGAAACCACATATACTCAGGAAAGACACCACACCACCAGGTGGTTATAACAAACTAGTAGCCACATGTTTCTTTTTGAAGTAATGCATGATCTAGGGGAACCTACTCCATGAGCCACACTATCCTTGGAGACACTCAAGAAAGAGGTATAACTATTTTTGAACCACCCAATGAAATGTCACTGGTATAAGATGACTCAGATACACAAAAATGGTGTCACATCTAGAATTGTTGTGGGACACCATAAAACAAATTTGGATCAACCTTTTAAATAGGGTATTTTAGACAACAATTCCCAATCCCAACCATTATTTCCTCCAAGATGGAGAGTCAACACCCTATTAAGGTAGATCACATTTATTCCACAAACTCTACATAGGGATCAAATGATGACATATGATCTCACTTCAGTCTCATGGAGGGGCACCACAACTCTATCTATGAATCAAATTCTATAGGGGATCAGTATCATGTTATATGGATGTAATGTCACATTGTACCCTTGAGGGAACAGAACAAGGGAAATCACTCAACCTATACTGGTCCAAAATAAGAAAACATATATCCAAGCACTCTTTAAGGGTGTACACGGCGTGTACCAGGGGGTACACTACATGTCCAATTATCCCCATTCATTCCTAGGTGGAAGAGATTCACATGAAATGTAGTCTCCATATACATTGTGTGTATAATATGTAAAAAACATATAGAGATGCACAATATCCTACCTCTGTCAATTTCCCTTGTTGGTGTACCAAAGCTGTGTCTATGTGACGGCTCGTGCATTCCATGATGTGTATGTGTACAGAGACATGAAATTCCATTTTTTTGTACATCTTCTCATGTACATGTACCATATGAAGTACACATCGATTCACATGGAAGGTATTACATGTTGTGTGAAAGGAGTCACAAGGCATTTAGTTCTTAAAATTGGCCGAAAACCAGGCACCAAATCCAGGGGACCAAACATGGTGTGTTATATTGAATTACATGCTGTGTAGCATGAGAAATTTCATAAACTGATATCTACTACACATGCCTTCAGAAAATCCTCAAGACACATACCCAGAGACAGTTTCAACATATAAATAATGATCTCATTTTGTTGATTCCTATCCATTTTCTAACAAAGAGTTCCTCCATCAAATTCCCTTAGAAAACTCATTTATATGTAATTCTTTATTGTGAATTGAAGAATGCATAAGAACATGAAATCTAGTATCCTAAACCATATGATTTGATGCCACTTATGTCATCACATAATCTTCAAGTGTGATGATCATAGATCAATGATTTCATATCATTGTTCCATTATATAGGTGTATAATGATTGATTGATCGGGAATTTTCAAACCCAATTCCAAATGATGAATGCCTATGGTGAATGAAAAACGAGGGGAGAAAATCACAAGAAATTATAGAGTAACAGACCTATATCATTGTTCAGGTTGATCTCAATTAATTTCCATGAGAATAAAAATAAATAATCCAATATTTTCAAATAATTTTTCGGATAATATCATCATAATAAAAACTATCCTAGAATATGTACGATCCCTGAACAAATATATTTGGTGATCGATTACAGTTCATCATAGGAAACATGAATGAGGAATAAATTCAAATAATAAATTCCCAAACTGGAGTTTGGATTGATTGTTGATGAATAACAGTTTCATGCCATCGTGGATGAGTTCCACAGACTCTATTGGTGTGGAAATCCATGATCTGATCATGATCAATCATCATCAACTAAAAAATATATCCAATGGTTTGTCTGAAATATCTAGGGTTTGATCATCCAACCATGATGAATTATATAACCATTTACTTAAAGGATAAATAGGTCACTACATTAAAACTAAACAAAATTAATTATTTAATTAATTTACATCATTTAATTACTCCCATGATGACTTTCATAAATGGCATGTGCCGACAAATATTATTTCTCTCTTAGGTAAAACCGATATTCTGAGGTCAATAGTGCCCTTAGATATGGGATCTTATTTAGGTGTTATTCTACATAGGAGGGAAAACTATGCATGCATGATATTTAATATATTTATTATTTTTAAACCAATCATTTCAGGTGCACCAGGTCTTATAATCGCCTTCTATATTTGTTCTTGGGCTAAAAATTAATCCATATAATATCCAAAAATAATTCTTGAAAACTACTAGAAATTAGAACATTGACGATGAATGACTAGCCCATATGATTACATGCCTTTTTCATTTCAACCATAGCTATCAAATTAGTTCTAATAACTTTCCTCTCTAAATCATTAATCAGTTCCAAGGAAATGACAATATCTTCCTGGATACTTCTCATTTTAATAAAACTGGGTGGTTCCTTTGAAACCTAGATTGGAAGATGAAGGTACACTATTTTGTTGATAATAATGGACAACACATTATAAGAGAAAATTCACATTATAATGAGGTTAAATTTACCAAAAACATTGGTCTGAATAATGATTGGAATAAGAGACCATGTTTTAGCTGAATTATCTCTTTGAAAAGGCGCATGTGAAAGAATCTCCAACACTACACACCACATCTCCTTTGAAGATGAACCAATCATCTGAATTAATATAACCTATGTAACCAGCTGTTCCTAGGAAGATCTAGTGATTAAGTGTCTTAATGGAATCAATAATATCATCTTCTATCATGGGAGAACCAAATTTTTTTTCAAGGTCATTAATATAAAAATTAATAAAAACGTTCATATTGATGGTAGGCCATACATGTGCATGAATGCTGCTTTCAATTTTTGAATGATATAGAAAATTAATGGAAAAAATTAATTCAACTTTTTAGAATAATTATTATATAATAATCATCCTTTATAGTCATAAAATCCATCACTAGTACCTTATATATAATAATGAAATGAAAAAAATCACATCACTTCATAGAGGGAATAGTTCATTCAAACGCACAAGAAAAGTTATCATTTTCCAATGGATAGTAAGGTATGAATATATATATGGTATTATCATTAAAAATAATAATTTTTTAAATATCATATATTTTGATTAATAAAATCATATTACCCATCCATAATATATTTTGATGAAAAATTAATGGTATTCCTATATGGACACGGTAATCTGTACATACACACAAGTGATACTTTCACATACAATTATATGAGATAGAGGGTGGAAAAGGGTGGTTTCATAATAAAAATAACATTTTATTATATTTATGATATATATTTTTTTATTTTATGATAAATACCATTTATTTATAATAAGTAACTAAATAGGTAAAAATAAAGTGATCGTTTAAGCCGATTACGACTTCTTGGAAATTACTCCTTTAAATATCCTCTTAAGCAACCTTGGGTGGGTATTTTGGGTAACCAAAACCTATATAATGTAGATACATATGTTTCTAAGATAATGGGTCATGGTTTGGTTGATATAAATTGATAAATTTGGTGTTATGAGGAGAAATTCGATGACACATTTTATTAGTGAGTGGTGGGGGACTCTTGGAATTTCAATGAACATTAAAAAAATAAATAAATTCATTATCATGAAAAATGTTTCCAAAATGAAATATATTTTATATAAGGTATGCTATTATTAATATTCTTCAAAAATAATATTTTGGTTGGTCTATATAGTATTTGAAATTATTTGTTTTGACTTAATCCCAAAGCTAATATATTGTACCCTCAACCATGGTAACAAATTGATCAATAAATAATGTTTATAATATTAAATATATGGAAAATTTGTATCCTAAATTTAAAAGTGGTGAAATTTTCAACCATTTAATATTATAATTTTTCTATGTTATAATTTTTATAATACTTATATAATAAATGAGAAATTTATCTTCATATAATATCATTAATTTCAATTTTAATTGTATTAATTAAATTTTACATTGAGGACAACATGAAAAAGTTAGAATTTGATTACAATAACTCAACACGTTTATTATATGTAATATTTTTCTAAAAAATTCAGGTCACTAAGTAATTAAACCATATTATTCTTCTATTAATACGTTTAAAATAATTTTATTTCATTATTTAATTAATTATGTAAATATTATTACGGAATTATGTAAGAATTTAGGTTATTTGTTCAATTAAAAAATAAATAAAAAATTTTATAATGAAAAATAAAATTAAAAAATATTTTAAATAATAATTTATAATACAACATCACCATTTTTTACGGATTGATAATTTATTAGAGATACTGAATTGAAGAGCGTGACATTTTTTACTTTATATTTTACTCAAATTAATATAATGTTCATAATAAAGGCAATATTGGACTAAGGGGCCATATGTTATAGGAATTGATAGAAATGTCTGTACTCAACCCATCTAAAAGGATAAAGGATGGTGTATGTGAAATATTAAATCCTTATCCCATTTTTAATAGGTCAAGAAATACAACTAAATTAACATATTAATTTATTTTATTTCACTAACATCCTCCCAACATCATGCCACAACCCAAACGCCTGACATATTCGAAGGTTGTATCACACCCAGTGTAAAAATGATTCGATGAACTTAGTTGCACCCAAGGATTACTTTTCTGGACATCCTATGGGAAATTATTCCACTTTTTTTGGAATATTGTAGGTGTGTCTATTTAATATATATCAAAATATAGTTTTGGTCACACTAGGCATCAGAATCACACATATTCTCATCACATTGTCTCGATAATTATCCATACAATATTCAAAAATAATACATGGAATATCGTAGACACTACACCATCAAATATTAACTTTAAATGAATCATTAAATATTAAGAAAATAAATATATTTCATATTTAAAATGTCAATGTGGAATCATATAAAACACATAAAATTTAATAAATCCATACTATGGATTTGGTCTCCAAAAAATAAATTTGAAACTAGAAATACATTTCGATGAGTTCCACTTGATTTGAAAGTGATTTATCCTACTATATAATAAAATCCAATTTACTATTCTGATAGAAAAAATAATTTAAATTCATCGAATATCATATATTGTTCCTTTTTAACATTTCAACACCAATTTAATAATTCCTTTTGAAAATCATCATTCTCAGCGGTTAACTATTTTATTTAGTCATAAGAATTTCAAATTGGGTTTACTATTTCATATTTAATTATCAAGTCTCCATAAGTAATATGATGTTAATAACTATATAAATATCATATATGTTCATTAATATTTATTTATAGTCATCCAAAAATATTATAGATATAAAAATAAATTACATCTTCCATTATGATGGTTGGATGTTTATATGCATGGACGATGTTTTTCATTTTAGAAGAATTTGACAAAATAATGGTAAGTAATAATTAACCATTATATAATCAGTAATATATCATATTCTCCTCATTTATTCATTTTGATATGGTTGGACATATTTATGCTCGAACAATGTTTTTACTTTAAGAAAAATGGAACAAAATAAAGGTAAATAATAAGATACCACTACATAATTATTATTATATCATATTTTTTATATTCATTAATCCAATTCACCCTTATTACTATATTTTTAATGTATAAATTAACAAAAAGTGTCTTCACTTCACGGAGGTCTTAGTCCACACATAAGCACAACCAATGACATCATTTTCCAAAGGATTGAAATGTTAGAAGGTAGATATGATTTGATAATTATAAAAGAATAATTATTTCATAAATATCATATATAATTGTGAATCCTAGGATTATTCCCATATATAAAAAATATTGATTAAAAATGAATTGTATTGTCAGTATTCTATATGTACACACGAGTGATACTTTTACTTCTCATTTGATGGGAAAGACTGTGGATAATAGTTCTTCTAAATTAATAATACCATTTAAATATATTTAGGATTCTAAATTTACTAATTTATGATAAATACTATATATTTATTAGAGGTAAATCCATATGAAAAAATAATGTAACTGGTTAATTCTATTAACTCCTCATTGAAAGAACTATTTTAGATCTCCTATTATGGATCCTAGGGTTTTTCATTTGGAATACAATCTTAATTCGAATGTATATAATGATATTTGGAATATAATATCATTGGTTTTGGTTGATATAAAAAGGTAAATGTGTTTTAATGAAGAGAAATAAGGGTTTTCATTTATATGTGAGGTGAGCATAAGTCCTTGAATTTTAAACATATTACAAAATATAATTACATTATTCTCAATCCAAATACTTAAAAATTTTCATATATTAGATTTAATTGATGATATGGTTTTAATATCAAGACATAATAAATATTTTACATGTTTAGTTATATTTTGAACTATATATTTTTGTTGAACAACTCTGTTGACCTATTTTACCCATACCCACAATAACATATTTTTCACTATTAAAGGGTTATAATTTTAATTCTAAGGTGAAAATTTTCCGAGAAATAGAAAATGGATGTAATTTTACAACATATCATATCAAAAGTGTCTTATTTCATGTTTATTATAATTTTAAAATAATTTATTGATATAAATTTAAATAAAATATCCTAATTTTCCTTTTTTATAGTAATATTTTAATTTCACAGTAATGACAACAATGAAAAGACAAAATTAAAATAAAATCATTTGAAACATCCAAAATATGTCATTTTTATCTAAAATTAATTTTTAACCTAATTATATTAAAATATTTCTTTTTCTTTCACACATTTAAAATAATTTATTTTCTGTCTCTATTAATTGAATAAATATTGTGCTGGTATTGTGTAAGAGTTTAGTATAATTTTACAATAACTAAAATTTATAAAAAAAATATTATGATAAATAATATTAAATAATATTTCAAATAAACATTTATAACTGAACATAACCTTAGTTTAATCTCATAATAAAATATTATAGATATTAAAGTCAATACTGTGGCATTTTTGACGTTATATTTTACATAAACTAATATAATGTTCACATTCAATGAAATATTGCACAAACTGGCCATACATTCTAGAGATTTTTATAAATGGATAAATTACCCAAATAATTTAGGACATTGTAAATTTGTATTTTTAATTTAAATCCTTATACCAATATGTTAACCCTATTTTACATGTATTACCCATTCAAGGGTGAAAATTTTTTAATAGGGTTATTATTTATATTGAGAACAAATAAAAGGGATGCATTTATAATATTTGGAACTAAAAATACCAGATACATTATTCACTTCTCAGGATTAAATCTCTATATGTTGAAGAAATTAATTTAATATAAAATCACAAAGTTAAATGAAAATTAATTTTTAAAAAAATTGTCTTTTTAATTATTAAAATGTTTTTATACCCAATTAAACTTAAATAATTATTACAATGAACATAATTGGATTAATAGTAATATATTATAGTTATTTAAAATATTAAATTAATTTTTTGAAAATAACATTGTAAATTATTGAAAAAAATGCATTTTTTCAATAAAAATAATTTTTTCTACTATTCATAAAAATATTGACCCTTTAAGAAAATTATAAATAATTTCCAATAAGATAATATTAATATTATGAATTCAAAATTGATGTATATATGGTAAAATAAAATTTCAATGAGTAAAAAAAAGTATTATAATAGTTTGTCAAAATAATCAATAAAAACTTTATTAAATGATACATATTTTTGATGCATATTACTAGTTGAGTAAAAATTAAATGATTGTTTATTAATAATTAAAAAATATATTGGTATTGAGGAGGGAATTTAAATTTATTTTTTAATATGGTTATTATGATTAATAGACACCAATTCAATGGATATATTTTAATGGTCAAAATTATATAATATTATATAAAGGATGTCTAACCTTCATATTTAGTGTCATATATACTATAAAACATAAAGTTTTTCTTTTAAAATATTTGGGTGTCAAATTATCCAATATTTAATAAATTATTCATTTAAAATTTTAATTTTTTCTCAATAATTAAGAGTTTACAATTGATAATTATTTTTTAGAAAATCACATTCTAAAACTAATTAATAAAACATCCTCTAAAATATAGAAAAAGGAAAATGTAATGCTTATTTGAAAAGGGGGTTTAAAAAATCAATAAAAATGAAGGCCTTCAGGATATTCAGGAAAAGAATAGAATAATAGTGTTATGTGAAAATATATTCACTAAGGAGAATTCTAATTCTCAATTTTGAATCGAGATTGATATAGATTGATTTTATGAGATATTTAATGACTAAAAAACCATAAATAAATACGATGTGAAAAAAAAAATTCATTAAAAATGTTTACTATATGAAAACATTTTTTATTCCATATATTTTTCATATATTTGAAGAATTACTTGGCCATTTAGATTTAAAATATATGGAATTATAATTACATGACTAGTATGCTATGATCCTTTAATCAATTCCAACCACAACCACATGTTATTCTTTAAATGATGAGTACTCAAGATTAATTCATTATGCCTTAACCACTAAAATAAACTTCAATATCTAAAAAAGGATATACTATTATTCCTCCTTTAATTAAATATAAACCAAAATTAAATGGTTATAATCAAGTCATATAATGATTGTAAACGTTCGTATTATTTAATAATACATTTAACTAGAAAATTTAAATTGTGGTACCACTCACATAATTTCATAAATTACTCTACATTCCAAATCAAATTAATGAAATCAACATTAATTAATGTTTAATACTTAATGGTGATATAATATCTTTTAGATGAAACCCCCCAAAAATTTAATTACATTCTTCCAAAATTATCTTTAATATTAACTCACATTTTAAATGTCAGGGATATATATACCTCATCCTAATGAAGCATCTCCCAAAATTTCATATATCACCTTGATAATGAAATATGAATTATTTTAATGTAGTTAACATAAACCAAATATAATTACTATATTTTTTGGTAATAACCGGGAAGGTAATCCATAAATATCCCATAAATATGTATGAAAATTTCATCATGTCATTGAATCTCTATTAAATGATAAGAATTATATTTATATCACTATGTAATAGACCATTATTAAGATAACATAAAATTATATATTATCCCAAAGGGTAATTTAATCATCAATAGTGTATTATTCCTAAATCCTAGTGAATGATTACAATATCGTCAAAATACTATCACCTATAAACTTAATAGGGGTATCTATAACATTAAAAACAATAAATCATAAACATATAATCCTATGATTGTGTATATAACTCTCAAGTTAACCGGAAGAAGATACGTATATGATTATAAAAAATTAACACAATTCTTATTTTTCAATTAAATCATATACTATTGAATCTATTTCATAAATCTAAAAAGGAAAAAACATCATAAATGATAAACTAAACCACTTTGTTTTCAAATCAGTTAGATACTTCATAGTTATTAATATTATTCTATTTAGATCATCAATATCAATAATCTCTTTATCCAAATTAAACATTATTAACTCCACATCATGAATATATTAAAGCTTATCTTTCCCTTATTTATATGTTTTCCATAAAAAATAAATTTACCACTAAATCATTTTTATTGGTTATAAATACCATTCAATATATATCATCAAATACATAATGAAAAACTATTATAAAAAAATAATTATATGTCTCATTATTATTATAAAAAATACCATTGATAAAAATACATTAACAACATAATTCATGAATAAAAATACATAAATACTCTAATCCTATATCATTAATTATTATCATAACATATATCCTTCCATGTCCAATGACATAACATTAAAAGAGATAATTTACTAAGATAATTCATTTGTTCATGACATTTATGAAAATGAACAATTAATCGATCTAATGGATGATATTTATTTCTGTCCATTATACTCATCAAGATTACTTGGTAATTATATTCTCTATGACTTTATTTTTCATGCAAATATAAATTTACAATTCCATTCATTAATTATATTATGTGTCTCCTTTCACATATTTTAACACAAATGAATGTAATCCTTCTTTCCTCCATGGTCCTAACCTCTTGATCACTCTGTATATTCCATCATTATAATCTTTAGTAAGATGGAGATTTGGATAATATATAGGTTTCTGATAATATATAGGTTTCTAATTATATATCTTGATCATTGTTTAAGAATAATCACAATGTTGGTCACATAAACTATCATCAAATTTTCTTTCACAAAATCACCACATTTGCCATCACATTCAACATTAAAAAAAATTCCTCGAGGTCCTAGATATGAAGTAAAAAAAATCATGGTGTGAGAAACGATGACAATAATTAAGAAAAATCAATTATAGATGTCAAAACCATCATATATTATTTTGAATCTATGTCACATTAATTTTTAACAAAGTCATATATGATCATCATCTATTAAAATCCATAATGATTTTCCATAAATAAAATGGTTGGTAACCCTTGAGTATACCTCGAGAGTTTCAATCATATTTTATAATAAGGGGTCGCTCCCCATGAAATATAATTATGGATGAGATCTACTTGACCACCACTTTTTAGGGTTATTATCCCGAAAATAATTTGTAAAAAATTTGCATCCACAAGTAGTATCTATAAAAATACGTTTTCTCTAGAAAAATATCCCTCTTTTATTTACCAAAATATGTGGAATTATACAGTATATAGTGTTATCACATGGGTCTCTAACAATATCTTCTCTTCCTAGTTTCTGATGCTTTAATAATATTTTCTCTGATACAAATAATAATACCCCCATACTTTTTCTATATAGAAATTACATCATATAAGGTTAATATTCATTAAAAAAATATTATGATCCATACTAGAATCATATATGTTAATATTGTTAAAAATTATGAAACATAAAAAACTTATTCATAAGTGAAGAAAAGTATCTCCAACTATATTCTTTATAACTACAATCCTTCATAAACATATCATACTCAAAACCATTCAAAATATTCTAGGGAATGGAAACATTGAAAAGTGTGGGAATATATGCTCAATAAGGGTAATATAGGGATACATAAATTCTATGACCACTAATCACATAGTGTATATCATTCATTTTATTCCAAAATACCACAACACATTCATCATATATCAAAATATGAAAAAAACATTGTTTCGTTAAATTGTAATCATTTCATAACTTGTGGATATGCCATAGTATTCATAATTATTTAATCAAGGTATTACCCATAGAAATGAAATAGTTTTCATAATCATTTAATCAATGCATCATATTGTAAACCATGTAAAAGGAATGGGTTTCACTAACATCCTTCTAACATTATCATAAACTATAAAGTAAACAAGTAATGATGGAGTTAATGGATTATATACCTAGTAAATAATTATCAAAATAAAAAAAAATTTATCCTTTGGGAATATTTACATAAAATATTACCTGGAATATTTCTTGAGGAAAAACCATTTACACTTTGAAGTAACATTGTTAAAATCTAATAAATTACCAAATATTTTGTAAATAATTTTTTTATAAATAAATAAAATATTCTGAAAATTAATCTTCCAATTATATAGTGTTCATGATGGTAGAAAATTCTATTCATTTAGTATTGTAAACATTAATCATCCTATTAAAAATTTGGTAAAAAAAGTAAAAATGTACATCATTTAGAAAATTAAAAGCATGTTCCATTGTAAAAAATTTAAAAAAAATTATATTAGTTAAAATGACTTTAAAAAATTATAGGATGATATAAAAAATAGTATTCAAATGTGTTTTAGAATATATAGATAAGGAAGGAAATGATTTTTTTACTAAAGATATAGATATAGTCTATTTTCTATTAAACTATTTTCTCATTATCACGACTTCTTAATGGGTGAAAAATGATAGGTAATTATTTAATCTATAGAATAAATATGGAATAATAAGATTCATGGTTTTATTGAGAGTTAGATAATGAAAATTTATCATAAAAAACTAATCATAAAAAATCCCAATAAAGAATGAAATTGTAACATTAAACACATTACACATTGGTAAAATTTTAATCATAGAACCCGTATAATAATTACATTAAATGAAATATTAAATGTCATGAAAATATATTTATTCCTATCATAAAATTTTTTAATGGTTAGTATATAACCAACATAGAATAAACATATAGATAATATGGAATATGTTTCTCTGATTTTCAGTAGAAAATATATTCTCTAGGGTACTTGGCTAAAATATTAGGTCCAACCACATCTATATTGTTTCATGTATCCTTGGATCTAGGGAATGTGACCTACTTTTTATCGGTTATGTATGGAGATATCACATTATAATGTATATTCATCATTCTAGAAGGTATCCTCTAAGTATATCACATTGAAAGAATAAAAGATAAGCTATTTGTCTAATGAGGATTCTGTTTGGGGGGGTAATGCTATTGCTACAGTTGTAACAACAATGAAATATTCAAGAATCAGATATTTCATTGAAGAATAATATGAATCCTTGTATTCTAGTTTATCCTTCTTATGGTGGTAAAATCCATTTTTTGGAGGTATATATGATTTTTATTCCTTCGTTCATGGCACTATTGTTGGTTTATGCAGCTGTCCTCTTAGGGTGGCATGATCATGATCAGTTGTTATTTGAGACATACAAATATTGACCTTCTGCTAATGTTTGTCTAGAACACTCTTCAAATAACCTTATTCTTTTTATTGGGTAAATGTTTTCCAGGCCACCTACTCTTAGATGTTATCTAGCACCACTCATCAAGAATTTATCATTCCTTGAATGATGTGATTAAAGAATAAGTAGTCCAAGAAATTTTAATCCTACCTTCTATGGAAAGGGTAGAAATCTAGAAAATCAATGAGGTAGGACTTATGGGGATTCCTAGGATGGAGTATCAAGAGTTGGCTATTTTTCATAGATTCATATAAATAACCCTGTACTTTTTCATTTTATAAGGAGTATTCTTAATTCAATAGTTCCTCAAATCTCTGGTGACCCAGATTTCTCTGTGATTTGGGAGGATGGAGATTTTGTGGTTGTCACCACTTGAAAGGATTCATTGGGATGATTGGGACCTACCTAGGTTCATGGATGTGAACCGATGCTAGCTTGAGAGTGATAGCTGCAACATCTTCTTTTCCTAGACTTTTTCCCTTTGTTATGAGCATGATTTCTGTTTTGGATTGGGTTCGATAAATATATTTATCAATATGTTGATCCATTTATTCAATCTTCATGAACCCACCTGGATACTTTATTAGGATTTGAGGAGTCTACAACTCATCCCATTGATTTTTAGCACAGAGTTATAGAAGTTTCCCCAGTGAGAGAGGGATGATTGAATTTGTTAAACCTTTCCATCTAGATATGAATTTAGAAAACATCTCATTTTCATAGTTTTTGATTTTTTTATGATCAAAATCATTATTCTCCTTATTTTGTAGATGAATTGATAATGTAATTGATGAAAACGGTCTTCTCATCCTATAATGGATCTTACTGGAAGACTGTTATACTATACAAAAGATGGACCATTCAATGTTTGTACGATGCATATTAGCTTTGTTTCCACCTATTGATCATGGGGCCCATCAGTATCCCATAATGGTATACTAAGTACTTGAGATGTTGTTTACAGTCTCCTACATTATAAGAAGTGGGAAGGTATGATTTCCAAAATTGGGTAGAGGCAATGTTTGGTCCACCGATTCTTGATATGTATTTCTCTCAGGCTTCATGGGTGCAAGTCACCCATCCTTGGATTTGATTCAAATATCTAGGTACTCAATGATATTAAGAATCTCTTGGTTGACTACTCTCTGATCCACCTTCGAAATATAGTGATCGGGTTGGGGTGATGGGGTGGCCTTGATATCTTCTCCTATTGATTCTAAATATGTCCTAAGACATAATGATTTCCTTGTAAAGGGAGAGGTTTTTGCCACAATAGAGGTATTTCATGATGTTTTTTGAATTCCCCATTTATGTAGACTGGTTTCATAGATCCTGAGATAAGTTGATGCTCAGATACAACTCTTTTTGGAATATTGTCTATGGTAAGAAGAATATTCATCTCTTCCTGAAGACGATACCAAGATAAAATATTTCCTAGGGGTAGATCCCTGTTTACTTTTCAGAGAGTTTTTATTTCTCTCTCATATCCTGACAGTTTTTCCTCCATAGAAGGAACTTTAACTCTTCTTGGTGGTTATTTGGACACAGTTTCACCATTTCCTTATAATTTTTCATTGTTCTACATAAGATATGGAAACCAATTATTTAGATGTGCCATATTTAAGATCCTTATATAGTTTTTGTGTGTGTGAATCATGAGTTAGTGCATCTAAATTACCCTCCTTGTAGGGTACATTTTTCATGTTGCAGCCCTCTTCATTTTCAACCTGATCAAAAATGCATGTCACATTGACATTGATAACATTCATGGAAGAATATTGGGAAATGGTGGTTATACCATTACTTTCAATGCAATTGGATGATTCTTTACTACCTTCATTGGGGTTATTATTTGAACCCTTTCCATTTTGGTATATTTTTGATTACAAAACAAGTGGGGTCTGATCAACATCATTGTATTCTCCTCTCATATTGGTATGTGTATAGTGACCTTATGGGAGTCTTGGTTTGTGATTGTTGAGCAATAATATACTAGAATAGAATTAACTTGAGGGGGTAAGAATAAGTGGGATGTCAACTATTGATTTCTTCTTACAAAGGTAGAGAATAAAAATGCTTCATATGGTGATGATGATAATGAAAATTACCCTTCCCTATGGGGTAGTGGTTATTTAGGGACATGATTGGAATTGAATGGTTATGTTGTTGGGGATACAATTATTCTTGAGAGGTATTTTATGACTCTCAAGATAGAAATCAAATATAAATTACCTTAGCCTTGTAATGTGGGGTTGATCTAGAATCATTGATGTTATCTCCTAGGCCATTTCATGGGATGAGAAACTTGGAAACTGTTATTGTGGTATAAGTTCCCCAATCCATGTAGGATATGGTTTGTTTGTAGTTTTTTTCGGTTTTTCCTGAATACTCTTGGGAATTGATGATCCGGGAGGTGGAGGTGACAGAAGATACTACCTTGGCCTAGTGAGCTAGGCCCAATCTTGTATGGATTCTATAGAATGTCATACCAAGACACATTTGATGCAGTGTATTTGTGCTCTCATAAGAACAGAGTGTGATGGAATCCCATAGTGATAAACATTACATGTGGTTATTAGTTCGGGTGATCACAACATCAATATTCATGTCGAAAATGAACTCAAATATCTTCGAGGGGCCCATTTTAAAGTCCTTTTGGCTATCATTCTCTCTCTGTTTGTGATTTATGGGAACCATTGATATGGGGGCATTCAATTTTAGTGACCAACTAGCCTAAGCTCTACATTGTCCCCTGATTTTTCTAGAATCTATGACATTACAGGATGTCGTATCTGTGGGGTTATGATGTTCCCACGGTGAAGAAAAGTGTATTGATTTATAATCTCCCCATACATGAATATGAATTCAGGATGTGGATTATAAGACAACTTGTTTAAGGGTCACGATACAACAGTGTAATGAATGACATAGATTTTCACATAGATTTTTTGTTTTTGGATCATAGACAATAAAAATTTCATCTAGATATAGCTTCCAACAATATATATTTATTGTCAGATGGTTTCCCTAGTATCCTAGAGAAATCTAGTGTCTCACCTTTAGTCAAAAATGAGTTTCCCACATATTTTGTTGTAGAGAAGGAATGAACTATTATTCTAGCTCATCTGGGATCTCATATTCCGAAGTAGTGAGGGCCCAAAACAAGATGGGGAGGTTGTTTCTGTCTAATTTTCTCCATATTTAAATTTTGAAATTCTTTTCGTCTGACATCAACCCATTTATCTAGTTAGATCATAGAAGATCTTTTTGAGGTTCACCTCCTGACTGGAGTGGAGTGCTATTGGGAGTTGATGGAAAACTATATGCATTTGAATCTAATGATCTTAGAAACTTTATATAAGAATGTGTATTGATTTTCAAACCTCTCTATACAAAGCTGTCATAGATTTGAACACCTCTCTATAAAAAGGTGTTTGGGAAAGGGGATGAATTCATTATCCTGGGGAGATGTTGTCGTGGGGAGGTTGACCATGGTGGATGTTAGGTGTAGGGTCCTTGATATCCA
Organism: Viscum album; assembly: GCA_963277665.1. Lineage (NCBI taxonomy): Eukaryota > Viridiplantae > Streptophyta > Magnoliopsida > Santalales > Viscaceae > Viscum > Viscum album. The sequence continues at coordinate 360,189,066 of OY728150.1, forward strand.
TATCCACACTACCTTGAGGAGGACTATCATGGAAATGATCATCTTTAGCTTCAGTGATAAAGTTGAAAATCCCTTTTCATGTTGAAAATGTATCTCTAATGACCTCCAGGAAAGTGACATCGAGAATATTAGGAATATGGCCCCTGTTTTCAGCGTGGTTGGAATATTTTATCCTTTATTTTGGAATTATATAGGCATATAAACATGCTATATGTCAGTTTGTGGAAACATTCAAATAATTTTCTGGTGCTACCAGAGTATGTGCCTCCTACTGAGAAAAAAATGGAATATACCAATGAGATGCCTCATTGTCGACATGAATATGAGCCTGTCCTAAGGAATATTTCATTCTAACATGGAGAGCATTGATTAGGACTAGACTAAGAACCCAATTCAAATACTTTTCCATATGCTATTGCTGTTTCTTGGTAAGGTTATGAGCCTGCCCTGAGGCATAATCCACTCTCACATAGTGAGCCTCATTTGAAGAATGAATATTATAATGATACAAATATGTATTCTTGGATGGAATATGATGAAGGAGCTCTAGGATGGTAGAAGGGATAGAGGCCTCCTCAAGTACTACCTTTGAATGATGTAGGTGACATAATTCATCGATGGAAGTAGGAATATGCATTTGGGTACCATGATCTATTGGAATATGCAAGGATGTTTCATGGATTAGAATATAAGCATGTCTTAAGGATTATTCCATTATCACATATTTATCCCTAATTAGAAATTGGATATATTCCTAATCATGGGCCATTTAGTATCCCTCAATAATTCTTCAACGAGAATATGATCTGACCTTGAGGCCTATGCTAATCTCACATGGTGATCCCTAGCAAAAATGAGGGTATGAGCCCAATCCTTGAACATTGGAAAATTTCATTGGACTTCATCGATTTTCATGTAACCGTATCTTGAATTATGTTCCTCTCTCACATGGTGAGCCCTGGTTGGAATGTGAACATGATCCGAATTCAATTCCTCTTTATTTAATTAATTATGCTAATAATTCTACTAGATGAGTGAAATATTGTGTAATTGCTTTGGTATAAAAACATCTTTGTGACGATCAAATTGTTGATATTTCAGGGTTATAGGTATATTAGTATGAACATGTCCCTTTTTATTAATTTTGACATACTATACTGGTGGAGTTCTTCATCTATTTCCTATATATGTTGTAATTTTAGCAATGTGTGTGCATGGATATGAGTCTACTCATTTTCCATGTACACTATGTATGGGAAGACATATTCGATTGAAGTGGGGATATGAGACCACCTCTTTCCTATTTTCTCCAAAAAAATATGTACATGGGATTCAGGTATAGGTGTTGGGATATATTCTTCCCCAATGCCTATTGTTGAAATATTCTCACATTAATGTTTTTAGTGAGCATGGATATGCAATTTATTACTAGATACTATAATAAAATGCTGGCATGAATCAATGTGGGAGTGGAGATATAATCCCACCCCTAGAAATATAATTCCTTCCCATAATTATGATTCTTCCTTGCTACATGATAAAGGGCATCAGATGTGATAGTGTTTCAGGTGATACCCTCAACAGGACACTACTAGTTACCGGTTGTATGGTGCTGGTGATGGAGGTTAACTAGAGCCCTCTTGAGTGACCCCTGAACTGGAAGGGGTCAATATTTTACCCCCTATAAAACTTTCATTAGAGACTATAGGTCGTAGTTTTCACACTCCTGGGAAAAGATCATGAATCGGTTTTCTATGGTGACAAGGGCCATAGGCTTAGATGCAGCATTACTGGGGTGATGTGGACAAGCTAGTTTTCATGCATAGAGAACCGCATGGGAATCCGCCCAAGTCATTATTGTACCATATTGATTGAACTCCTATACCATTGTGTTTTCCACATGGTTCTGGTTATATTGAGAACGTGAGATCGTTTTTCCACCAACATGGGTTATATCAAAAGGAGATTCACTAAAGGAATTATTGGATGAAGAAGAACATATCTCATATTGGTATTATTTGGATGAGATTAGTAACTACATTCATGTTGATAACAAGGAACAAGGTTACCAATTAGTAAAATATCGTAGATATCATGTGTGATCAATCATATATTAATGATTAACATAATTATCCTTTTATTTTTTATTCGGCCTTTTGGATTGTTTGGACATGTGAAAATGATGATGTATTTATTTGACGAGAACCCCAGTTACAGAGGATCATTTGTGAAACCATCTCAGTCTAACAAGCCTTGTTTTTATAGGATTATAAAACCAATGGGTCTTGATAGATGATTATTGAATCATTTTTTTATTTTAATGATTCAGATCGTGTTTAAATATTTTTCATATAGTGGGGAAACAAAATTGTATATCATACTCTAAACCAAACATTTTATTATTGGAGAGTTTCATCTTGGGATGAATTTTTTGATTTACAGTGGGTAAAAATAATGTTCCAACATACAATAACATAATAATCTTTTACTTATATATTTTCACATTGGGGTCACTATTTTTTATGGGGTAGAGATGACCACTAGGAACACTAGGTCTGGATCAATGGTTTATTGTGAGAGGTTCATTTATTTTGTAATTGTTAACATAGGGTATCTGTTTTGATTATTTTTGGAAACTCCTAATAGTTACATCTTCCATAATTGGGAACCATCTTTCTTTCTGAAGGAAGGCATTCAAATGGGTTTTTATACTTGATGACACATAGGGACTCACATTGATCGAGAGGATGGGAGGCTAGGATCATCACAAATTTTTGTGGGGAATTTTTTCCAATTCTGAGACAATCTTATAAATTTAATATTTTTTTGATATTGTATTCCTAATCATGATACATGAATAGTTATCCTAACAAAAAAAGGTATTGGTTAAGTATCATTTTCTACAAAAGAAATGGGTTAACATTACGGTGAATCCATATGTATGTATCTGGGGTTCTTTATTTTTTTCTAGTAATGAATAGATGATTATATGTTGAATCCATCTAACCAAGAAATTTAGAGTTTCATTGGCATACAAGAAGGAAGTTAACGTTCCAAGGAGTGTATTGATCCATTAAGAGGAATCATACATATCATGATTATTATAAGAATCAAACCCTGCATTGTTCTTTAAACCAGTGTATCTCAACATCATGTAGAGAGGACATATGTGTAGGAATTTTGTTTTTAGATATTTGAGTTCAGGCCTTGAGGATACATCATACATATTCCAATTATATTAAGAATAATAATTATCATAGTTTGATCATTCCCTTGGGATTGGCAACAACATAGATTCCCATATGTTTAGGGATATTTATGTCATGTCACTTATCATGGATTACAAATTGAGACTACTATAGATGTTGGTATTTGATGGTGCCAATGATTTTTTGATTTTAACTCCCTAATCCCATGTGAGATACGAATGATGTGGAAAAAAAGTGATAACTAGTGTACATACTCATTGTATTTGGAATGAGACTTGTGTACTAAGACAACTTTTGGATGTTAATAAAGGTATCAATCCTCCGAGAGGCATCTTACATATCCTTGATATGGACGAAATCAGATTAATCATAGTTCAATTAGTTTCATAGTTTTGGATGGATGTGGTAGATGAATATACCATGGGAATTATTGTGTCATGGTGGTTGAAATTTCTATGAAATGATGTGTCTTATACTGAGGTTGATACACACTTGACTATGGTATTGGGCCTTAGTAAGGGGACTAATGTATCCTATTTATGGATGGAACTAGATTCATCATAGTTCAATTAGTCAGGGCATACACACAGATGTTTCCCTTTCCTCTATAGAGGCATGAAAATATAATTATATGATCACTATAAATCCTTATGCCCACAAGATATATTCTCAGTATGGGAAACAAATTATGGAGAATGATTAGTATCACTACACAATGATTCAAGCAATTTTGTATAAAGACAACCCTTCATATGGTTAATATGGATATTGGGCCACAGAGGGGCCTCATATATTTCCTTGTTATAGAAGGAATTAGGGTCCTTTTAGTTCCCATGGAGGGGTCTTATAGAGTGATGTTTCCCATTCCATGGTAGAGGATTATGATTAAAATTATTTCATCATTGCAACTCCCTAATCCTAAACGATCTATGCTCATTGTGAGAAATAAGGGATAGGTAATTATCATTGAAACTTCATAAGGATACAAGACTTATGTACTAGGACAACCCATTGTATTGTTAATATGGTGATCAGGCCTCAGAGTGGCATCCCACATATCATGGTTATATCAGGAATCTAAGTCCTCATAGATCTCTTGGTTGGGGATTACACAATGATATTACCCTAGTCTTTTTAGATTTTTATGGTGTAGATGATATGATTATTGAAACACATTAATCCCATGTGAGCTATTATCATTTTGAGAAACAAGGGATGAAAAATAATTAACATTTTTGATTGAGTATGTGAGACGTATGTGCTAGGACTGCCCTTTGGGTTCTTAATATAGGGAATGGTCCTTAGAGAGGCGTCTAACATATCCTATTAAACGTATAAATTAGATTCATCATATTTCACGTGATCGGGCTTACACAATGACATTTCACTGATAATCAATGCTTTCACACTAAGGATGGAGAAGGTCATCAAATACTAGGATGGCTTGCTGACCAGGCCTACCTTACTACTGACATGCATGGATTATCTGCACAATATACCTTGATTGCCTACTTGACATGTTGAAGAGAGTCTGTGTGACATGTCTAGAGTCTATTGAATGACCATGTTTACTTTTATATGGGACATCACATAATCCAAATGGCATATCGAATGGTTGTCTCATGATCAAGGTAGAATTTAATGAAGGAGATTGTAAGACCTAAATAGTTGGTCTTGGGATACATTGAATTATTTGGATAATTTTTATATAGAGTGTCGCATGATCCAAACGATGTGTCGTGGTGTCATCTTCTGATTTAGTTGACACACATTAAGGTCATCATGATATTCAAGGTGACATGGCTTATAGGGTGTCTCATGTCTTAAAAGACATGTCAAGGGGGAATCATGAGACCTGGATAGCTAGCACGGAGGGCGTCATGAGGGCTAGTTGACATGCCTGGGTGCTTCCGAAAAAATCAACTGATATGACTAGGTGTCGATATATGAGTCAAGGGACACATCTAAAGGAAATTGGGTGACGTGAAAAATGAACTCAAAGGGTTTCAAAAAATCATGGGAGGAATTATTAATGGTCACCAAGTGAATTACACTGACATGTGAGGAGGACATCACATGACCCAAATAGTGTATCGAATGATTGTTGCGAGATATTGGGGGCATGCCTTGGTTTTGGTGTGTGTCTGGGATGATTCAAATAAATTTCATAAGGGTTAGTTATTTTTTATTTCACGTATCTCTACCTCATTTTTTTAGAATTTATTTTATGAATTACTTAGTTTTTTTAGTGTTAGATTGGATTAAGTATTGTGTGATCTTGTAGGTGTATGGGTTGTTCTTAGAATTTCCTTCAAGAATTCCTTTGGATGACCTATGTGTGATCAAACAAAGTGATTTATTCAGGGTGAATGAATTCTTAGGTTTTTATACAGGTCTTACCTAATGAGATGTTTTTCAAATCACAATCTCATATACTCTGAGAATTCCTCTATAGCACTGGCGTGTCTAAATGTGAGAAGAACGACTCTCATCCATTTTTAATGCTAGTTTGTGGGATTTAAAAGGCCTCTCTAACCCATTTGTTCAGAAATTTTCACAATGCATATTACGTGAATCCAGGATGGAGTCAATAAAGGGTCTTGACATCACGCACCTTCATGAGTCTCTATAATGGATTATTCAAGGGTGTCACATGATTTTCAACTAACGCGAGATCACACCATCAAAACCTCCTTTTTATATATTATTTTCATTTAATGTGGACTTGTTTGATTCATGAGGACATGTAATGTGACTTTCCTGTTGTATGGTTGACATGTCTAATGGAGTATACAATATTGGGGGACCTGTTGAAAGGCCTTCGTGTGATCTAAGGTGACTAGTTCGGGACTTTTCATGAGACAACGGTGGCTTGTGAATGGGCCTTCACGATATTAGGCTGACTTGTCAACGGTTCATGGGAGACCATGGACCGGAGAGAGTTAACCCATTGAGAGAGTCTTATGACTACAAGAGGCTTCTTCCTCTTACCCCTTTTTGTTTCCATTTTGATTTTACAATGGTCATGTGTTAAAGATGATGTATGAGTGTTTCCCCAGATAGTCACTCAACCTCTTAGTGATGGTAATCTTGACCAGAAAAGTGTCTATGGTATTTAGTGTAATGGGATGGCATGCCATTGGTTTATTTGTGAGATAGGGAAGGCATGTCTCTCAAGGATTGTAGTGTCATGTGGATTGCCTGAGGAAAATCATGTGTTGATTACTACTGTGGGAGGTTTCAATATCCTCCACATTATTTCCAATTTTAATTTTACTAAATCTGGTGGATCTGACCAGTTTACATGTATGTTTACATTGAAAAAAATCATCTACATCAGTGATGCATTGTGTGACATTTATTATAGGAAGAGGCTCCCACATTTTGGATATTAACATCTTATTTTCAAAGGACTTTTATGATTGTTCATAAAGCTCCCATTGGTCGACAATGAAAATGTCATTGGACTGATCATAAGGAAGATGCTGGGTGATAATTGATTACCATTGGAACCTTCATGAGAGAATAAGGCCTTTGTCGAAGGGGATCCATAAAACAATCTTCCAGATATTAACTATGCATAATGATTTCATGGGACCTCATGATAGTTAGGCGATCACATATCCCCTGGAGGCTCACACGATAAACGTGTCTCGGTCGCCTTATTCTTCCTTTGTTTTTTCGCGAAACATAATAATCATAATATATAATTTCATCCTTTTATTATTATCTAATGCTCATTTGGATAGAGTAAATTGGGACATAAAAGGAAACTCAATAATAAAATCTCTAAGAGTCACCATCAGAATCTTTTTGAACCTACTGCATAACATTTCATGATCTATTGGAAATAAATACCATAGATACCAAATTATAGTCCAATGGAAACATTAATACCAAACATTATAACTTTTATATTAAATTAAATGATGGTACTGATGTATTAACTCCCCACACATGGGATGTTGGTTGTAGGAATTAACATGGAATAGTCATGAAAATAGACATACTAATATGTCAAGGAATTTTTACAATTTATAACAAAAATTATGTTCTTTGGGATTTAATGTATGATAAAGGGTCAGTGAATATCTTAAAGGATGTCATCCTATTATAACTTTTAATATTCCAAGACACATAATGGTTGAAATAGTAAAATATTCATGCATTATATTAGTGGTTGAAGGAGATTAAACACAAATTCTTAGATATTAAAATTTATTCAATTATGTGAGATTGGTTTTGAAATTTTTACACTCCATTCTTTATTTGGAATGTTTTTTTTAAAATTTGTATGAAATTAATTGAATTTATTTATTCACTGTTTCTTGAATAAATGGATTTATAAAAGTATAGGATCACTTGGGACTAAATAAAATTGGTTTGATATACATTTTATTTAATTTATTTAGTTCTAGAAGCTATTTTATATATTTAAATATTATTTATATATAGGTATATGAATTATAAATATATATAGTTTAATCTTCCTCGATCTTGTGTACTATTAAATATTTTAAGGTAACATTCCTTATACATTATCATTGAAATAATTAATTCATAACATTATAACTTTCACTTTTAAAATCACTCTTCATAACATAAAAAAACATTTCATATCCTAACATCATAACTTCATTACTCAATATTTGTACAAATAGGAATCATAATTTCATAACACTAACTTTTTATAGTTCAATATCCTAACATTATAACTCAATATATGTATAGAGAAACTTATTATCTTCTTAAATGAAATCATTTAATGGTGTAACATCATAACATCATTACTAATTTTTTATCTATAATTTTATAACATAATATGTTAGACATTGTATATATGCAACATTATGAAATTACAATTGATAAAAGTATTTGTATAGGAGAAATGTCATTAGGTTGAATCATTATAGTCACATAAATCCATTACACACTATTAAGGCACTCTATATTGTAATATTTATTAAGATTATATAGCTAGTAAACCATGAAAATATTCTCTATTCAATAAACATTATTATGTTTTTCAATCTAATAAATTCTAAACAACCACTAATTCTAGAAAAAACATTCTTGAAAACATATTGTTAAAATCATATTTTTCTCACATATCTTTTTCTTAAACCCTCATATATCATCTTTAATACATTTAATTATTGTGTTATAATAAAAATATATGATCAATAATGCATTGAATTTATTAATTACATTCATCACATAATATATCCACCGGGTGGGACTCTCAATATAAATCTATCTTGTTACCACTTTATAATATTACTTTTTACAAAGTTATAACAACTGATATTATAACTTTTAGAAAACTATAAGAAACCCCCTTATTTTCTAACACTTAATTTTCATATTTTACAACTCTAAATCATCATAGTTTTTAAATTTGAATCTCACTATTCAACAAAATTAATGCATTTTATTTCACATATTTGTAACTCTGTATTTATTATCTCTAAAACACATCACTTCCAAACATTAAATTGTAATAATCATCAACATCGAAACATCATATTTATTATTCATAAACATCTAGCATTGTTATCTCTATAACTCCGTTATTGTTAATTCAGAAAATTTATATTCTATAACTCTATAAATTCATTTTTTTATCTTCTGGAAAACACTATATTTATTATAATTAATCTTCTATGATTCTTTTCTTTAAATTTTTTTATCCCATATCTCGAGAAATCAATTGGAAGTTATAGTATGAAATGCCATATTAAATTATATATGATCTCCAAAGTAAACTCCATAGGAATATATTATGAAGATTTCATACGAAACATAATAGGAAACTCCATTGGTATCTCTTTTGAGAACTCCAATGAAAACATATTCATGATAAAAAGTAGCATTTCACAGTCTATTTAGAACAAATACATAATTATATAATCATTATCTTATGGACACCTTACTAATAAATGGATTATATTGGTTGTGGGATTATAAAATTATGGAAGAGTGTTATATTTGTAGACATGGGATGTCTGTGGTCGACCTAGATATTGAATCATTATGATTTAGATAATTATAATAAAATAATATATTTTTCTATTTTACAATAAAAAAGCTGATTTTATAGAGTTCATAAACGATAATGGTTAGATAATCTTTTATATAATGTTATCTTGTTATACATTATAATTATACCCAATCATGATGGCTGTATATAGAAAATTATTAATGTTTTATTTTAGTGGTGGATAGAGACTGAATAATTTTTCTTATTTTTTAATGTTTATTCCATATTGTGGGATTTGATTTGAATTTATTTTCACTCCTTTAATTATTATGAATGTACTTTTTTCAATTGACTTTTCTTAGAAGGAAATTGATTGAAATTATTTATTCATTATTACCAAAATTAGTTGAATTATTAAATAAGAGGACCACTACTAAAAAATAAATTCATCAAGATATTGATTATATTTCTTCTTTTTCATTTCCATAAGCTAGTTTATCTATTAAAATTTTATTTTAATAATATTATATGATTCCTCTATCTATTTTAATGTTCCTCTACTATATGTATTATTCCTATGTCCATTAAATTTTTATTGTGTTTTGTAGTCTTCAAATAATCACTTTATAACATAATAACTCATATTTTTTTGAAATGATCCTTTGAAACTTCATTACTAAATCATAGGATATACTCACTTCAAAACATTATTACTCAATATTTCTATATCACAACATATAAATTTTTTACATAATCATTTTATATTAAAAAAACATATTAGTATATTTAAATTATTTTACATTACAACATCCAAATATCATAACTAATTCTTTTATAATATAAACATGATAACATCTTCACTCAAACAATTTAAAATAGAAACATTATAACTCTATAACTAAATATCTGTACAGATCAACTTTATATAACACACCTATTTTATAGTGTATCATTGTATTATCATAAATAAATGTTTCTATTGGGAGGAATCATAATATTATATCTCTATTGTACTAAAACATTTTCATTATTCTTATATGTACTTATAACATGAAATTTGTAAATCATTAATTAAAAAGGTTCAAAATTGTATGGTAGAATCCTTCTGTTAAAAAAGATCATGAATAATTTCATAATATTCTATATCCTATAAACTTTCTTAAAATTATCCATATAATAATCACTATTTATATTCTTCTTCCTAAACACATTCCTATGATTCTCTAATTGGATGATCACAACATTATGTTCATTATGAAAAATCATTACAAAAAACATAGTTAAATTTTTTTGTTTCTTACCCACCATCCTTCTCATAAAAAATTATAGAATCATGAATTATTTTATTAACCATGATATAACAATCATAGAGGTTCAGTAATTCATCATCAAACATAATTATATATAGCTCTTATTTTATCAATATAGAAGTCCTTACAATATACATTTATTCTGTTCCCTTATCCAAATATTCATTATTATAATGTATGAACTACAAATATAAAAACTTCTACAACACCATCGAAAAAATCTATTTTTTCTTGTCTTAAAACTAAAAAATTCATAACTATGAAATAAAATAATTATGAACATTGAATCTATAGTTTTTATTACATTAGATAATTATATTTCTAATCATTAGGAATAAATTTTTCTAATCACTAAAACTTTATTTTTCCTAACTATTAAACATCATCTTCCTTAACATTGAAACAACATCATTCTTTTCTCCTAATATATATTATACTTATCATTATAACTCATATTTATTATCTATATGATGTTATATTACTAAACTCCAGAACATCATATTTCTTATATGTGAGATTCTATCTTTATTATATTAGAAACTAAACAATTATTAACTCTAAGAATTCATTTTCATTAACTCAGAAACACTATAAGAAAACATCGCAAGAAAGCCGACATGAAAAATACATGAAAACATTATATAAAACTATTATTGAAACACCACATTAAAATCCATATAAAATAAAATATAAAACAACCTAGAAAACACCATAGCTAAATATTTAGTAAACACTCTAGGAAACTTCCTAAATATTTTCATTTTTTATAATCTTTTGATAATAAACATTTTACTTCAATCGCCATAATCTGGTGGGAACCTTACTAACTAAGAAGTTATCTGGTTTTGGGGTCCAGTAAATGGTACATGAGTACCATTTTTATAATAAATGTTTATATGTGGTAGACACAAGGAGTGAATATTTATGAAATAAATATAATAATATGATATGGAATTTATCAATTTCAAAAAAATTACTTCCCTAGGAGTTAATATATAATAAAGGGTCAGCAAATCTTTTATAGGATGTAATTTTTTATAACATTTAACAATCAATAGCCATGATGGGTTTAGATCTCATGTTATTAATAAGTTATGTTAAAGGTGGATAGTGACAAAATACTCATGAATTGATTTTAAAATCGATACCCTTATATGATATTCAATTCGTAAATATTTTCTCTCCATTATATTATTATTATTGGAAGGTAATTGATTTAAATTATTTATTCAGTATCATGATAAAAAATAAAATTATAAATGTAGAGAATCAATATGATTTTTTTAATGTAACATAGATATATATTTTAATTTTTTGAAATTAGTTAAAGAAGTTACATTATATATTCAGATATGATTTCTTTATCAATATTTGATTTCCCAATATATTATACTATTCCTTTATCTAGTATATTGTTCCACTATCGGGTGTAATGTTTCTCTCTCCGAAAATGTTCACATCATGACTTCATAAATTTATATCTCAGACTTTATACCATGAATCATCATAACATTATGACTAAACCATTGTATATCCCAATATTGTATGTTCTTAATCAAAACCATTTAACAATACAATTTCATAACATCATAACATATAATATATTTAATGGGAATTCTATAAATCATAATCCAATCATTGTATATTGTAACTCTACAAAATCATATGTCACAATTTGTACATTTTTAAATTCAAAACATGAAAACTCTTATATTTTATAGTTGTAACTCTATAATTTTATTACTCAAACATTGTAGATATGCAGTGTTATAATGTGACATTGTAAAATAATAATTTATGTAAATAAAAAATCATCTAGTTGAATAATTATTTTTTCCTCAGAATAGTATAATTTCATATTCATCTTTATCTAGTAATTTTTGTTTATCTTCTAAATCAGATACATAATAAAAATATTTTCTTTCTGATAACATCAAAACATTCACCGTGTCTTAAAAATAATTCCTAAAACCCTAATTTATTAATTTTATGATTCTCAAAGAAATTATTTCGTATTAAATAAATTATAATAATTAATACTTTGAGTGAACATTATGTAATGAACATTATGGATCATTAAATCATTGGATTACTTAAAAACATTTATTCCTTCATCTATTCGGGGGCCTTGAAATATACATATATGATGGTAAATCTTCATTATTTTCCCACTTATAGAGTATAATATACTTAAATAATAACTTATGAAACACCATAAATTAATGTAATTAATTAATTACTTTATATATCTACCATTCATAACCCTTTTATATAATCATTCACTACACTTAATCTCTATATAACATAACTCTAAAATATCTGCATTCTCAGCTCTATAAATACGTAATTCATTTCACAAACTCTATATTTTTTAATAATGAACCCTAATAATCTGTAACCTGTCATCTTATCCTTTCATATGAATGAAACATGATCATTAGAATCTCTAAAACATTAACATTTAATACTCTAAAACATAATCTTTTTTTTAAATCTAAAACATCATCATTCTTATATCTAAAACTCCATAAATCTTATCATTGAAAGTCATCCTTCCAAAACAATAAAAATAAAACATCAATAACTCTAAAACATGATAGGAAACCTTATTGGAAACTCTATAGGAAATAAAATAGAAAACACCATATGAAACTATTTAGGAAACTCCACATGAAATACAAAGGAAACATCATAGGAAACTCCCTTGGAAACTAATTAGGAAATCTTGTCTGAAATTTCTAAAAGAAACATAGTATAATTTCATAATAATTTCAATAAATTTTTAATAATTATATCATGATTATACAATGGGAAAATTAACAACAAATAAGCTATCTTGATTAGGAAATAATAAAATTTTACCAGAGACCTGTTTTTTTAGCCTTAGGTTTTTTGCAGTAGTCATGGAAATGGAAGGGTTATGAATCTAAACATACTTATGTGATAAATCATTCATCCTATTTATAAATAAAATTATTTTTATATATGTTCATGTATAAAAATGGGTCAAATAATGTCTTATAATATGTTATCTTTTTTTATCATTTAATAACCGAAAACCATTATTAGTTGAGAAAGAAAACTATTCATGAATTATTTCAGTGGTGGATATTAAATAAATTAATCTGAATATATTTTAACATTTATTATGTCACACGAGAATGTATTTTAAAATAATTTCCCTCAATTAATGATTATTAATTTTTTTCATTTATTTTATTTGAAGCAAATATATTGAAGTTGTTTATTCAATGTTCCTAGAAAAAATCTAATTGTAGAAGGGGAGAATCACATGGATATTAATAGGGTCATTTAAATATTGAATATAATTTTATTTTATTGAGTAATAAAACTTATTTCATCGATTGAAATTTGATTTTTATATAGTTTTTTAATTTCATAACATAAACTTTATATAGTGAAATTTATAAATTCATATCATAAACATTGGACGGTGCATCATCATTACATTATAACACAATATTTTTATAACAGAACATAATAAATTCCTAACACTTAATTTTTTATAGAATGATATTCCTATATTCTTATCTTAAAAATTCTACATCTACAATATTACATCCTCATAACACATAAATTTCATAACACCAAATTTATATCATAATGTTGTCAAATCAGTATTTATAGTTATGTAACATAGTATGGTATAATGATTCAATTAACCTCAATATAGTATAATTTATTAATATTTTATGTCCTATAAAACCATTAAGCATATCCATATAGTAATCTATTTTATTCTTATTAATCTGATAATCATTCATAAGATTTGTTTTTTTAGTAACATCAAGACATTCATTTTTTCTAAAAAAATCTATAAAATTTCTTCCGAAAATCATATTTTTTTTCACAAATTTCTTTTCATAACATATTAAATATATTAAATAATAATATTTATTAATCATAATGTAAGAAACAACCCCGATTATTAAGTCATCAACTAAATTAATTAAATTCATCTAAAAAATTATCTATTTAGTTGGCCTCTAAATATACATTTATGGTGCTCCCTATTTAAAATATTCATTCATATGATGTATGAACTACTAAGATAATAAATTCTAGAACAACATATGAAAAAACCTTATTAACATAATTCAAATATATATCCTTCATAACTATGAAAATTAATCCTTCGTAACTCTAAATATACATATTTCATAACTCTAAGACATCATCTTTCTCATAGATGAAAATTTGTATTTATTTTCACTAAAAGTCTATCTTTCAAAAAAACTAACTTATTTACCTTTATAAAATCATTTTTGTGTCTCTAATACTCAATATTTATTATCTTTGAAACTGAATATTATATAAATCTGATTACTCATCATCATTACCTTTGAAACATCATCTTTCCTATCATGATATCTTAATAAATAATATCTTAAAAACCTAATATTTCATTGAACTAATCAATTATCTTCCATAAATATGATACTACACTCGAAACATCATATAATTATCTTAAATAAACATATTTAGAAAATTTATTATAAAATATATAATAATATTCTAAGGAGACTCTATATGAAACAATATTCGAAGCATTATAGGAAACACCAACAGATACTACTTCAAAATATTACTATAAAATTAAATACGAAATATTTTTTCAAAATTATCATTAAATTTTCATAATATATTTTCTAAAATTATATTACTTACATCATCATTCATAAATACCATTAGTGAATTGAATGATATATTTTTAGGGGGAATTATATAATAGTACCATAGTAATACTTCTATAGGTTTCTATTCCAATGTTTATAGTTTATATTTATTTTCAATATCTATCATATTATTTTTAGAGAAGAGATACATATAAAACATGATTAACCATGTGATAATATTTACATCTATGTTTATATAAAAATTATTAATATATATGATGCTTTTCAGATTTACATGTTCTAAATTCCATGATATTATTTAAGATTCATGATGTGTTTTTACAATAAAACAGGAATTGACATTCCAAATTTTTTTGATATATTGATTTATAATGTTCTTGGAATAAATAAAGTGTTAAATATTTAGTAGAATAGGTACAAATGTAATGATATAATTATATATAGATATATATTTTATGAAATACAATGTTAAAACATATGGATATATAGAGACTAATGTCTGGTTTTTCAAATGTAAAAATGGTGAATTACAATGTATTGATACTCCATATTATGTGTAGTGGTAAGATAATAAATTTTTGGGGTTAAAAACAATATAATGTTCAAAGTCAATATGATTCTACAATTTCTCTTATAAAAAATAGAAAATTGTTCCAAATGGAGGACAACTTTTCAATGCTAGAAAATATATAAATCCAAAATCCAAAACATGATATAGAATCTTTTGAGGTTTAAAATGATGAATTCTCATTGGATAGTCACTTTAAAAATCCATTATTGGAGTATAATGATTTTATCATATGGTGAAATATTTTGTTTCTCATGAAAGAGAAAAGAAGTAAAATTTTTAGTGTGGTGTGAGTTGTAATAGATATAGAGAACATGCTGTCTTATCAGATGGAGAGTAATATGGTGATTTATAAATGGTGAAAGTTAATGTTAAATTTAGTACCAATAGACATAACCCTAAAATGATAATCGTATTGATAAGAACCAGATTTAAACATATGGTGATATTTCAGTAACATATGAATGTGAATTCATCCAAAATATAGTTATTAAGAAATCAGAATGAGATATGGTACGATTTCTAGGGAAATGATTGAAAATTATGAGTAATTACATGAAGATTACTTATGGTCCCATTGGTTAAAGAATACATAAATTATACATTATAGTATCCAATAGACAAATGGGATCATATAATGAATCATCAGAAAGAGTATCCAAAATTCTCATAATCTAAAAATAGGTTTTAAATATCCTTGAAAAATAGTGTGACATTATTATCAATGTCACAATGATGATATTTTTTTCAGTTATGGTAAATCAATCATATATTTGAGGATGTTTGAATCATGAATTAACATATTTTTTGAAGGATCATTTTTATTTATTTCTAGAATACAACATCTAGGATACTCGAAGGATGTAAATGAAATATATTTTTATAGGAAATATCATTGATTGAATTTTTATATACCTCTCATTCCAATTTTAATTTTGGAGGAGAAGTGCGTATCAAAATTTGTAAAGGAATCCTATGAATGTAAAATGTTTATAAATGGGAATAAGTGAAAGTGATGAATATTTTTTTGTATGAGATACCAATCAAGAGTCCTATTGTTTTAAGAAGTGGTGAATCTAAATGTAATTCATCAGAAAGATAATAATAAAACTGTGAGCTTCCAACTAAGTTCCTTCTTGGTTGAATAAGATATCATTTGATATAATTTCTCTAGGAAGAGATCCATATGATAGATCAATGAATGGAAATGAGTATTAGATCGATGAATATCTGATAGAGTATCATGAGACTGGGAATCACTAGATAGAGTGTATCAAATAATCCTAATGGGGAGAGGAGTATCTGATGTGGGTTAAATATTAAAAGTAAACCAAAATGTGAAGATGAAATAATATGGTCCATATAGGATATAAATTATTAGAACAATGTTTTAAAGATAGTATTTTGGGAAATTGATAATGTTATATTATCCTTGAATTTTTATTATCATTGGGATTTTTTAAGGAAAACATACTCTTAATATAGTTTTTTATGATCTTTAATATAATTTCACATATGGGAATGAGTACCATTATTATTTTGGAGATAGAAAATCTAAATAAATAATATATTTATAATAGTGGTTTGGAAAAGACGAAGGATGTTCTTATAGCTTAGGTGTACAACAAGTTTTTAAAAAGGTTTCTAACTGGTGTATGTTGGATTTTGGGAAGGAAATGGATACAAGAAGGATATATGGAGTGTTTAAAGAACTATGATAGAAGAGTTTATTACTGTGATGTGGTTCTAGGTTTTACATGATAAATGAATAGCGTGTTGTAGAACTTGTGGATGCCTGTGCCTTTATAATAATGAATAATGTTAGGTACAAAAAACATGTTGGGAAGGATGGATAAAATGGAAAGGAGTTTATTATTGTAAGAAATCATGTAAATATAATTTATTATTCACACTTTATATTTACATAATGTAAGGCTAGTTATAGAGATATTTTTTGTATTATATCCCAAACCAGATTTAGTGGTTTAATTCTAAGATACGAATTAAAAATTTATGTGATCATTGATTAAATACCAACCACTCATTTTGATAACAAACTAATCTATGAACATGAATTCTTATTAGAGTTTATGATCCCTTTGCAAGTCTAACCGTCAACTATAGATAATGAATAAATATATTCCTAAAAAGTAATTTGTTCTTATATTTAATAATGAAAACTACCATAGTCGAATGAATATGATTTTATCATATCTTATACCTTTTTCCATTTGAGTAACAGATGTTGAAATAATATTAGTTCCTCACAATAATGTTGTTTATATGATTTCTATTGATCAGATAAATTTATAATTTTAGAAATAATATCAAATAGAATTTGATAGCTCTATCAGAGATTGTTTATTAATCATTTATGGGATTTCCAACAACCAAATTTGTGTGAGATAATCTAAGAAATATATATGATGGAAGTGGTAAAATTATGATGGAATAGTAAAAAATATTGAGTATCATGATTGATTTTATTAATATAGATTATTAATAAATTATTCATGAATACATTACAAGGGTCAATAAAAATATCAACAATAACATAGGTTACCATATGAATTGTTATGTTTCTATATTATATTTATGAATCTAATGGGAATAATTATATATTTACTTAATGAACATTTGAGATATCTAAATTGTGGATAAGATTTATCTCTTGATGAAAAATATAATATTGACATATAAAATTATATTAGAAAATAAATAGTACTTAACAATAAGTTGATGGAATAAATAGATTTTGAAGCATTATTAATAGTGAATTATAGGGATCATGAAATAGAATAATAATTTATAGGATAAAATGATGCATATGATGAAGAGGACATCATCACAATTATTTCTATAAATTCTATGATTTAAGAAGTGAAATTGCGATGGAAAATGTAAAATATTTTAGAAATGATGAAACTATAATTATATTGGTAAATTTGTAACAATATTTCCCATGTAGAACCTCAATGATTTGGAGTCAGAATAAAATGATAAGAAATATCATAAATAGAACTGGATGAAGCATCTGAAAATATTTCTTAGCAAGAAAATGGAAATTTTGAGGAAAGGAATATATAATTATGATTCTTCATATATTAATGAACCTGGTTGAAATGTAACATTCTTTTAGAATATTATAATATAAATTGATTCATAAGATAATAATAATGATGGATAAGAGATAATATAATATGATTAAATAAAAAAAGAAAATTATTATGATTGTATTATCAGAATTACATTAAAAAAGTAATGCATGATGTTGAATAATGATGTTAAGGATATATATTTTAATAATGGTGAGAGTATCAAAATGGTGGTGATAATCATTTATGATATTTGAAATCTATTAATGAATTTTTTTAGGGTGAGATGATGTTACAGGGCAATGAAGAATCATTACCTTGAAATAATAATCATAATAAGTAAGAAACAACACTTTTTAGGGAAATTAGAAAGAACATATTGATTTATAAATAATTTTTGAATGTGGTATATGATATTATAAAAGGTTTTTAATTGAAGGATAAAGAGTTGTCTTAAAAACATTCAATATTTACTGTAGGAAAAAGTGTGTGATATAATATTAAAAACTACATCACTAAAAAATTAATTTAATGTAGATTCTTCTAAATCTAGTGAAAATAATTATCTATAGAAGTAATTCGTTTCTTTATCAAAACAATATAAAAATACATATTTTTTTAATAACAATGAATGCTGAAAAAATAATATTGAATAATCTATGAATTAGAATATTTATAAGAAGTTATATTCTACAATGTAATATTTGAATATATCAAGAATATTTCCACCCAAAATAAATAAACCCACATTAAAAAATAACTAACTTGATAGTAGTATTAATATCACATTAAAAGATAATAATTTAGAGGACACTCCTAGTGTTGTGAATTTTTCATGTACAAAATATTCTCATGACTGTATAATATATATCTCTAATGAAAATTTAATGAATAAATTGAGATATACGTGAATCATAAAATAACATAGATTCCTTGATGGTTTACTTGGAATGAAAATAATATTTACCAGATAAGGAATTTTAATGCTTCATTTAATGAATCTGAGAATCTTTAGAATGCTTATCTATAAAAGGAGATCATGGTAGTTGAGAAGGGAAAGAAAAGTGATTATTAATATGGTAAGATAAAATAGTTGAGGCATGAAATATATATGAAGCAAAAAAGTTTATTTATTAAAAATTGATTAGATAGAACAAAGTTGAAGAGAATAAGGTTGATTAAAACTTATCTCCAAATGGTGGTTTGGAGATACAGAATATTGGTTGTGGTTTGAGAAATATGGGAATAGTTTTAAAAACAATATGAATATTTTTCTAGAATTATAATAAATAATGAAGAATATTTTATAAATTCATGGGAATGAAATTTTTGTAAAATATTAAGAAAACTCAACGTCTTCATCTTAATATTATATAGTTCCTAGGAAACCAATTAAAAGCATGTGATGTATAATAACAAGGAAGAAATCATATCATAGGATAAAACTAAAAATAAATAATGATGAATATACTGAGAGAGGACTCTCAGTATGAGCATTAATTCTAAGTAAAAATTAGGTTCCTCTTTTTTTATATTATACTTGATTATTTAAAGTAATATGTTTGGAATTATTGGATAAGACGTATAACTATGGTTGACCATTGTATTTGTTTTTTACAAGAATATAATACATCAAGTAACATTAATAACTATATAATGAGGATCATTTTTCTACCCTTCAGGAGGAGAATATATGAAGATTTGATCTGGGTATCACATTTTTCATAAGAAATTGTGTTGATATAAAGAGATCTTAATTTTAGTGGTTGTTGTGTTAGTACAATAAAATTATTTTTATCGTTTAGTTGAGATGGATATAAGATTATATCATAAAAAATTTAGATTACCACTCATATTAGGATATATAAATGATTAGGGTAAATTTATGAGATAGAATAAATTATATAGAAAACATTTATCGCCTCAATTAGATTCTCTTGTTAATCACCCATATAGAATGAGTTTTTTCCAATCACAGGTCTATTATTAAGAAATTATGTGATATTTTTGTTCCTAAAAAGAAAGATATCAAGATTTCATGGGAATGTATGTTTGTTTTGTATGATCCCTATGATACCCTTTATATTTTATTATAAATAAGTTGTAAAATAATATAATGGGTAATGTATTGATCAAAAATATTAAATTTTAAGATATACGAAATTTTAGTAGGTTATAAAATAACACAAAGAGGAAACTATTTTATGGAAATTATTCTCTCTAATTTTTTTTAATATGTCAATATGTTATTTTAGAAACTTTTTCTCATGGAAAATGTTGAAATATAAGAGTATAGTTACAAATATTTTAAGAGAAACATTGGTGGGATATGATATAATTTATATTATAATGTTTCTAAATATAGGCGGTATTCATGATTCTTGCTGAGTTGATATATAGTAGGAGAATTTTTATTCCATAAATATATATATATATATATGAATGTATAATGTTCAAGGTATTAAGTATATTAGAATGGGTTTGGTGTAATTATTACCAGAAGAATATGTTTTTCATGCACGCCTATATAGATTTTGAGATACATTTTTTGAAGATAAAGAACTATAAAGATTAATCTATGGTGTGGTATTTGTAAAATGGTTGAGTTTCAATGTAAAAAACTTAACCAAACTATGTATAGATGTAATAAAAAATTTTCACAAATTTCACAATTATCATGTGATGATGTTTAAAATTGCATGACGCTCAATGGTAGTAAAATTCCCCACTGTTAAAGACAAAGATATTAAATATATACCAAATGGACTTTAGGATTTCATTGCTACCAGATATAGGAAACCCATGAAGATAACTAAAATGAGAAACATATGAATAAAAAAATAATGATGGACCATCAAAAAGTTACTCAAAAGATCCATAAAATAGAGTATTTTAATTTCAATATATAGATAAATTATGGTTTTCTCAAAACAAAGAAATGATGTAAAAAGTTCATGATGGAGTTGAGTTGTACCAGAGAGATAGAATATGAAGTCTTAATGGGGGATAGTAGTATAAGGATAATAAAATTATAAAATATTTTTATCTATGAACTTTTATTGAAAACACTCATAATTAGATAGATATGGTTGAATGTTTACTAGACAGTAACCTTTAAAAAAAATTTCTAATAAGGACTAATCTGATGAATCTATCTAAATGTTTTGAAACCAAAAAATGGTTATAAATATATTTATAAAACATTTTAAAGAAATTATAAATGTGATAATTCTATGATATTCATTCAATGATTTTAATATAAGCTAATATTTTTGTAACTTTGAGTAATGAAATTATAATTAGTTTTATCAATCCACTGGTAATGTATATTTACTGAAAATATTTGAATATTTGAAGGGTGTAATATAAATTTGATTTATGCTGGAAAATTCAATATTTGAATTCTGAGAGCCGTTACATTCATCTGGTTATATATAAAAAGTGTGCGTATAAAAATGGATAAAGAAGAAATACGAACATAGACTATTTAAACACATGAATTATTGGAGGTGTTATAGGTAATGTTTCATGAGTTTCCGAACAATGAACCTCTGGGTTGAAAAAGTAGAGCACCATACCATGATTTATCATAAAATGAAACATTACAACATGAGTTTCCACTTGAGTTCCAATATTATTTTAGAAGATGGGTTTATTGATATATATCCAATATATGGAGCACTAAATAAGATGGATAAATGGACTAAAGAACATTTATAAGGCGATAATGAGACTATGGTTCACCAGACATAATTTATCAGACAGATCACAATGGGCCAAGGATCATCATGAAAAGGTAAAATGTTCAAATCACATTGAACCGAGGAGTAAAATCTGGTTAGGATGTACCCATTTTAAATATTTCTATGTATATTTTCATAAAAGAGCTCTAGGTAATTGAATAAAAGAGT
Source organism: Viscum album (assembly GCA_963277665.1). Classification (NCBI taxonomy): domain Eukaryota; kingdom Viridiplantae; phylum Streptophyta; class Magnoliopsida; order Santalales; family Viscaceae; genus Viscum; species Viscum album. Next base: position 360,211,797 of record OY728150.1, read on the forward strand.
GTATGCAATTTATTTAAATCATGAAGTTATTTCAAGATTAAAAAATATTAAGAGATTTTTAAAGATCATTTAGACTATAATAAATATGTGTATGTAATTGTCCTTTATTATAGAAAATCATTATCTGAAGAAGATGAACTTTCTTACAGCAGATAAAAAAGACGATAGAAGAGCTCCTATCTATGGTGTATAACTAGATTCCTAAAATGAATGTGTAGGGAAAATATTATCAATAAATATGGATTTGGATAAAATAAGGATGGTTGGGGGTATATCCCAGTAAAAAAAGAGTTTATTGTTAAGGTGTAGAGTTAGGGATACCTAAGGAATGAATAAATTGTTGTAGAATATGTTTCTACCTATGCCTTTGTAATCCTGAAAGAAGTTAGTAAAAGAATCAATGATCCGGAGGATATATAACATGGAAAGGAGTAATACTTTATGTTTAACATATAAATATCATATTTTTATATCACATTATATTTACTGTATATGTGGTGAGGTTGTTAGATATATTTTATTAGAATAGAACTCTAATAAATTTCAAATTTTTTGATATGATTATCATAATTCATAAAAAAAACTAATAATTTATTAAACCCCTCCTCATCTTAGTGGTATAAAACTAAGATAGGTACATCATTTGGATTGTTGTATAAGTGGTTGGAAACGATAAATAATGATTGTGTCTAAAAACATACTATTATGATAAAATATTTCCATATATTAACATAAATTGGGTTTTTAGGGTGTTCATGTATGATAAAGGGTTAGTGAATCTCTTATAACAAGATTGATTATTATATATTTCAATAATACTAAACCATAATGTGTGATATTTTCAACTATTAAAGCATTATTTTTGTAATATATTGTCACAAAATATATGTTCATGGATTTATAAAATTATTCCTTCATGTGATATTGTTTTTGAAAATATTTTTACTCCATTCATCATTTGAAATGTTTTTTCAATTAATTTTTTGGATGGAAATTGAATAAAATTATTTATTATTTATTAATATAAAAAATAGACTAATAAATGGATTAGATCATTGGGAATTGAATAGAGTCACATATATATAGATTTAAATTTTATGTTTTTTAATTTTATAGCATATTTTATCAATCCATAAATGATTTCTATATAGTTTTATGATATCTATATATATTTTACTATTCTTTGATCTTATGATCAATAAAACGTTCTATATTATTATTATTTTATATGGCAGTCTTCACATCATGACATCATAAATTCATAACTCAAACATTGTTAAGAAAAAATTATTATATTTATAAGTAAACCTTTTAATAGTTTTACATCATAATATTAGAACTAAATATTTTTATAAAGGATCTTACTAACTTGAAAACATAAACATTATACAACATACAATGGCCAAAACCATCCATCTTATTACATTTCAGGACTTATGGTGGTGGAGGTGTCTTGGGAATGTCTAGAGGGTACGGATGGAAATGGGGGGAACTTGGTGATAAAAACTAACTGCAAAGTGTCCATTCATGTTCATCATTGGGATTTTATGTATGTTATAGTGGATAATTCATATAAGGATTAAGATATACCATTGTGATTTGAGGGTTGGTATGACCGGTTGTTCTCAAATGGTACCCCTTGTATCATGGATGAGTTCCTACCGTATAGAGGTGAATTTTTCTAGGTGGTCATGGAATAATGTTAGGTGGGTTGTAGTGTGGCATTAATAATGAATGATTGGGTGTTCAGTATAGTGTCTCCCCATGAAATATGGTCCCCACTTTATAAGATCATATTTGTATAGATATTCACAAATACGAGATGTAATTTAACCAGTTGGTCTATGACATGCTGATGGGTTTTGTGTTGTTTCCCATTCATTCTCAGTCATTCTACATTATTGTGGATAGTTTTCACCCATTTTATTTTTATTTTTATTACCACCTATAAAATATTATAGCTTAAATGAAACTAATCATTCCTCTAATCTCTCTATCATTCCTTAGGGTGAACCACTTTATTTTATTTATTCTTTTCAGCACATTATTAGTGTATTGAAACTCCAACCATGAAGAATCGATCTATAGTGGGTTTTTGTTTGACTCCTATTTGTTTTCTACCTATTTCTTTTTATTTCATCATCTAGGAGGTACTATTATCTTAAAATAATGGTTTTGATGATGTTTTTGGTATGTATATAATGTTTTATTCAAATTCTAGGCTGGTAAAGGAGATATCCTTCATTTCCGTCCTTGGTTGTGGTCCCTCTGTGGTTTTAAACTTTTTCTATGGATCTAGAATCCTTGTTTGAGGATAGGGATATTTCATTTCTCATCTAACTATATCATGTGGGAGGTATTATCCAATTGTTTATATTTTGGAAGTTGATTTTTCTCCATCCTAATATATCTAAGGAAATGGTTAATTAAAATTAAAAGTGAAGTGGAATGATTCTAATTTATTGATAAATTTTGATATTATATTAATATTGTGATTCTACGGGCATGATGCCATGATGAAAATTTTCTCCTTTGGGGGATTTTGTTATACTTATTTTACATGTACTATAGTAACATTTTTGGGGTGTATTTTGAAATCCCATTAAATAGAATTGGATAATAACATATATTTAGCTAAATAATCAGTTGGGAATGGAAACCATATACTATAATAGTTTTCTCCCAAAATAATGTTGTCAATTGTTTAAAATCACTTTTATATAAATATGAAAAATGATGTGTGATAGTTGTGAAACAATTGTGTTGTCTGTTGTGATCTATGTGTCCATGATGTTTGTAAATGTGGTTGTGGGGTGTGGTTTTGGTGTGTGGGGTAGATGTTTTGTGGTATGGCTATGATGTGTGATGGCGTTGATGAATGATTTGATGATTTTGTGATAATGATGTTGTCGGTGTATTTAAAATGGATGTGATGTGGGGATAATTGAAATGAAGTAAAATATTTTTAATGTGTTTCATAATGCTTTTTTCTCATGTATTAATGGAATTAACTTTAAACAACTGGTGAATTACTGAAAAACTACCTGTGGGAAGTGTAGAATAGATGGTTATGGTTAAATTTGAAATAACATGGCTATATAATGAAAATAATTTATGGAAAATGAAATGGTTATGAGTTAAATGAAATTTCTATAATAGGTAATGAATAAATTAATTAAAATTTCATATGTGGTTAAATGTGGATAATGTCTAATGTGAAAAAATTGGATTGGTAGTGAAAATTGATTTTTAATGTTAAAACTATCAAATGTATTATTAAGAAAAGGAATATGAAATTTTAAATGTGAAATATGGATTACATATTCGGGATTGTTATGTGGCGTTATGCATTAATTGCTGTTTGTGAAAGTGTAAGTGTCCTAAGGATCTGTGGGGATGTTGTGGGTTGAGTATTTATTTTTTATAAACCCATATGTTTGGATTTTATGTGGAAATATATAACTTCCATATATGTTTTCACTTGTTATCTATATTCACCTCGCCTGCATTGAGAACCATTTGTCGAGTCTCATATTTTTTGTAGTTTTTTCCCAATATCATTATGGGGAGATTCTATTGTTGGCTTCCTACACTTTCCTTCTCACTATTCTAGGTGATAACTACATTCACATGCTATGATGGGTAGATTTCAAAATTCAACAATATTTTTGTCTAATGGGGTGATGATATTTTATAATGTTGAGTATTTTCCGGGTAGTAGGAGGGATCAAGGTTCATATCCTTTATTTTCATGATACCATAAATTCTAGTTACGAATATGGAATTTGTGTGATGTGATGGACCAAGTTTCTTCAGTTGAGATGTGATTTGATGGACTATATTTTTCAACTTGATACATGGGGTGATGTTTCAGTTTTCTTTGGTTGAGGTATGATATGATTCCCATGTGTATTCAGTCAAGATGAGTTGTAGTGGCCGATTGCACATGATGTGCATAGAATTATGTGATGTTGGAAATACATAAGAGTTTTGGGGGACATGAAATTGGTGTGTTTGAGTAGAACCCCATAGGGAAATCATTTTAGGTTTCAATTTATAAATATTCTTTTTATTATTTGATTGTACTTGGCTTTTGTTATTTGGTTAGCTTGCCTTTGTGAGAATGTTATTGTATATTTGACCTTCTTATGTGTTTTTTTATATTTTTTTCACATAGGTGCATTAGTATTCAATTTTTTACATGTGAAAAAAATGTTCATGATCCTATTTATTATACTTTTTTGCTCACCCAGGGTATGTTAATTATTTTAGATTTCCCAGAAGACATCATGGAGAAGACTTGGCATTAATTGCATGAGATTTGGAGTAATTATTTTGTTGCTACATTAGATAATCATTTTTGTGTTATTTATAGTCTATTATATTTATTTTTTTAAACTATACTTGAATTTTGGGATTGTTTTAATTTTCCTTATTTTATTTAATACTATACAATTTCTTTTGGTCAATTTATCCAATCTCTTGATCTTATTTCAAAATTGTTAATTCCTCTCATTTGTGGAAATTTTATACACTCAGTGCTAGATTCCAACCTGGGACCTACTAGAGGTGGGACTTAAGGGTAATTTTCTCTCTTCTCACATTTTCATCCAAGGAGTGGTACCTTTGAATGGTGGGATTCAGGAAAATTCTTTATCGAAGGTAATGGTTTAAAGATGCAATAAATATATGAGTTAGTCTTAATGATGATTTCATTTCTCTTTAGGAAACAATTTCACTTTAACCTGGTAAACTACATTAGATAGAGAGACCAGATAGGTCATGGTTTTTAAGGGCCCCATGATTTGAAGAGGGGACTCTAAGCCTGCCAAACGACTATGTAATGTGATCTCATTTATAGGGTAGTAAACCAGGAGTGGTATATGCATCATGATGACTTCATATCTTTCATGAATTATGTGGTCTTGGGAAGGTTATTATTAATTATATATCTCATGGAATTCGATGTATGATTTTGTACATTTTTTCCAAGATATTATTTTTGATGAATTGTTATTTCTATCTGAATAATATGTAAAACATGAATGGAAATAGTGGAATGATGGTCAAATTGTATATCATGTTTTTTAAAAACATTTTGAGGTTTAAATTTTCTATTTACCTTCCTATTAAATAATTATTCTAAATTAATTGATTTTTTTATTTTATATGATATAAAACATTACATATAGTTTTCATAATGAAATAATTTGTTAGAGAAGCATACTTAGTGTTTTTTTCTCTGAATGGTTTTTGAATTTTGAGAACCCTTATGGGAATACATTTCTGATGCTTTCGTTGACGCGCATGCGTCCATATCGTTCGGGGACGAGAGATGCGGTCTTTGTTGCCCTGTATTCTCACTTTCCAAAGACAGGTGGCATCTGATCCTTATTCAGGGATGTATTCTCCCTGATCAGAACGGGATGATGGGATGTCAGTTCTTCTTTCCATGGATTCCTCCTCAGAACTCATCTCCTAGTCCGGGTCTCCCTCATAGACATAAGACATTGTTCGTGAAACTCTTCTAGGTGCCATATCTCCAGGGACACCAGTTAATTACTCTGCTTCTGTCAGGAAATTTAAAGGGGTCCGGTCAGGGAAGCAACCCTCGGTTAGGGGAGTAGTCATGTTGGGCATCACTATCGTGTCTGGACACTGGGGACTGGTGTGTCTATCTTCTGTCCCTTATTACAGGGCTTCTCGAGGGCGTGGAAGCCTGAGGCATCCCACATCGAATGTAGGGAATCGTATTCCATGGGGATGTATCTAAGGTTTTCCTTAGCTTCCCATGTATAATATAGGTTATGCCGCAAGTTAAACATCTGGCACCGATGGATCGGGCTGATCAAAACACTGACTAGAGTGGATCAGATGGAGGAACCCCCTGGAGGGAATGCCAATATTGGGTCCAACACGTGGGTGGCTTCCTGAATGCTGTCAAACATAATGGGGAATGGGGTGGCATGATTCTATCGGGATGTGGCGGCCCAGGTAAGAATCATGATGGATGATGGAGTGGTTGAATGAAGTTGAGGGTGAATGGGATGGAATCATCATGAGGAAGATGATGGTTTTCGGATGGAGCCTTGAAGATGCTTCCTACGTATTCCCGTGGTAGGGAATCAAAGTCCCCATAGTTCATATGATGAAGGCCTATCGCCTATTGGGGTTTTCAACAGCTTACCTCTGGATGGGGTTTCGATGGCTTACCGCTGATTGAGGTTACAACAGGTTAATGCTACAGTGAAAATGACATATGGATGAATGGAGTGAAAACCTCTTACCACTGCAGTGACAATGACTTACCACTGAATGAAGTGACAACGACTTACCGCGGCAGTGACAATGGCTTACCACTGAATGGAGTGACAACAGATTACCGCTGCAGTGACAATGGATTACCACTGAATGGGGTGAAAACGGATTACCGTTGCAAGAGGTCAACAGTTTATTGTCGTGTGGGACAGGGGTGAACCGACGTGAATAAGTACCTAGGGTTTAGGTGGATGGTGGGCTTGAACCTCAGGGATTCTTCCTACGTACCCTACCTTGACAAGAATCAAAGACCATGTAGTTCTGGATGGAGGGCCTATAGAACCGACGTGAAGGGTTTTCGGGACAACTGGGTGTTGGGATTGAACCTCAGGGAGGCTTCCTACATACATTGCCTTGGCAAGGATCAAAGTCCTTGTAGTTTGGATGATGGTCTGGGGCTTATACTCTAGGCTGCCCAAGGTATTGGTGAACCGACGTTATGGTTGTCGGGATGACTGGGTGGTGGGCTTGAACCTCGTAGAGGCTTCTTACGTACCGTGCCTTGACATAGATCAAATTTATCATAGTTCGGGATGGGGGACGGTGAACCGACATGAAGGGTGACATGGGGTCCCATGGAGGGCAGGATTGAACCTCATGGAGGCTTCCTACGTACCCTGCCTTGGCAGTGATCAATTTCTACACAGATCAGGATAGAGGTGTGGGGCTTATACTCTAGGCTTCCTAGGGTGTTGGTGAACCGACGTGAGGGGGGTCAGAGTGACTGGGTGTTGGTTGAATTGAACCCAATGGAAGTTTCCTACGTACCCTTCCAAGGCAGGGATCAATATCCACATAGATCCGGTGAAATGGGGGCTATCGAACTGACGCTAAGGGGTGTCTGGACAACTGGGTGTTGGGTTTGAACCTCAGGGAGGCTTCTTATGTACCTTGCCTTGGCATGGATCAAAGTCCTCATAGTTTTGATGGAGGTGTGGGGCTTATACTCTAGGCTTCCCAGGGTGTTGGTGAACCGTCATGAAGATGGTCGGGACAACCGGGTGGTGGACTTGAACCATGTGGAGGCTTCCTATATACCACGCCTTGACATGGATCAAATTCCTCTTAGTTTGGGATGGGGGGTCGGTGAACCGATGTGAAGGGGGACTTGTGGTCCCATGGTTGGCAGGCATGATCCTCTTGGAGGCTTCCTACGTACCCTGCCTTGACAGGGATCAAAGTCCACATAGTTCAGGATGGAGGTGTGGGGCTTATACTCTAGGCTGCCCAGGGTGTTGGTGAACCGACGTGAGGGGTGTCAGAGCGACTAGGTGTCGGTGGGCTTCAACCTCGTGGAGGCTTCCTACGTACCCTGCCTTGGCAGGGATCAAAGTCCATGTAGGTCCATATGGACGTGTGGGGCTTATACTCAAGGCTTCCTCAGGTGTTAGTGAACCGACGTGAGGGGGGTCGGAGCGACCGAGTGTTGGTGGTCTTGAACCTCGTGGAGGCTTCCTACGTACCCTGCCATGGCAGGGATCAAAGTCCACGTAGTTCCGGATGGAAGTGTGTGGATTATACTCTAGGTTTCCCAGGATGAATGTCATGGTCCGTGGTCACTCTAAGCCCACGTGAGTCATGCTCGGTGTTAGAAACAAGAGATAGAAGATACCCGAAGATCACATAATGAAAGGTGTGTCGGTGGGAAGTGAAGTGGGGCTTACATGTGATTAGTGGCCCATGGAGAGAAATATTGGAACTTACTCCAGGATGGAGGCTCGGCGGCGAGAAAGCACAGTCGGAGAGGAACTTAGGACCAAAGAAAAGAGAAGCACCATTCCCTACCACGCCCTTCTCTGGCCCTGGGGCCCGGAGATGAAAGGAGCATGGATGCTGCCTCCTACAGGAAAGCTACGGGTTTACACCGAGATGGTCTCCCTTCCCCCATGGACAAACACCACTCTCATAAGGAGGACATCATCCCTTGTGGAGGACAGTGGGAATGGAGAATTTCCAAGGTGGGGGTAACTTGTGTGCGAGGCATTGGGCATGTCATAGTATAATGTCATGTGTTGAGGACAAGGGTGTTTGGAAGTTTAACATCCTGAAGCTCAGACGAGGTGGATTTTCTCCGCACCCCTAGGAATTACATAACCAGTACCCTCTACTACTTGGTGTAGAGTGGGGATAGGAAAAAACATTGAGGGGGTGTCATGGAGCGAACCATCGAGGGGCCCACGTCAGCGTGGCTATGTGAAGAAGCAATAACCATTAGTTTGCCTATGTGAAAAAGCATGAGGCGAATCAATGCAATGGGAAATATCATCCAAGGGACTTTGAAGTCACATTGTGAAAACCTGGAGGGTCGCACGAGAATAGGAATCTCCAAGCAGAGGTGTTCTTAGGCTGGGGCCTTGTAAAGCTCTGTTGTTCCACATGGCGGAGGGCACTTGAGAAGGGGTGTGCTATGATAAGTGGGGTGCCTTAGCCTAGGAATATGGAAGAGGTTCATATGAGAGGTGCTTCGCGAAGTGGAAAGGCATTCGTGGAGCACTTCCTCGTGGAGAAAATGTGCCTCGCGAAGCAAGGTGTCATGAAGCAATGTGATTCACGAAGTACAGTGACCCTACCATAGCTTTTGGATTAAGTGTACATGATGGTTGTTTCACAAAGCACAAACACTCCGCGACGACCCGGTTCCCATTGGGGATATTCTTCCTTTTTGAAGTCCCTTAGGCTTCACAAAAGGAATCCCTCTCAGAAGAGGGGATCAAAACAAGACAATGGGTGGGCACTTCGCGGAGCAGAAGTACCTTGCACAACTCATGGTTCGTAGAGCAGAAGGATGCTTCACGATTCCAGAGCTGGGAAGTCAAAAGGACCGATTGTCCGTCCTCTGGGTTCGGGGGGACCACGTTATTTATAGGAAAGAGGTACCGCGAAGCTGAGCTTACGCAGCACGAATAGGGGCTTGGTTGCTTCGCGGAGGGCACACAGATGTTAAATGTGGGCGCGGAGCCTCCCGCCTCCTTGCTTCGTGGCGGGCTCATGAATGTCAAATGCGGTCGCGAAGCGTCCCACCTCCTTACATCGCTGTAGGCTCATGAATGTAAAATTCTGTCATGGAGCATCCCTCCTCCTTGCTTCGCAGAAACTACGGTGCTGGGGGGACTCCAAGAAATAGCATTGCGAGGCAGCCAACAATGCCTTTTTTTGGCTTCTTCACTATCCTGAATTTTGGAACCAAAAAATGCCCCCATCAGACTTGAAGCCGCGGAGAGATCACGGGTCGCAGTCTTAGGGTAATCCCCAAAATCCTCGGTCGTTCGCAATGCCAGCTCACAAAGAGGGCTCGCGAGGCGGGAAGGGGATGCGCAGGCCGAGCGTGCCACGAAGCTCTATGTGAACTGGAGGTGCCACGAAGCTCCAAAGTCCACCGCCTATAAATATGGGGAAACTGTCTGTTTTTTCTTTTCCCTTACCCTCAATTTTTTCTTTTTGTGCTCTCGATTCGCGAAGCTCCGCATACTCTATGAGTGTTATCTACAAATCGAGTCTCTACAGCGCAAAATGAATCCTTGACTCCACATTTGCGCTCCATGATTAGGCACTTGAACGCCTAAGAAGTGCTATGCGGATAGTCTTCACAAAGAATCTTCGCTAACGTGCTCTGTAGACGAGCTTCACAAACCAATGTGAAACTTTTCCATGTTCTAGAACTGAATGGCCCATCAAGAAGCTACCCAAGGGGTCCTTGGGGATGCCTCCCAGAGGGATGAGATGATGAATAGTCTGGGGCTAGGAGAGTTAGTCTGTAGCCACTCGGACCATAGATTATTGGTGGAGCTTCTATCAGAGAGCCAGAATAACTAACCATTGTGTAAGAGGTTGGCCTTATATGACTTTAGGCTGAGGGAAGGCGTCTTCATCCCTGAAGCAAGTAGGGATGAGCCGGCTTAATAGTTTCGGAGCATACTATGTCAACAGCATTGGTTCAGGGCGGCTGACAGTTATGACTGGGAGGACTTTACGCCCATCATTGTCGACTGCTTATACAACCATCTGAACAACATCGATGGTAAGACATTGCAGCCGGAGACATCCCATCCTCTGTACCGAACTATCCTCAAGGCGGCACTGGGGAACTCGAGGAAGGGGTGGTATGAGGCATGGGACCTGCACCAGGGCGGAAACTTCATGGATGATTGGGCCTGGGCCTACTCGATAAGAGGCTCGTGTTAGGAGTTTGGAGAAGATCTTAGAGGAGTGGGCCTGTATGAGGTAGCTTGGGCTTCCCAGTTTTACATCTACCAACCAAATCTACTAATGTTGGAGCTATTGAGCCGGTGGTCACAGAGGACAAATACCTTCCACCAACATCACGGGGAGGTCGGCATTAGCTTATGGGACGTGCATCAGATCTTGGGGGTCCTGATATTTGGGGTGATGTTTGACGAATTCCTCCCTGCTATGGGTGCATGGGAGGATTCGAAGCAGATGTCTCATCTAGAAGTGGAATTTATGGAGCTCATTCTAGGGGAGGATAAGGAGTCATTGAGGGATTTCCACTTCAAGCATTGGTTCAAAAAGTTTCTAAACTTCTTGGTAGACCATCAGTTCTCGGTGAGACCTTGAACTTGACCAAAGCGGGCCCAATTTAAGGAACACTCATACTGGCGGCTGTTGGAGAACAGCCGGTGGAAGACCTGGGGGTTCAGTGTCAGCATTGAGCAACAACCAATAGTCAGGCTGTCGGCCTTCATCATAGCTCTCATCTGTCGTTGGATCCTGCCGGTGAGGGATACCAACATGGGAGTTCGACCAAGCACATTCATCATGGCATCCAAATTAGCGATAGGAGGGTCGGTTAACCTAGGGATCCCAATTCTCGCCAAGTTGTATAAGATGTTGTGGCACATCAGTGAGGGGAAGAGGCCGCATAGGGTATGCGGGCCGTTTCACCTCTTTTACAGGTGGATAGAAGTGCACATTAGGGGGATCAATGAGTACCTGAACCCCATCTCACCTCCAGGGTCGAACTTCTGCCCCTCGATCCTAAATGCCGCGAGGAGATTACTGACCAAGCTGACCGCACCATCGGTATTAAATTGAGTCAGGAGGGTAGAAGAGTTCAACTTCCATCTGTTCCCATATCTGACGATGGCCTTCACGAATGATGGTCGAGGAGCAGAAGAGCACCATACCTACCTTATAGCCTTTCTATTTGGAGTCTTGGTGGCCAGGGTGGACCACAAGCACCTCTTCAAGCCATACACCCAACACCATTTTGCAAGGAAATTTTTGTGCATGCAGCAACTGACCCTGCAGGTCTACCTGGAGTGTGTCACGTGGAGAACCTATGTGTGATGTGGCAGATATGGCTCTTGTTCACATGGGAAGACAGGACGATGTGGAATGAACAGCCTCCGCTGACCGCCACCATTGGGCTGGTAAGGAACTATGCCCAGAGCTGGGAGGCAGCCAACCCGGGGGTGACACAAAAGCGACCAACCATTCTATTAGGGATGGTGATCCTCCCCAACCTCAGGGCCGAGGCCGAAAGGCGAAAATGGAATCCCGTAGTAGCAGGTCTCTTGTAGTGGAGCGGCCCACACCAGTTGAGGGGGAAGAAGTGGTAGCAGATCTGGCAGTGGAAGTGGACCCGGTGGTCCCAGGGGAAAAAAGTCATCTGCAAAGGCGACCACTGAGAGGATTCCACATGATTTCTACTCATGCCCCGGGGAAACGGTGGAAACATATTGACATGTCGAATAATTCTATCTTCCCAGAGACCTAGTACATCTGGAAAGTCAACCAGAAATTACTCAGCCCATCTGAGTTATGGAAGCACCTTAACTGCCTCGTGATAGACATGCTAGGGATTGGACCTGTTAGAGCAGGTTTTGCAGTATCCCAGGTGGAGGCAAAGAAATACATGTGCGAACTAGAAGACTTTATCCACTCCAAGGGTGCACCAAACCCGATGACAGACCGGTTCAGGGTGTTTTTGGATTGTATGATCCCTCCACAACTATCAGTTACTGACCTAAGGGAGTTCTTCCCTCTGCAGGAGGAATCAGACAAGTCCTCCTAGGGAGACGAGGCCGGTAGAGTGAGTCTGTTAGACGAGGGTGAAGTCTTCGATCAGTCCTTGTACCTCGATGATTTCACGGAGGCCCTTGGGGTAAAATCCCAAGTTCCTTTCTCAGGTTCAACTCCTAGGATACTCTGGATTCCTTATCAACATCTGCATTGTGCAGGAGGACCTTGTGCATAGACCTCGTTATCGCCCCTCAGTGGGTGCTGACGTGGGACCTTCGGAATCCACACTTGTGGCCGCATCATCTTCCATGTATAGTGGGGCTAGGACACTTGAGGTGGATCCCCCAGTGTCTCCAGACCTGCCAACCATATATGGGGGCAACATCTTGGGGTCCCGATGACATCATCCCAAGAGAGAGACCACATATTTGATTTTTGAAAGTCTCCTATAACGAATTTACGGCTATAATCACCTAACCAATTTAACTGAAATTCACGTCCCCTTTTTTGGCATGTACAGTCCTTAAATATTCTTGGGCCGTTGTGGCAATGTTGTTCGGGACTTCTGGTAGTGCCCTTCCCGGAGGCATGCAAATGGTCATGGAGGTGGACATCCAGCCTGACTGAACTGCAACACTCCCGATAACTGGAGGGGACGGTACTGGGACTGGGCCTGAGGTTATCGCGGTGGGATCTGATGATGAGGATCAACCAAACAGTTCCGGGCCCGCCACACCTAATCCAACACCAGACGTGGACCCAACCTAGGAGTTCCTGGGGGAATTCCCTACATACGAGCATGCCAATCGTGCCGAATGGGATGAGACAACCTCTGACAAGGAGGACAACAAAGTAGTTCATCGCCGATCGTGGAAGCTGATCACGTGCTTCATCAATTACCCCCCAAGCACTATTTTCGGATGATATTAATAGAATTTTCTCACGACTGCATGAACTGTGCGCTGGGGGGTTGGATGCCCAACGCCCTCACATGATCATCCGAGATCTCATGGAGGAAAAGATTCGGGAGTATGACCATGGCCACAGTGTGGGCTGACAATAGAGGAAGGCATTGAACATCAAGATGCTCCAGGAGACCGAAAATGAGGTTGAACGTTTGTAGGCTTGGGTGGATGAGAATGCTGCTTCTATTGATGCACAATCCATGCTCGTCTCGCGACTGAAATCCCAGCAGGCAGAGGCCGAAGAGGGCATGAAGCAATCCTCTAAGAAGATGGACATTATTTGGACCGGTGTGGAGCGGGCTCTAGTTGCGGACAATGAATTGTGCCCTCTCGCTGTCGCTGAGGAGCGAGAAGTAAACAAGAAGAAACATCTTTTGGATGCCACCAGTGAGAGGGTGGTGGAGCTGCAACATTACTTTGAAGAGTTCAATACGTCCATCGAGGGAGTCGACCCCCAGGTACTATAATGATTACAAACCCTTAAACGTACTTTCATGCTTTGATTGTTTGATGTCGTAGAATGCATGAGTTCCATTGTTTACACTGTTTTATTACTTCCTCATTAATTTTTTGGGGAATGCATCGACCATTCCCTAATCTCACGTTTTTCGGTCCAGATGTGAGAAACAAGGGTTGTCCATTTTATCACCCCATCCAAACGTTGGAGTGAAAACCAAGCTTCGGGAATCCGGAGATTGAACAACTGGTCTGGATTTTTGGGAGGAAATGGGAGTGACCTGATTGGAGAATAAAGCTCTCAAAATAGATTAATTACCATTTTCCTAGCGTGCTCTTGTGCACAAACGGAGTAATGCCAGGGGTGTTGAAAACAATCTGAATAGATGGCAATGGGAGGTGTGAATCAAAATACCCAGGATTCAGAACATTATGGGGTGGTGTGAAAATAAAGAATAACTATTGAACCCATTCGAAACACATTATTATTATTGTATTACCATGTAGTGGTGATAAGAAATGAGGACCGGCCACTGACCATGTTTGATTCATGTGTCCTGACTCAAAATGTTCTCCATTAGTCTTCCAGAACGTTGGCCCAGGACAATAGGCGGGCCATAGGCCGGGCATCCATACTATTAGGGGGTTCCTCCAGATGTCAAAGGAGAATAGGGTCCGAATAAAGGGGCACACAAAGCATGGAATGTGGAGTGATGGTTTGTTCAAATAGAATCCAACACTCTCGAAATTACACCACCATGGTGGAAGCATATTAGAGGGATGCATCATTCTGATCATGGATCATTCTCTCTTTTAGACAGGACCTCTCTAGTGAGGATGTCGTCACTTCCCAATGTCATCTTGGGGAAACCCGAACTTGTTCGGGGAAAAGCTTCAGTTACATGGTTCCCCACAAGGGGTCAGGCCAGGGGCTGGAAATGAGGAGGAACATGATTTATGATTCCTGGGGATGGACCCCAGGAAAAATACTAGGGTGTCCCTACGTATCCCATTATGATGGGAATGAAGCCGTACATAGTTCTGGAAGCACAGTTTAATGTCATGCGGGATGATGAATAATCTGGCTGTGCTGGTGCACATCCTACCAAAACTGCTAAGCCCACGTGAGTCTTGGTCGATGTGGGAAATAAGAAGTAGTGGATGGAATTTCCCGACATAGGAAGTTACATGTTAGGGTGAATGGACAATCGGTGAATGTCGGCCCAATGATGCTAACTCGTCCATTTAGCACACCTAGATGCGCGAAGAAGTAAAGTCGAGTATGTTGGAATTCCACTTGAACATGAGGAAGTGGAAATGTGTGAATCATGATGATCGAAATCTGGATCACAATTAGGGTGGTGTGATGAAGAAGGATAACTATTTACTATATTCAAAACATAGTATCCATATTGCGTTATCCTTGGATGGAGACAGACAAATGAGGGTCGACCTCTGAGGATGTTCGAAACACGGGACCCGTCGCAAATGTCGCCCGAGATCTTTAGGGATGTTTACCCGAAATGGTAGGTGATCCAAGGTGGAATGAGAATAGGCTGTGAAGGGGGTCCCTTCGGATGTGGAAGAGGATGGTGATCCAAATAGCGAGCTCACGAATCATGGACATGGAACATGGGTAATTTCCATGTGCAAATTCCACACTTTGGGCTCTTTGTCAAAACACATCTGAATATAACAACGGGACGTATTAGATAGAGGGATTCGAGTCCCTTACCATAGAGAGATCTTAGTTTAGCGTCGTTGAATTCATACCATGGATGGTAGGAAACACGAGAGACACATGGTGGGGTAATTATAAAAACTAATGTGAATGTGAACCTGGGGCTCCGACCACCACGTGTTCCCTGTTAAGGTTCTAGGACAGGGGACCAGAAACGCGAGTTAAGCTGGGTTAGAGGCAAGGTGCACTGATGTTCCTACGTACCCCATGAGGATGGGGATCAAGCTACATATAGTTCTAGAGGCGGCATGGTAAGGTACCAATGCCAGGGAAAATGGGCGTGTGGGTGTGGACCTTGCACCAAAAGAAGCTGTATTTGATAAATCTTGTTTGTCCTTTAAGGTGAATGTTTTTTTGGTGAAGCGACGGACTAGGATAGAATGTCTCGGTATCTCCACAAGAATCAATCCGTATGCAGGCATTGCCAAATGGTATGATGGGTGAACAATACCAAACATGGTGTCCCCTTGAGTGAGGACATCACGATGTAGTGCCATTTTTCATCGTGCGGCCATGATGATAATTTCACAGTGGAGGGTCAGGTGATATGACAAGGTGACATAGTTTAAAGTCACATGGCTTGGATATGAAGGAATGTGCACGACATGATACAACATACCCGATGTGAAGGAGGACATAATCTCATACACACCATATGCAATTCCTCGAAAGGAGCCTCTGGCCAAGGGGCCAAAATATAGGTAAGAGGGTAAGGTGAAGGAGAAACTAGCTCCCAATTGAGATGGACCTGAAAACGAGACGCCCAGGGGGTCCTACGTATCCCATGAGGATCGGATTCAAGCTGTACATAGTTCTAAATGAGATCATAGTTTATGGTCTTAGGTATTAGACCATGGATGAGAGAATACATGGGAGGCACATGGTGCAGTCCTTTCAAAACCCGACATGATCGAGGACCCATGAGGTACTTGCTACACCATATGTTCCTCAGAGGGTTCGGGATGAGTGTCCGAAATAGAGGGTAGGATTTTAAATTCATGGGGCTGGACCCGAAGACGAGATGCTCGGCCAGTCCTACGTATCCCATGAGGATGGGAATCAAGCCGTGCATAGATCTGGAAGAGATCTTAGTTTAAGGTCTTAGAGCTCATAACATAGAGAAGCAAAAGCCCTCTAAGTAAGTGTAGACCACAACCCGATCCCTAAGACCATGTGAGTAAAACTTGGAGAGGGAAACAAGGGTGGAAGAGGTTTGTTGCACTACCTGGAAGGCACGCCAAAGGGAAATCGGTGCATTATCCCGAATGATTTTCTTTATCGCGTATTTTTTCCTCCTAACGTGTGAATACGCACTGAGGAATAGTACCAAGAGTTTTGAAGTTCAACATGGACATGATGAGGAGGAGAAGGATGTGAATAATGTAACCGCCATTTTTGCCTTAATGGGGTTGGTGTGGTGATGGAGGATAACTGTTGACCATGTTCTTAACACAATATCCATTTCACATTAGCCTGGAATGGGAAAAACAAATGAGCATTGACTGCTAACAATATTCGCATTGTGGGACTTGTATCAGCTTGTTGTCTGCAACCCTCGAGGACGTTGGCCCATAATGGTAGGAGAGCCCTTGGGCCTAGCATCCTTGCCACTTGGGGGTCCCTTCAGGTGTGAAAGGTGATGGAGGCCCTAATGAAGGGGAACACAAAGCCTGAAAAATGGGTGGAAGCATGTCTGAGAAGTGTCCGACATTCGAATTACTAAACCAGAGTACCCTTGGGCACATTGGTGAATCACCGAAGAGGATTGAGGGGCTCAACTTGAGAGAATCTGATTTGAAAAGATGAGTATAGAATAGGGGGTAGAGAATTCCTAGGAGGGAGAGATACGTGGAGTGGTCGTTACAAACTCGATGTGAATGAGTGAATAACCCCATACCACACCATATACTCCCTAAATATGAGTTTGGGTTGGGGCCCAAGATGGCCAAGGGGCCTGAGGCTGAGCCTCGGTCAGGAAGGCCAAGCCAGCTTGCAGTTTTACATCTTGTAGTGAGGACAAAGAGAGGAGTAAGGGATATCATACGGGGTGGTCTATGGTGTTGCAAATAACCCAATTTTAATGAGTACATAATCTCATACCACACCATACAACCCTAAATAGGAACTTTGGCTAGGGCCCAAGAAGGCCAAGGGGCCTGAGGCTGGGCCTCAGACAGCAAGGCCTGACCAGTTTGCAGTGTAACGTCTTGTTGGGAGGACGAAAAGAGGGATAAGATACCATAGACAAGAGAGGTGTATGCCACTGTGAATAACCCGATGTGAATGAGGTCATAATACCGTACCACACCATAAACTCTCATAAGAGAGAACCTGGGATGGGGGACCAAAAAGGCTAAGGGGCCTGAGGTTGGGCCTTATAAAGGAAGGCCATACACCCCCTTGTATGGTTACCACCTCATCATAGCTCCTAATCCCACGTGAGAAGTTCTTAGTGTGGGAAACAATGAGCGAGTCTCGGCTCCCCCCATCATATGGGGGACTAAAACCCGGATTTTCCCAAAGGGAGTTCGTCACTTAGAGATACAACAGGGAAGAATAAACCACTACAATCAATGTTTGGGACATCTTGGGGTGGTTCCAATGTAGCAGGACATCTGTTGACCATGTTCAAAACACAGCGTCCCAATAGTGACTTGAAATGTGAACAAAAAATGAACATCGACCATTGACCATATTCACAACGCGAGAATTGTATCGGCTTGTTTCTCAACATCCTTGAGGGCATTGGCCCGAAGTGGTAGGAGATCCCTCAGGCCTAAAATTCGTACCATTCGGGGGGCCTTCTGGATGGGGAAGATGATGGAGTCCCAATCAAAGGAGTGGGTGAAGCATAGTTGTACACATCTATGAAAGAGTAGATTGTCTCCAGGGAGTGGGACGTATGGCCGGATCAAGGTTAGATCGATTTGAATTGGGAAATAATTTTGCACCCCGACCATATGTCTTGACCCAAGGGGATGATTCTGGTGTTTGGGATGGGCCAATAGATGAAATGTCAGGGCGTTCCTACATATCCAATGAGGATGGGAATCAATCCATACATAGTTCTTGAAGGCCATTCATTTTAACGTCGTGCGGTGAGGACATGGAAGAGTAGAATAATTGGGAGTGGGAACACGGTGTGATCGTTATAATCCTCGAATGATTGGGTATAAGGACGCCTACACCATATCATGCAAAGATCCTTCGGGATAACTATACCGAGGGGGATAGACAATGAGAAGAGTTCGGGGGATGGGCTCAAGATGAGGTGTCTGAGCATTCCTGCATATCTCATGAAGATGGGAATCAATCCATACATAGTTCTCAAAATGCAGTTTAACGTCATGAAAGATGTTGCATAGTTTAAGGTCGTGTTGGACTAGACAGTTTAAGGTCATGTGGGACCGACGTGTAGTTTAGGGTCATCTGGGACCAATAGTTTAAGGTTGTGCAGGACCAGTAGTTTATGGTCATGCAGGACCAGCATGCAGTTTAGGGTCACGTAGGACCAGCCTGTTTAAGGTTGTGCAGGTCCAGGGTGCAGTTTAGGGTCATGAAGGACCAGCCGATTTATGGCCGTGCATGACCAGCGTCCAGTTTAGAGTCATGGAGGACCAGCCAATTTATGGTCGTCAAGGACCAGCGTGCGGTTTAGGGACATGCAGGCCCAGCTCTGAGGAGGAGGGCCTATGCGAGGTTACGGGACTGGTGCCACTAGTAGTAACTCTAGCTATCTAGGGGGTTCTATTTGGGCCACAGCAGCGAGCTCAGCTCTAGAAGCTCTCATTGCTGGGATTACAGGGGGAAACGGACGTGCCTGGATGGCCTGTTGCAGGGCTTCCTCAAGGCACTGGGCCTTGTTAGAGAAGTCTCAGAATCCTCTATGGTAGTTCTGGGTGATCAGAGAAGGAATCAGTTCCGTATTGACGTTCCCTAAGCACATCGTCAGTAGTTTCTCCTGAGTCAATGGAATGTCATGGGATTATGTAAGCCCATTCTACCGGGTGATCAAGTCTGCGACTTTCTCATCGGGACATTACTTGAACTTGAAGAGATCATCGATGCTGGTCTTCCAGGTGGTAGAGCTTAACTGGTAAAGGAATTGCCTGCGAAGGTCCTCCCATCTTGTTATAGATCCGATGGAGAGCTGGTTTTACCAGACGAATGTCGGACCCTCAAGTGTCTTAACAAAACAGTAGAGCTTTACAGCCTCCTGCTGCGCTAGAGTGCTTAACATGGGCCCACACCTTGAGTTGATGTGGGCCAGGTGCTTTGGTGGGTCCATCATCATGTTAAAGGGGTAGAAGGTGGGATTCCCAAAACCCGAAGGTGCCGACATATCATCCACCCATGCCGGGTATGGATTGACATCTAGTGGGATTACTACCTGTCACATTTCCAATGCCTCAAGGTGGGCTATGAGTGCTGCCATAAGATCATCTGGGTAGGGGTCCCGGTCTTGACAGGGATCCCTAACCACGAGCTCGTTACCAGGTTCTTCAACATGGTAGACAGGATCAGCGGATCGTGGAGCGGCTAGTGGATCGGCCCTTGGTGCTGCCGAGGGAGCCTGGGCGTGGTTACTTAGATTGTCACACCGTTCGAGAGGGTTTGGAGAGACATACCAAGCCCTCTTTCCATGAGCTCTAGATTCAGCCATGTCCATAAGAGCAGCCTGATCAACATTTCTTAGGGGCATCTCGCCGAGGGGTAGTTGTTCCTACCCTTGCTGCCCTGGCCTAGGATAACCGTAGTCGGGTCTTCGCTCTACAACGTGTTCAGCCATGAGTTCGTCGACCAACCTCTTTTTCTCAGCATGTTGATGGTGCAACGTGGCATTCTTAGGGTCCTCCTCCGTCTTCTGCACTGAGGTGGACGGGTTAGAGTACTTGACAGCTCGGACGTGCTCTTTTCCCTTACTGTCATTCCTACTGAGTACCAACACCTTAGTGGGCACCAGGAGACCTAGGAGGTTCCTATACTGATGAGTAATCCTCCCCGATGGGTCCAACAGTGGTGGCTCACCCTCAGGCGGTAAGTCTCCATCTAGAAGCTCCAGCTCATCCTTCTCGTCCACTATATCAGCCATGTTGACCATGACCCTTCCTGATGACATGTCCTCAATATCGCATATCAAGTCGGGCTGCCGCTGAATAGGACTGAAGAGGAGGGCAGCATACTGCCCCCAGCCACAGATTTTCACATTGGGTGTAGCCTCCCCTGATAAATTTGTGGAGTACCTTGATACTCTGAATGCATTGCTACTGAAGGGCCTCACAACAACCAGGTGACTCGGGGCACTAGGCCATAGGGAGCGCGGCCAGATCGACTAGACGACACTGCTAACTGATGTCTTCATAATTCTCTTGGCTCCTTGGATAGGCCAAAAACTGATGATTGAGATAGAAATGTGTCGCCAAATGGTGTAGCAGAAACACTCAGCTTCCTCTGGAGTGAGGGATTATGGTATACCAAAATCCTGAGCTGCCACGGGCTAGAACATCTCGAGGAAGTGGTCCACTGCAAGGATGCTCCAGAAGCTCCTCGGCTTCAGGGTATGGACCTTGATTTCCCCACTCGCCAACTGGGGGTGGTTGAGGAACTAGAAGCGGTAATGAGGAAGACCGCTGGGATGGCAGGCTGGCTAGTGGAGAATACGGCAAACGGGCTGACTGGCCACTGATTCTCAGGCAGTCCTCCGAAGAGTGCAACAACCTGGCTGCTACGTCGTGATAGGAGGGGATGATAGCCTACATTCCTGGATAAGGGCAAGGGGCTAGTGGTTATAGGCCGTGATGGTGCTCGCCTACCATTGGTCCTCATAATAGCTCTCTGTGATCTCTTGTGGATGTAGAGAGCGCTTCCGGTGAAGATTGTGGTGATTGCACGACCATAACCACCAGGGTCACCAAATTTTCGTCCTCCTGGATATACCTATGGAGGGATGTGGAAATCCTACATACCTCACATTCCAGGAGCACCAAGCTGATGTGGCTCATCCCTACCCCGACCCTTGACACAGATGAGTGAGGGGAGGGTTCTCGAGAAGAGTCATAATCCGTATCATAGTCTGATAAGCAGGCCAGTTTGATCTCCATCTGGGCCTTCCTAGGATTCTTCTTGTGGCGGGGATGAACCACCTTCCTTCCCCTGGGGGGATCCTCGGGACATGGCTGATTTCTAACACGGGGTCCTTCGGCTGCACTAGTGCTAGGGTAGAGAGGGTTTCCACCTGAGAAAGCCTAGGAGTGAGGATAACTGGGACAAATGTCGAAGGGGACATGGGGAGGACCTCCATGAATAGTGCTAGAGTGGTAAAAACCACCTCTGGGACCGGCAGGAGCAAGGGGAGGACCTCCATGCTTGGTGCGGGTAGATCGAGGCTTGCATTCACCCCTCTGGTTGCCAGGGTGAGGAAGAAATTCACCGGATGCTGAGAGGGCGTAGGGAGGATCTACACATTGGAGAGAGAACAGATGGATAATGTCACTGCACCGGTGGTAGGGAGCAGGAAGAACGACTCCATATATAGTGTAATGGGCACATGAGAGGCTTCTATGCCAAGCATCACTGTCGCGGGGCAGACCTCCATTCAGATTGGGGGTGGCACGGTGCGAACCTCCGTGCCGAGCCTCGAAGTGGGGAAGTCCCACGCTCTCTATGGTAGTGGTATGGGGATGAACTCCATATGGGGTGGCATCACTGTGGGTTGGTTCACAGTGACCACTGCTCGTGCCTGCGACCAGGAGAGTCGACCCATCCTACCCGTGCGACAATTGGGGCCCCGATCCTGGTTCGGTGTATAAGCTCCCCTGTATAGTGTATGTAGGGACTTGATGGTATGCGTCAGCGGTGGATCGGGGCATAGTATCTGTTGACTTTGATTCCCCTTGGTGGGTATCCTCCTCAGCTATTGCCCGACGCTGGTGTCGGGCCGGACGAGCCAGAGCTGGTGGTGTGGGTGCATAGCTTACCTACACCACCTTCAACTTGACTGGGCGGCGGTGCTGACATGGATTGGTGGGAGCCCTTGCTGGGAGCCCCTGGATCGAGACTCTGACCCGGCTGGGCCGGACATCGCCTACCTCACCAGTGTATGGGAGGGAGTCATCAAAGTGCTCCAGGGACAGGCTCCTGAAGTAGTTGTATGTCGAGGTGGGGAGAAATGGCTCCCTACGCAGCCCTCGAGGGTGGCTTTGACGGAGAGGCGTTGACGCCACGAATCCAGGCGGGCCATATCCCATGTTGGGATGATGCCCTCCTCCTTATAACGATGCACTAGGTCATTAATTACCCTTCATTGGATAAATTTTGATGGGGAGATAGGGCATGGGAACCCCACTGTCGTGGATGTAGAGGTCTTCTATGAAGCGGTGAAGCCGTGCAGAGCAGGTGTGCTAGCATTGTTCATGTCCCTACATAGTTGGGCGGGTGGTGATCGCATTCCTGTGGCAACAACCTATTTCCTGAGAAGCAGGGAGATGTACTCGTTAGTTCTAAAAGAAAAAAGGAATCGGCAACCAATGCCCCCAACGTCATCCCGTACACCATGACCGATAAGAGGGATCCACTCTGACAACATCACAGAACAGTATGTTCAATGTTCTACTACCCCAACTTTGGGTGAGTTTCATGACAGGCCCGCTATTTTCTTGGCGTGACCCGACGCCTGATATCTGGATCCGGTGGCACGTCAATCCATTGATTTCCCGAGTGCTACTAATCTCTATATTGAGGAGAATAATTTCACGACGGGTTCACCATTTATGTTTCTGATTCTTTCGTTGGGGAAGGCGTGTCTATCTCGTTCGGGGACAAGAGGCGTGGTCTTTGTTTCCCCTCATTAGTTCTTTCCAAAGCCAGGCAACATCCGCTCCATATTCAGGGATGTATGCTCCTTGATTAAAATGGGATGATGGGATGTCGATTCTTCCTTCCATGGATTCCTCCTCGGAACTCGTCCCCTAGTCCGGGTCTCCCACGTTTACTTAAGACATTGTTCATGAACTCTTCCTGGTGCCATATCGTCATGGACACCCATTAATTACGCCGGTCAGGGCAGCAACCTTCGCTTAGGGGAGTAGTCACACTTGGCATCACTGGCATGTCTGGATGTCGGGGATTGGTGTGTCTGTATTCTGTCCCTTATTATAGGGATACTTGAGGGCGTGGAAGCCTGAGGAATCCCAAATTGAATGCATGGAATCATATTCCATGGCCATGTATCTGAGGTATTCCTCAACTTCCCGTGTTTAACACAGGGTCTTCCACAAGTTTAACGTCCAACAGATATGGATCAGGCTGATCAGAACACTGAATATAGTGGATCAGATGGAGGAACCCCCTAAAGGGAACACCGATATTGGGGCCAACACATGGGTATCTTCACGAATCTTTTCAACCGGAACGGGGAATGGGGTGGCATGACTCCACCAAGATATGGCGGCCCAGGAAAGAATCATGATCGATGATGGAGTGGTTGAATGAATTGGGGTGTGAATGTGATAGAATCATCATGAGGCTGATGATGGTTTTGGGATTCAACATGGAAGAGGATTCCTACGTATCCCTTTGGCATGGAATCAAAGTCCTAGTATTTCATATGATGACGGCTTATCGCTGATTGGGGTTTTCAACGGCTTATCGCTAGATGAGGTTTCGATGGCTTACCACTGATTGAGGTTACAACGAATTACCACTACAGTGACAATGAATTACCGTTGAATGGAGTGGCAATGGCTTACTGCTATAGTGACAAAAACTTACCCTTTTATGGGGTGACAATAGCTTATCGATGGTGTGACAAAGGCTTACCGCTGAATGGAGTGACAACGGCTTACCACTGCAGTGACAATGGTTTACCACTGAATGGAGTGACAAAGGCTTACCACTGCAAGAGGTTCACAGTTTGACGTCATGTGGGACAGGGGTGAATCAACGTGAATAAGGACCTGGGGTCCAGGTGGATGGTTGTTGTGAACCTCAGGGAGGCTTCCTACGTACCTTTCCTTGGCAGGGATCAAAGTCCACGTAGTTCCGATGAAAAATTGGCTATCGAACTAAAACGAAGGGGTTTCGAGACAACTTGGTGTTGGGATAGAACCCTAGGGAGGCATCCTAAGTACCTTTCCTTGGAAAGGATAAAAGTTCTCATAGTTCAGATGATGGTTTGGGGCTTATGCTCTAGGGTTCCCAAGGTGTTTGTGAATCGACGTGAAGATGGTCGGGACGACTGGGTGGTGGGCTTGAACATCGTGGGGGATTCCTATGTACCATGCCTTGACATGGATCAAAGTCCTTGTAGTTCAGGATGGGGGGGGGGGGGGGGGGTCGGTGAACCGACGTGAAGGGGGGTCTGGGGTCCCATGGGTGGAAGGCGTGATCCTATTGGAGGATTCCTACGTACCCTACCATGGCAGGGATCAAATTCCATGTAGTTCAGTATGGAGGTGTGGGGTTTTTTCTCTCGGCTGCCCAGAGTGTTGTTGAACCGACGTGAGGGGGGTCGGAGCGACTGGGTGTTTGTGAAATTGAACCTTGTGGAGGCTTCCTACATACCCTACCTTGGCAGGGATCAAATTCCACGAAGTTCTGTTGAAGAAGGGGCTATCGGACCAAAACGAAGGGGTTTCGGGACAACTGGGTGTTGGGAATGAACCTCAGGGGGGATTCCTGCATACCTTGCCTCGGAAAGGATCAAAGTCCTCATATTTTTGATGGAGGTTTGTGGCTTATACTGTAGGCTTCCCACAATGTTATTGAACCGACGTGATGATGGTCGGGATGACCAGGTGGTGGGCTTGAACCTCGTGGAGGCTTCCTACGTACCATTCCTTTACATGGATCAATGTAATCGTAGTTTGGGATGGGGGTTCAGTGAACCGACGTGATGGGGGGTTGGGGTCCCGTGGGTGGTAGGCTTAAATATTATGGAGGCTCCCTATGTACCTTGACTTGGTAGGGATCAAAGTCCACGAAGTTCAGGATGGTGGTGTGGGGCTTATACTCTAGGCTGCCCAGGGTGTTGGTGAACTGACATCTGGGGGGTCGGAGCGACCGGGTTTTGATGGGCTTCAACATCGTCGAGGCTTCCTACGTACCCTTCCATGGCAGGGATAAAGGTCCACGTAGTTCCGGATGGATGTGTGGGGCTTATACTCTAGGCTGCCCAGGGTGTTGGTGAACCGACGTGAGGGGGGTCGGATTGACGGGGTGTTGGTGGGCATGAACCTCATGGAGGCTTCCTAGGCACCTTGTCCGGGAAGGGGTAAAAGTCAACATGGATCTAGATTAAAGTGTGGAGCTTATACTCTAGGCTTCCCAGGATGGATTTCATGGTCGTTGCTCACTCTAAGCCCACGTGAGTCATGATCGGTGTGAGAAACAAGAGATGGAAGAGACCCGACGATCACATCGCAAAAGGTGTGCCTATGGGAAATGAAGTGGGGCTTACACATGGTTAGCAGACCAGGGAGAGAAAGATTGGGACTTACTCCAGGATGGAGTCCTGGTGGTGACAAAGTATAGTGGGAGAGGGATTTGGGACTGAAGAAAGGAGAAGCATCATTCCCAACCACGCCCTTCGCTGGCCCTCGGGACCGAAGATGAAAGGAAGATAAGGGATGCTGCCTTCTAAAGAAAAGCTAGGGGATTACACTGAGACGGTCTCCCTTCCCCACCAGACAAATGCCACTCCCATAAGGAGGATATCAACCCCTCTGGAACTCAGTGGGCATGGATAATGTCCATGGTGGGGATACCCCACGTGCGAGGCATGGGGAAAGGTCATAGTTTAACGAAATGTGTTGAAGAAGTGGGTGTTTGGCAGTTTAACATCCCGCAGCTCAGACGAGGTGGGTTTCCCCCGCATCACAAGGACATATATAACCGGTACCCTCTGATCCATGGTGCAGAGAGGGGACATGCAAAGCCTTGGAGAGGGGGTGTCATGGAGCGAACCATCGAGGGGACCACGTTAGCATGGTTATGCGAAGAAGCAATATCCATTAGTGTTCCTATGTGAAGAAGAATGAGGTGAAGCAATGAAACAGGTAGTATTTTACAAGAGACTTTGAAGTCACATCATTCAAACCTGGAGGGTCACACAGGAAAAGGAATTTCCAAATAGAGGGGTTCATAGGTAGGGGCCTTGTGAAGCTCTGTTGTTCCGCATGGCGGAGGGCACTTGCGAAGCGGCGTGCTTCGCAAAGTGGGGTGCCATAGCCTATGCATTTGGAAGAGGTGCATATGGGAGGTGGTCCACATAGCAGAAAGGCATTCACGTAGCACTGCCTCATTGAGAAAATGTTCCTCGTGAAGCAAGGTATTGTGAAGAAATCTGATTCACGAAGTACAGGGACCCTGCCTTAGCATGTGGATCATGTGTACATGAAGGGTGTTTTGAAAAGCATTAAAGCGCTGCGATGACCAAGGTCCCCTTGGGGATCCTCTTACTTCACTAAGGCCCTTATGCGTTGCGATAGGAATCCCTTTCATAAGAGGGGATCAAAACGAGACAATGGGGAGGCACTTCGTGGAGCAGAAGTACCTCTAACAGCTCCTGGTTCGCAAAGTAGAAGGATGCTTCGCGATTCGGGAGATGGGAAGTCGAAACGTCTGATTTTACATCCCCTGGGATTAGGGGGATCCCGGTATTTATAGGCAAGAGGCATCGTGAAGTCCAGCTTACGCGGCACGAAGAGGGGCTTGGTTGCTTCGCGGCGGGTACACGAATGTCAAATACGGTCGCGAAGCGTCCCAGATCCTTTCTTCACGGCGGGCTCGCGAACGTCAAATGTCGTCACAAAGCGTCCCACCTCCTTGCTTTGCAGAGGGATCATGAACATCAAATTCAGTCGTGGAGTGTCCTGTCTCCTTACTTTGTGGCAGCCGCGGTGCTGGGGGGGGGGACTCCGCGAAATAGCTTCACGATGAAACCAATGGTGCTTTCTTTTTTGGCCGCTTCTCTGTCCCGAATTTTAAAACCAATAGAATGTTACCCCATGTATATTTCATACTAAGTTGATAATGTGTGTTATTTTGAAAACATTATTTAATGTATTATTTTTCCCTTGTCAGTAAAGTTACATGTATTGTATTTCATTCATGATTTATCATGGCCATGTGATATATAATTGTTATAAAACATTTTTTTAGACAATTAAAAAACAAATTTAAAAATGAAAATGTTGATTAATAATAACTTCATTGAATTTATATTCCATGAAAATAATATTATTATTTATATGTTTTTTTGTAATTATTACATTTCTTTAGTATTGATGTAATCATATTTTTTAAGCATGTGTTGGGATGATAATTATGGTGAATTTTTTTTCTAAATTTTTCGAAAATGATAAGAATTATTTGGGTAACCTATTTATAATTAAAATAGATTATATAATTAAAATAATTATTTTATGTTTGATATGAATACTAATAATGAAATAATTTATCTATAAATGTAATTTCATAAGGTGTTTTTTTGCGGGCATGTCTTACGATGAAAACAATTGTCTCAATACTATATAATTTCTATTATGGGAGAATTCAGAATATAACATGTTTGACATGTTTGGTTTAAATATGGAAGTAAAATATGGATACCCTTTCTATAGAATATAATATTGTTTTACCGTTGAATGAAATTATTAAAGAATTATTAGATTGAACAAAATAAAGAATGCAAAAAAGTAATACAATAAGAGAAATATTAATTTTGGTTTCATAAATCATGTTTTAATATGAGGATTATGAAATAATGTAGTTAGTGTAATGGGATATTCTTATTTATTAAAATGACATAGCATTTACATGTTCCCAAATTATTTTATTAATTAATTTCTTCGATAATGAGAAAAATCCAGAATTTCTTATTAAATAAATTTTACATGATGTGTGAGATAACATGTGTATAGTTTCATATTTAATGTGAATGCATTTTAGTTCTATTTTTATCAATTTTGTTGGTTTTAATAGGAAATGATGTTGAAATGTTGTTGTTTTTCTAGGTTTTCATTATTATTGCTTCATTGATGTAGTGATGTGTGTTGTTGAAAATTCTAGTTGTTGGAAAACATGATTGCTCTGTTATTATTGATGATAATGAGTCATGTGATGTAACTCAATGATTAATATCTCTAAAGATTAAATGTTTAATCACATATATATGTCTATGAACTAGTTACTCATGCAAAATTGTAAGTAAATGAGCATACACATGCTAAATGATTATGAAACATAGGGTAAATCTTTAGTGGTGAGTAGTGGAAGACAGAATTTGGGCTCATGTGTTGTACTTCCTCCAATGGCCTGAAGACCTTCATTTTTTTGATTTTTTTATAATCCACCTTTCAAGAGGTGAGGTGAAACCCATTCATGGCCGTAGGCATAAGTATTACATGGCCTAGAGGCCTTAGAAGAATTCATTGCCC
Source organism: Viscum album (assembly GCA_963277665.1). Taxonomy (NCBI): domain Eukaryota; kingdom Viridiplantae; phylum Streptophyta; class Magnoliopsida; order Santalales; family Viscaceae; genus Viscum; species Viscum album. The sequence continues at coordinate 360,240,695 of OY728150.1, forward strand.
ATAAGCTTAAAACATTACATAAAACCCAGACTAACAACTTGGTAATGCTCTTCCCCAGCATCTAAATTCAGAAATCATCTCTCCACCTTTTCATTGTCATTCGACTAGGATTTCTCGTTAATGTAGAGGCTTATCCCATTGTCAGCTGTAAAACCCTCTTATTCTTGAAATCCATTTAAATTTTTGATGGTGAATTCTCCTTCCTCATCCTCTTAATAGAGCTTGTTCCTTGTAGGTTGTCTGGTTTGAATCTACACATTAGGTGGCCCAAAGGCCTTAAGGAGTAATGAAGGCCTTTAGGTGACCAGAAGGCCTTACATACCAGAAGGCCTAGGTGGCGTGAAAAAAATAAAGCTCAGGGACTGAATCAGTGGCCCTGAGGCCCAAACAAAGGAATAGACTCAGCTACTACAGTTCCAAATAGTACCTTCTTCAGTTCCCACTACAATACCTTCTACAGTGACCCCATGAAATTATGCCTCCACCTGTACTAATTCTAGGTCTCTTGAATGCACTTTAGGAGTCCTCACAAACCAGGTTGAGGCTTCTGTGCATTTGGTACTTAATATTGAGTTACATTGTACGATGTGGACTAATATTTTGTGATGGCGATGAATAGAAATGTTGTGGAATGAGTGGGGCTATGATGTTATGGTCAGTTTTCATTGGATATGATGTTGGTTTTTTAAATTGGTTGTGTATTTTAGTGGATATGTTGTATATATGTTGTACCTTATGTTGGCTAGTTGAACGTGGTGGATTTGATATGTAGAGGAAGAAAGATAATACAATTGTGAGGATATGTCTTGTGTTGTGTTGTTGTGTGATCACATTTATAGAATTACCAACCTCCTATAAAATAGAAAATAAGAGGAATTCTATAATAAAAGAAAAATAGTACATTAAATTGAATGACGATGTGCTCACATCCCACACCTAAATCGTATTTATGGAATCTATATAAGTGTTTAACTATTATCCACATAGTTTTTTTAATTTGTATTCATCTTATATTTTTAGAATATGTTATGGCCTCTAATATATGAAGAGATAGAAACTATTCCCCCCATCAATATGTGTTATATTAAAGAAAATTTTAAAACCATATATGAAATTAAATTCTACCCAAAGTGGAAAATATCATGGTGTAGTGGATGTGTTTATTTGGTTGGAATGATTACGATAAATCAATGGCTGATTATATAAGTTTGTGTTTTAGTTAAGAGATTTTTTAGTTGGATAAGGTGGATTTTTTCAACCTCATGTGTTTTTTATTATTTGTGTAAGGTTTTTAAATTTTTCAAAATTTTAAGTTAATGGGTATTGATATTAACATAATATATATAATATCAGTGTTGTGTTTGTTAAATAATATAAAATTAATGAAATAATATAAACTTTTGGTGCATGTATGTTGTTTTGGGGGTCGTGTTAAATTTGAATGGTATGATATAATTCTAGAAATATTTTAGGTTTCTTATAAAAATCCAATTATTTTGATATTAAACATGTTTGAGTTTTAATTTACAGTAATGGGATGTTAAATTAAATCATTTAATGTATGGATAAGGATATTAATTATTATTTTGGTAGTCCATGTTGTTTAAGAAGTAATGATGTTTTTTAGTAAGTGGAGAATTTACATGAGTATTCCATCATTGGAAGTTCACTTCATGTAATGTAATGCAATTTAGTGGAACCCACTTGTCAAAAATATAATTATTTCTTTGGAAAAAGTTTCATCATTTCAACTATAACAATTATTTTATAAAAAAACATATATATAAAATTTTTCCTTTCCAAATTTGTTGGGAGTCTTTTTAAAAATATTTTATTGATAAATTCATTCTTATCGATAGTATACTCGGATCATCACCTATTTAAATTTGAAATGTTTTAAGTATAATATCAATGTTAATAAATAATTTTATAATCATGTTAATCAACATTGTTAATTACTTATTAATCATAATGATTTTTGAATTTTATAAATTAAAATTTTCAGAACAGATAAATGATGGCAAAAAAAGTTTTGATATCTATTTGATGTAATTCATTCAAGAATTTTTTGAAATGAAAGATATGATGTAACATCAATGATGAATCTTATGAAACTATGAATGGAATATGATGTACTGTATGATTAATTATTTCTATTAAAGTGTATTCATTTTTATCTAATCGTTTGATTCTAAAAATTAGTTGGAATGATTATTTATTGGTAGCATGATGATTTTATTTTCTTATAAGAACGAAGATTCTATGTTCAAATAACATTTGTTAAGAATTTGTTTTATAATCATTGTTTGTTGGGTTAGCTTTGGGTTTTCTTGTGGCTAGTTTGGATTCATGTAGTTTAATTATTGATTTTTTTATCTCTATATGGAATCCTTGAGTTTTTGACCTAATGAAATTCTCTTTCTATATTAGTATTTTACACCTTTTTGAAAGGTTTCTTACAGGGAGGGTGGCCTCATTGTTGTTTTTTTCTTCTATACATAGTGAGTTCATTTAAAGGTATCTCATGAGGTGTTTGTCCAAACCCACATTCTCATTCCCTAATGTAATTGAATTAATTTTTGGAGAAAAAAATGGTTAAGAGGAATCTTATGTAAAAACATAAACCATAATAATAATTAAATTATATCAATTATGGTGGTGGAGTTATGTATGGATGTCTTGATCTAAATGAAATGGAGAGGGGGATATAGCTGAGAAACATCTAGAGTAAAAAGTCATGCAGCGTGTAGAACTAAAATGCATTGTAAGGAATGGAGGCTTTGGATTTGGATGGTTAGGCTGATCCATAATTCTCTTATGGGTGCCTTTTTAGTTCTTCCAAAACTGAACCATGTGTGGTGTTGAAGAGTGAATGCATTGCGGAGATAAATTTTTTCAGGAGGGTTTGGTGTGGGATTGGTGGAGGATAATGGGAATATTTCCACTCTATAGTTTGGATCTACGGAATATTTTTTCCTCCTATGCCAAGGACTCCCACCTAACACCCATTTATAAGATCTTCAATCCAAGGATAACCATAAAACTCGATGGAAATTTTATGAGTGGGGTAATGGAATATTTATGAGTTATTTACTATAGTTGCATTTATTTTCACCCATTTTGAAGTGTGGTAACCTATATTGTGCCATTTTATTTTATATTCTAGACTACCAATAAATTCATAAATATTCATGGACAAAAAAATTTCTATCCATTCTCTTGTTTCTTGGGTGACTCAATTCTAACTTTCAGAGTTCTTTTTTATCCCCTAATTAGTGGATTTAATCACCTAACATGTACAATCAACATGTTATGATATTTGTTAATTCCAATCTTTAAGTTCTCAAAATTTTTAACTATATCATCATTTATAAGGGTTTTCCCTCTTATAATCATGGTTTTAATTGTTTTTGGAGTAAGGGAATAATGTGGTTTCTCCTATGATGGTAATGGTTGTATCTTATATTTTGGTTCTCAGTGGGGGTCCCTCTTTTCTATACCTATTTAGTGGATTAATAATATCCATTTGAGTTATGGGAACAGTTTTTATCATATAGATATATCGTATAGTAGTGGTTTTACAATATTTTATCTTTGGGAAGATGGATTTTCACTTTCCTACTAAAGATAAAGAAATGGTTAATTGAAATTAAAGGGTAAGGGTAATGATTCACATATACTTACATATTTTAATATTTTATTGATATTTAGATTTTATGGCCTTCTGGTCATGCTTAAATATTTTTTCTCTAGGGTCTTTATTATTACTGATTTGACATTTTTTGTGAAACCATTTTTGGTGTTTTCATTGAAATTAATTTAAATTAAATTTTCTAATCACTTATATTCAAAAAAATAATTGGATATATGTGTAAATATTGGGTTTTTTGAGAATTCCAAAAAAATAAAAAAGTGAATCATTTAAAATATATTTTAACTAAATCTAGAATGTGATGTGTGAATGTTGTGTAATTATTGTGATTTGTTTTGTGATCTATGAGGATATGATGTGTGTAATTTTTTTTTGTGAAGCAGTTGTGTTGTGTAAGGATGATGTGTTATAGTGTAGCTATTATAAGGAATGGAGGAGTTGAGATATGGTATATAGATGTTTTGGAAAAAAGGTGGTTGTGGTTGCCAAATGGTGGTGATTAAGGGATTAAAATAATGGGGTATATCATTTTTGTGATGTGTTGTGTTCTGTTAGTTTCCCATGAAATAATGGAATTAACATGATGTGGTTGATGAATGGTTTGATAAATAAAAGGGGATGTAAATAATGATTTTTGTTATGAGTGAAATAACCAGGTATCATAATGAAACAAATGGGATTACAATTGAAATGGTTAGTAAATGATAAGGAATGGGTTGAATAGTTAGTGAATGAATTGATTAAAATGGGATATGTGGTTTAATGAGGATGAAATTTATTGGGAAATAAATGAGATGGATATTAAAAATTGATCAAACATGTCAAATATGAAAAATGGAAAAAAATAAGAAATAAGATGAACTATGAAATTTGGATTGTTTCTTTTTTCATTGAGGTTTGTTGTGCAGCTATATGAATTTAATTATAGACTGAAAATTGTAAATGCTGTGAGGTTGATTGGTGATGTTGTGGGTGGGTTAGTTCAATTATGTGAAGCTATTGGTTGGGATTTTATAGGGAAATAAATGTTTATCATGTATTTTCATTCATATTTTCTATAGGTACCCACCTATGTATAGCCCCAAGTGATGAAAACCATATTTTTTGTTTTTTTATAGACTTGATGATGGTGGAGATGGAAAATTGGTGTAACAATATGGACTCTAGAAACCTGACTAGGTGGTTACTTTATAACATCACAAAACATATAAGGGGTATAATCTTGAAGAACTGATCATTTTGGTAATCATTTAGATCTAGATATATAAATGATACAAATTCGACATTGGGAATAAAATATAAAAAATAAAAAATGTAAACAATTTTCATAATTGAAACACATTCATTGGATTTAACTTCATTTCCTATAGAAAGGAAAAAAATAAGGATGTGATAATATTCTTAGTAAGGGTTACTTATAGTAGAATATATCCTTAGTAAATAATTATTAATCTATATATCTTGAAAAATTACTAATTTTTTTTATTTAATCACTTACATGATAATAAAATGGATCATTGAATAAGATAAATGAAAGAATCACATTGATAATAATAACAATATCTTAATTCTTAGTGATGGATTTTATTAATATTGGATTTCATGATCATAGACATAAAATACCTATATTTTCCAGACATTATTTCAATGATGTTTAATTGATGGGTAGGTATATTCCAAAAACCATTTAATTTGGAAAACTAATTTGCCTCATGATGTAACATTCAAATATTTACAATATTTTACTATTAGAATAAATGTACATTTAATATTAAAATTATCATTATGAAACACCATGTTACTCTATCATTACTACATGAATAATTTTTATATTTTTCTATAGTGAACATTAAGGCTAGCTTGAGTTACATGCAAAAATGACTTTTTTATATGGACTGTGTAAAACACAAGACAATGTTTTACTAAAGTAAAATATATTATAAAAAATATTATTATTTAATATAAAAACATATTACATTTTTGTAAAATTTTATTATATTAAAAGGATTAACTAACTTATAAAAATAAAATATTTAAATCAATGGTTACCAAAAAATTAAAAATGAATATAAATTCTAATTTTATATAGGGGAAATGTTTTTATACAAAACTATTTTCATACTCCAAAAATAATTTTTTCTTAATAAATTAAATTAATTGTTATTAGTGGATTATTTAAATGAAATATATATATATATTATATATTCAATCAATTAATTTTTACATTCATCTAATAGGTTTGATATGTACAAGATAAAAAAACCAATGTTTTTTATAAAAGATATATTTTTCTGAATGGAGTTTTTTATCTTTAAATTGTGAACCTATAATAAAACTAAATTTTGTAACATTTATTAATTTTAAATGAAAAAATAAATTTTTTAATTCATACTTTCAAAATTATATTTTGGTGTGTTTTTTGTATATTTTAGAGATGGTTTATTTTTCAATAAATAGTAAAACAATTCGGAATTTTAATTGAAAACTGGTATTTAGATTAAATAATTCATGAAGTTAAATTATTTTTTTCTTTTTTTAAATTTTAATTAGATTAATAATAAATATTTTTATTAAAATATATGTCATTGGAAAAATTTTTATATTGGATTTTGATATGAAAACACAGTGAAAATTTGAATATTCTCACTTTAAAACCCCTCATTCCCATCCATTCTAAAATATTTGTTTTAAATTAATTTATGACGATTCTGTAATTTGAATTGGAAAATTTTATTTCAAATTTTTAATCATAATAATTTACAATTTTACGTAAGGTCAAAATATTTTTTACCAAAAATATTATTGAATGTAATTGATAATAATTGCAAAAATTATGGTGAAAATGAGGTTACTTAGTGCATAATCATTAATCATAACGAAGCATATGACCTAGAAACATTTCCAAAACACATTTATGGTGATATATCCACAATATCCTACATTTTAAAAATTTTGGTTCATTATTGGATTCAGGATATGTAAGAGAGTCCACCCAATAGTGTTTAACTTTTAATATTTAATAGAATACCCTCCCCCTAACTTCTTATCACATCTCACTCCATTGGGATTATCCAAAACTAGCACAAATAATCTTACAACATCCCTATCCTCATCCATGAACCCTCATTTTGTGTAGAAATTAAACTAATTATACCTTTTTAGTATAAACCTAAAAGATTATATTGACACTCCGTTCCGTCATAGAGTCTCAAAGTGACAAAGGTAAATGCCTTAGAAAAATGAGGCGAAAACAAATGAAGAAAATCAATATTTCAAAGGATTGAACGTTGGATCACCCTAGTCAGACCAAGGATCCAACAATGCGAAACGTACTAGTGAACCCAATTCTAGAGTGTCGTCTACTTGCATGCCCCATCACTATTTTTCCCAAGGTATCATATTTTCCAATAAATATACCCTTGGGTCTTCATTTGTACAGAGAAATTTCCATGTAGCCTAATTGCTGCTCTGGTCAGCCAAGTGCTTCGCCCAAGTCTTCTGAAATATTCATGGTAGTTCATTAACATCTAGAGTGGAGTAATTGAAGGAGGATCATTGGACTTAATTTCTTTTAGTGTTTTCAATCCATAACACTTGTGCACATAAAAGATACCGTCCTCCCTAAATCAGAAACACTTCACACTATCTATTCCTCTAACATATACATAAACTTCCTAATTCTAGGAATACCTTTGAATACACATGAAGACATAAGCCAAGTCTCTCCCAATTATTAATATCTAGGTTTATTGTCGCTTAAGTGAACATTAGGTTCCCCAATAATAATTGCACAACCATACTTTCACGCCAATACCTAATTGGGTTCCCTACTTTGATTCACCGATTATTTTCAGTATACAAGCCATCATGCCTTATTTAAAGCCATTCATGGAAAGGATTCTTCTTCATTGTCTTCCTTATCCCAAAGGGATTATGCTTAAAATTTCACCAAAACCTCTGGAATTATCAAACCTTTGGGAAAGGAACATCAGGGTGTCTCTTATTTAGTTTTGTATATCTATAATCAGAGTGTTCCCACATTTGTTCCAAAATGGGGTTAGGATATATGGATTGTATGTGGATTTGTATATCCACAGTCTCATGGACAATTCTCCTAGGAACAGTGTTGGGGAGATCCCAGTTTATAGGATTAGGGTTTGGGTTCTGTACTCCCCCTTTATTCTCTAAGACCATGTTCCATAGGTCTTTGGTAGGGAAGCTATGATTCACATTTTCTTTTCTGTTAAAGAAATATAAAACTCTCCCTCCCCTACCAGAATCAATTCTAGGGAATCCTTCCTAGTTTATTCCCCTAGCCATTCAAGTAGTTGGTTTTAGTATTACCTATCTCTACTTCATTATCATTCACTCATTCCTTTCATTAGACCCTTTCCATTGTAAAGTGAATAAAGGGAAGTATTGTCGCCTCACCCACTTCTCCGGTCGCCACACCATCTTCCACCGTCACCATCATAGGCCCTCCCTCTTCCACCCACGGTGGATGAAAATGTGGGTGCATTTACTGAATCTATGACATCATATTGTTTCTCACACTGAGAATGACTCATATAGTCTTAGATATTTTTTATGACAATAACTTCTTCACTAACCATAAATAAACTCTGATAACTCTGATTCCCAACATAATTGGGATACATAGGAAGCCTTCTTAGGGAATATGATCAATGGATATCCTCTTATGAAATCCATCCATAATTCCATTAATCTGGGCAACCTCTAAGGAATAAACCCCAAATTAAACCTTCAAATTATAAAGGCATCTTCTTCACAAAGTAAACCAAAACTCATTTCTATCAAAGAACTATACTCTCCTATGAGACTTATTGAACTATGTGGTCTTTGATTCCCAACCAAATTGGATACGTAGGAATCCTCCTTGAGGTTTAAACCCAACAATTAAAATCAACCCTATTCTCCTTAGGCCATATTCCCAACAGTATCTAATCATACTTTGATACCCATTTTCATTCCGTGTTCCTTGGGATACATAGGCATAAGTCCCACAACAAACCTTGACTAAGAAACTTTTTCATAGATTTCCTTACCAAAAGATATTATACTTTATGGTTAGGTCCTTAGAACGTGACTTTAAAAGGTATGATGTGTCCCATTAAGCAACACCGAACAATGAAGGTTTTGATTCATTACACAAGGATACGTAGGTATCCCATTTTATGGGTACAATCCCAATATAAAAACAAAATTTCTTCTCTATGGATGAAAATCAATTCCATAGTGCTCCACTGTGTGTCTGAAAAACCATTTTCATCATAACGTTGACTAAAAAGAATCTCTAAATAGGATATGATAACATACCATTAATGGAGATCTTTGAATACATATGGATGTCTCCATTAATGATGAACCTCGAATACGTACAGATGATTCTGAATTTCACACATGCTCATAATTGATTAAAAATTCCAAGGGAAATCTATGTTATACATGGTGAATTAATAAGTATTCATGAAAATATCTCAAATTTAAAGAGAGTCAAATAGTGGAAATAATTCCTCCAAACAAAGTGTGTTATGAGTCGGACCTCCAATCCTCTTGACCAATGCATGTTTTTAAGTATTGTAAGTTCAAACTTAATGAACACATGCCTTTGGAAAGCAGGTCCCTTTTGGATAATGAACTGGTTGATGTTTCTGATTCAATGAATATATCTAATGGAAACATCTTGGTTATAGTGATTCGTAAACTAGTACACACATTCCAATGAACTAAAAAACAAATATGGTGAACCTAACGTGAATCCTTAACCAACATAATTGTGTTACCCATCAGAAAGGACCATATAAACTGATAAAGGAAGGACCGAAAATGGAATAATTGATGCATGTATCCATATAAAATATGTTTCTTAGTGGAGATTATTATTGTTTTCATCTTTTCTCAGAAATCTCTTCACTCAAAAATGGGTTCCTTCAATCATGAACCTCTGAATGCCCCGACCGCTGCTCAAGATGGATCTCCATCCACTGGAAAGATGTCATCACCAACTCTTCATCTTCAATGTTAGGTCTCCAATGTACTCGTAAGGGAATGTCATCAGAACAACACTTTCCCAACCTTGGAGGCTACCCGACGGGCTCTCCAGGTTAATAACAACCCTCGATCATCCGATTAGGGACAACTGATGGTCAAGACGTAGACGGTGCCAACCACCACCTTCAACTGTTTCAGGTCCTTATCTCAGTAACACAAACACTAGTCCCTCTGATACTATAGGGAAGTGGATCAAGAGGTCAGTCGTGGTATTAATTCAAAAAATCATGGATCCATCCTGAGGAATCCCTCTAACAATTGCTGCCTGCAGAATCATGTGGCAGTGAACCACCAACATGATGAGAGTGTTGAATTTAGTTGTCTATCCTAGGTCCCTCAGACCTAGGAACACAATAAAAACCACCAGGGACAATGTATGGTCATCAAGGAGCAGGTTTTTACCTTCTCCCCCTCCAGAGATGTCTATCAACCTAACTGGATGGAAAATAACATGCAGGCACATACACATTTCCATCCCAATTTTGCTTCCGAGAAAAATTGTCTGGAAGCAAGCAAAATATCCCTCCATGTAAATCTGTTAGAGTACCATGAACAAGAAGATACACCTATTTACAAATTATCATCCACTTAGAAGGCTCATCTAAGTACATTTATAGAATCCATCCAATCAAATGTGGTGGCAACAAGTAAAAAGTAACATACACCTAATTACACTCACCAATTCTTCTATCAGTCTCGTCTTCCAGTTTATAAAGAAGTATGTCAACCCTTCTTGATGGTAAATAGTCATCAGAGACATAAACTTGCTAGAATTATTCAAGCCTTCCAGCAGTCTTGTTTGGTAGCACTTGGAGAAGTCATTTAGAATTCTCCGATGACAAACCTGGGGCATACTCATCTCTCTACTCCCATTCGTAAATATTGTTAGTATCCAATAATAATAAAAGGAGGACAATAGCAGGAACATACACATACTTAAGATATGAAATGGATGTATATTCACATTTTGGGTGCTGAAGTCACTAAACACATCTTAGAATTGGTGAAAGGGAAGACACAAATTCCAGATCATATTCTAAAAGCATGATAGAATATCATAAAAAAACATCAGTAGTACCCGGGGAAAAGACACATAACACTCTCACCCCAATTGGTATGACACATCGACATTCCATCCTGGGTTAGATACATACCTCGGTTCCAGTCTAGGAGTGTTATGGGGCATACTCTAACATATCATATAGATCATAGGATCGGAAATATAAACCCTTTCCAATTGGAGGTAATCAGCTTATTCTGATGTCCACTCTAAGGAAGACAGATACATATGCCCATGATGACCACTTAGCCAAACAACTTGCCCCAGCTATGTGTAAGAGAGAATCCTAGAAGAAGTCTCACTAAACACATTTGGACAATAGAGAGCCAATCAGTGATGTGGCTCCTCTTAATGATGGATTTCTTGAAGCCCTTATACATTTATCTATTGGAGCTCAGGATCTTACCCTATCAATATCTAATTATGGGAGTAGAAGTAGTAATTCTGAAGATCCCTATTGAAAACATCATCATGAAGGATTGCTTCATGAGAATGTTTTCAATCCGGAGATCCTATCTCTAGATGAGATCCGTAGAAACCCTCCATGTGTCCAGAGGACCACAGAGTAGTTGGATTTATCCCTTGCTGTAATCCACCATGGTGGTCCTCCCCATGATGGAATTCACTGTGAATGTTCTCTCCATAGTACTATTTTTCATTGTCAAGAATGTTCATTAATTGGAAAAGATGTAATGAGAAATCCATGTTATATCGAGGCACTTCCCAACACAAGTCCATTACTGTCTGATGGTTTGTCATTAATGAGTGAAATACATTGTCATCTAGAAGAAATATTAAGGGAATGGTCATTTTCTGAACCTCCCTTGGGTCATTTGTTTTCTAATTTTTCATAAGAAAAAGCGACAGATTCCATTGTTTTTAATAAAACCATTTAGAAGCATCCACATTTGTTATACTAAGTGGATAATCCTCTAGTAAAATATAATTAATATATATTGAACAAGAGAAAGAAATTGGCTAAAGGAAATGTACCAATCATGTTTTGGCATTTAGAAAAAACTCAATACAACATTCCAGAATTGGGGGCATAAGATTGCATTCATGATGTCCACCTCAACATCTGACAAAGTATCTGTTATTTGGAAGCCCAATTATTACCCCAATGATGAATATAAATGATAGGTAAAGGTAACACAAAGATTTAATTTCCAATTCAACTTGACACCTATATCAGTTTTCTGACATCAAAATGTTGAGAAGTAGTAGGGAACCCATCAGTGTGCATGACTTTATGCACGAAAGAGGATACACTAGTCAATTTATAATACCACATATTGTGTTAGTATCAGAGGATGGGGTGTCCACAAAGCATTTCATTTTATTTCACTCCAAAATATCCAAAATCACACCAAAATTAGTCTCATGAAATGTTATTTCCCACAGTCAGCTACAATCAAAAAATTTTGTATGTAATCTAGTATATTCTAAAGAATAGGTCTCAACTATATTTCATCAGAGTTAGCCATAAAGAAAGAAAGCTATTGATATACATTTCATGAAGCATATGAGAATCTTATCCAAGCCTCCTTCTTTGAGGATGTTAGCCATCAGATGACACAAATTTCTAAAATATCATAGAAATATTTTGAAATATGTGATTTGAGTGGTTGTTGAACGATGCACCCAAGCAATTTCCAAACCCAAATTCACAAAAACAAAAGAGAATATATGAAAATCATAGCAATAAAAGCTCAATAGCCACCCCTTCATAATGGGATAGGGGATAGTTTAATTGAACAATAGAATTCGACAAACAATGTTCAGTGGTTTGAAGGAAATGAACATGAGCCATACTAGCTTGCAGGGATGGGGGATTTCACCTATCTAAAATCTCACTCTCAATGGAAGTGAGCTTTCTCTAGATTATGGAAGAGGACACAAAGAGAACATACAATGGAAGTTACCAAGGATTCTATTTGTGTTAGTGTTTATCAAACAGTTCCCGATAATTCAGCATATAAATGAAAAATGCCTCAGGGAAGATATAGAATGTGGTGATTTTATAAAGATTCCAATAGAATTCCATCAATGCATTATGTGTTAGTTTATTTCATTAACACCATTGCAGAAGATCCTTTAGATAATCATTCTAGTTCAAAGGAATCATAAGATGAAATTCTTGTCCATAACATGGTACACACATATGAAAATGAAGGAGGTGTGCATACCCAAAATCATAGGTTTACCCAGAATCTTGATATGACATCATTTCACTAACTCTCTCCCCTTCAAAAGGATTCTGAGAATGGGAAAGGAAAAAAATTCAGATCACATCTAACTTCTCCACTGGAGAAGGTCAATCTTTTTTACTTGAAGAAGTATTTTCACATTAATAAGGGGCTATGAATGATTTTAAACAACTCAATACAGAGTTACATCGATGTAGATTTTATGCTAGACATGCTCTCCATGAAGATCCTCAACTTGAAAATCTTGTATGAGCTCTTAAAAAAAGGATTTTGGTAAATATAGATGTGGATAATGAATTCCCTCCATTCGGTACACAACCATGGCATGAAAAAACATATCCTTATAGGACTATCCTCATGGTTTATCCAAGAAAAATACCAGCATCACCTCCACCAGTTGTTTTTCCGGTCGTTGCACTAGTTCAAACTCAAGTTGTTGTACTTATACATGTCCTAGTTCATATAGATATTCCCCAAATTCTTATGAACACAATTGATGGATTAAAAACTCGATTGGAAGCTATAGAATAATGTTATGTGCTAGTTCATCTGAAAAAGAGAGCTTACCATAAATGGGTGGATCGGATCCCTCCCCCACCAAATTTTGTGAATACCACATTCCCAATATTTAATTTTTCATTAGATTTAGAGAAAAACTTAATGAATTTCGTTTCTCATTGTTATCCCATGATGAGAACCCCTCAATAGTATGAAGAAGTAAATATTAGATGCTTTCTTCAATCATTTCAGGGGATAGCTTTTTTAGGTATACATGTTTTAAATCTCAATAAATTACTAGATGAGAAGATATCCTTCATAAACTTCATCTTCAATTTAGCTCAACTATAATGAATAAAAATGTTTCTGTCCTTAAGAATTTAAAACTAATAGAAAATTAAAGAGTTTCAGATTTCATTTCTCGAGTGAAAGGATTAAAATATTCCTTAAATATGGAACTCCCTGAGGAAGAGTTGCTGCCAATTTCGGCAAATAATGTGTGGGATGAGTTAAACACACCACTAATCCTTGTGAAATACATAAGAGGGTTTTGAGACCTTTCTTCAATTTCTAAATAGGTGGAGGATTCCATTATGGAAACTAAAGTTAAATATCCTATAATTACATCTACTCTTGGAAGGAGAACATGGAAAGCATAGGATGCTACAGTCACAGTCAAGAAAGAACTTGTACTAGTTTCCACTTCAAAACATTTATCATATCGAAGGGATCCACCTACTAAGCATCAGCAGAAACCACCACATCATCATGATGACCATAGAGATCAAATGAGGAAAAAATTTGAGAAGTTTAAGAAATTTTGTTATTCTTTTTGGAATGAATTTTTTTTCAATTACTTCATCTCAGCTATGGAAAACAATTTGGTTACGTTTCCAAGGTCGATGAAACCAAAAAAATAAAAAGATAAATATATTATAAATTATTTTCTCTTTCATCAAATGTTGTGGCATCTCATACATGAGTGTTTTCTTTTTAGAGACCTCCTGAAAAAAATGGAGGACTATGGATAAGTGAAACTAAAATGCTCATCATTCCAAGTAGCATGTGTTATTGATACTGATCTAGAGGACGAAGGCGAATATAAGGAATTCCATGGTAAAAATGAGAAGAAATATGATGATTGGATGATTACAAATATGATCATCTGAACTCATTCCATTATAAGAACATAGTTGAAACAACTAATTGTGTCTTCAACCATTTTTGCTACAACAAAACCACCTTCAATAGAAGATCTGTCCTCTAAAGTTCAATCATCAAAGAAGCTATGTGATCATAAGGAAAAAGCGCAGTCAAAAGAAAATAGTATTATGTCATAGGTAAATTTTTCCTTGACTCTAGAATATTTCATGTAATCTATTTCAATATCATAGGCACCGCCCCACCAAACGGCACAACCAGAACTGACCTATCAACCAAAATCTTTATCAGATAATGAATTGATCTTTAGATCCGTCAACATTATCCACTTAATGGATCCCTATGACAATGGTTATTCTAGTAATAATGAGCCTGATTTCGCTATACCTAACAGGGTAACTAGATGAAGAATACATGGTTGAGGATACATGTGAATGTGTGGGTATTATTGAAACCACTATTTTAATCCTACCCCTACTCAAACCATATATGCAGTTGAAGCTCATGGGAGATCCCTTCAGCGGGCTCAACAAGAATAGGGAGACTATTTCACGCATTACAGGTTCGGTCCTGACATGATTAATTTGGAGGAATGATAAAAGGATACACCATCATTCTCTCAGAAATTAGATATATGTAGTCAGTATAATATAACAAAACCCAGAGTATTTTTAGCTTCTGCTCTGGCATATTGTATATCTATATCTGAAGTATCAACTTCTATGGAACCTACAAAACTGAATCTCTATACTAGGAAACATAGTCCTATGGACCAAAATTACTATGATTTGAAATACCTATCCCATGTACCATCTAATTTTTCTTTTTTTGATTCCTTGAATTTTTCAAAAGTTCTTCAAGAAGCACTTATTTAGGCTTTGTCAAGTCCCCAAGTGTTTGAAACTGATGTTGATGCTACTGAGGTTTACCATATAGAGAATGATTCTATATAATATCATGTAGTTAAATCTTTTACTGATGAAATTGAATATGATTTTGTACATTTATATATCAAACCCTTGTATCTATTTGGTAGGGTAAATGACATTGGCATTCGACGAGCCTTTATTAATAATCGCTCAAGAGTCAACCTCACTCTTATTCGTACACTTCATCGATTAGGCATCACTGAATTTGACTTATCTCTTTCTACATTAGTGTTTCTAGGTTATGTCAAGAATGAGCAAGAACCACTAATCATGATTACACTTAGAACCCAGTATGGGGATCTTGTGTCTAATTTAGATTTTATGGTTGTTTGTTAGGAAATAACCGTTAACATTCTACATGGAAGTCGTTGGATATATAAACATGCATCCATTCCATGGTAATACAACCAATTTCGTATGTACTATTTAAATGGTAATGTTGGGACATTGTATGGTTACATTGCCTTGTTCAAAACATGTGAATAATTATATATTGAGGCAGAAATTTTTCACACGAAGGGACAAGGTCCATGACAAAGGAGGTAACCAGAATCTATGCTTCAAATGGCCTAGAAAAGATCCCACAAAACCCATTAAAATATTTAATTATAGATAATTTTTTTCTATCAATAAAAATTAAAACATAAACCCAAATTTGAGCACTCATCTAGTGACTTCCATAATGTGAATTGCAGAAATCAAACCTGACAACATGGGAGAAATTGTTGATTTACCTTGTAGTGATGAAAGCTTAAATGGGGATGTCTTAATTTCATCCAATAAACTTCAACAAGACTCTACATCACCAATTAGACTATAATAAGTTGTAGCAATACTAGAGAAAGATAAGTATGTTGATTCCCATCCCATTATATCCCCTTTAATGCTCCAGGATGACCCTTCATCATCAATAAGGTCAGAAATGGTTGACTCTACTTTAAGATATTCAAATACAAACTCTACCCGTAGCATATATATTTTTTCTACATCGCCTACTATGTATGTAGAAATACAAAAATTGAAACGTAAGGAAGAAGAAGAAAAAGATCTTAGGGACATTCGTCCAGAATTTGAGGAAGGTGTCTCTACCACTGTGGATGAGCTCGTAGAAATAAATCTTGGTAAAAAAGAAGATCAAATCCATACTCTAATTATTGGGTCCATTAACTTTGAAGAGAAATATATGTCTACATAATTTTTGAAGAAACATCAAGATATATTTTCATAGAAATATATAGAAATTACATGTCTTAATCCTAATGTATCCACTGATCATTTGGGTTTTCCAAAAGAGCATCGAGGATTTATGTAGGCAGCATGAAGAACACACCCGACTCATTCATCAAAAATTAAATCTGAAGTCGATGAACTTATCAAGGATATCTTTTTAAGGAGGTCCAATATCCCAAGTGGATGGATAAAATTTTCCAAGTTTAAAATAATAATAGAAAAATCATATTTTTGATTGATTTCAGAAATATTAACCTGAATTTTTTTAATGATGACTTTCTAGTTCTGATCGTAGAGATTTTAATTGATGCAACAGATACCTATGAATCACTTTCATTCTTTGATAGAATCATTGGGTAAAATGAAATCTTCATGGCCCCATAGGATAAAGACTCTAAATCCTTTAGATCCCCTCATGGTGTGTTTTTATATTAGGTAATTCCCTTCGTCTTAAAGAATGTAGGTGAAATATATCAATGTTTCATGAACCATATCATCAATCCCTTATTAGGAAAACTTTTTGTGTGTTATGTGGATGATCTGATAGTAAAATATTGACAACTTTCTAATCACATGGATAATTTGGAGACCATATTCAATAAACATCGACAACATGATTTGAATATGAATCCATTAAAATGTGCTTTCAGGGTATCCTCAGGATAATTCCTCGGCATCCTTCTATGACATCGTGGCATCAAAGTTGATCCTGAGAAGACCAAAGAAATACATGGCCTGTCAACGACTTAAAATTTGAGTGAATTAAGATGAATCCATGAATAGGTGGCCTATATCCTGCACATTATCTTAAATTTGGTAGGAAAGTGTTTACCCTTCACTAGATTAATGATGAAATGAGTCACTTATAAATGGACTAAGGACTACCCAGAGGCATTTGATACCCTCAAGAAATATCTCTTGAGTCCACTGATGTTAAGGACACTTGTTGATGGAAGAACACTTATTCTCCCTGTGACACCTTTAGAGGGATCACTGGGTGCCTTCCTTGTCCAAAAGAATGATGGTAGGAATGAAAAAAAACATTTACTATCTTAGTAAAACTATTCTTGACACAAAGACTCGATATATATGTATCTATTAGTTCTTCCTAGAAAAAATCTTTGCAGTTTAGAAATTGAAGCACTACATGCAATATCACGAGGTTCAATTGGTGTCTCGCAATAACTTGCTCAAATTTATCCTCAATCTTCCTATGTTTATAGGGTGTTTGGAATGGTGTGTAGTTATTTTATAACAGTTTGATATTCATTTTGTTCCACAAAAGGCAATAAAATTTCAACAATGGAAAATTTCTTTTTTGAACACCCATCTGTAGATAAGACATCATTGAATACTGAACATATTAATGAAGAGGAATTCTCTATTCAAGATAATTCCAAAAATTGGAAATATACATTGAGGGTTCTTCTAGATGTCCAACAGGGAAGGGAATGGGAAACCCTAAAATCAAAATAGTTTGGTTAGGAATTATACTTATTTACCCAGAAAAGGTGGTGTATTCATATTACTTCTTGTTGATATAAGGAGGTACCAAAAATGTGGTTGAATATCATGCTCTCATTGCTAACTAGATATTGTCACTCCTGGTACAAGTTAACCACCTTAATGTGAAAGGTGATTTAGAGTTGGAAATCAAACAAATCAATTGGAATTATGCTTTCAAAAAAGAAGAGTAAATCCTTTTGTGTGATTACATCAGAGGGTTAATGTCTGAATTTACATGAGAGACAAAATTTTCTTATCTCCAGCGATCACAAAATGCCTATGCTGAAGCACTTTTTAATACAGTCACAAACATGGAAAATCCAAATCATCATTACAAAATCATCATTGTTTCCCATTGTTATGTGGTATCACCTTTAATTCAAACTATAGTGGAGGATGTTAATTAAATTAGCCCTATTTAAAATCCATAAGGTTATACCATAAACGGATAAAACAAATCATGGAGTATCATCAAAATGAAGTATTTCTACAAGATAGAGATGAAAATGAACCGATCCAACAATGAGTGGACAATTTTACACTTTATGATAGTCCGGATTACAAGAAGTTCCTCTACAAACGAGGATTTGATGGAATCCCCTTTAGGTGTATTGATGGAGAATAAACTGTAGTAGTCATGAAAGAAGTACATGCAGGAGCTTATGGGGCTCACATGTTTGGGCATATGATTTCTTATCAAATCTAAAGGCATGTATACTTCTTACCTTCAATGATGCCGGATTATGCAAATTTTACCATGAAATTTCATCCATTCCAAGTGCATGAAATCATCACTCATCAACCCCCAAAGTTGTAGCAAACAAAAAAAATACTCTTGGCTGTTTGCAACATGGTGAATGGATGTAGTAGGACCATATACTCCAGCAACAGCTAAGTAGTTCAAGTATATTATTACTTCTACTGACTTCTTCTCCAAATGGGTTGAGGAAATACCTTTCAATTAAGTCAGATCCAAAAGCATTGTTAGTTTTTTCAAAACTAACATCATCACCAGATTTGGTGTCCCTCATTCTATATTGATGGAAAATGGAACCAATTTCTATCCTTTTGTTCTAAAGAAGTTATATCAAGAGCACAATATCAAATCCAACCATTCATCTCGCTATCATGCTATGTCCAATGGGAATATAGAGGCTTTAAATAAGACCATATAAAATATACTCCATAATTTGGTGGATAAAGATAATAAATCATGGCCTGATAAACTATTTCACGCTTTATGGGATTATCAGACTAGTACCTAAACTTCCACTCAGGAAACCACATATTGATTAGTGTACAGAATAGAAGTAGTTTTTCCAATTGAAATTTAATTTCCTTCACCCTGAGTTGAAATAATTGATGAGTTATCTACAGATGAAATGTCTCCAAAATTATTCTATGAGTTGGATTTTTTATACGTAAAATGATTGCATAAATTTAATCATTTAGAAGTCTATCATAACATAATAGCACTATATTTCAACAAGAAATATCTCCTCCATTAATTTCATCATAGATAATTGGTATTGGTCCTTTGGAATCCAATGATACCATGAATGAATCCTCCAATGTTTGAGTCAAAGTGGAAAGGACCATATTTCATATATAATGTCTACTCAAATTGAGATTATTACATAATAGTAACGGATGTAGAGCTTATTACAACTCCAACTAATGCAAGATTTTTTAAGAAATGAATTGTGTAACTGCACACTATGACCTATCTATATGACTCTAAAATGAACAACACAAAGTACTCATTGCAATACATTAAACTACATGACAACCATAAGCATCCATGCTGCATGAAAATAAAATGAAAATCATTTTTTTCCTTGTCACACGATGTTAAACTACTTGACATCATTTTTCCTCATTACATGACATTAAACCATACAATTAACATCCTATTTATTTGATGTTAATAACACTTATATGCAAGAATCATTGACATCACTGCTACTCTTTAGTGGAACATTAGTTCCATTTATCCCGATGTCAGAATCAGATCTGAATAATGGCCTTATTTCTAGATCTATGTGTGGCTTGATTCACATTTTCAATGAGACGTGTAGAGATGTATAGATCTCCAATCCTAGGCCTAGCTCCAACCACAAATATTTTTACTTTCCCATTCCTCCTCTTATATATGAACCAGATCTATACAAAGTTCTCTTTTAAGATACATGGTTTGATCTTCATACCATTTTGTGTCTTATGCTTAAGTAATCTTCTAGGATGTGTTTAAAGCCCCCGTATCAGACATCAAAATCAATTGGTGTGGAAAATAATTAATCAAGAACTATGTTTGGCTTCATTCTCAACTATATCAGATACATAGAGATTCATAGTTCTCCAATATTTGGCCCATCCAAGATACCCCCTATTCATTATGTCTGAACCAATCCTTTTTATGGAATGTTCATAGAACTACGTATGGATTGATTATCATCCATATGAGATACATAGTGACACATGGGATTAATTCAATGGTCCAACACAATATTCAATTTTTTACATTATAATCACTTCATCTATTCTCTGCATGACTCAAAACTGCACATCAAAAAGTCCTAACTTCATGACATTAAAATGAAAAGAACCCAAAGAACAACGTATGGCTCGATTTTCATCCCATTAACATAAATAGTTAACGATAGTCCTTAGTTCCTAGTACCATCCATAGGATAATGTTTTATCTATCATCCCCATATAATTAAAAATCTATGTGGAATACTTCATTTTGGGTTCTCTCCTTAGAGACACCACCAAGTATACCAGAAATATCCTTATTTTACATATGATTCAGATCTATATAAGGGAATCCAAAATCATGGACAATATTGATTCAAATATTTATCATATACATTTATAATTCCCTCTTTCATATTTGATACTCTTAATCTTGAATATTTTCGGATCTTCAAAATATTTCAAGTGGGTTTTGGTTGCAATGTTTTAGATATCTAAGAACACTTTTTCCTGACTATGAAGTACGTTCCATTTGGTTTTATTTCATAAGTTGCATATATAATGTGCCTATTAGTCAAAAGATGACACTATTTATCTATAGAGTATATTAACTAGTCATCCCTACATAATATAGCTCCCATAATGGGTTTTTCAAATAATGGTAATTACATTCTTTATTAAAGTGACTTTTTCCCCTTCAACCTTTGATAACAATATACATGAATCTGTATTTTAAAGAATTCATTCATGTATACTTTCCCAATTGCCTTTCTCATAATATAAATGTCTTCAAGACCATGGTTTAAACATTTTCCTCTCTATTTGTTCAAAGCTATATGAAATGACATTGGATCACTTAACCGCATATCATCTCTTGTTTCGACTTTTGGTCCTAGTTGTATGACCTAGAACTACAAATACCATACATCATAGGTTTGGGTAAAACCTTTTTCGAAATATTATTCCTCCGATTATTTGGAAATCATGACTAGAAATATTTTTTTTCCATATTCATGTACGTTTCTCCATAAACCGAACACTGTGCAGTGGAAAATTTGAATCTCCATAAATATTCTTCATATTTTAGTAATACATTGTAATTTTTTTTAAAACTATTGTGTGTGACTATGTCGTACATGCCCCTAGGTGACCTTGCATTAAATTTTCCTAAATAATAGGTTAGTTAGTCAATAGATGACACTATTTGGCAATGCAACATATGGACCAGTCAGCCCTACATATTACATCCCCCATAATGGGTTTGTCAAAAAATGGTAATTTCATTCTTAGAAAATAATTCCCCAAATGCCTTTATCATTTATCCACAACATTATTTGGATCCATAAATTCCAAAATCATAGTTTAAAATTCATCTCTTCCATACCTGAACGTGGTAGTATGTTTCCAAAAAAATTATCAAGAAATTGGGAGAGTATAAAACCATTGTTTAAAGCTAAAGACCGTAAAATTAAATCCACCCAATGTCCTCAAAACATGACTTAAAACTGCACAGTACTTTTTCTTCACTACATGACTTAAAATAGTATAGTACAATGTCCTCACTGCTTGACATAAAACAGCGTAGCCTGATATCAAAAATACCCATTTCTGACAAATTTTAACCATTTCTCATAAACCAAATTTTTGTAGAAGTGGTTTTCCTATTCATTACATATGTCGCCATTGATAACCCTATATTCTTAAAAGCCATTTCCTTAAAAAAAACAACCATTGTGGTATTGAGTCACCCAAATCTTATTTTCCATTGTCTATCAATAATAAAATGTTATGTTCCTAAGAGAACATTATCATGACAATGTTGTACATTAGCATAGATGCCTTTTATAAAATTGTACTACACAACAGGCCTATCAGTCCAAAAATGCAACAATTTAGCTATGCAACATACTCCCCAGTCAGCCCTGCATAATAAAAACCAATAATGGGTTTGTCAAATAATGGTATCCTCATTCTTGTAAAATACCTCTGTTATGTTTATTCAAGTTTTAGATTACATGACCATAAAAATCATGACTCAATACTCCCCTAGGAAATATTTAAATAATATTAGAGAAATTATTATCCATTGAGCCTTGTTTGGAATCTAATTTCAAAATTTATTGTTAATGATATTCAACCTTTAACACTATAACTTTCTGGTCTAACATGCATAAATCTAAATTGCAAATAATAAGAGACTTGGTACTCACCATATTGAAATCCCGAAAAGGGAACATGGGATAATAGTCGAGTTCTAGCTCACTAAAATATACATTTTTGTATGGTTAAGTTAATATTGAGAAATAAAAACTCAAACGATACAATGTTTTTACAATTGTCTATATAACCCCAGTAAAAAATAAAAATACCCTTACTAGGCCCATTAGCTTAGGTAAAAAAACTAGCATGAATGAAAGCACATATGATTAATGAAAAAATGGTTTTAATTTTTTAGTGAAAAATTCATAGAGGAGATTCCTCAAAATGGAGTATCTCTTTTTTCATAAATCACAAGAGGTTTTCTACATAACTTCACATTTGGTTACCAACCTATTGAGCCCCATCATCGGCCTGTTGAAGTATGTTTAGCCGACCTGCATCGTTCTTCTCAGCATGGTGAAGTTCTTACTTAGCATCTACAATGGATTTTTCACCATCCTTTGGGACTTCATCTATTGAATAATAAAGCTGGTCAAGCTCCCCAGTGACAATATCTAACGCTTTTTGAAGACGCTGATGCTGAAAAATATTTTCATTAATTTTCTACTTCAGTTCTTATATCATAGTTGTATGATTGGCCTTGGCATGGGATAATGATTCTTAGACTTCATCATTATTGATCAATAGTTTATTTTTTATTAGTTCTTTCTGAATCTTCCACTCTTGGTCCCTCTTTTAGAAAATATATTCCACTGCATTATGAATTTGACATTATTAAGAACCGTCAAATCCCATCCATATAAACAGGGGTGAAAGATGTGGAATTCTTGATGGCATTCCCTCAAGGAGAATTTCAGATGTTATCTTTAATATATTTTTCTATTCATTAAAATGAGCTGGACAAAGGGAATTTCGCTGTTCTGGGTCTGATTCAGAATCATTGTCATATGGAGGGAAATATTTTGGGATTAATTCACTTAATGAGGTGCCTTGTTCTTATCCTTCCATGATAGTGGTTTCTTCACCTCCTAATACTATATGAGATTATGTAGAGGCTTCACCTCAGGATTTAACCATTGAAGAAGATTATACTATATGGGGAATTATAAATTATTGTTATGGTTAGTTTCAAAAGATAACAAGAGTGAGAAAAATGACAATATCAATATATCTTACCTAACAATAGGTCACAGATTGAGAAGACGCATCCCTAATATTCTCAAATTCAATGATTTTGGATGATGTCTCTGAGTGAGGAATTCTTTCTTTAATTTGATCAAGATCCTCTTAAGGAATATTGGAAAGATTTAATATCAAAATATTCACTTGAGGCAATGTATCTGCAATTTTTGTATTGATAGTAATGTTTGAACTTCTTTTAAGCATCGTTGTGGAAACATTTTATTTAAATGGAACTTTATATTTCTACCCATCATGGATAGAAATTTAATCATAAGAGGATTAATAGGATGAAAAATGAAAACTACCATGTAGTTGGTTCTTTACAAGGAACATCATAATCTTCTAAGGCCTTTGGTATATTAACCTATAATAATAATTCTTCATAAAAAATTCCATGGATGATCATAGAACCCAATGATATCCCAGATCTCATGTTTGTCTCACTTGTTGGAGCACTTAGTGTGGTTTCTTTACAACCTTCCTCTGATAACCCTTGTCCTCGATTAGCTTCCTCAGCAACAATTTTGGGGTCACTACTAGTTATCACATGTTGTTCTGGTGAATGCAATGAACATAATGTATAACAAGATGAAAATATGTTATTGTAACATTTATTGTCTTTTGAAGCACTATTAATTTAACAAAGGTATTCTCTATTCCGATAGAAAGAATAGGAGTAGCGATGGGAACAAACATTGGTTCCTTTAGCCTCAATGACTCTTCAGAATCTATCGAGTTAAAAGGAACTTGTGCCTGTTCGAAAGCACCCTCCAATGTTCCACGAAACTAATTGGTAATTACTTTAACATGAAAAATAGAAGAAGCACTTTAAATTTCATGATGTTTATACACTTTTTCATGAATAAGTCTAAAATTCATGTTGCTCGAAAGGCTTAACACTATTAAGATAACGTTTAACCATGGTCTTCATTCTTCGATTATTTTCTTTCTTTTCCATCTTTGAAGGACATGCATCGTCATCTCCAAAAAAAATGTATTGGAGACTACAAGACCATTTATATCTCATCTTCCATGGCCTGTTGACCCAGAGATATCACTCACAATTCATAGGGTGATCCAGTGGATTCAAGAGCTTGTGCACCAGGGCTATATTGTGGCGATGGAATATCGGTAAGTTTTCCTTTAGCCAGCTTCATGTTAAAATTATTTTTCCCCTGAGTAACAAAGCTTTGAATAAATTCAAATTGCAAAGTATAAGAGAATATGCGAAAAAAGGAAACTTAAACCTTCAGGATCAACAAAATCATGCCATTATTCATCTAATTAACGGTCAATCCCTTCAATGGTACCATGATCTATCATTTCCTTCACCTGATTCATGGTGGGAATTGATTCGTCGTTTTCATATATGTGCATTTCTAGTTCTTGGATATAATTTATCACTTCATCACGATTTTTCTTAAATAGAATACTAGAAGAGGCCCACAGATCCCATATTCTTGGAATACATAACCCTTCACATAAATCTATACACATGGTTTTAGAATCATGATGAAAAAATTTCCATGTTTGAATAGCCTCTGGTCTTATATATTTAGTGCACATAACAGAGGGTTGTGAAGAATATCCTATAGTTTTGGATTTAATTTTCTTCCCGATTCCTGTAGTAATAGATGGGGGATGAGAAAATGAGACTATTCGCTCTTCAGAACGATGTCGACTAGATAGCCTTGGTATAACCTCAGTTGGGGTTGATGTGGGTGGATCTCTTAACTCAAACAGGTGGATTATATCTTGTATGACATTGCTTTATTTAATTTGGATCCTTGTAACCTCCACCCTCTTAATCTAACGATCCATTTCCTAGCAATGAATAATTAGATTCCATGCAGAAGGTTTCCTTCTTACTACCAGCCTTAATCCCCAATTGTGGGGAAACATGGTTTCATACCCCTTCAGGGTAAGATACGACCCAATTTTTAGAATACCAGATAGTCAATCTACTTATCACATCAATGACAGATAAATTAATAATAAACCCAGTTTTTTCCACAGATGTCAGAAAGCATAGATGTCAGGAAACCATCAGATGTTGCTCTAATTTGAAATTCATGGAAGGGGATATAGTAATTTGTTTCAGAAATTTTAATTGATGAGCGAATATATAAAGAGAATAGGCCTCACATATGATTTAACTATTAATCCTGGTGGCCAATATGCCATCTCTGAATGCTAACATATATGACCATAGCTCTAAGCTAGTCATCCCATCATCAAAGAATCACCCCATAAGTAGATTCCTATAAGGGAAAAGATGAAATTCCTTATACATACTCAACCATTCCTTTATATCATAAGAGTTTAGCAGAAATGGTGAAATACCAAATAAATAATGAACAGATGACTAGAAATAACATCCAAAGACCTCTACCCCACTTTGCATAGAAGAAGTTATGAAATGGGTGGTGATCCACCCCCATAACACATGGAATGGTCCCCCTATTCAGAAATAAGACTTCCCCATATAAATATTATTTAATCTCTTATGAATCTTTTCTAAAATAGTGGTGTCCAGCCATACCATACTCTTCTCGTCCAGCATGGCCGTGATAACAAATGATCATGGACTTACGCTTCCTTTGGTATCTTGAAACGGTAATAGATACATGCTGAGACACATGTACAGGAAACCATCATGGTGTGTCCTCATAGTAATTTTTTAATTGAATTCATACCCCCTCATTTCAAATTCTCCTTTATCTAATGTGTGCCAAAATGTGTCTGTTGTACCTCCTTTGTATACCTTTGGATATCTAGTTGGATGAGTTCAAGTGGGTCCTTTTTCAGTCTTATTTAAAAAGAATATTTCCATCAACTACTATAGATGAATACCAATTCTTCAATGGGACTTCGTTGTGGTCGTATTCCTAAGCATATAAAATATTTTCATCAACTTGTGAAATAATTATAGTGTATTTTCTAAGTCATTAATTGTCACCTTGGGAGGAATAAACTCATCATACATATCTCCAAGAATAGGAGCTCTAGTGATCTTGAAGACATCCAAAACATTGATGCCTACTTCTCCATGTCTCATATGGGAGGATTTAGTTTCTAGACTCCATCTTCATAGTAGCTCTGGAAAAAAATTATCAATCATGTATATGTAGGTTTTCCCTACCCATATATCCTCATAAATTACAACACCTTTTATGTCATCAGTAAACTCTACACACGTCTTTCACACCCAATGCACCCACATCCCAGTGGGTTTTACACCCAATCTGAGGAGGAAATCATAACTTATCTTCCATCCTATTGAAATATTTTTCTGAGAATATAGAAAGATGGGTGAATAGAAGTGTGGATAGAGCTCATGTGTAATTGCTTTCAAATCTGGAGCACATGAGTTGTGATGCATGAAATGGTCCTTATCTGTTGTCGTAGTGTTAATATATGACCCCGCTACAAAGACATTGGAAGATGAGAAATTAGTTTAGTATTGCAACCAAGAAAGTGGAATATAGTTTGTTGGGTCCAGAATATTGACATCCTATAGATGGAAATAACTATATAGGGGAAAATAATATCTCTCGGGAAAATTTTAGTGATATTTCTATAGATAGTTTTCCAAATCAGGGAGTGTGGTGCCACAGAAATCAAATTCATCCTGACCGACGACCATCATCATTTCATCAATTCTTTTACTGGCCAATTCATCAGTGTTTCTGATTATTTTTGGAGATATTGAACCTACAATAGATATCAACAATCATCTTTAATATAAGTTCATTTTTAATGTTTTGGTAAAGGAATTAAAAAAATTTGATAAAGAAATTATGGTGCAGAAGTCTAAACTTGGTGACAATGTATAAAACCGATGCACATGTTTAGTGCCCTAGTTCTAGCATTCAAATGAAAAACATAAAGAAGAAGCATGAATAAATAGGATTTTCAGAGAGGAAAGGAAATTCATGGTTATAGATGGATTTCTGGAAGTTGTTAGAATTTTCACAGATGTGAACCCAATATATATAAGTGATGTGAGTTACCTTTCATGTGAGAACCTTGCACTCTAATTTACCTTGAATATTGACACTTGCACGCCATAGTAACCAATTTTTTCTTATTCATAACTTTACCTCAGTTTAGGATCCTCTTTTCATTCCAGATACAATTAAGAGGGGGGATTTTGTTTCCACTTTGTTCCGTCACAGAGTCTCAAAGTGACAAAGGAAAATGCCTTAGAGAAAAGAGGGTAAAAAAATGATGAAAATAAATATTTGAAAAGTCTTGAATGTTGGATCTCTCTAGTTAGACCAAGGAGCTGTTGGCATGCAAGATACATACGCACCCCATCACCATTTCACCAAAGGTCTTATTTTTCCATAAAAAGAACCTTGGGGTCTTCATTTGTATGGACAAATTTCCCTGAATCCTAATTACTACTCTAGTCACCTTAGTTCTTTGACCAAGTCATTTGAAACATTCAAGGTAGTTATTTAACATCTAGTGAAGAGGAATTGAAGGACGGTAATTAGAATTAAGTATTTTTAGTTTTTGAAATCAATATCACTTGCGTGACTAAAAGTTCCAAACGTCCATAAATCAAAAACACTCGGGTGCCACCTATTCCTCTCACAGGAACATGAGCACCCAACTTTTGGGAATACCTATGAATACACTTGAAGGCTTCAGCCAAGTCTCACCTGTGTTTTATCATCCGGTTTTTCTGTCACTTAAGTGAACATCAGGTCTCCCAAGCCTACTTATGCACTCATACTTGAGTTCCAATACTTACTTGGGTGCCCTCCTTTAATTCACCTATTATCTTCAGTCTACAAGCCATCATGCATTCTTCAAATCCATTCATGGAAATTCTTTTTCTTCATTGGCTCCCTTGTCTGAAAGGGATTATGTTGAAAATTCCACCAAAACCTCTTAACTTATCAAACCATTGGGAAAGGCAAAATAATGTGTCTTTTATTTGGGTTTGTATATCCATAGTTAGAGTTTTCCAAAAAAATCACAATAGAGTTAGGATTCATGGAGTGTCTGTGTGTTTGTATATCCGCAATCACATGGAAATTTGTCCCAAGAACATTGCTGGGGATTTCCCAGTTTGGAGGATTAAGGTTTGGGTTCGGTCCTCCACTTTTAGTCTCTAAGACTTGGAACTTTAGGTATCTGGTAGGGAAAGCACATTTCACACTTAATTTTCCTTTCATGGAAAGGAAAATTCTCCCTCCCCTTCCAGGATCAATTTATGGGAAGATATCCTGGTGTAAGCCCCTAAATAGTCAATTAGGAGGTTGCAATCTTTCTCCTCTCTAATTCCTTCTCCTTTACTCATTAC
Organism: Viscum album; assembly: GCA_963277665.1. Classification (NCBI taxonomy): domain Eukaryota; kingdom Viridiplantae; phylum Streptophyta; class Magnoliopsida; order Santalales; family Viscaceae; genus Viscum; species Viscum album. The sequence goes on from OY728150.1 coordinate 360,270,147, forward strand.
TGACATGGTACTATTTCCCAATGCAAAGTGAATAGAGTGAAGGATTGTCGCATTTCCCTATTCCCTGGTTACATCACCCTCTCCCATAGTCACCATTGTAGGTGCACCCTCTTCCACCAGTGGAGGAGGAAAATTATGGGTGCTTTTGTTAAATCTTTGACATCCTCTTGTTTCTCACCCTGAGAATTGCTCACTTGGGCATATATATTTTTCATGATGACAAAATTTTCACAAACCATGAATGAAATGAAATCAATATGATTCCCACTATAATTTGGATATGTAGGAATCCTTCTCAGGGACCGAGTGCAATGGATATTCTTTTCAAGAATCCAACCATAATTACGTCAATCTGGTAATCCTCCTTAGGAGTAACCCCAAAATTAAACCCCAAAATTATTAAGGAATCTTTTTCAAGAAGTAATCCCAAAGACATTTTTCTCAAGGGACTATACTCTCCTATGAGACTTATCTAACTAAATAGGATTTGATTCCCATACAAATGGGATATGTAGGAAGCCTCCTTGAGGTTCAAACCCAAAAATCCAAATATACCTTGTTATCATTTCCCTATATTCTTGGAAGTGTCTAATATTAATTGGAAACACATATTCATTCCATGTTCCGTGGGCTGCTTAGGCATAAGTCCCACACCAATCATTGACTAATAATATTTCACTTACGTGTCGTTACCACATGACATTAAAATATACAGTTAGGTCCTTATCACATGACCATAAACAGTATGATGTGTCCCATTAAGCGGAAAACAAATATGAGGGTTTTGATTACTTTCACTAGGATACAAAGGAAGCCCATTTTATGTGCACAATTTCAATATATAAACAAACATTTCTCTCATTGGATGACAATAAATTCATGAGTGCCCAACTAAGTAGCTTATAAACTAGTATCATTATAACGATGATTAAAAATAATCTCTAAATAGTATATGAGAGGTACATTTAATGGAGAACCCCAAATACATACGAATGTATCCATTAATGAAGAACCTAGAATATATATGGATGATTCCGAAATCCACACATACTCATAATTGATTATAAATTCCAAGTGAAACCTACGTCATACATTCTGAATTAATATTTATTCGTTAAAATATCTAAAATTTATAAATAGAGTCCCGGAATAGACAATAATTCCCCCCAATAAAGGGTGTGGTGACTCTTACCTCCCATTCTCTCATCCAATGCATGTTCTTAAGTATCATATGCTTAAACTTAACTAACACATAACATTGGAAACCAAGTACCTTTTGGATAATGAAATTTTGGATGGTTCTGGTTCTATGAATAAATCCAATAGATACTACCTGGAAGTAGTGATTCTTAAACATGAACACACATTCCAAGGAACTACGAAACAGAGTCACATGAAGAAGAGGTATCAATTTTAAACGAGATTTTTTTTATTCTTTTATCCACAAATTAAATAAATATTATGTAATAATTATATAAAAAATAAATATAATAAATATAATAATTTGTTTTTATATTAAGATTAAATCCTAAAATACCACACACTTCCATCAAATGGGATATTTAATCATCATGCGTCTAAATGGAGGAATACCGCCTCGCGAATCGATAACATTTATTCTTACATTTCTACCAAAGAAGGATTGGAATAATGATAGATATAATGTTTATAAATGATATATATAATATATTCATTCTTTTGGAATTATTAATTAACTGGTACCTCCATGTTTACCATTTCTTTGGAATATGATAACATCATTTTTTGACGTTTGGACTACCGCCTCCTCAAAGGAGATGTGATTATTTCACGCTTTACATGAAAACAATTAAGAATGGTTTCAGTAAACAAATGTTATTAATATGACATTAATATGAAATTTTAATAATTATATACAATTATATGGTTTACTTTTCATTATTTTAAAAGAATGTGAAAATGGAAAGAGTGTTCATGCTTATGTATGGCCTACAACATCCAAAATAATGTATTTCATTTCCTATCTCCAAATATTATATATTACTATAAATAACTATATACAAACAATATACTATATATAAATCATGATTTAAATTCAGGATATAATGAAATCATGATCAAATTAACAGGAACAGAAAATTACAAGTGAAAACATATTCGAAAAAGTTAGTAATTAACACATAGAATTGTAAAAACAATGAATGATTATTAACAAATGAGTGATAATATATTATAAGAATATCATATATGATGTCTTAAATATAAATAAGGTTCTGGTATAGGATAATAACATGATTAAAACAATTTTATAGGATGTTAAAGGGTGTTCAACCTAAAAGGGAGTGCAAAGAAAGGGGATTTCTTGTCTCACATTTATTTCCACGAGACCTACGCCATATTAACCACATTTTTATTTTATGTGGTTTATATAATGCCACGTTGACAAGAAATATCATGAATACACCATTATTCATTGTAATATATGATTCAATTTTAATTATTTCATACATGTTGATTTGATTTGAAAATTAAAATGTTATAATGAAATATCACTTTATTTTGTGATTGTATATATTCTCTTGATAAAATCAATGTACTAAAGTAGTTTTCATTGGAAATTTCATTTCAACAAAATTTACAGACTATTTTTCATGGATATGTTCATCTGCTAAACTGTATAACATTTTTTTAGATAGTGTTTTCATTGATAATTATTTGATTATCTAGAGAAATATTTTTAAATTTGTATTCTCAACTCAATAAGGATATTTGATAAGGGAAATTATTCATTAATTAAATAAATTATTAGATATATGAGTACATATTTGGGAAATTTGTAATGGATGGGGATATGAAGTTATATATCCATCGATTCATCAATAGGTTCTCGTGAGAATAATCAGTTTTTCAAATTAAATGGGTTTATACCTACAGTATTAAATTGTCTTGAAAGAGGTCTTGAGGGTATATCAATTCATTTGCCTCCAAAATGACATAGAATAATTAAGAGTTTCCTTAATTGATGAGATTTTATATTTATTATTAATCCGTGATATTTTCTCATTTAAATTATCTATATATGAATTCCATTCACATTTTATTGTTTAAATGTCAAATGATTTAGTTTTTTATTCTGACATATTAATTATGCTTATTGATTCAATATTGATTCCATTGTACATTTCCTATGCTAATTATTTGAGCTCACCCATATTTTTTCCATTCCCTAGGATATGAAGATGAATACATGGAATTAGTTTCAAGAATGTAGAGATTTTAATTCATTTATGATTTATTCTCTTTCCCCAATGTATTATGGGTATCATAAATGTGATCTAGTTTTACAAAACTTCTAAACTAATTAAACATTATGGATTTAATTCCTTTTATATTGAAAACTAAATAAATAAAGGAACTAGCTTCTAGATTCTATTTTTATTGTATAATAGATGGTATCAAAGGTAGTTTAGTAGAATATTTGGAAACTACATTTTTGAAAAAAAGATTTCAGAACAAAACCCCAAGACAGAATTTAAGGATACTTATAGAAGAATAGCCGAAAGTAACCATGATTATGATTATGGGTTTAGATATGCATAAAATTTTCAATTTATGTTATTTATTTTAATAGTTTGGGGATTATACCTTATTTTTCATAATGATAGGATCTAATAATTTAAATTAAATTGTTTATAAATTGATCTTGAATGGAATAATGCTATTAATAATCATCGAAAATATAGGTATTTCCCTACTGTGGAAACCAATATGGCTTGTATTGGAACTGAATAAATTTTAGTCATATTATGGTATCTTTGTTGGGTTATGAAAAAATAAAAATTCACTGATAGAGAAACCTATTCAACAAAAGCATTCTCCAATGCTATATCACATTATACGACATAAGCCGCAATTGTAAAATAAAACTGCAATACAATTCTGGCAGAAAAATTGATTAAGTCTTTGGAAATGATATTTGTGGTCTTGGAATGTAGTTAAATTAAAATGGTTACAATTTTTAGGTATATTCACAAAGATGACATTGTTCAATTTTTTTTCTTTGATCAGGAATACCAGGGAGGAAGATGAAATTGATCTAATGGAATAAATGGCCTTCAATGGGACTGTCTTTTATAAGTAATTTATTCATTAGAAATAAATTTAGATGAAGGTAAAGTTCATTAGATTAATAAAAAATAAAGAATACATTTTCACATATTATAAAACTACCTCTACATGGTTGTCTAGGTATGCTATGGATTATATACACAACATGGACTGCAAGATTGGCCATTTCATTTAAGGTCTTCAGCAATGTATTTGAAGGCCATTAATCTCTCCGTATTTTTCATCATATGATGAGACCATTTTTTAGACCACCCAAATAAAGAATAAATTATATAAATATAATATATATAATTGAATACAAGATCGGAAGATATTATCAACGAACAATGAAAATGTTAATGCATCCAAGAAGAATATGAAAATGTAATGTTTTCCACCTTAAAAAAAACATGGAAAGAAGAACCTTGGAAACTTTTTGAAGTGTTTTGAAGTGTGTTATATGTGTGCATATAGGGGAAACCATGCACATTAATCCAAGGGGGAGAAAAAAAAATTCATAGTAGTACAACTGCAAGAAAATGGGACACTGTATAAACGAATGACCAAATCATTAGGATAAATCACCCCAAAAGAAGCTGATGGATCATTGTCAACATTACACTATTACCACAGATAAAGGCGAATGATCAATTTTATTTTTTGGGATTCCAAAATTTTGTCTTTGAAGTATTTTACCATTGATGTACTAGTTATCATTATTTTGAAATATGAATGAATTGTACGGTAGTAATAACTCATTAAGGATTTTAGAGAATTTGTTGTACACTACCAATGAACAAAAAGAAATGGTCCAGTGATAATTTTATATTCTTGGAAATCACATTATGGGGAACACATAATATGTTTTGGATTTTTGGATAATGATTATTGGATAACGATATGAATTATTTGGATAAAGTAAATTTGATAGTACTGAGTACCTCAGAATAGATTAATGCTTTTTAGAAAAAAGTGATTCATTCTATCATTTATGGAGTTTAATTAATTATTGGATTTATTTTATATAATAAATAATCCATATTTTAATTATTTAATACAGAATAATACATTTTTTCAATATTGTTTTGTGGTAATTTATGTTATTACCACATTTCAAGAGAATACACGATAAAGGTGTTCACATTTCTAGTATATGTTAATTAGAGAGATATTGCTTGTTTATTGAAGACAAAATATATGTTCAATTTGTATATTTAGTGACCTACCTTATAATGTGTTAGATCATAATATTTTCAAAAAGAAAAAAAAATTATGAAATGGTTTATATTGGTCTATGGATAAGTATTTAGAGATAAATTTATTACTTCACCATATGATGAAACCTTAGTTAATAGATGAAGTAGAAATAGTTCAATGCACAAACAAATGATAATATTTTTGTAAGTAAATAGATATTTATCATGTAATTATATTTCCTTACATTCTTATAATGTAAAATAATTCCTTAACTTTATGAAAAGGGTTTTTAAAAAAATATTCTGTACTATTATCACCAATTTTTATGATACCAATGATCTCAATGACACCTCGGGTTTACGTATTTCTGGTCAAAAACATTCTCATGAATAGGTTCTCTATTACTCTCCATCAGAACATGATAGCTATATTTCACTTATATGTCCATTTTTTCACTAATATTCTCATATTCAAAATCCTAGTTTTATGGTGGCCTTCTCATTTCCTTTTCCATCTAATTAATATGATATGTTATTTACTATATTTATTATGTGGTTTATTCAGAAAATTTTTATCAAATATCAATACCTTGACTACCAAGATCTAGTTTGAATTGTGAAGAACAAATTATTTTAAGTTGAGAAGAATGAAACACCTTAAGACATTACAATATTTTACTTTTAGAATAAATTTAATTTTGTTTCATGATTCCATATTATGAAACACCATGTTAAGATTACATTAGAAGAAACATAATGTTTTACTTCCTCTACATGGACCATCGAGGTTATATTTCGTTACACACAATAATGAATTCCATTGATGTCGTGTGTTACACACAAGATTGAGTTTTACTGAACAAAAAATATATTACTAAAATACTATTATTTATTATAATTAGATGCAACATAGCCATTAAATTATATGTTATAAATTAGATAGAATAAATCATAACAATATATGATTTAATTACATGGTTAAATATTAATCATAATGTAATATAAAATCCAATTTAATATAAAGGAAATGTTTTTATAAAAAACTATTATTATGCCTCCAATGATATTTTGTCTTAATAAATAAAATTTATTATTATTAGGGTGATATTAATTAAATTTATATATTATATTTTCAAACAATAATTTTTTTACATTCATAAAATAGGATTGATAGGCATAATATATTAATAAATCCAATTTTATAAATGAGAAGAAATATTTTTAAATTAATTTTCCCCTCCTTGTAATAGAAGACATATTTTAAACAAAATAGTAACATTTATAAATTTTATTTTAAAAAAACATCATTTTTTATATTGTATTTTCAAAATGTTCTTAGAGTGGAGTTTGAGTATTTTTATGAGAGTTGAAATTTTTATGAATATTGAAAAATACTGAAATTTAGTTGAAACTGAGTTTTCATGAAAAACAATTATGAGGTTATTATTTTTAACTGTATTAAATGTTTAATTATTTAAATTTTAAATCTATTTTTACAATTTATGTCATTGAAATAATTTTTATTTTGAATTTATATACAATAACATAGTGAACTTTTGAATATTCTCACTTTAAAACCCTGCATTATTATCCCATTTGTGTGATTAATTCTAAATTAATTTATGAAACCTTTTTTGATGTAATTTTGAAAATGGTATATATATTTGGATTCGTCATAAGTTATAATTTTTAGTATTTTTTATTATTTTTTGACAAAAAATATTAGTAAAATTAATTATCATTAATTATAGGGATTATAGTGAAAATTATATTATATAGTGGTTAAACTGTAATCATAAGGGGTTGAATGACCTAAACACTTTTAAAAACTCATTGGGTGGATTTGTTTCAAAAATATCCCCTCATGGATTGAATTTTTTTCATTATTGGAGGAAGATGTTGAAAGGGAGACATAGTGTTTACATATTTATATTTACAAGAATGTCACCCCCCCACTTATGTAGAATGCTAAAGCCCTTTCGGTCATCCAATAACATACTGAATAATTTTAAAAAAATCATTCCCTCATCTCAAAATCCTCAAAATGGGTGGAAATATAATGAAGGAATTATTTTGGTTTAATCCAAAAGGAGTTACCTGAAGAAGCAGTAACATTCTTCATAGAGCTCATTTGATTTTTTTTTCTACCACTTCAATTAAAATTATATGATCATTATTTAAAAAAATTACTATACTAAATATAATGATATTCAGTTATCTTATGTTTATGAACTACACTTTCAAACACTTTCATTAAACAGGATACACAATTATCGTTTGTTTGTATTGAAGACTACCACCTTATGAATTGATGTTGTTCATTATTGTATTCCAACCATTCATGGATGGAAAAAATAATGGTTTCATAGTTTATATATATTATTTATAAAATTGTAATGCTAATGGAATTATTATATACAACATACCTTCATGTATTTCATTTTTTGGGATTACGATTACATCTTTGGTGGATGTGTGGACTACCACCTTTTCAAAGTGATGTGATTCGCTCATTCTTTACATGAAATGTATTAAGGATTGTTTTAATATAAATATTTTAGGAATATCACTTAAATATGGTACTTAAATTATTATAAACATGAATATCATTTATGTTTCATATCATTAATATGATAAGAAAATGGTAATAACGTTCATATGTATGTATGACCTATCGTGTCCATGAACAATATATTTCATTTCCTGTTTCCAAATGTTATAGATTACTCTAAATACATATATACTGAATATATAATGTATTTAAATAATGATTTAATTTTTTTGGATGATTAACTCACGATCAATGTAAATGGAATTTTTTTTCAAAATATACTAAAACAATATGGAAATTAATGCACAAAATTGTGAAAATAATGAATTATTATTAACAAATTGGTAATAATATATTATAATAATGTCATATATGATATATTAAATTTTAATATGTTTCTAGTATATGTTAATAAATTTCATAAAACCATTAGTCACGAGTTCAAATGGCGTTGAACCCAAAAGGGGGTGTATGGTATGGGGATTTAAAGTCTCATTATTATTTTTGTGAGACTTATTCCATATTATACTCTTATTTATTTATTGTGGTGTGTATAAAAGTCATTTAAAATATTGTTTTGGGAATACTTAATTTAACATGTTATTATAGGTTTCAATTAGAATTATTCCAACCAAGGGGATTTTATTTCAAAATTAACAACTTATTATGAAATATAAATTTCTTTTGTGATTTTTTACTTTATGTTGATAAATTATCTTTATTGAATAAATTTTAATTATATATTAATTACTCCCAAAGCATACATACTATTTATCATGTTTATTTTCATTTCCAAAAACATTATACCAATATTTAAAAATGGGGTTTACTTTGATAATTCATTGATTATCTAGGAAAGTAATGAAAATTAATTATTCACTACTCAATACAGATATTAGTTAAGTAATATTGTTCATTAATTAAATAAATTATTATATATATGATGAATGTTCTTCTATGGAAGTGATGATTGGGGCCCGAACATTATATTTCCTCACAATGCATCGATGGGTTCTAATGAGACATATCAGGTGGGAAATATAAATAGATTTTTACCTATAGTATTAAACTTCCTTTTAAAAGGTCTTGATAGTATAGGTTCTCATGTTCCTAATACAAAAAAACCACTAATTATGTTGTACCTTCATTCAGAATACAATTATTGATATTTTCATCCATGATATCTTCTCTTTATCATTATTTATGGATTCATTTCATTAAAATTTTATAGAATAAATGGAATGTGTTTCAGTTATATACCTTTCCATATTGATTATGATTAGTAATTCATTTTTACTTCAACTATAATTTACCCTTACTAATAATTCAAGCTCACCCTAATATCGACTCTTTTCCTGCATGATATTAATAAAAATCATTGGATTTTTTTTAAAGGATGCTGATATTTTACATTATTTATAATTAATTTTATTTTCCCAATGTATTATGGGTGTCATGTATGAAATATAATTTTCCAAAAATTTATTTACTAATCAGCCCATTAATATTTGATTCCTTGTAATCATTCCAATGTAATAAATTATGGCACTGCCTCTAGGATTCTAGGGTCAGGTCATTAGACATGAGACCTACTGATACATAGAAGGGATATCTATAACTGGGACCTGCCCATCACTACATATCCAATACATTCCTCATATGTGGAGTGATCAATTTAATTCATTAACATAATTCCTTATAAATAAATATCTATATTATGAAAATTATATGGATTTAAATTTATTTCTCTTCTAAATCAAATATCTATATAAATAATACACCCTATAAATAAAATTTATATGGTTTAGGAAATAATCATCTTCAAGATACAATGAATATGAATATTTAAGAGAAATATAATTATAAAATGATAAAATTAAAGTTAATATATCATGAAAACGTTTATGAGAACAAAATTAATAAGACGTAAGAGATGATCATTGGTTCATAAAGAATACACCTTTTTTTATAAAAACATATAATTATGGATAATAAAGAGAATGGAAGAAAAAATTTAAATATTATGAATTAAATGGTATTCATTTAGACCCATTGAAATGGTGTAAATGAATCTAAATATCATATAATGGTAACGAAAATGGGGTAGTCCATTCTCGTCATACATATATTTGAACCATTCCCTTTGATTTTTTAATGAATGTTGAAAATATACCATTCAAGTGAAAATTAAATTATTCCATTAAATCGTTTTTTAAAAATTTAATTATATATTAAATTTTACTTAATAAATAATTTTAATAAATAAAAGTAATTTTATCATAAAAATTGAAAAATGCTGATATTAAAGAAAAACATATATGAATAAAATAAAAATAAAACATGTTTTTATTTTTAACATTTATCTAATTTATTCAACTACAAAGGGGAATAAAATTTCAAATAAAATATAAATTCCTATTAAATACTAAAAGGAGAAAAAATTAATGTCATATACAAAGGATAATAAATATGTTTCCTTTTAAAGAAAACAAGTGAAATCCCAATAAATGGGATCATAAAATTAATACTTACCTCATTTGTATCTATTAAACTGATAAACCTATAAATAAAATAAATGAATTGAAAATTTTTTTTTCGATAAAATATATTTTCTCATGATAAATATATCTATGAGGAAGTATATACACCACATACAAATTAATAGGTACATAATAACAAAAATGACTAAATGGAGTACAAATTTAGGCAAAATATCGTACCTAATGCTTCCTTTTGTTGAATACGATTTAACAAAGTGTATACAAGTTTAAATAATTTTATTAATTTATAAAATAATTGTATTCAAAATTATAATATAGTATATGATCTTGTTATATCATATTTTCATCTATTCTTTAATAAGATATCATTGTTAAAAATATTCCATGTTTTAATTACTTTATTTTATTATGTATGTTGTATCTTAGAAGATGATGTTCTTAAGAATATGATATTGTTACATAATACCCTTAATATTTTAAATTTTATAAATATAATATTTGTTCCTTAGATTCATTTTATTATCACCCTTAAAATTTTATCATGGAAAATGAATCACATCACTTTGTGGAGTTGGAATGTCATAAAATCTCATGTGTGATGTTATCATCACCTTAATGGCTGAAAGGGTAAGTAAGTGGATGATATATTAATTATATGGAATAAAAATTAAATTATAAATACCATATATATTCATTATTAACATTATTAATACTATCCATGTGATTTAGTTATAGAAAAAAATCTCATCAATTCACATGTCTATATTTTATGGTATACACGAGTAATGGTTTTGTTTTCCACAAAATGTAACATGAGATGGATAAATATTATGTCAATAACATAATAACATATCTCTATATGGGAGATACTAGTTATATTGTATTTCTATTTTTAGAGAATATTGATTGCAGTAGAGGTGAAGAAAAAATGAAAGATATTGGTGAAGATGTTTACCTTCTTATAGAAAAACCTCATTTTGATCTCCTATTAGGGACACCACGGCTGGATATTTAGGAATAACAACACCTCTAGAATTCAGAAATGGATTTTGGGGAGGATATTAGTATGGTTTGGTCATGATAAATAACTTGAGATGTGTGAATAAGTAATTGGACTTTTATTATATTTTTTAGTTATCATAGTGTCTATCATGGACTGAAAATTAAAATATTTTATTGGCTTCAATGGTAATGACAATCAAATGGATGTCAAGGTGGAATATGAGCACAACCTCGCATTTTTTAATTATGCAAGATAATTCAGATTTTCATTTACAACTGTAGAGTGTTTCAAAAATAGGATATACCACCCATTACTAAATAATGAAATGAAGTAAGAAGGCACAAAAAAGGAAAGGGTCATATCATTGAGAATGATGATCCCTCAAAAAACTATTAATAAAAAATGGGAGAAAAGAAAGATGACCTGAATTCCAAAAATGATAATAATGGAAAATTCCAGGCAATCTTGGAGGAAGAGGAATAAAATTAAGGTAAATTTTATGATATTTCTATTTAAATATCTTACATTTTTTTTGGTTATTGTCATTCAAACTCTATAGGATCATTCATTTGAAGATACAAAGGTCAGCAATTAATTAACAATTAAAGATATGATGTTAGTTCAACACCCATATTTGGGCAGAAATATTCACCCCAACACAATTCATAATACTACTAAGGAAGTATAGGAGGCTAGAGATGGAGATAAAGTGTCTTAATAAGACAAAAATAAAGAGTATGATGTTGAATATCCTCCTCAATAATACAATGTTGATGTTAGATCCATTATACAAATCAAACATGATCACCATCAAATATAAATAGAGAATACTAACAAGGCTATGTTTACCATAACATCAAATTATATGAAGAATTCTAATGACTAAGGTAACTTTTTAAAAAAAATACATAAATAGAAAAGTTGATGTTGAATTTCCACCACAACAATGCGATATTTAGGGCACTTCTATTAATGAAAGAATCCCCAAGAACCATCATATCTCATTACAGAAGACTAAAAAATGATGTTCCCAGCACACCGGATGGATTTAAATTAATTAATATGCATGAAAATATAGAGATATTGGAATATCCAAATAGTATTTCTGCTGGTGGAGTTTTAAATCCCTCACCATAAGAATTTATTAATATACATCAGAACTTTTGTGAAGATAAAATGACTCCCATATATGCCAAAATAGGTAAATATGAAACCATATTCTCTTATGACTCTTCTATGATGAACCAGGATAAATACTCATATTGTTAAAACACAAATAATTCCAATCCAATTAAGAAATAAAAATAGAGGAAGAACTATGGAGGTAAAACAAAGGGAGGTCCCAAACCAAAATGTAGGTCCAATTGAATATTATATATTGCAATTGTTAGGGTATTTTAAACACTAGAACCATCACCTATTTAGAAAAATTTGTTTACAATCACGGGGAAATTATTTTTATATTTCTGAGCAGAAATTTAATTTTTATTCTATTCTTTATGGTGTATATCACATTGCTTATACTTTTATCAGTACTACCACAATTAATTATTTTGTATAATATCTCTATATTTTTACTCACACTTCTGTAAATAATACTTGTTCATATAAAACTGATGATTCAACCTTCAACAATGAAATGACCTTACAAAACTCACGCATACTATTTACTTTTATTTGTTACAAAACTGGGTATTATGATAGGATATGTATTTGTAAGAACTGTTCTTTTTGAATAACCGAATTCACGATCTATCGGTTATCACAAGGTACATTAATTATATCCTCAAGAAAAGTGAAAAATGGATCCATCTCACTCCATTATTTCATCCAGGGAGCTTGAATCTTGCATCGAATACAATAAAATAATATATATCAACTTATTTGGGGCCAAATATACTTGGTATAGAAGCCATTAAAATAAGGAAGTAATAAGTAATATTGACAGATAGTTTACTAACAATAATTCCATTGATAAATTGGATACGATTTCTAAGATTACACTACCTAGATTTTATTTTGACCATAATATGATATTATGTAATCTGAGTACCAAAAGATCCAATCCCATCTTTCCTTTTAGATTCAATAACTCTGGACCACTATTACTGATTGGGATATCATTGTCAAAGAAACTAGGAATTCAATGAAACTGGTCCATGATTCCTTTTCATGTATCATGAAACTAAAATTCATAAAACAAAAATATAAAGGATTGGGAAAAGAAAAAAACAAACAAATTTATAATGACATTACATGTTTGGAATAAAAGCTTAATAAAATTATGGTTTTCTCTAGTAATTTTGATTTAGCATTTGACCCTTAGTAATAAATTGATCTCTATACTAAACTGAATTCTCTTATTTTAATTATATATAGTCTTCAATGAAAATATCATTAAAAATTTTCTTAGAGATGGTGACCATAAATCAAAATTCTACAATGTTGTGCAAATAATGAGGAGTTCTTGTAGGCCCCTTATCATTTTAAAAGATGGGAATAATATAATTGATAATGAGTAAGGTCTAAAATACAATATTTTCTATTACAATAAATATATATTTAAATGTACCAACATAAATAAATTCTTATTGTGTGATGTAATTAATGACATGGTTATCAAGAATGAGAACACCATCATGAAAGGTGTCCCACATGATCATGGAATAAAAGATGTTGTCTTGAGGCTGAAGCATGCATGTGTTCTATAACATGATGGATTTACCAAATTATATTTTCTGTACTTTTGGTATACAACTCATTTAGATGTCTTTAATTCTGTTAAATCATTTTTTCTAATGCAACCCTTACCCATGGTGTTAATTCCCAATTTATCTCTCTTATTCTAAAAGTGGAAAATGCCTCTAAAATTCACCTCTTCAGACCTATTTCTCTTATAAATAATATCTAACAAATAACTTCCAAACTCTTAATATATGGGATTGCTCCCATAGCTAATAAAATTAATTATTGGAACTTGTTTGGCCTTTTTAAAGGCATAACCATCAAATATTGCATTTTAATGGCCTTGGAATATATAAATCTCCTAAAGAATTCTTTTAGGGGAGGAATAATTACTATTAAACTTGAAATTAAGAAATACTTTGAACTATGTATTAGAACTTTATTTATATTATTCTCAACAATTTTGGTTTTAATGAAATTTTTTTCAATAAAATCAAAACACTATTGGAATCTTCTCACATTTCTATTGAATTTATTGGTTCAATGAATGGTTATTTCAATTTCACTAAATTTTTATGATATGGTGACCCACTCTCAGTAATTATTTTTACTATTTTAGAAGAATACATAAGAGAAATCGTCACATTTATTGTTAATCCCATTTTCCACTAGAAATCAGATTATTCCCTCTCATTTATTGTATGAAGATGACATTATCAAATTTTTACAAGGTGAAGAAAGAAATATAAAAAATATTAATGTTTCACTCTCACACTATGATTATGTTCCTGGTCAATCCATAAAAATTAAAGAATATTTTATTTACTTCGGATAATGATTTCCACTATCTATAAAAATTTTCATTATAAATGATCTAGGTATCGAAGAGGGATATTTCCCTTTACCATATCTTGAGGTCCCTATATTTTGGGGAAACACTAAAATTACCTACTTTAAAATATATTTTACCACATTAAAAATCAACCCTCTTCTTGGAATGGAAAATAATTACTTATGGATAGAAATATTTGTCTTTTCAAATAAATCGTTTTCTCGTTCTAGTTTTCGGCCATGAAACGCCCAATGACTCCATATCCAATGATTGATGGACCTGCTTTCCAAAGGGAGTTATTCACTGGATGGTCTGACCAGCGACTCTTAAGAACTCACATTGGTCGAGAGGATGGGAAGTCGGGCTCATCGCACCCTTTTTGGTGGGGAATTATTCCCAGTTCCGGGACTCTCTTATATATTTAAGACATATTCATATGTTCACGAATAATTGGTTTATACCCAAATAGAGTATCCATGGATTCAACCCTGGTGGGAAATGGTCAGCTGGGCGTAGGGGTTTGGAATCATTTATGCCTGAGGTTTACCATCCCTCATTGGATTAATGACCCAGAAGGGCTGCAACTCAATCGAAGAAGCACTAGGAGTGACTTGGTGAACCGATGTGGAGATGATCGGATTGACCGGGTGTTGGGCTTGAACCTCAGGGAGGATTCCTATGTACCCTGTCTAGGAGATAGGGATCAAAGACCGCATAGTTTGCTTAGGGGTTGGGGAACCGACGTGAAGAGAGACTATGTGATCTGATGGGTGGTGGGCTTGAACCTCATGGAGGCTTCCTACGTACCTTGTCTAGGAGGCAAGGACCAAAGACCACGTAGTTCGTATATATTGTTTAACGTCATGATGGATGAGGGTATACAGTTTAACATCATGTTGGATGAGGGTGGAACTCGACGCGAAGAAAAGACCAAGGGGTGGGCTTGAACCTTGTGGAGGCTTCCTACGTACCATGCCTTCACAAGGATCAAAGTCCTCGTAGTTCGATTTAACTTGGGGCTTACGCTCTGGGGCAGCCCGGAATGATTGATTGGGGATTACACTATGAGGAGGCCCATAAGGTCGGGGCTTACTTCGAGATGGACGCCCGAGGCGACAAAGCCCAGCGGGAGAGGGAAAGGGGGTGTTCCAGTTCCCATTTCCCCTATTATTCCCCAGGGAGATACCCGGGGAAGTACCAAGGTGCATGGGGATGGATGCCTTCAGATGGGTATGCCACCCCCACTCTGGGGAGGGGAGAAGTGCCCAACCGCTGAAGCATGTCGTCCTTCATCCTGTTGAGTCGAGGCAGGAAGGATGCTCTTGGGTTCAGACCCCGCATTACCGTGCGAATGTGAACCAATGCATGCTTCGGGAATCCGCCCAAGGGTCGGGGAAACCCCTTTTCCCCTATTTACGGTGGGTATGTGGAGTCAAAAAGGGGCACTGATGTGCCTGAATGTTATACCACATGGGTCCGGTGCCTCTGGCGGAGGCCTCAGCTTGGGGCTGATGAATATGCCAATGGGGGAGTCATAGAGGACCTGGCTGGATTGGAAGGATTTTACCTAGCCTTGGAAATGAGAACAACGAAGTATTTGGCTAGCCACTGAGAGGTATAGGTGGTGGCGCCCTTCATGTGGGGAAGTGCCACGCGGTTGGAGAAGCTGTCCGCGCACCAGGGTGGTCCGTGAACTGATTGGCGTCCCGCGAACCAGGGTGGTTCGCGGCTTCAGGTTCAATCTGTGAACCAGAGTGGTTCATGGCTTCGGGCTCAATCTGCGAACCAGGATGGTTCGTAGAGGGTTTCAGGAAGGCAGCAGATACCAAGGGCGGCGCCGATCAGAGGCTTGTCGGTTGGGGCTTCGCCCGCGGAGGAGGGTGCTCCGCGGTACGACGGATGGGAAAAGTGGCATAAACTCTCTGGTCCGCGGGGAAGTCATCCGCAGAGGGGGTATGGTTCACGGTTATCCTTTTTTTGTTATTTAGGTTCTCGGTTTACCAAATTATTATTCATTTTCCAATTCCTTCTTAATTCATATACCTATTGTGGTTCACGGGTGGGAATTTCACTGTTTGCGAAATCCAGATCCTTCCTTCAACCGATCTACTTCCTCCGAATCCGATTCTTGTTCTACAATCCATTCTTATTATCCCCTTGGTCTCCTTCTATGGAGTGGGGAAAGGAATGTATCTGTGGCCATGCGACACCTTTTTCGGAGGCCCATACCCGGTTCGCAGCTGACTTGGTCAATTCGCGATTCATGGTGGGTATTGATCGGTCCCCTCCTCCATGAGGTGATCTCAGGGAGTGCTCCACGGCTGTAGTGGGTTCCGCCTCCATTCCGCGAACGACAGCGGGTTCAGCTTGAACCGGTCAACATAGTCCGAAATTGGGGTGGTTCGCGACGATGAACCAGACCGGCGCCCATCCTGCTTCGCGACCACGGAGGCTCCCCAGCTCCATTTCGCGAACGACATCGGTTCACAGAGGGGGGGGGGGGGGGTGCCTTGCGGTGCCTGGCCACGTTATTCTTCCATGGACTGGTTCACGGACCGGTCCTTTGAGTCTCCTATTTGATTATTTTCCCCCAATTCATTTGGGGGATTTGGGTAAAATTTCCTTTGAGGATTTTTCAGGACCCTACAAATGCCCCCCATCGGAATGGGGTCCAATCAGAATAAAGAGGAGGCCATTTCGATGTAGAGTGGTCATGAAAATCGATGAGTGATTGGAAAATGCTCTAAATTTTGCCTGAGCCAAGGGACTCAGTGAACATAGTCTGACTATTTCTAGGGTTTTTAGGAAAACCCTAATTTTTTTTTCTCTTTTTCTCTTTTTAATTCCCTGATTTTTCCTGGGCCCATTTGGTATGGACCCAGCGGGTATAACCCTGATTTTTCTTAGGTCATCCTTTTTGGGTTTTCAGGCTAACAGGCTTTGTGCCTCCTTCTTCTGTGAGCGGTTTAATGTCCCACCGACAAGAGTATCATTTCTGATGTTTTAGGTCGAACAGCTTTGACCAAATATGGTGGGGCGAGGGACCTAATGGGGTTCAACTGATTAAAATATGTCTTAATAACCTTCAGAAACATGCGGGGGAAACATGTTTGAATTTGAGCAGCATGCAGGGCATGTCTCAGGGCATGGGAGCCGTGTCGGCGTACAGAAGTAGGAAGAAGATTTCCTAAGGAAAACTTGACTTTGGTAGACAAGTGAGGGGAGATAAATATGCAGATCCACTGAGGGCATGGTATGCATAGTCATACAAAGGTGTACTTAAGTCAAAGATTGCCCATTTCTGATGGCCAGGGGACTTCATGGAAGCCCAGCTTATGGAAACCATGATGGGTGGCATGAGAAGGAATGAAAACCACCTGAGGTAGCTCAGAATTGGTGTGTGACATCTGAAAGGGTTTTGGGAACATCCGTACTAATCAGGAGCGTTGTCCGAAGACCACCCCCATACGTGTTTAGTTAGCATAAGGGATGGTTGAGGATTGACGCAGTTTAAAGTCATGCGGCTGGGACATTATCTGAAATGGAGAGACATCTCATGGTTCTCGGTAATCTCGTCAAAGACATTTTTCCGCATTCAGGTAGGATTGTGAAAAAGGTTGGTAATCTATAGCTCAGAGGGTTTTCGAATCCCGGGATAGAAATGGGGGCTCAGAGGCCAAGAGGCATACGAAGAGAAGCATTTCCCAAGGAAAACTTGCATTTGGTAGATGGGCCAGGGGCGATCAATATACAGAGCTGCTGAGGGCATGGTATGAATAGTCATACAAAGGTGTCCTTAAGTCAGAGACTATCCACTTCCGATAGCCGAGAAACTTCAGGGAAGTTGAGATTTGGAACCACCAGGGGTGGCTTATGAGAGTTTGGATTTTTCTGAGTATAGAGTATGGTTTATAACTAGAGGGTGTCTAAGTACAGGGGAAATATCTAGACTAAAAATCCTGAGAACAGGTGAAGTAATTCTTTCTCACGCTGGTGTGAGGTGGTGGTTCATGTAGGTCTGACCCATGCACATGCAAGATAGAGAAAAGCCTTTGTTTCTTACTGAACCCGTGATAGGTTCGACCGTGCTGTTTAATGTCATGTGGTAAGGACGGGGAGCATTATTAAAGGGTTTTTGTGCAGTTTAACGTCATGCGGTGAGGATGGGGGGCATTATTAATGTGTTCGACCGTGCAGCTTAACGTCATGCGGCGAGGACATGGGGGAATTATTAAAGGGTTTTCGTGCAGTTTAACGTCATGCAGTGAGGACGGGGGGGCATTTTTGAAGGTCTCAATGCAGTTTAACGTCATGCAGCGAGGACAGAATGTTGTCGTGCAGTTTAACATCATGTGGTAAAGACGAAGATATCTTTAAGGGTTTCCGTGCCATTTAACATCATACGGTGAGGATGGGGGCATTATTACGAAGGCTTCGATTCATCAGAATGTAACTGGGCTTGAATACCTCAACATGCCCCAGACGTGGAAGGGGGGTTGATGGTGTAAATCATGGTTCCGGGGCTTCTTGGATCATGAAAGGCGATATGGTGTCTCTGAGGCCGGTAAGCGTACGGGGCTAGGAAGAGCACCGCCTGTAGAAATATTTCCTTTGATGGACGAGCCAGGGGATATCATTATACAGAGCCGCTGAGGGCATGGTATGCATAGTCCTACAAAGGTGTCCACGGGTCAATAACGTTCCACTTCCAACGGCCGTGAGTGGTTATGAGGATCCGCAATTGTCCGGGCCATGAAGTCTGTCATCTGGTGAGCAAATATCTGGGCATGTCGGGGATATTAGTCCCTAGCTGCTATTAAAGCTTAATGAGCCCCACTGCGCTGATTTATCTTGTTCGTGGGGGTGTGCCTTCACTCCGTGCAGTTTTAACGTCGTACGGTGAGGACGAAGTACTCCTAGTTTATCGGTCATAGAGCTCGGACCATTGGGTTACTATTTCTGCAGTCACTCAAAGGATAAATGGGTCAACATGTTCTGATATACTTAGAACAGAGTGGGGGATGAAGGTCGTAAACTACAACTTCAAGCTTTCCCGGATCAGGAGGGATGGTGTGGGGGCTCTGAGGCTGGTAGGCGTACGGAGCTAGGAGAAGTATCTCCCAAAGAAATCTTGCCTTTGATGGACGTTCCAGGGGCTATCATTATGAAGTGCCGCTGAGGGCATGGTATGAATAGTCGTACAAAGGTGTCCCCGGGTCGATAACTTTCCACTTCCGATGGCCATGAACGATTGTGAGAATCCCTGATTTCACCCAGTGCAGAGTTCGCCATGTGGGGATAATGGTGTCCAGGTATACAAAAAACATATTCACTGCAATTTTCCATTGAGTCAAAGTTGCATAGTCCTGGCTTGATGTTTGTTGATGCAGGTCGCTATATGAACCAATGACAAACACATTGGCTAGCCAGATAAGGATATCCTGGAAACATCTGGATGTGAAAGGGGGAATGAACTTGTAAACCACTTCAACATAAACTTCTGGATCAAGAGGTATGGCATGGGGGCTATGAGGCTGGTAAGCGTATGAGGCTAGGAGAAGTACCGCCTGATGAAATCTTGCCTTTGAAGGACGAGCCAGGGGCTATCATTATGCAGACCCGCTGAGGACATGGTATGCATAGTCGTACAAAGGTGTCCCTGGGTCGATAACTTTCCACTTCAGATGGCCATGAGTGGTTATGAAGATCCATAATTATCCAGGTCGTGGAGTCTAATGTATGGAAAGGATGTATCCAAATGTGCAAGGAGTATCTCCGTCTCGTATCACCATGTGCCTTGGGTGGGTCGCGACGAAGTCCGAGCAGTTTAACGTCACGCGGTGAGGACAAAATCCATGCAGTTTAACATCATGCGGTGAGGACGAAGGTGACCTGACGTGAAAGACAATGGAGGGGTCTGTGCAGTTTAACGTCGTGCGGTGGGGACAACTTCCGCGTAGTTTAACATCATGAAGTAAGGATGAAGATCTACACGCCGTGCAGGTCTAGTCTGTACATGGGGGAAGGAAGGCATTTTTTTAGGAGGTTGTTCCAAGATTGGGGATCCTGGCGTCGCTACGTATCCTGCAAGGGCAGGAATCAAGCCGTGCGTTGTTCTTTGGATACCATACAGTTTAATCGTCATGTGGTTAGGTTGATGAGCACACCCTGTGCAGGTCTAGTCCATGCACGGGGGGAGGGGAATTCTTAATTCTTCTTCATCAGTGCAGTTTATCAATGTGCGGTAAGGAAGAACTCCATACAGTTTAACGTCACGCGGTGAGGACGTGAATACACCCTGCGCAAGTCTGGTCCGTACACATGGGAATATGAACTTTTGTTTTTATCTTTTTTCTTTGAGGTGGCTGGGCTAGTGTGTGGAATTATGGCGTCACTACCTATCCTGTGAGGGCAGGAATCAAGCCTCACATAGATCTCTGAAGGACGATACACCCTATGTTGGTCTGGTCCATACACAGGGGAAGAGAGCATTTTGAGGTGGCTGGGCCAGGATAGGGAATCCCAGCGTCACTACGTATCCTGCAAGGGCAGGAATCATGCCATACATATTTCTGTGTAAAGATGATACAACCCGTGCAGGTCTGGTCCATGCATGGGGGAAATGGGATATATTTTCTTGAGGTTGTTAGGCCCGGATGGGGAATCCCAGCGTCGCTACGTATCCTGAAAGGGCAAGAATCAAGCCTCACGTAGTTCTGTGTAAAGACGATATACCCTATGCAGGTCTGGTCCAAACACAGGGTAAGAGGGAATTTTTGAGGTGGCTGGTCCAGGATAGGGAATCCCGGCGTCTCTATGTATCTTGCAAGGGCAGGAATCAAGCTGTTTGAAGTTCTGTGTAAAGATGATACACCCCGTGCAGGTCTGGTCCATGCACGGGGGAAAGGGGACATTTTTTTGAGGTGGCTGGGCTAGGATAGGGAATCCTGGTGTCGCTACGTATCCTGCAAGGGCAGGAATCAATCCGTACACAGTTCTATGAAATCCGTGCAGTTTAACGTCATTCGGTAAGGACGAGGTCCTTACAGTTTAACATCTTGTGGTTAGGATGATGGGGAATTATTAGATTCCATGTAGTTTGACGTCATGCAGTGAGGAAGAGGTGCTTGGCAGTTTAATGTCATACAGCTCGGACAATGTGTACATCTCTTTTTTTTCATCCATGCAGTTTATCGTCTTGCGGAAAGGACGAACTCCATGCATGTTAACGTCGTGCAGTGAGGACGTACTCCATGAAGTTTAACGTCGTGCGGTGAGGACGTTCTCCATGAAGTTTAATGTCATGCGGTGAGGACATACTCCATGTAGTTTAACGTCGTGTGGTGAGGACATGAATACTTCTCGGCCTCTATGCGAAATACTTCCTTAGGAATCTCGCATTGGTCGGAGTTGTAGTTAATTTCCCATCCATGGAGATCAGGGCATATGCTCCATTGGAGTAGACCTTGTGTATAACATATGGTCCCTACCACTTGGGTTCCAAC
Organism: Viscum album; assembly: GCA_963277665.1. Lineage (NCBI taxonomy): Eukaryota > Viridiplantae > Streptophyta > Magnoliopsida > Santalales > Viscaceae > Viscum > Viscum album. Next base: position 360,292,506 of record OY728150.1, read on the forward strand.
TTTGGAGGCTTCTTGCTGGGTATCATTGGGGCCCAGAGAACCAACACTAATTATCCTTCCAAGAAATACTGGAGGTGGATCTTTTTGTTGAAGACTCGTGCGATCCGCTTCTGGTATACCTCTTTGTGGTGCAGAGTGTGCAACCGCTTCTCGTCCAGCTGTTCCAATTCACCTAACCACTTTTCTGACTACTCATCATTGGATAGTAGATCACAGATGGAAACACGGAGTGAGGGAAGTTGAAGTTCAATTGGCAGGACCGACTCTGTGCCGTACACCAATGAGTACAAGGTAGACTGAGTAGCGGTGCAGATTGTTGTTCGATAAGACCACAATACATGGAGGAGTTTATCCGACCATGAATTCTTGTCTTTTTCCACCATTTTCTAGAGGATGTTAGACAGGGTCTTGTTGAAAGCTTATATCTATCCGTTGGCCGCTACATTGTAGCAGGATGAGTGGTTAGCCTTGATAACATACTTGTGGTATAGCTTCTCCAACTCGGAAGAATAGAAATTGGTGACGTTGCCCGTCAGTATAGTATGAGGGACACCAAATCTGGTGATGATATTGTTCTTCACGAAGCTGACAATATTTCTTGCCTTGACTTCTTTGAGGGGTATGGATTCTGCCCATTTGGAAAAGAATTCGATCGTCGGGAGGATATACTTCAGCTGTTTGGTCGTGGCGGGAGGATATGGTCCCACGACCTCCATCCCCCAAACAGCAAACGTCAAGGAGTACTTAGCTTGATGAAGTAACTCTAGGGACTGGTGTATGAATTTGGCATGGATCTGGCATGAGTGGCATTTTGAAGTTAAATGCTCACAGTCTCGTGCCATTGTGGGCCAGTACTACCCAAGCCTTCGAACTTAAAGGGAGAGCATGGTCCTTGGTTGATGTGGTCCACATGCTCTTGCATGTACTTCAGTCATGACGGCGGAAGTTTCTTCCCTGTCAATGCATCTGAGGAGCACTCCATCGAGGCCTCGTTTGTAGAGGGCCTCTTGCTGACCTGCGCCGCCATATAAGACAAAATTTCTTTCCCTTCTCCGTATTTTCTCTCGTTCAGCCCTGCCTGATGCATCCTCTCCCCATTGAAGGTAGTTTGTGATGGGGGTCATCCAGCCGGTAGCAGGAGCATATGGCTTGGGGACAGGACTAACTTCGTGGATCTCTTCCATCTTAGCCTGAATAAATGGCAATACCATTCGACGGTGAGCAATACTGATGACCATTTCATCCCGGTCTGGGTCGGCTAGGGTTGTGGCCGCGTTGGCTAATGTGTCAGCCTGAGCGTTCTGGGACTGGGGAATATAAGTCAATGTTGGTTCTGTGGATAACTCAACCATTAACCCTCGTACATAGTCAAACAAGGGGATCAATTCCTCATTTTTAATAGCATAGTCACCATTGACTTGCTTGATGACCAGCTCCAAGTCACCTTTTACCTTAATGTGTTGTACTTGTGCCTGGAGTGCGAGTTCCAGGCCTGTAATGAGGGCTTGATATTCCGCTTCATTGTTCGTACATCCCTCTGATAGGAGGAAGGAATATGGAAAAATTGCCTTTTCTGGGGACATGATTATTATCTGCAAACCCACTTTGTTGAATCTGGGATCCTCCATCCTCTTCCCGGTGGGGCTTCAGGACGCGTCGTCAAAGTACATTTCCCATGCTGGGGCCTCCTCTTTAACCGAGAAGATATCTTCATCAGGTAGTTCAGCATCCGGTGTAGTGGTCCCTGTTGAAGGGTGATTTTCCATAAGGTATTCTAATGCCTGGACCTTGATGGATTTTTGAGGCACGAACTGGATGTCGAACTATTGCAGGATGACTGCCCATCAGGATAGGCGTCCAGTTAGCATCGGGAGACTGAGGATGTACTTGAGCGGGTTACTCCGTGAGATCAAACGGACCTCATGATGCTGCAGATTATGTCGCAGCTTTTAAACTGCGCAGACCAAGGCCATATAGCTCTTCTCGATATTTGAGTATCGAGTCTCCGTATCAACCATGATTCGACTGAGGTAATAGAGACTGTTTTCACTGCCGGTGTCGTTCTTCTGTGCGAGGAAGGCTCCCAATGACCATTCTAGGGCCATCACATATAGAATGAGAGGCCTTCCATTAACCGGGGGCATGAGGACCAGTGGGCTTAAGAGGTACTTTTTCATGTTGTTGAACGCCTCTTGGCAGTCGTTCATCCATTGGTACGTGACCCCCTTCTTCATCAACCTGGTGAAGGGCAAACATTTTCCTACAAGGTTGGCTATGAACCGCCTAATATAGGCCAGGTGTCCTTGTAATCCCCTAAGCTCAGTGAGATTTCTAGGGGGTGGAAGGACTAGTATAGTCATCATCTTCTCAGGGTCAACTTTGATGCCGCGATGGCATACAACTAAGCCAAGGAATTTCCCTGAGGTAACCCCAAAGGCGCATTTCAAGGGGTTCATCTTCAAGCTATGTTGTCGGAGCTTGTTGAAGATGACCTCAAGGTCTGACAGGTGATCCAAGCGATATCTGGACTTAACCACTAGGTCATCCACGTAACATTCAACAAATTTCCCCAGGAACGGCTTAAAGATCCGATGCATGGCACACTGATACGTGGCGCCAGCATTCTTGAGACCAAAGGGCAAGACCCTGTAACAAAATACCCCTTGAGGGGCCTTGAAGGCAGTGGATTCTTTGTCTTATTGGGCCATCCTTATTTGATTATATCTGGAATATCCATCCATGAAGGATAGAGCCTCATACTCGATCGTTGCATCAATTAACAACTCGGTGATTGGATTTGGGAAGTCATCTTTCGGAAAATGCTGATTAAGGTCTCTGAAGTCAATGCAGACGCGGATTTTCCCGTTCTTCTTCTTGACATGGAAGATGTTGGCCAACCAAATGGGGTATTGGACTTCCCTAATGAAGCCTGCCTTAATGAGATTATCGACTTCAGCCTCTATCTTGGCAGCATGTGAGGGGTGTGTCCTTCTAGCGGCCTGTTTGTAGCCCCGATGGATTTTTGGGAGACCCAGGTGATGTGTCGCTACCTCAGGACCGAGTCCTAGAATTTCCATGTAATTCCATGAAAAGACATCCCGATGTTGCCTTAGGAAGGAGGTATATACCTCGTGCTCCTCGGAAGACATGGCCGCACTAATAAGAGTGGGCATAGGGTCTTCTTTGGTACCCAGGTTTATTTCCCTGAGCTCGTCCACAGTGGTGGAAAAACCCTCCTCAAATCACGGAGGTGCATCTCTGAGTTCTTCCTCATCTTCTTCTCCCAAGTCCTCATATTCTTGATCTGATGAGGAGAGAGTTTCTGGTCTGAGCCTTATAGGGTCCGAGAGGGAGGCATCGTGGGCATCCCTGCTTGAGCATTTTTCCCCAAATTGAGGGTTGGTGGACGTTCCCACGTTGTCGTGCTCGGCCATCATGGCTGATGTCATGAGTACATCTGCATGCGTGTCTGGACCTAAGCTTCTACTCTCAACATGGTTGATGGGAAGGTCATAATCTCTGCCAAGCTGCCTGAGGGGGTCATCGAGGGCCATTTCCATGCTATTTAGAGCGGGGATCCAGTCGACACTGTCGATCAAAGGCTTCTTTTTCTTTTGCTCATAGAACCCGGCGTTGATGTAATGTTACTCGGAGAGCTCGAAAGGGGCCTTGTCGGCGTGCAACGTCCCGCTTTATCCATTGACGTAGTACTTGATACACTGGTGGTAGGATGAAGGAACGATCATGTGCTTATGGTGCCATGGCCTTCCCAATAGGGCATTGAATGCCGTGCTCTCCCGAACCACCAGGAATTTTGTGTAGGCTACCAGGTCACCAAAATGGGTCTTTAGGTTAATCTATCCCATTGGTTTCTACTCACTCTTGTCATAACCTAACAATGTTGTGGCCGAGGGAATTAGATCATCCTCACTGTAGCCCAACTTACGGAGTGTCCGTACGGGAAGGAGGTTTACTCCAGAGCAATTGTCTATAAAGACTTTTCGGATCTCAATACCATTCAGTGTGCAGGACACATATAGCAGTCTGATGTGTCCCCACATGATGGCATCTTCATCCTGATCAGTGAAGGAAATCACCGCATTGCATTTAGTCGGGCCAGTCTCCATCCGGTAAATCTCAGCGGCAGCTACCTCACCTTGGAATTCCAGGGGGCTGATCAACGCTTCTATAAGCGCCTCCCTGAGGTCGGCTGACAAACTCAGGGCATCCAGGATTGACCACCTGGTTGGTACTGACTCCAGCTGCTTAAGGATGTCGTATTTTTTCTCCAGCGGTCGACACTTCTTCGTTGGCGGGAGAGTCTTAGCGGGTGCTTTGGGAGCTGAAGCATTTGATGAGGAGGGACCAGCCGTAGGGACATATGTCGATGGTGTCCCTACATTTTGAGGATTTGGCTGGGCCGATCTATTTGTTTGCACTAGGCGACAAGACACTTTCTCCTCCTCTGGTCGGTATCACAGAACAATAGGACCAGAGTGGCTTCTTGTGGGGGTGGCGGGGCATTCCCTCTCCTACTGAGTCCAAAGAAGGGCTCCTCCGCGGGATTCCACAATATTGACGGTCTGGACTGGGGTCCAAGCATAGGGTTTGTTTCGGCCGCAGCTGCAACTCCCCTGGTATCCTCTGCCTCTGCGATTCCTCCTCCCGGCTCCTCGTGTAGGAATCTTGGGTTCGTAGTCATACCCGTCGTCTGGGAATGATTTAATGAGATGGATGATGTTGATAAGACCAAGTATTGGCTCCTAATCCTCTGAAAGTTCAACCCGGTCAGTTGTCTTTGATGGTTCCGTTTGGTGGGTCGGTGCCCGATGTGCCAGATTCGAGGGCATGAAATCCTCTAGGGTTGGGAATAACTTTGGCCCCATCGCAGACTGCTCCTCTTTTTATTGCTTCCTCCTTCGACTCCATCCGGATGACTAGCTTGTGGACGGTTGTGAGGCCGATGTGGTCGGCTTTGCTGCTCCAGGGGCTTTTGGTGGAAAAACCGGCTGCTATAGTTGAGCTCGGAGTATTCCTTGGGCTCGGTTGATAGTCTTTCAAGTCATCCAGTTGTCAAATTTCTGCCCCTGCTTGCTGGTGACTTTCTGCCACCCCTCCTCTCTATCTGAGTCCGTGGTAGAGATACATGCCACATGTGCTGGGGGTGGTCCCAGCTCGACTTGTCCGGAATATTCCATCCGATGAAAGAGGTCTTTGAAGACGAAGCACTCTCGGATACTGTGTCCCAACATCCGATGGTAGGGGTAGTAATATGGCCCGTCATCGCGGCCGACTTCTTCAGGTCTCCTCGGCTCCGGGAGGCGGAGCAAGTTGCAGTTCATGGCAGCGATGAAGTACCCGCGGACTTGATCGTATCGGAATGAGTATACTTTTTGTCTTCACTCCACAAACTGGTTCCTCTTCGGTCCTCTCTGATCGTCCCATTTAGGCGGGGGAGACGGCTGATATGCAGGGGGCCCTTTATGATTTCGTGGAGGCCTGAGCGGTTGAGCAGGCACAGGGGCAGCCTTGGGCGTGACAGCGGACGCTTCAGCTCTAGGAGATCTCTTTGCAGGATCATGTGAGGCTATTCAGGACTTTTAATTAGTCCGCTGCAGGGAGTCCTCAATTATCTGGGCAATGGCCGAGAGATGGCGGAAGACAGTGCTGCACTCCACCGGTATGAGCAGTGTTCGCAGCTCATCTCTATGATTATCGATGCATATGACGAGCATCTCATCTTGAGGAATTGGCCTGTTCAGAGAATAGGTCAGAGCATTCCATCTGGCGATGAAATATGAGACCCTCTCGTTCTACCTCATCTTCCAGTTCATGAGATCATTGACTGTTGCTTTAGGTAGCATTATACTGAAGTGGAACAGGAACTGCTGCCGGAGGTCCTCCCAACTCTTTATCGACTGGGCCGGCAGACTCGTATACGAGAAGAAGGCGGATCCTTGAATGGTCCGCACGAAGCATCTGAGTTTCACTATTCTTTGTTGTTCCGGAGTCCCCATCATAGGGTCGCAATAGGACGCATAGTGCATCAAATGCTGCTCTGGATCGCCTGATCCGTTGAAGATGTGGAATACAGGGCTCCAAATATTGGGTGTATGTGGTCTGTTGGTCACCCAATCTGGGTAGGGTTTTCACTCCGGCTGTATCAGAGCGTGTTGAACTTCCATCACTTCCAATCGAGTTGTTACTACCTCAATGGTTTGGTGAGTCCCTGGTTTACATCTTGTTGGGCCCGGTCCTGAGCAGGCGTAGCCCGAGGCATTGCCCGAGGATCCGGATTGGCCAGCACCAAGGGTGCATATTCTGTTTGGGGTACCCTTGGAGGGTTCTGGCGTACCTACTCTGGTGTCTCCTAAGTGGAGGAAAATCCTAGTATTCATCATCCACGTTTAGGTAGTTGGACGAACCAGGCACCTCATTGGGCAGGAGCCCTGATCGGGCTTCGCTTGCCGGGGCAAGCCTTAGACATTGGGGAGTACTTTCTAGGAGTGCATGGAGTGGTTCTTCTTGGGACACACTTTCAATAAGGTGGTTCCTCTGGAGAAGCTCGGCATTAAGCCGCCTCAACTCTTTTATCTCTTCTTCCTGTCGAGCGAACCATTCCTCGAGCGTGAGTGGCACATTTTTATCGAGAGAGGGGGACGGGTTAAGGGTAACCGTTCCTTTGTTCTTATCCTTGCTTGAAGCTCATAGGGTAGGCGGAGGGAGGTTAGCTGAAGGGGAGACCATATTTAAAGAGACCCTCTGGTTCCGGGTGTGCACACCCGGGGGTTCATGGTGAGTCACAGCCTGACCAGAACCGTCATCTCCCGAACCGTCCGGATTTGCATTTTCTCCGGTGTCACCCGCGGGGTTAGCCTCTATGGCATTTATGAACGCATATTTCGGGGTGGAGGGGACGTCATCTTCCAAATAAGAAGAGGATATCCCCCGTCTTCGGCTGTCCTTCCCTCTCATGACCTGTGATTTCCCTCAGACTTCTTGACAAAGGGTGACACGAAGAGTTCATTGATGCGACCTTACGGTGCGCCTTCCCCTCAGAGGGGATGATGATTCAAATGATGGGAGAGGGCGGGAACCTCCTCTTCTGACGGTCCTCCCTAGATGATAGAATACTGAATCTCGTGGAGGAGGTTATTGTTGAGGGGGTAATAATGCCCCCAGCCCTGAGGGCTGGGGCTGGCTCCGTTCCCTGGACGTTGAGTCTCTTCCCATTTTTATTGGTCTTACGGGGGCATTTGTTGTTAAAAATGCCCCCAAACCTGTAGGATAGGGTGGACCATGGATTGCGTAGTAGCTACGGCTATCACGACCCGCCTGATCTCGCGTGCCCCCATCCGGGGGTGAACTAGATCTGGTGCTGAATTCACCTGTGGATCAGTCCCTTCTGGGGAGGCAGGCAGAGATCATTGATTGGCCTCTCATAGGCGAGAGGCCTGCTATATTCTCTCAGTGGCCTGATTCAAGAGTTTTTGAATGTCTCGTTCACACCGGGCCTAACGCTTCGAGGACTTATTCAAGGCCCGAATCTGTTGGTTGTGTTGCCTTTCTTGAATAGGGGGTCCACCCGATTTACGTCTCGATGTGACGACGTTACACAATATCATGCCGAATGGGTTTTTTCTGGGCGAGGAGTGGAGGGAAATGAAGAGATTCGTGTTCCCCCTATCCCCTGATATGGACTCCCATCAGAGCATCACCGATGAGGTGGCGCAGTTTGTGTACTGCACAGAGATAGGCTATCTCCATGTTTCTTTTGCGCCTCTCGCGGTGTTGTTGTTGCATCGAAGAAAGGGCCTCCAGGTCGATGTGACATAGGAGGTCCCCTATCGTCTTAACGTGGTATACATACCCGTCATAGGGCAGGAATCTTGACTTCAGCCGGCAGAGGGTCGTCCATATATTATGGTGGATGTCGTGCATGCATTCATCCGACAACTCCCTGGGTATGTCGTACTAAGAAGTGGTCGTGGGCCATAACAGGACTGGTATATCATTCCTGGCCAGTCGTTTCCTCAGGCGCAACATATCGGCATTCTCCCCCGCTTGTGATTCTTCTATCTGGTCAGCCCAGCAAAGGCGCTCACTGCTAGTGTGATCAATGGTAGTGGGACCGGTAGGTGCTGAATCATTATGTAAGCGATTCCGAGGTGGTTTAGAAGATAAACGCGGCCCCAGACCATCTCTTGATCGAACAAGGGCGTCGTTAGCGACAAGATGGGAATCTGACATGCTCGATCCCGTCCTTCTGAGTGCCTCGGCATACAAGGGATTTTCGGTGCTTGATTCATCAGGAGGAGGACCTCCCTGTCGATATAATATGTCATCATGGGGAGGAAATCGACAATGAAAGCTGTAATGGCAAGGACTACCATTACTGCTTGATGCTTCACCGCATAGAGGACTCTTGCAGTGCACACCCTGGGAAGGACCTCCAAGGCCTGTCGCAGAAAGGGGAGGACCTTCTGGATGCATGGCGTCATTATAGGGAGGACCTTCGTAATAAATTCCATCATGGTGAGGATGACCATCATGGCTTGACGTTCGACGCGCATCCTGGGGAGGACCTTCAGGACACGCCGCGACAAGGGGAGGACCTCCTTGTTGCTTGGGGCCATTGCGGGGAGGACCATCGCAATGGCGGCCATGGTGGCGAGGGCTACCATCACATCTGCGGCAATGGAGAGGACTACAATTATGGCTACCATAGGGAGAATATCTACGGGATACATTCTGGGGAGGGCCTCCGGAATGTACCGCGACGGGAGGAGGGACTTCTCGTTTCTTGAAGTCTCTACGGGGAGGACCTCCGTTATCAGGGTGGCGAGGACTACCACCGCGACCTGATGCCTAGCTGCGTGGAGTTCTGTTGCAAAGTAAACCCTGGGGAGGACCTTCAGGGCATACCACAACATGGGGAGGGCCTTCTTGTCATGATGAGACGTCACTATGGGGAGGACCTCCGTAGTTGCGACTATGATAGCTAGGACTCCCATCATAATCTGTGGTCCCACTGCATGGAGCCTGATTGCAGTGTATACCCCAGGGAGGACCTTTAGGGTGGACTGCAGCTAGTGGAGGACCTTCTTGATGCTCGATCTTCTGGTCACATGGAGGATTTCTGTGACTCGCATCAGGAGAGAAGATCTCGTGACGGATCATTATATTCCGGCGGGGGAGGCCCCCACGGGTGCTCTGGGGAGGACTTTTAGATCTGCTGGTAGAGACATTGCAGGGAGGACCTTCACAACTGCTACTACCACTCCCATAATATGGTAATGGGTGGGCTGGGTTCTGAGCCTTTGTTGTGTGCTTAGCAGAGTCAGAAACCCCATCTTCGAGTATAGCGGATTTATGAAGATGCTCTTTATTTTCTAGCTACCTTCGGCGCGTTTGGGTGCTATTTTATAGGCAGCGGGGACCATCTTCTGTTGACAATGACCTTCACCTTTGGGTCCCTTTCTAATTGGTTCATGTGACATTTTCGGGATACGTCGACAAACATCTTGACTTTTAGCAGGGATATATGACTGCTCTGGAGCATCCACCGAGATGGAGGGGTGTCCCCCAGTTGGAACCAGTGAAGCTGCTCGATCTGGTTTCGCTTGCGTCGCAGAATGTAGCTGCCGACCTTCCTGGGCTAAAGCAGGGATACAGATTAGCTCCAAGGAGGCTATCTCATCTCTTAGATGAGTCACCTCAATTCTAGAGACGGGGTCATGGGCTCGAGTCCTTGCTGTTGTCGGCGATGTAATTACAAGCTGGAATGTCTGCAAGATATGATCTGAGATCGATACCTACTCCTCCATCATTGCCATGATATGTAGAGAGACATATTTGGCTGGAATGGGTATGAAGGCCCATTTCTGTATCGGAGTAGGAATATCCTGCTCCGGTCCTCCAGTGGTTTGTGGGTACTGACAATTCTTCTGTGTTGGGGCAGGTGAATGAATCTACCCCTGTACTGGGATACGCCGGTTTCTCTCTCCGTTTTCCACCATGTCGGGGTGGCGGACTGCACTTGCATCCGCAGGGAGCTGGCCCTGCATATATTTATTTCCCACCGTATCGAGTCGGTGGCCTTTTTTGGCGGGGAGAAGTTCCCCCCTATGATTTTCTGCCACATCTGGGTGGCGGGCTTTGTTGTTCGCCACTATATCAGGATGGCAGGCATCTGAAGCAACTTCTAGGAGTTGCTCCTTCAGGTGCTGGGTTGCCACCACGTCAAGCTGGTGGGCCTCACAGCCCTGGGCAGGGAGAGGTGTCTTCCTGGTAAGTGCCGTCCTGCATGAGCGATGGGATTGATGGAGCTCGGTGGGGATGCGCGCCGACTCATATGATGCCGCCATGTCTGGATGGAGGGCTTGGGAGGATCGAACAGTTGTAGGTTCCTGTCTGTGGTACGTCTCCGTGACTGAGCAGCGGAGTTACTCCTCAGGGACTAGGATTATGACTGGTCCCTGGTTGTACGTCTGCCGCCCTTGTCAGGCGGTCCGAGGGGCCAGAGCTCGGGGAGCGTGGGCCTGAATCCTCGGGGAAACATCCTACTCGGCGTGAGGATGTTGGGTCACGGCGTGACCGCGATGATGCCTTTCGGTGGGGGCCTTGGAGCAGAATCCCCATTCGATAGGGATAAAGTCCTCAACATCGAATTCATCCTCCTCCATAAGATAAGGGAGGTATTCATTGTCCCGTTCCGGGGATAGACTCTCAAAATGGTTGGATTCAGCGACAGGGGCTGTCTGGATCCGCCTTTGCAGTCACTGCTGGGTGGGCGACCGACGAACCTTGACGAATTGGAGGGCATGCATGGCCGCCTCCACCGTTGGGAGAGTACCATTCATGTGGTACTCTCGGATTAGCGCGTCCAAAACCCAGCGTTGAAGACGTTGGGTGGATGACAGGGTCCTCCGTTGTTGAGGAGGCCTCGTCCTTGCATCGTTGGAAGCATGCACTTGTGAGTTCCTTCGCGATGCCATTGGATCAAAGGGAGTTCTAAAAGTAGTGCCTGCGAAACATTTTAGCAAATACAAGAAGAAAACCCATCAAAGCAGCATCTCATAATCCCATGCGGTATTAATGACCTTACTTGGCCCTCCTTTAGAGCATAAGGGGTCACTGGGTGAGATTAGGTTAAATATGTCATGTTTGGTTAAAGATTCACGTCGGGTTCACCATTTTTTTGTCTCGTTCTGGTTTTCGGCCACAAAACGCCCAATGGCTCTATATCCAATGATTGATGGACCTTCTTTCCAAAGGCAGGCGTTCGCTGGATGGTCTGACCGGTGACTCTTAAGAACTCACATTGGTCGAGAGGATGGGAAGTCGGGATCATCGTAACCTTTTTGGGGGGGAATTATTGCCTGTTATGGGACTCTCTTATATATTTAAGACGTATTCATATGTTCACAAATATTGGGTTTATACCCAAACATCGTATCCATGGATTCAACCCTGTTGGGAAACGGTCAGCTGGACGCAGGGGTTCAAAATCATTTATGCCTGAGGTTTACTATCCCTCATTAGATTAATGACCCCGAACGACTAGAACTCAATTGAAGCAGCACTAGGATTGACGTGGTGAACTGATGTGGAGATGATCAGATCGATCGTTTGTCAGGCATGAACCTCAGGGAGGCTTCCTACGTACCCTATCTAGGAGGCAGGGATCAAAGTCCATGTAGTTCGCGTAGGTGTCGGGGAACCGATGTGAAGAGAGACCAGGTGATCCGATGGGTGGTGGGCTTGAACCTCATGGAGGCTTCCTATGTACCCTGTCTACGAGGCAGGGACCAAAGTCCACATAGGTCATATATAAATTTTAATGTCATGCTGGATGGGGGTATACAGTTTAACATCATGTTGGATGAGGGTGGATCTCGACGCGAAGAAACGAACGAGTGGTGGGCATGAACCTCGTGGAGGCTTCCTACGTATCATTCCTTGACATGGATCAAAGTCCACGTAGTTCACTTTAACTTGGGGCTTACGGTATGGGGAAACCCGGAATGATGGATTGGGGCTTACACACTGAGGAGGCCCATAATTTCGGGGCTTACTCCGAGATGGATGCCCGGGGCGACAAAGCCCAGCGGGAGAGGGAAAAGGGGTGCTCCTGTTCCCATTTCCTCTCTTATTTCCCAGGGAGATACCCAGGGAAGTACCGAGGTGCATGGGGACAGATGCCTTCGGTTGGGTATGCCACCCCCACTCTGGGGAGGGTAGATGTGACCGACCACTGAAGCATGTAGTCCCTCATCCTTGTGATTAGAGGCAGGAAGGGGGCTCTCGGGCTCAGACCCCGCATTACCGTTGGAATGTGAACCGAGTCATGCTTTGAGAATCCGCCCAAGGGTCGGGGAAAACACTTTTCCCCAGTTTACCGTGGGTATGTGGACTCAAAATGGCACGCGGATGCGCCTGAAAGTTATACCACGCGGGTTTGGTGGCTCTGACGGAGGCCTCGTCTTGGGGCCGATGAATAGGCCAATGGGGGAGTCGCGGAGTACCTGGATGGATTGGAAGGATTTTACCTGGCCTTGGAAATGAGAACTACGATGTATTTGTCTGGACACTGAGAGGTATGGGTGGTGGCTCCCTTCGCGTGAGGAAGTGCCATGTGGCTGGAGAAGCCGTCCGAGAACCAGGGTGGGCCGCGAAATGATTGGCGTCCCGCAAACTAGGGTGGTTCGTGGCTTCAGGTTCAATCTGCGAACCAGAGTGGTTCGCGACTTCGGGCTCAATCTGCAAACCAGGATGGTTCATGGAGGGTTCTAGGTGGGAAGCGACGGCCAAGGGTGGTGCCGATCGGAGGCTCATCGGTTGGGGCTTCGCCCGTGGAGGAGGGTACTCCGCGGTACGACGGATGGGAAAAGAGGCATAAACTCCCTGGTCCGTGGGGAAGTAATCTGTGGAGGGGGTGTGGTTTGCGGTTCTACTTTTTTTGTTATTTAGGTTCGCGGTTTACCAAATTATTATGTGTTTTCCAATTCCTTATTAATTCATATACCTGTTTTGGTTCACGGGTGAGAATTTTGCTGTTTTCAAAATCCGAAGCCTTCCTTCAACCGATCTCCTTCCTCTGAATCCAATTCCATTTCTCCGATCCTTTTTTCTTTCCCCCTTTGTCTCCTTTTATAGAGTGGGGAAATGAATGTATCTGGGGCCATGCGGCACCTTTTGCGGAGGCCCATACCAAGTTCGCAGCTGACTTGGTCAATCTGTGATTCGCGGTGGGTATTGATCGCTTCTCTCCTCCGCGAGGTGATATCAGGGAGTGCTCCGCAGCTGCGGAGGGTTCCGCCTCCATTCTACGAACGACAACGGGTGCGGCTTGAACCGGTCGATGAAATCCACGGTTTCGGGGGTTCGTGATGGCGAACCAGACCAGCGCCCATCCTGATTCACGAACGCGGAGGCTCCCCACATCCATTTTGCGAACGTCATCGGTTTGCGGAGGGGTGGGGGGGGGGTGCCTCGCGGTGCCTGGCCACGTTATGCTTCCATGGACCGGTTCACGGACCGGTCCTTTAAGTCTCCTATTTGATTATTTTCCCCCAATTATTTTGGGGGATTTGGGTAAAATTTAATTTTCTGATTTTTCAAGACCCTACAATCATTGATTCTAAAATGGTTTGTTTTATGATGTTTTAAATTGACCCATTAGTTTGATTAAAATTATTAATTTCAATTTCAAAAACAATTTTTAAGTTAAATAACTCTTGAAAGAAAACTTATCATAGTTCCTTGTATTAATTGTTGTATTCCCCTTGCAAATGGTGGTCTTTGAATTATGAAACGCAGCTTATTTAATGATCCCCTTCTGGCCAGACTCACTCGGTTCCTTTTGAATAATAACTATATGAATTTTTTATTTCCTTAAAGGTAGGTTTTTTAAAATTTTAGGTAATGATACCTTATATATATGGACTCCAGAATATGTCCATCCATCATGCACCCTTTCACTAAAATTATGTAACACTTTAGATTGATAGTGAAAATATAATTATCATATAATTGTTGGTTGGATAAATGGAATGGATTTTCTCTAATATCTATAGTTTAACCCATGAACATTCTTAATGATAATTATGTTTTTACAAAGGGACTTTTGAAATATCAATATTTATATTTACACAATGATATTAAGAATTTACTTAAAAATTATCTATTTATTAATTATTATTCATTCATTGTTTGGGAACTTGAAAAAAATGGAATTTTGGAGTCTAAACTATACTAAAATCATATATTCACAAATGAAAAATTGGATTTTTCTTGGGTATAATTTTTTGAAAAACCATTTGATAGGCCCACGAGGACCACCCTTATCTAGAGAATATTCCAAAATTGAATAAGCACAAATGATTTTTTTAAATTATTTGGATTTTAACATTACTCAAAATGTCACCTGTGAAACCAACACATAGAAGATACTTACAATTAGTTTTTATCTTGTGTAACTATGTATTGTTTGTGGAATTATATATATGATATTTTCAATCTCAGATGGAAAAAATTTTACTCCATTCAGTTTCATCTCCATGGGTGAACTACTACAGACACTTACTAATATATTAGGCATAGATTCATAAATTATGTATCTAAATTGATGAATCTTATTTGGTATATAAGAAACTTGATTATTAAAACTAATAAGGCCTTCAATTTTTTGTGTAGCTCAAATGAAGATCTACACTATGATCAAAGAGGCATATATGATGAAAACCAAAAACTACCACAACTCAATAAACAAATTTATTGTTTTACACTGAATGGGAATACGGGGAATGTGCAACCAGTCAAGAGGGTTGTATGGATTTTTCTAGAATGTACCTCTCCCTGACTGAATAAAAAAAATTGGCCTTAAATGGCAACCTGAACCCATTGAGTTGTGGAGTAGTGTGCATATATGATAATAGACAAATTATTGGATGCCTTAATAGAATATTTTGTATGGCCACATCACATGAATCTGATACATATGGTTTCATTATTTTTTAAAACTAATCATGGAAAAATATTGGAACAACATATAGAGAGAAAGAAACTCCACCACCATTTTACATGCCCTAAAGAATGGAATGGCGAAGATTTATTTTCCCCTCATAGAAATATGGATGGACTACCTCAAACCAAGTTTTAGGGATAAATCATTAATTCACTAATTCTTATCTTGAGGAAAACTCTTCAGTAGATGGACTTTCAAAAAAAGGAGTCAACAATGACATCACGTTGTTAGAAAATCCTTCCATGAATCCGAATCATTTGTATGTAAAAGATTGAAATAATATTTCCATTTTCAGATATTTGTAATTTTCTATCCTTCAATTTTATTATATATTTTGTGATTTGGTATTTTTTTACCAAGGAATCACCATTTAAAAAAGCCAATTAATATGGGAAGACATTATACCTAAATAGTGGGTTTCAAAAAAATATCTCATTTTTACTCCAAAAGATATTATCATATCTTAATCAAATTTATGGTCAATAAATTTTTAATTCAATATTTTATGATGAATTATTATAAATAAAATTATTAATAGTTAAATTGATAATTTTAACTATTCATTAAATCTTTTTTTAATGGAAAATTTAAATAATTCATTACAGGCTTATTTTGACATTGTAAGTAAAAATTCAATATTCCTCCTATAAAATTTGGATTTTTTACAATGAAAAACATAAATTTAAATTGTAATATACTTTTACCAAAATATAATTTCCACATTATATAATTTTATTGTTGGTTCTAGATTCTTCCCTCCTATGAAAAATTAATCTTTGAAATTTTTATAGATATCACTTTTTAAGCATGTGTGGGTGGTTCTTCTTCATTACAACCTCTGGTTCCCATACAGATTCCTAAATTTTAAGATTTCTCGAATTAACCATTACCATTAAAGTAATCTTATTTTTTAATAAAATCTGCCCAGTTCCAAAAAACTATATATAAACTTCGCAGTAAATAATAAAATGTTCTAATTTTATTTTTTTATAGGTGAGAAAATGTCTTGGGATTGGAATGTACTTACTTTACAATGATATGTGTAAAACACCATGTACATTATAGAGGCATAGTCTCATTTCAAAATGGTAATTAATATATCAAATTCACTCAAAATAAATAAAATGTTTGATATACCTCGTACTCATTTTACCTATCTTAATTAACCATATAAAATCCCTCCATTTAGTCAATTTTAAGAAAACATGATCTCCCAATTGTAAATAATTCTTTTACATCATTTTTCACTTTAACTATTTTTCATGTTTTGAGATACTATAATATTAATCCAATTTTTCTTTACATTTTTTCTCCATAACATGAATTGTTACAATAAGATTCCATTCTCCAACATCATCAGAAAACGTTAGAGTATGATATTTGTTTCCATATAATGCTTCATACGACAAAATTTGAATTCTTGAATGGTATCTATTGTTATAAGAAAACTCTAAATATGAATATTTTGATAAAAGATACCATGAAATTATAGTGATACCAGACTCAACATGTATTCAAAATCTTTAATAGTCTTTTAGATTTCTCCATAAGTTTAAAGATGGTAGTTAGTGCTTAAATGATGATCAATATGTAAATACTTATGAGTAATCCTCTATAATTTCATTGCAAATATGAGATCACAATTAGAAAATATTTAAATAGGTTCTTCCTGATGATTTCTGTAATCAGTAATAATGAGTTGTGCAAAGAACCTATGAGTAAAAACTTTTCTTATAGAATGGAAATGTGTAGATTTGGGATGCTGATCAATAATAACTGATATTAATTTATTATTATTAAGAGTACATGGTAGTCCATTGATAATGCCAATAGTAATGTCGTCCCATATAAAAATAGGAACAGGTATAGGTTATATGAAACATATATGATGATGTCTCTCATATTTGAATAATTTAAAATCCCCACATCATGATACATAATCTATAATTTCCTACTTAATGGTATCCCACAATAAATGTTCCATCAAATATCAATACATATTTTATTCTACCAAGCTATGTAGAGAAATAAGATCTATGATAAGAATTTAAAATTAAACATTAATTCAATTATAAATAGAATTCATAGTATCTTTCTAATTTCCAGAACCTCATCTTCATGAACTATTTCATAAAAATTCCAATCATTTATAGTATTAATTTTCATTTGATAATCCTCATTATCAGTTTTTTAATTTCTTTTCCATTCCAATAATTATGGTTTGATTTTAATTTGATAACAGAGTGATGTCTTACCTTTCTAAATAATTCCAATTTCTATAGTTACTATATTAATTAACCTATAACCCTTATCAATACTAATTTTTTAGAACTCCAGGATCAATCCTACTCAATGGACCCACTACCTTATTTTCATTTCATTGGTGGTGGTGTATTGAGAATTTATTATCCTTCCGTAATTTGATATATCACCCTTACATCAAACTGATTTATTTCTATGAAAAATGAAATTATTGGATCTTATGGTTTATTAATGTATAAATTATTTCACCATAGATATAATGTCTCCACATAATCAAGGAAAACATTACGAATTCGATCTCAAGATCGTGAGTTGTATATCTATATTCATGGGTCTTTAACAATAGTAATACATATACAATAACTATTTTATCTTGCCTTTTTATTGCATAAACTTTTTGTTGCATACAAAAAACATTGAATCCATTAAATTATTGTTTCAATGAATGTAGGAACAAAATAAAAGAATAGATACAACATTATCAAAATGCTCATCAATGTTTTCCTAATAGGAGTTAGCTATGTTACTTTTACCTCAACTCTTATCCTATAGACATACATCAAAGGATAAGAGTGAGCATGATGCTTGGTAAGGGAATAAGGAAGATTGAAATTTATCATGTGATCATGAGGCATAAAAAAAAGAAGATGATGAATAAAAATATTGAATGTATACGAAAAAATGTATAGTATAATAAAAACAAGATCATGTAATAGAAAATTTAAATTTTGGTACAACATTCAATTGAAAAATTCATAAGAATATAACCATGTTTTGTCACCATAGTGTCATAAATCAAAATTACCAAGGTAATTCATAGTGACATCATCATAATTGTAATTTATAGAGATTAAATTATATAAAAAATTATTTTGAGTGATATCATGGTGAACCCATAAAATGTCTTAATTTTATGTGAGCCAAATTGATCATAATACATCATTTGGTCCAAAACCTGAGAGGAATAATGTATGAGTTTCATATAAAAGTATTGAGTATGTGTGTTATTAAAGAGTAGAACATAAAATCATTTAAATAATGTGGATTTGAAATTTATTTTAATTTTATGTAAATCCCTAAATCAATAAATTATATTAACTTATTATTCAATACCCCTGGAAAATGAAATTGTTGGGTTATTCACAATATAATAATTTCTTATGAAAAAGAGAGAAATTTGAGAAGTAACTTCTACAACATGAAAGGAATAAAACATAGATTTTTAAAATTGTAAAATGAGAGATAAAAAACGTATACCATTTATAAATAATTATTTTAGAAGTAAGGGTATCCTAAAAGGAATAAGAAATAATTGTAACATACTCTTTAGAAGGTGTACACGAAATGAATTGCTTGAATGGAAAAAATATGATAATTACCTTACCTTGAAGAGTTTCTCATATATCATGAGGATTGAACAATGGGGGAATAAAAAAATTTGGGGACTAATTGTGAGGAAAAAAGAATATAAAATTGTAGAGGTTGGATTGGGAGTGTAGAGGAAGGGTGAAATGGGTGGTTATTTATAAAAAAAGTGGAGTAATTGTTTAATAACTTTTATAATGGGTCATGTATATCATTGTTTTGGTAAATGAAAAATTATTAGCATACTCAAGGTTTTATTTCATGGTTTTGAAAATTTTAGCCAAATTTTATTACAGTTTAATAGATTATCAATGAAATAAATTATACTTATTTGGATAAGGAGAATTAATTTTTCTATTAAATATTTTTTATAAAATCGAAATTTCCATTTTTTGAGGTTGGAAAGTAACTTATATGATTAGAAATTGATTAAAATATACTAAAATAAATAATATTTAGAAAATATCAAATTAATGGTCACGTATTGTGGTAAATTAATTATTAAATAATTATTATATAAATATGAAGTCCCAAAATAAATCAGAAATGAAAAACAATGTTTTTTCAATTCACAAAAAAATAAAATATTTTAGAAAATTATCAAACAGTCATCTTAACCTAACTTAGACATGATAATTTTAAAAATAATTTTAATGTAATAAACATAATTCTATAAATATGGGATTTTAAAATCTAAAATATTAACAACCTTATTAATTTAAAATTGATTTTTTAGTCACAATCAAATTTATAACACTTATAAAAATTCTATAGGACATTATAATGTTATTTTTTCATTTTTAATTAAATAAGTGTGTATAAAAAGAATATTTAATGGAAATAAATATTATTCAAAATAAATTATTTTATTATAAAAATTGTATATATTTTAAAAAATATTTAGTTTTTTTGTTTATTTCTAATAATAAACATATCAAATAGGCCATACATGAACATATATTTTACTATTCAAAATTATACAAAAAATGGGATTTATGGAATAACCATTTTTTTATAAAATATAAATAATACTTTATATACATATTCCTTAAACAGATATCCCCTTATTTCACCTATGTATACCATATGCTTAAGGTGATCATTTGTGGTAGTTTTATAGGGTGGATCAGCTAACATTAAATGAGTGGTAAACTTCCAAATATTGAAATTATCCCATAATAGATTTCATTTAAGCCTCAGTTGTTGAATCGTTTCATGGGATTGATCAATGTAAAAACCCCATGATGCATCATCCCTCCCATGTTCTGAAAAATTGGCATAAAATATCATGACTCAACTAGCTGAGTCCATTGTTTCCCCTTTCTATATCAATTATTATTAGTCATTAATACTTATAGACACTGATTATAATGTTAAATTATTAACAATGGGTATAGTTTCAACTATTCAAATTGACCAATTGTTATATTGGAGAACGATCATGCTAGACGAATGACCAAATTAATATTCCAATGATCACTTTTATCTCTATACATACCACTTCATTTTTTCACTCAACATTCACTAAAATTCCTCCTTATGTTATAATTTAATATTATAATATAAAGATTCTTTACTAATATTTTTTTTCATTTCTATAGTGTTTTTCTTTGTGGTGATGATTTTTGAAGATTAGGGAATGCTATATTTTCCCATTATAGATTTTCACATATATATTTTTATCTATTTGTACTTTTAACAATTTTAAATGGTTTCATAGCTTACTAATGTAATGACATTTATTAATGTCATAAATTTTGGTGGGTTTAACTATAGTTTATTACATGTATAATATTATATTATAAAAAACACACATTTTTTCATGTTGAAAATGTCATTGAAATTTCCTAGGTCATGACATTAATCCTACTTTATAAATTTTATCTCTAAAATAACAAATCAAATTCATTGATGAGAATTTTTGAGGCTGTATCTATTTCATTATTTCCTTAAGTTCCCATGTCTCCTCTTCAGAGTTATGGTTCCTCCACATAAAATTGAGATAATGAATTGTATTTTTGTATAGAACATTGTCAATACGGTCCATGATATCCATTGGATTTTTATCATAAGAGAGCTTATAATATAATAGTACCTCTACTGGATTTAGTACATGTGAGGGATCACATATGTACTTCCTTATGAGAGATACTTGGAACATATCCTAAAAATGATCAAGATTTTTTGGAAGTGCTTCCTGATATGACACTTCTCTAATAAGATCTAGGATTTCAAAGGTGTCAACATACCTGAGGATAAGATTTCCTTTCTTTCCAAATCACAAGACACTCTTCTATGTTTTCATTCAAAGGTAAAAATTGTCTCAAACATCAACATTTTGGCCCCTTTGATAATTGTATATATATCTCTTCTACCGAATCTGAGAATATTTTATGTGTTATTGGATGGAATGGAAATTTTCTATCGAATTATACACAATATTGGGCCAAAGTATATTTTTGTCTCCAAATTCATCCCAAAAATCATGTGTTCTACATTGCTTCCAATATAGAGATTCATATATTGTTTTTTGTAAAATCGATTTGATATTTGGTAGTATGAGAACTCAACTAATGAGAGGTATTGATCCCTTCCACCATTAAATTCCATTGAGAATTTTCTCAGTGTTTTTTCAACTGTATTAATAGTTCTTTCATATTTTCCATTAGTTTTGTGGTGATATTCCATATTTAAATTCAAATAATATTCAGGGCTTATAGGATACTTTTCCAGAATTTAGTTGGTACCCTTTGAAAATGATCATAAATGATTGAATGTAGAGAACCATGTAGACAAAAAATTCTATTACATATATCATGGAATGTTGTTCAAGAGGAAAATCTTCTCGAATATAAATGAAATGGGTAGTCTTGGTGAGTCAATATAGTATAGCCCATATCACATTGATTCCATTAGATGTACATTAAAGACTAGATATGTATTCTATAGTGATATTGTCCCACTTCAATGTTTGTATGGTTAGTCAATGGAATACACCTTTATTATTTGGCCACTAAACCATCACTTGATGAAACACCAATAACCTTAAAGTGTATTCAGAAATATCCTTTTTCATATTACCTCACCAATAATGTGCACAAATGTCCCTATACATTTTTTTTTATTTGGGATATATAGAAAATATTTAGCTAAGATAATCATCAATTATCCCCTTCATTATCTATTGTATAGATTGGATATATATCCATGTACTAAATTTCACTTCACCATATTTTTCAACATTGATCAAATTAAATTTCACATTCTTCATAGCCTATATCTTCTTTTTTATCAAAGGATCATATCGTTTATATCTCTTGATCTTCTCACATAATGATAGTGGAAAAATTATTTGGGATAGTGTTGATGAGTCCCTTCACTTATGATTCCCATTACTTACCCCACAAGGTCATTGATCAAAGGATATATTTGAATACAAATAATTTCTATCACAAAAGATTCTTTTCTACTTAATGCATTAGTGAATTTATTTTCTCTTACAGGGTGATATTAAATTTAATAATCATAGTAATTATGAATATCCAATTATCTCATTTTTCTCAAGTTCAATTTAACATGTGTGAATATATATTTAAAACCATGGTATTCTATTTATATATCAAATTTATCCCATTAAATATTCTTTTCTCCATAACATTAGAGAAAAAAATGAATGCACTTTATCTAGTACATGTGTTTGAAATTTTTTTCATAAGGCTTTAACTATGAAGATGAAAAAGTGATCACATTGTCATTTTTTATGAGTAATCACCCAATCCCATTCATATATTAATAAAAATAAATAATATATCCTAATACTAAATAAGTTATATTTAACACACATTTGGTAACAAATATCTTCTTTAGATCATAGAAAAAATTATTCACACGCCTAGGCCCATATTAACATATATCCTTTTTTAAATTAGTTGGGTTAGTGTATTAACATGTAATGAAAAGTTTTTCAAAAACCTCTTATAAAGTCCTACTAATATAAGGAAACTATGAGCCTCAATTAACAATATAGGATAAGGAATATTTTCTACAACCTTTGTCTTGGTAGGGTCACCTGAGATTCAATTATTGGATAAAATATACCCCAATGATGACCATTTTTGTAACCTGAATTCACATTTTCTGAATTTTCCGAATAGATGATGCTTTATCAACATTTTCAATATAACCATTATCTGATCTTCATGATCCATGTGTCTTCTGAAATAACTCCAAATACCATAAAAACTACCATGAATTTATCAAGGTATTCAGTGTACAATATCTTCATCCAACCTAGAAATATAAAAAGAACCTTAGTGGAGACAAAGTGGATAATAAATAACTCATAATTCATAAATTATTGTAGGATGGTAGTATTTTTAATATATACATTTTCACCCTTAATTGAGGATACCCATATTGGAAGTCAATCTTGAAGGCTAATTGATCCCCATAAAGCTAGTTAGATAAATCATCAATCCTCAGGAGAGAGAACTTTTTATACACTGTGATCCAGATAAGTTCTCTATAATCAATAAAAACCCTAATTAATCCATACATCTTTATTAAAAAGATAATAGGTTCTCCTAAATGGGAAACACTTAGTAAGATAAATCCATTCACTAAAATATCATGATTTTGACACATTAATTGTTCTAACTCTACATTTCCTATTCTATGTGAGGTCTTTAATATTAGCTTAAATATTGGTATGAATTGAATTGAAAAATCTACCCTTATTTATAGGGTTGTTCAAGGTAACTAATTATTAAATGTCTCAATGTATTCATTAATGATGTGAAAATTTTCAATTCATGTAATTTAATTCCCTTATCTCTCTTCACAGAACTCTCTATATAGAAGGTATGATAGGTGATTATTGACAAAGCTCAGGCATATATATCTCTCCTTTTAAAATAACAATAGGATTTACATTAAATAAAACAGAAATTTCCTTTATTCTATAGTTGATATTTGTATTATACATTGAGATATAGTCTATCCCTGGTATAGTGTCTAATTCCATCATGGGAATGACCACTTGTGATGAGAATGTAATTTACTAAGTTAATACTATAGTTTATTAACATTGTTTATGCTAGGATAATCTATCCAAGATACATGAATGGTAAATATTATTCTATATAATCAGGTATTGACTATATATTCAAGGAATACAATGATGAAATAATAGAATCAATTGATCCATAAGAATAAAAGTGCATTGTATATTTGAGTGTGCAACATTTTTTCCAATCACAATATCATTTAGATCATATAATTCATATGTCATGATTTAAAATGACTGACCATGATCCCTTCTCATATGGTGAGGTTGATGGTGGCTTCCCTCCACAATCTTCTGATTTGGACATTGATTAGAAAAGTACCCTCATTTTCCAGACATGAGGCACTGAACTTCAAGATGGCCATTTATTACCATCCCTTTGTCTTTTGTGTTGATAATTTGAGGATTCACCTCACTATGATTGTTTTTTGATATAATCCCACCTATTATCTAATTGTAGCACATTCCGTCCAAAATAATGAAGTTCCCCATATTCTTTTTCACACATTAATTGAACATGGTATGTTGAACATTCTTTCCTCCTATTCCATGATAAACATTATTTCATGAGTTTGGATCTCTATATATCTTTTTATATTCTTCATTTGTGACCAAATAATCTCTATAAATTAAAATTCAACCTTTTTATCACACATCACTATCTACTCATAGATTTTGTAGTGCCAATATTTCAAATTTCTACACAGATGGGTTCTCCTTCCACCAAAGAATCTATCAAGATTTCCCTTATAATATAGAACAAAGATAGAGGTGTATCAAGAATGTATTGTACTATTCATTCCATATCTTCCATATCTATTTTTTAAATTGAACAGGGAATATATTTATGGGGAAAAGTTGAAATAAACTTTTCCCACTCCAAAGAATCAATCTACCTTTCAGGATTTGTGTTTTTAATCAATCTCCACCACTAATAATATTCTTCTTCTAAGAGGTATACTTACAGGGAGACTTTCCCTTGATCTAAACTATATATTAAAGAAAATAATTTCTATATTGGTAATCAATTATACAAAAATCAATGGGTTGGTTGATCTACTAAAATAAGTTGGTCATTAATGTATAAAGTGCTTAATGAAAAGGTTTTCCCTTCACAGAGAATCTTTCCACTCAACTATATTCAAGTTATTTTTCATAAATCTAGATAGAGGATTTATCATTATATTGATGTTTTATAAAACAACTACCATAATATTAGTAATTTCATCTATGCATTGTCAGTTTCACCCATTTCATATATGGTTCCTCCTATTTCAATTCATTTTTTTATTTTGAGAAAACATTAGTGAGTAACGTGTTAATTTTTTAAATCATATAATTCTAAACAAATATTTTGTATTGAAACGTCATGATTAAATAGTTTATAATTCTTTAATAAAAACTAAATTATATATATATTCTTCATAATCTTTCATTTATATATTGTTATTAACAAAATATATCCCCCGATATTCTCAAACTAGGTAAAATGAATGGCCCGTTTTCATGAACCAGTTACCGATAGTCTAAAAAATAGATTTTTTCAGAGTTTTTACCACTAGGTACATCTATTCCAGAGTCACATCAACTTGTAGTATCCATAAATGGATTTCATTTCCTAGAAACCACTCGTTTAACACATCACCAAAATTCTAGGATGTGTTCCTATATTCTAACTTATACCAAGGGTTCTTACTAAAGTTTTCATGTCCCAATTTTTTCAAATGACTAAACTATCCTCTAATATCAAAAATGGAATCACACATTTTTATTAAATAAACATTTCATTACATAGAACAAAACATAAGATCATTTAATATTTAGTTTATTGAAAATTTGTAAACATAATAAAACAAAACATAAAACATATCTGTAATCCACATGAATTTATTCTTCATGGGTTCACCCTAAGTTACATTAATATCATCTCATATCTTGGGTGCATACGTCAATTTATAGGGTGAGGAATAATCATAGTTAGGGAATATGTAAGGATGATATTTAGTATAAGATCATGAGGCTGAAAAATTAAAAGATGAGGAATATCCATATTTAATGAACAAGAGAACATGAAAAATAAAATAATAAATTAAAAATAAATCAAAACCTGGAAATATTTCTCATACATAAAATTGATTTTTTTATCATCATATCACAAATTTTTATCACCATGGAATCGTAAATGAAAATTAACATTTTTATTCACCAATGTATCATAATAAATGTCATCTCTAGATAATAAATTATATACCTAATGCATTGGAGCACTTTCAGGGTGCACCATTCATATGTAATAATGTTATATGATCCTTAATGATCATAATAAATATTTTTATTTCAATAACCCGATGAGAATAATGCATGTGATTCATATAAAATCATTAAGGATGTGAGTGATTAAAGGCTTGACCATAACATCATTTTTAACCCACTAAAAGGAAATGTTGGTTTTGTGTATATAAATCCCTATATCAATAAATTATATTAAATTATAGTAGAATACCCAAGGAAAAATAAATTTAATCGGTATTAATAACATAATTATTGTTTATATGAACGATAGAAAATTGAGAAGCTGATTCGGTAGGAGGATAGGTATAAAATGTGGATTTTGAAAAGGGTCTAATAAGATAGTAAAAAGGTATAAAATGGAAAAAAATTATTTTATAACTAAGGGTACGATGAAAGTAATAATAAATGAATGGTATATATCCTTTAGATGACATGGAAAATAGACTTACTATAATGGGAAAGAAGATGACAAGAATCCCCTTACCATGAGGAGTTTCTCCAAAATCTTGAAGATAGAAACCTATAGTATCATAGAATCATTGGGGGGACCAATTTGGATTAAAAGTAATAGGAATTTAAAATATTGTGGCTTTTTAGTAAATGGTATGGTTGAAATGGGAGGTTTCATATAGAAAAAATAGAGTAATTGTTTATTAATATCCATACATAGGTCTTGGATATATCGGTTATACAAAATAAAAAACCATTGGTATACCCAAGGGTTTTCTCATGGTACTAGATTTTATAGTCACATTTCATGATATATTAATCCATTATAAATAAAATCCGGTTTTAAGTACTTCAATGGACATAGAAAAGTAAAAGATCCAAAAAATAATTTATTAAAATTGAATTTTCCATTATAGTCAATAGAATGTCATATATAGGTTTGAAAATTTATTAAAATATATTTTGTAAAATAATATTAATAAACTAAAATATTTTAGGCATTGGATTACGATTATTTAATTATTACATCATTATGAATTAAATATGATTTCATAAAACATATACAAATCCTAAAACTGTATTTTTATTATTTCGTGAAAAATAATGATTATTTAAATATTATAAAAAAACCCTACTAAAATCTATATATAATGATTTTAAATTTAATAATTATTTTACCAAATTAATTCCCTATATATGAAAATGTTAACTTTTCAATAAAACCATCTTTTCTTTTTAAAAATTAATTTTTTATTATACTGTCAAATTTTTAACACTTGTAAAAAATTTCTAGGATATTATCAAATTGTTTTATCATTTCTATTTAAATATGACTCTTTTGAAAGACTTATTAATTAAAAAAATTACCCAGAATAATTATATTATTATAAAAATTAATATATTTTCTAAATTATATTTTTTATGTTTTATTTTTGTCAATCAGTCAATTATTAAAATTGTTGTTATGTAAAAATATTTATTATTAAACCATGTTTTTCGCAAAATGGGATTTCTGGAATGAAAATTTATTTATAAAAAGGAAATTAAACTCTATTTTACTATTTCCTAGACATGTGTACATATATTATTCTATCTTATTCTCTAATGTTAAGCTGTGTGTTATTGGAAGTTGCATCAGATGTCTCCAGAAACATTGATCGAGTGGTAATCTAATTTTACTCCCATAGGTGATTTAATTCAAGCTTCACTTGTAAATGATCATCTTTATATTGGTTAAGGGTTAAACCTATTGATGATACCTCACTCCCAAATTCTGAAAATTGCATTTTAAAGGGAAAACTCTAGTGGATGAGGCCATAATTTCTATTTACTGTATTAATTATCATATTTCATTACTACATATAAACACTAATTACTATGGTAATATTATTATTAATTGGAATAAATCCCAATTGTTAAATAGAACAATTATTTTATTGAACAATATAAATATATGACCAACCCTCAAATCAATCCAATATTCATATTTAACCAATGATCATTCTATTATTACAATGGTCTCACAGCTCCCTATGAATAACACTTCATTATATCTCCCAAATATTTACTAAAATCTATTCTAAGGTGATATTTTCATTTTATAGGATGTTAATTGGTTTACTAATATTTTATTTCTATTTCTATAATGTTTATCATGGGGGAGATGATTATTTATGGTTCAGGAGATCCATATTTTTCCATTTTATATTTTCTATTTTATATTTTTTTCAATTGTTTTGTTTTTAGTTTTCATTGGTTTTGCAGCTGAAGAATGTGATGCTCTTTATTAATAAGGTAGTTTTTTAATTTCACTATATTCTGAATATGTATAATATAATAAAATATAACACACATTTTTTGAGGAAAATATTATTATTTAAAATTTATGGTCAATTAAAATAACATTATCATTATATTCAATGAACGACTAAGTCCCATATTTGATGATTCATTATATAAAAAAATCCATCATTACAAAATTAAAGATTCAAATAAAGGCGTTGAAAAATATCTTCATCTATTCTTCAAAACCAATGATACTAAATACCTTAGTTATGTTTGTTGGGAAAGGTTATTCATTGACTAACTTTGTTTAGGATCAACTGATATTACAACCTTGGATATAGTATCACTATGAAAAGAAACAAATAGAAAGCATAATTGACAATTGTTCAATTTTCCATGTAAATGTTTTCCTCTAAGAGTCTCATGAACAATCTTTATGTGATTCACATTGTCTTAATAGATTTTATAATACACAAAGATATCAACATTTAATACCACAACTATATTACATGGATATTTCTTGTATAATATAATCATTAAATCCATAATAATATATGGGTTATTAGTCAATCCTAATGGAATTACAATAATCTCATAATGTAAATACATAATTCAAAATTTATTCGTTAGAATGTCTTCCTTCTTTACTAATAATTGATGATTACAAAAGAAATGTAATGTATTTGAAAATTATTTATATCTATAAAGTGATTAAATAAGTCATTAATGTGAGTAAGATAATACTTATTCATTATCATAGTAGTGTTGATTTCACTCTAATCAATTCAAAACCACATGGATCCATCATTCTTCTAAAAAAAGTTATCCTCTTGTTAATAATCTAGGGTGTATACATCTATTATCACACTACTCCTATAGTTGTTTCTTCAACTCTACTAATTCTACAGTAGCTATTCTAAATATTTTTTTATAATATATTCCTTATATGATGGATTAAATAAATTGAAATAAGTATTGTATGGTCTACTATATTTCCATGTAATTTCTTAATAAATGCCTCAATTTATTCATGTACAATATGTATATCCTCGATTTGAAGAATCAAATTTTCAACTATAGATTATTTTTCCCTTAATCCCTAACAATATCATTTATATGTTCTACTATATGGGGTTCTAGATAGGAATTAGATGATGTTGTATTATCTACAATGATTAGGAATTCCACATCTCTACCACTAATTGTAAATTTCCTATCATTTTAATAAATTTTTTCATCGTATTTTGGAATTAATTTCATACATATAATTATATTATCTTAAAAAATATGTGTATCAATAATTTTTCTAAATAGGGAATTTTATGTGACATCATGGGAAAAACTAGACACATCAATGTAGCAATGAGATTTCCCTATAGAGTTTATACCAACAAATAATTTATTATGATATTAGAGAAATATTTAATTTTATTGGAAAATAAGGAAGATATAAAAAATGTTACGATCTATAGTTAAAAAAATTATGTGAATTTTGAAGATATGAATAATGTACCTTCATTTACAGGTTTAGGGCTTTCTTTAGGGGGGGTGAAGTGATGCCAAATACCACTTCATAACAACGACAAGAAATGGGTTTGTCCCACCATCACCAGAGTGGGGGACATATGATGTCTTTTAGGGGAGAAGAATATTTTTCTCCACCTTTTATAACCCAATAATCTAACCTCCTTTACTCAAATCCCTTTATGCCATGAGTTCCTAGATCATTGTGATATTTTCCCTAACCATCTGATTCCTATCATAGAATTTAATGAATCCTTGAAACTTATTAATCTGACATTGATTACTCCGCTCACGTAGATATGGCCTATTTTGGACTCATTTTATATGTTTTTTTCATCTCTTAGGATTTACAGGATATGGAGACAATGAGTTTTCTCAATAAAAAAATATTATAATCTGATTTTCATTGGCATAATACTTGATCAAAGCATTGTCCACTATTCTCATAGCTCTAATGGAGCCTAGTTCTTCCTATTGAGATAGTATAATTATTTTTATATTAAGAGATACTCTCCTTCGGTGGTGATTTGGCTTAGGTTTCATAATCTTACCTTACCGTTTCAAAACCATTCGATTTTCAAATGATTAGGATCCTGATGGGTGGATTCTTATGTTTAGATAGCCCAACTTGATCTATTTTTTACCCTAGAAATCCTCAATTTTTTTTGAAATTTGATGTGTCAATAATGCCTTCTGATTATATTTGGATTATAGTAGGTGAAGAGTCTCATTGTAGATAACATGTTTTTTATGATTCCGGGTTTGACATCTTTTACATATATACTGAATGGCTCATTTGAAAGTGGCATGTTAGTGTGGGTCGAGAAATTACGATAACCATAAGGTTGTGGGTATAAGAGTTAGTGGCATAGAACCTAGGTATAACTCTATCGGTGATTCTTTTAGACCACGTAAATTGTGTGTGGATACTAATATTAATTAAGAAAAGGTTCTGTAGTGTGGATTATGTTATGTTAATCAATTTTTTTAAAGACATATTCATCCATTTGAGAAATGATCTTAGTGATCCTCAACCTTATGTCCAAGCTCATTTGGGGAAAATGAGTTCTTGTTCGGATAAGGATGTTAGTGTTCCAGAATCTTTGAATTATGTCAA
This sequence comes from Viscum album, assembly GCA_963277665.1. Taxonomy (NCBI): domain Eukaryota; kingdom Viridiplantae; phylum Streptophyta; class Magnoliopsida; order Santalales; family Viscaceae; genus Viscum; species Viscum album. The sequence goes on from OY728150.1 coordinate 360,323,394, forward strand.
GGGAACTCAAGGTGGAGATGTGTGATCTGGAAGTCGTTATAAAACTGATGTGGAATATCAAATGGTGGATTAGGGAGGCCCCATGTCTCCCATGGTTTCTTCATATACAGAGGTAGTGCAGTTAGAGAATGGTATCAGTGATAGTGGCAAGAAAGAGGTTCCTAAAGAACCAAGGTATGTGAACTCTCAATTATTAAAGTTTATACACCATGTTTTATGGGGTGAGGCCTTGATTTGGACAAGTCCAAGACTGGAAGTGGAAGAAAATGAGCCAGGAAGCCATTTTTAAGGATTGACTAATGCTGATCCGGAGTAGGAGCATGAAACTGATCTAGTTAGGCCTTCCATGGATGAGAATAAGGTCCCCAATAACTATTCTAGTGATGATTATTCTATAATTGTTTGGAAATATAGAAGATTATGTTTAGGGTAGTATGCTTCTAGGTCCAAGGAGAAGTAAGAGCTAGAAGGCAAATCGCATAGAGAGAAAGGTCTACTCATATTTTCCACTTCTAAAAGAGACAAGACCTGTGAAGAAGTTTAAATCCAAGCTGATGGACAATGATACTCACCTTTACTTCAAGGATATTGGTCAGAATCAGGAATCTAGTGTAGTGTTTGAATAGTATTTGGGATTTCTTATTCACATAGATGAAGAAATGGTTGAATCTGTTTTGACGATTAATTCTACAAAAAATGAATCCAACATGATTATGGGAAGGTTATTAAAGGTTAATCCCAATGAAGAGTAGTGTTCCTAGATTGAAATTAGAAATTTAATATTGATATGGGATTTAATAATGGGAATTTAAATCTAGAAGAGTATATCCAGTCTTGGTACATGCAGGCATTCCCGTTCAGAGATCTATTAAATGATGATCTAAATACTCAGGTAAAATCTATCACCTAGAAATTATTTATGCAGATTATGTCTGGTATACATAAAGATTACTTTAATGGCTCTATTATTTCCTTTGTTGGGTTAAATTATGGTTTCCCACTTTTTCCTTAAAATATTTTGATAGTAAAAAAAGATAATTTTCAAGCAGTCAGTCCTTTACATGTTTGGGAACTTTATCCTCATCTATAGTGAATACATAAACATAGATTTCATCACATGGACACTTCTTTGGTATAATCCCATGATTTTTGGGACATTGGTTTGAATATTTAATAATTTATTTATAGTCAAAGCAATGGATAACTGTTTTCTCCTTATTTATATTAAATTCAATAACCATTTAACCCTTTTCACTAGACTCTGATCACACCCCAAGTATAATCTCCCATTTTCAAGGATGTTTCAATCCATAATTTTGACATGATAAAAATTTCATCATTTTTTCTTATTCTTAAATTAATTAATTTTTATGGTTTTTAGATCATCAATTTTTCTGTTAATTAACCTTTAATATATAATAACTATAAAAATCCTTCTATTTTTTGAATTCATATAGAACTATTTCATCATATAATGAAAAATCATGAGAAACAAGTTTCCTTGAATTAATTGTCTTAAACCGGTCAATGAAATGGAGAACCTCACCTTCATTATTTATTTTTTAATCCATAACATACCTTACCAGTCTTTCAAAGGTATCATCATTCTATACCAAAAATTCTTGTTCCTTTTACTTTAATATACTGAATTTTCCTTTAAATTCACTCCATTTATTAGGAGGGAAATAATTTTTTAGGAATATAACATTGAAATATATCCATTATATGTTCTCCATTTCATATACCTCCCTAGTATTGGTGATAAATTCCCTATATTTTTCAGTGTCACCCGTGAGAAAAATACTTCTAGTATAACCTTTTCTTTTTTATCAGATCCCATGGTCGTAAATAACTTTTTAAGGTACCTAATACATTACATGCATAATAGTGGATTAGTGGTACCACTAAATGATAGGTCTTATGTCACATGAAATTATCTAATTTATGTGTATCATAACATTGAACCTAATATTTTTCCATATTTTCATGTTTTTTTCAAAAAAATGTACAACATCCCTGATATATAAATTGTTTACTCATCTCCAACATTAGTTGAATTGTATTGAAAAATTGTTAATTTTTAATATTGGGCACAATTATTGATTCCATTCTTCCCACTAGGATACATTTCAAAAAATTCTCATATGCATAATTATTTCATAAACTTATGTATATTAATTCATAATTTATAATTCTATATTATGGTGTTACACTCTTCATAAATTGAAAATCTATGCACCGTGATTCTCAGAATCAAAAATATGATATCTTTAAAAGTATCATTAAATAATATATATATTTATAAATACATTATAATAGTTTTTTAAAAAATATAATTAATAAAATAATATCACCCAAGTCTGTAAAACCAGGTGCATAGTAAGGGTACAGTCACTGTAAAATGGTATGATGGTCGAGGTATGGTCAAACCATCCCTTTTATGTTTATTAACTTTATATGAACTTATATTAAAACAATTCCAAATTTTATTATCCAGACATGGAATTATTTCATTAAAAATAAACATAACCTCTTCCATAGAAAAAATCTAGGATTTTAGAAAAAAATTTAACATATCATCACAGTTGATCAAAGTGTTATGTTCCTGAATCGTTGTTTTACTAAATATATTTCTCGATGATTCTAATAAATTTTCTCTGATACTAAATATAATGAATCTACCTCTGGAGACCTGGTGCTATTTGTAACTTTATTATCTTGGAATTGATACAAGGATTATAATCTTGAAGTATTGATTAGTTTATTATTCCTAATGATCTATATATATATATGATACACATTGAAAATTGAGAATAAAATATAAAAAAAACAAAATTGAAACATATTCATCATTGATACCCATTAAAATTATTCTACATCATATCCTAAGAAAAGGAACCCAAAGAAGGATTAGATAAAATGTTGTGTAAGGGTTATATAAAATAAAAGCTATCATGTCAAAATATGTCATAATCAATATGTAAAGGTAATTAATGAAGAACAAAATCCATTTAATAATTAACATGATAAAAAAATGTATCTATGCAATAAATTTATTAAAACATCTAATGGATAATAATAAAAAATAAATTCTAAATGATGTAAATGCATAATATTGGAAATCATGATCTCAAGAATAATGATATCTATACCATCAAGTTCCTCCAACAATATAATTTAATCGATGTGTAGGTACGAATCTAAAATACAGTTAATTTTGAGAATTTGTTTTTCTCATGAGATTTTTTGATGCATTGAGGGGATATCTAAAATAAGGACCCACCAATCACAACGAGTCTAATGAAATCCTAATATATTTAATAACAAATTTAATTCATTAACAATATTCTTCATTAATAAATATTTATTATGATTATAGACTATTTATTTATTAATATTTTCCATATCTAATAAAATAAATATCAAAACAAAATAGAACATTTTAAAGTATTTCACTCTTTAGAAAATAATCATATCTATCTCAAGAATAACATATATATATAACAAAAAATTAATGATCGATGATCTTAATATAGTTAATAGTTCAAGGTTAATTTAAGGATGATAAAATTAATAATAGATAATATATTACCATTGGATTATCAATAATATATATTTTGTAATAAAATCATGTCCATTGGAAAAATAAAAATAATGGAACTGAAATATTATATAATAATTCCTTGAATGTTTTTCTTTAAAAAAAATAAATTATTCTAAGAAGTTAAATATCCTAAAACAGTTGTGGTGGCAGTGATGTCTATTATCATTGAATTTGTAAAAAACATTTATATTGGAGTTTTCTAAAGAAAATGGAAAATAGAACTTCTTTAAAAAAATATAAATATTCATTTAAGGCTATTTAAAAATTAAAGGATAAAAAACACTATAATAAGAAATTTGAGTAAATGAAAGTAATTTTTAAAATCATATTATTGATTGATAGACATGGATGAAAAAATATATACGATTAAAAGAGAAATAATGTAGTTTTTTCATATAGAACATTATTTTCCTTGATTCATGTACAAAGGATATAAAATAGTGGATTAATATATGGAAAGGACATTGCTAGGTCCACTAGTCCAGATACACTTAGATGGGGTGAAATAGAGTATGACAGATTAAAAGAGCTACCCCTATTGATCTTGTTTTGTAGTGAGACAAAATTTTCTTCTCTCTAATTCTTGTTGCAGAGTATGAGTAAATATCAATGAATGAACATGATAGATAATGTTTACTTGGTTCAACCAAATTGGCCTACATCAAATAAGTATACAACAGCGATGTTCCGATGTACCAAATTCACTAAAAGTGCACGATTGTTTTTAGTTTTTGGAGAGGGCTAAGTGTCCCTCCTGGTTTACAACCAAACACAATTTGAAATATCACTGCTCTATAAACTGATGTGTGCTGACTACTTTTTCAGAATATCCACTCATAGATTATAGACTCGTAGATCCCTCCATTATAACTAATCAATACATCTTCCACTATATATATATGCTCTATTGATGCCCACATTCTTCCATAGATGAATACCACTTTACCACAATACTACTAGGTAACAAAAAATCTTTCCGAAAACCCATACTGTGTCATGTGCATGACGTTAATTCATTGTGAACAAGAATACCTTTTGTTGTGAAACACCCCTTTCACGCAACATCAATCTTACTCACAAATAAAATCTTACTCGCTACTTTCTTAGCTTGTGCGCAACTCAAAATAATTCACCCAACACCCTTTACATAAAATTCTTACGCAATCTGGAGCTCAGATCTCTCCACATTTTGAGAAATGCCGAATGAGGGGGGTCACCTCTTATTTAATGTCTTTTCTGACCCCTATGTAGAAGATTAATTTTTTCACACAAGATCCTCATTGAGTGCGTAAAACCCCATTTAACGTCACATTGGGCACAAAAGTCTCTTTCACGCTGCCTCATATTTCGCACCCATTTACAAATATTTCACACACATGATTCCTTTTCCGTTTTCAATGTTCTGATCCCAAACCATGCCTTGCATTCAAGTTTCCAAGTCACCTTCAATCTTTCATACAACATCCTTTTTCCAAAAACATGTTTCCCCATTTTCTGATTTTGAGGCCCAAAAATTTGGAAAACACTAGAAAATGGCACCAGCTAATATCTATTCTTTTTGTAATGCCTCCTGATCAACCATTCCTTTTATCATTATTTTTCAACATAGGTTGTGAAAAATATCTCTAGAACACGAAAACTCTCCATGAAAACCCTCTTTGTCAATAAACAAACAAGTTTTTCAACAAACACAAACACAACAAAAATTGTACAATGTTACATTGATGGATTTTATCCAAATATACTTAAATAAATTTATGATAATAAAATAATTTTTTTAAAGAATGATATGATACATGTTTTATTTTAAATAAAATAAGATCCATCCAAAAAATTAGGATTCTAAAAATAATTATTACCACTTTAGTAAGTTTTTAATTACAATCACATGAAATAATATATGTGTATTGAAACATTAATAATTTTTAATAAACAATTTATCATTTAAAATACATACATTAGGTAACATATAAACCAAGTAAGAGTTAATAGGTTTATGATAACGAATATATCTAAATGGAGTGTAAATTTTCACAAAATCCCTTCCCTCAAACTTTTTTAAGATAAACATTATTTAACCTCAACTATATTTGTTTTAAACATGTTATTAATTTATTCTGTAATATGATTAAAATTAATAATATCATATAATATAATTTGATTCTATCTTTTCACATGTTCCACAAAAAAATTCATTATTACCATTGTTTCAGGTGTTACCATCATCATTTTCATATGTTTGTTTTATTATGAACATTAGGATTCTAGAGAATAAGATATACTTCCATCATATAAAAAACAATATTAAATTTATAAAAATAATATTTTAATTTTATAAATATTTATTGTCATTCCAATAATTTTAACACCGCAAATGAATCACATCACTTCTTGGAGATGGTAGGTCATATGTACTCACGTGTAACATTATAATTTCCATAATTGGGGAAAGGGTAATGAAGTTTAGGAATTGATGATGTTAAATCATTAATATAATTTCCTATGTGTCATATATATTCATTACATCCATCACTATAAATATTATGGTTAGTTTGTGATGGAAAACAAATTACATTGGTTTAAGAGGTTTTTGTTTGATGTACACCTGAGTGAGGATTTTGGTTTCCCATTTCAAATTGATGAATATTGATAAAAATAGTTCCATTAAACTAATAACATATCAGTATATGTTATATACTGGTTTTATGATAGTTTAATTTTTGAGACACAATTGATTGTGGTTAAAGAAGATATATATAGAAAGAGTGTAGTGAGGATGCTTAAATTATATTAGAAAAACTTCCTTTGGATCTTCTATTGAGGACTCATGTTTTATATTTTGGGAATAGAAATAACTGAATTATATAAATTAGGTTGTTTGGGAGAGTTTATTTTAGGGTTATATTAAGGTGAATGGCTTAAGTGTTGCGAGGAAGTGATGAGAAGATGTTGCCTTTTAAAATTGAGGTGAGTGGCACATTTGTAATTTTTTAAAGAATTTAAGAAAATTCATTTCCCATTCAAGGATATTTGAGTATAAATTTACCTATATTATATAAGGAATAAATAAAAACAAAACAATGGTTTTTTATTGAGTTTTATGTCATCTAGACCTTTATCTTTTTAAATTAACCCCCGGTAAACCCTTTTTAACCATAAAAATGTCAATTATTTTTCATTTAATTAAGAAATAAAATTATGTTGATACTATTACATAATATTAAGAATAATAATAATAAAAATATCCATTTTTTTTAAATTCAAGTCATCATTTATTTTAAAAATATACTCACAAATCCTTTTGAAAAATAGTGTTTTAAGAATTTCATTTTTCAAGCATAAATTATCATGCCTTAAATATATAACTATTAGTCATAATTTTATGGATATAAAATAATTTAGTAATATATTTATTCAAATAATTTAATTTAACTTTTTTTATCATTAAATATTATTTTATTTAATTAAAATTTGAATTCGTTATACCATTTAAATAATCATAAATTATATCTTTTACCTATGAATTATCATATCATTATCTCGTTCCAATTGATTTCGAATAAAATGTAGATTACACAAATCATATTAAATTAGTATAACTAAAATTTTGAATATTTTGGTAATAAAGTTTTATATATTAATAAAATACTATTTCTAGGGGAAATTTTGAAAAATTCATTCTAAAATAATTTGACCTAGTCAGTTAAAAACCCATGTTAATCCTATAAAATTTTATAATTTTTGGCTTGAAATATTAAAATGTTTATTTTATTATAATTTTATTAAAATTAAATGACCAGGTACTATAATTTAAACTTTGGCGTTGCTGCTGACAACACACTCTTTCTTGCACTCTTGTCAAGGAAATGATTACATGATTAGTCTGTCATGGCCGTAAATCAAAATTTAACTATATTTATTTTTTATTTGGTGAGGGGATGGATTTTAGTGGGGGTAATTCATTCCATGATGAGTGATTGATATTTATGTCTCTTATTTTTCCCAATACCATACTACTCTATTTACGATTATGTATGCGATGTGATATGATGGTCCTAGTATTTCTTGTGAGAGGTTATGTGATGTCCTTGGTGTGTTTAGCTGATATTTTATTTGATAGTCCACATGACTTTAGGATAATGTTTATTTTATATCCCATATTTTCCTTGTAAATTTTTTTCTAAGGTATAGTTTAAAGGAGGAATATTTGTAGGATGTAATGTTGGGAAGAGGTGGGAGTTCCCAGTCATACAATGTTGTGGTGTGAGAGTGGTACCCTTGTGGGAAAGAGTTGTGGGGAACCCTTAATCTATTTTCTTCTTGAATATTATTATAATTTTCATATATGAATTTTTGAGTATTCCTTTTTGGGGATAGGATGGATTATTATCCACCTTATTTATTATGGTTCTATTATTTTATTTCAAGTTTATTAGTATGATTATTTTCACATTTGTATAAGACAATTTTGGTACGATCCTATTGAGTATACTTCTATGCTCTACCTATGTATATAACAACTATTTTTAGGGTTCTAGAATGACATAATAGATTGTACTAGACAATCCTATCACAGGCTTTAGAGATATTATTGTGTTGCTACCAGAGATTTTATGATGCATGTTTTCTCTAGAATTTTATCTATATCTTTGTACACTATACATTCATTATGGGAGGGTTTTTCATTCCATAATTTTATATTATGTCATACAGTTTATTATAGTGTATTTATCATATCTCGCTATCCAAATATTATAGTGGTGAATACCTATAATTTTTTAATTTTTTATGCATCCAATTAATGTCATGAACCCCTACCCCTACAATGGGTAGGAATCTGGGTTCACTATCTCCCCCTATTATTTCCAATAAATTAGCGGTGGATTTGGATAGATGGTTTCAGGACATAGGTTAACTTCAACATTTCATTGCACAAACATTCCACCACGAAACTTTATAAAATAATTATTCCTACATTATTCAGTAACATCTTAAAATTTTCATATCTCAATCATTATTCACCTACATATTTGTAACTACATAACATTATATAGATTTAAATTTATGAAATATACAGTCTAAATAAAGATTTGTGTTGGTGTAACATTATCTTGTACGGTAGTTCCATAAGCATAAATCTTCTTAACTTCTATAAGATTTTATATCTATAAACAGTTTTATATTCTATATCAAGGAATATTTTGTATATTTCTATATCTGATAAACTTTATTAAGACTATTCATATGTTGACTTTACAAATATCACTTAATGTAGAAGTCACATTCCCAATAATGATGTTAATAAATCATATGTTTCTTATTCAATATCCTTTTAACAACTCTTCTATAATCTGTAATAAGTTTATTTTTCATGTTATATGAGACATCAAGGTTCTGAAATGAACAGGCTAGAAAACATACATATATATCTTCTTGCATCCATATAGGGGGAATTTTAATATAAATATATGGTCTTCCATATTTTTAATTTTCAGGCATAAATAATATGAGCAACTAATATTATTACTTTAAAAGCACTATAGATAACAAAATTCTTCCATTACTACAAAAATTTATATTTCCTAAATAAAAAACATAATAATTATTAATGAGTAATCTCAATATTTAATAACACTGATTCATCAAATGTAACACCCCAAGCTTCTAAGGTACGCTTCTCTTTGAATAATGTGATAGCGTGTGTTGTACGCAACACCGAGTTCTAACACACCATAACTAATCAATCTAGCCGTTATAAATAGTAATACCTACTTTTTGAAATTATATATATTTTATATTTCAAAATGGACTTCATTTTTGGATTTGGAATATCCAATTTAGCCTAAGGTGAAATTTTGGTACTTTTCGGATAACTTTAATATTTTGATGAATAGTGAAAATTACTAAATTTTAATTAAAAACAACTTTTTTAATAGAAATAATTTATATTGATAAATTATAAATTTGAGAGGTTTTAAAGTATATTTAGAATATATTTTTACCATTTAATACAATTTTGGTCATCGGACATAATTTCACAATTAAACCGAATATAAACAAGTATCAATCTTTTGATAGTTATTATATCTTAAAAACACGCTTTTTGTTTTGACAACGGGAATTAATTTTAAATTAATTTCTGCCACTTCTGTGTTTTGAATTTTGAAAAATTGATTCCATATTTGTAATCAAGATGTTAAAATTGTGTAAATAGGTAACTTTTATTTTTAGACATTTTGAATAATTACTTCGGTAAATATTCTATTTACCATGGTTAAAGGGTAAATCCGGTAAATAAGGGTTAAAAAATAATATTATAATAATAAAAAATTACCCCAAAACGTGTCCTAACCTTATTGGTTGATACACGTTAGACCATAGAAATATTTGCGTCGATTTTGGGACCCCATGGTGCCACTTGTAAGTGATAGGGACACTTTATTTTAATTAAGTTAAAATCAATACAAAAATGACACAAGCATATATCTTTTAGTAAAAAAACTTTTACATAGGGTTATATATGTTGTCATTTCGACTATAAATATTAATTAGAAAGATACAAAGATTTCCTACATAATGGTATTTTATTTATAATTTTTAGACATTAAATAAGTTAATTTATTTATGACACAATGATGATGCAGTAATTACTTAATTAATGAAAAATTGGAATAATTGATATTATAAATACACAAATAAATGTAATTTGAGACTTTTTATAAATACCAATACTTTTCTAGGATAATATTCCATGTTAGGATTGATTTAAGTAACTTTTTTTTAAGTAATCATTCTGTTATGATTTTTACAAAAATCAATTATTCAATAGTGTCAAAATTGACATAAAAGAGTTTTTAAAACAAATATTATATTATTAATTGATATTAAATTCCTAAAAATCTATGTTTCGTCTAAGAGACTTATATCATGATATATGTATCATTAATGGACCACTTGGGGGTCGCTTGGATTTATATAGTAAGTTTATTAACCATGTATTATAAAAATACAAAGAGACATTGTAAAAGTTAAACTAATTAACTAAGAGTTAATACTTAAAGATAAGGTTAATATAATGACCCAAAACTGTCTAAATTCTATTGGTTGAGTGGTTTTCGACCCATACCAACCTTAACCTTTAAATAATCCACTTTGGAGCCATTAGAAACAGAATATGAATTTATTATAAGATAATATTTCTAGCTTTTCCAATGGTGCCCCTCACCCCTCTTATAAAAGGGCACTCTCCCTTCTCATTAAATCACACCTTCAAAGCCTTTTGGTTCGGAAAACCTCTGCCCATATACTCTCTCAAATTACCTCACTTAATCCTAGAGTCCTTCCTTTAGTCATAAATCCAACTTAATGAGCCCTTTTGATCAATTCAAAAGGAAGAACCCGTAGAAGAGGTAATGATTTCACCACCCTTTTTCAAGTTCCTTTCTTCTTCCACTTCTTCTTTCCTTGTTATTACCATTCTAAAATAATTAATCCAGTATCTCCTATATAATTTAATATTATTATAAATATTTTACAACCATATTCAGTATTCTATCCATCCTTTGAATTACATGTCACCATATGTGCGTACGTACGGCTTGCCGTCTCCACGTCGTGGTGTAATTATTATTCAATATATTATTATTTGGATGGTTATAATAATGACTTTTAATTCATGTAAATAATAAATATAACATGATAATTATTATGTATATATTATATACCATCCAATTATATATTATTTTAATATCAAAAGAATGATATTTTTGCTCATGCATACGTACGGATTACCGTCTCCACGACGCGATGAGATTCATTTCCAAGTTCAACATTAATCGACGATTATAAAAATATATATAAGTATGTAATATATGACATAATAATGCTACTGGAGATATATATATATATATATAAGGATTTGTGTACTTACATATATCTTATTCACTTACTTTCGTTCAATACTATATGAAAATAGAAACAGCGTTTATGCCTACATACGGACTACCGTCTCCATAAACGGTGTTTTCCATTTCATATATATGTCTATTATACATATTTATATTCTAAATATATATGATATATTTATCATATTTAATATTCTGGAAGTATTTAAATCAAGATCTAAGTGATACAACCATGAGTGACAAGTTAAAACACGTACGATAAAGAAAGTGATTATTACCCAAAATGTTAACTTAACATGGAAATTATTATTAAATGTGTAATATAAAGTCATAAATGAATTAGGTATGATATCATAAATATTAATATGGTTCTAGTATAATTTAATAACATACTACGATCTTCGCACAGGAGGTTAAACGTACCCTTGACTAAAGGAAAGTGCAAGGTAAGGGGTTTTCATCTCACTCCTTATTCCCGTGAGATTCATGCCATATTGCCACTATTACCTTTTGTGTGGTGTATTTACTACCCATAACTATATTCTTTGTGTAATACACTTTAATTTATGTGTATTTACATCTTCATTGTATGATACCTCTTTCATGGGTTGTATGTTTCGTAAGTTACCAAACTGGTAAGGGTTAATTTCATAATCCCTTTATTATCCGAGGTTGTTTTTACATAAGTATCTACTGGGACATATTTATTATCCATGTACATGTCTTATGAAAGAGTTTTCAAAGGGACTATTTTAAGGTACTTTTTACTAAAATATCATTTCAAATGTTTTAAATATTTAATCTTCTAAATCTTTCACATTAATGTCCATGTCTTCAAAATGGTTTTTAAGGATTTATTTATATGGACATGAATGTTTTTAAAACGTTAATTCCTTTCAAAAGTTTAAAAGTGGTATGGGTAAAAAATGTCTTTAAATGAATTCTTTTCTAAATTGTGTGGCTTTTAAATGTTTTCATGAAAAAGGGGTATTTCTCTCAAAGATTTTTACAAATCAATCTCTTCTATGTCAAAATCCTTTAATGGATTTTAAATTTTTTTGAAGTTGATTTATCAGGATACAAATCTTCCATATCGTGTTGAAGGTTTTGTGATATATTTTACTGTGGATGTGTTATTTTTATACCATTCATGGTTTATGGGTAAAGTATTGACATTTCTCATGCTAGTTTTAATAAAAAAATTTATGTTATATTTCATCCTCTTCTTAAGATGAATGTGTGGGACTAGTATGTTCCGGGTTGGGGACCGGTAAAAGTAAACCCTCTGGGTTGGTGTCCGGTTATTAGAGGCACTCCGGGTTGGTGTACGGTTATTAGAGGCACTCGGGGTTGGTGTCCGGTTATTAGAGGCACTCCGGGTTGGTGTCCGGTTATTAGATGCACTCCGGGTTGGGATCCGGTTATAGTTAGCCCCTAGTCCTTGGCACGAGGCCTTGTTAATGAAATTAAAGTTCAGCATTACGCATCACATCATTATGAAAGTGGTTAGTGATATTGCATGTGATTATTCGATTAGTAGAATATCCATGTGAATAAGTAAATGGCATTATTTCATTTTATTTCTGTCATATTATGCTGAACTTCAAGTTTAAAAGGCTTGTTTTAGTTGTATACATTGCCTTAAATGTTTATGCTTGTTTTTGAATGTTTCCGCTGTATTGCTTACCCTTACTGAGCATTTGAGCTCACCCATTTCTATGTTTTATTTTTCCCAGGATTCCAAGAAGTGTAATGTGATTGATATACAGGGTTAAGACAAGGGAATAATGGAATTCATAAAGGATTATTTATGTTGTTTTGTATGTTATGAAGTGTAATGTAACATTCATGTATGTAATCTATTTTCCAAGACTACTAAAATGATCGGTTATTTGGGACTTGTTCCTTCTAATCATGCCAATGTATTAAAATAATGCATCGACTCTGGGTCACTGGGGTCGGGGCGTTACAGTTGGTATCAGAGGAAGTTTAGAAATAACTATGGAAACTAGATTTAGATAAACTCTGATTAGAGCACATAGTCCTAAGATAGACTTGAGGATTAGTATAGAAGAACTTCCTAGAATTTTGGTAGTGTAGAGATTTTGTGAGTTTTCCGAGCAATACATCCCTGTCTGGATACGAGCAGGTAGAGGTGGCTCTGACACAGATGTACCTAGGGGTAACACCGAAAAACACCGCTTTGAGCTAGACTCGAACGGGAACTGGTGCACGACAACGGGCCTTGCTGCACTCTTGGTTACGACACTCCCGGGGGATATTATTAGGATAATTCTCATTTTCTTTACAAACCATTATTAAGGGCTTATGAGTATATACTTACTTAAAGAAAACATTTTTATGATTATGGATTATATCCATAAAATGTTCAATTTGTGTTAGGTATTTTACAAGTTTGGTAATTACTCATTGCAATTCATAAACTGAACCAGTTTATGATATTGTGTAGAAATGGCGCCGAGTAGAAGGAATGTGAACTCCTGTAATACGTATGATCCAAAGAGTAAGAAGGATCATAATTTTCACGGTCCTATGCCAGAATTTAGAAGGGAAATAGTTTCCCACGTATTATTATCATATGAAGAAATAGTATCATGTATTGATAATATGAGTATAGAATTCTCGGAGTCCTATTTCTTTGAAGGGAATCAAGAGAAGAAAAGGATGAAAGATAGAAATATGGGTTAAGGGAAGAGGGAAAAGAATAATTTTCCCATATGTGATAACTGTGGGAAGAAACACCCTGGAACATGCCTGAAAGGAATGGGATTTTGTTATATGTTTGGAGGAAAAGGGAAAAAAGTACGTGACTGCAAAGGTAAGAAAATGGTTTCAAATGTACAATGCTTCATTTTCAAGGAGTTTGGACACTACGCGAACCAATGTCCCAGTCATCAGACTATGCCTCAAATGATGCTATTGGATAATAATCAAGTTATGATACTACCATAGATGAAGAGGAATGACTAGTTTTCTTATGTTGTCATTTTAGAATTATTTCATTTAATTGTTGTATCAATGATGTTCTGAAAATAAATAAGGACTGTACTGCAGTACTATTTAATTAAGGATTTGAGATTTTATGGTACTATGAAAAGCGACTCCAGAGCGAGTTAATTTTTTTTGGAAATTACATGTTTGAAGGAGAGATAAACCTTAATATGGTCTTAATATTGAGGTAGTGATTTTGGAATAAGAGATGGTTGATTTTGGTAATTCAGGATGTTGCGGTGTTTTAAAAGAATATATGAGGAAGGTGTTCACATGTTATTATCTGGAAAAGGGATCCTTATTATGTTTAACTTCCTTGTAAATTTTGGACTGTGAGTTTGGATAATATTATTTTGGATATGTCTAATGGTTGGAATGGAATAAGTTTGAAAGGTTAGTTTTTTGGATTTTTATAAAAGGACAACATGCAGATAGTATGACGACCCGTCGTGTCAGACAAAGCTGCGGGAATCGAATCCACAACCATAGTGCAATTGGGATTTATCACCTACCATTGTGATACATGATGTTCCTGGATGGTATAATGTAGTTTCTTTACATAAAGGGTATGATATGTGAAATATAAATTCATTATATTTGGAACCCTATACGATTAGGATAAATAGAGTATTTTTGAGTTGTATTTTGTTTTGGGGTGAAAGATGAGTTTTTGGTAGAAATTTATTAATGGATAAAACTCTAATTATAAAGTAAGTATATCTCTTTATGATCTTAGCCAATCTCATAAATAAATTCCTCAACATTAAGAAAAGGACCATAGAACAAAAATGGTGTCCTAGATGGTACCTTAGATCATCACTAATTTATGGATTTGGGATTGTTGGCCTTTTCATATCCATGTTCTCTACCACTCTCCATCAGATAATTGATGATTAAATTTCTCTTCCATATCAATATTTCCCTACATGGAACCCTAGTATGTGTTATTTTCAGTAATCTTCATACTTTCCACTCTTTATTTTAAATAGAGGCCTCATTAATATAATTTTCGATGTGGGATTTCAACTAAGATATTTTGAAACGTCAAAAATGTGTTATCCTAATACGTTATGTTTTGTTGAACCGATGGTTTTTTAAATCATCATAGATTGATGAATTTAAGGACCTCAATTTTAAACTTGTTTTTGATTGATGACCTCAATCACTAACTATAAATATTTACATTTTCCTCTTGTTATATGTCTATAATTTCCACCAATGTCCTCCTAATCGAGATCATAATTTTGTGGTGACCCTTTCATTTCTCTTTTCATCTTGTTAAGACTAAAATTTTATTAACCAAATTTCCGATGTGGGTTTTTTCCACAAAGATATTTTCTATTTTCAACCTTTATTTTCAAAGAACAATATCAAATTGCAAGGACGCAATTTGTTGAAGGAGGGGAGAATGTAACACCCCAAGCTTCTATGGTACACTTCTCTTGAATAATGTGATAGCGTGTGTTGTACGCAACATTTAGTTCTAACACACCATAACTAATCAAACTAGCCGTTATGAATAGTAATACCTGCTTTTTGAAATTACATATATTTTATATTTCAAAATGGACTTCATTTTTGGATTCGGAATATCGAATTTAGCCTAAGGTGAAATTTTGGTACTTTTTGGATAACTTTAATATTTTGATGAATAGTGAAAATTACTAAATTTTAATTAAAAACAACTTTTTTAATCGAAATAATTTATATAGATAAATTATGAATTTGAGTGGTTTTAAAGTATATTTAGAATATATTTTTACCATTTAATACAATGTTGGTCATTGGACATAATTTCAAAATTAAACCGAATATAAACAAGTATCAATCTTTTGATAGTTATTATATCTTAAAAACACGCTTTTTGTTTTGACAGCGGGAATTAATTTTAAATTAATTTCTACGACTTCTGTGTGTTGAATTTGGAAAAATGGATTCCATATTTGTAATCAGGATGTTCAAATAGTGTAAATATGTAACTTTTATTTTTAGACATTTTGAATAATTACTTCGGTAAATATTTTATTTACCCTGGTTAAAGGGTAAATCCGGTAAATAAGGGTTAAAAATTAATATTATAATAATAAAAATTACCCCAAAACGTGTCCTAACCTTATTGGTTGATACAAGTTCGACCATAGGCATCTTTGGGTAGATTATGGGACCCCATGGTGCTACTTTTAAGTGATAGGGACACTTTATTTTAATTAAGTTAAAATGAATACAAAAATGACCCAAGCATATATCTTTTAGAAAAATAATTTTTACATAGGGTTATATATGATGGATTTTAGACTATAAATTTTCATTAGAAAGATAAAAAGATTTCCTAAATAATGGTATTTTATTTATAATTATTAGACATTAAATAATCTAATTTATTTATGACACAATGATGATGCAGTAATTACCCAATTAATGAAAAATTGGAATAATTGATATTATAAATACCCAAATAAATGTAATTTGAGACTTTTTATAAATAAAAATAATTTTCCAGGATAATATGACAAGTTAGGATTGATTTACGTAACTTTTTTCTATGTAATCATTCTGTTATGATTTTTACAAAAATAAATTATTGAATAGTGTGAAAATTGACATAAAAGAGTTTTTTAAAAAAAATATTATATTATTAATTGATATTAAATTCCTAAAAATCTACGGTTTGGACAAGAGACTTATATAATGATATATGTATCATTAATGGACCAATTGTGGGTCTATTGGATGTATATAGTATGTTTATTAACCATATAATATAAAAATACAATGAGACATTGTAAAAGTGAAACTAATTAACTAAGAGTTAATACTTAAAGATAATGTTAATATAATGACCCAAACCTGTCTAAATTCAATTGGTTGAGTGGTGTTTGACCCTTCCCCACCTTAAAATTTAAATAATCTACATTGGAGCCATTAGAAACCGAATATGAATTTATTATAAAATAATATTTCTAGCTTTTCCAAAGGTGCCCCTCACCCCTCTTATAAAAGCGCACTCTACTTTCTCATTAAATCACACCTTAAAAACCTTTTGGTAAGGAAACACTCTGCCCAAATACTCTCTCAACTTCCCTCACTTCATCCTAGAGTCCTTACTTTAGTCATAAAGACAACTTAAGGATCCCTTTTGATCAAATCAAAAGGAAGAACCCGAAGAAGAGGTAATGATTTCACCACCCTTTTTCAAGTTCCTTTCTTCTTCCACTTCTTCTTTCCTTGTTATTACCATTATAAAATAATGAATCCAGTATATCCTATATACTTTAATTATATTATAAATAAGTTACAACCATATTCAGTATTCTATCCATCTTTTGAATGACATGTCACAATACGTGCGTACGTACGACTTACCATCTCCACGTCGTGGTGTAATTGTTATTCAATATATTATTATTTGGATGGGTATAATAATGATTTTTAATTCATGTAAAAAATAAATATAACATGATAATGATTATTTATATATTATATACCATCCAATTATATATTATTTTAATATCAAAAGAATGATATTTTCGCTCGTGCGTACGTACGAATTATCGTCTCCACGACACGATGATATTCATTTCCAAGTTCCCTATTCATCGATGATTATAAAAATATATATAAGTATGTAATATATGAAATAATAATTCTACTGGAGATATATATATATATATATATAAGGATTTATTTACTTACATATATCTTATTCATTTACTTTCGTTCAATACTATATGAAAACAGAAATAGCGTTTATGCGTACGTACGGACTACCATATCCATAAACCGTGTTTTCCATTTCATATATATGTCTATTATACATATTTATATTCTAAATATATATGATATATGTATCATATTTTATATTCTGGAATTATTTAAATCATGATCTAAGTGATACAACCAAGAGTGACAAGTTAAAACACGTACGATAATGAAAGTGATTATTACCCAAAATGTTAACTTAACATGGAAATTATTATTAAATGGGTAATATAAAGTCATAAATGAATCTGGTATGATATCATAAATATTAATATGGTTCTGTTATAATTTAATAACATACTAATAGCTTCGTACAGGAGGTTAAATGTACCCTCGACTAAAGGAAAGTGCAATGTAAGGGGTTTTCATCTCACTCCTTATTCCCGTGAGATTCATGCCATATTGCCACTATTACCTTTTGTGTGGTGTATGTACTTCCCATAACTATATTCTTTGTGTAATACACTTTAATTAATGTTTATTTACATCTTCATTGTATGATACCTCTTTCATGGGTTGTATGTTTTATAAGTTACCAAACTGGTATGGGTTAATTTCACATTCTCTTTATTATCCGAGGTTGTTTTTACATAAGTATCTACAGGGACATATTTATTATCCAAGTGCATGTTTCATGAAAGATTTTTCAAAGGGATTATTTTAAGTAACTTTTTACTAAAACATCATTTCAAATGTTTTAAATATTTAATCTTCTAAATCTTTCTCATTAATGTCCATGTCTTCATAATGGTTTTTAAGGATTTATTTCTATGGACATGAATGTTTTTAAAATGTTAATTCCTTTCAAAAGTTTCAAAGTGGTATGGGACACTTTGATTCAAAAATGTCTTTAAATGACTTATTTTTTAAATTGTGTGGCTTTTAAAGGTTTTCATGAAAAATGGGTATTTCTCTCAAAGAGTTTCAAAAATCAATCTCTTCTATGTCAAAATCCTTTAATGGATTTTAAACTTGTTTTGAAGTTGATTTATCATGATACAAATATTCCATATTGTGTTAGAAGGCTTTGTGATATATTTGAATGTGGATGTGTTATTTTTATACCATTCATGGTTTATGGGTAAAGTATTGACATTTCTCATGCTAGTTTTAATACAAATTTTTATGTTATATTTCATCCTCTTCTTAAGATGAATGTGTTGGAATAGTATGTTCTGGGTTGGGGACTGGTAAAAGTAAGCCCTCCGGGTTGGTGTTCAGTTATTAGAGGCACTCCGGGTTGGTGTCCGGTTATTAGAGGCACTCCGGGTTGGTGTCCGGTTATTAGAGGCACTCCGGGTTGGTGTCCGGTTATTAGATGCACTTCGGGTTGGGTTCCGGTTATAGTTAGCCCCTAGGCCTTGGCACGAGGCCTTGTTAAAGAAATTAAAGTTCAGTATTATGCATTAAATCATTATGAATGTGTTTAGTGATATTGAATGTGATTATTCGATTAGTAGAATATCCATGTGAATAAGTAAATGGAATTATTTCATTTTATTTCTGCCATATTATGCTGAAATTCAATTTTAAAAGGATTTTGTTTTAGTTTTATACATTTCCTTAAATGTTTATGCTTATTTTTGAAAGTTTCCACTATATTTCTTACCCTCACTGAGCATTTGATCTCACCCCTTTCTAAGTTTTTTTTCCCGAGGATTCCAAGAACTGTAATTTGATTGATATGTAGGGTTAAGAAAAGGGAATAATGGCATTCATAAATGATTATTTATGTTATTTTGTATGTTATGAAGTGTAATGTAACATTCATGTATGTAATCTATTTTCCAAGACTACTAAACTGATCGGTTCTTCGGGACTTGGTTCCTTGTAGTCATGCTAATGTATTAAAATAATGCACCAACTCTGGGTCACTGGGGTCGGGGCGTTACATCAAAGATATCATCTATGTATCTCTATAATATATATAATTGAAACTCCATCATTCTTACATTTGAAGAAAACATCTTCATTAACTCTAAATCATCATTTTTGTTTTCTAATAAACGATATATTTTAGTACTAAAACTCTTTTATTATTAACTCTAAAATAGTATCTTCTTTATCTCTAAAACTCAATCATTCTTACCTATGATACTCCATACTTTTTATCACTAAAACTCAATATTGCATATATCTATATGATTATCATGTTCAATAGTGAAACTCTATAGAAAAAAATCATATGAAGCTTTATAGGAAACATCATAGGAAATTATATAAGAATAAATATAGAAAACACTATAGGAAACTACATAAGAAACATCATTTTCATCCAAAACTTTTAGTGATTGAACAATGGATTACACCATTCATGGAGATGGTAGGCCATACGTATTCAAGAATGACGTTTCCAATTTTCAAAAATTGGATCCATAGAAATGTAAATAATAATTCAAAATTAGTTAATTAGTAATATATAATATTCTTATTCTTTATTCATTAATTTTTTCATTATATACATATATGTAATGAATAAATGGACAACAAGTCACATCACTTCTTTGAGGTGGTAATCCACTGCAATGCATGACCGAAAATGTAATTTTTCAAATTAGTATAGGGTAATAAGGTTGATATTTTTTATCAATGTATATGAAAAATTATTTAATAAATATCCTAAATAAATATAAAACGGATCATAATACTGATCCACAAAAAATTTGTTATGAAAATTTAATTGTGTAGTTAGTAAGCCATACACACACAAGAGTTATACTTTAACATCCCATTTGATGGGAAGGAGGGTGGATAATGGTGGTTACATTCTAATAATAACAGTTAAGTATATTTAAGATTATGAATTTATTAATTTATGATAAAAAATATTGATTTGTTATAGTTAAATCAATATGTTAAAATATAGTGATTGTTTAAGGCTGTTACCACCTCATTGAAATAACTCTTTTAGATGTCATCTTAAGTATCATAGGTTTTGTCTTTTGGAATACCATAACCTCTAAAATGTCTATAATTATATTTAGAAGATAATTTCATTGGGATTTCATGATCTATAAAGATATATGGGGTTTAATGAAGAGAAATGAGGGTTTAATTTTGTATGTCACGACCTAACCCATTGAGGCTCGAACGCGACTCCCCAAACCCACCTCTTATAGGACATGGGTTGGAGACTAGTGATGAGTAGGCTATCACAAACATGGGACACATTATCATATCTTACCTTTACACACACAGACACCCAAATATACCTCCCTATAACAGTGTCGAGATATATAAAAACTAAAAAAATGCATGTATACATCTATACCAACTAGAGTACAACAAAAGTAAAAAATTTAAAATACAAATCCCAACAAAAGAAAACTTCAAAGGAATCTAACATCCTTAGACGGAGGAGATCACTATCAAATTCATCCTTAAAAAATCTCATCAGCCAAGATGTGATAAACACCCAAGTCAATCAATATCACTTAGATCTACCTACAACATGTCCTCCTAGGACTCTATCGAAAGGCATTTGGTCATCACAAGGTAGAAGAAATGTGTGGTAAAATCCAATTCAAGGGTGATTATAAATATACTCAGTAGGCACCCACCCCCCCCCCCCATAGAAAAGGAGAATCTGAATGGAAATAGTCCACTACACCCGACCATAGAGAACCGAAATGAGCGAGAATCTCCATCTTGAGACCATCCATAGCTAAACAAGACCATTTAACTCAAAACATAGGGTGTGTCATCCAAAAATTACAACACCACAAGGAAACCCCAGATACAACACTATATATACCCGTCTCAGGCACCAAGCCTCAAGAGGTTCCAACCTCATCGCCAGTAAAAGGTTACGAATTGGGGCTCTAAAAACCCACAAAAAGAACACTCCATGAGCCAAGTCATCATAGATGACACTCATCTGAGATACATATGCTCATCATAAAATGCCTCTAAGAACATCATGATGAAATTCAATGGAATCACAAAACTCCTCAAATAGAGGATCATTCCTAGGGTCCACTAGAGGATACTGGAACCATGTTTGGTAACTCAAAGATATCCCATATAGGGTATCACTCCCAAGATCCACATGGGTACAATATAACCCGATCTTATGTCCCCTAGATTACATCACTCATATAGAGGATCTTCATCTCAGTTAGATTGGATAGAATGATGCTGAAAACCCCATATAGTGTCACTCACGAAGTCGTAGAATGTAACATTGACACCAAAAACCCAACCAAAACCACCCACTATATAGGGGATTATATAACCCATGATTCCAAAACCCTACTATCATCGCCAACTAAGTAGGAAATACTATACATAATGATTCCAAAAATCCTTATAGGGATGTGCTTCTAGATAGGGGATCACTGCCAATGTAGTGCATGTCGTAGCGATATAAAGAACACAATATATCGAAACTATAATCTAGAGGATCCCACCCAGACCTCACTAAATGGATACACTAAATCTATATGAGCTTATCATATGGAGTGGATATCAATACGATATTGAGGATGTAATACTAAAAACCCTCATGGACTAAGAACAATGGGGGTTCACATAACCCTAACAGTCAAGGAGTCACTGACCCATGATACCCTTATGATATCACTTTGACACTACACCTCCTAGCCTCAAACTATGGCCACCATCACGTTCTATTCTGAAAAAAACAAAGGATAGGCTACTTAATTTTCCTAAACATATAACTGGGAAAATGTTAATTTTCTTAAAAACAAGCCTGAATGGATCATTGTGGGTTCCAAATATAAATTCAGGAACATATAAAAAGGATTGCATCATTGTGGTCCTAAATGGAAAGCACACCGGATCGACTACTCATTCGTCCAAAATAGACACCCAGTGATAAAGTCACATTTCACCGCATGTGCCTAGATTGGGCCTCACATGGCCCACACAATGATTTCGGCTAAAACAACCAAATTCAATTTTTAAATTTCTTCATTAATTCATGGGTCTCAACACCACTTACCGCACATCAAATGGACATTAGACGCAGAGGATAAATCTTTTCCAAGAAGATACAAATAATAATAATAATATTATTATTATTATTATTATTATTAATGGACATTTCATGCCACCATGTCTCAAGAACTCATCAAAAGGTCCTAAAATTGGTCTCAAAAGGTCCTCCTTGAAGATATATTTTCATTTTCACTGACGACACACAAATTTGACCCTTAGTTTGCAAGATAAGGGGTTTCAAAAAAACCATCTTCTTGGCGAGGCCCAAATAACCAGGACTGGCTCAGACTGGCCAGTTCGTCTCATAGTAGTCGGCCCCCACTAATTTTCGGCCAAGCTGCTACCCAAGCGCTACATGTCATAATAGCCTTCCAGCCTTTGCCGCGTCACCACCTTCCAGAAACCACTGGGAACAATCAGGTGGTCAAAGAACGAATATGGTACCTCTTTTCGATGCATCAGTACCCAATCTAAACTGCCTCTACTCCAATTGAAGAACATTTGTCGATTCAAACAAAAAACAATGCAAAAATGGTGGAAACCGGATTAAAACTCAAATCTCCCACCTCAAGGGGAAAACGTCGAACCATCGAGTGAAGAATGTCACATGTGACACACTTATTCATAATTTGGTGATGATTTTTGTTGAAAATGGCCTCCGAAGAAACCACTTTCATTGGTTCATCAAATACAGAGGAAGGGGATGATGCAGAACATCCTGCGTGTGCATTGAAGGGGAAGGAGAGGAAGGGATTAATTTTTTTAATTAAATCCTCTCCATTGAACAACCTGACCTCTACACCTCCAACCTGAAACCCAATGATGAGAAAAACTATATTGCACCTAGAGTAAACATGGCCTTCTAAACTCAACCAATGCCTCATATATCCTATCTGAGACTCCATTCAAGAGTTAATCAAGATCCAATGTCAAAATAAATAAATAATTTAATTTTTTAACATTCCCTTGATTTTTTCCATAAATGGCCAGCACCTGCAATGTTTATATACCTCACGGGGGAAAAACACACTATAGACTCAAATGTGGGATCATTTTTCTGATATGATCTACCATTTAAGTGATAACATATTTCCACCATGGTTATTGTATAAAAATATTGAATATTTTTTATAACATTTATTCTGGACACACCAGGTCACATAATTGCACGTCGTCTCACCGCCTATCTCTAGAAATAATAATATAAATATTCCAACGACTGATAGGGAAAAACCCAAGTTGCCAAATCCTCTCCATATTACGACTTTTCATCCCCGAAAATCCAAAATCTAGGAATGGCAGAATGAAACATAAATCTAAACTAGTTATCTCATGCAAACGAGTTCATAAAAACCCATACAAAACCACCAAGGGTTCCTGTACTGCTAACGAGCACACACTCTAGGGAACCCAAGTCCACACCCATGTTCAGCTCAACCAAGGTTAACATCATGAAACTAGGCACATGTCTCTTCAATAATGACAAGAGAGAAAAAACAAAGCGCTCAGTCTCTTATAATCATATCATCTTGTGGTACACCGTCTCACTAACCATACGTAAAGACCAAAAAACCAACTCCAATAACACAATTGAAAGGGAATTATCCACCAAAACTCGATACTATCCTTTTTGGGTGGCATTGAGTCACCTACGTGGTTGTTTACAATTTCACAAGAATGCATCTTAGTAGTGAAAGTGTCCCTTATTCTTGGGAGTCTAAATCCAAATCGAACCACACCGTGACCACCTTAAGAGACACATGTGGAAACCTAATTAAAAACATGTGAGGGTAAAAATGAACAAAAAAAGGCTACCCCAGCACACACTCTGGTTCTTAGGATTTCCTTTGATACAAACTACCAAACAAACATCCTCGACCTTAACACACAAGTCATAGGGACTCATACACAACACCTCAACAATATCAACTTTTTCTGGCACTGACTAGCCTCTACGATTTTATATCACATCCAAAAAACAAATCTTTTTGGGGGAAAGATCCATCTTTTTCATGCTTTCAAAGCTATACTGAACAACACTCACATAGGGTCTTACTGAAACTTGGATTAATCCATGAGAATGAAATGGAAATCAAAGAGTACTTCCTAATAGTGTCTATCAAAACTACTCGAGAAATTATAAAGGACATAGAGAATACCTCTATCCATCAACAGATCTACTAGGTCAATAGACATTATTTCCTACAGTAGTCCCCACCCTCATCCTCTAACTCTCTGAGCCTGGAATGGAGCACCTGTGGGGTGGTGCTAGTAGAAACTCCTACTGTCATCCACCGCCCACTAATACACACACTCTATTTCCACACCCACCCCCTATGGACCTCCATACACAAAACACTACCTCAACCAAGGTGTTTCATCCACCATCTCCCTCTCAGTAGTATGGCAGGTCGAAAAATCTCCAGCAAGATATCCCCGACCATCACATGCATAACACCGCCTCTCCTACAACTGAACAGAACCAACCTGAGAGCCTTAGGCCTCAGAACCTCCATCCTAGGTTTGCCTCTAGAAATTTCATGTATTCCCAAACCCCTGAGCATACCGTTCGCTACTATCTTCCAAACCAGCTGTCGAGTTCTTTGCTCGGCACGCCCAACGGTTATGGTTTGAATGTGCTCATCCATAAAGCACTCCCCCACCATGTCTCACTCCAGCACTCTATCATAGGTGGGTATTCACAGTGGCACCACCGATGAACGGATCTCCCTTCCCTATCCCTTCTCGAAGGTTCATGCTATAAATAACGAATCTCGAACCATATCCAAAAATTAACACAATATATTTGTGTTCATCATTAAGTACTATGTCATATTCCTACTCTCCTACCAATGATGCAGAAGCTCCTGGATATGTACGGACCTCAACATGATTGGATAAAACTACTCCCTAAATAGACTCTCAAAAAATCCCAAGAGATCATCTTCTTGTCATGGTTCTATATCACAAGACTCCACTAGCACCCAGAAAAACCATGAAAAGGTTCTCCGCTAGGACCACGGCCTGATCGGGAGGTTTCCTAAATATGTGGAAAAATACGGTGACTTACGAAAGCTAGTCATCAGCTATATGGGGTTTTGGGTTACCCTGGATCATTATAGGTCACTGCCTCTGGAATAGGTGAATTGCACTCATCATCTATGAATCCTCAACCTGTACTATAGGCACAACCGGCTGTTCGAAAGGTGGTGGCTCTACTAGCGGACCACCTAGAGGACTATAATAATAACTAGTGAATTATTCTAAAGCCTCTTTGTGGGGAGGATCATCCCAAAATTCCCAATATGAAACCCTGGTTGGCTCTCATTATGGATGAATCCAGAAATACAATCAAGGTGAACCACGATCAAAGAGTATATCTAGGGATCTGACTCAAGAAGGACAATAAAAATACAATACCTAGTCTCATATGATGCATGTTTCATTATTTACCTGAAACTGATGTCCTAATGACTTGTGTCTAAAGATAGGTTATTAGAGTCCTAGTGAATAGATATGTCGGTCGTCGCATCAACATTGGAGTCCCAATTCTGAAAGTCAAACTTCATACAATAAAACACTATAGCTAAGTAAATCATACTAAGCTCACAGCTTGACCAACTATGCTCTAAGGACCCAATGGAAGAACCTATTATGATTCCACTTGTCATGTCCCAACCCAATGGGGATGGAGAAACATCTCACGAAGCCCACCTCCAAAAGGCCAGGGGCTAGCAACTAGCACCAAGTATGATATCACGCACATGGGAGGACTTAGCCTATCATACCTATACACACATAGTCACATAAACCTTCATGAAACGGTGAAAAGATATTAAAATAAATAAATGAAAAGGATGTATATATCAACCCAGACAGAGAAAAATAAAATTCAAAAAGATAAAATACCGAGGACACCAAAAGAAAACTACAAAGGTATCCAAACTCTTCGAAAAGAGGGGATCATTATCAAATAAATCCTCTAGTAAGCTCCTCATTCAAACTCTGTAAAAAACCCCAGTCAGTGTAGCTCACTTAGCTCCACCTGCTCTGAGTCCTCATGGGACTCCTTTAAAATGCATGTGGTCTACACAAGAAACAAGACAAGTGTAAGGAAATAAAATGAAGATGGTGAGTATAATGATATTTAGTTGGTTCCCCATTACCCCCCAAAAGTAAAGGATCAACTAAATGAAAACCGTCTACTCATCACAGCCAGTTGGAACCCAAACGAGAGAGAAAATCCATCTAATGACTATCCTCGTCTAAAGATGATTGGTCAGAAAAATCTATAGTGGGGGTTGTACAATGAATTAAAACATCAAAACAAACTCAGAAGGAATACCAGATATACTCATCTCAGGAACCAAGCCTCAGTAGGTTCCAAACTCATCACCAGCGACAATTTCCTAATCAGGGCTCTAAAGGAAACCACCAAAATCACACTCCAAGATCCAAGTTATCCTAGATGAAACTCTTCTAAGATACATATTCTTGTTGAAAAATGCAGATAAGAACATCATTCTAAAATTCATATTAAACACAAATACCTGGACAGAGGATCACTCCTAGGGTCTACTAGGAGATACAAGAACCCATTATGGTGACTCGAAGATCTCTCAGATAGGGGATCACTCCGAGGAGCTGTTGGGGGATTCTACAACCCAATCTGACGACCCTTAGATCACATCACATAGATACAGGATCATCACCCATGTAAGGGTGGACATGATGATGCATAAAACCCCATATTGTATCACACTTTATGTAAGGGATCGTAACACCAATACTACTAATGATACTGAAACCACCCGCTGAGAAGAAGATCATATAGCTGATTATACCGCAACCCTACTATCATCACCCCCCATGTAAGGGATCCTATACCCAAAGATTCCAAAAAATTCTATAGGGTTTCCCAGCTAAACATGTGATTGATGCCTATGTAGTGTTGGTCACATCGATACCAAGAACCCGATTTAGGGAAACAGTAAGCTAGATGATCCTTCTCTACACTCACTGGAAGAATGCAACAACTCTATCTGAGCTCATCATATCGAGGGGATCTCAATCCTATACCTAGGATGCAACACTACAAACCCTCATAGCGTAATTAATAGGGGTCCCACTCAACCCTTCATATTAAAGAGTATCTATCCCATGATACCCTTATAATATCACCTACACATTGTGCCACAAAGTCTCAAACATTGTCCATCTTTAATTTCTATACGGAAGACACACATGATATGCTACTTTCATGCCTAAAACAGATAACCGAGAAAAGGGAACTTTTCTCCCTAACAAACCTGAAAGGGTCATTGTGAGTCCCATGCCTAGATCCTGGAACATATCAAATGCATGACACAATTTTTATCATAAATGAAAAACACACGATATTTACTATGCATTCATCCAAAATGGACACCCAGTGAAAAAGTCCCATTTCACCAAAACACTCAGACCAGGCCTAATAGGTCAAAAACCTTGATTGTGGATTAAACTATTGAAATTAGATATGGAACATACAAATTAATTCCATGGTCTCAGTGCCACTGATGGAATGTCAAACAGATATTGGACTCTGGAGATATGTCTGATCTAAGAAGCTCCAAATAATACTAATTATATTATTATTATTACTAATGGACATTTCATGCCACCACATCTAAATCTCACAAAAAAAGTTCTCAAAGAGGCCTCAAAAGGTCGTCCTAGAAGAAAGGGAAGCATTTCCTTATACGGCATGCAAATCAAACACCTGGTTTTCAGGATACAAAGTTTGTAATAAAAAAACATCCAGCCTAACCTATCCCAATCCACATAAACCAACCCTTGTCGGTCAGTCAAGATCACCACTCTCGGGCCGCAGCCTATATGTGATCACGTGGAACACCATTGCACCACAGAAAAACCTTATCCAAACTGACACCTTCTATTGGAGCCTCTATCACTAGAACTATGCACCGCCACCTTTCACAAACCCCTAAGAACACTCTGGTGGTCCCAAAATGATTCTCAGGCCAGTTTCGGAAATCTCGGGACCCGATATACACTTCCCTAGCCTTCGATCGTATATCCATGGAAAATTAAATCCATAAAAATAAAAGAAAGGGGAAACATGATTAAAACCCAAACCGGCTACTTGGGGGATGAAACACCAAAGCTTTGGGTGTAGAATGACGATTACGATCAACTAATTCCCGATCTGGTGATGATCGACATCGAAACAGCCTATGTGGGCATCTAATACCATAGTTCATCGAAGGGGGAGGAAGGGTATGAGTATAAACATCCAGAATGCATAGGAAAGTAGAAGGAATAGAGGGGATTTTATTTTTTTAATTAAATCATCTCTGTTTGATAGACCAACCGCTACACCTCCGACCCGAAACCTAGTGCCGAATAAAAATACATCACGCATAGGGTAAATTTGGCCTTCTGGACTCAACTAAAGTCTCAAAAATATGATATGATACTCTATTTAGGAGTTATTCTTGATCTGACCTCAAAATTAATTAAATTATGTATTTACAAAAATTCCCTTGATAATGTTTCCACAGAAGGCCTACACCTGCAATATTAATACACTGCCAAGAGTAAATGAAAATCTCCAGACTTAGTTGTGCCTTAGCTTATTGATATGATCTACCATTGAAGATATACCTCAATTCAACCATGTTCGTAGTAAAAAATTACTTAATATTTTTACAAAATTTATTTCAGGCTCATCGGGCCACGAAATCACATGCATTCTCAGCGCCTAGTTCTATATAGATTTGTAGAAAATTCCAATGTCTGATAGGGCTAAACCTGAGTCTCTACATTATAATTTATGGGAAGGGAATACCTTGAATTTTAAAAATAGTAAAAAATATTATAACATATTTCTCAAGCTAAATACTTCCCAATGGCCATATATTAGATCTAAGGTTATATATGGTTTTAATTTGATCAGCCATTAAATTATTGACTATTTTATTTGTAATTTTAAGCCTTATTGTTTGGTTTGACCACTTAGTTGACCTAATTCCACCATACCCACAATAACATCTTTTTCACTCATAAAGGGTAATAATATTAATTATCCGTTCCAAATTGGAAAAAAAATTCCTAAATGATGACATTTTATACCATATCATATCCAAATTGTCATATTTTCAGGTTTATTGTGATTTTAAAATAATTTATTAGTATTTTATTTTAATAAAATATCATAAATGTCATTTCTAACACTAATATTATAATTTTTCTATAATGAAAACAATTAAATGATAGATTTATAATCAAACCATTTCACACATCCCCAATGTGTCGTATTTAACTACAAAGACATTATAACACATTAGTTTACCCATATTTTATTACATTAATACATTTAAAATCATTGACATTATATTTCTATTAATTAAATAAATATTGTGTCGATGTTGCGCAATCAATTAGGATAATTGTTCAATCACTAAAATTTAAAAAAAATTATTAAAAATAATGTCAAATTATATTTCAAACAAATTTTTATAACAGAACACAACCTCATTTTACTCATATGATAAAATATTATTGATATTAATGTCAAGTGTGTGACATTTTTTACATTATATTTTACATAAACCAATATAATGACCAAATTCAATGAAATATTTTACAGTAGGGCCATATATTCATGAGACAGATAATGTAATGCCTCGAACCCAATTACCCAGAGTTGGAGCATTATTACATAACATTGGAATGATCACAAAAGATAAAGTCTCAAAAGACCTATTAGTTTAGTAGCCTTTGAAACACTAGATACATTCATAAGTCTTACATTACATCACGATGTGAAAAACTACAACAATATAGTCTCCATTGTCGACAATCATATCCCCTCAGACTATCCCTGTAGGTTAGTCATAAAATACTTCTTCACATCCTGGGAAAATTAAAACATAGAAAGGGGTGAGCTTAGATGCTCAGTAAGGATAACAATATAGCGGAAACATTCATAAATAAGCATAAACATTTAAGAAAATTTATAACTAAAACAAAAGACTTTTAAACTTGTACTTTATCATAATATGGAAAAGATAAAATGAAATAATTCCATTTACTTATTCACATGGATATTCTACTAGTCAAATAATCAAATGTAATATCAATAACCACTTTCATAATGATGGAATGCATATTTCCATACTATCATAACCACATAGTAATGTCCTTGTGCCAAGACTACAACTAAGATTTTGTCAAGCCCTTGTAACAAGACACTAGTTTGTCTCATGAGACCTACCGATGCATCAAGGAGCTGTAGAGGGCTCCACCCATCACTTATTAAGTCCAATTCATTCCTCATATTAACAGGTTTAAACATAATATATACATTCGTATTAAAACTAGCATAAGAAATGTCAATACTTTCTCCATAAACCAAGAACAGTATAAAAATAACACATCCACAATCAAACATATCAAAAAACATCAATACAATATGGAAGTTTTGTATCATAATAAATCAACTTCAAATAAACATAAAATCCATCAAAGGTTGTTGACATAGATGAATTCAAAACTATTTGAGAGAAATATCTCTTTTTTTGAAATCATTTAAAAGTCTTTTTCGGATCGGTTTCGAAATGCCCAACAGTTCCATATCCGACGATACATGGATCTTATTTCAAAAGGCAGGCATTCGCTGGGTGATTTGGCCAGCGACACATAAGAACTCACATTGGTCGAGAGGATGGAAAGCCAGGCTCATCGCACAATTTTGGGGGGAATAATTGCCTGTTTCGGGACACTCTAATATATTTAAGACGTATTCATATGTTCGCGAATATTTGGTTTATACCCAATCATAGTATCCGCAGATTACTCCTGGTTGGCAATGGTCAGCTGGACGCAGGGGTTCGGAATCATTTAAACCCTAGGTTTACCATCCCTCGTTAGATTAATGACCCCAAGGTGTCTGGACTAGTTGAGGTGGCTCTAGGAGTGGCGTGGTGAACCGACGTGAAGATAGTCGGATAGAAATGTTGTTAGGCTTGAACATAAGAGAGGATTCCTACGTACCCTACCCGGGAGACAGGGATCAAAGTCCACGTTGCTCGAATAGGAGTTTCGGAGAGCCGACGTGAATGTGGACCTAGGGGTACGGTGGTGATCGGGCTTGAACCTCATGGAGGCTTCCTACGTATCCCTGTGCTGGGGAATCAAATTCCTCATAGTTCGCATTAGCTTGTTGATTAAACTCTGAGGAGGAACATGGTAATGTATTGGGGCTTACACTCTGAGGAGGCCCATAGGAGGATGTTATGGTCGATGCTTACTCTAAGCCCATGTGATTCATGCTCGGTGTGAGAAACAAGAAGTAGCAGGGACCAGATGATCACATCGCGAATGGTGCATCTGTGGGATGTGGAGTGGGGATTTTGTATAGAAGCGGACCATAAAGTCGGGGCTTTCTCTGAGGTGGATTCCCATGGCAACAAATCACATCGGGAGAGGAACCTGGCCCCAAAGAAGGACGAGGCATCCACCTTCCCCGCTACGCCCTTCCTTGGGCATGGCTATGGGGAAGTACAGAGGAGTATGTGGGCTTCCTTCTGATGGGTATCACGCCACGCCCTGGGGAGGGGTGAATTGTCTCCGCCCTAACAAGTGGAGGGGTAGAAAGGGGGCTCTCGGGCACGGATTACACATGACCATGGGAATGTGAACCTAATAATGCTTCGGGAATCTGCCCAAGGGTGGAGCAACCCCTTCACCCCTGATTACCGTGCATATGTGAACTAAAAACGGCATTCTAATGTGCCTGAAGGTTACATCACACGGGTTTGGTAGCTCCGGTGGAGGCCTCGACTCTGGGCCAATGAATGGGCCAATGAGGGAACTGTGAAGGATCATGCCGGATAGGGAGGATTTTATCTGGCTTAGGGAATGGGAACTCTGAAGGATTTCGTGGGTCACATGGGTATATGAGTGGTGTCTCCATTCTCGTAGGGAGGTGCTACGTGGATAGAGAGGATATCTGTGAACCAGGGTGTTCCACGGACTGATGGAGATCCCGCTAACCAAGGTGGATCGCGGCTTGGTGGGCATCCCGCGAACCACAGTGGTTTGTGGCTTCAAGTTCGGCCCACATAACAGGATGGATGTAGAGGTATCCATGTGAGCAATGGTGGCCAAGGGCGATGCTGGTCAAGGGTTTGTCGGTCGTGGCTTCGCC
Source organism: Viscum album (assembly GCA_963277665.1). NCBI lineage: Eukaryota > Viridiplantae > Streptophyta > Magnoliopsida > Santalales > Viscaceae > Viscum > Viscum album. Next base: position 360,356,845 of record OY728150.1, read on the forward strand.
CGCATAGGAGGGTGCAACGCGCTGTGACAGATCGGAAAAGGGGCATAAACTCCCTTGTCCATGGGGAGTGCATCCACGGAGGGGCCATGGTTCGCGGTCTTCTTTTCTTTGTTATTTTAAGTTTTGGTTCACCAAGTTATTATGCATTTTCTAGTTCCTTATTAATTCTCTTCCAGCTTCATACCTGTTCTAGTTCATGGATTGGAACTTTGCGGTTTGCGAAATCTTATGCTCCTTCCTTCGGAATCCTTTCACCCGAGTCTTGTCGATCTCTCCAAATCCTCAGAAAATAATCCCCTATCTCTCCCCCCTCGATCTCCTTTTATAGTGTGGGGAATGAGATGTATCTATGGTCATGTGGAACCCTTTGTGGAGGCCCATGATTGGAGACCCGGTTCACGGATGACTTGGTCAATCCGCGACTCACGAGTACATTGAATGAACCTTCCCTGCGAACCAAACCAACATAGGGAGTGCTTCGCGGCCGCAGAGGGTTCCGCCTCCATTCCGTGAACGACAACAGATGTTGTCCGGGCCGGTCGACGCGGTCTACGGTCAGGGGAAGTTTGTGATGGTGTAACGACATGGCCCCTGTCCTGCCTCATGCCCGTGGAGGATCTCCGCCTTCATTCTGTGAATGACACCGGTCCACGGAGGGGGTGCTTCATAGAACCAGCCGTGTACCATTTTCATGGGACTAGTCTGTGGACCGGTTTGTCTTGTGCATCATTTGAACTTTCTCCATACTTTCCATACTTTCCCCCAATTCTTTGGGGGAATTGGGTAGAATTTCCTTTGCGGATTTTTCAGGACCCAAAAAATGCCCCCCATCAGAATTGGGACTGATCGGAATGAAGAGGAGGCCATTCCAATGCAGAGATTTCATGAAACACGGATGGTTTGCGGTAGAGAGGTGGACCCAGTAGGGGACCAGCCCTATAAATACGTAGGGACCTTCCTTTGTCTTTTACCAGATTCTTCATGAAACCAGAGCCCACTCTCTTTTTGTCTTCGCGTGCTCATTCCTTCGCGAAACGCCCCATCCGCGAACCAGCTGCCACTTTCCACAAACCATTCCTCCTTCGTGGCCACCTTCAAACATGGACCAATTTCCCAAATATAAACCAATACATTTAATTAATTAAAAAATAAGTCACAATGGGCCACGGAGGAATTTACTTCACAGTTTCAATTGTCCATAGACTGAAATATTCCAAATTTTGAAAATTTCCTAAGTCTTCCGAATCATAATTTTTTAAATCTGGGATTAGGATTCCATGAAGCAACTTGGTTCGTAGGTTTCTGGACAATGCCTCGCGGGCCAGAATACCGTGAACCCCTTCCGCGTAGGGTTGGTTCATGGTATGCCATCATTTCAAACCACTTTATAAGGCCTCCTCACAAATGATTCTCAATTCCTTTTCCATACAGCTAGTATTTTTATCCAAATTTTATTATTCCAGACTAACTATTTTCTGATCTTCATAACCTAGGGAGAAAACATGGTTCCCCATCGCCCTGAACCCAGGCCTGCTACCGAGCCTCTCCCAATTGGCGATCAATTCCTGAAGGAATTTGGCCAGTTCTGTTAAGGATAGAATCTGCCACTCCCCACAGTCCTTTCTTGCTGATCGGCTCTCTGAGTCACAACGAGAGTTTCCCTTTTCCAATAGCCTTCCTGTATACGGGTTCAGTTTACTATCTGATATGCCGATTCCGGTACCATCTCATGACAATAATCCTCTAGCATGGCTATTTACTAGCACAATCCCTCGATCTGTGATATCCCTTAGATGGTGGCCTTCCGTAAAGGATACAGCTGCCAGATCCTTGTTGAATCACCATCCTGTGTCCCTGATAGGGGAACAACGTCGGCTGGACAGGAAAATTCATTGTTACCGGAGCATTTCCCGCAATTCATTGGTAAACAACAAACATGGATGTCCAGCGGTCCGGGACCTTAGTCCCAGAGGGGAATTTATGTCATTGGATTGGGGGTGGCCCTTCTGGGTTCTTCAAATTTGTGCAGAGTTTGAGGCAGATTTGCAAGTCGTATACTTTTATGAAGCTTCCTAGGTGTCACAAACCTATACCCATCGGCCTTAAGCCCTCGCCAGGAAACTCATGATCCATTGGAGTCCGGACACCAACACATTTCACTTGGTCCATAGTGAGGTATGTATTAGTCTTTGGGACGTCATTCAAATTTTAGGGGTCCCCATCATTGGGGGTATGTATGATGAATTCAGACCTCCTTCTTATGTGTGGGTTAATGAAGAGGGGAATCCCTCTCTGGTGAAGCAGCTTATTGACCAAGACCAGAAGCATTCAAAGGATACGTCTCCGAAACAGCTTGTCCCATATCATGAATGGGTAAAGGCTTTTTCTAGAGAGAAAAAGTCTGTGGCTATCCCACGCAGGCCCACGACCTGCACAACGATGGAGTCTTGGAAGCAAAGAGACTGCCACTGGCTAATCTTGGAAGAAGTCTAGTTCAACGACTGGGGCTGGGAGCTTGTTCCGGACGTCGATCGACTGTTTCGTCTGGCGGTGTTCCTGGCCATGTCCCTGAGTGGATGGCTATTTCCCATCTGCAGTACGAGTGGCATTCAGGTCTCTACATTCCTCATTGAAGCATAGCTGGATACCGGAAATGTCATCAACTTGGTCATTCTAGTATTGGCCCTGATTTATCAGTTTCTTAGCAATATTAGTGATGGGAGTCAGCCAAACTGGGTAGCCGGTCCTTTTCAAATTCTCTGGGGATGGTTGGGAGCGCATATCAAGAACTGATACACTTTCATCAACCCACTTCAGATTCCAGGAACCACATTCCGACCGTTCTTGCAAGTGACCAGCGGGGTCATGCACGAAGAGTGGGTGAACCAAGAGAAGGATGGACAATAGACAGATCAAAATATGTGTCTGCTGACGAGTCTGATTTTGATATTTGAGAATTTCAATTTCTAACCATATCTATTCTCAAATGGTTTTATTAATAATACCATTCAGAAGAGTTTAGCAGGTGAGGCTACCTCTTCTCCCTCCAAGAGGGCATTCTGGTGGCCAGTATCGGTGGGGAGCTGATTTGTGAGGGGTACGCGCCTTTTCGATTCAGACGTCAATTTGGTTGCATCCAGGCACTGTGTCCCCCATCACTCAACGTCGCCTATGAGAACCACCATCTAATGGTGGTGAGGAAACTGTGGTTAATGTTTACCTGGGAAGATACTAGTTGTGATGTTAATACTCCTGCACTTGCAGACTCCACGTCCTTCTTATCCAAGAGTTACACCTATTCCTCGGTGCAATTGTACCCGAATGGCCAGCTAGGGCTGTGGGTGCCTACCATCTCATGTCTTAAGCCATACAAGGGAAAGAGGAAGTTAAATGGGGATGGTGCTTCAACTAGGCCGGGAAAGGTTCTTCACCACCCTCCCGATCCCGTGCTTCCGGGGAAGGTTTTGATGGACATAGGTGAATCCTCTCATGCCCTCGAAGCCACCAGGAGAGGGTTAATTATCCCTGTTGATGCTGCCTTCCCGAGGTCCTGGGGATAATGGGACGAATTCAAAAGCTATTCATCCTTTCACAGCAAGTACCCTCGTTCTCTGTGGCAGTATCTTCAGGAATCAGAGGTGGATTTTAACGGGCTAGGTTACATATATTCTCCCGTCGATATTCTTTATGATGCGGACCCAGAGAGGGTCGATCGGTATCTTCGGGACCTCGAGGCCTACATTCACGCTTGCTTGGGTTATGCAGTATTGACTCATTGGGTCCAGGACTTGCTGTAGTCGGTGACTGATGAGGAGGAGGAAGAGAGCGATCACTCTTAAGGGGGAGGCGATCTCGGTGGCTCCCCCAATGTGGGTGACGTAAGGGAATTCTCCCCTTACCCGTGAGGTCCCACCTACAGGTAGCTCCAGAAAGTTCCAGGGTGGCGGTGAGATCCCGAAAACAAACACGGCCATTAGTGCCCCCACCAGCCCCTACCACTGCTCGGCCCTCTCAAGTTGATCCTCCCCAACTAGCTATTCCTATTACGGCTAGATTTCCGGGCTCATGGAGAATTTGGGATGACCTGAGGGTTAGCGGCTCGTATTAGGAGGTTTGGGCATTACTCCAAATAGGCCCTCTCGAGATTCAAGGTATTGGGACGATCTTTGATCCACCCGACTTGCTGCTGGAGGAGGATCTGGATGAAATAGTCACCTCACTGAAGGAGATGGACACCTACGTTCATTCACTCTAGAACCGGCTTTATGGGTCTACCCGGGTGTCCATGATGATAAGGTATCCTAAATCGTCCGATCCTGAAGAAGAGGTCATCCTATTCGTCCATTACGATTTTCCCTCCTCTTTTACTATGATGTTTTGAATGTTTCTTCCCTTCATGCAGTGTGCCGAGGAGTCCAAGGGGCAGTTCCTTCCCTGGAGTATACTCCCCGTGGTACTGCAGCTGGCGAACACATGCTTCCGGCTACGGGGATCATCGAGGAGGGGTCTCCTAGCGGAGCTGAGCTCATGGATGTGACCATTGCGGACCCACCTAGGTTTCCTCCTCCAGCTCATTCCAGCATTTTGATTGAGGAACTGTCCCATGGGCATATTCAGAGACGGAAAAAGGTGTCCCGTTTATTGGAACAGCTCAGACAGGGGACGTCGGGTAATTATGAATTCCTGTTTCCTTGATTTCCGACTTGTATATTCTGACCCTGCTAGTTATTAACTGTCTTGGTGTATTGTGTTGGGACACTCGGAGGCCCGGTCATGGCTACACCAATGGTCGTATCTTTTTCCCCTTTATCTTCGGAGAGATAACCTACAGCCACACATGGGCGTGACGAGATGGTGGGCCCTGCTGGAGGTGCTAGTGATATGGACGCTTTACTCATGCCTTCATAAATCAGAGATATGTTAGAGGAGGAATAGGTGGAATTCGAGACTCCTTCTGACCATACGACCTTTATAATCACAGGGGAGGACGGGGCGCCCGTGATTACTGAATAGGCCCCACATCCGATGGGGCTAGCTTCCTTAGACACAATGGATCCCGCATCTGTGGAGGAAGAGCTCGCCGTCAGACCAGTCGTCGAAAACCAAGAGCGGTCCATTATTTTATATACCGGGGAGTGATTTTCCCAGGTTTGATCACTGTAGCTGACTGTTTGGGTACATCATTTGGAGCTTCTGGCCCTATGCATGACCTTAGGTCCGGGACACGTTTGGGGGTTCCCAGGACACCCTTGCCCCTCAAAGATATAGCATCCTCATCGAGTGGTCGTGGCGACGCAGAGCATGAGGATACTGACGCCTTGATGATCAGGAGTAAGTTTCTCAATCTCTTGCCACTGACTCTTTCCTCTTCCTTTTAATGATTAGGGTTACTTATATGTCTTGTCGATTCCCGGGTTTTAGGACCACGACCTTTGGCATTGACGATTGTGCCGTCAGATCTGATCGTGCATGTGACCACAACCACCGGGGGAAAAGTTGATGTTGCGCCAGAGTCTGCGGGTGAAGCCGCATCGGGTCCCTCCTTGGTGACATTCATCCCTGAATACATATCTTTATCCAAAAGAGATTTTGAGCCTAATAAAAAAGTCCTTTCTAGTCTTCGACCTTCTTTCCAAAGGGCTTGTGAAAGTATTTGGAAGTTCATTTCTTAGACGCCCTTAGCTGAGATGTCGACCAAATTACCAAAGTTGCGCAATCTGTTTATGCTATTTGGATTTGACAGCTTCGACTACCACAGTATTTATGACATAGTCAAGTAGGTGGTCATTGATCGAGAAAGACTGGGCAGTTTAGAATCTCACCTTTCAGCTGCTCAATCTAAATCTTACCTTTCCACAACCCAAAATCTCTGGCTAACAGAGGCTCATGGTCATTCCGGGGTTGTTACGAGGCTCTAGGGAGAATTCATTGAGAAGCCTTCTCGCCAAGAGGTGCTGAGGAATGAGATACAACAGCTGTATCAGGAAGAGGCTAACGTCACCACCATAATTGAAGTAGGGGAGTGGAGGATGGAGGAGGAGGTGAGGGCGGGCTCAAAGGCGGACCAGGAGGCGGAAGAGTTGCGGGCTGGTGCAGAAGATGAGACAGCCTTACTGCTAAATCTTCGTCAAACAATCAGGGATTCTCATCAGCGCCTAATACAACTTTGTGAATCTGCTGAAAACCTCCTATAATGATCTTTCATGCTAGAGGAGGCTCCAGATTGTGGATTCCCTTCTTACCAACCTTGTTATAAAATAAAGAAATGTTTTTCATAGTGCTCGGGCTGTCCTCTCTTATGGAAGAAATTATTTGGCATGATTACTTTATATGTTAAATCACTGAACATGGAATAACCAGTGTTCAGGAAAATTGAATAAAAAAAGGAAAACGAGCACTATCTTTTTCCTGGATCATGGGATCTAGTGAGCGTAGTTTGACTATTGCTAGATTTCAATAGAAAAAACCCCACAATCCTTTTTGCCTTTTCCTGTTAATGCCCTAATTTTTCCTGGGCCCATTTGGTTGGGACCCAGCGGGTATGGCCCGACTTTTTCTTAGGTCTCCCTTTTCAGGTTTTTGGCCTAACAGGCTATGTGCCTCTCTTTTTTGTTAGCAGTTTAGAGTCCCTTCTTCAAGAATATCATTACTGATTTTTTAGGTCGAACAGCTTTGACAATATATGGTGGGGTGAGGGCCCCAATGAGATTTGGTTGATTAAAAGATGTCTCAATATCCTTCAGACGCATGTGGGTGGAACATGTTTGTATTTGAATGAAATGCAGGGCAAGTCTCAAGGCATGGGAGTTGTATCAGTGTATAGAGGTTGGAGGAGTATCACCCAAGGAAATCTTGTCTTTGGTTGACGGGCCAGGGGTGATCTATATTCAGAGATGCTGAGGGCATGGTATGCATAGTCGTGCAACGGTGTCGTTAAGTTAAAGACTATCCATTTCTGATGGCTTGAGGACTTCATGGGAGTCCACATTACGGAACCAACCATGGGTGGCTTGGGGAATTATGAAAACCACCAGGGGTGGCTCGGAAAGGGTGTGTGATGTCAGAAAGGGTTTGAGAACATCTGTATTAATCAGGTGTGTGGACTCAGGGTCCATGTCCTATAAATTTATTTAGCGTAAAGGATGGTTAGAGCTTGTCACAATGTAAAGTCATGCAGTTGGAACATTATATAGAATTGAACGGCTTCTACTGGTCCTCAGTAATCTCATCAAAGACGTTCCAGCATATTTAGGTAGGGTTGTGAAGGAGGATGGTAGACTGTATCTCAGACGGTTTCCGAATCCTGGGTTGAACATGGGGGCTCAGGGGCCGAGAGGCGTACAGAGAGAAGTATTGCCTAAGGAAATATTTCCTTTGGTAGACAGGCCAGGGGTGATCAATTTGCAGAGACGATGAGTTAATGGTATGTATAGTCGTGAAAAGGTGTCCATAGGTCAATGATTGCGTTCTCCTGATAGTGGGTAAACTTCAGGGAAGTTGAGATTCAGGACCATCGAGGGTGGCTTATGAGAGTTCATCTTTTTCTAAGTACAGAGTATAGTTTATGAGGAGAGTATTCCTGGATATGGGAGAACCATCTAGACTAAATTTCCCGAGAATGGGTGAATTCATTCTTTCTCGCACTGGTGCGAGATGGTGTTTCGTGCAGGTATGACCCGTGCACTGAGGGACAGAGAAATTCCTCTGTTACATACTGAACCAATGACAGGTTTGACCATGCAGTTTAGTGTCATGCTCTAAGGACGACTTCCATGCAGTTTAACGTCATGTGGTAAAGACAAGGAGCCTTATTCAAGGATGTCATGCGGTTTAGTGTCATGCAGCGAGGATGAAGACATTATTAAAGGATGCTATGCAGTTTAGTGTCATACAGTGTGGACGAGGACGTTATTAAAGGATTATATGCAGTTTAGAGTCATGCAACGAGGATGGGGGCATTATTAAACCAGTGAAAATTATCGTAGTTAGAGGCATCTCCCTAAATTTTTAATTCTTGGTTTTTGCAGCATTATGCCAAGTGGCCAAGATGTTCTGTGCAGTTTAACATCATGCGATAAGGAAGTAGTTGCAAAGGCCACTCTTGATCAGAATGTAACTGGTCTTGAACACCTCGGCATGCCCAAGACGTGGAGAGGGGTTGATGGTGTAAATTGTGTTTCCAGGGCTTCTTGTTTCAGGAGAAATGATATGAGGGCTCTGAGGCCGGTAAGCGTACAGAGCTAGGAAGAGTGCCTCCCAAGGAAATCTTGCCTTTGGTAGACAGGCTAGGGGCTATCAATATGCAGATCCACTGAGGGCATGGTATGCATAGTCATGCAAAGGTGTCCATGGGATGATAAATTTCCACTTCTGATGGCCGTGAATGGTTATGAGGATCCCCAATTGTCCGGGCCACAAAGTCTGTTATCTGGTAAGAAAATAAATGGACATGTTGGGCACATTCAGACCTGGTTGTAGTTAAATCTTAGAGAGCTCCCTATGCAGATTTATCTTGCGGGTGGGGGTTCACCTTCACTCCATGCAGCTTAACGTCGTGTGGTAAGGATGACGTACTCCTAGTTTAGCGGTCATAGAGCTCATACCATTGGGTGACTATTGTTGTAGTCACTCGAAGGATAACTATGTTACCATGCTATGATATACTCTGAACAAGGTGGGGGTGAAGGTTATAAAGTGTAACTTTGTGGTTTCCTGGATCAGGAGATGTGGTGTTGGGGCTCTGAGGCCGGTAAAATTATGGATCTTGGTAGAGTACCGCCCAAGGAAATCATGCCTTTGGTAGACGAGCTAAGGGCTATCAATATTCAGAGCCGATGGGGGCATGGTATGCATAGTCAATCAAAGGTGTCCCCAGGTCGATGACTTTCCACTTCCGATGGCCATGAATGATTATGAAAACCTGAGATTGCTCGCATTACAGAGTTTAGCATGTGGGGATAATGGTGTCAGAGCATACAAGAAACATCTTTACTATAGTTTTCTGTTGAGTCAAAGTAGCTTATCCCTGGCTTGATGTTCATTGATGCAAATCGTCACGTGAACCATGAGAGGATACATAGGCTAACTGGTTAGGGATATCCTAGCAACGTTTGGATGTGAAAAGGTGGACGAACTTGTCAACCCCTACACCATGAATTTTTGGATCAGGAGATATGGTATGGGGGATCTGAGGCCGGTAAGCGTACGGAGCTAAACAGAGTGTTGCCTGTGGAAATATTGCCTTTGGTAGACATGCCAGGGGCTATCAATATGCAAAGCCGCTGAGGGCATGGTATGCATAGTCATGAAAAGGTGCCTGTGGTTCAATAACTTTCCACTTCCGATGGCCTTGAATGGTTATGAAGATCCATAATTATCCAGGCTGTGGAGTCTGATGTATGGGGAGGATGCATCCAAATGCACAAGGAGTATTTCCACCTCGTTTTTCCATACATATTAGGTGGTTCATAATGAAATCAATGCAGTTTAATGTAGTGTAGTGAGGACGCAGTCCGTGTAGTTTAACGTCGTGCGGTGAGGATGTGGTCTTTGTAGTTTAACGTCGTGTGGTGAGGATGAAAAATACACAGCGTGCAGGTCTGGTCCATATACAGGGGAAATGGGAATTTTTAACTTTCATTATCCATTCAGTTTAACATTGTGCAGTAAGGATGTAAAAATACACCCCGTGTAGGTCTAGTCCATACACAGGGGAAAGGGAGTATTTTTAAATCTTATTATCCATACAGTTTATGTCGTGCGGTGAGGACGAGGAGTACACCCCATGCTGGTCTAGTCTGTATATGGGGGAAAGGGAATTTTTTCATTATCCATGCAGTTTAACGTCGTGCGGTAAGGATGCAAAAATACACCCCGTGCAGGTCTATTCCATACACAGAGGGAAAGGGCATTTTTATCACCTTTTTTCATATCCGTGCAGTTTAATGTCGTGCGGTAAGGACGAGGAATACACCCCATGCATGGCTGGTCCGTCCATGGGGGAATATGGCATTTTTAACTTCTATTCGGGGGTGTCTGGGCCAGGATGTGGAACCTTGGAATCACTACGTATCCTGGGAGGGTAGGAATCAAGCCGCACGTAGTTCTCTGAATGAAATACACCCCATGCAGGGCTGGTCCATACATGGGAGAAGGGGACATTGTTAACTTTTATTGCATTTCATTTGGGAGTGTCTGGGCCAGGAAAAGGGATCCTAGTGGCATACGTAGTTCTCTGAAATCCATGTAGTTTAACGTCTTGCGGTGAGGAAGAAAAATACACCCCGTGCAGGTTTGGTCCATACCCGGGGGGATGGAGCATTTTTATTTTTTCCTTCATTTGTTTTTTTCTTTTTCTTCAGGGGGTGGCTGGGCCAGGATAGGGGGTCCTAGCATCGCTACGTATCCTTCGAGGGTAGGAATCAAGCCATAAGTAGTTCTCTACAAAATACACCTCGTGAAAGTCTGGTCCATACAAGTGGGAATGGGCATTATTTTTAACTCTTATTTGAGGGTTGTCTGGGCCAGGATAGGGGGTCCTAGTGTCGCTACGTATCCTACGAGGGCATGAATCAAGCTGCAAGTATTTCTCTGAAATCTGTGCAGGTTAACGTCATGTGGTGAGGACAAAATACTCTTAATTTAGGGTCATAGAGTTTGGATCATTGGGTTCTTGGCAGTTTAACGTCTTGCAGCTCGGACGAAATACTCTTAGTTTAGGGTCATAGAGATCGGACCGTCTCGTGCTTGGCAGTTTAACATCATGCATCTTGGATGAAATACTCTTTTTTTAGGGTCATAGATTTTGGAGCGTTGGGTGATTTGGCTGTTTAATGTCATGCAGCTCGGACGAAATACTCTTAGTCTAGGGTGATAGAGTTAGGAATGTTGGGTGCTTGGTAGTTTAACGTCATGCAGCTCAGATGATTCCTTTTTTTCTTATCCATGCAGTTTATCATCGTGTGGTATGGACAATGAATACTTTTTGTTTTATGTGAAATAATTCTTCCGGAATCTCGCATTTGTAGGAGCAGTGGTGAATTGCCCGACCATAGAGATCTGGGCATATGCTCCGTTGGAGTAGACCTTATATATAACATATGGTCCCTCCCACTTGAGCTCCAGCATTGAAGGATTCTTTCCGGGTATCATTGGGGTCCAGAAGACCAACACCAATTCTCCCTCCAAGAAAGACCGAAGACGGACATTTTTATTGAAGGCTCATGTAATCTGGTTATGATATACTTCCAGATGGGGCAAAGTGTGAAACCGTTTCTCGTCCAGCTGCTCCAATTCACCTTGCCACTTTTCTGATCGCACGTCGTTGGATAACTGATCACAAATGTCAACATGGAATGAGGGTAATTGGAGTTCAATGGGCATGACCGGCTCTGTTCCGTATACTAATGAGTATGGAGTAGCCCGAGTAGCGATGCAGATTGTGGTTCGATAAGCCCACAATGCATGGAGGAGTCTATCCGGCCATGACTTAGTATCTTTGTCCACCATTTTTTGGAGAATGTTGGATAGTGTTTTGTTGAAAGCCTCTATCTATCTGTTGGCCGCTGCATGGTAGCGGGATAAATGGTTAGCCTTGATACCGTATTCTTGTTATAGTTTCTCCAATTAAATAGAGTAGAAGTTGGTGCCCTTATCCATCAGTATGGCATGATGGACACCAAATCTGGTGATGATATTGGTTTTCAAAAAGCTGACAATTCTTCTTGCCCCGACTTCCTTAAGGGGTAAAACTTCTTCGCATTTGGAAAAGAAGTCGGTTGCTGTGAGAATTTACATCAGCTGTTTGGCTGTGGCGGGGGGATATGGTCCCACGACGTCCATTCCCCAGACGACAAATGTCCAGGAGTACTTGGACTGATGTAGTAACTCTGGGGGTTGGTGTATGAAGTTGGCATGAATTTGACATGAGTGGTATTTGCGGTAAAGAGCTCACAATCTCGTGCCATTGTGGGCTAATAGTTCCCAAGCCTTCAGAACTTATGGGAAAGTTTGGAGCCCGGCTGATGTGCTCCACATACTCTGGCATGCACTTTAGTCATGACGACAGTGGTTTCTTCTTTATCAATGCATCTGAGGAGAATCCCATTGAGGCCTAGTTTTTAGAGGACCTCTTGCTGACTCGTGCGGCCATATAAGACAAAGTTGATTTCCCTTCTCTGTATTTTCTCTCATTCAGCCCTGTCTAATAGAATTTCTCCCCTTTGAAGATAGCTTACAATGGGGGTCATCCAGCTGGTTGCAGGAGCATATGGCTCGGGAACAGAACTGATTTCATTGATTTCTTCCGACTTGGTCTGTACAAATGGCAAGACCATTCGATGGTGAGCAATACTGATGACAGTTTTATCCTGGTCTGGGTCGGCTAGGGCTGCGGCCGCATTAGCTAATCTATCGACCTTGGAATTCTGAGACTGGGGAATATAGGTTAATCTGGGTTCTGTAGAGAATTCTGACATTAGCTCTCAGACATGGAAAAATAGGGGAATCAGATCATTTTTTTGATAGTATAGTCACCATTGACTTACTTGATTACCAGTTCTGAGTCACCTTTTACCTTAAGGTGTTGTACTTGTGCCTGGAGTGCTAGCTCTGGGCCTGCAAGGAGGGCTTGATACTCCGCTTCATTGTTTGTACATCCTTCTGACAGGAGAAAGGAATATGGCAAGGCATCCTTTTCTGGGGAGATGAGTATTATCCCCAAACCCTCCTTGTTAAATTTTGGATCTTCCATCCTTTTTCTTATTGGGCTTCAGGACGCGCCGTCGAAGTACATTTCCCATGTGAGGAGCTCCTCTTGAACCGCGAAGATGTCTTCATCGTGTAACCCAACGTCTGGTGCGGTAGTCCATGTTGAAGGGTGCTCCGCCAGAAGGTCTGGTAATGCCTAGAATTTGATGTCCTTCTAAGGCACAAAACAGATGTGAAACTATTGCAGGATGACTTTCCATCGGGATAGGCACCTGTTCATCATTGGGCGGTTGAGGATGTACTTGAACTATAACAACCCAAAGTTTTTCAATGGAAAATTCCCTTCTTATATCTATGCCATAAAAACACAAAATAATGAACTACTAAGTGATAAGTGACCTTTAAACATAATTTTGTCACCCCTATGTTTGGAATTTTAAAAATCCAACATTCACGGTTGTGTTCAAGATAGTTTTTGGAGTCCAATGAAATAAAAATAATTTTTGGTGAATAGTAACCTACCCTTATGAATAGTAACCTACCCTTATGAATAGTAATATGACCCTTATAAATAGTAAATAAGAGTAACATTACCTATGAATAATAAAATAAAATTTAGACATCTTAGAAAGTGATAATTTGACCTTAGTAAACATTTTGGTATTTTATAAATCATAAGTAATTAATTAATTATAATTAATTAATTAATTTAAAAGAATATTTATTTTCCTGAAATATATTCATATATTATTGAATCAATGTCTAATAGTTTTTATATAATTTTATAAGACCCTACGTAATTTTTGAAAGAACTATAAAATCAGTTTTAATCTTAAAAACTGTTTATTTTAAGTAAATTATGATTTTATTTAAATATTAAATTAATAATATTTAGAAAATTATTTTTGAAAAATGGACTTCATTTTGGGATTCTACACGTCGAAAAATGGTTGGGGTAAAATTTTGGGATTTTTCTAAGATACTTGAATTTTTGATGAATAGTGGAATCCGATAATTCACAATAAAAGCTAAATAATGTATTAATTGAGTCATTGATGATTTTCTGCTGATGTAAGCCCACTTGGTTCGGGATTACATTATAAAATTACTATTATTGGTCATCCAAGACTCAATATTCCTTGTCTTAGGTGAAATTAATAAACTAATCAATTTAATATTAAGGAAACCCCTCTCCCCTCCACTATAAAAGCCACCCTTCACTCCCTCTTTTCCCTCACACCTCTCAAGCTCCAAGCCATCTCTAAATTCTGCCCAAACACCTTCCCTAGATCATCCCCCACGTCCAAAATCTGCTGTTCTAATCAAAATACCAAGCCTAGCTTCCTTAAAGAGAAACTCAAGAGGAGGATTCTAAAGGTAATTTCTCTCCCTCTTCTCCTTTAATTTCCTTTCAAGTTCAAGCTCCTTTCTTGATCTCTCTCTATCTATCTTCATCCAAATTGTTCTGTAAATCCAGTATTATATATATAATGTAATATTATGATTCTAATTATATCACCCCACACCCTTTCCCCCTTCCTTTTATTTTATCAAAGAGATCGTTGTTCATGTGGTGATAATTTATCACCTTCCAAAACAACATGCTCTCTTCTTCCATTTATACCTTCAATCTGGTCATGAAACCATTTTTATGGTTGCACCCGAATGTTTTATATGTATTATGTTCCATTTTATGTTCTGTAAATAACCTATGGCCATACTACTAAGTGAAAAGTTAAAATGAGTTGGTTGTGATCCAAAAACCGCTCAAATTAGCCCAAATAATCTTCATTTAATTATTATCTAATGATTCAGCCACATGAATCTAATATAACTCATTATAAAATCATTCAAGCTTCTGTAATATCATTAATTACATGTAACATCAGTTCTGGATGTTTACCCATGATCTACCCAAACATCAAATTAAGAATACAAGTGGACCGCTCAAGAAAACCATGAAAACGAACATCCCCGATCAATGTTTGTAAAATCAATAAGTCATCCAAAGGAACATAATATGAAATAATGAAACCAGAATGAACCCTATTATTGTATAAAAGGTTCTGGAATTTCTAATTAATGAATATAATGTCATTATACAGGACATTAAAGAGAAGGAGGCATTCGAGTACAAGGTAAGGGGAAATCTCGAACCCAATTTTCTTCCTTCGGGTTCTCCCTCCTTCACTCCACTTTTGATATGGTTACTCCTCAATGGTCTTTTGTTCATCATTTCCTTTACTTTTCTGGGATATACATGTTTGTCACTGGTTTTTATGTCCATCAAAATGTTTTCCAAAAGAACTCTTCTTTCAAGATCTCACATTTTTCCTCTCATTCAAGGTTGATGGTTCTTATATCAAGTATGTTGTTCCCTCTTTATTTTGGGAACCCAAAGCTTATGAATGTGTTATTATGAGATGAAACCCATTACTTTCCATGGGTTATTTATGTACATGTTGTTATGTGTTCTATGTGGCAAGAATGATAATGATAATGTTATGATGTGACGGGTGCACCCGAAATTATATAGCGCAATATGAATGTTTAAATGTGACGGGTGCGCCCGGAACTATATAGCGCTCCAATGCATTGGGTAAAGTGATGAATCTCATGAGTAAATGTGAAATTATGTGTGAACATGATGCTAGCTTTGTTCACAATTATGTGTGGTAGTTAACCACTAAGACATGATGTTTCATTTTTATGCTTTGCCACATTTCAAGTTTATTGTTTATGCTCCTCTCATGTTCAAGATCTTCTTCCTATGTCATGATTATGCTCACCCCATGCTATATTGTTATATATATCCTCTTACTGGGCTTTTAGCTCACCCCTTTTGACGTATATCCTCAAGTGGCTACATGTACTAAGGAGAGGACAAGTGCTACTAAGAAGCTATACAAGAAGAGATTAAATGAATTTTTTATGCTTGATGTTGTACTTGTTATGTGTAGTCCTAGTTTTCCCAAGACACTAAACCTATGTATCCTCCATGTGTAATACTATTATGTTGTTTATCTATGAAATGATGTAATATTAATTTAAGAAAAGGCTGGGTCGCTATAGTTGGTATCAGAGGAAAGGTTTAGTTTATTTGGGAATTAGGATTAGTGAACCCTAAAGAAAACCTCTAGCATGAGACTAAGTACAAATTTGCACACAAGGATATTTACCTAGGGATCCCATATGTTTTGTTTTTGGTATAATTGTTTAAAAGGATAAGTTATTCATGACTTGTTTACTTATGTTTTGTTCTAACCTTTTCTATTTTAGAAAATGGTGGGAACCAGGAGAAATCAGGCCAACAACTCTTGCGAAGGCCAATGCAACGATTGCCCGAACGACATCCCCAATGATCTTGGAGGTGGAGTTCAAAACTTCATGACGATGCTTACCCAATTATCCCGGGTTATGAATAATAACCATAATAATGGGGAACGTCCTCCTTCACCAAAGAGGGAGCGAGCTAGCTATCGAATGTTTTATGCGGCAACGACCACCGAAGTTTTGTGGATCTTCTGATCCACTAGTTGCGGAACAGTGGGTCAACTCCATGGAGAAGATCTTTTCTGTTCTTCACTGTTCCGAGATGGAGAAGGTGAATCTAGCCGTTTATCGTCTAGATGGAGAAGCTGATCAATGGTGGGCTTTGATTAAGAACACCAAGCCAAGGGATGAAATTTAAGAAATTGAATGGGAAGACTTTAAGATAATGTTTCTTAATAAGTACTTCCCACGAACTCTTCGCACGAAGATGGAGAGAGAATTCATAGAGCTCAAGCAAAAAGAAGGAGAATCTGTCACAACCTATGAATCAAATTTCACAAGGCTCGCAAGGTATGATTCGGGTTTTGTTATCAACAATGATAGAAAAATTGATAGATTCTTTAGTGGATTAAAACCACATCTTCGAAAAGCTCTTGCAATTCGAGACTTTGGGAGTTATGAAGAAGTTGTTCGGTGTGCTCTCAAAGTGGAGATGGAGTTTGGAGAATGGTCCCATGGCTATGGTGATAGGAAAAGAAAGATGGAGTTTCAAGATGGTGGATCTAGTGACAAAGATGGGAAGAAAACACAATGACCCACTTGCCAAAAATGTGGGAAGTTGCACAATGGGAACTGCCTCAAAGGGACGGGGAAATGCTTCAAGTGTGGGAAAGAAGGACACCTAGCTCACGAGTGTCGAAGAGACATGAAAAGGAAGGATAATGTAGCCGATGAAAGGAGAGAACCACTCGTGGTTCAATGCTACAACTGTAAGGAGCTAGGGCACTATTCAAACCAGTGCACTAAACCTCGAGCTTTCGAGGGTAATCAGCGCCAACAACCACCAAAGCCAAAGCAACAAGGGAAGGCTTATGCCATCACTACTGCGGAGGTGGAACATGATAATGAAGTCATACAAGGTACACTTCCTATTCACTCAAAAATGGCAAAAGTCTTATTTGATTCTGGTTCTACACATTCCTTTATATCTTGCAAGTTTGCTAGAACTATAGAATCGAAGCCCCGAAACCTTGAAGTAGAGATATATGTAAAAACACCAAGTGGTGCAATCATTGCAACCCAAGCGTTTGATTCTTCTCCTGTTGACGTATGTGGGAAGATTCTTCCGGCGAATCTCGTAATACTTCCCTTGGTGGAATTCGACGCTATAATGGGAATGGATTGGCTCTCGTTATATAGATCACATATCAATTTTCGGGAAAAGGAAATATATTTTAATATTCCAAACCATCCCATGCTCCTCTACAAATGCAAGGAAGATCATGAATCTCCTTTGAGAAATCCTTCAATGGTGTGGGTGATGATTCCCTATGAAGAAGCATACCTCGCCCAAATGTTTGAGTCGAAGGAAAGTTCCAACCTTAAGGAAATGCCCATTGTAAGGGAATACGACGATGTATTTCCCGAAGAGTTACCCGAAATTCCCCCGGATCGTGAGGTAGAGTTCTCAATTGAACACGTACCCGGAGCTACTCCTATCTCAAAGTGCCCCTATAGGATGTCTCCTATCGAACTGGAGGAGTTAAAGAAGCAGCTGCAAGAGCATCTGGACAAAGGGTTCATACGCCCTAGTGCATCACCTTGGGGTGCGCCAGTGCTCTTTGTGAAGAAGAAGGATGGTACCATGCGGCTGTGTATCGATTATCGGGAACTCAACAAGATCACCATAAAGAACAAGTATCCTCTCCCAAGGATTGATGACTTGTTCGACCAGTTAAGAGGAGCACAATACTTCTCAAAGGTGGATCTTCGTTCTGGATATCATCAAGTAAAGGTGAAGAAGGAAGATATTCAGAAGACTGCCTTCCGTACAAGGTATGGGCACTATGAGTTTTTGGTGATGCCCTTCAGACTTACTAATGCCCCTGCAATCTTCATGGATTTGATGAATAGAGTCTTTAGACATTACCTAGACAAATTTGTGGTAGTGTTTATTGATGATATTCTCATTTACTCCAAGAGCAAGGAGGAACATGAAGAGCATCTAAGACTTGTGTTGGCGACATTGAGAAAGGAGAATTTGTACGCCAAGTTCAACAAGTGTGACTTTTGGATGAATCAAGTCACGTTCTTGGGACATGTGATCACAAGCGAGGGAATTTCTGTAGACCCTTCAAAGACAAAGGCGATTGAAGAATGGCCCAGGCCCTCTAGTGTCACAGAAATCCGTAGTTTTCTTGGATTAGCTGGGTACTACCGACGTTTTGTGAGAAACTTCTCGCGATTGTCAAGCCCGCTAACTAAGCTAACAAGGAAAGGGGTAAAGTATGTATGGACGGAAGAATGTGAGGGAAGCTTCAAAGAGCTAAAGAGAAGGCTAATCACTACACCTGTACTCACACTACCGAAAAGTGGAGAATGTTTTGTGATATACAGTGATGCTTCAAAGAAAGGCTTGGGTTGTGTACTCATGCAAAATGATAATGTGATAGCCTACGCCTCACGACAGTTGAAGATCCATGAGCAGAACTACCCGACGCATGATCTAGAGCTGGCAGCCGTGAGTTTTGCCTTGAAAATATGGCGGCACTACCTTTATGGTGAGAAGTGTGACATATACACCGATCACAAGAGCCTAAAGTATATATTCACACAAAATGAGCTCAACATGCGTCAAAGGAGATGGTTAGAGATAATCAAGGATTACGATTGCTCTATTCACTATCATCCTGGAAAGGCGAACAAGGTAGCTGATGCTCTAAGCAGGAAAGAACCTGCTACTCTATCCATGTTGAGGATTGAGAAAGACCCTATCTTCTTGGATATGCAAAGGATGGATTTGGGAATCGTAAGGGCAGGAGATACATCCTACCTTGCCCAAATGATTGCGCAACCATCCATCCAACAGAAGATTAAGGAAGCACAAAGGGATGATGTGGAGATACAAAAGAGGGTGAATTCAGTAAAGGAAGGAAAGCTGCAAGAGTTCCATATCGACGATGATGGTGTGATTCGGTTTGGAACGCGGCTTTGTGTGCCTTCATCACCCAGAATAAATAAGGAGCTATTGGATAATGCACATAGCTCAACTTTCTCAATTCATCCTGGAAGTACTAAGATGTATCGTGATCTCCGAGAACACTTCAGGTGGGATAACATGAAGAAGGAGATTGCGGAATATATATCAAGGTGCTTGGTGTGTCAGCAAGTTAAAGCTGAGCGGCAAAAGTCCAAAGGTATGATGCAGCCATTGCCTATACCCATGTGGAAATGGGAAAATGTCACTATGGACTTTGTCATGGGCCTCCCGAAAACGTCAAGAGGAAATAATGCGATATGGGTTGTGGTTGACCGACTCACCAAGACTTCCCATTTTATCGCTATTCGGGAAGACCTATCACTTGAACAACTTGCAAGGATATATGTGAAGGAAGTAGTGAGGTTGCACGGTGCTACACTCTCGATTGTCTCTGACCGTGATCCAAGGTTCACTTCTGAATTTCGGAGGAGCCTTCAACATGCTTTGAGTACTGAATTAATCTTCAGCACGACCTATCACCCCCAAACTGATGGCCAGTCTGAAAGGACTATTCAGACACTTGAAGATATGCTAAGATCATGCTCTCTTGAATTCAAAGGTGGATGGGATTAGCACCTTCCATTGGATGAGTTCTCATACAACAATAGCTTCCACTCGAGTATTCAGATGGCTCCGTATGAAGCTCTTTATGGGAAGCGATGTAGAACTCCAACCTGTTGGGATGAAGTTGGAGAACGAAAACTACTTGGTCCCGATCATATTCAAGAGATGACAGAGAAGGTTCAAGTAATCCAGAAACATATCAAAGCTGCTCAAAGTCGGCAAAAGATCTATGCTGACAATTGTCGAAGGGACTTGGAGTTCGACGTTGGAGATAAAGTCTTCCTTCGAATATCTACATGGAAGAGAGTCATGCGATTCGGGAAGAAAGGGAAGCTAAGTCCAAGGTACATTGGCCCCTTTGAGATCCTTGATCGTATAGGAGCTGTGGCCTATCGTCTGGCACTTCCACCGAATATGGCTCAAGTTCATGACGTGTTTCACGTATCACTACTGAGGAAGTACATTCCAGACCCCTCTCATGTACTAAACTCAGAGGTGGTACAGTTGGAAGATGATCTCTCATATGAGGAGCAGCCGGTAAAAATTCTGGACCGAAGTGATAAGGTTCTACGCAACAAGACAACCCGCCTTGTCAAAGTGTTGTGGAGGAACCAAAAGTTTGAGGAAGCAACTTGGTAACCGGAAGAGGCAATGAAGGAGAAGTACCCTCACCTGTTTGTGTAAAGTGAAATTTCGGGGGCGAAATTTCTTAAGGGGGGAAGAATGTAACAACCCAAAGTTTTTCAATGGAAAATTCGCTTCTTATATCTATGCCATAAAAACACAAAATAATGAACTACTAAGTGATAAGTGACCTTTAAACATAATTCTTTCACCCCTATGTTTGGAATTTTAAAAATCCAACATTCACGGTTGTGTTCAAGATAGTTTTTGGAGTCCAATGAAATAAAAATAATTTTTGGTGAATAGTAACCTACCCTTATGAATAGTAACCTACCCTTATGAATAGTAATATGACCCTTATAAAGAGTAAATAAGAGTAACATTACCTATGAATAATAAAATAAAATTTAGACATCTTAGAAAGTGATAATTTGACCTTAGTAAACATTTTGGTATTTTATAAATCATAAGTAATTAATTAATTATAATTAATTAATTAATTTAAAAGAATATTTATTTTCCTGAAATATATTCATATATTATTGAATCAATGTCTAATAGTTTTTATATAATTTTATAAGACCCTACGTAATTTTTGAAAGAACTATAAAATCAGTTTTAATCTTAAAAACTGTTTATTTTAAGTAAATTATGATTTTATTTAAATATTAAATTAATAATATTTATAAAATTATTTTTGAAAAATGCACTTCATTTTTGGATTCTACACGTCGAAAAATGGTTGGGGTAAAATTTTGGGATTTTTCTAAGATACATGAATTTTTGATGAATAGTGGAATCCGATAATTCACAATAAAAGCTAAATAATGTATTAATTGAGTCATTGATGATGTTCTGCTGATGTAAGCCCACTGGGTTCGGGATTACATTATACAATTACTATTATTGGTCATCCAAGACTCACTATTCCTTGTCTTAGGTGAAATTAATAAACTAATCAATTTAATATTAAGGAAACCCCTCTCCCCTCCACTATAAAAGCCACCCTTCACTCCCTCTTTTCTCTCACACCTCTCAAGCTCCAAGCCTTCTCTAAATTCTGCCCAAACACCTTCCCTAGATCATCCCCCACGTCCAAAATCTGCTGGTCTCATCAAAAGACAAAGCCTAGCTTCCTTAAAGAGGAACTCAAGAGGAGGATTCTAAAGGTAATTTCTCTCCCTCTTCCCCTTTAATTTCCTTTCAAGTTCAAGCTCCTTTCTTGATCTCTCTATATCAATATTCATCCAAATTGTTCTTTAAATCCAGTATTATATATATAATGTAATATTATGATTCTAATTATATCACCCCACACCATTTCCCCCTTCCTTTTATTTTATCAAAGAGATCGTTGTTCATGTGGTGATAATTTATCACCTTCAAAAACAACATGCTCTCTTCTTCCATTTATACCTTCAATCTGGTCATGAAACCATTTTTATGGTTCAAACAGAATGTTTTATATGTATTATTTTCCATTTTAAGTTCTGGAAATAACCTATGGCCATACTACTAAGTGAAAAGTTAAAATGAGTTGGTTGTGATCCAAAAACCGCTCAAATTAGCCCAAATAATCTTCATTTAATTATTATCTAATGATTCGGCCACATGAATCTAATATAACTCATTATAAAATCATTCAAGCTTCTGTAATATCATTAATTACATGTAACATCAGTTCTGGATGTTTACCCATGATCTACCCAAACATCAAATTAAGAATACAAGTGGACCGCTCAAGAAAACCATGAAAACGAACATCCCCGATCAATGTTTGTAAAATCTATAAGTCATCCAAAGGAACATAATATGAAATAATGAAACAAGAATGAACCCTATTAATGTATAAAAGGTTCTGGAATTTCTAATTAATGAATATAATGTCATTATACAGGACATTAAAGAGAAGGAGGCATTCGAGTACAAGGTAAGGGGAAATCTCGAACCCAATTTTCATCCTTCGGGTTCTCCATCCTTCACTCCATTTTTGATATGGTTACTCCTCAATGGTCTTTTGTTCATCATTTCCTTTACTTTTCTGGGATATACATGTTTGTCACTGGTTTTTATGTCCATCAAAATGTTTTCCAAAAGAACTCTTCTTTCAAGATCTCACATTTTGCCTCTCATTCAAGGTTGAGGGTTCTTATATCAAGTATATTGTTCCCTCTTTCTTTTGGGAACCCAAAGCTTATGAATGTGTTATTATGAGATGAAACCCATTCCTTTCCATGGGTTATTTATGTACATGTTTGATATGTGTTCTATGTGGCAAGCATGATAATGATAATGTTATGATGTGACGGGTGCGCCCGGAATTATATAGCACAATATGAATGTTTAAATGTGACGAGTGCGCCCGGAATTATATAGCGCTCCAATGCATTGGGTAAAGTGATGAATCTCATGAGTAAATGTGAAATTATGCGTGAACATGATGCTAGCTTTATTCACAATTATGTGTGGTAGTTAACCACTAAGACATGATGTTTCATTTTTATGCTTTTCCACATTTCAAGTTTATTGTTTATGCTCCTCTCATGTTCAAGATCTTCTTCCTATGTCATGATTATGCTCACCCCATGCTATATTGTTCTATATATCCTCTTACTGGGCTTTTAGCTCACCCCTTTTGACGTATATCCTTAGGTGGCTACATGTACCAAGGAGAGGACAAGTGCTACTAAGAAGCTATACAAGAAGAGATTAAATGAATTTTTTATGCTTGATGTTGTACTTGTTATGTGTAGTCCTAGTTTGACCAAGACAATAAACCTATGTATCCTCCATGTGTAATACTATTATGTTGTTTATTTATGAAATGATGTAATAGTAATTTAAGAAAAGGCTGGGTCGCTATATGAACGGGTTATTATGCGAGACCAAATGGACTTCGTGATGCTATAGATAATGTCGCAATTTTTGAAATATGAATACCAAGACCAAACAACATTTCTCGATGTCTGAGTATCGAGTCTCAGCATCAATAATGGTTCGGCTGAGTTAATAGAGATTTTTTTCACTACCGACGTCGTTCTTTTGTGTGAGGAAGGCTCCCAGTGACCGCTCTAGGGCCGTTACGTATAGAATTAGAGTTCATCCTTAGACCAGGGGCATGAGCACCAGTGGGCTTAAGAGGTACCTCTTTAGGCTGTCAAATGCCTCTTGGTAGTCATCCGTCCATTGGTATGTGATTCCCTTCTTCATTAACCTGGTAAAGGGAAAAAATTTGCCTTCCAGGTTGGCTATGAATCACCTGATATAGGCCAAGTGCCCTTGGAATGCTCTCAACTTAGTGAGGTTGCGGGGAGGTGGCAGGCCGAGAATGGCCTTTGTCTTTTTAGGGTCGACTTCGATGCCATGATGGCGTACGATGAAGCTAAGGAATTTCCCTGAGGTAACCCCGAAGGCGCACATCAAGGCGTTCATCTTCAGACTATGTTGTCGATGTTTTTTGAAGATGGTCTCAAGGTCTGACAGGTGATCTGAGCGCTTCCTAGACATAACCACCAAGTCATCCACACAACATTCAATGAATCTCCCCAGGAATGGTTTGATGATACGATGCATGGAGCGTTGATATGTGGTACCATTGTTCTTGAGACCAAATGGCATGACCTTGTAACAGAAGAATCCTTGACGGGCCCTGAATACAGTGGCTTCTTCATCTTCTCGGGCCATCCTGATTTGATTATACCCAGAATAGTCATCCATGAAGGACATAACCTCATACATGGCCGTTGCATCGATTAATAACACGGTGATCAGGACCGGGAAATCATCTTTCCTGCAGTTCCAATTGAGATCTCGGAAATCAATGTAGAAACGGATTTGTCTGTTTATTTTCTTGACAGGGATGATGTTGGACAACCATATGGGGTATTCGACCTCCCTAATGAATCATTATTTCATGGGATTATCGACTTCAGCCTCTATTTTGGTAGCATGTGATGTGTATGTCCTTCTGGTGGCCTGTTTATAGCCCCAGTGGTCTTCTGGAAGACCTAGGTGATGCGTCGCCACTTAGGGACCGAGTCCCGACATTTCCGTGTAATTCTAGGAAAAAATATCATGGTGTTTCCTTAGGAAGGAAGTATATATCTCGTGCTCCTCAGGGGACATGGATGAACTAATGAGAGTAGGCCTTGGATCTTCCTCAGTACCCAGGTTTATTTCCCTGAGCTCATCCACTGTGGTGGAGATACCTTCCTCAAATGCAGGAGGTTCATCCTTGAGATCTTCCTCCTCTTCTTCTCCCAAATCCTCATATTCTTGATCTGACAGGGGGAGAATTCATAACTCGGGCTCCTGGGAGTCTAGAGGCGAGGCGTTTTGGGCATCCTCAGTCAAGTATCCTCCCCCAAACTGTGGGTCAGCGGACGTTCCCGCATTGTCACACTTGACCGTTAAGGCTGAAGTCATGAGGAAAGCTGAGTTTGTGCCCGAACTCGAATCCCTGCTCTCAATATGGTTGATGGGAAGTATGTAATCTTTTCCAAGCTGTCTGAAGGGGTAATCAGGGACCACTTCCAGACCATTTGGTGCGGGGATCCAGTCGACACCATCAGCCAAAGTCTTCTTCTTATTTTTCTCATAAAACCCGGCATCAATGTAATGTGACTCTGAGAGCTCCAAAGGGGCCTTGTCGGTGTTCAATGTCCCACTTTTCCCATTAACGCGGTAGTAAATACACTAGTGATAGAATGAAGGAACAACCATGTGCTTATGAAGCCACAACCTTCCCAGCAGGGCATTGAATGTTGTGTTATGCCGGACCACCTGGAATTCTGAATAGGCTACAAGGTCACCAAAATGGGTCTTTAGCTTAATTTGTCCCATTTGCTTTTGCTCAATCTTTTCGTAACCAAGCAGAGTTGTGGCTGATGGTATTAAATTGCCCTAACTGTGTCCGAACATACGATGTGTCCGTAGGGGAAGGAGTTAACTCCATAGTCATTTTCAATAAACACTATGCAGATCTCTATATCATCTAGTGTGCCGGATACATATAGTGGTATTATGTGTCCTTGCATGACGACATCTTCATCTGGATCGGTGAAGGAAATCACTGCATTGCATTCAGTCAATCTAGTCTTCATCCGATAAATCTCGGCGGCATCTACATCGGCTTGAAACTCTTGGGGGCTGAGCAGGGTATCTATAAGTGCCTCCCTAAGGTCTGCTGAAAAACATAAGGCATCCAAGATCGATAGATTGGTTAGTACTGATGCCAGCTACTTAAGGATATCGTATTTCCCCTCCAGCAACCAATGTTTCTCTGTTGGTGGAAGAGTTTTAGAAGGATACTTAGGAGTTGGAATGTGTGATGAGGAGGGACCACCTGCGAGGTCAGATGTCGATGATATCCCCAGGTTCTGGGGATTCGGCCCGGCCAGTCTGTTTGTGTGCACTCGGTGGCTAGACCCATGTTCCTCCTCTGATGGGTACCACAGAATGACGGGGGAAGAGTGGTTGCTTCTGGAGGTGGAGGGATGTTCTTTCTCTTGGTGAGTCCGTCAGAGGGATCTCCCATGGGTTTCAGCGATATTGATGGTTTGGGCCGAGGTCCAACCATAAGGGTGGTTTTGGTCGTGACTACGCCTTCCCTGATATCTCATGCGTCTGTGATTCCTCATCCCGGTTCCTCTTATTGGGAACTCAGGTTCATAACCATACCCTTCGTCAGGAAATGATTCCATAAGATGGATGATGTTGATGGAACCAAAGATTGACTATTCATCCTCTGACAGTTCAACCTGGTCGGTTGTCCCTGATGGTGTCGTTTGGTGGATCGATGCCCATGGCGCCAAATTTGAGGGTACGAAATCTGACAGTGTCGTGGCTAACTTTGGCCTCGCCACAGACTGCTCCTCTCTCTCTCTTCTCTCCTCCCTTTTCGATTACGCCTGGATGACCAAATCATAGAGGGTTTTGAGGCCAATATTGTCGGATTTGTGTAATTAGGGGCTGTTGGAGGCAACACCTGATGTTGTAGTTGAGCTCGGAGTATTCCCTAGGATCGATTGGTAGTCTTCGGAGTCATCTAGGTATCAAACTTCTGCCCCTTCTTGCTAGTGACCTCCTACCACCCCTCCCCATTGTCGGAGTCAGTGGTAGAAATATAGGTCACATGTGACGGTTGTGGTCGTAGCTCGACCTACCTGGAGTCTACCCTCCTTTGCAGGAGTTCCTTGAAAACAAAGAATTCCCGATTATTTTTCCCCAACATTCGATGGTAGGGACAATAGTCTGGCCTATCATCGTGACTAACTTCTTCAGGTTTCCTCAGCTCCAGGAGGTGGAGCAGGTTGAAATTCATGGCAGTGATGAAGTAGACATGGACTTGGTCCTCTCAGAACGAGTATGCTTTAGGTCTTCATTCCTTAAACTGGTTCCGCTTCACCCCATTTTGATCATCTCAAATGGTTGGAGGTGTCCACTAATATACAGGTGTCCCTTGATGGTGTGCTGGAGACCTAAGTTGTGGAGGAAGCATAGGGGCAGGCTTGAGTGTGACGGAGGATGCTTCAGCTCTAACTGTTCTCTTTGTAGGAGCCTGTGAGGCTATTCGAGACTTCAAATTGGTCCGTTGCAGGGAGTCCTTGATTCTCTAGGCAATGGCTGAGAGATGTGGAAGCCAGTGGGTCACTCCACTTGTATGAGTGGAGTTCTCATCTCATCTCGATGATTATTAATGCATATGGAGAGAACTTGTCTTGAGGCATTGGTCTGTTCGGATAGTAGGTCAGACCATTCCACCTGGTGATGAAATCTAAGACCATCTCATTCTCTCTCTTCTTGCAGTTCATGAGGTCGTTGACCGTTGTTTTAGGCAATGTCGAGCTGAAGTGGAACATGAACTGCTTCCGAAGGTCTTCCCAGATTTTTATTGACTGGGCTATCAGGATCATATACTATACGAAGGCGGATCCTTGTAGGGTACACACGAAGCATCTGAGTTTCACTACTTCTTGATGTTCTGGAGTTCCCATCATAGGATCAAAGTAATATGCGTAGTGCGTTAAATGATGTTATGGATCACCTGATCCATTGAAAATAGGGAATACAGGGCTCCCAAAATTGGGTGGAGGTGGCATTTTGCTCACCCAATCCGGGTAGGGCTTCTGCTCTGGATGTATCAGAGCGCGTCGACATCAATTTCTTCCAATAGAGCCGTTAGTGCCTCGATGGTGTTGCTGAGACCCTTGTATACATCCTGTAGGGCCCGGTCCTGGGTGGGTGTAGCCTGAGGCATTGCTTGAGGATCCAACTCGGTTGGCACCAGGGGTGCATGAGACTTTTGTGACACCTTCATAGGGTTCAAACATACTCGTTCAGGATGCTTCATGAGTGCAGGGAAGTCTTGGCATTTATCCGGATCCACGTTTGGGTAGTTGGATGGGTCGGGCGCCTCGTTGGGCAGAAGCACTGACCATGCTTTGTTAGCTAGGGAAAACCTTGGTCTTTGAGGTGAAATTACTAGGAGTACATGATTTTGGATCCTCTTGGGACGCACTTTCAATAAGAAGGTTCCTCTTGAGTAGCTCAACATTAACCCACCTCAATTCTTTCATTTACTCTTCCTATCGAGCGAATCTCTCTTCGAGAGTAAGTGGCTCGTTTTTATCGAGATAAGGAGGCAGGTTAAGGGTAACCGGTCCTTTGTTCTTATCCTTGTTGGAAGCTCTCAGGGTGAGCAGAGCAAGGTTAGGTGAAGGGGAGTCCATGTTTAGAGAGTCCCTCTGGTTCCTGGTGTGCACACCTGGTGGTTCGTTGTGAGTCACAGCCTGACCGGAACCATCTTCTCTCGATCCATCTGGATATACACCATCTTCGGTGTTACCCGTGGGGTTAGCCTTTATGGAACTGATAGATGCATATCGCAGAGAGGAGAAGACGTCATCTTCCAAATAGGAAGAGGATCTCCTGCATCTTTTACTAATCTTCCCTCTTCTGTCCCGGGATTGATTTCGGGCTCCTTGACGAAGGGTGAAGTGAGGAGTTCATTGGTGCGACTTTACGGTACGCCTCCCTTTTGGAGGGGATGATGATTCAAACGACAGGATAGTGTAGGAACATCCTCTTATGACAGTCCTCCCTAATATAGAGAATACTGATTCTCATGGGGGAGTTTGTTGTTGAGCAGTTAATAATTCCCCCATCCCTGAGGGCTGGGGTTGGCTCCATTCCTTGAATTTTGAGTGTCTTCCCATTTTTATTGGCCTTGCGGGGGCATTTGTTGTTCAAAATACACCCAGCCATGTAGGCTGGGGTTGACCCTAGATTAGGATAGTGGCTGCTACTATCGCGACCTGCCTGATCTCAAGTGCCCCCATTCGGGGGTGAATTGGGTTTGGTTCCGAGTTCTTCTGTGAATCAATCCCTTCTGGAGAGGCAGGCAATGGCCGCTGATTGGCCTTTCTTAGGGGAGAGGCCGATTGTATTCTCTCGGTGGCCTGATTCAAAATTTCATGAATGGATTGTTCCCTTCGGGCCTAACGCTTTTAGGACTTACTCAAGGCCTGACACTGTTGGGTGTGTTGCCTTTTATGAACATGGATACCACTTGATTGTTGTCTTGATGTGATGACGTTGTAAGACACCAAGCCGAACGGGTTCTTCTGGGCGGGGAGCGGAGTGAAATGCAGATCTCCATGTTCTCCCCATCCCCTGATATGGAGTCCCATCGGAGCGTCACCAATGAGGTGATTCAACTAGTGCAGTGCACGGAGGCAGTCTATCTCTATGTTTCCTTTACGCCCCTCGGGTCGTTGTTGCCATGCCGAAGGAAGAGCTTCTAAGTCGATGTGACACATGAGGTCTCCTATTGTCTTGGCATGGTCTACACACCTGTCGTAGGGAAGAAAGATTGATTTCTGTCAGCGGAGGGTTTTCCATATATTATGGTGGATGTCGTGCACGCATTCTTCCGACAACTCTCTGGGTATGTCAAACAGAGAGGTGGATGTGGGCCAAAACATAACTATTATATCATCCTTGGCCAATCATTTCCTAAGGTGAAACATGTCGGCATACTCCTCTGGAAGTGATTCCTCTACCTGGTCAGCCCAATTGAGATGCTCACCGATAGTGTGGCCGAAGGCAGTGGGACCGGTAGGTGTTGAATTATCATATGGGCGATTCCGAGGTGGTTCAGATGATAAACGTGTCCCCAGAACGCCTCCTGACTGAATAAGGATGTCGTTGGTGACTAGCTGGGAATCTGACATGCTCGATCCCGTCCTTATGAGTGCCTCGACATATGAGGGCTTTTCTGTGCTTGATTCGGCATAGGGAGGACCTTCCTGTCTATATAATATGTCATTACAGGGAGAACCTTTTCAATGGAAGCCGTAATGGCGAGGAATACAACTAATAATTGACACCTCACTGCATAGAGGACCTTTGCAGTGCATACCCTAGGGAGGTCCTTCAATGAATATCGCAGCAAGGGGAGGACCTTCTTGTTGTGTAGCGTTGTTACGGGGAGGTCCTTCGCAAAAATTTCGATCATGGTGACGAAGACCATCATGGTTTGACGTTCGATGTGCATCCTGGGGAGGACCTTCAAGACACAATGCGATAAGGGGAGGACCTTCTTGTTTCTTGGGGCCACTGTGGGGAGAACCTTCACAATGGCGGTTGTTGTGGCGAGGACTACAATCATAGCTACTGTAATGTTGAGGACTACCATTACAGCTGCCGCAAGGAGAATATATGTGGGGTACACCCTGAGGAGGGCCTTCAGAATGTACCACTATGAGGGGAGGGTCTTCTTATTGCTTGACGTCTCTATAGGGAGGACCTCCGTTATCAGGGTGGTGAGGACTACCACCGTGATATGATTCCCGACTGTGTGGAGTTTCGTTGCAACATAACCCCTGGGGAGGACCTTCTTGTTGCGATGAGATGTCACTATGGGGAGGGCCTCTATAGTTTAAACGATGATAGCGAGGACTAATTTCATAATTTTTGGTCCCATTGCATGGAGAGTGTTTGCAGCGTATACCCCGGGGAGGACCTTCAGGGTGGAGCGCAGCAAGTAGAGGACCTTCTTGCTTCTCGATCTTCCGGTCACGTGGAGGGTTTCTGTGACTCTCATCAAAAGAGGAACTCTCATGATTGGTCATTATTTTCCCGTGGGGGAGGCCCCCACAGGTGCTCTGGGGAGGACCTTCAGAGATTTTGGTAGAAACATTGAGGGGAGGACCTTCGCAACTGCTACTGCCACTCCCATAATATTGTAATGGGTGGGAAGGGTTTGAAGCCTTCGATATGTACTTAGCGGCGTTGGGAACCCCATCTCCTAGCAGAGTGGAGTCATGAACCCTCTCTTTTCTTCCGGCTTCCTACGGCCCGTTCGAGGCGCTTTCATGCAAGAAGCGGGGACCATCTACTGTTGACAATGACCTTCACCTTTGGGTCCCTATCTAATTGGGTCCCGCGATGTTGTTGGGATACGTTGATGAACCTCTTGACTTTTAGTAGGGATATATGCCTTCTCTGGAGCATCCAACGTGATGGATGGGTGTTCCCCAGTTGGAACGAGTGAAGATACTCGATCTGGTTGCCGTTGCATCGTGGAATATAGCTAGCGATCCTCTTGGGTGGAAGTAGGGATGCAGATCTGCTCCATGGCAGCTATCTCATCTCTCATATGAGTCGCCTAAATTGGGGAGACGGGCTCGTGGGCCCGATTCCTTTCTATTGCCGCTGATGAAATTACATTTGGGCAAGTCTACAAGATGTGATCTAGGATCTATACCTGCTCCTCCATCATTGCCAGGATATGCATAGAGACATCTTTGGAAGGAACGAGCATGAAGGCTCATTCCAGTATCGGAGTAGGAATATCTTACTCCAGTCCTCCGGTAGTCAGTGGGTACTGAAAATTCTCCTATGTCGAGGCAGGTGAATGAATATTCCCCTGGGCCAGGATATGTCGGTTTATCTCTCTGTTTGCTGCCACATTAGGATGGAAGAATTTACTTGCATCCGTAGGGATCTGGCACTGCATATGTTGGTTTCCCACCGTATCGAGTCAGTGTCTTTTATTGGCAGGGAGACGTGCCTGCCTATGAGTTGCCGCCACATCTGGGTGGCAGGATTTATTGATCACCACCATGTCAGGATAGTAGGAATCAGGAGCATCTGCTAGGAGTTGGTCCTACAGACGTTGGGTCGCCACCACGTCGAGTTGGTGGGATTCACGACCCTGGGCAGGGAGAGGTGACTGCCAGTTAAGTGCCATCCTGTGTGAGCGGCGGGGATGGCGGAGCCCAGAAGGGATGTGTGCCTGCTCATATGAGGCCGCCATGTCGGATGGCAGGCTGCCATGTATGGATGGCGAGCTTTGGAGGAGAGAACAGGTGTATGTGCCTGTTCATGATGCATCTCCGTGACTGGGAAGCAGAGCTCCTCTTAAGGGACAAGGGTAATGACTGGTCCCCGGTTGTATGTTTTCGGCCCTCATCAGGCGGTTCGAGGAGCTGAATCTCAGGGAGAGTGGTCCCGGATCCTCGGGGCTACATCCTCCTGAGCATGAGGATGTTGAGTTGTGGCATGACTACTATGACATCTTCCTGCAGGGGCCTTGGAGCTGAACCCCCGTTCAGCGGGGATGAAGTCCTCGGTGTCAACCTCATCCACCTCCCTAAGATAAGGGAGGTACGCATTATCCCGTTCCGGGGATAGACTCCTGAAATGGTTGGAGATTTCTACAGGGGCCGTCTGGAACTTCCTTTGCGGCCCCTGCTAGGCAGGCGGCCAGTGAGTCCTGACGGATTAGGGGGCATGCATGGCTGCCTCCACCGTCGGGAGAGTACCATTCACGTGGTACTCTCGGATCAGCGCATTCGAGACCCAGCGTTGAAGATGCTGGGTAGGTGATAGGGTCCTCTATTGGTGAGGAGGTCTGGTCATTGCGTAGTTGGAAGCACGCACTTGTGAGTTCCTTGGTGATGCCACTGGATCGAAGGGAGTTCTGAATGGTACCCATAGAACATTTTAACAAATAAAAACATCAGACCCATCAAATTTGCATCTCATGACCCCATGCGTAATTAATGACCTTTCTTGGACCTCCTTGTGAGTATACATGGGGCACATGGTGGGATTAGGTTAAAACCATCATTGTTGGTTAAAGATTCACGTCGAGTTCACCATTTTTTGGTTCAGATCCGTTTCGAAATGCCCAACGGTTCCGTATCCGATGATACGTGGACCTGCTTTCCAAAGGAAGGCGTTCGCTGGGTGATTTGGCCAGCAAATCTTAAGAACTCTCATTGGTCTAGAGGATGGGAATTCGGGCACATCACACCCTTTTGGGGGGAATTATTTCCTATTCCGAGACTCTCTTATGGATTTATGATGTATTCATATGTTCGTGAATCTTTGTTTTATACAAAAGCATAGTATCCGCGGATTACTCCTAGTTAGAAATGTTCAGTTGGACGTAGGGGTTCAGAATCATTTATGCCCAAGGTTTACCATCCCTTGTCGGATTAATGACCCCGAAGAGTTTGGACTCATTGAGGTGGCACTAGGAGTGGTGCGGTGAACCGACGTGAAGATAGTCAGATCAACCAGTTTTTGGGCTTGAACCTTATGGAGGCGTCCTACGTACCCTGCCTGGGAGATAAGGATCAATGTCCACATAGTTTGAATAGGAGTGTTGGAGAGCCAACGGGAATGAGGACCCATGGGTCCAATGGTGATCGGGCTTGAACTTCATGGAGGCTTCCTATGTATCCCTGTGGTGGGGGATCAAAGTCCCTATAGTTCGTATTAGCTTGGGGATTACCCTCTGAGAAGGCCCATAGGAGGATGTCATGGTCGATGCTTACTCTAAGCCCACGTGAGTCATGCTCGGTGTCAGAAACAAGAGGCAAGAGGGACCAGATGATCACATTACGAAAGGTGCATTCGTGGGAAGTGAAGTGGGGCTTACACATAGAAGCAACCCATAATGTCGGGTCTTACTCCGAGGTGGATGCCCATGGTGACAAATCGCATTGGGAGAGGGACCTAGCCCCACTGAATGATGGGGCATCTCCCTTCCCTGCAACTCCCTTCCTTGGGAATAGCCGTGGGAATGTACGGAGGTGCATGAGGGATTCCTTCTGATGGGTATCGCTCCACGCCCTGGGGAGGGGAGAAGTGTCTCTACCCGAACAAGTAGAGGGGAAGAAAGGGGGCTCCCAGGCTTGGATTCCGCATTACCGTGGGTATGTGAACCTAGAAATGATTTGGGAATCCGCCCAAGGGTCGGAGCAACCCCTTCACCCCTTCTTACATTGGCTATGTGAACTCAAAATGGCGCGCTGATACGCCTGAAGGTTACATCACATGGGTCTGGTGGATCTGGTGGAGGCCTCGGCTAGGGGCCGATGAATGGGCCTATGATGGGATCTTTGAAGGATCAGGCCGGATTGGGAGGATTATATCGGGCTCGGGGAATGGGAACTCTGAAGGATTTGGCGGGCCACATGTGTATATGATTGATGGTGACCTTAGCATTGGGAGGTGCTACGCAGCTGGAGAGGCCATCTGCGAACCAGGGTGGTCTGCAAACTGATGGGCATCCTGTGAACCAAGGTGGTTCGCGACTTGGTGGGAATCCCGTGAACCAGAGTGGTTCGCGGCTTTGGGTTCAGCTTGGGTACCAGGATGGTACGCAGAGGGATCCAAGAGAGCAGCGGCGGCCAAGGGCGATGTCGGTCGGGGCTTCGTCGGTCGGGGCTTCGCCCGCGTAGGAGGTTGTTACGCGGTGCATCGGATCAGAAAATGGGCATAAACTCCCTGATCCGTTGGGACTCCATCCATGGAGGGGCCATGGTTCACAGTCTTCTTTTCATTGATATTTTATGTTCGCGGTTCACCAAGTTATTACACGTTTTTTGGTTCCTTATTAATTCACTTCCAACTTCATACCAGTTCTGGTTCACGGACTGGAACTTTGTGGTTTGCGAAATCCTAAGGTTCTTCCTTCGAAATCCTTTCACCCGAGTCTGGTCAATCTCTTCGAATCCTCCAAAAATCCTCCCCTAACTCTTCCCCCTCGATCTCCTTTTATAGAGTGGGGAAAAGGATGTATCTATGGTCATGTGGCACCTTTTGTGGAGGCCCATGGTCAGAGACACGGTACATGGATTACTTGGTCAATCCGTGACTCACGGGTGCATTTATTGCACCTCCCCCGCCAACCAAACCAACTCGAGGAGTGCATTGCGGCCACGAAGGGTTCTGCCTCCATTCCGCGAATGAAAGAGGATGTGGTCCGGGCATGTCGACGCGGTCTGCGGTCGGGGGCGGTTCGTGACGGTGGACTGGCTTGGCGGCCGTCCTGCCTCGTGCACACGGAGGATCTCCGCCTTCATTCCAGAAACGACACTGGTCCGCAGAGGGGGTGGTTTGATGAACTGGACATGTAGCATTTTCATGGGACCGGTATATGGACCGGTTCATCTTGTGCATACTTTGAGCTTTCTCTATACTTTCCATACTTTCCTAAAATTCTTTGGGGGGAATTGAGTAGAATCTCCTTTGCAGATTTTTCAGGACCCTACAAAGTCACATAATTATAAAACATTTACATCGAAAATATCCTTATTAGCTTGTAAGGGATGCTTTGAAGATTTTAAAATGATGTAAAATAGCCGCACCCACTGTATACATTAAAAAGAGACATTCTTACATTAATTCTATTGAAAATTTAAAAAAAGGACCTTGTTTGGAAAATGACGGAAATATTCCTTTATAAAATTTTTATATATAGTGAAATAAGGGTATAAATGACTTTAACCCATAGTCTATAAAATAGTAATAATGGGTTGAAAAACATTTTTAAGAAACATGGATGTGGATGATAAAGAGGTCTCAGTAGATAATTACGTATAAACAACCTATGATAATGAAGAGATTGTGAAATAAACCCTTACCTTGTACATTTCCATGGTTGATGTTAGGTTAACCATATGTATAATAGTTAAATAATTTTTATTAAATTATAAAATAATCATATACATAAATATTATATCTTATATGATCTTTTAATATTGCTTTGTTAATAATATTTTAGGATTATCTTCTTTTTGGGTGTTCACTTACTCATTTTATTTTATATTTTTTGTTACATAAGCTGTGTTTGTTATCCATAGGATGTATCTTATTCATATCCAGAATGATATAAAGTCCTTAAAAATTATTTTTAATCATCAAATGAAAATTATAATTTCATGGATACGATGTTGAATGAATCTCATCGAGTTCGCGGAGACGGTAGTCCGTACGTACGCACGAGCGACAATATCAATCTTTTAATATAAAAATAATATATAATTGGATGTTATATCAAATATACAGAATCATTATCATGTTATATTTTTTATGTACATATATTACACATCATTATCATACACATCCAAATAATAATGTTTTGAATAACAATTACACCACGACGTAGAGACGGTAAGCCGTACATACGCACGTATGGTGACATGTCATTCAAAGGATGGATACAATAATGAATATGGTTGTACCATATTTATAATAATATCACAGTATATAGAAGATATTGGAGTTATTATTTTATAATGGAAATAACAAATAAATAAGAAGTGGAAGAAGAAAGGAATTTGAAAGAGGGTGGTGAAAACATTATCCTTTCTTCGGGTTCTTCCTTTTGATTTGGTCAAAAGGGCTCCTTAGGATGGATTTATGAATAAAGGGAGGCCTCTAGGATGAATTTATGGAAGACGAGAGAATATTTGGGCAGATTTTGACCGAACCAAAAGGCTTTGAATGTGTGAATTAGTGAGAGGGGGTGCCCTTTTATAAGAGGGGTGAGGGGCACCTTAGGAAAAGCTAGAAATATTATTTTATAATAAATTCATATTCAGTTTCAAATGGCTCAAAAGTGGATTATTTAATGTTTAATGTGGGTATAGGTCGAAAGTAACTCATCCAGTAGGTTTTAGACAGGTTTGCGTCAATATATTAACCTTATCTTTTAGTTTTAACTCTTAGTTAATTAGTTTGACATTTACCATGTCTCTTTGTATTTTTATATTATATAGTTAAAAAACATACTAAATACATCCAATAAACCCCCAAGTGGTCCATTAATAATACACCTATCATTATATAAGTCATTTGGCTGATCCATTGATTTCTAGAAATAGAATATCAATTAATAATGTAATATTTGTTTTAAAAACTCCTTTTTCTCAATTTTGACACTATTTAATAATTTATTTTTGTTAAAGCCTTAACAACTTTATTAATTCGAACCAAATTCATTTAAACAATCATGAAATGTAATATTAACCAATAAAATTCAAGGATATCATCAAAATGTTAAAATAATATTTATTTTGACTTTTATAATACTAATCATTTAATTCTTTAATTAATAAAGAAAATACTACATCATTATTGTGTCATTAATAAATCTAATTATTAAATGTCTAAAAATTATAAATAAAATACCATTATGTAGGAATTATTTTTATATTTACAATGAAAATTTATAGTTGAAAATATAACATATATAACCATATGTAAGAATTGTTTTTCTAAAAGATATATGCTTATGTCATTTTTGGATTTACTTTAACTTAATTAATATAAAGTGTCATTATCACTTACAAGTGGATCCATGGGGTCCCAAAATCAATCCAAAGATTCCCATGGTCAGACATGTATCATCCAATAGGGTTAGGACATGTTTTAGTGTAATTTATTAGTATAATATTATTTTTTACCCTTATTTACCGGATTTACCCTTTAACCATGGTAAATAAAATATTTACCGAAGTAATTATTCAAAATGTCTAAAAATAAAAGTTACCTATTTACACAATTTGGACCTCATGATTATAAATATGGAATCAATTTTTCTAAATTCAAAACACTTAAGTGGAAGAAATTAATTTAAAATTAATTCCCGTTGTCAAAACAAAAAGCGTGTTTTTTAAGAAATATTAACTATCAAAAGATTGACACTTCCTTATGTCTAGTTTAAATGTGAAATTATGTCCAATGACCAAAATTTTATTAAATGGTAAAAATATATTCTAAATATACTTTAAAATAACTCAAATTCATAATTTATCACTATTAATTATCTTGATTAAAAACGTTGTTTTTAATTAAAATTTAGTAATTTTAACTATTCATAAAAATATGAATGTTATCTGAAAAGTACCAAAAATTCACCGTAACATAATTTTGATATTCCAAATCCAAAAATCAAGTCCATTTAGAAAGATAAAATGTATAAAATTTCAAAAAGTGGGTATTACTATTCATAACTGCTAGTTTGATTGGTTGTGGTGTGTGTTAGAACTCGAAGTTGCGTACAACACACACTACTGTATTATTCAAAGAGAAGAGTACTATGGAAGCTTGGGGTGTTACATTCTCCCCTCCTTCAAATAATTTCTCCCTTGAAATTTCTAGAATACTACTGCATGAAAAGACTCGGGTGGTTCTTCTTCATAAGTTCCTCGGGTTCCCACGTTGCCTCTTCCATCTTATGGTTTCTCCATAGAACTTTACCAGATGAGTCGTCTGGTTTCTCAACACTTGTTCTCTCCTATCAAGAATCTTGACAGGCTCTTCACAATAAGACAGATCGGGTTCTAGTTCTAATTTCTCATAGGTGAGTACATGCGTTGGGTCAGGCATGTATTTTTTCAACAATGATACGTAGAACATATCGTGAACTTTGGAGAGACTTGGCGACATTGCTAAATGGTAACATACAACCCCAATTCGTTCTAGAATTTCGATTGGTCTGATGTACCTGGGACTTAATTTTCCCTTTTTACCAAAATATTTAACACCCTTCCATGGAGATACCTTTAAGAAAACATGATCTCCAACCTAAAATTCCAAATTATTCCTTCAGTTGTCAGCATAGCTCTTCTGCCTACTTTGAGCTGCTTTGAGGTGGTTTTGGATTACCTTCACCTTTTCCATCATTTCCTCAAACAGTTCTGGGAATATGAGTTTTCTTTCACCAACATCATCCCAACATGGTGGTGTGGAATATCTCTTTCCGTATAATGCTTTATATGGTTCCATCTGAATACTCTAATCAAAACTAATGTTACAGAAAAATTCCACTAGAGGTAAATATTGATCCCACATACCCTGAAAGTCAAGTGAGCAAGATCTCAACATGTCTTCTAAGGTTTTAATTGTACGTTCTGATTATCCCTTAGTTTGGGGGTAGTAGGTAGTGCTCAAACGAAGTCCAGTATCCAGGGCTTTCTGAAGACTTTTCCAAAATCTTGAAGTAAAAAGGGGATCAAGATCAGAAACAATCGATAGGGGTACTCCATTGGGTCTCACAACTTCATTAATATATAGTCTTTATAGACTTTCAAGTGGTAAATCTTCCCTCGTAGAAAGAAAATGTTCTGAGTTGGTAAGACAATCAACAATGATCCATATTGCATCGTTCCTTTTTGGAGTCTTTGGTAGTCCCATGAAAATGCCCATCGTGATATTATCCCATTTCCACTCAGGTATGGGAAGAGGTTGCAATACTCCACCAGGATGTTTCCATCCAGCTTCCACTTGCTGACAAACAATACATCTTGAAAAAAAAATCAGCAATCTCCCTCTTCATGTTGCCCCACCAAAAATGTTCCTACAAATCTCTATACATTTCGGTGATCCCATGGTGTATAGAGAAATTGGATCTATGAGCATCATAAAAAATTCCCTTTTTAGATCAGCTATATCGGGAACACAACGTCTCTTCCCATATTTCAAAATTCCATCTTCATACACAAAGTCACTTAATCTCCCATCATTCACAACTTTAATCATCTTTTGAAATTCTTCATCATCGGTATGAGAACTCTTAATCCTTTCTAGTAAATATTTTTTGGATACAATTTGAAAAATTATCGATGTTTCACCTTCCATGGTGATTCCCAAATCCATATTTACTAGATCCATGAAAATTGGATCCCTTTTAACACTCATTTTGTTCATAACCCCCTAATCCATTCTGCTCAAATCATCTGCCACCTTATTTAACTTCCCTGGGTGGTAGTGTATCATGAAATCATAATCCTTGAGTAATTCAAGCCATCTCTTTTTCCTCAAGTTGAGTTCTTTTTGTGATAAAATGTACATCAAACTCTTGTAATCAGTATAAATGTCACATTTTTCACTATAGAAAAAATGTCTCCATATCATCAAAGATAAAATTACCACAGCTAACTCAAGATCATGAGTAGGATAGTTTTTCTCATTAATTTTTAGATGTCGTGATGCATAGGCAATAACACTATCATTCTGTATAAGGACACAACCATTTCCTTTCTTTGATGTGTCACTATAAATAACAAACCCATCATTTCCCGACGGTAGAGTCAAAATAAGAGCATTGAAAAATTTTCTCTAAAGATCTTCAAAAAAATCTTCACACCCTTTTGTCCAATCAAATTTAACTCTTTTACGTGTGGGCTTTGGTAATGGGTTAGCCAATCGGGTGAAATTCTAGACGAAACGTCGATAATAACCTACTAAACCAATAAAACTGCGTACCTCAGTTATACTTGTTGGTGATGGCCATTCATGGATTGCTCTTATCATAGAAGGATCAATACATATTCCATCTTTAAATACAATATGGCCAAGAAAATAAATCTCATGAAGGCAGAATTCACACTTTCTAAACATCTCATATAATTCATGTCTTCTCAGAGTCTTCAGGATAATGTGCAAGTGATTTTCATGACATACGTAGATTTTGGAATATACCAAGATATCATCAATAAATACCACCAAAAAATCATCGAGATATTCCTTGAAAACTCTATTTATTAGATCCATGAATACAGAGGGTGAATTAGTCAATCTAAAAGGCATTACTGTAAACTCGTAATGCCCATACCTAGTTCGAAATGCTGTCTTTGGAATGTCTTCCTTCTTCACACAGAACTGATGGTATCCAGATCGAAGTTCAATCATTGAAATGTATTGAGCTCCATGCAGTTTTTCAAATAAATCATCAATGCGATGTAGGGGATACTTGTTCTTTATTGTTATAGCAATAATTTCCTTTTAGTCGATACATGACCTCATAGATCCATCTTTTTTTAAAAAGAAGGACAGGGGCTCCCCATGGAGAAACAATAGGGTGAATAAATCCCTTATTACTCAATTCCTCAAGTTGTTTCTTTAGTTCCACTAATTCCACAACGGCCATTCTATAAGGGGTCTTCGATATGGGCATTGAACCAGGAATTAAATCAATAGAAAACTCAATTTCTTGTTCTGGACGATGTCCAGGTAAATCTTCGGGAAACAAAACAACATATTCTCTCACAATAGGTACATCCTCTATTTGAACATTCCTTTTCTCACCCACATTCATTTCATTCTCCTCCTCCCCAATAATTGAATTTAGTTGAGCTAATGGGGGTGGATCTAGATAAGAATTAGGTGGTGACGATTCTTCTCTAATGATAAGGTGTTCCTTATCATCATCATCAAAAATCGCAACCTCCTTCTTCTTACAATAAATCTTTGCATAATGGTCTGAAATCCAATCCATACAGAGGATTATATCATATTCAAACATGGGTATGACGATGAGATAAGTAGATAAAAAACATTTAGGTGCTCAAATGGGGACTGATTGAAAAAACATTGTTGTAGTGATACTGCCCTTAGGAGTTTTAACTGACAAATCCCTTGTTAGATCAAATTTGAAATATCTAATTTTCTTACCAAACTGGGAAGATATGAAACAATGTGATGATCCATAATAAAATAATGCATTTTCTAAACTTGAGGGAACCATTAAATTACCTACCACCACGTCTTTCAGAGTTTCAACCTCAACAGTAGTGATAACATAAGCATGGCCTTTTGTAACGTATGTTCCCCTGACTTTTAGGACATTTATTGGAATAAGGTCCCATCTCCCTGCAGCTGTTGCATTGAACATTGGTAGCTTCTTTCTTCCCCTTGCAATCATGATCTTGGTGGCCTTTTTCACCACACGTGTTACAGACTCCCATTACATTCAATAAAATACCGGGGTGTTTCTTCTCACATTTAATGCCAGATGGATATTCAACTTTTACCTTCTTCCCCTTATTTCCATTCCTAGAGTGATCAGTAGATCTCTTTTTCTCTTTCTTTTCTTTAAAGTTGATAGACATAGAGAATTCTTTTTCTATCTTGATAGTGCATGAGACAATATCATCGTACAATAAGAAGGTTTGTGAGACTAATGCTCGACAAAGAAACGGTTTTAACACATCAATGAAATGATCAATCTTACTTCTTGGGTTATGTATATAATTTTCAACATACGTCCCTAACCTTGTAAATTTAGACTCATACTTTTCAACATTCTTGTCCTCCTTTTTCCTCAGACTTAGAAGTTATCTTCCCATATCTGCTGGATGGTCATAAGGAAAATAGTTTTCTAGGAAAATATCTTTAGACTCCATCTATTCCATATTTGATACTTCATTATCTATCTTCGCATTTTGAGTCGATGACCACTCTTGATCAGCATCTCCAGTGAGGCGGTAAACTGTCATGATAAATTTTTCCTTTTCACTACTCCCCAAGGCATGTAATATTTTTTCTAAGGAATTAATCCATTGCGCAGCTACTAAGGGATTTGTACTCCTATTGAATATTGGTGGTTGTTTCCTCATGAAGCGTTCTAACATTGATCCTCCATGTTGTTGATCGGGGTGCTCCATACAAGTTATGTTATTATTCATAACCTGAGTGATTTGTCCGATTATGGTGATTTGCTGATCCACACCAGTTTCATCACCTGCTCCACTATATTTATCTTAAGCAGGAGGGAAATCATTAAATGAAGTGCGTGCATTGATACAGTTTCCATTTCTTCCACTAGGCACCATTTCTAAACAATGGAATACTCTAGATTAGTTTATGAATCACAATACATAAATCCAAACTTGTAATACACTTAACATAAATAGAATAGTTTATGGATATAATCCATA
Organism: Viscum album; assembly: GCA_963277665.1. Taxonomy (NCBI): domain Eukaryota; kingdom Viridiplantae; phylum Streptophyta; class Magnoliopsida; order Santalales; family Viscaceae; genus Viscum; species Viscum album. Next base: position 360,399,295 of record OY728150.1, read on the forward strand.
ATCATAAAAATGGTTTCTTTGAGGAATTATATACTCATAAACCCTTCATAATGGTTATAAAGAAAATGAGAAGTATCCTAAGAGTATCCCCCAATAGTTTTGTGACTAAGAGTACAACAAGGCACATTGTCGTGCACCAGTTCCTGTTTGAGTCTAGCTCAAAGTGGTGTTTTTGGGTTTTACCCCTAGGTACATCTGTGCCAGAGCTGCCTCGCCTTCTTGTATCAAGACAAGGATTTATTTCTCAGAAAACTAACAAAATCTTTACAATACCAATATTCTATGAAGTTCTTATACACTAATCCTCAAAGTCCATCTTAGGTCTATGTGCTCTAACCAGAGTTTATCTAAATCTAGATTCCAAGAATTATACTAATCTTAATCTAATACCAACTATAACGCCCCAACCCCAGTTACCCACTGTTGGTGCATTATTACATAACATTGGAATGATCATAAAAGATCAAGTCTTGAATTACCGATTAGTTTAGTATCCTTGGAAACACTAGATACATTCATAAGTCTTACATTACATCACAAAGTGATAAACTACAACAACATATTCTCGATATTCCACACTCATATACCCTCAAACTATCCCTACAGTTCAGTCATAAAATACTTCTTCACATACTGGGAAAAATAAAACATAGAAAGGGGTGAGCTCAGATGCTCAGTAAGGATAACAATATAGCAGAAACTTTCATAAATAAGCATAAACATTTAAGGCAATATATAACAAAAAAAAGCTTTTTAAACTTGAAATTCAGCATAATATGGAAAAGATAAAATGAAATAATTCCATTTACTTATTCATATGGATATCCTACTAGTCAAATTATCACATGAAATATCAATAACCACTTTCATAATGATGGAATGCGTAATGCCATACTATCATAACCACATAGTCAATGACTCATGCAAAGACTACAAATAATATTTTGTCAAGGACTTGTTCCAAGACACTAGTTTGTCTCATGAAACCTACCTATGCATCTAGGAGCTGTAGCGGGCTCCACCCATCACTTATTAAGTCCAATGCATTCCTCTTATGAATAAGTTTAAACATAACATAAACATTCGTATTAAAAATAGCTTACGAAATGTCAATACTTTATCCATAAGCCATGAATGGTATAAAAATAACACATCCACAGTCGAACATATCACAAAACCTTCAATACAAAATGGAAGTTTTGTATCATAATAAATCAACTTCAAATAAGCATAAGTCCATCAAAAGATGTTGACATAGATGAAATCAATACTATTTGAGAGAAATAACTCTTTTTTTGAAATCATTGAAAATTCACATAATTATAGAATATTTACTTTGAAAATATCCTTATTAGCTTGTACGGGATGTTTCAAGGATTTTATAATGGTAGAAAATAGCTACACCCTCTGTATAAGTTAAAAAGAGACATTCTCACATTAATTCTATCGAAAAGGATAAAAAGGACCTTGTTTGTAAAAAATGATGGAAAACTTACTTTATAAACTTATTATAAAAAGTAAAAAAAGGGTATGAAGGACATTAACCCATATTCTGTTAAATAGTAAGAATGATTTGAAATACATTTTTAAGAAACATGAATGTGGATTATAAAGAGGTCTTAATAGATAATTACGTATAAACAACCTCGGATAATGATGAGATTGTGAAATAAACCCTTACCTTGTACTTTTCCTTGGTTGAGGGTAGGTTAACCTCTTGTATAATAGTTAAATCATTTTTATTAAATTATACAAGAATAATATACATAAATATGATATCATATATGATCTTTTAATATTTATTTGTTAATAATTTTTTAGTATTTTCGTCGTTTCGGGTGTTCAATTACTCGTTTTCTTTTATATGTGTTGTTATATAAGCCGTGTTTGTTATCAATATTATCTAAACTTATTCATATCCAGAATGATATGAATTCCTTAAACATTATTTTTAATCATAAAATGAGAATTATACTTTCATGAATACAATGGGGAATGAATCTCATCACGTTCGTGGAGACGGTAGTCCGTACGTATGCACGAGCGAAAATATCATTATTTTGATATTAAAATAATATATAATTGGATGGTATATCATATATAAAGAATAAATATCAAGTGATATTTTTTATTTACATCAATTACACATCATTATCATATTCATTCAAATAATAATGTTTCGAATAACAGTTACACCATGTCGTGGAGACAGTAAGCCGTACGTACGCACGTATGGTGACATGTCATTCAAAGGATGCATAGAATACTGAATATGGTTGTACCATATTTATAATAACATCATAGTATATATAAGATACTTCAGATATTATTTTAGAATGGAAATTATAAAGAGATAAGAAGTTGAAGAAGAAAGGAACTTGAAAAGGGTGGTGAAAACATTAACTCTTCTTCGGGTTCTACCTTTTAATTTGATCAAAAGGGCTCCATATGTTGGATTTATGACTAATGACAGGCCTCTAGGATGAAGTTAGGGAAGTTGAGAAAATATTTGGGTAGGTTTTGGCCGATCCAAAAGGCATTGATGGTGTGAATTAGTGAGAAAGGGGAGTACCCCTTTATAAGAGGGGTGAGGGGCTCCTTAGGAAAAGCTAGAAATATTATTTTATAATAAATTAATATTCGGTTTCTAATGGATCCAAAGTGGATTATTAAAGGTTAAGGTTGTTATTGGTCTAAAAAAACTCATCCAATAGGGTTTAGGCAGGTTTGGGTCACTATATTAACCTTATCTTTTAGTTTTAACTCTTAGTTAATTAGTTTGACATTACAATGTCTCTTTGTATTTTTATATTATATAGTTAATAAATTTACTATATAAATCCAACAATCCCCCAAGTGGTCCATTAATAATACACCTATTATTATATATTTCCTTTGGATGATCCTTAGACTTTTAGGAATAGAATATCAATTAATAATATACTATTTGTTTTAAAAACTACTTTATGTCAATTTTGACACTATTTAATAATTGATTTTTGTTAAAATCTTATCAACTTTATTAATCCAAAAAAAATTCATTTAAGTAATCATTAAATGTCATATTATCCAATAAAATTCATGGATGTCATCAAAACATTAAAATTATATTTATTTTCAATTTTATAATACTAATTATTTGATTCTTTCATTAATACAGAAAATACTGCATTATAATTGTGTCATAAATAAATTTATTATTCAAAGTCTGAAAATTATAAATAAAATACCACTATGTAGGAAATATTTTTATCTTTTTAATGAATATTTATAGTCTAAAATATAACATATATAACCCTATGTAAATTTTTGTTTTCTAAAAGATATATGTTTATGTAGTATTTGTATTTACATTAACTTAATTAATATAAAGTGTCACTATCACATACAAGTGGATACATGAGGTCCTAAAATCGACACAGAGACACCAATGGTCGGACATGTATCAACAAATAGGGTTAGGACACGTTTTAAGGTCATTTATTATTATTATAATATTAATTTGTACCTTTATTTACCAGATTTACCCTTTAACCATGGTAAATAAAATATTTAACGAAGTAAATATTCAAAATGCCTAAAAATAAAAGTTACCTATTTGCAAAATTTGGACCTCCTGATTCTAAATATGGAATCCATTTTTCTAAATTCAAAATATATAAGTGGCAGTAATTAATTTAAAATTAATTCCCGCTGTCAAAACAAAAAGTTTGTTTTTAAGAAATAATAACTATCAAAAGATTAGCACTTCATTATGTCTAGTTTAAATGTGAAATAATGTCCAATGACCAAAATTGTATTAAATGGTAAAAATATATTCTAAATATATTTTAAAATCAATAAAATTCATAATTTATCACTATTAACTATTTCTATTATAAAAGTTGTTTTTAATTAAAATTTAGTAATTTTCACTATTCATAAAAATATGAATGTTATCCGAAAAGTACCAAAACTTCACCCTAATCTAATTTTGATTTTTTGAATCCAAAAATGAAGTCCATTTTGAATGATAAAATTTATAATGTTTCAAAAAGTGGGTATTACTATTCATAAGAGATAGATTGATTGGTTGTGGTGTGCGTTAGAACTCAAAGTTGCGTACAACACACGCTACTGTATTATTCAAAGTGAAGTGTACCATGGAATCTTGCGGTGTTATAGATAAAAATAGATTAACTCCACCATTAATGTACGAAAATGTCATTTTTAGTGAAATTTAAAGACTAATACCAATGTTTTAACCCTATTTTTCAGGTATTACCCTTACTAGGGTGACAAAATTTTATTATAGTTATTATTCATATTGAATAATAATAAAATGGGAATATTTAAAAAATTAAAAAATTAAAAAAATATATTTTATACACTTCTCAAGATTAAATCTCTATATGATGAAAAAAAATTATTTAATATAAAAACAAAAAATTCTATAAAAAACAGTTTTCCATAACATTTCATATTTATTATAATAATTTTTATACCCTATTCAACAATAACATATATTAAAATGAACCTAATTGAATTTAATGTAATATAATATAGTGATTTTAATGTTTATGTAATTTTTAAACGAAAATTTTCATTTTAAAATCTTGAAAAAATACAGTTTTCAATAAAAATCATTATTTTTAACTAGTCATACAAATATGATCGTTTCATAAAATTATATATAATTAAAAATAACATAATATTAATATTATGAATTAAAAAATGATGTGTATATCTTGAAATATATTTTAAATGTGTAAAAAAATTAAATATGAAATATTCTCTCAAAAACAATAAAACAATTATTTAGTGAAACATATTTTTGAATCATAATATGACTTGACTTATAATTTAATTTTTATTTATCAATATTTAAAAAATATATTGATATTAAGTATGGAATTTAAATATATTTCATAATTTGGTTATTCATATTCAATGTTTACAATTATATGGCTCTTTTATAACAGTTATAATTATTTAATTCTATTTCATGGATATTTAAGATCTGTTATTTTTTTCGAATACACAATCAAAGAAAGTTATCCAATTTTAAAATATTTTGGTGTTACATTCTCCAAGACATAATAAATTGTACCCTTTAAATTTTAACATTTTCTTGGTAATTTTGTGTTGAAATTTGAATAAAACTTTTTAGAAACCCTGAATATTAAAAGGGTTAGTAAATCATCCTCTAAAAAGGATATAAGGAAATATGATGGTTTTTCTTGGAATAGAAATAAAAAATGTTTTGAAATAAAATAACGATTATTTAATGTGAGAATGTATACACTAAAGATAAGAATAATTCCTAGTGATTAAAAGATACTGATAGTGGTTTAGGTTTTGAGAAATGTAAAAACCGAAAAAACATAAAAAAAACAGTATGTTAAAAACATTGATTCATCAAAAATGATTATTATATGAAAACATTTTTTAATATAGATATTTTTCAAATATTTGAAGAATTAATTTACCATTTATAGTAAAAACCTAAGGATGTATAATTACATGAAATTTATAATTTCATCTTCCAAAAAATTCTCACCAAAAACTCATGTTATTACATAGACGGTGAGTATTGAATATGAATTCATTTTTCCGTAATCACTATAATGAACTTCATAGCCTACAAAAGGATATCCTTTTATTCATCCTTTCAATAAATATTAACCAAAATTGAAATGTTAATTAAAACTAAGATATTTTCTATAATCCTTCATATGAATTAAAAATATATTTAACTCCAAATATTAACAAAGGATACACTTATATATTTTCATAAATAACCCTACATCCCAAATTACCATAATCAACTCAACAGTAATTAATGTTTAATCCTCAATGGTGATCTCTTACCTTTCTTATTACATCCCCAAAAATTTAATTTCATTCAAACAAATAATCATTAATGTTATGTCACATGTTAAACATAATTCTTATATATAACTTATCACAATGAATAATCTTTTTAAATTTCATTAATCACCTTGATAGATAAAGAGAAAACATGTTAATGTAGTTAACATCACCAAAATTTCATTTTAGAAATTTTGATAATAAAATGGAATGTAATCATTAACATTGCATTGAATATCTATGAAAATACCACCTTGTAAATGAATCTCTTTTAAAATGTATGGATTATCCCAATCCTACAATGTAAATCACCATTATTCACCTAACTTTAAATTAGAGATTATCCCAAAGAATTATTTAAATCTCAATAGATTATTATTCCAAAATCATAGTAAATTATTAAATTCACTTGAAAATACTATCAATTATTACCTCAATAAATGTATTTATAAAATTGAACATATGTCCAATATTAAAAATATTTACCCATTATTATATCCAAAACAATTAATTTATCCTCAAGAGGAGACATAAATAATTCAAAAAATTAACACAATCCCTATTACTCAAATAGAATCACACACTATTGAATATATTTCATAAGTCAAAAAATAAAATATACTACAAAAAAAGATAAAAAAACAATTTGTTTTCAAATCTATTTGAAATTTCATTTTAACAAATATTATCCAGCTTAGATCATCGACATGAATATTCTCTGTATCAAAATTAAACATTATTAACTCAACATCAGGCATATATTAAGGATTTTCTTTTCCTTAATGATTAGTTTTCCATAAAAATATCTGGACTCTAAATAAATTTTCTTGGTTATAAATATCATTTTATATATACCTTCAAATCCTTAATGAAAAAACTACTATGGAGGAATCCTTATATGTCTCATTTTTCCTATTAAAAAAATATTGTTGATAAAAATACATCAACAACATAATTCATGACTAAATATAAATTTATACGCCAATAAATTCACTTCATTTATTATCATAACATATATCCCTCTTTTTCCAACAATTTAATGTTTATAAGAGAGAGGTTACTTGGATAAATCCCCAATTCACGTCATTTAAGACAATGAACATTTAATGAATCCCAGGGATGTTATTTATTTCTCTCCATTAAATTCCTTATTTTTTACTTGGTAATTAGTTTATCTATGAAAATATATTCAACACATAAATCATTAACTCTTCCTCTGAGTCATTATCATGAATGCCTCTTTTCAAAGTTTTGACATTTAGGAAATTGATCTTTCTTTCCACCATGGTCTTACCTACCCGACCTCTAAGAAGATACCATCTTTATCTTCATTAGTACGAATGAGAGTTGGATAATATATAGGTTTCTAATCATATATCAGGATAAATTAATATGAATAATACCAATATTGGTTAGAATGGTGATTATCAAATTTGGTTTCATTGAATCACAATATTTTCCATCACACTAAACATTACCAAAATTTTATTGGGTTCCACCCATTATGTAAAAAAAAAATTATGGTTTTAGAAACATTGATCATAATCATGAAAAATCTATTATTGGATGTCAAAATCATCAAATATTATTTTTATTGTTTTAAAAATTATTTTTTACCAAGTTCATATATGGTCATTGACTTTGAAAATCCATCATGACGGTTTATATATAAATTTTCATGTAACCCTTGCATATACCCTTAGAGTTATAAAAAACTATATAATAAGGGGAAACCCACCATGCACCAAAATGATGGATGAGATCTACTTGACCAAATATCTTTATGGTTATTACCCCAAGAATATTTTTTTTAAAATCCATGTCCACTTGTAATATATAGAATGAGAAATGTTTTTATAAAAATAACAATCAATTTTTTACCATAACAGGGAGAATTATCCAACACAAAGTTTTATATTTTGGGTCATCATTATTGTTCTCTCATCCTACCTTATGAAGGTTTTCTAAACATTCCTCTAATAATAACTTCAAAAACTCCAAATCTTCATACAAATAAATTACATCTAATAAGATTAATATTCATTACAAAATATTCTGATCTATTAGAGAATCATATATGTCAATATCATTTGGAACTAGGACACATAAAAAAAAGTTATAAAGTTCACTACATCATCTCCCACTATGTTCATCATAACTACCTACATTAATAGACATATCATACAAAATAACATTCATAATAATCGATAGAAATGAAACATAAGAATGGGGGGAATAGATGCTTAATAAGGGTATTATAGGTATATTTAAATTTCAGGCCCACTCATCACATAATGTTAATCATCAATTTGTGTTCCACATAATCATAAAACATTAAACATATCTCAATATATGAAGAAACCCAGTTTTATAAACATCTCAAAATTTGAAAGCATTTGTATATGAAATCAGCCTCATAAACATTTCAAAATGTTATAACCCATGGAAATTAAATACGGTTCATAATAATTTTATCAATGCATCATACTATAACATATCAAAAAGTATTTTGATTCATAAATATCATTTCATCATAATCATAAACCATCTAGTGAATGTGTAATTATAGTGTACATAGATCATAAGCCTAGTAAATAATTACTAAATTAAAAGGATTTTATCTTTGATGAATATTCCCTTAAAATGTCACATGGAATATTTCTTTAGAAAGATACCATTTTCAATTTGAAATCACAACTTTACAATCTAATAAATTCCAACATATTTTGAAAATAAAATTTTATTTTCATTACTTCAGAATGTTGTAATGGAGTCATCAAATAAAATAGCGGCCATGATGGTAGTAAATTCCATTCATGAATTTTAAGATGACATAAATTAATGTCCAAAAAGTACCTCTTTCATAAAATGCAACAAGGTTCATTTTTAATAAATTTTAAAAATAAAATAATATTGGTGAAAATTAAATTTAAAAATTCTCATAGATTTTTAAAAATATTATTCAAAATATTTTTAAAATATATGGATATGGAAGAAAAGGATTTTTTATCTAAGATAGAAATAGTTTATTTTCTGTAAAACTATTTTATCAGTCTCACGAATTATTAATGAGAGAAAAATTGGAGGAAATGATTTCAAATAAATAAATACATTTATTAGAATAATATTCATGAGTTTACTGAGAGGTAGATCATGATATTTCATACTCAGAAACTAATCATAAATTTTTCCAATAAACAATGATATTGTAACATTAAACCCATAACACATTGGAATCATTTGAATCATAAGCCCCATCAAATCCTAACATCAAATGAAAAATTAAATTTCATGTCAAAAATTTATTCATTATATAAATTGTTGGATGGTATGTATATAGAACAAATAAAAGAAACGTGTGGATAATATGAAATATACCCCCCGAAATAAATGTGAGAATATAAATCTCTTACCTAGAGTTCCAGTTGCATTGAATGTCATCTATAATAAATTATATAAAATTTGAAATTTATTAAATTTATATATCATATTAATGTTAATTTTTATAATATAATACATGATCCATATATAACATTTCATCACTCATATTATAAAAACTTATAAAAGTCATCATTTATGAGTGTTATCTATTTAGTTTTTTATAAGAATTTGTGTATGGTTTTTCCATTATTATACAATGATCACCGTTCAATAATGTATAATAATTTAATCATGATATAAAAATATTATATATTAATTATATTTTTATTTAGGGTCATCCAAAAAGGTAGATATATAAAAATTAATTATGATATTGATGGATAGATTAGGTTATACATGTGCGTGAATCCTGTATTAACTTTTCGAATGATGGAATAAAAGAATGGGAAAAGTAGTTATACTTTTTATAATACTTATTATATATTATTGATCGTATATAGTCATATAATTGGTCATTAATAACATCCATTTAATGATTAAATGAATAACAGACCACTTCACATCATTGATGTCATTGTCCATATATTCTAACTAGTGATATTGTCATTTTACCAAATTTTGTAAGGTAAAAATTTATATATGATATTACCATTATAGAAGTATAAAATTTTAGAGATATCATTTATTTAAATTAATAACACGATAATACCCATACATAGGATATTTTTATGAAAAATGAATTATATTACTATGTTGAGAGGGTAAGTCGTGCATATGAATGAGTGTTACTTTCACTTAAAATTTTATAGGGGGGGTGGAGAATGGGGTTTTCATAGTAATAAATAAATTTTTGATTATCTAATATATTTATGTTTTTAATTTATTATAAATTTAATATATACATAGGAGTTAAATGATAGAGTAAAAATAAAGTGATTGGTAAAGGTGATTACTTGTTTTTTTGAAATAACTCGTTTAGATCTCCTACTAAGTATACTAGGGATAATATTTTGGGAATACCAGAACCTATATAATGTGGATTTGTAAGAATATAATTTAATGGGCCATGGTTTGGATGAGATAGAAAGACCAATTTAGGGTAAATAATATAAATGAGGTGTGAAATTTTATATGTGAGTTATGGGGAACTCTAGGAATTTCAATAAGGATTGACAAGTATAATATAGAGACTGTCAAGAAAAAAGCTTATCAATGGAAATATATTATATCTAATGTATAATATTGTTCAAATTTCATAAAATTATTTTTGATAGGTTTATTTGGTCTTTTAATCCCTATATTTTGGTTTAACACCTTAGCAAACCTATTTTATCCTTAACCATGGTAACATATTTTTCACTATTAAAGAGTTATATTTTATCTTATATGGTATAAATTTCTAAATTAATGGAAAAATATTGAAATTTTAAATCCTATATTATACACCTATAACTATTTAAATATTTTTATAATTTATACATTATATACTAAAATTTTATTTTTCATAAAATTTCATTAACTTAATTTTAATCTTTATTAATTTATTCAACTTTAATGACAAGAATTGGCAGATGTAATTATATTGTAATCATGAAAAAAATTTATATTATGTTATTTTTCTTTAAAAATTCATGCATCCCAATAATTTATCCAATTTTTATTACTATTAATACTTTAAAATCAATTATTTCATTTTTTATTCTATAATAATAATATTTTGTGGTTTTTTGTAAGAATTTTTTTATTTATTCAATTACTAAAAAATTAAAAAAAAGTATAATGAAAAATAAAATAACACTATATTTAAAATAATAATTTACAAACAACATTAGCTATTTTTTATCATTACGATAAATTATTTGAGATTTTAATTTCATGAGTGTGACAATTTTTACTTTATCTTTTACAAAATTTAATATTACAGTAATAATAAAGGAAATATTGTAATATGTTTCCATATATCCATATAATGGTAATAAATTACTTAAATACCCCCATACAATATAATAAAGGTATGTTTTACAGAAATTTCAGTGCCTTGCCACAATTATTTAACTATATTTTACCCATTTTACCCCTACATTGGTGGAAATATTTTACTATGGTCACTATTCATGTTGAATAAAATAAAAGGGACCTATTAAACATAAATGAACCACATAATTATAGATTTAATATCCATCTATCATGATTCAATGTTGATTTTTATATGAAATTAATTAACTATAAAAAACACAAAACAAAATGAAAAATGATTTTTAAAAAATATAGTTTTTAATTATAAAAAATATTTCTACACAAAATTAATCCATAATATTAATTATGATGAACTTAATTAGATTTATAATAATTTCATAAATATAATTTTACGTATCAATAATTTTTTTTAAAAAAATATATTTTTAAATGATGGTAAAAAATAGCTTTTTAGTAAAATTCATTATTTATCAGTATTTCTTGGAAAATAAATCTTTCCAGAATATTCTCAAATTATCATCCTTGGAAAATTTTATATACTAATTTCAAAAATTAATTTAATACTTTAAAATATAGTCTCTAAAAATGTAAAAATTAAATATAATTTTTATGAAAAAAATGATATAAATCATTACTGAAAGAAATGTATTTTTGAACCATAATATGACTTTCCAATGAATATATATTTATTATGTATTAGTAATTAATTTATCATTTTTAAGGCCAATATATATATTTTTGGATTTTTTTTTATTTTTATTTATACCAATAAGTTCTGTTATTTTGTTTTAAACACCATATTTATAAATACTTTTTCCACATCCACCTAAACTTATTGTTGCCTGTCATAGACACTATCAAACATAATTTCCTCCTTTTAAATACTAAATGCGTTACATTATTCATCTAGTAATATTTATTATTCTGCTCTACCTAATAATCATTCTTACAATTCTCTATTGGGATTCGTCACACCTTTCACTCCATCTGGAAAAATCATTCCAGAAAACTCAGTTAATAAATCATATTATTCTAAAAAATATGAGTTATTAAAGACTAATATAGATTCATTATTAAAGGATTAATGTTGTTAAATTAATCATATAGTATAAATAAACCATTAATGAACATAATTACTTTCATATCTCCCTTCATTAATCAAGATAAACTGTAATATGTATATATATGGTCATCACACTCCTAAATTTTCTATCTTTTAGTGTATAAACTAATGATTTAAAAATATCTCAATCTACTAGAAAAAAATAAAAATTCCCTTACTATAAAACAGCTTCATTATTAACTTTTAAAAATTAGACATTTTAACTCATTATTTCCATATTTCATAAATCTATTACATATTCTATCTCATATATGAAACTCAAACATATTTATCATTGAAACTTTGTATTTATGATATCATTAACTTCATCATCCAAGACTCTAAGTTCATAATTAGTATCTATGAATGTATATAATTCAAATATCTAAAATGGTATCATTATTATCCATGAAAATTTATCTAACTTTACTTTGAAACAAAATAATAATTAAACATGAAAACATATCATCATTATCTCTGAATTACTATATTTATTAACATTGATTCATCAAATTATCTAAATATGAAACTAAATAAAAAAAGCATTAAAATTTCCATAAGATACAATATAGTAAAATTCATATGTAATATAATAGGAAAATACTTAAAAACACCATAAGAATCATATTGGGAAACTCTGATGGTTGTTTGTTTAACTTGGTCATTTCTTTATCATAATCAAATGAAAAAAAAAGAAAATAATTTCATAATCAGCAACCAATATGAACTTTAGTAAAAAATATTTTTTTATAGGTAATAATTAAATGATACTAGAGTCCTATTTTTAGTATTACTAGGATTATTATGGTAGTAATGGAGATATAATTTTCATGAATCATAACATACTAATATAATAAATAATTGATCAATTTTATAACAAAAATGTGAGTTTTTTCAGTGAATTAATAATAATGTTTCAATGAATATATCATTATATATCTTCTTATTATATAATTTAGTAATCCATAACCATGATGGGTGGAGATAGTCAACTATAAAGGCATTATATTAGTGATGGACATAAACTGAAATCATTTCCTCCCATTTTAAAATTTATTCTATAGTGTGATATTGGTTTTAAAAATATTTTCGATAAATTAAACCTTTTGAATGTTTTTTTCAATTATTTTTTAAGGATATTAATTAAAATTACTTTTTATTAATTCATAAAAAATCATATAGGATCAATGGTTTCTGAATAAATTATCTTTGATATACATTTTAATATAATGTTTTTTGTATTATAATATATTTTTTCAATTCAGATATGCTTTGTATATTTCTCCCTAATTTACATGAGTGTTTTTTTATTCCTCTATCTAGTGTATCGTTCCTTTATATTATGTATTAATCTTCTTCGTTATAGTCTTCATATGATGATATAGAAAATTCATTACTAAAATTTTTCATGGGGAAACAACATAACATCATAAGTTACACATTTTTAATTTTATCTTTGTAAAATTATAAGTCAAAATTAGTACAATGAAACTTAATAACATCTTTACTCACTCTATTTTTAAAAAATAATACAATCATAACTCAAACATTATAAAGTGAAGCTTCATAATTTAATAAATTAATCATTGTACCAGTAATACAACATAACTTTAAAACTAAAACACTGTGAAACTGGATCTTCATAACTTCAACAATCAATCATTGTGCACCTCTAACTTTATAACAATACCTTTCAAACTAAATATTCTTACAAGTGAAACATTATTTGGTAGAATAATTATATTAACCTCTCTCCAGTAAAAATTGATAATTTTATACATCTTATACACATTTGTATGACCCATAAACTGATAATATTTATAAGGGTTATCAATCCGTTATAAATTATTATGATTCTCTTTCAAGAAACATCAGTAAATTCCCTCAAATGATAAAACCTATTCTGGATAACTGACTGTAGGAGTCATATTGGAACAAAGAAACATACTTTATAGAAACTTATCTCGAATCATTATTAAATTTAGTAATAATGATATATGAATTATTTATTATTAACCATGTATTTATTTACTTTCGTACTTCTATTAATTCATTCATCCATCTGATGAGCCTGAAAATGTTCAAATATGGTTGTCCCTCTTCTTATGTTTACTTATTTTAAATTATTAGCTACAAATATAATAACATACAGAACACCATTGTTTATAAAACATCTATAATTACTTCAATACTTAATCTCTCTTATCTTTAAAACTTTATAATTCTTAAAATTGAATATCAATATTCCATTAATATAAACCATAATTTTTTACATTTTTGAATCTCTATATTACTTATCTCTGAAACACTATCATTCTAAACTATGATGTATTATATTCCCTAAAAATTAAACTTTATCATTCTTATCTTTGAAGCTATAATGTTTTTATCTATGAAAATAAATATTTTATAACTATAAAACATTATTTTCAACTAAATTGAAACATTAACATTTTTATCTCCAAAACTCCATCATTGTTTTCATTGAAACAATATAATTTGTTTCTAGAAAAATCATATTCCTTATATATGAAACATTATAGGAAATACTATAGGAGACTCAAAAGTAAAATTATTAAGAAATTTTTGATTAAACTATGTTGAAAAATACCTAGAAAATAACATTGGAATCTCTGTAGAAAGTATCCAATGTAACTTTATTAGAAACTCCTTCCGATAATTTATATGAAAATTAATAAACATAATCATTAACTTTTTATAATATAATACAAAAATACAATACTTCCCTCATCTCCATATAATGGAAACTTCATCAACAAGGAAGTAATCATATTTAGGAATGTATAAAATGGTACTTGAATCCTCTTATTGTAGGCTTGGGATTATTTTCTAAATAATTTTATTGAATGATCATGAAAAACAATCATACTACTATGAAAATGCATTTTTCCAATTTCATAACATTAATGGTGTTTTTAGAGATTTCACATATAAAAAAGGGTGAGAAATACACATATATAATTTTTTCTTAGTATATCTTTTAATATTCAAAAACCATGATGGGTCTATATATTGAACTATTAATGGATTATTTTAGTTGTGGATAGATAAAAAATAATTTTTCATTTATTTTAAAATTGAATACATTACATAGTAATGGAATTGAAGATATGTTCTCTCAATTTTTTTAACATTATTGTTCAATTAATTATTTTTGAAATAAATTGATCGATGTTATTTTATAGTTATTACTATAAAATTTTATTTATTAAAAGTGGAGGATCACTGGTTACTAAAATCAGTCATTTATATATTAACTTTAATTTTTTGTTTTGATTTATAAAACATATTTTGTATATTCTAATATAATTTTTATATACATCTATGATTTCAATATCATGTTTATTATTCATATATCTTATGTATTGTTTCAGTGTATTTTAGTTTTCACACCATGACTTTATACCTTTATATATTGTACATAGAAAAATAAAACTGTATAACAACATAACTTTGTTACTGAAACATTGTACATAAAAACATCATAACATCATAGCTCAGACATTACATATAACAACATCATAACATAAAAAATCAATAGATGTACAGAGAAACATAGTAACTTCATAATTGAATTATCTTATAATAGAATATTTCAAACTACATGCATCATAATTTGAACAACTAAAAATGAAAAAAACACCAATGTAAACTTTCTTACCAAGTACACATTATAATCTGAACTTTTGAATTCATAATTTAAAAAAGATCATATTCATCTAAAAGAAATGTTCTGTTATCCTATTTCTAATATAATTTCATATGAATATCCATATTTTAAAATTTTTTGTTCTTATCAACATGGTATATGTTTCTAATTTCACCATACAATAAATTTCATAATTCCATTTTGTTGATAACTGCACAATATTCATTCCATCTGGAAAAAGGATTCCACAAAACATGGTTAAAAAATATTCTATTTTACATATATATTCCCCCTTAAAACATCATATATAATTTGGTGTACATTGAGTAATCATGATATAGGAAAGATAGAGGATTATAAAATTATTTAATGACTATTTATAACCTTTTCTTTCTTTATCCATCTGGTGGGTCAGGCAATAAACACATACCTTATCCCCAATTCATAATTTCATATATTTTAGAGTATAAATTATTGATATGAAAAATTTTCTAACCCCATTTAAAAAAATCTAATTTCCCTTACTTAACATTTCATCCTTCTTAATACTGAAAATTCATCATTCATAACTCTGAAAATTTATATTTTATAAATCTGATACATCATCTTCTTCATCACACAAAATATAATGATCAAATTCATGAAACATTATATTTATAAAATATAAAATATTTTCTTTCATAATAATAAAACACAATATTCTTTATCTATAAAACTCTATCATCGTATCCATTGAACCTCTATTTTTACAAAAAATTAATCTTAAAATTCAATAACCAAGTATATTCTTATTTCCTAATCTAAAACCCCATATTTATATTCATTAAAATCTAGATTTCATAAAATAAAATTATCTTATAAATATCTAAAACACAATAGAAAAATTGATAGTAAACTCAATTGAGATCATTATAAGGAATTCCATAGAAAACATCATAGAAAACTCTTTTGGATACTCCATAAGGAGCCCTATTGGAAACATCATAAGACACTCAATAAGAAAATCCGTTGGAATCTATATTTGAAATATGATCAAAACACATATTGACCTATAATTATGTATTGAAAATAAAAAAATAACATCATTATTATACAATGGGTAAATCAGTAGTAGAGATATTTTATTAATTAAGGAATTATAAAATAGTAACAAAATCAGTTTTTAGAATTCGGTTATCTATTTTTTCGACAATGATAGAAAGGTCACAACTCAAAAAATAATTATTTAATAATGAATTCTTACATTATATAAAAAAATGGGTTTTTTGGGATCTCAGGTATAATAAAGGGGTAGATAATATGTTATAGGATGTTATCTAGATATATAATTTCAAAATCCCCAACCTTGAATAGTTGAGATAGTAAAACATTCATGTAGTATTTTTTGGTGGATTAAAAAACTACTTATTATAAGATATTAAATAGATTCCATTATGTTATATTGGTCTGAAAAACATTATCACACAATTCTTGATTTTTAATTGTTTTTAATGAAATTGATTTAAATTATTCATTATATATTACATGAACAAATAGAATTATAAAATTAGAGGATCGGTGTGAACATGAAATATTCACATAGATATATATTTTCATATTATGATTTGGGTTATGAAATCTATTTTATAAATTCATAACTATTATATATATGTTATTATGTTTTCTATGTAATGTGATTCATTCCTCTATCTGGTGTACGATTTATTTTCTAAGTGTACTATTTCTCTATGTAGTAGCCTCCAGATTAGGACTTCATAACATCAAAACTAGATCTTTTTATATATCAAAAATCATAACTTCATTATTGAAACATTTTATTTCCTATCATTTTGACTTCATAACTCAATCATTTCCACATTTATCACTTTTTCTTCAAATAATAAACATTGTATATTGAAAAATAAAAACCTCATAACTCAAACACTAAAAAAATCTACATTGTTACATTACAAATCAATCATTATACATTTTCATCTTCATAACATCATAAATAAAAAATTTCTCAACTGCTTTTTCATGTGAATTTTGAAACTAGATCTTTATATAAATGAAATATGTTACAGTAGAATCATCATATTAACCTTTCTATAATATATATTATTATTCTTTTAAATCCAATAACATTTTTTAATATTCTATTTCTGATACATGTAAATTTGATTCTATATCTGGTAACATCATACGATTCACTCCATCATAAAATATCATACCAGAAAACACAATCAATAAATCATAGGTTTCTCACACAACTTCCTTATTAAGAAATAAATCTTAATCATGAATACCTAGATAACTCATGATGTATGAAAAATTATGGATCATCCAAGAATCAATTTACATGATTAATTCTATATATTCTTTCATCCATCTAGTGTATCTTATAATATACTTATTTTGTGATCCCACTATATAGTTTTCCATCATACAATTTATAGTCATATCAAATTATAACTTCTTTAAAACCAATGGAAAATATCAATCATTCCTTACTCCAAAACGCCATATTTCGTTACTCTTAAACCAGAACATTCTAAACTCTTAATTTCTTTTTGTATAAATATGATACATCATCATTCAGATATTTAATACTCCAACATTATTATCCTTTAAAATTAATCTTTTATAACTCTATAATATCATATTTTATAGAATTTATAATCAATAATTCTTATCTCTACAACTCTATATATCTCAGTCATGAAATAACAACATCCATAATAATTAAACAACATCATAATTGTTCTGGAATATCTTTTTATCTTATATGTAAAATTCAATTATTCTAAACTCAAAAACATCCTCATACTTAAAATTATAAATAGGATTCTCTATAGAAAATATCAGAAGAATATCTATATGAAACTCTTTTTGATACTCTATTGGAAACAACTTCATATTTATCATTAAATTTAATCAATTTATTTACAAAAAAGAAAATAATTTAATCATATTTACCTAAAAGTAACTTTATTGAAAAATATTTCATATAGTTTTGGTAATTATAAAATGGTACTACAGTACCATTCCTATAGTCATGAGATATATGTGGTAGTCATGTAGATTGAAGAGTCATGACATGAAACCGAATAATATGATAATAATTTAATATTTAATTAAACCATTGAGTTTTCAGTGAGCTTATGAATAACAATGAATAAAATAGTCACTTATATGATGTTATCATGAAATATCCTATAACAATCCACATCTATGATAAGATTAGATTGGTAAATATTGATGAATTATTTTAGTGTTGGAAAGAGCGTGAATAATTTTATATGATTTTAAAATTGATTCCATTGTGTTATATGGGTTTTGAAAAAAATCAAATCATTCGTTAAATAAAATGTTTTTTTCGATTAATTTTCCAGTATGAAACTAATTTTGATGATTTATTCATTATTTCTTGTGAAAATAGAATTATAGAAGGATGGAATCACTGGAAAATTAATAGAGTCCAATAGATTTTTTTTCATTTTAGGTTTTATGATCAGTAACATATTCTTTATATTTAAATATAATTTATATTTAACTTTATGATTTATCTATCCATCATATTTTCATTCAATCTAAGTTATTATTCCTCTGTCTAGAGTATTATTCCCCAATATAACTATCTACAGATCATGAATTAAAAACATCAAAACTCAAAATTTGTGAAGTCAAACATCATAAATTCAACACTCAAACTCTTTGAATACCAAATTCATGACTTCATAAATGTAATATTCTATATTGAATAATATAAAATAAATTAACAAAACATAATGAAGTGATACTTCATTACTTGTAAACTAAAACATTGTAGAACACGTCTTACTAACATCATAACTCAAATATTTAATAGCTAAAAGTCCATAAAATATTAACTAAAACATTGAATAGTTTCAACTTTGTAACCTAACATCTAGATCTTTGTTCAACTAAAACATTATAATAAGAATTTATCAACTTATGATATGTATAGGTGATACTTTGTCTAGAATAATTTATCAGGTACGCTTGATCTGCTATTTTTTTAATATTCTCCACCCTATTATCATTCTTATAATACTCTATTGAGTAACCATTTTTAATATTGTCTATCTGATTAAACATATTAAGGTTCTCATTCTGGTATCTTTGGGGCCTCCACATGGTTTGGAAAAAATATTCTATTTGAAACTCATTTTGGAAATATTATTTTTATCACACATCATCCTCTATGAAAAGCTTAATTAAATTTGTGAATATAAGGTTCTTATATTTGTGAATATAATTTTACTTATAAATGCTCTAATATTCTTTAAAAGATCGATTTAACAACTTTTGATGGAGAACCCACATTAAATATACTTTTGGCCACTTTTATGAGTTCTATTTTAGAATATAAGATTCTTCTTTAGAATCCGGACATCCAAATTTACTTTGGGTAAATTTTTTGTATTTTTCAGAAAAATTTCATAATTTAGTGAATGGTAAAAAATACTGTAGTTTAATTCAAAACTGCATTTTAATCTAATTTATTTATATGGTAGATTATCATTTTAATTGAATTTAATGTGTAATTTAAATTATATTTCTACTATGTAATTCAATGTTGGTCATTGGAAATAATTTCACATTGAAAATGGACATAAACATGTGTCAATCCTTTGCTAGTTATTATTTCATAAAAAACAATGTTTTTGTTTTGACAATGGAAATTAATTTTCAATTAATTAATGAAACTTCTCTGATGATAATTTGGTAAAATAGATATCATTTTTGATTTCGGAATATCAAATATATCTTAGGATTTTTTTTTTAATTTTCTAAAAACATTCAATTTTTGATGAATAATGAAAACACTGAGTTGTAGTAAAAAAAACAGACTTATTCATTTAAATGAAATTTTACCACTTCTCGGATTTGAATTTCAAAAATCTAACATTAATGGTTGTTATCAGTAAGTAAAATTTGGTTCAATTTTGTGAAAATATTTTTTGGTGATTAGTAACTTTTGACATTTCTTTAGCGCTGTTAAATGTAAATAGGGAAATCCAAGGTAAAAATAATATTATAATAATATAAATTTTTTTAACAGTTGTCCTAAACATATTGGATGACTCATGGCCAACTAATAAAATCCTTGGGAGAGATATTTGGACTTTTAAAGCAATCTATGTAAGGTAATGACATTAATAACATTTTATTTAAAATAAAAATGAAAATATCCCAACCAAATATTGTTTTCCAAAAAAAAATTTAACGTGGGATTATATAATTGATATATTTATCGATAGATATTCATTAGAAAGATTAAAATATTTCCTACATCATGGAATTTTATATATAATTGTTATACATAAAATAAATAAAATTATTTATGACACAATAAGGATACAATGTTTACCATATTAATGATTGATTAAAATAAATATGATTATAAAAATTGAAATAATTTCCAAAACCTGTACAATTTTTTTGGATGATCTTATTTCTAAAAATAGTTATATTATATTATAATTTAATATGTTTTGGACCTTTAGAAATACAAAATCATTATATAATAAAATAATAGTTTCAAACATTCCTATAGAGCCCATCCTCCCCCTTATAAAATGCCCTCACCTCTAACCCATTACTCACACATCTCAAACCCCTTGGCGTGCCCAAAATCTGCATACATAATTTCCCAATATCCATATATTACATCTAGAATCCTTACCTTTGGATGAAGGAACTTCAGGAAATACTTTTGGTCTAAACCAAAGGGAGTTACATGATCTGTATGTAATATCTTCTATTAAGTTATTTTTTTATTTTACTTCTCCAACCCCCTAAACTCTTTTTAATACATTATTTTATAAATATCAGTATCTTAAATATATTAGTTTTTATATGATATGGATTTGAAATACACTTCCACACACCTCCATCTAATGGATACGAACGTACTGTTTCTGTAGACGACGAACTATTGCCTCACAAAACGATGATTGTTCAAATATCGTCTTCCACCATTTATAGTGGTCATTAATATGGAACTATATTTACATGAGATATATATTATTTTTATATTATCTCAATACTATTTTATTTTTCATTTTTATCATACGTTTGTTCTTTCCATAATTGGTTATATGATAATTTCATTTGAGATAGTGGAGATTATTACCCCCTCAAAGTGATATGACTTGTTTATTACATATATGGAACGTATAAAGGAAAGTGTTAATGAAGTTATATATGATATTATACTTGAATTATAATATACCTATTTATTTTTAATTTTTCATTCAATTAAATATGAAATAGAAATGAAAGTAGTGTTCATGCGTACATACGGCTTACCGTCTACATGAACGGTGCATTTCATTTTCTTATCTAAAAATGTTTTGAAAAATTATAAATACATATATATACTAGATATATATGATATATATGATATCTAAATCATGAATATAAATCTGGAGAAAATTTAGTTTTGACCACATGGATAACTTTTAATTATAAGAAGGTTATTTTTGACCCAAGTACCAAATTTCGACCAAATGACCGTAATTAATTTAAATGATTACATAATGTTTATAACATAGTAATAAGTGATATAAAAGAAATAATAAACCTGAAAAAGTTACTTTTGAAACTGTAAAAAAACTATTTTAATATTTATGAGATTAAAGAATGAACGAGTCAAGTCTGACATAAGGTAGGGGACTTTGTCTCAATCTCCATTCATTGAGACATCCTCTGATTTATACACGAAATTATTTTATACAGTGTATAAACCATTTGAATTTTAATTTCAGTCAAGGGAAATATTTTCTCTATGAAGCAGTTTACTAAATGACTAAAAGAATTTTTTCTTTTAACGTACGTGGTTACAGTGATCTTTCCTCCACCATGAGAATTATTAAATATTTACCTTCCTTATCAAGCAGTAATGTTTTTAAAAATAAAAATAAATACCATATACTCTTTTTACCTATTTTCTTATTGAAAATGGTTTTGATAATGGATTTATTATTTCAATATCTTGAAATGATATATTGTGATTTCAATGTGGGAAAGTGAACTTACATTTAAGATTATGTTTTTTTGTTATGATTATATTATGGTTCTTGGGAATTTCTTACGTATATAGGTGGTTCCGAGATAAACCAATAGTGGGAGAGCCCGAGTTAGCTCTCAAATGCATTGGGTAACATGATGTTGGTAAACGTGAATGTTTCTCCAAAGAGATTTAGGTAATATACAGTGATTAGTATTCAATATGTAACTCCCTATGTAGTTGTGAAAGCAACAACATAAGTATGTTATGGATTCCACAAGTTACCATTAAGATTTATGTTTTCTATGTGTTATTCTTAAATCTTATGATTTCATGAGGTATGTTAAAATGCTTATGTTTTATTGAATAATTATTTATTCATTATTTTATAACCGTTACTGGGATTTTTATGCTCATCCCATGTTTTGAAATGTTTTTCACAGGACTTAATGACGTATAGGTTAATGGGTGGGATCATGGAAAAGTCATGTGGTATAAAACATGGAATAAGATATGACTCTTTTTTTTTTGAAAAGATTTTATTTTATGAAAAAATGGAAACTAAGTAGAAGTGTCTAGATTGAAATTTTTGAGATGTAATGTAATAGTTATGGCCTAATTCTCTAAAAATCTAATCCTAAAAGGATCCTCAATGTGAACTATTCATTTAATATAAGATTATGTAATTTTTTAAGGCTGGGTCCTTATATTTGGTATAATAGGTCGTTTTAGACAACATTAGGAGTTAGGGTATGACTAAATCAATATCTATAAATTAATTTATGATATTATTGAAATGAAATAGAATTTACATATTACCATGTTTCTTCACCTAAGATATTTTTGTGTTCAGAGTGGTTTTTTCATAGAGGAAACATGGAAGTTGTGTGGAGAAGTCATACAGAGGGAAATGACCTTCCAAGTCAGAATCCTAAGATGGTCGGAATTGGAATTGAATTGTTTATTGCAGTGATGGTTTAGTTGAATTGGGTGAAAAATGTTGGTTGGGTTTATAGATGATATTTTAGATTATTCTAAAGAAAAATATGATCCTTAATTTCATTTATGGGATGTCTTTCAAACCTTAAAAATAAAAGAAACCATTTGGGAAATTCATCAAGTGTGAGTTTTGGTTACAAAAAAACTCATTCATTGGTCACATTGTTTCAAAAAATGGCATAACTATTGATCCTATTAAATCAAAAGTTGTTGTAGAATGGCCAATACCCACAAATATAATTGAGATTCATAGTTTTCTATGTTTAGTAGGTTATTACCGGAGATTAGTTGAGAATTTTTCACAGTAATCTTGTAACATATGAGGAAAATAAAGAATATGACATTTTCCTATTTATTAATATTTGTGAACTAAATATTATTTTTTTACTTTAAAGCGGATTCTATGTTCAATGGAATACCCAATACACAACAATGGGTTTATTTTAAATCTTATGTAGCACACAATGTTGGGTCGTACAAAAAAATAATAATATAATATTATATTAAATGGTAGTTAGCACATAGCCATTGTATTGGCACGAATGAACAGAACTAACCATACTATTATTAAATATGTTTCTTAAATGTTTCTAAAATTATCCAATAAATTTTTAGGCTTAAAATGTGTATGAATCTGATTTTAAGCATAAATACTTTAATATTCTTTAAAATGTAGATTTAACGCCTTTTGAGAGAGAGCCCTATTTAAATTAAGTTTTGGTCACTTTTATATGTTTTATTTGACAAAATAATATTCTTATTTAAAATCTATACATCAAAATTTTTCTTTGGAATTTGTTATTGTATTTTTATTATAAAATTGATTTTTTATTGAATAGTGAAAAATACAAAATTTTAATTCAAAACATCCTTATAATATAATTTATTTATACAGTTAGATTATATTTTTCATTTGTTTTAAAGTGTAATTATATTATATTAATACCATTTAATCTGATGTTGGGCATTGGATGTAATTTCACTTTGAAATTGGACATAAACTACTGTCAATCTTTTGATAGTTATTATTTCTTAAAAAAACTCATTTTGTTTTGACAATGAGAATTTATTTTTAAATTAATAAATTAAACATTATTGTTTTTTATTTTGGTTTAATATACATAATTTTTGAATTTGGAATATCAAATATATCATTGGATTATTTTTTTGGTATTTTTCTGAAAAACATCAGTTTTGGATGAATAGTGAAAACCCTTAATAGTAGTTAGAAACTGAATTTTTCTTTTAAATAAAATCATACTACTTCTATGAAATTTAATTTCAAAATTTCTACATACATGGTGGTTATTAGTATTTAAATTGTGGTTCATTAAGATGAAAATAATTTTCGATGACCAATAACTTTTGAATTTTATTAACCGCAGTGAAAGGTAAATAGGGTAATTCGCGGTAAAAATATTATTATAATAATATTAAATTACCCCAAAATGTGTCTTAATCTTATTTTTTCATATATTTTTGGTCACAGGCATCCTTGGGTCTATTTTGGGACCCCATGGAGTCACTTATGAGTGATAATGACACTCTATATTAATTAATTTAAAGTAATGAAAAAATGACGTAAATATATATCTTTTAGTAAATCAATACATACATGGGGTTATATAAGTTATATCATCAACTATAAATATTCAATTGAAATATAAAAATATTTCCTATGTCATGGTATTTTTTTATAATTTGTAGGCATCAAATAAATAAAATTATTTATGACACAATAATAATGCAGTGTTTACCTCATTAATGAATGATTTAATTAAATAAGATTATAAATATTACAACAATATCCAATCTGTAAAATTCTAATTAGATGATTTAATTCAAACTAGATTCATCTTATCTTCTAATTTAATTAGTTTTGGAACTTTAGAAACTGAAAATCATTATATAATAATATAATATTTTCAAACATTACTTAAGTTCCCCCTTATAAAAAGACCTCATCACTTACCCATTACTCAAACCTATCATGTCCCATGGAATGTCCAAAATCTTCGAAAATAATTTCTCAAGATCTTCTCTTCCACCAATAATACTTACATTAGGCCGAATTCATATCAAGAAATCCTTTTGGTTCAAATCAAAGAGAGTTACCCGATTTAAAGGTAACGTCTTTTCTTAAGTTCTTTTATTTTATTTTTCTTCTCCAACCCCCTGAACTCATTTTATTCCTTTATTTTATAACAACAATAGTATCCTAAATATACTAGTTTGTTGTTATGAGATGTATTTTAACTACACATACAGATACCTCCATAAAATGGGTAATGATCAAACTGTTTCTGTGGACGACGAACTAATGTATCACAAAACTATGATTGTTAAATCTTCTCATACAACCTCTTATAGAGGTAATTATGGTAGAACATTATTTATATGTTATATATATTATATTATATTTTATCTCTAATTACTTTGTACTCCAATTTTATAACATACCATTATGCTTTTCATGTGGTATATATTGGGTAATTTCATTTTAGGAAGTGCATACTACCGCCCCCTCAAAGTTATTTGACTCGTTCATAACATACAAGGAACATATAAATGATAGTATTAATGAAATTATGTAAGGTATATAAAATATTATATTATACTGGAATTATAATATACCTATGTATCATTATGTTTTCATTTCATTAAAAATAAATTTTTTTAATTAAAGTAGCTTTCAAGTGTACGTACGGCTTACCGTGTCCATGAACGGTGAATTCATTTATTATGTAAAGATGTTATGGCCAATAATAGATAAATATATATAGTATATATAATATATATATATATATTATATCTAAATCATTAATATCATTTTGTAGATAATTTACTTTTGACCACATGGACAAATTGAAATTATAACAAGTTGTTTTAACTCAAATTCCAAACTTCGACAAAATGTCTGATATGAACTAATATAATTAATAATTTTTATTGAGAGATAATAAGTGATATAAAAGGAATAATAAGATTTAAAAATTTTCTGAATAAATTATAAATTGACACAATTATATTATTCAGGAAGAACCAAGAACAAACAAGTCAAGTCAGACAAGAGGTAAGGGGTTATCATCTAATTTTTTTTATTTCCGTATGATTCATGCTATATTTTCCACTATTTCTTTTTTTGTTATATATTTACTGCCCATTATTGTAATATTTTTGAAATATAATTTAATTTATGGGTATTTAAATCTTCAATGTATAATCCTTCCTTCATGGGGTTTATGTTTTTTATGTTACTAAATCGGTAAGGGAACCTGTCAGCATACACTTTTAGTCAAAGACATCTTTTTTGTCATGTCTGTTAATATCATTTTTCATATTTTAGGATATGTTATTATATATCCTTATTGATGTAAATTTTATGTCCATGTGATTAGATACCCTTTTCTCTCTCATCAACCCATTTTCTAAATTTTAATGTGACACTATTAGGCTGTGGAATTTCCGCAAGAGAACTTCGTAACCCAATTTCATTTATTTGGGTTAAACTTCTACTTCTTGATTATGTCACGCTATGAGTATGTGTGAATGATATATGATTGTTTTATACTTAATTTCCACTTATATTTTGAGTATTCTTATTTTTCACACATAATTATGTCATTGATTTTCCCTTAATCTAAGGATATGATCTTTTCAAGGGACTTTATCTCAATTTACATTCCAATGGAGAATTATTCGTTTTAATACACCAATTCACTATTATATTGTGTATATAATTCCCTTTGACATATTATATCATGAATATACTTATATTCATGATATTATATGCTTTTATTAATGTTATTCCTCAATTATTTGTTTTCCAGCATCTCTCATTTGGTTAAGAACTCTTTAACTAAAATATCATTTAAATGTTTTAAATATTTGTTCTTTTAAATCATTCTCATTGATGTGAATGTTTTAAAAATGGTTTTAAGGATTCATTTATATGGGATTTAATGTTTTAAAATTAATATTTCTGTCAAAATCTTCAATGTGGTATGTGACACTTTGATTCAAAAACCTCTTTACTAAATGTTTTAAATGGTATTGAAAATTGTTTGATAAAGCATTAATTATGTCAATATCTTGAAATGATATATTATGATTGAAAGTTAGAAATGTTATCTTTCTTTTATTCTTGTTTAATGTGTTATTAATATGTTATGGTTATTGGGAATTCTTCATGTATACGGGTGGATCTGTTATAAACCTAGGGCGGGTGAGCTCGAGAGAGATCTCCAATGCATTGGGTAATGTGACAGAGGTAAAAATTGATGTTTCTCCTAAGATATATACAGAATATATTATGATGTGTATTCCAAGGTAACTCCCTATGTAGTTGTGATATCAACATTGTAATTATGTTATGTATGAAACATGTTACCTTTATGATTGATAATTTTTATGTTTTATTCATAAATCATATGATCTCACGAGGTATGTTATGATTGAAAAGTATGGTTTCATTGATTTTAATTTATTTATGGGATAATGTTTTATTTCCTTAGTTTATAACCATTACTGTTCTTTTTTATGCTCATCCCATGTTTGGAAATGTTTTTCACATGACTTAAAGATGAATAAGGTCAAGGATGGGATAAAGGAAAAGTCATGTTGTCTAAATCCTGGATATATACATGTTACCTTTTTTTAAGTGTTTATATTTTATAAAACAATTGAAATATAGTAGAAGTGTCTACTTTATAATTTTTGAAATTTAATGTCATAGTTATGGCCAAATTCTCTAAAACTCTAAACCTGAAAATATCCTCAATCTGAATTCTTAACCTAACTCAAGACTATGAAATTTCCAAGGCTATTCCTTATAGCTGGTATCAAAGGATGGTTTAGATAACTTTAGAGTATAGGGTGTTAGTTAATCATTAGTAACATAACTATAATGGTTTGCATATTAGAGAGAGTCATAGTTATTTTAGAGGTGATCAAAGATTATTACATTTTAAGGTGAAAAATTAAAGGTATTATATTACCTAGGAGGATAAAATATATTATGATTATTTTTGAGGAATTTTACTCAATTTTTTTGTAATGTTATTAAATTATATAATTTTTAAAAATGGAAATCATGTAGACCATGTGAAAACCCGTTGTGTCAGACAAATCTATGGGAATCTAATCCACAACCAAAGTTCGATTTGGATTTATCACCTACCGCTGGACAACGTGAAGTCCCTGGTTAGTGTGACTAAATATTTTTTGTTAATTGATATTACGTATCAAGAATAAGTTGATTTAGGATATTATGTTTTATCAAATGATCATCCATAGTATCGGAAAATGATTTTGTGATTATGTGATAATTGTTATATTCAAAGACATTCTCTCTTTTGGGAAAACTATATGCTTAAGGAAAATAGAATACTATGGGATTTAATTTGGGGATTAATGGTTAAAATGATATTTTGGAAGAATCTATGATTCTATTATGGAAATATGGTGATTGGGGTTTATTATGGAAATTATTAACCTGTCATAGAGAATATGTGAGTAGTTTAATTGCATTTCAGTATTAGACTTTAAGAGTAGTCAATGTTTTTGGAGATAAATGTTATGAATTTTTGGAAGACTATGTGATTAAATCCTTCTGATTTTTGGGTTTCAATATTTGTTTGGATTATTTTGAAGAATTTTAAGTGAAAGTGTGTATTGAATGGTCTTTTATGAACTGTGGGTACTGTTTGTTTAATTTTATAGATTAAGAGTAGTATTTCTTTTTTATAAGGGATTATCCTTTTTGGGGATTATTAGATCTCATACTAACCAATTTTGGTTTTAGATAATTTCTAAAAATAAGGGAAATATATAGTTTATCTTTTTTGGATTTTTTGATTATCTATAAGTTGATTCTAGAAATTTTTTATTTGACCTTGTCTTCTTCACTACTAATCGTTTGGAGAAAAGATGAGTTTGTAGTTGAATGTTTTTAAATGATGAAATTCTACATGTCCAGTAAGTAAGTTTTTTTTATGTTATTATGAAATATAATAAATAAATTCTCCAAAATTATGAAAAGAAATTTAAAAAAAATATGTTCTCCATTTACGTTTCCAACTGGGATACCAATAACCGATGAACCCATCACAAATTTGTGGTTTTCTGTTGGTTATCTTTATATTAATCTTGTCTTCTATCACTCTGCATCAAAACTTGACACTTAGTTTCTCCTCCATATCCATGTTTTCATGGAATCCAAGTATTGGTTATCTCGAGTGACATTTGTACTTTTAATTATTTCATTGAAAGTTATATTTTTATTTACTCTTTTTCCGATGCGGGACATTCAATTATGTTTCCATGCCCAATTTTAAAATTGTGAGGACGCATTTTCAAAAAGGGGGAAGGATAAATCAACCCAGGAAAATAAATATTATGAAATTATCATAATTATTAATATTTTTTAATTAAATATTAATTTTACTTTAAATAGGATTCTTTGATGGATGGTGTACCTGATACACAATAATGGGTTTCTTTGAAATCTTATGTTGCACACAGTGTTGGGTCATACTGAATAATAATAATATAATATTAATTTTAATGGTAGTTAATGCATCGAAATTGTATTAGTGTGAATGAATAGAACTAACCATATTATGATTAAAAATTTTATTGATATTTTTTTTACATTTAACCAATAAAATCTATAGGCTTAAAATGTGAAATTATTTAATTTTAAGCATAAATACTATAATATTCTTTAAATGGTCGATTTACTGCCTGTTGATGGAATACCATCTATAAATCTAGTTTTGTTCACTTTTATATGTTCTATTTGACAAAATAAAAGTATTCTTTAGAATCGGGACATGAAAATTTACTTTGGGTAAATTTTTGGATTTTTTCTGATAAAATTCAGTTTTTAATTAATAGTGAAAAATACTGTATTTTACTTCAAAGTTGCCTTTTAATCTAATTTATTTTTCTGGTTAGATTAGTTTTTTAAATTTATTTTAAAGAATAATTATATTATATTTTCACCATTTAATCCAATGTTGTCCATTGGAAGTAATTTCTCTTTGAAATTGGAGATAAACAAGTGTCCATCTTTTGATAATTATTATTTCATAAAAAATGCGCATTTTGTTTTGACAATAAATAAAAATTTTAAATTAACTAATTTAAGTTATATTTGTCCATTTTCATAAAATATATATCATTTTTGAATTTATAATATCAAATATATATTTTAATTTATTTTTTGTATTTTTTTGCAAAACATTAATTTTTGATGAATAGTGAAAACAGTAAGCAGTAGTTAAAAACCGGATTTTTAATTTAAATGAAATTTTACTTCTTTTTTAAACTGAATTATGAGAATAAAACATATATGTTTGTTATTAGTAAGTAAATTTGGTTCAATAAGATGAAAATAAGTTTTTTTGAATAGTAACTTTGGACTTTTATTTACCGTGCTTAATAGAAAATTGCGTAATTAAAGGTAATAATAATATTATAATAGAAATAAATTACCCTAACTTATGTCCTAATCATATTGGTTGATATATTTAAAACCATGGGAATCCTTGGGTCTATTTTAGGACCCCCTAGAGCCACTTAAGAGTGATAATGAACCTTTATATTAATTAATTTGATGTAATGAGAAATATGACATAAACAGAAATCTTAGAGTAAATAAATTATTACATGGGGTTATATAAGATATATCTTCAAAAATAAATATTAATTTGAAGGATTAAATTATTTAATACATCATGATAATTTTTTAGACATCAAATAAATGAAATTATTTATGAAACAATAATGATGTAGTGTTTACCTCATTGATGAATGATTTAAATAAATAAGATTATAATGATTAAAACAATATCCAAAACAAGTCCAATTCTTATTGTATGATTTTACTTAGATCAATAGTAAACTTATCCTCTACTTTAATATGTTTTGGAACTTTAGAAACCGAATATAATTATATAATAAAATTATATTTTCAAGCTTCCCTAAAGAGCCCCCATCCCCCTTATAAAAAGACCCCACCTCTAACCCATTAATCACACTTCTCAAGCCCCTTGGCTTGACCATCCTCGGCACAAAGAAGTTCTCAAGATCCCCATATTCTTCCTAGAAGCCTTAACTTAGGCATAAGGCACTTCAAGAATTCCTTTTGGTTCAAACCAATGGGAGTTACCCGATTTGATGGTAACATCTTCTCGAAAAATCATTTCTTTTATTTTACATCTCCAACCCACTAAAATATTTTTATTAATTTATTTTATATCAATAAAAGTATCCTAAATATACTAGGTTGTTTGGATGAGAATTATTTGAACTAAACTTAGAAATACCTCCATCTAATGGGTAAATAACATATTGTTTCTGTGGACGACGAACTACTGCCTCACGAAACAATGATTTTTCAATATTATCCTACCACCTCTTCTGGGGGTCATTATGGTTGAACTTTATTTATATGTGATATATATTATATTTTATTTTAACTCTAATACTTATGTAATCCTATTTTAGAACATACTATTATGCCTTTCATGAGGCATATATATGATAATTCCATTTGAGGAAATGCGGACTACCGCCCCACAAAGTGATATGACTCGTTCATACCATACATGTAACATATAAAATGATGGTATTAATGAATATATGAAATTTATATAAAATATTATATTATAATTGAATTATAAAATAAATAATTATCTTTATTTTTTCATTTCTTTAAAAATGAAAAAAAATGAAAGTAGCGTTCATGCATACATACGGCTTACTGTCTCTATTAATGTCGCATTTAATTTAATATGAAAAAATGTAATGGAATATTATTGATACATATATACTGGATATATATGATATCTAAATCATGAATATCATTATGGACATAATGTACTTTTTACTACATGGAAAAATTGCAATTATAACAAGTTCATTTTTTAACTGAAATTCTAAACATTGACAAAATGTCTGATATGTACTCAAATAAATAATAAATATTATAAGAAGATAATAAGTGATATAAAATGAATAATAAAATTTAAAAATGTTATAAAGAATTTAAAATTTAAAATATTTTTATTATTCAGGAAGAACAAGGAACAAATGAGTTAAATAATACTTGAGGTGAGGGGTTTTCGTCTCATTTTTTATTCCCGTGAGATTCATGCTATATTTTCCACTATTTCATTTTGTGTGGTGTTTTTAATTCCCATTATTGTTTTATTTGTGTAATATAATTTAATCTATGGATATTTACCTCTTTATTGTATGATTTTTTCTTCATGGGGAGTATGTTTCTTAAGGTACCAAATCCGTAAGGGAACCTTTCACTTTACTCTATTAGTCAAATCCTTCTTTTATGTCATGTATTTTAGTTTCCTCTTTCATATGATGGGATATGTTCTTATATATCCTTATTGCTGTAAATTTTATTTCCATGTGATGAGATACCATTTTCTCTCTGATCAAGTCATTTTCTGAATTTAAAAGTGACGTCATTAGGTTGTTGAATTTATGTAAGAGAACATCTTAAACAAATTTCAATTATTTGGGTTAAACTTATACATATTGATTATGGCGTGATATGAATATGTTTTCATGACATTTTTTTACACATAATATCCACTTATATTTGATGTATTCTTATTTTTTCAACATAATTATATCATTGATTTGTCTTTAATCAAATGATATGATATTTTCATGGGACTTTATCTTGATTTACATTCCAGTGAGACTATTTCATTATTATACACCAATTCACTTTTTATGCTGTATATACTACCCTTTAACATATTAAAACATGAATTTCCTTATTCTAATGATATCATAAGCTTTGATTAATGTTATTTCACAATTATTTTTATTCAAGTGTCTCTCATTTGGTTAAGAACGTTTTAACCAAAATATCATTTTTAATGTTTTAATGATTTATTATACTAAATATTTCTCATTAATGTCAATGTTTTAAAATTTTTATTAAGGATTTATTTATATGGACGTGAATGACTTGAAATTAAAGATTCTTTCAAAAGAATCAAAGGTTCATCAGATACTTTGATTCAAAAATATATTTATTTAATGTTTTAAAGGGTTTTGAAAATGTTTTGATAAAGCATTGATTATATCAATATCTTGAAATGATATATTGTGATTTCAATGTTGAAATGTTACGTCACCTTTATTATTTTTTATGTTTTATGAATATGTTATGCTTATTGGGCATTTTCCACATATACGGATTGTTCCGTGATAAACCTAGGGTGGGTGAGCCCGAGATAGCTCTCCAATGCATTGTGCAACATGACAGAGGTAAATTTTAATGTTTCTCATAAGAGATTTAGGAAATATACTTTGATGGGTATTCCAACACAACTCCCTATGTAGCTATGATAGCTACAACGCAAGTCCGTTATGTATGCCACAATTTACCATTACGATTTATGATTTCTATTCATTATTAAAAAATATTTCATTTTATGTGGTATGTTATGATTGAAAAGTATGGTTTCATTGATTTTCATTTATTGATGGGATAATGTTTTATTTCCTTAATTTATAACCCTTATATAGATTTTTATGCTCATCCTAAGCTTTTAAATGTTTTTTCACAGGACATAAAGATAAATATAGTCAACGATGGAATCAAGGAAAAGTCATGATATCTAAAACATGGAACTAGACATGTTAATTTTTGTAAGAGTTTTTATTTTATAAAAAATGGATACTGAGTAGAAGTGTCCTCTTTATAATTTTTGAAATGTAATGTAATAGTTATGGACTAATCTCTAAAACTATAAAACTAAAAAGATCCTCAATGTTAATTTTTGACTTAACTCAAGATTATGTATTGTTTAAGGTTGGGGCCTTATATATCAATTCCACCGGCTAAATACAATTTGAAAGGTGTCAAGTTCATTTGGAAAAAATAATGTGATGACAGTTTTCCGGAATTGAGAATAAGATTGGTGAATGCTCCAGTTTTGGCACTGCATTTAGAAAATGGTGAATTTTTTATCTATAGTGATGCTTTGTTGAAAGGACTTGGTAGTGTCAAAAAATAGAAAGATCAGGAAATTGTTTATGCTTTACATTAGTTGGAAACCCATGAGGTAAATAACTCTATAATTGATTAGGAATTAGCTAATATTATTTTTTCTTTAAAAATATGTAGGAATCATTTGTATGGAGTAAAGTGTAAAATATATACTGACCACAAATGTTTGAAATATATTCACTCAAAAATAATTCAACATGAAATAGAGGAGATGGATCGAATTAATCAAGGTTTATGATTTCATGATTCATTACAATCCAGAAAAAGAAATTAATGCGGATGATGCATTGAGTTTGGAAGGTTATGCTAAATTAACCATGTTACGTTTGGAACAGAATCCTTTGATAAACTATTTAATGAACTTTGGAATAAAAGTTTTTGGGGTGGTAAATTCATTTGTTTTGTTTCAGGTTTCAGTGAAATCATCTCTATCAGACATAATTAATCAAGTTCAAAAGGAAGACAGTGACTTGCAGAATAATGTAGAGTTAGTTCAGAAGGATATGTTGCATGATTTTAACATTGAAAATGATTATGTTTTGAGGGTTGTGAAGATATTAGGTGTGACTTGTGATTCATAGTTTAAGAATGGGTTGTTATGTGAAGCTCATAGTTCTATGTTTTCAATTCATCCTGACAGTACTAAGACGTACTGGGATCATCAGATGTATTACTGGTGGGATGTAATGAAAATAGATTTTTTGGATTTTACTATGAATTATTTGACTTGTAAGAAGGTTAAAGTAGAGCAGAAGTTACCAAAAGGTAGGTTTCATCCTTTGTGCCGTAGTATAAATGGGATAATATATCCATAGACTTCGTTGTCGGACTACGAAAGACATCTCGAAGTAATAATGCAATCTGGGTTATTGTTGATCGATTGACTAAATCTGCTCATTTCTTTCATATTCAAGATAATTTTTCTCTAGATCAAAATTATTGGTCATATGTGAAAGTGATAATCAGGTTTCATGGAGTTCCCCTCTCCATTGAATCTGATCAGGATCCCAGGTTTACAAATTTCATTTGGAAAGGCCTTTAGAAGCCATTGTGTATTGAATTGAAATTTAGTACAACATTTCATCCCCAATCAGATGGAAGTCATAATGAATAATCAAGATAGTGGGGGATATGTTACATGATTTTTTAATGGATTACCATGGTTATTGTGACCACCATCTTTCTTTGGTTGAATTTTCTTATAATAACAGTTTTTGTTCTAGTATACAGATGGCTCAATTTGAGGCATTATATGGGAAGCAATGTAAATCTCTATATTTTGGTGTTGAAGTTTCTGAAAGGAAGTGGATGGGACCATAATTGGAAGAAGATATGGAAAAAATGTTCATTTGATTCAGAAGAACATGATAACAGCTTAGAGATGGTAGAAAAGTTATGTGGGTAATCGGAGGAAGGATATTTATTTTGATGTAAGAGATCATGTCTTTTTCAAAGTTTCTCCATGGAAAAGTGTGATGCATTATGGTAAGAATGGAAAGTTGAGTCCGAGATTCATTGGACCTTATAAAATCCTAATGAAAGTTGGATAAGTTTCATAAAGAGTGGCTTTATCCCTAAGTTTATACACAGTACACAATGTTTTTCATGTTTCAATGTTGAGAAAGTATATGTTGGATCATTCTCTTGTTTTGAGCCTAGAGTTAGTTCGTTTGGAAGAGAATCTCTCTTATGAGGAACAACCATCCCATATTATTGACCAAAGAGAGCAAGTGTTGTAGAATAAGTTAATCCATCAAGTAAATGTTTTGTGGAAAACACATATGGTTGAAGAGGAAATGTGGGAATCTGAAAATTCTATGAGGGATAATTACACCCCATTTATTTGATAAGTGAATAAAATTGCGAGGACACAATATCCAAAACTGTGGAAGGGTGTAACTACCCAGTTAAATAATAAATAATACATTTTCATATTTATATTCATATTTTTAAACTAAATATTAACTTTATAATGAAGGGGATGCTATGTTTGATGGTGTACCAGACACGCAACAATGGGTTTCTCCGAAGTCTAATGTTTCACACAATGCTGAGTCATACTAAAAAATAATAATATAATATTATAAAAAAGGGTAGTTAATGCCTAGCCATTGTATTGGCGGGAATGAATAGAACTGACACCATATGATTATACACATTTGTTAAATTTTTTTACACATATCCAATAAATTTTAGAGACTTATAAAGTGAATGAATATAATTTTAAGCATAAATACTCTCATATTCATTAAAAGAACAATTTACTACCTTTTGTTGGAAATCCCTCCTTAAATATAGTTTTGGTCACTTTTATATTTTCTATTTGAAAAAAAAAATTTTTCTTTAGAATCGGGACATAAAAATTTATTTTGGATAAATTATTGGTATTTTTCGGATAAAATTTAATTTTCGATGAATAGTGAAAAATAGAGTATTTTAATTCAAAACTGCAATTTAATATAATATATTTATATGGATAGATTATCTTTTTAATTGGTTTTAAAGTTTAATTAGATTATATTTTTACCATTTCATCCAATTTAGTTCATTGTATGTAATTCCACAATAAAATTAGAGATAAACAAGTGTCAATATTTTGATAGTTATAATTTCTTAAAAACAGGTTTTATGTTTTGGCAACAAGGATTAATTTTAAATTAATTAATGCAACTTATATGTTTTGAATATTTTAAAATAATCATCATTTTTTAATTCAGAATATAAAATAAATCATAGGTTGAATTTTTGGTATTTTTTTGAAAACCGTCAATTTTTTATGAATAGTGAAAACTCTAAGTAGTATTTAAAAATTTGACTTATTTATTTAAATGAAATTTTACCGCTTTTATGAATTGAATTTCAATAATCTCGCAAACATGGTTTTTATAAGTATGTAAAATGTTGTTCAATAAGATGAAAATAATTTTTTGTGAATAGTAACTTTTGAATGATATTTACCGCGGTAAGAGGTAAATATGGTAATTCAATGTAAAAATAATATTATAATAATATAAAATTACCTTTACACTTTTCTTCACCATACTGGATGTGTTATGGCCAACCAATACAATATTTGGCTGATATTTTTGTCTTTTGAATGCCATTTGGGTAAGATAATGACATTAATAACTTTTTATTTAAAGTATAAATAAAAATATCATAAACATGTATTGTTTTGCTAAAACAATTTTAATGCGGGGTTATATAATTGTTATATTTTACTATTAATATTCATTAAAAATATAAAAAAAATTCATACATCATAGTTTATTTTTTATTATTTTCATAACTCAAATAAATAAAATTATTTACGACACAATACTGATGCGGTGTTTACATCATTAATGAATGATTTAAATAAATATGATAATAAAAAATAAAAAAAATATCCAAAACCTGTAAAATTTTTATTGGATGATTTTATTTCTGACAAGAGTCATCTTATCTTCGACTTTAATAAGTTTTGTATCTTTATAAACTGAAAATCATTATATAATAAAATATTATTTTCAAACTTTCATAAAGAGCCCCTCCTCCACCATATAAAAATGCCTCACCTCTAACTCGTTACTCACATCTCTCATGCCCCATGGCTCATCAAACGTCTACCCAAATATTCTCTCACGATCCCTCTTTTACACCTAGAAGCCTTACCTTAGGCAGAAGGGACATCAAGAAATCCTTTTGGATCAAACCAAAGGGAGTTACACGATTTATAGGTTACGTCTTTTCATAAGTTCTTTTCTTTTATTTTACTTTTCCAAACTCCTAAATTATTTTTATGCATTTCATTTGTAACAACACGGGTATCCTAAATATACTAGGTTGTTGATATTGTTGAGTCAATAACAGTTTCCTTATGAATTGTCCATTCCTACTTACTTGAGGGAGACTATTGAGTCAATAAGATTTCCTTATGACTTTACCATTCCTTCTTGTTTTGAAAATCACAAACACCTTATATCAAGGAAAATCTCATTTTAACCTATGTTTTATATATATAAGGAAAATTTTCCTTCCCCAATGAAATTTATCCTTATCATGTTTTTAATTATTCATTATCTTATCTAAGTGTAAACTTCGGGTTCGTGTGTGAAACCTCAGAATCGTATAATAATTAGATAAAGAGAATTTTGTTTTCAGACTCCGAGTTCTGACTACGAATTATCTAAATTAAGACTCCAAACTCTTCTGAGTTCTAACTCCGAGTTCACTAAATTTAGACTTCGAACTCTTCTTAGTTCTGACTCCTAATTCTAATGAATTCAGACTCCGAACTATGTAAGTTCAGACTCTGAATTCTAATGAATTCAGACTCCAAACATTGTATGTTCAGAATCTAAATTCTCATGAATTCTGACTCCGAACATTTTTAGTTCAGACTTTGAATTCTCATGAATTCTGACTCCAAACATTGTAAGTTCAGACTCCGAATTATCATGAATTATGACTCTAAACATTGTAAGTTCTGACTCTGAATTCTCATGAACTCTAACTCCGAACATTGTAAGTTCAGGTTCCGAATTCATGTGATCCAGATTCCGAATCTCATTGAAATACAGACTCCGGAATTATATATAGTTCATGTTCCGAACTTCTTAGAAAATATAATCCAAATATCCTTGTATTATAGACTCCAAATTAATTTTTGGTTAGACTCTGAACATTAATTTACTTACATTACGAATATTGGTTTTTGGTTACGTAACCATATTTTTCTTACACATATTTTTGTTATAAAACGATGCCATGCATTCAAAAACTAACTAACCTTTGATTGAGTGTCACGTGTATAGGTCCCTCCAAAATTCAAGGAAAAATATGACTGTTGTAGGAGGGAGCCAACTGTTGGTGTTGTGCCAATAAGTAGGAGCTCATTTGAAAAGAACTCGACAATTTTATATGACTCTAGAGATTACATGTTGTTGAAGTGATTTCTAGAGAGAGACTGTCATGCTTAGTTTGTACTAAATGACTTGTTTAGATTTTCTTTGTGCGACTCTGAATGTTTCTGATTATATTCAAGAGCTTCTGGTGATAGGAAGATAGAGGTGCCGACTACCTTGAAGTTGGGGACTTCCTTGCTGAGGAAGATAGAGGTACCGACTACCTTGAAGTCGAGGGCTAGTGGGAATATCAAGAAAAGAGCTGATATTCGTATCGCGGGCTTACCCTTGTGTGGTTTAGATATATTTTCTTGAAACTATAAATCAAGGGACCTTTATCCAAGCTTCTTGGATACCCTTCTCTTTGGGTTAAAATGCGTACTACTTGTTACTAGTTTGTTCCAAGTTTCCCGCTTCATTTTATTTGTTGAGGAATGTATAACTATCATATACTTCCTTATATTTGTACTCTAATTTAGTAATATTATATACTCCTTATGGTTGAATCTTTATCATTTAAACTTTCAGTAGGTTTCATTTTCCGGAACCATTTTTCTTGATTCACATTGTAGGAATCATATTTCGGGAATCAAGCATGTGTGTAGAACTAGAGGTTTTGTGAATTCTCTTGTTTAACATTATTAAACAATAGAAAGGTTTATAACCATCTTTAAAAGATCCAGAGGAATTTTTAAAAGTATATAATTTACCCCCTCTTGTATATTGAGAATCATTAGATACTTTATTCAGTATCTCAATTATTTCGATCCTACATTTGGTATTACAGAGTATATCATACTCACATACCATCTCAAAAATTGGTATCAGAGCATTGGTTCAATCTAAATTAATATCACGATTTGATTCAAAAGAGAATTCATCTCATTCTTTTCTGGAATCAGTTTTTCAAACTGATAATGTTTGAATTCATATTTTAATTATAGATACTCTTGTATTATATTTTTCATTACCGAGGAATATTTTTCCTTGTTTACAAACTTTTTCTATTAATATGTTTTTGTGTAAAGACCATTCTTTAAGATTGAAGGAATCAATTTTGGTTCCATATACAATCTCAATCCAACAAGACAAGATATTTTTTATGGGAATGATTGTGAGTATTGGAGAGATATCATGAAGAATTTCATTATCAATACT
This sequence comes from Viscum album, assembly GCA_963277665.1. Classification (NCBI taxonomy): domain Eukaryota; kingdom Viridiplantae; phylum Streptophyta; class Magnoliopsida; order Santalales; family Viscaceae; genus Viscum; species Viscum album. Next base: position 360,440,383 of record OY728150.1, read on the forward strand.
GGAGTTGATAATTTTTTTATTCTTACTGGAGGTTATAAAATCCCTGATAAGGAAGTTAGATCCTTTATCAATCAAGAAAATCATGAATATCAACAGAATTATAACGTACTCAATACATTTCTTTGTTATTTGACTAGAAATATATATATCCAAATTTTATCTTGTGAAGTAGCAAATTGTTTTTGGAAGAAACTTGAAGTTACTCACTTTAAAACATCCAAAGTTATTGAAACTTGAAGATCCAGGCTCAAAGCTCAGTATCATGGTTTCTTCTTTCCTTATGGAGAACCCATATGTACGATGCGACAAAGATTCATGAATATTGTGAATTGTTTACAATCCATGGGTGAGAAAGGATTATATGTTGAATCTCTTGTTGATAATATCATAGACATCATTCCAAATGAGTGTGAATCCAAGAGGACTACTATGGATAAGAACAAAAAGGATACTCAGATTTATCTTGATTAACTTTTTTGGAACTCTTCTTCAACAAGAAAAATGAATGAAGCGAGATGATGACAACATTAAGAAGAAGAATGGGAATGGTAGTGTTGCTTCTACTACAACTTCAAATAATATGAAAGACAATACTCTTGAGATATTTACTAGCTACAAATCTAAGAAGGTTGTTATCCAATGTGAATCTAGTGGATGTGAATCTTCAGAAAATGAGTTTGCCAATATTTCTTGAAGGATGAACAATATTGTTGGATAGAAGAACATTCAATCCAAATAAAAGAAGAACTAAAGGAAATATAATAATGATTCAGAAGTTACTTGTTATGAATTCAAGAGATCTCAACATATAAGACATGATTTTCGTATTCTTAAGAGAAAAGAAATAAAGGAAAAGCATTATGAGATAAATAGAATAAAGTAATACAAAGCTAAAACTAAGAATGTCTTGAAATATAATGAGACCTGGAGTGCCTGTGGTGGTGACTCTTCAGATGAATCATCAGATTAAAAATATTCTGGACAGAAGAATCTTGGTCTATTAACTAAACTACCTATTAACAATAATCACTTAATGGCCAAGGTAGACAATGCTGAATCAATGAATAATGTTTCTTTAAATACAAAGTATGGTGATAGTAAATACTATAACTCTTCTGAAAAAGAATCTTCCTTTGATAAAGATAATACTTTACCTAGTTATGAAGGAATATATTGGTTTTCTAAGCTCCTTAAGATTGAGAAATCAAAACTCATGAATAATCATAAAAACGAAAATTCTAGAAATACTATTCATACTAAGGAAATATCATATCTTTCTAATGATCTTGATAAGAAAAATACTGATTTTGAATGTATTTTAAAAAATATTGGTGAAGTAAATTCTGAGAAGAATAAAATTTTAAAGGATCTAGATAACATAATTTCTAAGAAAAATGTTTTCGATCCAAACTGTAGTTCAAAATCAAATGCTTTAGGAGACAATAACTTCCTTATCAAAATAAAATCTGAAATTTTTTCATTGAGGAAGTGTTTTTCAATCATTAACTTAGGTTATGAAAATTTTGATAAAATGTATTCCCAAGTCTAACCTCTAATGAATAGTTCTGGTTTTGGTTATACGAGTTCTAAACCAATTTTTAGTAACAATTATTTTGTTCCACAAAGTGCTCAATTCTGTACCGAATGTCAGTGTGGTGGGCATTGGGACAAAATTGTTCCTTATACAAAACTCAGTCTTTAGGATTTCATAAATCATATTTTTCTAAGTAAAGGTGGGTGCATAAAATTTTGATTTTTGAAATTCCTGGATCCAAGAATGTTTGGGTTCCAAAAGTCTAACTCTTTTGTTTTCCGGAAAATAGAGAGAGTACCAATAGAAATACATGGTACATGGATAGTGGATGTTCCCGGAATATGACTGGTAACAAAAGCTACTTTGAAAATGTTATCAAGATGATTGGAGGAAAAGTAAATTTCAGAGATAATGCTCAGGGATAAATTATTGGTATAGATAACATCATTATTCTTGTAAAAACATTGATTTCAAATGTTTTATTTGTTAAGGGTATTAAGAACAACCTCATTAGCATAAGAAAATTATGTGATGAAGGAAACCTTATTAATTTTAGGAATGACAAGTTCTTAGTACACAATTCCAAGGAAGAGTATATTCATTCTTCCCATTGTCAAGAGAATGAATACACACTAAACATATAATACCTCAAGAGTCAATATCCACATTGTCTTAGTGCAAAGGAAGATCATTCTTGGTTGTGTCATAGATGTTTAGGTCACTGTAACCTTAATAACCTATAAAAACATTCAAAGAAAAGACTAGTTAAAGATCTACCAGATCATAGATTTGATTCTAAAAAAGTTTGTGACCCTTGTCAATATGGAGATAAACATAAATCATGTTTTAAATCAATCATTTAAGTCTCAACTAGTGATGCATTACAGTTAGTGTATATGGATCTTTTTGGTCCTACACAAACTGGAAGCACTGGAGGCAAGTATTGTATATTTTTTAGTTGATGATTACACTAGATTTACGTGGGTATATTTTCTAGGAAAGAAGTTTGATGATTTTTCTTATTTTAAAAGTTTTAGAGCCCATGTTAAAAATTATACAAACCTTCCATTGATATCTATTCATAATGATCATGGAGGATAATTTCAAAATTCTGATTTTGAAACTTTTTTTGTAGAAAAGGCATTACTCACAACTTCACATCACCTAAAACCCCTCAACAGAATGGTGTTGTTGAAAGAAGAAATAGAATTCTTCAAAATATAACCAGAGCCATGTTGAGTTATTATTCTATAGAAAGGCATTTTTGGGCTGAATCTATAAGTATTACTTGTTATACGGTAAATCGAGTTTTAATAAGACCATTTCATAATAAAACTCTTTATGAGTTATGGAATGGTATAAAACCTAGACTTTCATACTTTAATGTTTTTGTTTGCAAGGTATTCATCCTGAATACTAAAGATAATCTTCATAAATTTGCACCAATATCTCATGAAGGAATTTTCTTTGGCTACACCACAACTTCTAAGGCTTATAGAGTTTTCAATAAAAACACTTGTACTGTTTAAGAGACCGTACATTTGAAATTTGATGAAACTGATCATTTTGTTTTTTACAACCCCAATATACATATTCAAATGTTTTTTAAGAAATTTAATATCAACCCTTGATAAAATATCCTTCTCATAAGGAAAATGTCCACAAAAATGTTTCTGAAGAAATTACCCCAGAATATTTCCTAACCTATGTTGATGAACAGGTTTTACAAAACCCAAATCAAGTGTTTCGTATGTACCATCCCAGTGATAGCATCATTGGTGATGTGAATCAACCTGTACGGACTATGAGTTCCTTATGAAATGATGTAAAATATCTAAATGAATTTGAAAGGAATAAAGTCTATACCTTGGTTGAAAGACTAATGGAAACTTCTGTTATTGAAATAAAATGTGTCTTCAAAAATACGTGTGATGAAAATAGAATCATAGTTAGAAATAAAGCTAGATTAGTTGATAAAGGCTATAATAAAAAAAAGGAATAGACTATGAAGAAACATATGCTCTAGTAGTTAGACTTGAATCTATTCATATCTTACTTTCCTTTGTAGAATTTTTCAATTTCAATCATTTTTAAATGGATGTGAAATGTGCTTTCCTTGATGGTTATGTTCAAGTGGAAGTTTTTGTTCAAAAACCGTGTGGTTTTGAAGATACAAAACATCCTGATCATGTTTTTAGACTTACAAAAGCTTTGTATGGACTTAAGAAAGCCACGCGAGCCTGGTTTGATAGACATCTCAGATTTATCTTCAAAATAATTATGTAAAGGGAAATGCAGATCCATCCCTTTTTATAAATAAATATAAGAAAAATGTTTTTATAGTTCTAATTTATGTTGATTACATTATATTTGGTTCAACTCAGTAATATTTAACCGATTCTTTTGTGGATCTAATGAAATATGAGTTCGAAATGAGTATGATGGGTGAGTTAACATTTTTCCTTGGTTTTAAAATTTCTCAAATACCAGAATGATTCTATATATCCCAACATAAGTATATTAAATAAATTCTTAAAAAGTATGTATATGAAAACAGTAAGTGTATAAGTACTCCCATTGTTACCTCAAACAAACATGATCTAGATGAGGTAGGGAAACCAGTAGATCAAACATCTTTTAGAGGTATGATAGGAAGTTCACTTTACTTGATAGCTAGTCGCCCAAGAATAATGTTTTCTGTATGATTATGTAAAAGATATCAATCCAATCCTAAGGAATATCATTTAATGTCAGTGAAAAGAATATTTCGTTACTTAAAGGTAACCATGGATTTAGGAATCTTTTATACTTCTGGAAATGATTTTTTTATAATTTTTTTTTTCAGATACTGACTTTGGAGGATGTAGACTGAATAGAAAGAGTACAACCAGATATTTTAATTTAATAAGAGATTAATTAGTATCTTGGTCTTGCTAGAAGCAACACTCAGTAGCACTTTCGACTAGTGGTGCTGAATATGTAGCAGCTGGAAGTTGTTTTGGTCAAGTGTTGTGGATGGAACACACACTCACAGACTATGGTATGAGTTTTACCAAAACACAAATTTTGTGTGATAATACAAGTGTCATTTCCCTTATTAAAAGCTATGCGCAATACTTTCATGCAAAACACGTAGATATTAGGCATCATTTTTTAGGGATCACACTCAAATAGGAGATATCATCCTTCAATTTATCGGAACGCAAGATCATCTTTCTGATATTTTCACAAAATATTTACCCTCTGACAGATTTGAATAAATTAAACCAGATGTTTGTAATGATAACCATAAGTTAAGATTCCTTGCTAATATCCTGTTGAATCAATCTCCTTACATTAATAAACTCCTTTCCATAGGGGGAGTACATTTGATTGTAAGTTTACAAAATTTTTCATAATTATGTTTTCAAAAAATTTCATAATGAGGTTTTCAAGTTTTTTTGTAATGATGTTTTCCAAATAAAATTTTTAATGATGTTTTCAAAAAAATTCATATTGATGTTTTCAAAAAAAATTCATATTAATGTTTTAAACATTTTTCGTACATGAAATTTTCATAATGAATATTTTTGTAATGAAAATTTCCGTAACGAAGATTTTCGTAATGAAGATTTTCATAATGAAGATTTTCTTAATGAATATTTTCGTAATGAAGATTTTCATACTCGTTTTATTTATCGTAATAGTGTTTTTTTCATAGTCAAGTTTTTTTTTCAGAATCTAAAGTTCATCATGAAGATTATTACCTATTACGAATAATCTTCCTGGCTATCCAGAAGGTATGTTTTCTTCCGTATGATTTCGTAGTCATCATTTACTTGCGGGTATTTTCTTTTGTGTTTTAAATTTTTCAGACTGCAGTTTCCTTAAATATGATTGTTTTTCTTAAAAACCTCAAAATATCAGATCCTACCAAGTTTTCCTTATGAATATCATTTCAACCATCAGATCTAATCAGAAGATTTCTCAACCATTGGATTGTCTTTGTAAGTTCAACCATCGCTTATAACACCTATATAAAGGACCCTCGAAGGGTTGTCCCACATCGGTTTTCAATCCATTACGTGCCGAAGCTATTCCCCCCCTTCTAAAATCCCATTCCGAACCTCTCAAATATTTCTCAAATACGAATGTCTGGTGATGTTCCTTCTCAACAGATGTCAACTGTCAAGTCAATTTCGGAGTGGCATATTTTCATAGAGAGGTTGGTGTATCTGAATTTTTTTCCATGTATGATTCCATTATATCCATGAACATCAGGTTGAATGGATGGGAAAGATTTTTCATATCAAATCCTGGACCTCAAGATCTAGTATATCCGGATTTTCTTGAAGAATTTTACGAATCAGTTAGTTTCCTTAATGAAGAAGTCAAAGAGAAATTTTCTTATAAATGATGTGGAAAAAATTATGCCCTTTCATACACCAAGGCTACTAGCTTGGTGGGGTTGTCTTATGAAGGGGAAGCTGAGTTCCGTTTCCATAAATTGTTGGATGTACAAGGGAGTTTTGTCAAAGTAAAAGCTATGTAGTGTCTTGGACTTTCAGATATCAAAACTAAAAATATTTCTCATTTGAATGCAAATAATCGGATCCTTGAATTGTGGGTTCAAGGTTTTATCGTTCCGGGAAAAAGAGAAAAGGACACCTTGAAGAAGAGAGATATGTTCATCCTGGATTTTTTTCTGAATATAAGGAAGATATCCTAGATGAAACATATTATCATTACGATATAGAATATTATGAATGGAAACTTGAAAGCATAAATAATCATATATCCAGCCATCCTCTCCCAGCTCATTGTTTAGTGGCTTGAGTCTTTTAATATTTCTTGCAGTTCAAATCTAAGGAACGGTAATGTAATGTTGATTAGTGAAGACACCCTAAAAATTATGAATGTTGGTTATTATAAAGAATTATTATAATTCTATGACTTACCAGTGGAAGTGGATGAATCTGTTCCTAAGGAACAAGAAGTTCCAGAACATTCAATGAAATGAGGAACGAAGAGGATGTTGAAGGAAGTGGAAGAAGAAGAGAAAACCCCTAAACCTAAGGAAGCTCAATCCGCACCTCCAATGCCCAAGATGCAGAAAGGTTTTCCAGATGAGGTTGTATCTAGGTGGAGGGAAGAAAACAAGAATCAGAATGAAGGAGAGCCACAGTTTGGTTTTGATACTGCTGAGGCCAAGGATTAAAAAGAGATGACAACAGATGAGCTTAAGAAGCAAGACAAGGAAAATAAGAAAATGAAGAAGATGTATGAGGCTGGGTTTGTGAAATACCATCTTAGGGAGACTGAAATAGCATCTGAAAATATTCCTGTACCAAAATAATTCTGGGTAGAGGCCTTACCTGAGACCCCAGGTAAGAAGTTCATGACTCCAGAAAAAGAACAAGAGAAGGCTATTGAATAGAAAGAAGCTGTGGAAGAATTTAAAGAAGGAGAAGAAAGCAGTAGTGATATAAAAGATTTGATTAATCAAGTGGAGGACAGTCATGAGAAGGAAAGGCCATCCAAAAAATTTTCAATCTGAACATCACATGCCGAATCCTCGAAGCCTGCTACTCATGGATTAGATGACACAGAGGAAGATGATGTGAAAAATTTATCTGTGGAAGAATTTTTTAATCAAAATTTAATCCATCTTGAAGATGTTGAGGTAGTAGATGAGAAGGATAATGTCGATGAAGGTAAGATTGTTCATCTATCTGACAGTGAACATAAATATATGGATGTGGAAGCCATTCCGAGAACCAATAAAGGGAAACAGGTGGCTGAGGTCACACCTACTAAAGTTGTTTCAAAGAAGTAGGAAGCTAGTTGATGCAGGCCGGAGATCATCATCGACCTCAAAAATATATTTATTACTCCTACACTAGTATATTACTGCAGGGTCAATCCACAGAGAAGTAAGATGATTGATTTCTATGGTTTTTGAATTTTAAACCCCCACTATTGTCATCAGTGGGGAAAACATCTTCTTACTTTTTATATTTTTTTATTTTATTAATGAAATGTTAACAGGATGAGCAAATGTTAATTTTTTAACAAACAAACTAATGTTTATACTAATTACTATAATGAAACTAGAGAAAACACAGTATACTAATACTAAGAAGCAAGAGAAGGAACATCAATCAACAAAGTACTCTGGAATTCTAAATTGCTGGTATGAATGGATGTTATCTCCATAGCTTATAACTGAATCACACCTCAAGAAATACTGAAGAGTTTCCCTTTCTAGGAAACTTAACAAGCAGGGGATTATGTCTTGGAGTTCGCCACACCAAAACGTAATTCAACTGCTACAAATATTTAAAAGATAACATCTGGAAAATAACTCGCAATAAATTTCCAACATTAAGTTGTTGAAGATTTGAAAAATTCATTCAAGATCAACCTCACCAGTCAATGTTGACGTTTGAAATTGAAAATATTGAAGTGTGAATGATCAAAATATTAGAAACAAAGTCATTCTCACCAATTGATTCTAATTTCATTAAAAGATAAGCTAATAAAGGTTTATAGATCATAACCATAAGGTTTCAAAAATCCCGAGCTATGAAAATTCAACCTATGATAACATTGATTAAAGAAGTGAAGACAACCAAAAACAGACTACAATGAATTATGGAAGGAGGAATGATGAACTCCCCTAGCACAAATCTGCTTCCAGGCTCCTTTATCTCCTTCTCTGCTATCTCCCGGGAGTCTCTGCTCTCCAAAAATGGTGTGGCGTGGAATCCAAATGAGTGTCTCCTTAATTCTACTACTTGTCCTGCTTTATATATCAACTATCATCTTCTAGTTGTCACCGGTTAGTTCCACTGACTCCAAAAATTCCTTCACTTTAGCACCGCACACGTGCGTTTTATCCACAAAAAGCATGTCGCACTAGTTTTTCCCATCATAACTAACCTTGGATGAGTTAGTTTGAAGCACTTGGATGTGGATTCCGACATTGATATAAACCCATGGCTCCCCATGGTGGCTCGACTCCTCAGATTTTAGCGGCTGCATGATTTCCTCAAGCAGCAGACCTCCCTACTTCAGCAAGTCGTCGCGACATTAACCAGGTGTAGCGACAACATCATATTCTCTAGATCCAGGAGCCGGCGACCTCTCCTTTTGAAAATCGTCACGACATAGGAGAACTCCACAGTGGACCTCAAGGACTCCCTTCTTGCAGGTGTATCAATTTCAATAAGAACAACAACTCCCCTTCTTATTCAGCATAGTGCAGCACTCTGGTTTTCCTCCTCGCGGGTCCTCTTGTGAAGGAAACCTGGTCATCAGCGAAAAGGACTACATCGAAGTTCAGCTCACCAGCTACGTCGTGTGGAATTTATGTTTTTATTTCAGTTTGTGAGAAATACTAGCTTGAATTTAGGATAGTTCTTTGAGTCTGATTCTAGTCTGGTATGTGGTATTACAACAGAAGAAATGCAGGGTGGAAGTACCCATGACAGCGAAAGAATAAGATGCGGAGGTAGAGGAAATGGTGGGGGATAATGGGTGGAAAAAGGATCAAATGTTGTGCGAAAAAATGATAAAATACTGGATGAAATGGTGAAATGATGGAAGGATGATGTGGTTCCCGGAAAGTAGTGGTAGGAGAATGTCGGTGGATGGAAATGCTTGAGTAAAGAAACTGATATTGTATCAGTAGCTGAACAGGGGGTGTGGGTCACCGTTACGTGAATTAGAAGGAGAAGTCACTATTAATGAGGGAAGTTGAAAGGGTCACTGTTAAGGAATTATACCAGTGAGGTAGTCACCGTTAGGTGGGGAGATTACCAGTGAGAAAGGGAAAGGGCTAAAATGGTGAGAAAAAAAATGAAACGGTGAGGTGAGGGTATGGGGCAGTAATGGTGAAGGTCACCTACCAGTTGCTGCAAATACACGATTCACCACCACGAGCATTAATTAAACTACAACTCATATAAAAAATTAATTAAACTAATAATTAAATGATTAAACCATTAATTTATTTAAAACAAATAAAAATTCACCAAATCTAAAAAATATTAGTAAAATATTAACTAATGAAATTTTTAGAAAGATTAAATAATAAAAAATTAAAGAATGAATTTAAACAATAGAATTAATTGAATTAATTGAAATAAGAAATTAAACTATATAAACATTAATTTATTTTAAATGTTTAAAACAACAAAATTAATTAATTAAATAGAAATAATAATAAACATTACGTTATATTATCTAACTAAACCTAAATATTTTATATAGATAATTACATTATTTAATTAATAAATTTAATTTATATTAATGGATTCAAAAAAAAAAATGTAAATAAAATTAAATTAATAACTAAATTGTATCACTGAAATTTAAATTAACTATTTGAAAAAAAATGAATCCAATTGTACCCAAGTTTAACTAATTTAGTTATTTCACCAAAAAAAATTAATTAAAAATAATTAAATTAATAAGATAAACTCGATACCCAAATAATGTCTAAAGAAAAATACAAATTTTAACAGGAAAAAGTTAATCTAAAAGACAATGGTGACCTTGAAAATTTTATCATTGAGGTTGGGGTTAAAAATTATAGTTAATGGTAGGATAGGGTAACAGTGAAAAAGGACACCAGTAAAAGAAAAGTCACCATTACATCTCGAAACTAGTTACCACTAGAGAAAAAAGAATGCAGGTCACCGTTAGTTAGTAATAGTGACCTGGTTACCACTAGTTTGAGAAAAAGTAACCTTGTTATCGGTAGCTTGGCTACTAGTATCCTGGAATGTGGTAACTAACTTTATGGATGTGTAAACTTTTAAAATTAAAAGTAAATTTATTAGAAAACTCAATAATTATTAATAATGAAAAATTTAAATTAAATAAAAAGATAAAGATTAAGTAAACAAATTGAAAATTAGTTATATTAAAAACAAAGAAAGAATAAATCATTTATTTTAGGGTTCATAATTTCATAAAATGTTATAACAATGAATATTTGAAAATTTTAATTATAAAAATTCAAAAGTTCATTTATTTAAGAAAAAGTGTAAAAATAATTAAATAAATCATTAAAAATTAATTAAAATGATGTGGCAATCTGTGTAAATAAAAGTCCTCACCAAATTCCCCCACATTAAAGCATTTTTTGTCCTCAAACAATCCCATTTTTTATTTTCTTTTAAAATAATTGAAGTTTTTATGATTTATATCACAGTGTAACATATCGACCACTCAAAAATAGAGGACAAAACATAAGAGCATGATTTTGGAAAATGAATTATCCATATGAATCCTGGTTATAATAAATACAAAAGGGTAATTAATAAAGCTATGAATCATCAAACAATGAAGATTTCATTGCTCATATTTGATACTACCTAATGACTCCTTACAATCCAGGCCAATGTAATAAATTCAAGAGTGACAATAGGTAAAATATCAATGGAATTTAGACTTTGACCATGGAACTTTGTACATTAACTGAATCCTAGGTTCCAAAAATAATTATTATTTTTTGAATCACCTTAATAATAAAACATAAATGACTCCCATATAATCCAATTGACCACTTCTTCATTTGCCGTTCATCATTCCCCTCACCCTAATGAGCTCATTTTTGACCATAGACACTATATTTATTTTTTCCAGGCCATGTATCATTGTGCTAAGCACTATGCAATGCACTTATTCAAGGTGTACAGAGGGCTTTTAGTAAATAGAAAGGCACCCAGAATCTAGGGTCTCAAAGACTCTCTGTGGGATCCCAGATGCCCAAATTACTACAATTCCAAAAGATATATAACAAAAATCATATACGTTGGCTCATTAAAGAAATTGCTTTTAATAATTAAATAAATTAATGAGGCCCCTAGAATTAGAAACAAACTTCTAGTTCAAAGGGTTATGATAATAGCTCCACTAAAAGGATTCCCATATCACATTCAGAAGTAGTTACTAAACCATATTTCCATCAAATCAGCAAGTAAGGTCACTCACAAATCATCCAACCTCATCAATTTCAGACTCCAAGTATTTCTTAACTACCAGCAAGGAACTTGTCCTAAGGCAAGACCAAATTGAGTACAGTGTAGAGTCTAAAATTATGTAAGAATTTTGAAAAAAAAATTAAATATTTTTTACGAAAAGATTAATGTGGGAATTGATGGGCTTATATTAAAGCACAATTTAGCACAATCAAGAATTGACCCCCTCCCCCACACTTAAAACCCAACTTTGTCCCCAATGTTGAATTCTAAATATGGAAAAGTACAATTTAGCAATTAAGGTTCAAAATATATTTTCAATTAAGTAGATTGATGACAAGTACAAAGGTCATATTGAAGTTCAAAGATATTATTTTCCACACAAAAATAATGTATAGGAGATTCACAAGCAAGCACATGTATTCTCATTAAAATCCAGGGATATAGATGATCCATTAATGTAGTAGAAATAACATGTAACTTGTGGGTACACAGTTAATCGGGTGTAATCAAGTTTAGCATAATTTATTCAGTTAGATATTCAATAAATAAGACAAAGTTCATGAAAAACACCACAACATTAGTCTGATTTAAAAGACCAGAAACATGTACTCCCCCACACATAGTTTCATGCAGTGAATGGGTTTTAAACAACTAATTTTAGTTTACCGCAATAGGGACATGCAGATTTTTTAAGCACAACATAGTGACATGCAGAAAAAGTTATTTAATGCAATATATGTAGCATATTTTCAGCAAATATGTATTAGAATTTCTTAAACAAGCATAATTTTTTAGTGAGAAAAATTTATTTTAGCAAAAACAAGAGCAGAAATAAATGTATAAAGTTGATGTACTTCCCTGAATAGGTTATTTTCCAAAAATGATCATTGGAATTCCACTCCTTTTTTGACACAAGTAGTGGCATCCTAAGAATTCAAAGCTTGTAACCCACGTGAAAATAACAAGTTGAGACAGAACATATAGAAGGCAACACAACATGACTTTATTCAAAATAAAACAAGAATGAAACAAAAGTAAACAATAAAAGAAGAATGGGTTGACTCCCATGAAACACTGAATTTAATTTCTTCAGTTAGAAATTATTTAGTCAAATTTTTTTATTTATTAACACAAAAAAACCTTGGATTGCCTCCCATGCAGTGCTAGGTTTATAGTCTCCATTCATACTCACCTAACAACTAACCATAGTCACTAGGTGGATGTGGTTTCCTTAAAAGGATCCACCACATGTGTTTGGCCCAATTATTTTTAATAGAAAGATGATATTTGTCGGCAAAAACACTAAAGTAGACAAAAAACAAACTCTCATAACCAGAAATAACCCCTATGTAGAACCCTTTAACAGTAGTGGGTATAGTGCTGTCCACTTCCTAAATAAGTTCAGATATTTCAAGACTTGAATACTCATGAAGGGAAAACATAGATCTAGGTGCCTCAAAGGGTGTATCATTGACCTTAGAGCTATCTATCTTAACCTCAACACTAACTGGTTCAAATTCAAGGTTGCAAATGGGTGAATACTGAATACTAGGGTCAAGAATAAATTCAACAGAATTCAGAATAGAATCATGTACAATGGAACTCAACTCTAATTCTCCCTCTGGACTACTATCAGTACCATGAGAACTCTCAGAACCCTTCATAGGTGAGGATGGAAGTGATAGGCCGAGAAGAGAATTTATTTTATCACCATCACATTCAGGTCTAATAATATTGTAAATCTCTTCTAAAAGATCCACATCTGTTAATTCACACTGATCATCTACTTCTTCAAAAAAATAACCTCTGCCTAATTCAAGTGTGTGTTCAACCATTAATTTGTGTTCATTTTCAAAAAGATCACTTCCCAAAATAAATTTTTTAGTGTTTTCCAAGAAGTTCAAATAAGGGGAGTAATTTTTTATTCAGCTTCAATAAATTCAATTTCTAGAATTTTCATGTTTAAACATTTACCCCCATGTAAAACATCACTGTTTTCAATTTCATTACATTCAGTTTCTATCAAACAATCAATATGAGAAATGGAAGATGAAATATCATCATTTAATCTTTCTTCAAAAATCATTCTCTCATCTTTTAAAACATCCAACGTCATTTCAGAAATAGATGGGTTTGGAGTTTCAAAGCATGGACGAGTAGTTTTCAGTTCAAGTTCAATGATTTCAGATTCCATGTTATCTAGTTTAATGTTCTGATCCAGATTATAACCAATATCAATTTCAGGCTCAATGTTTAGAATTTCAGAAATTTTGGGTGAATAGTTTTTATAATTAAAATTTTCAGTTTCAAGAATCTCTTCTACCCGAATAACTTCATTCTCAATGGTTCTAAAATAGTGATTTTTATCCAATGTAGCAATTATGAAGAGAACTGGACATTAATTTTCAATCTGTTTCAATTCATCTTCAAAATTTTCCAACTCAACAGCATTAAAGTTCATTCTAGGTTCTTCATCAATGTGTTCTTTTTTAAAGAGTTGGTTATTTCTATATTTGGATTAACATATTCAGCTTCATCAAAGTAAATGGTTTGTTTCCCAGTGCCAGATTCACTTTCCTCTACCACTTGACTTTCAAATATTTTAAACACATTTTCATTTTCATTTTCTTAATATTCTTTTTGTTCTTTAACCCTTTGTTTTAATTCCAAGAGCATGTTTTCCAATCTTTTCATTCTTTGATCTTACTGTTGAGAATCTTTAATTTGAATTTCATGGTTTCTATTAACCAATTGTTAATTAGTTCTACCCAAGAGTCCAATTTAGAATCAATTAGGTCAAAATTAGCTTGGGTGTTAGGATAGGTTCAATGTTTTCATTTTCTACAATGTAATCAATCTATTGTTGTTGGTTATAAAAACATTTCTAGGCAGTGTGTCCATAATTTCTACAACAAACATAGTAAGGTCCCTGTTGATTCCAATTATGATGATGTTCCATTTTCTTTAAACTAAACAAAAAAACATGTTTAAACACATGAAGTTGCACATTTGATGCCGATTTTTAATGTTCAATTAAAGTAGTAGATTCGAGTTCAAAGTTTTTTTTTAAAGAAGATTTTTTATAATGATTTTTTATTTTAATTTTTTATTGATTTTTTTCAAACCCTAGACTCTCAATGTGTGCCTTCCCCGACAATGATGCAAAATTTTGATGTAGGCCGAAGGTTGTCACGACCCTCAAAATTATATTTATTACTCCTAATCTAGTACAGTAGTATACAGTCGATCCACATAGAAGGAAGATGAGTGATTTCAAAGGTTTTTGAATTTTAAACCCCACCTATTGTCAGAAGTGGGGAAAACATCTTCTTACTTTTTATATATATTTTTTTATTCATGAAATGGAAACAGGATGAGGAAATGTTAATTTTTTAACAAGGAAACAAATTTTTATACAATTTACTGCAAAAAAACTAGAAAAAATATAGTATACTAATACTAAGAAACAAGACAAGAAACATCGATCAACAAAGTACTCGGAAATTATAAAATACTGGTATGAATAGATTTTCTCGCCATAGCTAACAATTGAATCACACCACAAGAAAGACTGAAGAGTTTCCATTGCCAGGAAACTCAACATGCAGAGGATTAAGTCTTGGAGTTCTCTACACCAAAACTTAATCATATTGCAACAATGTTTTAGAATATAAAATTTGGAAAAGAACTCGCCAAAAATTTCCAATGTTAAGTTGTTAAAGATTTGAAAAATTCATTCAAGATCGACCTCTCTTGTCGATATTGAAGTTTACAATTGAAAACATTGAAGTGTAAATGATCAAATTATTATAAACAGAGTATGTCTCTCCAACTGATTCTAATTTCATAAAAAGATAAGCTAATCAAGGTTTATATATCATAACCAGAAGGTTTCAAAAATCCCGAGCTAAGAAAATTCAACCTATGATCACATCAACTAAGGCATTGAAAAAAACCTAAAAGAGAGTAAAAATAATTATGGAGAGAGGAAAGAAGAACTCCCATAGCACAACTCTGCTTCTAGGATCCTTTATCTCTTGCTCTGCTATCTCCCGGGAGTCTCCGCTCCCAAAAAATGGTGTGTCATGGAATACAAATGAGTGTCTCCTCAATTCTGATGCTTGATATACTTTATATATCAACTATCATCTGATTCTTGTCACATTTCATTTCCAATGACTCCAAAAAGTCCTTCACTTTAGCATCGCACATGTGTGTTTTATCCTCGAAATGAATATCACACTAGTTTTTCCCTCATAACTATCTCTGGATGTGTTAGTTGGAAGCACTTGGATGTGTTTCATAATTTGATATGAACCTGTGACTCCCCATGGTGGCCAAACTCCTCGACTTGTAGCGGCTGCATGAGATCCTCAAGCGGCAGACCTCCATGCTTCAGCAAGGCGGTGCGACATCAACCAGGAACAACGACAACATAGGCTTCTCTAGATCCAGGAGCCGAAGACCTCTCCTCCTGCAAATCGCGGCAGCAAAGGAGAACTCCACAGAGGCCCTCAAGGACTCCCTTATTACAGGTGTCTCGATTTGATCATGAACAGAAGCTCCCCTTCTTAATTAGCATAGCGCAGTACTCCGGTCTTCCTCCTCGGGGGTCCTCTTGCGGTGAAAACACGGTCATTAGCGAAAAAGACTATAGTGAAGTTCATCACACTGGATCCCTCATGCGGACATTAGTGTTTGATTTCAGTTTGTGTGAAATACTAGCTTGAATTTAGGAAAATGCTTTGAGTCTGATTATTGTCCGGTATGTGGTATTACAACAGAAGAAATGCAGGGTGGAAGTACCCGTGAAAATGAAAAAAGAAGATGTGAAGGTAGAGGAAATGGTGGAAGAAAAGTGGTGAAAAAAGGTTCAAAGGGTGTGTAAAAAAATGATGAAATAATGGATGAAATGGAAAAATGATGGAAGGTTGAAGTAGTTCCAGGAAATTAGTGGCAGGAGACTATCGGTGGATGGAAAGGATTGAGTAATGAAACCGATATTGTATTAGTAGCTGAACAGGGGAGTACGGGTCACCGTTATGTGAATTAGAAGGAGAATTCACTATTAGAGAGAGAAATTGAAAGAGTCACTAGTAAGTAATGCTACTGGTGAGGTCGTCACCGTTATGTTGGGAGAGTACCAGTGAGAAAGGGAAAGGGATAAACCGGTGAGAAAAAAAAAGAAATGGTGAGGTGAGGGTATGGGGCAGTAACAGTGAGGGTCACCTACCAGTAGCAGAAAATACACGAATCACCACCACGAGAGTTAATTAAACTACAACTCATATAAAAATTAATTAAACTAATAATTAAAAGATTAAACCATTAATTTATTTAAAACAAATAAAATTTCAACAAATCTAAAAAAATACTAAAATATTAACTAATTAAATTATTCGAAATATTAAACAATACAAAATTAAAGAATGAATTTAAATAACAGAATGAAAATAATTAATTGAAATAATAAATTAAACTTCATAAAACATAATTTATTTTAAATTTTAAAAAAACAAAATTAATTAATTAAATAGCACTAATAATAAACATTATCTTATATTAGCAAAAAAACCTAAATATTTTAAAAAGATAATTATACTATTTAATTATTAATGTTAATTTATTTTAATGGATTTAAAAAAATAAAAAAAATTGAAAATTAAATTAAATTAATAACTAAATTGTATTAATGAAATTAAAATTAACTATTTCAAAAAAATAACTGAATACAGATGTACAAAAGTTAAACTAATTTTGTTATTTCACCTAAAAGAATATAATTAAATATAATTAAATTAATAAGATAAACTCGATACCTAAATAATGAGTAATGAAAAATAACAAATTTAAACACGGGAAAGTTAAACTGAAAGACAACAGCGACCCTGAACAATTTATCAGTGAGGTTGGTGTTAGAAATTAGAGTTACCAGTAGGAAAGGGTAATGATGACAAAGGTTACCGGTATAATAAAGGTCACTGTTACATCTCAAAACTAGTTACCAATAGAGAAAAAAAGAATGCGGGTCACCGTTATTCAGTAACAGTGACCTGGTTAACGCTTGTTTGAGCAAATGTAACCTCGCTATTGGTAGTGTCGCTACCGGTAGCCTAGAAAGTGGTAAATAAGTTTCTTGGATGTGTAAAAATTTAAAATTAAAAGTAAATTAATTAGAAAACTCAAGAATTACTAATAATGAAAAATTTAAATAAAATAAACAAATAAAGATTATGTAAAAAAATTGAAATTTGGTTATATTAAAAACAAAGAAATAATAAATCAATTATTTTAGGGTCCATAATTACATAAAATGTTAGAAAAAATGAATACTTGACAAATTTAATTATAAAAATACAAAAGTGAATTTATTTAATAAAAACTATAAAAATAATTAAATAAATCATTAAATTTTAAAAAAAGGATGTTGCAATCTATGTAAAAATAAGGACATGTCACCAGTGGATCTTCGAAGAGGATGCTTATTGAGCTAGAGAAAGAGCCCTCGTCAAGAAAAGTCTCGGATTTGAAATCATCTTCTTTGGGACATGATTTTTTAGTTCAATCCTTGATGAATCTTGTTGGGACCATTATGATTTTCCCAAGCATAGATTCCAGATGCCAGATGTTTCAACATACTTGGATCCAAAAATCGGATTCAGTGTCTGTGGTGATGGAGAATTCTTTCAATATGGAGGCAGACTTCAAATCCTTCCTTATGAACTATGAATCCCACAAAGATTGTGTAAGAAAATGGTTAGATAGTCAATGAATATAGTTTAATATTTGATAGAGCTTGATGAGTTTCAGGATAACATTAAATATTCTTTTGATACTGAAGATTGTAAAATCAATGATCTCACGACTAGCATTGAGGAAAATCTAACTCTTTAGTAGAATAATGAGATTCAAGAGGTAAAATATTTTAATGGAATTTTTTATTCTGTTGAACAATGTTGGAAGTGGGAAAGAGATCTTCAGATCGAGATCGAAGAGAAGCTAGTCAAACATGATGAACTAATAAAGGCTCAGGTAGAGGCTCTGAATTCTCAGGTTGACAAGATCAAATCCGTAGAGAAGCAACCAGAGGAAGACCACAAGGAGCTAAAGAAGATGAAAAACAAAGTGAAGAAATTGATACCCAGGGAGAAGGAAGGAAAATAGATCCAATCCTATCTTTTTTTGTATTTTCTTTCCTTGTACAAATTAGTCCAATCTTAATTGAATTTTGGTTTCATGTTTTTGTTTCAATGCATTTTACTAATATTTCAGGTACTATAATTTCTTTTCCATTGCCTCAAATTATTTTTGAATATCACAAAGGGGGGTAAAGGAAAAAGAATTCAATGTAAAGAAGAAATATTTCTAAGTAAGGGGGATTTTATATGAGGGGGGAGTTTTCATCACATAGATTTTTGTACACAAGATAATGAAAAATCTCATTCTGTAAATCTAGAATATGGTCCATAGTGTTCCAAAGACTAAGGGGGAGTTATTCTTATTCGTCTATGTCCATATGATAAGGGAGATATGTTTTATTTTCCATGTATAGAAAAATATTTTCTAAGTCCTTTTATTATTTTTTGTAAGGATGTTTGTGCTTTTTAAAAAGGGGGATATTGTTGAGACAATAAGGTTTTCCTTATGAATTTTCCATTACTTCATACTTTAGGGAGACTATTGAGTCAATAATATTTCCTTATGACTTTACCATTCCTTCTTGTTTTGAAAATAAGAAACACCTTATCTCAAGGAAAATATCATTTTAACCTATGTTTTACATCTATAAAGAAAATTATCCTTCCCAAAGGAAAATTATCCATATTGTGTTTTTCATTATTTATTATCTTATCTAAGTGTTAAATTTAGTGTCATGTCTAAAACCTCGGAATCATATAATACATAGATAAAGAGAATTCTATTTTCATTCTCCGATTTCTGACTCTAAATTCTTTGAATTCAGACTCCGAACTATTCAGATTTATGACTCCGAGTTCTCTGAATTTAGACTCCAAACTCTTCTGAGTTCTGACTCCTAATTCTAACGTATTCACACTCCGAACATTGTATGTTACGACTCTGAATTCTAATGAATTCAGAATCTGAACATTGTAAGTTCAGACTCTGAATTCTCATGAATTCTGACTCCGAACTTTTTAATTTTAGACTCTAAATTCTCATGAATTCTGACTTCGAACATTGTAAGTTCATACTCTGAATTCTCATTAATTCTGACTCCAAACATTGTAAGTTCTAACTCATAATTCTCATGAACTCTGACTCCAAACATTGTAAGTTTAGGATCCAAATTCTTGTGAATCTAGATTCTGAATTTCCTTGAAATTCAAAATCAAAAATTCTATAGATTTCAGGTTCCGAATTTCCTTGAAAACAGAATTTGAATATCCTTATATTATAGACTCCGAATTCATTCTTGGTTAGACTCCAATATTTTATTTTCTTACATTCTGTATATTGGTTTTTGGTTATTTAACTATATTTTCCTTACACTTGTTTCTTTTATAAATAAATTTCGCGAATTCAGTTACTAACTAACCGTTTTTTGAGTGACACGTGTACAGGTCCCTCTGAAATTCATGGAAAAATATGACCATTGGTAGAGGGAGCCGACCGTTGGTGTTGTGCCTATAAATATGAGCTCATTCGAAAAGTTCTCAACACTGTTATAAGACTCTAGAAATGTCATGCTATTGAAGTGATTTCTAGAGAGAGACTCTCATGATTTGTGCGTACTGAACGTCTTGTTCAGATTTGCTTTGTGCAACTCTGAATGTTTCTAATTACATTTGAGGGCTTCCGAGGATAGGAAGATAGAGGTGCCGACTACCTTGATGTTGGGGGCTTCCTTGTTGAGGAAGACAGAGGTGCTAACTACCTTGAAGTTTAGGGTGTGCGGGGATAGAAAGACAGACTCTGATCTTCGTATTGAGGGCTTACCCTAGTGTGGGTAAAATAGACTTTCTTGAAAGTATAAATCAAGGGACCTTTATTATAGGTTGTTAGATACCATTCTATTTGGGTTAAAAGACTTACTACTTGTTACTTGTTTGATTCATGTTTTTCGATGCATTTTATTTGTTTAGGAAAGTATAACTATCTAATAATTCATTATAATTGTAATCTGATTTAGTGAGATTCTATTCGCTTTAATGTTGAATCATTATCATTGTAAACATTCATAAAGTTTCATTTTCTGGAACCTTCTTTCCAGATTCGCATTCTCATAATCATATTTATGTAATCAAGAAAGTGTGTAGAACTATAGGTTTTGTGAATTCCCTTGTTTAACCTTGTTAAACAATAGAAAGGTTTCTAAACATCATTAAAAGTTCCAAAGGAAATTTTAAATGTATACAATTCACCCCTGTTGTATATAGAGCATCATTAGATACTTTATTCAGTATCTCTATTATTTAGATTTTACATTTGGTATTATAGAGTTTATCATATTTACATACCATCTCAATAGATATGATAATTATTCAAACTACACTTCCACACACCTTCAACTAATGGATACGAACACACTGTTTCGGTGGATGGAAAACTATTATCTCATGAAATGATGATTGTTTAAATACCTCATACAACCTCTTGTGGTGGCCATTAAGATGAAACTGTATTTACAAGTGATATATATTATATTTATATTGTCTATATAATAGTGAAATTTTAATTTAAATCATACCTTTTTGGTTTTCATAATGGGTAAATATGATAATTTCATTTTAGGAAATGCGGACTATAGCCCCATCAAAGTGATATTACTCGTTCATACCACACATGGAAAACATAAAGGATGGAGTTAATGAAATTATAAATAATATTATTTTAGAATTATTATATCACTATTTATTAATATGTTTACATTCCATTAAATACTAAATATAAATTAATGTATTGTTCATTCGTACTTACGACATACGGTCTCCATGAATGGTGAATTTCATTTCTTATCTCCAAATGTTATGTAATATTATAAATAAATAAATAAATAAATGTATATATATACTGGATATATATTATATATATGACATCTAAATCATGAATATCATTCTGGTGATAATGGACTTTTTACCATGTGGATAACATGTAAATATAAGATGTTCATTTTTGAACCTAGTACCAAATATCAATAAAACGACCGTTATTAATTTAAATGATTACATAATGTTTACAACATTGTAGTTAGATATATAAAAGGAATAATAAACATAAAAAAGTTTATTAAGCAAGTAGAAATTTACTTTATTTTATTATTTAAGAGATTAAATAACAATCGAGTTAGGTCAGACACGAGGTAAGGGACTTTGACTGAATCTCCTTTCATTGAGGCATCCTTTCATTTATACATGACGTTATTTTATACTGGGTATAAACCCCTATGGATTTTAATTTAATTTAAAGGTAATGTTTTCTCTACAAATCATTTTACTTGATTACAAAAATAATGTTTTTTTTAACTTATGGGGTGAGAATGACCTTTTCATCGCTGCGAGCATTAGTTGATATTTGGCTTATTTAACAAGCCATAATTTTTTTAAAAGAAAAATAAATACCATATACTCTTTTTACATATTTTGGTATGGAAAATAGTTTTGATAATGGATTTATTATATAAATATCTTGAAATGATATATTGAAATTTCAATTTGGGAATGTTATCTTTCCTTTTTTTCTTATTTTATGTGTAATGATTATGTTACAGTTAATGGTCATTTTTTACATATATGTGTGGTTCCATGATAAACCATGGGAGTGTAAGCTCGAGATAGCTCCTCAATGAATTGTTCAATGTGACAGAGACAAATTTGAATGTTTCTCCTAAGAGATTTAGGGGATATACAATGATGGGTATTCCCAATATAACTCCCTACATAGCTGTGAAAGCTAGAATGTTTTTAAGTTATAGATTCCACATGTTACCATTAAGGTTTATGTTTTCTATGTGTTATTCAAAAATATTATGATTTCATGATGTATGTTAAAAGGATTATATTGTTATGGACTAATGTTTTCATTCATTATTTTATAACCTTAACTGAGCTTTTTATGCTCATTCGTAGTTTAGAAATTTTTTTCCTACGAGGTAAAGAATAATAGGGTCAAGGATGAGATCAAGGAAAAGCCATGCGGTCTAAAACATAGAACAAGACATGACGCTTTTTTTCAATAGTTTTTATTTTATGAAAAAATGGATAATAAGTATAAGTGTCTACTTAGTAATTTTGGGATGTAATGTAATAGTTATGGCCTAATTCTATAAATCTGTAAACATGAAATGATCTTAAATGTGAATTATTCATTTAATTCAAGATTATGTAATGTTTTAATGTTGGGTCCTTATACTCCATATCTATTATATATGAATATTTATATTTCTTAACTATGAAACATCATCATACATAACTCTAAAACTTCATAGGAATCATCATTGGAAACTCTATATGAAAAGTTACATGAAACACTATAGGAAACATCTGAGGATACTATACAGTAAACTCATTAGGAAACAACGTATGAATCTCCATAGTAAAAAAACATAGGATAATACTTAGAAAACACTTTAGGGAACATCTTCTTCATACTAATTGAATGTTACTATACTTTTTAAAATGATGAAAATATATCAATTATTATCATCATGTGGAAAACTTTGTAACAAAGAAGTGATCATTTTTAGGGAATTAAAAAATCTCAAGAGTCATGTTTTTTATCCACTGGATAATTGTTGTAATCATGGAGAAATAATTTTCATTACGGATAGTAGATGAATATAATATCAAGATTTTCAATTTTATAAAAATCTAGTTTTTTGGGAACTCTTTTATGATAAAGGGTCATTAAATCTCTTACAGGATGTTATTTTGTTATATATTTTAAAAATCCAAAACCATGATGGGTTGAGTTTGTTAACAATTCATGAATATTTTTAGTGGCCTATATACCCTAAAAAATGGGTCTTACAATTTTAATTTTATTCAATTCTGTGATACTTGTTTAAAAAATTGTTCATTCAATTAATGATTTTGAATGATTTTTGTAAAATTATTTTTTTGGATTCAAATAGATTGAAAATGTTTTTATCAATACTAAAAAAATATGAATTATAAATCAAAATTCTCACTTGGAAATAAATAAATTCATATAAATATAAATATTTTATTTTTATTGTTTGATTATTATAAAAAATTTTATATTTTCAAATAGGGTTTCTTTAGTGTTCTATGATTTCTCTATCAGGTGTACTATTTTTATATTAGGTGTATTGTTCCCTTATGCAGTGTATTATTCCAATGTATAATAGTTTTCATGTCTTCCTATCATACCTTCATTACTGGAATTTTGTATAACAGAACTTCATAAATTATTTCATAAAAATTTTCACCTCCAAAATTTGAATCTTCACAACATAAAATTTTTACAGTGAATCTTTATATCTATATAAATAAATCTTTGTGTAGTGTATCTTAATAGAATCATATCCCAATTATTGTATAATGGAACATCAAAAAATCCTAATTTTTTTACTTAAAAACTCATAATTTATATAGAGAAACTTCATAACATCTTTAAAATATCTCTATAAATCACAAATTCATACCATAATTACCCATACATTGTACAAATATTTCATATCATCATAACAAAAAAATATGTACAATGTGTCATCCAAACTTATAAACCAAATTTTTTAAATGAATCATTGTAACATAATAATATAAACATAGTAAAATAATAACTTTTTATAATCATGTAACAATAATTATATAATAGAAAATCCATTACATCATAACTTAAAATTATTACAACTT
This sequence comes from Viscum album, assembly GCA_963277665.1. NCBI lineage: Eukaryota > Viridiplantae > Streptophyta > Magnoliopsida > Santalales > Viscaceae > Viscum > Viscum album. Next base: position 360,464,724 of record OY728150.1, read on the forward strand.
TAACTTTTAATCATGAATTTTATAACTCAGAATTTTTTTAACCAATAAACTACTTTTATTGACAAGGTAGCATTATTACAATAGTTCTAGGGATGGGATTTTACAAAATTTCCTTTGAAGGTGAGGTATTAAGTCATTAGGTAGTAACAATGAATGTCTGAAAATCACACAACATACCCAATTTGTTTCAGGTCTATATGAAAATTGTTTAGTTCCAAAAAATATTACTGATGATGTAATTAATATATGAGTGGGAATCCAATAATTTGATCCATTGTGAATTTATCATCCATGATAAATGGATATTACCAGTTCTAAAAAATTTCACTACAGTAGTGGATTCACATTCAAACTATAGTTTTTTCGATCTTCATTGTCATGCCATGTCAACTAATTTGATCTACAAAAGAAATCCACCTCAATAGATGATGTCGATCCACATGAACCAAACAAGAAACCCATGATTCACCGATTGTGATATCTAAAAACTGTAGAAGAATCCCATAGGACTGAGATTCCCTATTGAAGCACAAAAATTATTGCATTAGATCCATATAATGAAAGGTTATCTCCATATGAAATTTGATATTCCTATTGGAGGATAATAATTACATAAAATTTGCAAATGCATTAGGAAAAAAATCCATGATTCAACTTATTACACTAATAATTTTAGTTATCATTGGAAACCTGGATAGCCACCATAATATTTTTATGCTAGATCACATGTCGAGTGATGGTTTCCCAAAAATGATCTTATTCCTACTACACCAGATGATGTTCAATCACTTAAAAATTCCAAATTTGAATAGATTCATAATTTTTATAAGTGCATATTCTATTGGTAGAATCATTCAATTTGAGTCATTATAATACTATTTTAAACCTTTCCACATAGAAAATTTTCATATGATTTTGGGTGAGATTTACTTTTTTAAGAAAATCTAGTAGATAATTTTTTTTATTCTTCTCAATCTTACAAAATCATTTCTTTGTCTCCATCTAGAATAATCATTCTAGAATACTGATTCTGGAAATCATATGTTCCAAACACATCTTCCTTGTTAAAAATACTCCCATAATAATGAATACTTTTATTAATCCTTATGTAAGGAACATTAAGTATTAGAATACCATTGATATACTAAATTACTTATATCTCTTCTATAAACAACCCAGTGGTTCTTTAATAATAAATACATGGTGTTTTCACCATATAATGTTACTTAATTCAAGTTATAATCTACTGATCTAATTACCTCTAGAACACCATAAAAAATCCTCCACCATTCGTTACTCCAAATTTAAATTTCTCTGAACTCTAAAAATTCATCCATATTAACTCGAAATAACCATATTTCATAAAATTAAAAAAATCATAATTCTCAATTATGTAACCTCATCTTTATTATCTATAAAATATTTTATTTATTAACTCTTAAACATAATTATTATTAGCAATAAAACTTCATATTTCTTATATATGAATATTTAACTCAATTATATTTCAAACTCTATCATTCATAACATCGAATCTTCATCTTCTGTAACTCTAAAAAATAATATTTATTATCATTGTAACCCTATATTTTTAATCTATAAAGCTCTATATTTATTAACACTAAAAAATAAATGTCGTTAACTCTAAAACTCAATTGGAAATCTCATAGGAAATTCCAAAGTAAAGGATGAAGGAGTATCCCTAAGAAACTCTTTTGGAAATACTATTGGAATAACCATTAGAAACATCTTCGGAATCTCTATAGTTACATCTATTTGAAGCATCAATGAAATAATCTTCACCACACTCATTAAATTATCATTATCTCTTGTTATGAAATAACATTATTCAATCATCATCACCCATTATACACATCAGCATAATATTTTTTTATTTTGATGGAATGATACAATTGTACCCATTGTGTATTTTTATGGGCTTGGAATTTTATTTTACGCATGGAAATATAATTTTCATATCTCAAATAATATTAATGTGATAATTTATTTTATATTTTATTTCAAAAAATTAGTTTTCATTGAATTCATGTATGTAAAATAGTAATATAATCTCTTATCATAATTCATTAATTATATCAATGAAAAACAAAAAAACCATTAAGAGTTCATATATAAATATATTTATTCATTATTTTAGTTGTGGATTGTGACTAAACACTATTTTTTTACATTGATTCCATTTTGTGAGATGGGAATTGAAAATATTTATACACCAATACATGATTTTGAATGTTTTTTTTCAATTACTTTTTGGAAGGAAATTGATTCAAATTATTTATTATTTATTACTTTAATATATGAAAATATAAAAGGGTATGATCACTATTAAAATAATATTGTAATTTGTATATAGATTGTTATTTTTAGGCCTTATTTTATCTATTTATAAATGAATTATATATTATTCTACAATTTCAATGTCTAGTATAATCTTCCACTATCAGGTGCATTGTTCCTCTATTCTGTTTACTTTTACTATCTCTATTAGTCTTAACATAATGAATTCATAGCATCATTAAATTAAATTTGCATAATGATATATTTTATCTTAATATCACTATCACTTTACAGGTCAACTTCTAAACATCTCAATGAATAAATTGTAATAGAAAATGTCGAATCATCATAACTAAAAATTTATACACAACAACTTAATTAAATCATAATAAAATATTTGTAATGTAAAAATTCATAACATCATAAGTCAGGATTTGTATAGCTATAACTTCATAACATCCAAATTAAATAATTGTACAACTACAACATTTTCACTACATAACCAATTCCTTATACAAAGAAAAGTAACTAAAATATATCTCAAACATTGTATATAATATTGTGGTAACTTTATAACTAAAATTTATTACAAAAAATCATAACATTATAATTAAATATTTATGCAGTTATAACCTCATAACTCATACATTGTATACATGATTTTTTATGACACTTATAAGTCAAGAATTATTTTGGTAGAACATCATCTAATAGAAACATTCCTTTAACCATTGTCAGATATAATTTATTAATAATATATTCCACAAAATCATTATTATGAATCTCCATTTTAAAAAAATTATTAAGATTTTCCTTTCCAAAACCATTTGCATGATCATCCCTCTTATAAAATCACAATATTCCCCAAATCCCAAATACATCATTTTGGAAAACGCATTTCTGAAATATTATGTTTCTCACACATCTTCTAGGTTAAAAATTATATAGAATTGTCAATAAATTTAATAATAATGATAAAAAACCCCATGCTGATTTGAAAATTATGGACCAACAAAATCATGTCTATGTCTTCATAAATTTAGTGGCTTGTTCTATATAAATCTATGATGTTCCCACATCAAAATATTCAAACATAAAAAGTATGAACTATTGATATAATATTATAAAAAAATATAATAATAACTCTATTATTACATACTCCAAAAATTTATATTTTATAAAAATGAAACCCTATCATTTGTAACTTGGAATTTCTATATATCATTTCTCTAAAACGCCTTCTATCTCATCTGTGAAACACAATAATTATTATCTCTAAAATTATATCATTTTTAACACTAGAACATCATATTCCATAGCATTAAAACTTCATATTTCAAATATTTAACAATCCATAATATTTTCTATTAAAACAAATCCATCGTAACTCCAAAATAACATCATCCTTATCTCTAAAACATAAAATTTCTTATCTCTAAATGTGTATCATTTTTATCTATAAAACACTATCTTCTTTAACTATAAAAATTAATCTTATTAAAATCAAAAACTATATAGGAAACATTATATGATTATCCAAGTGATACATCATATAAAACTCCATATGAATTTCCATATCAAATACCTTAATTTTAATTATAATAAACACAAAAAAAGACATCACAATAAACTCCATAAGAAACTATTTTGGAGACTCCGTTGAAAAAATTTTCTACCTAAAATTTAACTTTTCATAATCTACTAATAATAATGGAAATAAATCAATATTTATAATCTAATGGGAACATTAGTACTATAAATGATAACTTTTGAAGTTAATTGAATGATGGTACAAAAGTCATATTTCTAAAGGCAAGCATTGTATGTGGTAGACATTGAGATAGACTAGTCATTAATCATGATATTCTAATATGATAAGTAATTTTTACATTTTACAACAAATAATGAGTTCTTTGGAGTTCACATATGATAAAGGGTCAAATATTCTCTTATAGGATTTCATTCTATTATATCATTCAATGTTCTAGAATGATGATGGGATGAGATAGTAAAATTTTCGTGAATTATTTTAGTTTTCAATAGAGATTAAATAAATCTACCTAGATTTAAATTGATTCAATTAGGTGATAATGGGATTGATAGTATTTCAATCCATACATGATTTGGATTATTTTTCTTCATATTTTAAGAGAAATTAATTTAATGTTGTTAATCATTATCACTAAAAAATCGATTTATAAAAGTAAGGGATCACTAGGTACATAATAAAGTCAGTGAGATATAGATTTTAATTTAATGTTTTAAGTTTTGTAATCTATTTTATATATTTAGTTAAGATTTATATATCATTATCTGACTTCTATATCAGGTTCAATGTTCCTCTATCTAGTGTACTATTATTATTTCCAATGTAATGTTATTATTCCCATTAGTCTTGACACAATGACATCATAACATTATAAATAGGTCTTTGTATAGTCACACTTTATAACATCATAACATATATATTTGATATACCAAATTCAAAACTCAATATTTGTACAAATATACGACATTGCTTCATAACTCTATCCTTGTATTTCATAACATCATACCTCATAACTCAATAAATTTATAGTGAAAGATCTTATCTTATTAACTCATATATTTTACTATTGTATCTTCAAAACAACATATCTCAATATTTTTAACGAAGTAATTTTATAACATCATATTCCATTCTTTTGTAGAGATACAATATTATGTCATGAACATTGAAACTCAATATTTGTATATGTGAAATTGCATTAGGGATATTCATTCTGGTAACACGGGTCTATAACATCATACTAACCCATTCAATCTTGTAATATTTCATAATATTATATATGTATTAAATGCTAAAAATATTATCCATTAAATGCTCATTCTTTTGTTTTTCAGTCCAACAAAATCAAGAATACCCCTATTTCTAGATAAATAATTCCCCAAAAATTATTCTCAAAATCATATGTTTCTCACATATATTATTTCTTAAAAACTCATATATAATCTTGAATACATTGAGTTATTAGTATGTAAGAAAAATATATGATAAATAAATAATTAAATTTATTAATTACATCCACCATTTCCATCATCTATCATGTAGGACTCTCAAAATAAATATATGGTGTTAAATATTTCTAATTGTACTTTTCCCAAAGTACAAAATCCTGATATAATAACTTTTAGAACACCTTATGAAAGAAACTTTTTCTACTCGTAATATCTATATTTTATAACTCGAAAACATTATATTTCATAACATAGAATCTTTGAATTTAATAACTTTCATGAATTATATTTTCTATAATTGTAACTCTCTATTTCTTATCACTAAAACATTGTATTTTTTACCTCTGAATTGTTATCATCAATAACTATGAAAATTATGTTTTTCTTATATATTAGTCACAACCATTCTCTTATCAATCATTTTTAACTACCAAATATCATCTTTCATAAATCAATAAATCCAACTTTTTCATCTCTGAATCTCTATATTTCTTATCACTAAAACTATACAATTATTTTCATTAAATCATGATTTTATTTATCTATGAACATAATAGGAAACATAGTATAAAATTATATAAGAATCATTATAATAAACACCATAGGAAACTCCATTGGAAATTACATAGAAAAATCCATACGAGACATAATAGGAAACTACATTTGAATGTCCATTCAGAACTCTAATTAAATCATCTTCATGATAATAATTAAAATTTCACAATATATTAAAAACCAAGACAAAATTTCATAATCATCATCCAATTGACCAATTACTATTAAAAGACTTATATTTTTAGAGTATTATAAAATTGTGTCATAGTATTATTTTTAAAGGTATGGGATTTCAGTGGTAGGAATGGAGTTTGAAGGGTCATGATTGGAAACATTATAATAAGATATGCAATTTGTCCATTTTAAAACAAATTTTTAGATTAATGGGACTTCATGTATTATAATGGGTAATAGAATCATTTATATGATGTTATGTTATTATAACTTTTAATAATACACCACCATTATGGGTGGAGAAAGACAATTATTCTTGTGTTATTTTAGGGGAGGATAGATACAAAATACTTATTCTTATATATTAAATTTCATTCCAATTTGTGGGATTCATTTTGAAATAATTGGATCCAGATTCATGATTAAGAATATTTTTTTTGAAAATTTATTTTTATTGGAAAGAGATTGATTGAAATTATTTATTCATTATTTCTTAAAATAATTTTATAATATCAAATAGGTGAACTTAAAAAAAATGTAGATATAGATTATATTTATATGTTTTGAGTAATATAACCAAATTTATCTACTCTAATATGAATTTAATATAATTATATGAATTCTATATCTGGTGTATTGTTCTACTATTTTTTGAACTATTCTACTTACTAGTATATTTTTATTTTATTCTGTAAGATTAACATAATTAATTCATAACATCATAACTTGGATTTTTTGAAATTAATCATTGTAACTTCATAACTCAATAATTGAAGAGACTAACTTCAAAACATTATAACACAAACTTTTTATAGCGCTAATTCTCAACATTATTACTTTACCAATGCATAGTAAAACCACATAAATTCATAACTAAAAAATTATAAATTACAAAATAAAAACATCATAACTAATTATTTTTATATCATAATCTTCATAGCATATTCACTCAAACATTTTATAGTAAAAACGTTATAACTCGATAAAAAAACTCTATTACAACCAAAATCATATAACATTATCATTTTATTGTGTATAATTATAATATCATAAATAAAAATGTATATATAGAATCATCATAATTTAATATCTCTAAAATTTTACAAATGCATCTTCAAAACATAATAACTCATTCTTTTTATTGATACAACATGAAAACATGAAATTTGTTACTCAAGTGTTATAAATTTGTATATTTTTATAGTAGAATAAATATGTTAACCATTAACTAGAATACTTTATTAATAATCTCCATCCTCTAAAATTTCATAAGATTCTAAATAAAAAAATAATTATTAATATTATTCTTCGGAAACACCTTCATACGCCTCTCTGTATGGTAGCATCACAACATTCACCCCATCTAGAAATATCATTCCAAAAAATCTATTTATAAATGTTTTGTTTCTAAAAAATCTTCAATCTCAAAAATAATTCTACAATCATGAATTATTTGACTAACCATGATGTAAAAATCATAGAGGTTTAGAAAATATTTGGCATTCTTAATTACTTCAATATCTTCTTACATAAATCCAAAAGACCTTCGAATATATATCTATGGTGTTCCCTCTTCCAAATATTCCTCATTATGATGTATGAAAAAAATATAATTACTTCTAGAACACCGTATAGAAAATCTTCTTTCATTACCAAAAATCTAAAATATTCTTAATTATTAATCAATATACTTATCAATACTAAATATCCAGTTTTCATAACATTGATTCATTATATATCAAATCTTTGAAACTAAATTTATCTTTTCTCTAAATCTCTATCTTCCCTAACTATAAAACATCATATACAAAAAAATTGAAACATTATCTTTCTTTTTGTAGAAAATATATCATACTTATCTCTAGAACTTTATCTTTCCTATAACTATGGATTCATAATACATAACTCTAAAACATCATATTTTTTATCTTTTAGAATCTATGTTTGTTATCATAGAAATGTTACCTTTATTAATAATATAAATTCATCTTTAGTTTTTTTTAATATCTATTGGAATCATTATATGGAACTCCACGTGATAAATTCGAAGAAAAATTATATGAAACACTGACGAAAACATCTTAATAGGATCTAAAATAAATCAATAAAATCATTATAGGAAAATCATTGGAAAAATATATAGAATAAATAATAAATTTAGTCATTAACATTTTATAATAAATTAATAATAAAAATTGTACTTTAGTCATCATCATCTGGTGGGCACCTCAATATCAAGATCTTTATCTTGTTTAGGGGACATGTAAACAATACTAGAGTCCAATTTTCATAGGAATGGGTTTTATTTGGTCTTCTTGGGGGACATAATGGCTGAAAATTTAAACATAATAATACGATAAATAAGTTTTCCATTTCATAACAAAAAATGACTTCTCCACGATTTCATGTATGATAAAGGGTCAAATAAACTGTTATAGGATGTCATCTTTTTATAACATTTAATAATCAATAGTTGTGATTGGTTTATATAGTCAACTATTAATGAATTTTGTTAGAAGTGGATAATGACTAAATACTCATGTTTAGTGTTTAAAATTGATTCCATTATATGAGATTCATTTTGGAAAAAAATACACTCCATTATATTAATATTTTTAGATGTAAATATAATTAAATTATCTATTTATTATCACTACAAAAAATAGAATTATAAATATATAGGATAATTAGGAACTATATAAATTAACATAGATATGTTTTTTTAAATTTTTGTTATTATTTAAAGTTGTTATTTTCTCTACTAAGAAATGATTTCAATATAGTTATTTTATTTTTCTATCTAGTATACTATTCCTTTTTCTTGTGTATTTTTTCTCTATTTGGTGTAATGATTCTCTATTCAGTTGTGTTCACTTCATGAATTCATTAATTTATAATGCATAAATTTTACCATTATAATTTATTACATTTTGACTAAATTATTTTATATACCAATATTTTATCTTCCTAATTTATTAATTTTACAATATAATTTAATAACTTTGTTAAATAAAATATATATATTGGGACTTCTATAAATCATAATTATATCATTTTACCTTGTAACTCTGTTACATTAATTTTCAAATTCACAAAATCTCCAACTTCATAACTTCATAACTCATAGTTTTTATAGCTAAAACTTCATAACTTCGTTTCTCAATATTTTTAGAACATCAATGTTATAACCTTATATTTTTTAATAAATATTTATACAAGGTAATCATATTCTAGTAGAATAATTCCTTTTACCTCAGTCAGGTATAATTTCTTAGGCTTCTATATCCGGTAATATTTCATTATCTTCTCCTTCATATTCACAATAATAATATTTTCATTTACAATAACATCACAACGTTAACTCTGTCCTAAAAAGTCGCCCAAAAAAATCTAGTTTTGAAATTCTTTTCTCTCTTGAATTCTTATTCTTTTAAAATCAATTATAATCATTATTACAGTGAATGATCATGGTATATAAAACATTATGGATCATTATATAATCTATTTACATACTTCCTTGTCTTTCTTTATCCTTCCAGGGGCCCGTGAATATACAAATATGTTGGATCCACTTTATATCTTTCCATCTATTAGAGTATAAAGTTCTAAAATAATAACTCATGAACCACCATATGATAAATAAAATCATTCATTATTCTAAATATCCACAATTCATAACCCTTCAATATAATCTTTCTTAAAACATAATCTCTATATAATATAACTCTAAAACATACTCATTCTATTTTCAATAACACCATCATTCTTGTCAATAAAACACTATATTTTTTAATTATCATCCACAATCATACTTAATATTGAAATAAATCAATCTTATCAATGAATCATGGTCATTCATATCGCTAAAACACTATCATTAATAAATCTAAAACATAATCTTCTGTAGCTCTAAAATATCCTATTTATTATATTCAAAACTCCATATATATTATAATTGAAATTCAATAATTCATAACTATAAAGAAGAATCCTTCTGAACTATGAAACATGATTTAACTCTCATTAGAAACTATATATTAAACATCATATGGAGCTCTATATGAATCTCTATATGAAACTCCTTATAAAATAACATAGAAAACTCCATGGGAAACATCACATGAAATTCCCATATAAGCTCCTTATAAAACTACTTAAGATAATTCTACAGCTCATTATCTTTTCTTAATATATTGCATAAAATTTCAATAATTCTACCATCATAATCCATTAGGATCAACAAAAAAAATAAGCTACATTGTTTATGGATATATAAAACTTTACCAAACACTTGATTTTGTAGACTTGGGGTTTTAATGGTTGGAATGAACATAGAATGGTCAAGAATCAAAACATACTAACATGATATTTCTTTTTTTCACTTTATAAAAAAATTAGTTTCTTTGGTGTTTATGTATCATAAGGGTTAGATAATTTCTTATAGGATTTTATATTTTTTATATTATATATTAATAAAAACCATAATGGGTTATAAAAGGAAACTATTCATGAATTATTTTAGTGGGGGATATAGAATAAATTATTCAACATATATTTTAATATTTATTTTGTAATATGATATTGGTTTTGAAATTACTTTCACTTAATTCATGATATTGAATTTTTTTTCAATTATTTTATTTAATGTAAATTGATTGTAGTTTTTATTCAATATTATATAAACAATATGAATTATAAAAGGGTTGATCTCATGTATATTAAAAAAAATTTAGTATATAACTTAATTTTATGTTATTGGGATCTAGAAACTATTTTATGTACTCAGATATAATTTCAAAATAGTTTCATAATTTCATAAATTAACCATTATATAGTTAAACATTATAAATTAATTACATAAACATTTAAAAGTGAAACATCATAACATTATATCCCAATATTTTTGTAACACAACATTATAAATTCATAACTCATGGTTTGTATATAATGAAAATTATAACTTCCTATCTCAAATATTTTATAGATGCACTATTTTATCTTCATAACTCACACTGTGTACAATTATACCATTATATCGTGAACTTGTCAACTAATGCTTTATAGAGTTATAAATTTGTATGTTGTAATTGTTATTTTAACCTCAATATGGTATAATTTATTTAGATTTTCCATCCTATAAACATATTAAGACTCTCTATATGGTAAAATATCTTCTTCTTCATAGTATAAATCAAATTATTATTATTTTTTATCAAGTAACATCACAACACTCACTCTTTCTAAAAAACCTGAAAATTAATTCTAAAAATGATAGGTTTTTTTTATGAATTTTCATTCCTAAATTCTCATATACATTTATGAATACTAGTGATTAATCAAGACGATAGAAACAAAAAAGGATTAAGAAATGGTCAACTGACATAATTATATATCTCTCACCCTTTATCTATTTAGTTTGCCTTTAAATATACATCTATATTGTTCCCCAATTAAAATATTCATTCATCTAAAGTGTAAACTTCTGTTATAATTACTTATGTAACCCCAAAGGAAAAACACCTTATTTCAATTCTCCAAAACTGCATCATTCAGAATTATAAATATTCATATTTCATAACTCTAAAACAGCATATTTAAAATCTATGGAAAATCATCTTTAATTTCCTTGAAACTTTATGATTTAAAAATAAAAAATAATATCTTCCATAAATTTATAACAACACATTACTTATCTTTAAACTCTATATTTATTGTCAAATAAATTTAATATCATTTTAATCTTAATATTCATCATCATTATCTTTGAATCATAATTTTTCTTTTCACAAATTATAAATCAATAATATTATAGATACCAAATCATTCTTCACACCGAATAATTATCTTTCATAAATCTGAATCATTATTTCAAATATCATATAAATCTCAAAAATAAACCTCTTTGGAAAATATATAATATAATATACAATAATATCCTAAGGATACACTACATTAAACTGTATTGGAAGCATCACAGGGAACCCGATTGTATAATCGTTAAAAATATCATTATAAAAGTCCATAGTAAATATTATTCAACAAACTTATTAAATTATAATAATATATTTACCAAAAATGTAATACTCACATAATCATTCAATGTGACAATTAGTAACATGGATGTTATATTATTTACAGAATTATAAAATAGTTCATATTCTTTCTTCAGTGTTATTAAAAAGTATACAGTTTGTATTTATTTTTGATATGTCACGTATGTTTTTTAGGGAAATATAATTAATGAAATTGGGTAAACTTGTAATAAGAGTTGTTTCTATGTTTATAGAAAAATTATTAATATATATTATGCATTTAATATTATCATGTTCTAAATTTCATGATTTTATTCATGAATCCTCATGAGTTTTTACAACGAATGAAAAATTTACATTCAAAAAATTCTGGATATCTGGATGTAAAAAGTAAAATGTTTGATGTAAAATGGTAAATATTGAAGACTATGTAATAATATAATTATGCTATTAGTCATAGACAAATAATTTGTGGAATACAAAGTTAGAAGATTTAGATATAAAGAGAATAATGTATAGTTTTTCGATTATATAAAGTGTTAGTTTCAAGGTAGAGAAACAATACCCTATTTGTAGTGGTATGATTATATTTGTATAGATATTAAGGTTATAATGTAATAAATTTACCAATATTATAAAGTTTGAAGTTAATATGATTGTACAATGTCTATGTTAAAGTGCTGAAAATTTTACCAGATGGAAGATCACTTTTCAATGCTATAAATTTTATGAATACTATGTAGATCACAATATAGATAAATCTAATCAGTTTAAAAGGATAAATGTTCATTTGATATTTAATTTAACACTTCATTTTTTGGTGTGTTTATATTTTATCAGATAGTGAAATAATATGTTTCTCTAGAAAGATAAGACAACTAAAATGTTCATGGTGGAGTCAAGTTGTAATGGATATAGAAATATGTTGTCTTATTATATGGAAAGTAATGTGATTATTTCTAAATGGTGAAAAATGATGATTAATATAGTGTAAAAATACATAATCCTAAAATTATAATCGAATTTACCAGAACCAGATTTTTAAATATTATGATATTTCAGACACATATATATCGGATTTCATCAAATATAGAATTATGTATACATCAAAAATATATATGCTAAGGCCATTGGGGAAATGATTAAAAATGAATTCAACTTACAAAAAAAATACTTGTGGTCCAATTGGATGAAAAATACATAAATTGAACCTCATAGTATCCATGATATATATGGGATCATACAATGAATAATCAAAAATTTCAGCCTAAAATATCATACAAAAAAAATAGATTTTAAAAGTCCATAAAAATAGTTTAGCGACATTATCAAGGTGATAATTCTGATATTTTATTTCAATTATATAAATAAATCCCATGTTGGAGGGATTTTGAAGAGTAAATTAACATTTTTCTTGAAGTAACACTTTTAATTTATTATTGACATAAAATTTCCATGATACTCAAAGGATGTAAAATGAAATGGAGTTTGTTAACAAAATTCATTGATTGAATTGGGATATACCTTTCATTTTTATAATTATTTTTTATGTGGAGTTCCTATATAAAAAGGGGTTATGTAACATTATGAATTGATAATATTTATACATTTGACGGGGTGTAAGTGTTGAATGTTTTATTGAATGAGATTCCCATCCAGTATCATTTTGGTTGAGGAAGCGAAGAATCTGAACAAAATTCATTATAAGAAGATGATGAGCAATGTGAACTTCCAGTAGAGTTCCTACTTTGTTAAATAAGAGAGTATCAGATAGAATTTATCCGGAAATAGATGTAATTGAAGGGTCACTAAATGTAAACAGAGTATTAGATCGATGAATATTTGGCATAGGTTCATCAAGCTGAGAATCACTAGATAGAATATATCAAATAATTTCAAAGGGATAAGAATTACTAAATGGAGGTTAAATATTCAAAGTAAACCAAACTGAGGAGATGAAATTAGATGGGACATACATGACATAAATGTTTCTATGAATTATTTCCAGATATAGTTATGAAAATATGATGATGTTGGTTTATCCATGTCTTTTTATTATTGGGATGATTTTTCAAGACCAACTAGTTCTTAAGAGAATATCTTATGATCATGAGTAATATTTCACCTAGGTTAACGTTCCCCAACATGATTTTGGATAATAAAAATATAAATAATGAGATGGATCTAATATTGGAACATAAAAAAACTATGTTTGTTCTTATATCATGGGGGTATAATTAATTTCTAAAAGGGTTTCAAGCTATGGTGTATAACATGTTGGGAATGAAATAGATACAAGAATGATAGTTGAGGGATATAACTAACTATGATAGAATTTCTCATTATTGGGGTGCAGTACTAGGTTTGGCTAGAATAATGAATAATAGGGTGTATAACTAGCTGATGTATGTGCCTTCATAATTTTGAATAATGTTAGTTACAAAATCAGTGCTTCAGAGGATAACCAAAATAGAGAGGACTATATTGTTTCCCCAAACCATGTAAATATCATTTTTATCAGTGTTTATATTTAAATAATGTGAGGTTTTTTAGAGGAATAACTTTTTGTATATCATATCCATAAAAAGATCTAGTGTTTTCCTCTAAGATAATAATTTATAATTGATTGTGAACCTTAATACAATCCCTACAACACGTAATGATAACACACTATTCTGGGAACATTGATTGGTATCAGAGGGTAGGTTCCCTCTACAAGATAGAACTATCAGTAAAGCATACATAATATATATTAAGTAAATGTAAGTTTTTATTGTATTCAGTTATTAGAACTATTATAATAGGGTAAATAAGATGTTACCCTATCTTCTACCTCTTACCATATATGTAATAGGTTCTTCAATAATAGGATTTTCTATCAACAATGATTTTATATGATCGCTACAAACAATATTAATTTATAATTTGATGAATAATATCATAAAAATTGAAAGCTCTATCTATTATTTTTTTAATAAATATTTATAGTATTTTTAACTACCAATGATATGTTAGTTAATTTGAGAGATATTCATGAATTAAATGGTAATATTAAATTGGATAATTTATAAAGAAATAGAACTATTATTTAAGTTATTAAGATGGACTACAAAACAATTATTGATTAATACATTATAATATTTAATGAGATTCTCAAAAATATAATAGGTATCGATGACAATTTGGAAGATTATATTAAGGTTATGAAACTAAAGACAAATTTTTTTGGCTGACTTGATGCGAAGGTGGAAACATTAATCAATTGAGAAGATTTATCTCTTGATGAACGTTAGAATATTATTATAGAATTTTAGATGAGAAAATATACATTATTTGATAATATGTATATGGAGAAAATATATGTTTAAGCATTATTAAAAGTGAATTTTAGAGATGATGAAATATAAGAATAATTGAAATGTTAAAACGATAAAGAGGATGAAGAGGACATCAGAACAATAATTTCAATAAATTAGATGATTTAAAAAAAGAAAAATTGGAAAGGAAATAATAATAAATATTTGAAATTATGTAAGTCTAATTTTATTGTTTAGTGTGTAGCAATATATCTTAATATTAACCTTAATTATTTTGAGTTAGACGAAAAAGATAAGATGTCCCATGAAAAACACTATGAATTATAAGAAACTTTTTCATAGAAAGAAGAATATACTTTTGAGGGTAATAAGAGAGAATTTTGATTCTTCATCCTTTAATTAAACATAATGAAATTCCAAATTTCATTCTTATTTTTTAATAGAAATTATGAATGAAAAGAGATCATGGAACATGAGTGAACCAGGAAAATCCATGTTATAGACATTGTGGTCCAATAAATTTTTAAATAAATAGTAAGTATACCAAGAAATAATTAAAAGGTTTTTTAAAGAGCTGAAAGTTAAAAACTCCCCTCATGTCAACATCCACTAGGTGAGAATAATGATCAGGTGTCCTTAAGGACCACATATGACTAACCTCTATAATTTCACTCTTTGACAATATGTCAGCAACATGATTATCCTGTCAGAACACATGAGTGATTGTGATATTAAGGTGCCTACCCTAATTGAGACACTTAATCCAATGATGTAGGATTCTCCATGGTAAATTCCAGGTTCTCAACTTGAGGTAACTAAAAGTGAACTGAAAATCAGATTTAATCCACAAAACAGTACAATTAGGATTGAAATAATGCTTAATAGCATATATAATATCTCATAATTCAGCTCTATAAGAAATAAATTTCCTAATAAAGTGGTTGAAAAATTCATTGACAAAGATGTAGAGCATGTGGAAGAAACTGATGCAACTTGACAATCCTGACATTCCAAGAGCCTCTCCGTTAATATTAATTTAAACACATTCCTATATAAGGGGGATCTAGAGGATTCTCTTGACCATGGTTTGTTTTCTTAGACTACCCAAGATACCCATGAAGTGAAAAAAGGTGAGGTTATCCTTTTTTTTCTCATAGATACCAATTGTACATCAGTTGTGTCATATAAAACCCTATGGATCTGTATAGAATCCTCATGAATGGAGGGTTTAATCTAATCAATCATAGAGGCATTTCAGGATATCCAAATAGCATAACATACATCATATGTGGCTTCCAACAAGAGGTTTTTGATATTCTTGCTTCTACAACTTATAGTAATGCGAAGCAGTATCTCATATATAGTCATGTGGATACACAAGTGAGTGATGAAAATATTTCCATTGTGTATCCACAATTTCTGGGAAAACCTAATGTTTATGAAAACATGATGTAAAATTATACATTCCATTGAACGTAAGTTATAATATTAGACAATAACATGTCTATATATCCCAAAACAATCATGATTTTGAAGATGATTCTTCTATAATATCCAAAGAAGAATAATCTATGAAGGAGGGATAAAGGATTCCTTGAATCACAGTATCCATGTGTGTGGATGTGAAAAACCATCCAATTAAAGGTTGCATTATGTTTTAGTATTATAGTACCCATTCTTCTTTGGACTTCAGATCCGGATATCATTGTCCAAGAAAGGGTATCTCTCACTTTCTAGGATATCATGAGGAGTAAAAATTCCAATGATACTTACATAGTGAAGAAAAAACATTTTATGGTCATATTAGCCATGTTGGTAGGTATACATCTAGTGCTAAGAGGTTATTCCAATCAAGTGGATTCCTAACATATCGTACTTGCCTACTAATTATCCATTTTTAATTTTTCATTATTTTAATGAAAATATACCGGATTAAGGGCTAAATAGGTTAGGATATGTAGTCAGGATACCAATTAAGAAGCTTCATTTTGAACATGCATGATTAAAAATACATAGAAGAGTTGTTATAGGTAAGGTTGTCCAATGTGAACCTATTAATGAGTCCATCATTGATGATCTTATGATCCTCGATGAAAATACCTCCCTTCTCAATAGGATTAATTAAATCCTTCCAAGAAACTATAATCAAATTTCATTAATCCACATATCATGTCCATATAAAGTTTCTTATCATGCATTGAATTTCATTAAGATGCCCTCATGGTCACCTATAGCGGGAGAATAAGTAAAAATTATATAGGTAATCACTGAGTTAATGAGATATACCCTCCCATTTTGATACATAGCTTTCCCATTCCAAATAAAAATCTGATTAATGATACAATATCATATGTATTCTTGATATTTATATATAACCTTACAAAAAAAGGGAACAGCAAGATAAAAAAGGGTAGATATCATTTCATAACATAAATGGTCCTAATGATTGTGTTTTTCTTGAAAATAGTTAAACCATACCAAAAAACAATTAATGACATTCTCCAACTCATATATTATCCATATATAACCTCATAAAGAAAAAATAATGCATTGATCATAGAGAATGCTCTTTGATGCTTGTCCAAAAAAGGATGTCTTCAGTAAATAAAATATGATAACACATTAAATTTTCCATTACATATTTAATATAATTATATATAAAATGTTTATATAAGTCATTAAATCATCTACATAGGTAGTCTCTAGCAATGGAAAAAATAATCCTTCAGAGGGTATCTCCTTTTTGGACTCATCGAATGCACTAAAAATACCCAATGGGATCTCCATTAATTAAGATAGATTGTCTTGCATATCCAAGAATTTTATTAAAAAATTTAATAAACCAATATGAGATTTTAATTCTTTTGAAAAATTCAAGATGGATGATCCACTTTATAGTATCAATATCCTTTTATATTTCAATTTTTAAGGGGATGTTTTTTCTTTTTTAGACTTCGTTTTCATCAGATTAATAGTCTCTAATGTTGTGAAAATAAAATTTTGGATACACCTACCAAGGTTCAAAATCAAACTGATTTTAGGAAATGTGCTCACTAATAAAACAACTAAATTTTTTCATCATAACTTTTTTGATGAACTAAGGGATGTTATTCCAAATAGTCATCGGTCTGATTCTTTTAATGACAACAACATTATATTTCTTAGGAATCAATGAAATAAAATTAGAATTTATCCCATAAGATAAGTTACAAGCATTAAATAATCTACTAACTACATTTATTATGTTATCTTTCAGGATTCCCCATAAAACATGAAAAACATGTCGGTGAATCCATACAAACCATGATCACTAGACATATTAAGATATAATAGGTCCTATTTTATATACTCCCTTGAAAGTGCCATTAAAAGAGGATCATTTTTATATTCATCAATATAAGGGGAATGCTTTCAACCAACCTAGGAGTGTTGTCCATTCCATCGTCATAATAGTACCTAGTGAAGTAGTTCACAACATTGTTTGCAATCTCAACTACATATGTGTAAAGACATCCATCAATATTGAATGCCCTTAATCTTTCTCAATGCTTCCCCCTGTGAATCATATGAATGAATTTGCAGTTATTATCCACATCTTTCAGCTATTTAATATTTAATTTTTATATGTCCAACCTTTCTTTAATAATAATGAGATCATCCAACCTTGAGGATGTGTGAATTTCCTCTCTTGAGGTGTTGGTCATGTGTTATGTTTTCCATTAGTTGCTAAAAATATTATCTAAGGTGGCTTTGATTTTAATATCATGTTTTGAAAATGACCACTTTCTGAACTCTCAAAAGTGTTTTCTGACATTGTTAAAATTTTTAGCAAATATATTCAATTGACATCCATATATCTTTATCCTTTAAGTATCAATCATGACCATCCTACCTCTAGAAGTCACTATCAATTTGTTATTGAAAAGAAAAGGAAGAGGATCATACCTTACCATATAACTGTAGAAATCCATTAAAAAAGTATTTTCATCTAAATGAATCCTTGGTAGATTTTTCCGAGATATTCCCAAGAACAAGATCTCATTAACTATCTGAACAATGAATATATCCAGTTTACATGACTTACATCCATTCAGGGTACACCTTCTCCAAGTATAATTAGAAAATGCGACTGGAACTTCATAAAGGTGGAATTGATAAATAAAATAGGAGAATTCCCTTGATAACACTCTATTAATATTAATCCTAGATTTTCTTTCGGTTTAAGGTGGGTATTAAAGTCACCCATGCTCACCAATTGTTGAATGAAATTCACAGAAAAGGATTCAAGATCCCTCCAAAGCTCTCTTCATGAGATATAGGAAGAGGAGTCATTAAAAAAAGATATATCAATGTTGTAGCCATGACTAGTAAATGAAATTGATATCCACTATAAAATATTGATATATGAGGTCATTCTAATGTCCTCTTGATTTAGAAACATGAGATGATCTCTACTATTGTCAATCATATTTTAAGACACAAATCTGTAACCAATATAATTCCACTTGGGAGCTCTCCCTCATTCAAATAAAATTTTCGACTCTAAATTATCAATTAACATAGGTTTATCGGAAAAAATATAATTTTTATGTACGTTAGCTAATCGGGAGTTCCCAATACCATGACTGTTCAAATAAAATATCTTCGTTGGATAAGGATTTGGCTCCTTGTTAGGGGGCTATCCCCTTTTCCATTTTCCTATTACCATGTCCTTTCATTCCTTTTCCCTTTATTTTCTTCTATTTAATTGTTATACCCACACATATTTAACCGTTTGAACTAACCTTATCATGATAATTTGGTCCATTATTATCCTCCCATATCTCAATATTAGAATGGGAGACATAATGCACAATATAAGATAAAATAGCTTGACCACTAGTTTGTGAGTCGTCCACATTATCAGACAAAAAAATACATTTAGAGGAGTGAATTTATTTACATAGGACATTTATTTAGAATCATTACAAACTCAACCTTTCCTTCTATAAGACATAGATTGATGTGGTGGTATAAAGGGTCCTTCCAGGTCTAGCACCTCAGTAGCTTATTCAGTTTTATTCTTATTGGAATCATAGAGATGTTTTTTGGTCTATTTTGACACCCACCAAATAAAAATTCAAAAACTGAAAAAGGAAGAAATATTTGAATAAGGGTATTATTTCCCCCACAAAAAAAACAATGTGGAGGAAATCTGTGACTAACAGATCACTTAAGCCTCTATGAGATTCATGATTGTGTGACTTTTCATATGTCAAACGAAGGCTCAAAGCATAGTGTATAACCCGTGGGAAGTCCCGCAGAGTCTCCTTCATCAAACCTTCCTTCTATGGAAAAATCCCCCAAAAAATTAAATGAGTTCCCCCAAGCTGCGTGGTTTTTCATCGATAGGTTCTTGAAAACTGTCTAAAATACATTAAAATTAAGGATAGATTATATTCAAGTAAAGATACCACTAGTGGTCACAAATATCAGGCACATAATCATCATCGGGAAGAATAAAATCCCTTAATGACATTCAATCCAACTTGCATGACCTCTACCCCTTCATCACATAAAATGAAGGAAATAAACAAGAGGAGGCGAGTGGGGTTTTTTGTCACTTGAAACAGGAAACGTGCACCATGGGAAATCTGTGAGATACTCTGAGACCTCAGCATCCCCATGTGGAAGCCCAATGGATTTTCACCCTTTCCACATGGAATTCCATGGGAGTGTCCAGAAAAATCTATGACACTCTAAGGATAGACAGATAGAACTCACCAATACAAGATTCCAAACTCTACTTATAACCCAAATTGGTTAGGCGAGAAATCATCAATAATAGAATAAAAATATAATTTACATCACTCATGAAAACACACAAAATCCTGAAACCTTTTAAGATAGAATTAATGGGATAAACAGGGAGGAGGCAAGATGGATTCACAATCACTGAAAGTCATGTGGTGCTCCCCTGATGACACGTACGTCACCACAAGTCCCCAACAACTATCCCACCTCACCTTAAATAAGACCTTAGGCTTTTCAACCTCATCACAAGAGATTTTCCTAAAAATTCTCAGGTAATACTAGTCCAATGACGCATCACCAAAAAGTAGATGAAATTCCCTCAATAATATTCGTGTAATACCACACGACTCCCAACCATTATCAGAAAAAACAAATGGGACAAAAATGGGGCAACAGTTGGTACTCACGATCACTGAAAGTCATGTGATGCATCTAGAATACCCGTAACGTTGTCCCGCAAAACCCCAAGATAAGATACCCAAGGTCTCACGATTGTCTACCAATAGACACTCAAATCACGAAAAGACCCTTGGAAATATCAATGTCAAAAAATAGAGGTCCGTTGACATGCATGTATGATCGAACAAGTCTTCAATAACCAATGAATCATCTGATGTAGGACATGTTGATGGAGGAGGCTCACAATCGGTGAAAATCAGGCAATGCAGCCGAAGCCATACCCAGCAGAGACTCGTGAAAGTACGTGGCTCCATACCACTTCACTAGCTCCATCCTAGACTCATACAAGACACTCCGCACAAAAAAATGAGTATTCAAGGGGGAGAGCCATATAGATTCCCCACACTAAACTGAAGAAATAAAGTATTCATAACACCCAAACTCGAGAGGATTTTTATCTTGAGTTCTATGTACTTCTCATAGTTATCATGTACCCCAATAGATTTTGGTTATGTAATATATCAGCAGGCAGCAAAAGTAGTCATGTGCTAGACATTAATCCATCGTGTGATCATTCATAGATCACATGAAGGGCCTATGGTGGGTTATGTAAATGATATCCTGCAACCCCATTGGATCTTGTGATATTCAAGACAACTATCACTAAACAAAATCGTGGTATTTTCAATAAAATGGTATGAACCAAGGTAATAGTTTAAGTCTTAAATGAAACACATACTCCCTTCCTCCTATGTTCTTCATGTGTGTCATAAAAAGGAGCAAAAAAGAACCAGGACACAACACTTGGGTCTCATGACACTCTTTCGGCAAGCCACATAAGACAGGTATAATACTCCAGACATGTAAGAACGAGTCACATGACTCTCCCATCGAAATCCATTTGATCTTGCAGACCCCATAGGTCTATCACCTAGGACTTGTGACATCTATCGACCACATCAACTGAATCTTATAATGGTAACCTCTCATGTCAACTAAGTCTCGAGAAAGCACATAGACATGAAATCCAAGCCCTTACAACATTCCCTAGGCAAGTAAATTGAGGGTTATGATTCAATCTAGACATTTCAAGAAGGTATCTTAATGTCTCCTAATGGGTTCATCCATGACACGTGAAACTACTTGGACTTTGCCTCATTGGCTCTTTCAACACCCTCCATATGTGTCAATCTAGGTCATGTGATGGCTCCATGGATATGCCAACTGGGTCATACGACACCCTCCAAACAAAAATTCCATGTCACTAGGGAAGCCTCCATGTGTATGTTTTGACAAATGTGAAGTATAAGAACTCTGATTCCCACCATAACTGGGATAAGTAGGATTCCTTCATAGGGCGTGAGCTTTATACCAAACATTCCAGTAATTCTTCTGATATGCGAGTCCCATATCCATACTCCATAAGGTTAGGCATTCACTCCCCCTTGTTTCTCACCTTGAGTATAGATCACGTCATCTAAAGGAAATGTAATGAACAACTCCTAGGAATTATAAATCCCCTATATCCAGGGAATCCTTCATTTATAAGACCCAGTATACGTGAACTATGATAACTATAATTCTATCCATAATCAGGATATGTAGGACACTATCGTATGGCCCGAGATATATACCAAACATTCCAAAGGCTATCCTGAAATGGAAGTCCCATATGCATATTCCCTGAGGCTGGTCATTATCTCACCCATGTTTCTCACCTCGAGCATAGCTCATGTGATCATAGGTGGATGTAACGAACACCTTGCAAGCATTATAAATCCACACTATCTAAGAAGACCTCAACGTATAATCCCTAAAATAAATGGAACTAAAATTAATCTAATTCTCACCATATTCAGGATATGTTGGTCATTTCCACTTGAGGTTTAATCTCAATATTGATCATTCATGGAAATTCCAAAAACTAATCCCTTCATACAAAGAAATGAAATTTATTACACTTCGCCCATTTTTCACACAACGAGCATGTATCATGTGGGCTTAGGGTGTTTTGATGATCATGTCATCTATGCTATGAACCTCCACAATGATATAGGGCATCCTCAGTGTAATCCCCTACATATATGAAATACATATTTTTTTATTCTCACTGTACTTGAGATATGTAGGATGCCCTTGTTTCATGTTCAAGATTGAATATTGGATCCCAAACATAAGTCCTTCTATTGGACATTAACCAAAATGGGTTAAATGAACAACATGGGATTCAATTCCTGAAATAAAATGATACACATGACTCCCCATACTGGCTCAATCACATCCACATAATATTAATCGCCTCCTCATATGGCGATATATCCCAAAAACATAGTTATATAGCTTCCACACATAAGAAACCTCATATTATCATAGAATGTTGAAGAACCATGGAAAAATACATATGGACTCACCCAAGAGATCCCAACCTTGGGAACAATAATAGAAACATAACCTATAGTCATTTCATTAGGGTAATTAACCCCATATCAGGATTAGTAAGATATTCACAAACATATCGTAATATATTTGGAGAGTCTAAGAGTTGGAAATAACTCCCCCCCAAAGGGTATGATAATCCTGACCACCAATCGTCTCAACCAATGTGAGTCCCCAATAGTCCTTGCGGATGAAAACCTAGATGATTGTCGGCCTTTGGATAGTAGGTATGTACCAAGAAATGGATAGGGCATCCATTGGGAGTTTCTACGGAATATGATACAAATGGGGGACCCAATATGTGTAATTGATTGAGGCCATAAGATAACCCTCAATCAAATCATCAAGGGAAATACCATTCCATGTTCCCATCCAAAACCCAACGAAACAAAAATGGTGAACCCGATATGATTATCTCTAATAAAAAACAAATGGGTTATAATTATCGAGCCATGTTACTTTCATCCTATATGAAAATGGAATTGACGGGCTTGACATGAACCTCTTTGGCCACATTTTTTTTGAAAATCATATATACAAATAGAGTAGTACGACTGGAATAAACTAAGACACCAATAAGTCCATCCTCCTTCTAACAAGTCTACTCGATAATGGTATCATCTTCCAGTAATATTTTTTGGTACCTCATCTATTGTTGCGACCCCTGTGGGTCATAAATAAATCTCTCCTTCCAGAAGGCATCAATATCATGTAGAAAATACAATGATATAGAAGTAACAATGATATGGTATGATCACATCTAGGGAAGCTACCTGTGACATCCTTCATTCATGACAACCGGCGAGACCACATCACCTGACAAAGGATGCTGTTATGCCAGTTTCCCCCATCACTACGACCAACCACTTCAAGTACATATACCTAATGTGAAATAACTGTAACCATCCATACCCGATGAAGGTGGACCAAGAAGCCCAATATGGATCCCTTCCGATTTAGGTGCCACTGAGGAGGGAACTTGCTAACCGCCGTTGCCAGCATCATCCTACTTGGACACATCAATCACTTGTTTGGGGTATCATTTGACACACAACTGCCTATGATGCCCATGCACATGCTCTAAGGAGAACTCATCGAAGGAATATGCCAATGGATATTTACTATAGGTATCATATTCCTGCTCCTACCGACAATTCCTACCAGCATATTGTGGTAGGAACTAGTAAGAAGGAACATATTTCTACTAAATCAAAACTAATCAGTGTGCATATTCCCACAACCATCTATGAGAGGGCTCATATCACCACTCTTACTAAAAATCCATGATGGTATAAACTTGAAGGGACCAGCGAGAAAACTCATACCCCAGCTCACTCCGAAAAAGTCCAAGGGCATATTCCCATAGTAAGCGTAGGCAATGCTCATACATGTACCCCCATGCATGAATCCATTTGGAATACTCTAATGGAAAAAGGAGGATAGTGGTTTGATCATATCCCTACATTAATCAAAGATATTTGTCAACAAATAATGATGATAATAAATTTATAGGCTTATATCCCTACACACACTTTGAAAAAATGACAATATATTTTAGCAACAACTAAAGTGCTCCGCTGGCATATTCCAAAACTATTAAAAATAAAGGTACATTTACATACTCTAATCCCTATAGCCTTAACAACTCGAAACTCTGATCCTTAGGAATGAGTGGTTTTACCAGAGCAAGCGCACATTATTGCTCCAATGAGGGAGGATTATTGGAATATTACAATCAAGTGTGAGGCATTGGGCCAGGCTCATAATCTCGTTTCGACTAGGGATCACCAGGTGGGAGCAACACATGCCACGAGACAGGGGAAGATGCCTATCAAAAAAGTCAAGTAGTATACTCCAAAGTCCTAAGATCGGGCGCATATCCCCATTCTGAGTGAGCATAATTAGATGAACATGGAACAAGCCTCAAGACCATCTCATTTTACTATTAGTATATCTTCCCGGCCAATTCTACAATATCATGGGATTTTGGCTTGTATTCTTACTTTTGCCGATGAATGACTTCAGTAGCATCATTCCAAGGAAACATAGTGGAAGGATCATATTCTTTCTCCCCTTCTAGGTGTTTGGCGGAATATTTTAGTAGAGAATGCATATTTGAACCTGGCCCATATTCAAAATCCAACTGGGGACATCTAGGTGAGAGAAGTATATTCCTTGGGGAATGATCGTATTCCTACCAAGAAAGTCTAGTGGCACATTCTAAAGGCTCAAAATCAAATGAATACTCCCATTATGACTAAGGATCACCATGAGAGAATAGCACCTGAATTTTGAAAGGATTATATTCAATTCAAAAAGGTTAATGCTTATCAACACATTATAATATCTTCCTAACAATGAGATCAAACTGCCACAACAACAAGAAGTTATATAAATTTTTTGAAAACTGTCATATAGTAGCCTCATAACCCTACACAATTACAAAAGGAAAATTGGAATATTCTAACCATGATGAAGAAAATGGATCATAAAACTAATCTTATCATTGTTGGCGTCATTGAGGTTGTTTGATAAACATTTTCAACACCACATGGGTTCATCTACTCTTTTATCGAAGCTGAAGTAGGAGACGTTCATTACCACGATAGTCTACCTTGATGTTATGTGGAGACGGATTGTATAGACTCTACTCCTGACATCAACCATGTGAAACCTCCCCAAGGAGATATCTACAATGGGAAAGTAAATAATCACATTTTATTGAAACCTCTGAATATATAGGTGAACCAAACTCTGAAACCTTCATATAGAGAGGTTCTCGAGAGACTGGTTTCAACTATATATGGTTCCCCTGTCAACTCCCTACAACACTCCATTACCGCCAACCTGCAACCATTAGATCCATATTACATCATCTGATCATATTGAGGCATGTTTGTGTGATGATGTGGATGCAGTTAATGATATATGGAGAGCGTTATATGGAAAAAAACGTCCCCATAAAATTTTGGCCCCTCTTACTTCCACCCATGAGATCCTAAACGATCTAGAAAAGGATTTTATTCCATATCTACGCAAGAATATATGGGAATATAATCAGTGACAGAAGTATTGATATCTCCCTTATATTGGATATAAGTGTCACCTTCTATAAACCAAGATACTTTGTTCGCATCTTGACCTGACTACTATCTCCATTGTCCAAGATCAAAAACTGTAAAATCTCAGCGCAAATGTGTCAGACACTTTCCATCATTGCATTATGGTGCTTCGGAAGCTGATATCTGAGTGACATCAGGCATCCACAATATAAGATAGACATAGTATGGGGAATTACACATTTACACTCCCCTAGAATAGCAGATACCTTCAGATGTGGTGTCTGTCAATGTTATAGCCTCTCGAAAAGTAGGTCACTAGGTAATGATCGGGCTAGTTGGTCACTGCCATAGAATGTCACTACTTCTATAGTGCCTAGAAACTATGGAGATGAAGGAAGGATAACTAATAGGTTTCCAAACTGGGCCCCTCAATATAATAGGAGAGAATTTCAGACATGAAAATTGATGTTTCGATCACCCAAACAACTTTTCATATTGAATAACTCTCCCCATGGACTCCCATCACACCCAGATCCCAGGAAAGAACAGTTATTCCACATCATGGAGGAAATAATAGTAGCTTCCATAGTAGTTATCTAGGAGTGAAATCGGTCCCCTTGGGATAGGATAATATCTACGATCACCTCCACCACTCAGGACATCATTTCCGGAACGGATTTAGGACATACCTTCAGTAATCATAGCTGAAACCCAGCCCATAGAGATGAGGGAATTTCTATCTCAATAACAATATCAAGATTCATCATCCCCTTAGCGGACCCCTTAGTCATTTTTAGTGATTTCGGATCATCCCCACCCCACTGGGCTGGTGGAATTTTAATCTTAATGTTTATCCTAGGAATCATCATCTCATGAACTAGAGTCAATGGATACTCAACAAAAGGACCAATGAATGACAATGGCATCCCGAAATGACCCCCAACCCACAAGACTGGAGGAATTTTCATCATCATCATCACCATTGTGAGAACCAGTGTTCTCTATGTTGGTGGGATGAAATCAACAGTTTGTAACCCACCTATTCCTCCCATAATGAGACAATCCTATATTGTACAGGGCTCTCAAAGTTATCAATACCAGAAACACCCTCAATTTCATTATTCATAACCAGAGGGTAGAGGAACATAAGGTGATGTTAATCAAACCCCGCTAGGTTCGCAATCCAAAATGGCCCAACAAGGACAATGGTTCGAATAACTACCTTGAATAAGGCTGTGCAGAATTAGATTGTTGTGTGGAGAAGAATGGAATGACCCGCATCACTTGATATTCCTATTGGAATGTTTTCACAATTAACATCGAATAAATTTATCAATATTCAGATGTGGAAGGGAGATGCATCAAAAATAGACCCTAGGAGGGGGTGATTTGGAAGCACCAAATGAGGTGGCACGCACCCAAAATCAAAGAAGGCTTCAAAAATTTGAAATGCCAAATAATGGGTTTCCACCTACTAAATGGAATATTGGATAAGATAAATGGAATGACATGACATAATATTAGTTATCATTCATGGAAGATCCTTTTTCATAAATGATAATGAGATATGACACCTCCAGCAACTCAATGAGGAGAAACATAGGGGAAATATTCTGACTGGGTATCGTCTCTAGCCAGAGGTGAATATTCTCCCTCCCATGGCTGATTTTCTAGAAAGAGAAATATATGAATATCAGGAATGATCTAGGGCTAGAAAACCAATATACATAAATGAGGAAGATGAAAATGATTTTAAATTCCTTCATTTGAGGCAATAAGCTCTCCCTCAACATGGTAATCTTCCAATCATTGGTCAAATCGAGGAATAGAGAGAAATGAAAGTGGTAACACCACATTGGCCCCCACCCACTCTATATGGATGGAATGTGTCTCAGATATTATAACCCCCAGATCTACATATCACCATGGAACCCATAGTTAATTGAATGGAAGCCATGGAGGGGAAATATGCAAATGTGCATCCTAGAAGTAATCCATATCCTAAAATGGAGGATGATAATCCACCTCCACTCAAATTATGATACCTAAATTTTCTACCTTTGACAGTGCAGGATACCCTAAAAAACATCTCACACACTTTTTATCCTATAGTAAGCTAATTATGGGCTCTCAAGATCAATAGGAGGCTAAAAATATGAGTTGTTCTGTACATACTATGATAGGGTCAGCTCATTTTTTGTACAATATTCTTCTAGTGAGATGTATTGGAGGATGAGAATACCTTCATCATTAGATCCTCAATCAGATCAATTCAATAATGAGGAATAAAAAAATTATCATCCTAATGAACTACAAGTAGCAAGAGAATGAGAGGGTGTCTGTTTTCATAGAAAGGTGTAATTTGTTGATCTATTTTCACAACATCCATCTCTCATAGGAGAAACAACTAGAAATATGTGCTGAAAATATTGGGGATGATTTCCAGACATACGTCATCCCCATTAAATATTCATGTGGGTTTAGGATGTTCACAAAAATAGATAAACATTTTAAATAGTTTTTTAGTAGACCCAATCCACGTCTCAACTCATGCCTACAATGTAGGGGAAGAATCTAGACAGAGCAGAAGCTACAACTATAGCTCTCAAGCTTGCAGTGGTTCCCATCTAGGAATCCAGGCACGATCTGAACCACCGAGCACCTCCTTCGGATTGATGAAAACCACATAATCTCCCTCGACCATTAGTACATATAAATTAGTGTCTCCTGGGATTTGAGGAAAGGATGAAAAGAGTTTAATATTTCTAAAATGAAAAAGTCCTTAGTTATTTCATTGCATCGAAGGATAATAACCTTCTCATGCTTCCTCAACCAAGGAGGCCTGATGAATTCAATCTCACTGAAAATCCCTATTACTTCCCTTTCTATAGATGGTTGGGTCATAATATCCATAATAGATTCTTCTTCAATGAAGTCCATCAAGTCAAGGATGACTCATGAATGGGGATTCTAGACAATTCTCTAGAGATTGTTTCTTTTATTTCCATTTCCCAATTAGGATAAAAGGAAGGTTTGAAGAATGTTCCTACAAGTCGAGTGAAAGAGTTAGATAACTAGATGACCTGGAAGATAGTTGATCGACCACACTGAACCCTAAGGCATAGTTGTGCAAACTCACCTCAAATCCAACACAAAAAGGGGAAATTTGTGGTGCCTCTCTAGGGTTGTCCTTACCACTTGAAGCATGAAGAAAAATAAGACGATGATTTATATTTTGATTAATAGAAATCCATAACTCTTGTAGATTTTTTCTTTATGACATCTAATGTATAAGAACCACCACACAAAATGGAATCCGCATTAGATGAAGAGATCATATTTTGTTCTATCAACATAATAAAATTGAAGAACCACTTTTTTTATGATGATTATGCCCTTGACTTTTGTTTTCCCATGTTTAACATGGGAATGAGAGGTTGCATGCTCATAAACAAGGATACAGGTGACAGTGAGGATGTGGAAAAACCCAATATTCCTACCATATCCCCATTGAGGATATATATTCAACCCATAATCATGGTAAATAACTTCATCATGATAATAGGAGTTAAGGAGGTGACTCAAATCCCTCCATCATTCTCCCACATCTGATTTTCTTGCATGACCACTTAGCAAGGGTTCATTCTGATCATCCTACGCAGCAGGGAAGGCCGGCGCAACCTACAACACTAGCAACGAATACTCCCTCAACCTCTACACAGGCTCTGATCCCATAGACCTCATCTGCTTTAGCTCCTGAACAAAAAGCTCTAGCCCAAGATCCACACACCGATGAGTTTCCCCATATCTGGATGTGCCGACCTATAGTGAAAAATTACGAGGTTCAAAAATAGGTAGTTGTGGTCCCAACCAATCCCTTGATATGCTTCATATTTTAAAATAACTCAGTGAGACACTTGTTGAATCCATCCGGATCCCATAGGAATTTGAGATATAAGTTACTACATCTGTGATTAATAGAATGGCTAATATTTCCTTTGGATGTCATGTCTCCATCTCATTCAATGATCTAGTCCAGTAGGAGGCCATCCAAGGGAACATGAGACCCTTGTACGTCTTAGGTAGACTCAATAATGTCGATGACCAAATGGTAATGATCGATAAGGGATAAAAGATCTATATCATACCATCCAAAACTCTTCATCATATGGGGTATGGAGAAGGGGACATATCCACTAACAATTTGACCATACATGGGTATGTTAAGAATGACCAAAGGCCACGCGGGAATACCAATATTGAAACTAGATTTGAGGAGGTCACATCTATTGTTGAGTTCAGGTTTATCCATAAAGACACTACATATAATCTCATTCTTGGGAGTCCTTGGCTTTATAGCCATCTCATGGTACCATCAACATTCCATCAATCTCTGACGTACCCCATCAAATTAAAGGTCATCATACTACAAGGTGAAAGCTCCGCCTTCGAGGATTACGGTGCCATATTTGCTAAAGAAGACTTCAACATGAATGGAGGTATATCCCGAATGGCCTGAAGGCATTCTTTTTTATTTTATTATGGATAATACGCCTTTTATGGGTTGAAGGGAAACCCATACATGACCCATAGGCCCAAGGCACAAGGCCCAACTGACACACAATATATGACTCGACGGCCCAGAGGCATACCATACCCAATACATGACCCATAGGCCCATCCCAGTTGAACTACCCCTCCCCATCTTCTGTATGAAGGATCACATAGATCCCCACCTTGCATTGTTGATCGGCTAGCATTGCCATGTACAAAGCTACACGATGCCCGGTCTCGATGGCGGTTGCCATACCCTCTCATTCTTCCAATCTGATTTTCTTTACATCTGGTGGATGCTACTCTTGTTTCTCTTATCCTCTTCTGGTTCATGTTCTATGGGATCTGGGCAACTCCATGGTCATTGTGGCCCGAAGGCCCACTGGACCGAAGGCCTTTCATATCTCGAAGTTCCTTGAGACCCATAGACCCAAACTGGTGGCCCGAAGGCCCAAATCGGGTGAATAGTTCCGACTGCTATAGTATCGAACAGTAACTGCTACAGTACTACTACACTACCCGGAAATTCGCCTTCACTGGGTTTTGAACCTGGGTCTCTTGGCTACCAAGCAGGAGCCGTTACCACTCGGGTACAGGCTCGTTGGCCATGAAGGGAGGTATACAACTAATGATTAATGATGAAATATAGTTGAAAGATCCCACTGTCTTAGGTACCACCTCGTCAAATACCTAGATCATGCTCGATGGTGGTTATCTACTCCCCATAATCATGTTCGAAATAGAATATTAAATTTCAGAGGTCCGTGCCTCCACTATCTTCATCAACAATCAATTATATAATCTCTCAATAGTGACTCAGATGAAAATTAATGATGATGTTTCTTCTTATAGCCTTACTCACCCTGATTATGATGGAGAGTACCCTAGGTTTCCATCCACACATGAAGATGTACCTACAAATGATGAAAAGGAAGAATACGATGAAGATATCTGATATTCACCTCCAAATTTAAATATGGGTTTTCCACCACCATAGATGATCTTGAAGATAAACCATGGAATAGAATAAGATCCACAACCTACTACTGTTAGTTTCTCTTTCCCCCAAAAGTTATTGAGATGTAAATTCCATTTATAAAGAATTATAGATATGTGTTTTCAAATAATTATACAAAAATTCCCGGACCGAATCCAGAAGTTGATACACACTATCTTGACCTACCCAATGAGCATCGAGGATTCAAGTAGGTAGCCAAGAGGATGATCCCCTCTCACACAAAAAATGCAGAGGAAATTTTTTTCAAATTGATCAAAGTAAATTTTTTCCACAATGTGAAGTACCCAAGATGTCTTTAGGACATCATCCCCATCAAGAAGAAGAATAGCTAGATTATCGACTGCATTAAATTAAGAGACATTAATTGGAATTTCCAAAAGGATGATTTCCCATTGCTGATAATTGAACTCTTGATCAATGTAATTGTTATCTTGTAGGACCTTTTTTCATGGATATGTATTTTGGTTACAATCATATCAATATAGACAACAAGGTTGATGAATCCACTACAATGAGAGTTCTTTAAGGAATCTTCTCCTATTAGGTAATTCTATTTGGATTAAAAAATGTGGGTGCCACATATTAACATGTCATGCATCATATCTATAGGCCTTCCTGGGAAGGATTACCAAGTGTTATGTTGATGAACTAGTCATTAAATACTGAAAGTGATGAGACCAATTTAAAAACCTCTCAAAAATCTTCGACAAGCTTTGACAACACACTCTAAAGATGAATCCGCTAATGTGTGATTTCAGGGTGACATCAGGAATGTTCTTTAGCATTGCGGTACACCACCACAACATCTAGGTATACCCAGAGATGTCTACAGTTATTCTAGAAATGTTAAAAGTCCTTCAAAATTATCAAGTTATACTTTATACACCGACCAATTTTGATGCCTCCAATGGATGGGAGGCCAATCATCATATATGTGGCTGCCATGGAATGCTCATTAGGATCCCTCCTTGAAAAAATGAAAGATATAGAATGCAATAATAATCTCTATTACCTAAGTCTAACCATGATAGGTATTGAAATTCCATATTACGATGTAAAAAATAACTACCTCACACTCATCTTCATAGTGTAAAATATGAGTCATTAATGTTAGCTCCACGAAGTCCACCTGTTCTATCGTAATGATATACTAAATTACATCTTTGGCATCCCAATGTTAAAGAAATGCATGGATTGATGAGATTTCATCCAATAGTAATATGTCATTCAGTTCATATCACATAAATTAGTGAATGAGAAAGCCATGGATAACTTCCTCGAAGCACATCCAACCCCAAAAAATACACCGGAAGACACCGAGATCCCCAATGAAGATGTATCTTATTCTCACAACACTCCCTGTAAATGCGATATATATTTTGATGGAACATTCCAGTGTCCTGTTGGCACAAGAATGGAAACCTGAAACATAACTAGGTTATTCTAGGTATTGTTTTATCTCCATAGACAAAGAAATTTTTTCCTACTATTTCTTACTATTTGAAGAATGCACAAATAATGATTCCGAGTACCAAGCCCTCATTTCTAGATTTTAAGTAGACCTATAAATACCCATAGCCTATATAGAAGTAAAATGGGAATCATAACTAGTGATACTGAAGGTCAATGGTGAACATGACATCAAAAAAGATGAACTAGCCCATCACCAACTATGTCTGGGGATTTGTGGTAGAATTATTCTATGATCCCACATTGCATTATGTTCCCCAATCACATAATTCCCATACCGACACATTGTCTAATGAAGTCATTGTCTGGGCCATCCCTGATCAGCATGATGCTCTCATCCCTATTCCACATCAAATAATGGGGTCATAGATCCTTATGTGTGATATGAAAGAGATCAACTTGGTCTGCACCAACCTAGAGTGTGATGAACCAATAGACACCACTGGATCGATGGATCTTATAATTAGCTATCATCGAGATGTGACCCTCCAGATTAACCATGCCAAAAGGGAACAAATTTGGATCTGAGAATAAAATATCACTCTTTGGGATGGAACAAATAATTTCAAAATCCTATAAAATGGTTTATTTGATGAATTTATCCATCAGTACATATCATAATGATATGTTTTATCCTTCATAGAGGATCTCCACGCATGCACTTGTAGTTCCCATCAACCTGGAACCAGACTCACCTACCAAATCAAGAGGATATGATATTACTATAAAACCATGACATAAGATTGTATATAATTCACCAAGAAATGTCACACATGTTTGATCCATGCTAATTTCATCCATCAGCCCCCATAATTGCGGCATATAGCTAAATATTACTGGCTATTTTCCATTTGGGGGTGGATGTTGTGGGGCCATATCTCCCATCTATATACATGTAGTTCAAGTGCATCCTTACTGCCAATGACTTCTTTTCCAATTGGGATAAACTAATAACCCTCAAGGAAGTGGGGACAAAAAATATCATCAACTTCATGAAATCCTATATCATCATCAGGTTCAGAGTCCCTCAACAACCCGGTGGGTTGCTACAGTCATTGAACATTATTGAGTTGATGTGGGATGATGTGATAATGAATATTTTGGTGGGTATTATGAAGATACATTTTAATAATGATGCTATCTTGGTTATTGTGGATTGAAAAACCAATATTAGTGCATTTATTGCCGATACGGGTGACTTTCTCCGTGGAGCATCTGGGAGAATAGTATGTTTGGGTGATAGTCCAACTGAATAGAGTTCCATGAAATATAATTTCATATCATTACTCACATTTTACTTCATGATTCTGGAAAGTCTTGATGAATGATCTTGATACATAGGTATTGTTGAGTATGGATTTTTACCCTTAGATAGATGTGCAATCATAACATACTATACAGGTGCTTAAGGATATGTTGTGGGCATGTGTTACTGACATTAGTGGGTCCTGGGAAAATCACTTCGATTTAGTGTAGTTTTCCTATAAATATAGTTATCATGAAACCATTAGATGGAAGCGTATAAGGATATTTATGGTAGGGCATGTAGATCACCGCTATTATGGATGAAGGAAGGTGAATCAGAGTTTTTGGGACCAAGTCTCATGCAGGAGTTGTTGTAGCAGGTTCACATGATTTAAAAACATATGGTCATTACTTGTAGTAGGTAGAAGTTGTTTTTTGATAGACAAATATGAAACCTAGTGTTAATTTATAGTGATCATATATTCCTTTAGGTTTATCAATGTTGGGTCAACATATGATATGGAAGAAGGGAATTTTAAAACCCTATTTTTTTGGACCTATTGAGGTTGTGGAGAGACTCAGGTTGGTTTCATACTAATTGGATCTTCCAAAGAATTAATGATTCATTCATGAAATTTAACATGTATCACAACTATGATGGTATCACCCCAACCATTATCATCTGATCGATGAGGAAGAGTTTGACCACTAGATAGATGTGACCTTTAAAGAGTATCTGATACATGTGTTGGATCACAATAGAAAATTGTTTTTGGGAATGTCAGTGCTGAGGGTACATGTATTACGGAAACATGAGAATGTGCAAGAGGAAGCATCATAAATGGATTTAGACATGAGCTCCCAACAACCTGATCTTTTGATTCTGAATCTTAAAGATTCCTGGGAGTTCCACTCGAGGAAAAAATCTCATAATGTGGGGGAGATTGTAAGATCCAAGCCTTTTCTAGATTTGACTCTTGATTTAATTCCTGAACATTTTTGTTTTTATTTATGTTCCTTTCGATTGGGTTTTATCGTGTGGTGTTTTTAGGTGAATTTTGAGAAAAATTAAAGAAAATATTATCGTACATGTTTTCTCATGGTTAGAGAAAATTGTGCCCCATCAAAGGTAACAATGTTAACCATGGTCAGTGGTGGTTTGCATGGATAGTGTATTTTTTTCAACATAGGAACCCTAAAATGATAAATTTTTAACTGATAAAACAATAATCACAATGTATGTTTACAGTTAAGGAAAACTGTTAAATCATGCCTCGGAAAATATGCACAGTTGTTCAAGTTTCCTAGAAATTTATTTTAAAATTATCCAATCTATCAGAACTCACATATTTTGATTCACATTTGACATTAGTAGAACCTTATGTTTAATTTGTTTATTAGAGTGATTCAAAGGTCATCAAAGCTATGTTATTCATGATTCAATGCTCAAATCAATGGTTCTCTCCTCTCATGGAAATTGGATCTCATATCCATGCTTTCCCCATCACACTCCTTCATTCTCTCATTCTTTTGATGAGATGTAATCTTTGGATTTTCTAGATCTAGACCTCGATACGGTGAATCTAGATGTAGTATTGTGAATATAGATAAAAAATTAATGGAATATTTATTTTTTAATATTGGTTTTGGGTTTTGAGATAAATATCTAAATTTAGGTAATTATTTTGCTAAATTTTGGGTATTTTCATTGGGAATTTGACTGTCAAAATTTTAGGTAGGTGGTATAAAATTATAATCTCATAGTCATGATTTTGATTTTGTGTATGAAAATTTTATAATGTCTAGATTTTTTTAGAAATTAAGTTTCCAAATAAAATTACTTGATTGGGAGAATTAATTAATGAAGGAATTGGGGGATTGGGGGATTTGGTGGATAATTATTTGTGAAAATAATTATGTGATATTGACAATGTTAAATTGATAATAAATTGTTGTATTATTTATGATAATATTGAAATAGTTGATTTAGATAATTAATTTTGAAATTAGTTATGTGATATTGAAATTGTGAGATTGATAATTAATTATTGGGTTAATTGTGAGAATATTGAAATAGATGATTTATATAATTAATTGATGAATTAATTATGTGATATTGATATTATGAAATTGAAAATTAATTGTTAGATTATTTATGATAATATTGAAATAGTTGACTGAGATATTTAATTGTGGAATTAATTATATGATATTGATTTTTTGAAATTGATAATTAATTGTTGATTAATTATGATATATAAAAATAGTTGATTTGGGATAATTAATATATGAGTTAATAATGAGATATTGTGATCTATATTTGAGATAATTAATTTATGTGTTAATTTTGTGAGTTAATGAATGGTAACATGGACATTTATCCGAGTGAAATAAGAATGGCAACTTGGTAATTCAGTTGAGTGAATTAATGAATGGAAACATAGACATTCATTGTGTGAAATAAAAATCATAGCATGGTTATTACATTGTGTGAAATATTTAATGTCAACTTGTTCATTCATTTGAGTGAAGTAAGAATGGTAACATCAAAATTAAAATGTATGAATTAATGAATGGTTAAATGGACATTTATTTGTGTGAATTAAACAATTGTAACATAGTCATTCTATAACACCCCAGGTAAATAAAGAATATGACATTTTTATATTTATCCATATTTCTGAATAGAATATTAATATTACTTTAAAGGGGACTCTTTGCTCGATGACATACCCAATACCCAACAACGAATTTCTTGGGAATCGTACGTTGCTCTCCAATAATAAAATAATATTATTTCAAATGGTAGTTAATACCTAGCCGTTGTAATGGAGGGAATGAACAGAACTAACTACAAAATGATTATATATGTTTGTCAAATATTTTTACTTTATTAAAATAAATGTTAAAATGCGAATGAATCCAATTTTAAGCATAAATATTCTAATATTCTTTAAAAGGTTGATTAACCGCCTTTTGATGGCGAACCACTTTTAAATCCATTTATTTAAAATTTTATATGTTATATTTGACAAAATAATTTTTTTTTTGAATCGGGACATCAAAATTTACTTTGTATAAATTTTTGGTATTTTTCCGATAAAGTTCATTTTTTAATGAATAGTGTAAAATGCTGTATTTTAATTCAAAACCTCCTATTAATATAATTTATTTATATGATTAGATTATCTTTTGAATTTGTTTTAATTTTCAATTAGATTATATATTTACCCTTTAATCCAATGGTGGTCATTGGAATTAATTTCACTTTGAAATTGAACTAAAACTAGTGTCAATCTTTTAATAGATATTGTTTCTTAAAAACACACTATTTTTTCTGACAACGAGAATTAAATATTAAATTAATTAATGAAACTTATATATTTTGATTTTTTTAAAATAGACATCATTTTGGAATTCGGAATATCAAAAATATCTTAGGGTGAATTTTTTGTATTTTTCTGAAAAACATCAATTTTTGATGAATAGTGAAACTACTAAGTGATAGTTAAAGAAACTGATTTTTTGATTAAATGAAACATTACCACTTCTATGATTTGATTTTCAAAAAATCTAGATTCATGGTTGTCACTAGGAAGTAAAATTTGGTTCAATGAGATTAAAATAATTTTTGGTGAATAGTAACTTTTAAGTTTATTAATCGTGATAAGAGGTAATTAATGCAATTTAAGGTAAAAATAATGTTTTAATAATATGAAATGACCTAGAAACATGTATTACACTTATTGGATGTGTCATGGCTGACCAAGAAAACTCGTGGGTCAATTTTGGGACCCCATGGAGCCACTTTGGTTGGAAAATGACATTAATAACTTTTTATTAAAAGTTAAAATAAAAATGTCACAAGCATGTATTGTTTTACTAAAACAATTATTACATGGGGTTATACAAGTCATATTTTTGACTATAAATATTAATTAGAAATATGAAAAAATTTCCTACATCATGATATTTTTTTATAATATTGAGACACTAAATAAATTAAATTATTTATGACACCATGATGATGCAACTATTACCTCATTATTTAACGATTTAAATAAAATGAAACGATAATGTAAAATCTAAGATCTAAACTTGTAAAAAACCTATTGGATGGGTGGATTGCGAACTACTATCACCTTATCTTCAAAATATATAATTTTTGGACCTTTAAAATCTGAAAAGAATTTTATAATAATGTAAAAGTTTATAACTCTCCAAGAGTGCTCCTCCTCTCCTCTTATAAAAGGCCGCCACCTCTACCACCTTACCCACACCATTCAAGCCATTTTCTTGGACAAC
The DNA here is from genome assembly GCA_963277665.1 of Viscum album. Taxonomy (NCBI): domain Eukaryota; kingdom Viridiplantae; phylum Streptophyta; class Magnoliopsida; order Santalales; family Viscaceae; genus Viscum; species Viscum album. Next base: position 360,504,379 of record OY728150.1, read on the forward strand.
CCATGAAATTTTCATCTCTCCACATCCATCTATTCATCATTTAAACCTCCCCTTTGGATGAATGCTCTTCAAGAAACCCTTTTGGTTCAAACCAAGAGGAGTTACCCGATTTTAAGGTAAAGTCTTCATTAGTGTTCTTTGGTTTTATTTTTCTTCTCCAACCCCCTAAACTCTTTTTCTTTATTTCTTCATTAATAACACTAGTATCTTAAATATACTAGGATGTTTTTAGGAGTAGGATTCTAGGTACACTAACACACACCTCCGTCTAATGGTTAAAGAACATATTGTTTCCGTGGATGGCGAACTACTGCCTCACGAAACTATGATTGTTCTATCTTCTCATACAACCTCTCATGGTGGCCATTATGATGGCACTATATTTATTTATGATATATATTATATTTATTTCCTCTCTATGCTTCTGTATTTTATATTTAATACATACCTTTATGCTTTTCATGTTGTGAAAATGCGATAATTTCATATGAGGAAGTGTGGACTACCGCCCCCTCAAGTGATGTGACTCGTTCATGCAATACATGGAATGTATAAAGAATGAAATTGAAGAAATTATGTGATCTATATAAAATATATATTATACTGTAATTATAATATATATATATATATATATATATATCTCATCTATTTTTAATTCCATCAATGTGCCAAAGAAATGAAAGTAGCGTTCATGCGTACGTACAGCTTACCGTCTCCATGAATGGTACATTTCATTTCTTATCTCCAAATGTTATGTACTATTATAAGTACATATATATAATGGATATATATGTCATATATTACATCTAAATTATGTATATCATTCTGTAATTATAATATATGTATATCTCAATTAGTTTTAATTCCATTAATATGAAAAAATGCAAGTAGCGTTTATGCGTACGTACGGCTTACCGTCTCCATGAACAGTGAATTTAATTTTTATTATCTCCAAGTGTTATGTAATAGTATAAAATGAATATATAATGTATATATATGATATTTAAATAATTAATACTATTCTGGAGATGATGTACTTATAACTACATGGAAAATTCTTTTCCAACAAGTTCAATTTTAACTCATGTACCGAACATTGACAAAAACGTTTGATATGAACTCACATTATTAACCAATTATTATGACACTATAATATGTGATATGAACTGAATAATAATATTTAAAGGATTTCCTTATGTAATTATAAATTGTCCAAAGTTTATTATTCCGTAATATAAAGAAACGAACAAGGCAAGTCAGACATGAGGTAAGGGATTCCACCTCTCTCTTTCTTTTTAAGCACACTCTTTTATGTCATTTATTTTAATGTCATCTTTATTATGTTTGGGGATGTTCTTTTATATTCATCTTACTGTAATTTTTATGTTCAAATGATGAGAGACCCTATTTGATCACATCAAACCATTTTTGGATGTTTTAAGTGGCGTCGTTAGGCTGCTGAGTTTTGGTAAGGGATTTTTGATCTCACTTTTATTCCCGTGATATTTGTGCTATGTTTGCCACCATTTCCTTTGATTGGTGTATTTACTGACCATTATTATTCTCTTTGTGCAGTATAATTTCAATTATGGGTATTTACATCTTCATTGTATGACCCTTCTTCCATGGGGTGTACGTTTCGAAAGTTACCCAAGTCGGTAAGGGAACCTTTCACCCTCCTCTTTTTAAAAGACTTCTTTTGTTATGACTTTTAATTAACATAATATTATGTTGGAATATGTTCTTCTATATCCTCATTGATGTAAATTTTATGTCCAAGTGATGAGATACCATTTTTTGTCTCATCAACTCATTTTCTGAAATTTAAAGTGATGCCGTTAGGCTGTCGGATTTCTGTAAGGGAACTTCATAACCCAATTTCATTTCATTAGGTTAAACCTATACTTCTTGATCTTATTATGCCAAGATTATGTATGGAATCTCTATGTTTTAATTTCCACAAACCATTGTGTGGATATACTATTTCTACACAAAATCATCTCATTGATAAATTCTTACGTCATTTAGAAAAACTTGTAAGGGAAATCATAACTCAATCTCATTTAATTGAGTTAAATATCTATGTCATTGGTTTGGTTTCTCCAAGAGTATGTGTGAATTACCTCTGATTGTTTTACACTTAATATCCACTTATATTTGGTGTATTCATATTTTTCACACATAATCATGTAATTTATTTATCCTTAATCTAAGGATAATGACTTTGTAAGGGACTTTGTCTCAATCTCCTTTGATTGAGGAATATTTTGTTTTATACACAACATTCTTTTATATGGTGTATAAACCCCTTTGACTTCTATTTTTATTCAAAAGGAATATTTTCTATACGAATCGTTTTACTAAATGACAAAAAGTATGTTTCTTTTTAACGAACGCGGTGACAACGACCTTTCCGCCGCTGCGAGTATTATTTGATCTTTGGATTCTTCAACAAGCCATTATATTTTTAAAACTAAATAAATACCATATACACTTTTATGTATTTTGGTATTGAAATGGTTTTGTTAATGGATTTTTTATTTCAATATATTTAAGTGATATATTTTGTTTGAAATGTGGAAATGTTTTCATTCCTTTAAAATTGTTTTATGTGTTATGATTTTATAATGGTACTTGGACATTTGATGGGTGGTTACGTGATAAACCATATAACGGGTGGTTCCATGAATACTAGGACTGGTTGTTACGTTATAACCTCCAATTCATTGGGTATGGAATTCGGCCGTATGGCTATTCCATTAAGTGATATGTGTGGAATTCGACCGCATGGTTATTCCATTTAAGTATGTTTATGTCCCAAGTTAACTTTATATGTTTTGTGTTCTTTATATGGGTTTTATGGTAATATTTTGGTTACAAAAGGGTAAGTAATGATATTTTATTTAGTGAATATTTTTTTACTACTTCATAAAGGTAAAAAGTATTACATTGATAAAGTATTCTTTGTTTACTTGTTGTTTTTAAAAACTAAATTTTTTCCTTCTTTGTGTATCCTTTACTGGGATTTTTATGCTCATCCCATGTTTTTGAAATGTTTTCCACACGACTTAAAGATGAATATAGTCATGGATGGGATCAACGAAAGACATGCTATCTAAAACATGGAACTATACATGTTTCTTTTTAAGAGTTTTTATTTTATGGAAACATAGTAGAAGTTTATACTTTGTAATCTTTTGAGATGTAACAGTTATGTACTAATTCTCTAAAACTCTAAACCTGAAAAGATCCTCTTTGTGAATTATTCATTTAATTCAATAATAAGTAATGTTTAAGGTCGGGGCCTTATAGTTGGTATCATAGGTTGGTTTAGATAACTTTAGAGGTTAGGGTATTCTTTAAGCATAAGTGACAATTACCATAATGGCTATGATTTCAGAAAGAGTCATAGTTTTTAGATAAAGTGAATGAGTACATATATCTTAGTGTTTATCTTCCTCATTAGTACATGATGATTTTGTTGATATACTAACACTGACAGTTCTGGTTTTAGTAAATGGATGGATCTAGCAGGCACCAAAGTGACAATGGGTTTGAAGGAAACCATGGTGGTTCTCTGATTAAGAGACTGGATGAAATGGGGGATTCAATGAGGAAACTCGTGGTTGTTCTAAACAAACTATCAAGGAGTCATGATCAAACACTTGAACCTTGGTAAGCTCTCTAATGCATCGTGTACGAGATGACCAATGTATGTGGAAGTTTAGGTAATAATTATACTGGTAACCATTAGGGTTTATAAGATCCGTACTTTTGAGGTAATTATGGGTTACTATATGTTATGATTGAAAATGAAAGGCATGAGATAAACTTGAGGTTAAAATATTTTATGATTATTTTTGAAGATTTTATCACGTTTTGGGGATTTTTTTAATATTTATATTGTTTTTGAAAAAGGACAACACACAGACTGTGTGACAACCCGTCGCGTCAGACAAAGCTGTGGGAATCGAACCCACAACCAAAGTGCGAATGGTATTTGTCGCCTACCACTGGACTACGTGAAGTCCCTAGTTTATTTGACTAACTATTTTTAGTTAGATGATCTTATGAATCTAGAATAAGTTTATTTTGGGTTATATATTGAAATTATTAACCTATCATGGAGGATATGTGATTAAGTTAATTACTTCTCAATATGAGACTTTAAGAGCAACAGATGTTGTTTGGAGATAAATGTTAATTTGTACCTTGTAAGACTATGTTATTAAGTCCATAAAAGATTTGAATTTTAATATTAGTTTGGTTTACTTTGAAGAATTTTATGGGAAACTGTTTATCGAATGGTTTTCATTGAACTTTGGGTTTTGTTGGACAAATTTTTGAGATTAAGAATAAATTTTCTATTTAAAAAGGATTATTCATTTGTGGATTATCTAATCTCGTACTAACAATTTTGGTTTTCTTTTTTCTCTAAAGTCATGAGAAATATATAGTTATCTTTTGTGGATTAGGTGATTCTCTAAAAGTTGATTATAGCGCTCTTAATGTGAACAAGTCATCCTAAATGCTCGTCTTTTGGAGAAATATGAGTTTGTATAAGAAATCTAGTAAAAGATGAAAGTCAACATTACAAGTAAGTATGTTTCATTATGTTTTAGTTACGCTAATAAATAAATTCCTCAATGAAAAGTAACTTAAAAACAAAAATGTTTTCTTTTATCTTTTCCTACTGGGGAATCAAATACCATTTAACCCATCACCGGTTTGTGATTTTCTGGTGGTTAACTTTCTCCTGAAAATGTTTTCTATCACTCTCCCTCAGAACATGACCCTTTGTTTTTTTCTTCCATATCCATGTTTTCCTACATGGAATCTTAGTATGGGTTATCTCGGGTGACCTTTTTACATCTCTTTCTTTATTTTAAAGTGATAGTTTTACTGACTCTTGTTCCGATGTGGGATTTTCAATGATGTTTCCAAGCCCAATTTTAAAATTGTGAGGACGTAATTCCAAAAAGGGGGGAAGGATGTAACACCCCAGGTAAACAAAGAATATTACATTTTCATATTTATCCATATTTATGAATAAAATATTAATATTACTCTAAAGGGGACGCTATGCTTGATGACGTACCCAATACGCAACAATGAGTTTCTTGGGAATCTTGCGTTGCTCTCTAATAATAAAATAATATTATTTTAAATGGTAGTTAATGCCTAGCCGTTTTAATAGTGGGAATGAATAGAACTAACTACAAAATGATTAAATATGTTTGTCAAATATTTTTACTTTTAAAAATAAATGTTAAAATGTGAATGAATCCAATTTTAAGCGTAAATATTCTAATATTCTTTAAATGGTCGATTAACCGCCTTTTGATGGAGAACCCCTTTTAAATCCATTTTTTGAAAACTTTATATGTTATATTTGACAAAATAAAATTCTTTTTAGAATTGGGACATAAAAATTTACTTTGTATAAATGTTTGGTATTTTTCCGATAAAAATCATTTTTTAATGAATAGTGTAAAATGTTATATTTTAATTCAAAACATCCTTTTAATATAATTTATTTATATTATTAGATTATCCTTTTAATTTGTTTTAATGTTGAATTAGATTATATTTTTACCATTTAATCCAATGGTGGTCATTGGAATTAATTTCACTATGAAATTGAACTTAAACTAGTGTCAATCTTTTAATAGTTATTATTTCTTAAAACCACGCTATTTGTTTTGACAGTGGGAATTAAATATGAAATTAATTAATGAAACATATATGTTTTGAATTTTTTAAAATAGAAATCATTTTTGAATTCAGAATATAAAAAATATCTTCGGATGAATTTTTTGTATTTTTCTGAAAAACTACAATTTTTGATGAATAGTGAAACCACTAAGTGGTAGTTAAAGAAACTGATTTTTCGTATAAATGAAACCTTACCACTTCTGTGATTTGATTTTCAAAAATCTGACGTACATGGTTGTCATTAGGAAGTAAAATTTGGTTCAATGAGATTAAAATAATTTTTGGTGAATATTATCTTTTAAGTTTATTAATCGCGATTAGAGGTAATTAGTGTAATTTAAGGTAAAAATAATATTTTAATAATATGAAATGACCTAGAAACATGTCATTCCATTATTTTATGTGTCATGGGCGACCATGCCAACCCATGGGTCAACTTGGGGACCCCATGGAGCCACTTTGGTTGGAAAATGACTTTAATAACGTTTTTTTCAAAGTTAAAATAAAAATTTCACAAACATGTATTATTTTACTAAAACAATTTTTACATGGGGTTATACAAGTCATATTTCTGACTATAAATATTCATTATAAATCTAAAATTATTTCCTACATCATGATAATTTTTTTTATAATTTTTAGACACTAAATAAATTAAATTATTTATGACACCATAATGATGCAGTGATTACCTCATTATTTAACGATTTAAATAAAATGAAAAGATAATGTACAATATAAGATATAAACTTGTCAAAAAACTATTTTATGGGTGGATTTAGAACTCCAAGTACCTTCTACTATAAATATATAATTTTTGGACCTTTAAAATCTGAAAATAATTTTATAATAAAGTAAACGTTTATAACTTTCCAAGAGTGCCCCTCCTCTCCTCTTATAAAAGGCCCCCACCTCTACCACCTTACCCACACCTCTCAAGCCTTTGGCTCGGAAAACCCCTTCCCATTTCATCTCTCCACATCCCTCTATTAATCATTAAAGCCTCACCTTTGGCATAATTCTCTTCAAGAAACCCTTTTGGTTCAAACCAAGAGGAGATACCCGATTTTAAGGTAAAGTATTCCCTAGTGTTCCATTGTTTTATTTTGCTTCTCCAACCCCCTAAAGTCTTCTTATTTATATATTTTGTAACAAAAAAAGTATCTAAAATATACTAGGATGTCGTTTTGGGGAGTATTCGAGCTACACTAACCCACATCTCCGTCTAATGGTTAAAGAACATACTGTTTCCGTGGATGGAAAATTACTGCCTCACGAAATGATGATTGTTCTATCTTCTCATACCACCTCTCATGGTGGCCATTATGATAGAACTATATTTATTTATGATATAAATTATATTTATTTACTCTATATACTTCTGTATTTTATATTTAACACATACCTTTAGGCTTTTGATGTTGTGAAAATGCGATAATTTCATATGAGGAAGTGTGGACTACCGCCCCCTCAAGTGATGTGACTCGTTCATGCAATACATGGAATGTATAAAGAATGAAATTGATGAAAAAATGTGATATATATAACATATATATTATACTGTAATTATAATATATATATCTCTACCATCTAGTTTTAATTCCATTAATGTGCCAAAGAAATGAATGTAGCGTTCATGCATACGTACGACTTACCGTCTCCATGAACAGTACATTTCATTTCTTATCTCCAAATGTTATGTACTATTATAAGTACATATATATAATGGATATATATGTCATATATTACATCTAAATTATTTATATCATTCTTTAATGATAATATATATATATCTCATTTAGTTTTAATTCCATTAACATGTAAAAAAAGGAAAGTAGTGTTCATGCGTATGTGCGACCTACCGTCTCCATGAACAATGCATTTCATTTTTATTATCTCCAAATGTTATGTAATAGTATAAAATGAATATATACTGGATATATATTATATTTAAATCATTAATAATATTCTGGAGATGATGTACTTATAACTACATGGAATATTCTTTTCCAACAAGTTCAATTTTTACTCATGTACCGAACATCGACAAAAATGTTTGATATAAACTCACATTATTAACCAATTATTATAAAACAATAATATGTGATATTAACTGAATAATTATCTTTAAAGTAGGTCCTTATGTAATTATAAATTGACCAAAGTTTATTATTCCATAATATAAAGAAATGAACAAGTCACGTCGGACTTGAGGTAAGGTGTAGAGACCCGAAGCTTATCGTACATGGACATTACATTACTTTTGCGGAATACTTAGTACATAACAAAAACACACACAAGGATCGTAATAGTTTAGTGTCTTTGGAAACTCGGATCGTAATCTTCTAAACGTGGTGAAAGATCTTCAACATCTCCCATAAAGATCTTCCCCTTTTTTTTTTACCTAAAACCTTTCTTTATATCCTGGGGAAAAGAAAACATAAAAGGGTGAGCTCAAATGCTCAGGAAGGGTAAACAAACGAAATATCAATCACATAATTTTCATAAGAACATAACATTTTTGGAAATCTTAACCTGCAAAAGAGAGCATAATTTCATAACATGGGATAAATCATAGTAGTGAAATGAAATCATAACTTAAAACATTACTCATTGTGGCATACACACATAATCATAGAGAATCATTTCTTGTTAGTCAAGACTCATTGCCAAGACTATCTTAGTGGACAAAGTCCCTTTCTGAATCGAGTAATCCTCGTTTCAGTCCTGTTTCACTGAACCGGTATAACCTACCATTCCAGCCATGTCTATCTCATGAGATATAAAATCTTTACCAATGCATTGGAGGGAGATATAGGTCCCACCCATCTCTTAATGAATCCTTTCTTATGTGTGCCACAAAATCATAAATCATACATCATTGCATAACCCATGTAATAAAAATGGGATTCTTAAACAACATGACATCATAAAACCATTCATATAAGATAAAGGAATTCATAAACATAATTCCATCACAACATAGTCAAATCAATGTAAAAATATGGATAGAAACAGAACCCTTTATTATCTTATATGGAAAATAATTTTGATAAAACACTTTAATTGAATTCTTGAGGAAAATATCCTTTCTTCTTCAAAATCAATTTCTTTTCTCAAAACATCATGCAATTTTAAAAGAAAGAGATTTTATTGAAAATAGTCATGAAATATTTTAGAGGAAGCTTCATGAAAATAAGGCTTTATAAAACAGTATAAATCCGTTCGTGCCGTATAAGTTAAAAAAAACATTCTTCGTACTTTTGTCGGAAAAGTCAAAAAGTACCTCGTACGAAAAACGAAAAAAAAATTCCTTTCATATCCTTTACTAAAAACTCATAGAAGGGTAAAATTGGATTTAAACAATTGTAGGTGGATGGAAATAATATTACATATTGAGGGAACATGGATGTGGATGATAAAATACACCCAAGTAAATACTTACGAATAAACAATCTCGGATAAAAATGAGATTGTGATATTTCCCTTACCTTAGGTCCGACTTTCTTTGTAAGTGTCCGAACCTCCTGTATAATGATTTAAATCATGTTATTGACTTATTACAGAATCATATTCATTGTTATGATATCATATATGGTTCACTTATGACATTATATTACCCGTTCTTTTGTAAATTCCATGTTAAAGAAGCGTTTTGGGTAAAATCGTTTCATTTATCGTAGGTGGTTTGACTTGTTGTTCTTGACATCATTATTACTTATATCATGATTTACTTACTTCCAGAATATAAAATATGATTTATATATCATATATATTCAATATATATATATATATAATAGGTAGATAAATGAAAAACACCGTTCATGGAGACGGTAGTCCGTACGTACGCATGAACGCTGTTTTACTTTCCTTATTGTCTTGAAATGGAAGTAAGTAGATGACATACATATGTATATATACATAAATCCAGTATCTTTATAATGTCATATTTTTCATTATTATTTCTTATATATACATTATAATCATTCTTAAATGGTTAACATGGAGAATGAATCTCATCGCGTCGTGGAGACGGTAGTCCGTACGTACGCACGAGCGATGATATCATTTCCATAAATATTGAACTGAGTTGAAGTGGATTATACAATATATCAGAATCAATATGATGTTGTAATAACTATGTATAGTTATTCTTTACACCATTATACCCATCCATGTAAGGTGGTGGTGGAAAATAGATTACACCACGGCGTGGAGACGGTATTCCGTACGTACGCACGCGCGGTTATTTCTTTTTCCGTAGGATGGATAGATGGTGAAATAGGGTTGTTTCATACTTATAATAACATATCAGTATATGAGTGATACTGATGTTATTACTTCATAATGAAACAACCTAAGAATAAGAAGTGGAAGAAGAAATAAAGATGAAAGAATTGGTAACGGTAATTACCTCTTCTTTGAAGTGCCTCTTTGAGACCTCCTCTTAGGGCACTTGAGTTGGTCTTTGAGGAAGACCAAAACCTCTAGGATGTTTCTAGGGAAGTGGAGAAGAGATTTTGGCAGGGGTTGGCCGAGCTTGAGTGCTCAAATTGGTGTGAGGAGGAAGGGGAGGAGGTGTCCTTTTATAGGGGAGGAGAGGGGCACCTTAGGAATTCTTAAAAATATTAATTTATAATAAATCTAACCCCACTTAAAAACCTCCAAAAATGACTCATATTCGAATATTAGATGAGATAGGGTTGTAATCTCATCAGACAATCAAATTTAGACTTGTTTGGATATTATTTTAAACCTTATCAATTAGATTTAACTCTAAGTTAAATAATTTAACTTTTACCGTGTCTTTTTGTTTTCTTTCACTATATGGTTAATACACTTACTATAACATGCCAAACGAACCCCAAATTGTTTATTAATATATATATCCTTATCTAAGTCATTTGGCAGAACCTTATATTTTTAGGAATAAAATAACAATTAGTAATATAATATTTGATTTAAAAACTATTTTGTGTCAATTTTGACACTATTTGATATATGATTTTTGTGAAAGTCATAACAGAATTAAATGTTCGAACCAAGTTGATTAAATCAACATTAATATATCATAGTAACCTAGAAAATTAGTTGAATTCATAAAAAATCTTAAATTACATTTATTTTGGTGCTTATAACATCAATTATGTCAATATTTCATTAAAAAGATAATTACTGCATCATCGTTGTGTCATAAATAAATTAAATTATTTGATGTCTAAAAATTACAAATAAAATACCATCATGTAGGAAATCTTTTTAGCTTTCTAATGAATATTTACAATCGAATTTATCTTATGTATAACCCCATATTAAAAATGATTTACTTATTAAACTTTGATTTTAACTATTTTAACCCTTCTTTAAATAAATTAATAATAAATGTCCTAATCTAATCCAAGTGGGCCTAAATGGTCATATTTTATTCCTAAGTTTGTTTTTGGTCGAATTACACTTGTACAATAGAAATAGGACATGTGTTAGGGTAATATTAATATCATATTTACCCTTAGTTACCCTATTTACTATTAACCGTGGTAAAAAAGGTAAAAAGTTACTATTCACCAAAAAATTATTTTCATCTCATTGAACCACATATTAGTCCTTGATATTAACCGTGTCTCTCGGATTTTCGAAATTCCATTCACAGAAGCGGTAAAATTAAGTTTTATGCAAAATTCAGTTTTTAACCTACCACTTAGTAGTTTCACTATTCATCAAAAATTGATGTTTTTTCAGAACAATGCCAAAATTTCATCCCAAGCTATATTTCATATTCCGAATTCAAAAATGAAGTCTATTTTACCAAATTCATAACATAAAAGTTGCATTAATTAATTTTATAATTAAATCCCGTTGTTAAAACAAATAGCGTGTTTTTAGGAAACAATATATATCAAAAGATTGACACTTGATTATGTCTGGTTTAAATGTGAAATTACAACCAATGACCAACATTGTATTAAATTGTAAAAATATATTCTAAATATACTTTAAAACCACTCAAATTAATAATTTATCACTATTAATTATTTCGATTAAAAAAGTTGTTTTTTAATTATAATTAATAATTTTCACTATTCATCAGAATATGAAAGTTATCCGAAAAGTACCAAAATTTCACCTTAGGCTAAATTCGATATTCCGAATCCAAAAATAAAGTTCATTTTGAAAAATAAGATTTACTGGATTTCAAAAAGTGGTTATTACTATTCATAACGGCTAGTTTTAATAATATTTTTATAGCATATCGTTGTTTAGTGAAACTCGGTATTGCGTACTACACACGCTATCGAGGAAGGTCGCGATTGCGTGTAATGCAAGTCAAGTCAAGGATGTGTGTTGTGCAAGCTCCTTTGGGTGTAGCGTACAACACAAGACATTAATAAAATTAAAAAGAATATTTATTATTTTTTTTTTATAAAATCTTGGGCTGTTACATTCTACCCCCCTTAAAATGAATTTCGCCCTCGAAATTCGTCGGGGTTATAAATGGTTTACTATTTCAAAGTTTCTTTAATAGAAACCCACATCGTAAAAGGGAATACCAAAACTTGGCTTTAAAAACTAAAGTATGAAATGTAACGATTACCCAAATAAACTAATCACTGGGTTTCCACATAGGTGAAAATATGGATATGGAAGAGAAATCTAACCATCATGTTCTGATGGAGAGTGGTAGAGAACATGGCTATGGAAAATCCAGTAATCACAAATCCATAGATTTGTGACGATCTAAGGTACCATCTAATTCATCAGGTATAAGATCACTAGGACAACATTTTTGGTTTTCAAGATCATTTCCCTAAAGTTGAAAATTTGAATTAGAATAAATACTTACTTTATTTTGATACAATATCACTGTTGTTCGTGCCTTGAACAATTTCCACTTCATCTCTTAAATAAATGAAGTTGAATTTGTTATTCGTGAAGTGTTAGCAGATCATGTGATAGAATGACGGGTCATTCCATCTGTCTCAAACAAAAGGTTAGCAAAAATTATATTCATAAATCGATCTATAGTGAGATTAATCATATATGGTTCCTAAAATGGACTTATACTTCATATATCATACTCCTTAATATAATAAAACTAGTTTCTACTAAACAGGGACTTCCTGTAGGTCAGTGGTAGGCGATAAAGGCCAGTCGCACTTCGGTTGTGGGTTCGATTCCCACAGCCTTGTCCGAAGCGATGGGCTGTCGCCCGTCCTGCAGGTTGTCCTTTTTCTAAAACTATATTACTATAACATCCCATAATATCGAAAAAACTTCTATCCTTAAACAATACTAACTTATGTCCAACATAATCCAGTCTAATCTTTAGGCTTATACATAATACTGCAATCCACTCTCATAATATAGTAACAACGATTACCAGAGATTTAATACTGTCATTGATCCCCATATATCATAAGATATATCTTGTTGGTCACATTCCAAACATTCAAAGGCCTTAATCTTGTACTCTCTTGAATACCCATTGAACCTTAGTGAAAACTTGAATGCAGTTAAAAGTTAACACTTTTCACATACCGAAATCCTCAAAAATCTATATACTCAAACCATGATATCACTTAGTCCTTATATCAATCATGAGCTCATGAATACTGTTAAACATTTCATTTTCTCGTTTTCCTTGCATAATATCTCAATCACTTTGAATACCACATTAGAGCAATACATAAGTATTCCAATATTCTATGATACAACATTATTTTGGAATCCCATTACATAAAAACTTAATCATTCCACCACATCGTTGTCATATTCAACATTGCCAATAGTGATCGCATGTGACTTTCCTTTGTCCTTTGCCTTAAGCGGTTGCTCATGTCGATCATCACTAACCCTTGGATTAGGGCAATTATTAGCATAATGCCCCATTTCCTTGCACTTGAAGCATTGAAGTGTTGGCGGTGCGTTCTCTGCAGTGTTTGCTTTATTCACATCATTAGAAACCCTTTTTCCATTACTTCGACACTCAGCTGCTCGATGACCTTCTTTTCCACACTTAAAACATTTTCTAGTCCCTTTAAGACAATCTCCACCATGCTTCTTTCCACACTTTGTGCATAAGGAAACATTCATCTTCTTTTCACCATTATTCTGAGATCTCTCCTTGAACTCCATCTTTCGTTTCTTGTCAAAACCATGAGATGGATATGTAACACCAACTTCCATTTCTACCTTGATAGCACAACGCACAATTTCTTCATAGCTACTGAAGTCTCTTATAGCTAATTCACTTCGAAGACTTGGTTTTAAGCCACTGAAAAATCGATCAACTTTACTTTCAGGTTGGATGATAATTCCAGAAGCATACCTTGCAAGTCTTGTAAAATTTGCTTCATAGGTACCAACAGATTCATCGTCCCTTTGCTTCAGTTCAAGAAATTCTTTCTCCATATTTGTTCGAAGAATACGAGGGAAGTACTTACTGAAAAACAAGTTCTTGAACTCGTCCCATTCCATGGACTCAATTTCATCTCTTGGCCTCGTATTCTTGATAAGATTCCACCATTGATCAGTTTCACCTTCCAAACGATATACTGCTAAGATGACTTTATCATGATCAGAACATTGAAGAACTGAAAATATCTTTTCAGTAGTACTAATCCATTGTTCAGCAACTAATGGATCAGTAGACCCACTGAAAGAAGGTGGACGCTGCCTCATGAAGGATTCAACAGAATGTTGCTCCTTCCTTTGCTCGTTTGGAAGTCCTGCATGATTCATAGCTTGAGAAAGTTGTGTGAGCATGGCTACAAGATTTTGCATTCCAGCTCCTATATCGTTTGGTTGCTCAGGGGGACAATCATTGCATTGCCCATCACATTCTGCATTAACACGGTTCCTTCGGGTTCCAGCCATCGTCTAAAACCCCAAAAGAATAGTGTGAGAGGCAAAAATCATGCTAGGGAAAACAACATAATAAAGGGGGAGTCCCTTCAATATCCAACATCTTAGGTTTAATTCTATGATTGTTAGCGTAATTCTATTACTATAACCTATACGTATACTTATCCCTAGGGACATCCCTAGACATACCTTAGAAATATCTCTAGGGATCTCACTAACTTTTTCGCATCCTAGTTTCCAAAGGTTGACTAAACCATTCCTCTGATACCAACTGTAGCGGTCTAGAATTACTTCCAGTGGACTACAATTGATACCTATCAGGCCACTCCATGGGCGGCTACACCCCCTGGGCGGGACACACCACCATCCCCAGTGGCAGCCATTTCCTCATGAAGCCCTTGGGCGGAGAGCCATGCTTCGTCCAACGCTCACATGTGAGAGTTCCCAAGGATCGGATACATTCCTACCTCCTTTGCCTCTGATACCAACTGTAGAGACCCGAAGCTTATCGTACATGGACATTACATTACTTTTGCGGAATACTTAGTACATAACAAAAACACACACAAGGATCGTAATAGTTTAGTGTCTTTGGAAACTCGGATCGTAATCTTCTAAACGTGGTGAAAGATCTTCAACATCTCCCATAAAGATCTTCCCCTTTTTTTTTACCTAAAACCTTTCTTTATATCCTGGGGAAAAGAAAACATAAAAGGGTGAGCTCAAATGCTCAGTAAGGGTAAACAAAGGAAATATCAATCACATAATTTTCATAAGAACATAACATTTTTGGAAATCTTAACCTGCAAAAGAGAGCATAATTTCATAACATGGGATAAATCATAGTAGTGAAATGAAATCATAACTTAAAACATTACTCATTGTGGCATACACACATAATCATAGAGAATCATTTCTTGTTAGTCAAGACTCATTGCCAAGACTATCTTAGTGGACAAAGTCCCTTTCTGAATCGAGTAATCCTCGTTTCAGTCCTGTTTCACTGAACCGGTATAACCTACCATTCCAGCCATGTCTATCTCATGAGATATAAAATCTTTACCCAATGCATTGGAGGGAGATATAGGTCCCACCCATCTCTTAATGAATCCTTTCTTATGTGTGCCACAAAATCATAAATCATACATCATTGCATAACCCATGTAATAAAAATGGGATTCTTAAACAACATGACATCATAAAACCATTCATATAAGATAAAGGAATTCATAAACATAATTCCATCACAACATAGTCAAATCAATGTAAAAATATGGATAGAAACAGAACCCTTTATTATCTTATATGGAAAATAATTTTGATAAAACACTTGAATTGAATTCTTGAGGAAAATATCCTTTCTTCTTCAAAATCAATTTCTTTTCTCAAAACATCATGCAATTTTAAAAGAAAGAGATTTTATTGAAAATAGTCATGAAATCTTTTAGAGGAAGCTTCATGAAAATAAGGCTTTATAAAATAGTATAAATCCGTTCGTGCCGTATAAGTTAAAAAAACATTCTTCGTACTTTTGTCGGAAAAGTCAAAAAGTACCTCGTACGAAAAACGAAAAAAAAATTCCTTTCATATCCTTTACTAAAAACTCATAGAAGGGTAAAATTGGATTTAAACAATTGTAGGTGGATGGAAATAATATTACATATTGAGGGAACATGGATGTGGATGATAAAATACACCCCAGTAAATACTTACGAATAAACAATCTCGGATAAAAATGAGATTGTGATATTTCCCTTACCTTAGGTCCGACTTTCTTTGTAAGTGTCCGAACCTCCTGTATAATGATTTAAATCATGTTATTGACTTATTACAGAATCATATTCATTGTTATGATATCATATATGGTTCACTAATGACATTATATTACCCGTTCTTTTGTAAATTCGATGTTAAAGAAGCGTTTTGGGTAAAATCGTTTCATTTATCGTAGGTGGTTTGACTTGTTGTTCTTGACATCATTATTACTTATATCATGATTTACTTACTTCCAGAATATAAAATATGATTTATATATCATATATATTCAGTATATATATATATATAATAGGTAGATAAATGAAAAACACCGTTCATGGAGACGGTAGTCCGTACGTACGCATGAACGCTGTTTTACTTTCCTTATTGTCTTGAAATGGAAGTAAGTAGATGACATACATATGTATATATACATAAATCCAGTATCTTTATAATGTCATATTTTTCATTATTATTTCTTATATATACATTATAATCATTCTTAAATGGTTAACATGGAGAATGAATCTCATCGCGTCGTGGAGACGGTAGTCCGTACGTACGCACGAGCGATGATATCATTTCCATAAATATTGAACTGAGTTGAAGTGGATTATACAATATATCAGAATCAATATGATGTTGTAATAACTATGTATAGTTATTCTTTACACCATTATACCCATCCATGTAAGGTGGTGGTGGAAAATAGATTACACCACGGCGTGGAGACGGTATTCCGTACGTACGCACGCGCGGTTATTTCTTTTTCCGTAGGATGGATAGATGGTGAAATAGGGTTGTTTCATACTTATAATAACATATCAGTATATGAGTGATACTGATGTTATTACTTCATAATGAAACAACCTAAGAAGAAGAAGTGGAAGAAGAAATAAAGATGAAAGAATTGGTAACGGTAATTACCTCTTCTTTGAAGTGCCTCTTTGAGACCTCCTCTTAGGGCACTTGAGTTGGTCTTTGAGGAAGACCAGAACCTCTAGGATGTTGCTAGGGAAGTGGAGAAGAGATTTTGGCAGGGGTTGGCCGAGCTTGAGTGCTCAAATTGGTGTGATGAGGAAGGGGAGGAGGTGTCCTTTTATAGGGGAGGAGAGGGGCACCTTAGGAATTCTTAAAAATATTAATTTATAATAAATCTAAACCCACTTAAAAACCTCCAAAAATGACTCATATTCGAAGATTAGATGAGATAGGGTTGTAATCTCATCAGCCAATCAAATTTAGACATGTTTGGATATTATTTTAAACCTTATCAATTAGATTTAACTCTAAGTTAAATAATTTAACTTTTACCGTGTCTTTTTGTTTTCTTTCACTATATGGTTAATACACTTACTATAACATGCCAAACGAACCCCAAATTGTTTATTAATATATATATCCTTATCTAAGTCATTTGGCCGAACCTTAGATTTTTAGGAATAAAATAACAATTAGTAATATAATATTTGATTTAAAAACTATTTTGTGTCAATTTTGACACTATTTGATATATGATTTTTGTGAAAGTCATAACAGAATTAAATGTTCGAACCAAGTTGATTAAATCAACATTAATATATCATAGTAACCTAGAAAATTAGTGGAATTCATAAAAAATCTTAAATTACATTTATTTTGGTGCTTATAACATCAATTATGTCAATATTTCATTAAAAAGATAATTACTGCATCATCGTTGTGTCATAAATAAATTAAATTATTTGATGTCTAAAAATTACAAATAAAATACCATCATGTAGGAAATCTTTTTAGCTTTCTAATGAATATTTACAATCGAATTTATCTTATGTATAACCCCATATTAAAAATGATTTACTTATTAAACATTGATTTTAACTATTTTAACCCTTCTTTAAATAAATTAATAATAAATGTCCTAATCTAATCCAAGTGGGCCTAAATGGTCATATTTTATTCCTAAGTTTGTTTTTGGTCGAATTACACTTGTCCAATAGAATTAGGACATGTGTTAGGGTAATATTAATAACATATTTACCCTTATTTACCCTATTTACTATTAACCGTGGTAAAAAAGGTAAAAAGTTACTATTCACCAAAAAATTATTTTCATCTCATTGAACCACATTTTAGTCCTTGATATTAACCGTGTCTCTCGGATTTTCGAAATTCCATTCACAGAAGCGGTAAAATTAAGTTTTATGCAAAATTCAGTTTTTAACCTACCACTTAGTAGTTTCACTATTCATCAAAAATTGATGTTTTTCAGAACAATGCCAAAATTTCATCCCAAGCTATATTTCATATTCCGAATTCAAAAATGAAGTCTATTTTACCAAATTCATAACATAAAAGTTGCATTAATTAATTTTATAATTAAATCCCGTTGTTAAAACAAATAGCGTGTTTTTAGGAAACAATATATATCAAAAGATTGACACTTGATTATGTCTGGTTTAAATGTGAAATTACAACCAATGACCAACATTGTATTAAATTGTAAAAATATATTCTAAATATACTTTAAAACCACTCAAATTAATAATTTATCACTATTAATTATTTCGATTAAAAAAGTTGTTTTTTAATTATAATTAATAATTTTCACTATTCATCAGAATATGAAAGTTATCCGAAAAGTACCAAAATTTCACCTTAGGCTAAATTCGATATTCCGAATCCAAAAATAAAGTTCATTTTGAAAAATAAGATTTACTGGATTTCAAAAAGTGGTTATTACTATTCATAACGGCTAGTTTTAATAATATTTTTATAGCATATCGTTGTTTAGTGAAACTCGGTATTGCGTACTACACACGCTATCGAGGAAGGTCGCGATTGCGTGTAATGCAAGTCAAGTCAAGGATGTGTGTTGTGCAAGCTCCTTTGGGTGTAGCGTACAACACAAGACATTAATAAAATTAAAAAGAATATTTATTATTATTTTTTTATAAAATCTTGGGCTGTTACATAAGGGATCCCACCTCTCTCTTTCTTTTTAAGAACTCTCTTTTATGTCACTTCTTTTAAGATCATATTTCTTATGTTTGGGGATGTTATTTTATATTACTCTTATTGTCATTTTTTTGTTAATATAATGAGAGACCCTATTTGATCTCATCAAACCATTTTTGGATGTTTTAAGTGGCGTCATTAGGCTGCCGAGTTTTCATAAGGGATTTTTCATCTCACTTTTATTCTCATGACCTTTATGCTACTTTTGCCACCATTTCCTTTGAGTGGTGTATGTACTTCCCATTATTATAATCTTTGTGTAGTATAATTTCAATTATGGGTATTTACATCTTCATTGTATGACCCTTCTTCCATGGGGTGTACGTTTCGAAATTTACCCAAGTCGGTAAGGGAACCTTTCACCCTCCTCTTTTTAAAATACTTCTTTTGTTATGTCTTTTAATTAACATACTATTATGTTGGGATATGTTATTCTATATCCTTATTGATGTAAATTTTATGTCCAAGTGATGAGATACCATTTTATCTCTCATCAACTCATTTTTTGAATTTTAATGTGACGCCGTTAGGCTGTCGGATTTCTGTAAGGGAACTTCATAACCCCCTTTCAATTCATTAGGTTAAACCTATACTTCTTGATTTTATTATTCCATGATTATGTGTGGAATCTATATGTTGTAATTTCCACAAACCTTTGTTTGGATATACTATTTCTACACAAAATCATCTCACTGATAAATTCATACGTTATTTAGATGAACTTGTATGGGAAATCATAAGTCAATATCATTTCATTGAGTTAAATATCTATGTTATTGGTTTGCTTTTTCCAAGAGTATGTGTGAATGGACTCTGATTGTTTTAATCTTAAGATCCACTTATATTTTGTGTATTCATATTTTTCACACAAAATAATGTAATTGATTTATCCTTAATCTAAAGATACCGACTTTATAAGAGACGTAATCTCAATCTCCTTTCATTGAGGAATATTCTCTTTTATACAAAAAAATTATTTTATATGGTGTATAAACCCCTTTGACTTCTACTTTTATTCGAAAGGAATCTTTTATATACGAATCGTTTTACTAAATGACAAAAAGTGTGTTTGTTTTTAACGTACGCGGTGACAATGACCTTTCCACCGCCGCGAGTATTATTTGATCTTTGGCTTCCTCAACAAGACGTTATATTTTTAAAAGTAAATAAATACCATATACTCTTTTATGTATTTTGGTATTAAAAATTATTTTGATAATGGATTTTTTATGTCAATATATTTAAGTGATATATTGTGTTTGAAATGTGGAAATTTTTTCTTTTCTTTATAATTGTTTATGTGTTATGATTTTATAATGGTAATTGGGCATTTTATTGGTGGTTATGTGAAAACCATATGACAGGTGGTGCCGTGAATACCGGGATAGGTGGTTACGTTATAATCTCCAATGCATTGGTTATGGAAGTCGGCCGTATGACTATTACATTAAGTGATATGTGTGGAAGTCGACCGCATGGTTATTCTATTTAAGTATGTTTATGTGCCATGATACCTTTATATGTTATGTGTTCTTTATATGGGTTTTATGGTAATATTTTGTTTACAAAAGGGTAAGTAATGATATTTTATTCAGTGAAGAGTTTTTTACTACTTCATAATGGTGAAAAGTATTACTTTGATAATGTATTCATGGTTTACTTGTTGTTTTGAAAAACTAACTATTTTCCTTCTTTGTGTATCCTTTACTGGGCTTTTTATGCTCAGCCCAAGTTTTTGAAATGTTTTCCACAGGACTTAAAGATGAATAGGGTCAAGGATGGGATCAACAAAAGACATGTTATCTAAAACATGGAACTAGACATGTTTCTTTTTAAGATTTTTTATTTTATGGAAACTTATTAGAAGTGTATACTTTGTAATCTTGTGAGATGTAACAGTTATGTCCTAATTCTCTAAAACTCTAAACCTGAAAAGATCCTCTATGTGAATTATTCATTTAATTCAATAATAAGTAATGTTTAAGGCTGGGTCCTTATACATTCAATTGTGTGAATAAAAATATAGTAACATGTTCATTAAATTTTGGGAATAAATGCAAGGTAACCCAATAATTTGTTTCAGAAAAATAATAATATTAACATGGATATTAAAATACATGATATCCCTTGTGGATAGTTAATTTATGACTATGGATGAAGAAGGTATTAAGGATTGAGTGTCGTCAGGAACCTGGTGGATTATGTATTTCAATATAGAATATTTAATAATGTGATAAACAGTTTATTTATGAATTATATTTATTTGTTTATAAAACTTCATAAACTTCTATTGATTATAATTTTTTAGACACCATTAGAGGTGTCCTACTGAATTTTACTCACACCCTACTAAGGCATCCTAATCGGTATATAAATTAACATAACGTTTTCAATATAGGTAAATGGAAACCACCACGAGTATGATGGATGTCTGGGGAAGAAGCATGGATGATGGAAATAGACATGGTTTGGGACTCGCTTGGGAGTTGTCAATGTATTTATTTTCAGTTTTCATTTTTGACACATGACACATACTTCAAAATGACATGTTTTCTATTTCAGTTGGATATTGTCTTTCCTACACTGATTACCTTCAGTTATTGGAATTTTATATGATTATATGTGCTTCTACTATTGTTTAATTATTTTTTTGGGCATTTTACTCTAAAAAAATATGGCATAGTCTCCCAATGATCGACTTCGTAGACCCTTGCTATCGGTTAGTGGCCTCTTCCATACAATGAGGTGCACTTGAGGTCCTCTGAATGATTGACCCAAGGTACTTGAATGGGGTACCCTGGTTGGGATGTTACATATGTTCCATTGAATTATGTTTGTTAAATCTCAAAAAAATATCAAAATACATATTCTTTTACTACCAATTCATCTTCAAAAGATAATATTGAATATGTTAGGACAAATAAAATTAGTATCAAATGATCTTCCATAATGTAAGAGTTGATATGTCATGAAAATTTATTCTTAAAATAAATAAAACCCCATTTTGAAAAAACAATATAAATAACTAACTTTAGACTAGTTTTACTATCATTCTGAAAGATAATAATTTAGAGCTCATTACTAGTGTTCTAGAGTTTTTTGATACAAACCTACTCCTTATTTTATAATATATCATTCCGTTGAAAATTAAAAAACTAAATGGAGATATATTTAAATTGTAAAGGAACATAAATTGCTTTATGGTTCAATAGGAATGAAAATAATCATTACAAGATAAAGAATTTTAATACATCATTTGATTTTTGTGAGAATATAAATAATTTTTATGTGTAAAAGGAGATCATGAATGTTGATAAGGGAAAGAAAATATATTATTAAATTGGATAAAAAAATATTTGGGGCTAGAAATATAGAATAATAACAAAATTATACAAATGAAAAATTGAGTAGAAATATATTACAATATAAGAATAAGGATTATAATAAAATTTGACTAGATGGTGGTATGATGATATAGAATAACTGCATGTGGTTTGAGTAATATGGCAATGGTTTTAAAAACTACATTACTATCTTTCCAGCATTATGAGAAATAATAAAGAAGATGTCAAAAACTCAAGGGAATTAAATTTTTGTAATAGTTGAAGAGAACTTGAAATCGTTATATGTATATTCTATAGATGATATGAAATCCAATAAAAACATTTGAAGTATAATGATACAGAAAAAAGCACATCAAATGATAAAACTAAGAAGAAAATGTTGAAATATAGATTGAGAGAGGACTCTCAGTCTGATCATTGCATCGACGAAATAATGGGGTTCCTCCTTTTTCATATTATACATTACTTTTTAAATTTACATTCATGGAAATGTTAGATAATTAGAAGAAATTATGGATGAAAATTTTAGTATGTTTTTGACAATAATAGAATACATCAATGAACATTATGAAATCTATAGCGATGATTATTTTTATACGCTTTAGGGGGAGAAAAATATGAACATTTGGTATGATTATCATGGTTTTGATAATAAAGTATTTTGATATATATAGAGCTGAAATGTAGTGAAAGTTATGTTTATACACTAGAATGGGTTTGATGTCTCAGTTTGACGTATACAGGATTTTATCCGGACAAATATACATAGATTACCAATTATAAAAACATATTTGAATCATCTTGAAGAATTTATCCCATTAAAATAAATGTTATAGAAAACAATGATCACCTTTATTAGATTCTATTTTTCATTACCCTAGTAGAATGAGAGTTGTGTAGTTAATGGTTCTTTACAAAGAAACCCATGTGATATTATTCTTCATTTGAATAAATCATTCAATATTTTATGAGAAAAGAATATGATTTTTTATCCCTGTTTTACAATTAATATTTCATTGTCAATAAAGGGGAGGAATAACATAATGGGTAATGTATTGAATACACATATTGAATTTTAAGAAATACAAAATTTTTTGAGGTTATTATAATTCAAAAGTTGGATATTATCTATCAAAATAAGTTTGGTTAGATTTTTTTAATTTGTCAATATTTCATTTTATAAACTATTAATCATGTAAAATTTTGGAACATGAGGGAAGATTTTATTCTTTTTTAGAGAAACATTTTCATGATTAGTGGGGCTTTTATATTCTTCTACTTCATAATATCAAGAATATATTCATGACTATATCTTAGTTTATACATATAAGGGGAATTTGGATTCAAAAAAAATCCTTACGGTGTGTGTATGCAGTTGATAATAATAAGTATAGAAGAATGAGTTGAGTGTAATGTGTAACACTAGAATAATTTTATTAGATTAGCCTATATAGATTCAGCTATACTATTTTTGAAGATGACGAATAATAAATATTAACATATGGGGTTTTAGTTGTACAAAGGATGACTCATAAAGTAAAAATTTACAAAATTATGTGAATAGGGCATAAAAACATTATACAATTTTCAAAATTATCAAGGCATGAAGTTGAAAATAGTATGAATCTAAATGGAAGGAATATTGTACATGGTTTAAGGCAAAGAAATTAAATATATACTAGATTGAGGTCTAATTATCAATGCCATCAGATAGAGGAATAACTTGAAGCGAACTAAAATGAGAATCCTATGAAGCTACAAAAGATGAAGGATCATCATAGAGTCACTTGAAATATACCTAAAATAGATTATTCTAATGAAATTAAATAGAGAAATTAGAATTTTCTCTAGACATAGAAAAGAAGTTCCATGTTCAAGCTGGGGATGAGTTGTACCAGAGATAGAGACAATACGAATTCTTATTGGGGGGTAACTATATAAGGATTAACATAGGTAAAATATGATGATTGGGTAAATGAAAATAAAAAAAATATTAATTAAATAATCCAAAATACATGAAGTATACAAAAAATATGATGTTACAATATACACTAAAACATGTAATTTTATAATATAGATAATTCTGATTTCATCAGAAATAGATATATTGATCCCATCAGACTGAGGTTTTATAATGAAGTAGAAGTAGTTGAAAATTATACAGGAGATTATCTAAAGGAGATGGTTAAATGTGTACCATATAGTATCCATCAGACAGAGGGGTTCTAATGTCGACTAATCAGATAAAGCTGGATAAATATTTTGAAACCGAGAAAAGGATTGTTATTTATAAAACATTATAAACTCTATGTCAATTTGACCATTCTAATATATTCATTCAATGAATTTAATTAAAGATTATATTTTAATAAATTTGAAGAAATAAATGATTTTTATTTTTAACCATCCATTGATAATGAATGTTGAATCGAAATATTTGGAAGATTCTAAGGTAGTCAAATGAATTTGAGATAGGCAGGAAAGTTTAATGTTTGAATTTTATGAACCTACACTGTCAGTTGGTTATATAGAGGAATTGTTCCTATAAAATTGGTTAAGGAATAAATATGAATGAAACTATTTAAGAACATACAGGAGTGGATATACTATAAGTTTTATTTCATGAGTATCCAAACCACAAAAATCATGTTTGAAAAAGTACAGATCCATAACATGTTTTATCAAAACAAGTAGAAGAAAAACACGAGTTTCCAATATAGTGCCAATAATATTTTAGAATATGGTATATAACATAATGTTTTTACATATATCCAATAGATGGACCACTAATAATAATGGTAAAATGGATCAAGGTGCATTAGTTGGAGAATAAGACTGATGTTTACTAGACCTAGTGTATAAGAAAGGTCAAAATGGATTAGGGGCTATGGAAAAAATGTAAAATGTACTGAGAAAATTGGGCTGAGGAGAGACATCAAGTTGGGGATTAGCAGTTTGAGATTTTTCTACATATGTTTTCTAGGCATAGCTCAATAAAGTTGAATAATTGAGTTTGTGTTGTTCATATTAAATTCTTAATGTTATTTTGAAATAAAAAACTATTAAGATAGTTTTTATTGATCCAAAATAATATTGTAGATATATAATTGTAATCCACCTTTAATATAGAGAAAGATCATCTAATGAAGATGAAAATTTTACAACATATCAAAATAATTTGAATAAGTGATTATGCATATGGGGTAGAACTTGTTGCATAAAATAAGTGTGCTAGGGGAATATAATAAATCAAGATGTGTGTAGATACAAGAAGGATAGTCGGGGGTATAAACAAATAAAACTATCGAGTTTATTTATGAGGTGTAGAACTAGGTATGGATAGAGGAATGAATAATTTGTGTAGCATATGTTTCTACTTGAGCCTTTGTAATCCTGAATGAAGTTATTAAAGGAATTAATGATCGGAAGAATAA
The DNA here is from genome assembly GCA_963277665.1 of Viscum album. Lineage (NCBI taxonomy): Eukaryota > Viridiplantae > Streptophyta > Magnoliopsida > Santalales > Viscaceae > Viscum > Viscum album. The sequence goes on from OY728150.1 coordinate 360,530,486, forward strand.
CTAAAATGGGAAGGAGTATTATGTTTTGACGAACATTTAAATATCATGTGTTTATGTTTAATAATATTTAATTTATATTATTTTAAGATTTAAAATATATTTTAGATGTTTAAAACTCTAAAAAGATTCAAATTTTTTATAATGTCATAATAATTTATAAAGGAAAGTGATCACTGATTAACCCCCTCTGAATTTTAGTGGTCTCAAACTGATCCACATAATTCAATTAGCTTTTGGTATTTTTTCATGGAATGGATAAAGAATGGTTGTGACTAAAAATATTCTATTATGTTAATTTTTTTCATATTAAAATAACAATTAAGTTTTTAAGGTGTTCATGTATGACAAAAGATTAGAAAATTGCATATAAGAAGTTCTCTTATTATATATTTTTAGAATACATATCCATGAAGGGTTGATATTGTCAACTATTAATGCATTACATTAGTAATAGATTGTAACAAATTACATGTTTTTATATTATAAAATGATTCCTCGATGTGTTATTGATATTGAAAATATTTTCAATCCATTCATCATTTGGAATGTTTTTTCAATTCATTTTGTGAATAGAAATTTGTTAAAATTATATAATAGTTATTACTAGAATAGATATATTTATAAATGGAAAGGATCACTGGGATCAGAATAGAGTCACTTATTTATAGATTTAAATTTTATGTTCTGAATTGTATAGCCTATTTTATCAATTCTTAATTAATTTCAATATAGTTAAATTATTTCTCTATTCGGTGTACAAATCCTATATATGGTGAACAATTTCACAATATATTTTATTATTACTATATATGGTATTATTCACATGATAACATTATAAAATTAAAACTCAACCATTGATAAGAGAAAATTTTTATATTCATACCTTTTACTTTTAGTAGTCTAACCTCATCAAATCATAACTCAATCTTTTTATAGTGGAACTTCCAAAAATTAAAACATAAAAATTTTACAATGTGTAAGCACCTAAAACATTCAGATAATTACATCGATAAAATTATGATGGTGGAGGATATTATGGAATATTGGAGTATTTTGTGAAGGGTTTTGGTGGAGTTAGTTAATAATAACCATCTACAAAGACTCTATCTGTGTGGAGCCTAGGGTTGTGATTTAAGGGGTAGTGGTTGGGGAATATAAGGATTGGGCTACACCATAGTGACTTGAGGTTTAGTATAGATGATTATTCACAAACATTACTCCTTGTATCATGGATTAGTGGCTATGTGTTGGAGGTGAATTTTTCATGGTGGTCATGATGTTGAGTATGGTGGGTTACGATGTACCTTTCATCTCGATAGTTGGTGTATTAAGTGTACTATATCCCCTTTAACCATGGCCTCCAATTAATTTATAGAATCAACATTGTAGGGGTAGCCACCAATAATATAGGTAAATTTACAAGTAGGTATATGATATGGTTATGGGTTTTGTGTTGTAGTCCCTTTTGTTTTCAGTCATTCTACATCATTGTGGCCAGTGTCGAGTTGTGGTCTTTTAAATTTCAAAAAATGTATAAATTAAAAAATTTTAAATGAAACCAAAAATATGTATAACCTTTATATAATTCCATGGAATAACCATTTTATTCCTTTAGATTCATTTCATCTCATAAACAGTGTATTTTAACAATTATAGGTAGGTAAAAAGCTCTTCATCATTTTGGTCCTTGGTGATGGTATCCCTCTTATTCTAAACTTTTTCATTCAATTCAGAATCCCTATTTGAGGATAGGGGTCCTTAATTTCTCAGATAATTGTATGTTGTGGAGGTTTTCTCCTCGGTTTTATATTTGGGAAGATAGTTATTCTCTAGCCTTATAAAGATAGAAAAATAGTTAATTTAAATTCAAGGGGAATTGAACTGATTCAAATATACTGATATCTTTTGGTAATATATTAATATTTTGATTCTCTGGTTTTGATGACACATTGAAAATTTTCTCCAATGGGTAAATTGTTTTACCTTATTTGAGATTTATTATAAAAACATTTTTTTAGTCTTTTTTGATATCACATCAATTAGAATTGGATAATGAATTATATTAATCTAAATAATCAATTTCACATGAAAATAATGTACTATAATAAAATTACGACAAATAATGATTTAAATTGATAAAAATACCCTCTATGAAAATATATGAAGTGATCTATTATTTTGTGAATGTTTTTTGTTTTCTGTTGAGATATATATGACTATGATATTTGTAAATGTGTTTTTTATGTGATTTTTTGTGTATGGGGATGATTTTTTATGGTGTGGATGCAATGTGGGATGGAGGTGATGAGATATGGTTTATAGATTTTGGGACAGGGAGGTTGTTGTGGATGTGATATTATTGTGATGTAGGAATAATTGACATGGTTAAAATAGTTTTTTTGATGTGTTGTGTTATGATAGTTTCTGGGGAAGAAATGGAATTTACTATAATTTGCTGATGAATTGTTAAAAAATTAAATGTGGTAAATTTGTCAAAATGGATGTGGTTATATTAGAAAAAACATGGATAAATAATAATAAAAAATTTATAGAAAAATAAAAGTTTAATGAATTAAATGTGAGGTGTTTAATGGTTGATGAATGAATTAATTAAATGTCATGTGTGGCTAAATATCGATGGTGTTTAATGTGAGAAATGGTATTGATAGTGAAAATTGGTTGGTAATGTTAAATATTATAAATATATTCAGATAAAAAAATATGAAATGTAAAATGTGAAATGTGGATTATGGCATGTGGATTATTCTATGGTATTATGAATTTAGTGGTTTTTTTGAAAGTGGACGTGTATACATGTTTCATGGAGATGTTGTGGGTTGTGTTGTTCTTTTTTGTTAACCCATAGGTTGGGCTTGTGTGTGTCTATATATAAATTCCATTCATGTTCCTATTTATTTACTATATTCACCTCACCTATATTGAGAACCATGTGTTGGTAATTTGAAATTAAATACACTTCAATGATTTGATTGTTTCAAGATAATGTTATTTATCAAAAGAAATTGTGAGATTTCCCAATAACATGGTAATTATCTAATAAATTCCCCTTGGATGAAATAATTCAAATAGACACCAATAATACCATTAAGAATTATGTATTCATGATATTACAAGTCAAAGGAGCAGTATATGCAATACACAAAGTAAATTTGTTGTGAATATGGCATGTCTCATAGAAATAAAAGTGATACTAGAAATCCCATTACCTAAAACTTTTTTTTTGGTTGAAAACACATTAAATTATTTTATAATGGTTTTAGTGATATTATTAACATATTAACTAACCATATATATATTTGTGATATCATATATTATCTTATTATAATATGTTATTTCCTGTTAGTTTATAATCTTCCATTATTTGAAAACTTTTTTGTTGATAATTTCCACATTTTTTTTTATGTTTTTAATTTTTAATTTTTCCATTAAATAGATCCTTATTTCATAATATAATTAATAAAAATAATAATTTAAAATCATATGTAGTTATTTTATATTTATTTATTGTAATCTATAAAATTTGGAGATAAAAAATGAAATATACAATTCATGGAGATCATAGGCCACACATACATATGAATGTTGTTTCCATTTTATTGTCATATTTAAAGAATGAATAATAAATTATATAAATGTATATTATAATTATAGGATAATATATATTTCATTTTCATAAAATATTTTTTTTCAAAACCATATTTAATACTTTCCATGTGAAGCATCAACGAATCACATGGCTTTGAAGAGGCGGTAGTCCACATGTACAAAAATGATGTTATCATATTCCCAAAAATGGATTGCATGAAGGTATGTGTTATATAATAATTACAATTTATAAATATATTATATATAACATATATAAAAACAATAAATCAATTATTATCTCCAGCCTTCAGTGGTGGTAATAGAAGAATGAATGATATTAGTTCATGAGGCAGTAGTCGTTTTCACCCAAGAAAGATGATTTCATATTCCATTTAATGAAATTATTCTAAAGTCTATTCCTTAGAAAAATATAAAATAAATATTAATATATTTTGTATTTTTATTTTATTTTATATGAATGGTATACAAACAATTGATGTGTTGTAGATATCAATAAAACAAAAGAGCATGTTGAAAACTATTACCTCTTCATTCAGTAAATCCTTTAATATACTACAAAATAATTCCATGGTTGGAATTGTACTCAACATGAGGATTCTTTGAATAGGTCAGTGGTGTTGGGAGCTTCTTTATTCTAGTTTTGGATTATCCAAATGTCTTGAGAGGTGGTAATAAGTTAGGGGAGTATTCTATTAAATATAAAAAAGTAAACACTATTGTGAGATAACCCTGACATCATGTGCCTACATTGTTGAAAAAAATCTATCCAATATAAGATATCGTAAAAAGTTAACCAGAAAATGGTTTTTGGATTGATTATATGCCATTTTTACCCTTATCATTAATTATTAACCACTAAGTAATATTATTTTCACCTTAATCAATATAATTAATTTTAATTGTTTTCACTAATATTTTTGGTAAAAGCATAGTAAACATTATTTGAAATTATGAATTATTTTAAAACAAAATTTGGTATCAATTTTTTAAAAAATCAATCAAATTTTTGGAAGATATTTATTTAATATTAATCCCATAGAAAAAATGAGAAATAAGGGTTTTAACATGAAAATGTTCAAAAAATTTCTATGTTTTTAATTTAAATTAAATATAAAAATTATACCAATGCCCAATATTGTAATATTATATGTATAATTTATCTAAAAAACATTAAATATAGATTAAAATATAACTTATTCTCATGAATTATTTAAAATATATATCATTTTTTTATTTAAAATTCAGTATTTTTATGTATTCATCGAAAATAAATTTTCTCTAAAAATTTTAAAAAAATTCCCTAAGATATTAATGACATTAATCTTTCATAAATTATGTTTATATGATAAAATTAATTTTATAAAAGTGACAAAATTTAGTCGTGAAATAGTTACACCATTATATTGGTAGAAAAACTACTTTCAATAAAATATAGCTTTTTATGCATCATATTAAATTTGTTGTTATATTGTATCAATAGAACCTATTAGATGAATGTCAGAAATAATTTATTTAATACAATATATATATGTATATATAATTATCATTTAAATCTTTTAGTACTTATAAATAATTTAATTTATTAAGAAAAAGTCCTTTTGGAGTATAAAAATAGTTAATTAAAAAACATTTCTATTATATTTAATTGGTTTTTATATTCATTTATAATTAATTGGTAACAATTGAAAAAAATCATATATTTTTATAAGTTAGTTGATCTTATTCATTGATTCTAATTTAATTACAATATTATATCTTCTATATTAAATAATAATATTCTAATAATATATTATTGTTTTGTAAAGAATATATTTTCATGTAACACAATTCGATAAAGAAAGTCATTATTGTATGCAGCAAAATCTAGCCTTGGTTTTCTATTTGAATAAATAAAAAAATTATGTTGGATGTAATTCAAGATTAAATTGGTGTTTCATATAAATAATGCTATTAGAAAAATTACATTTATTCTAAATGGAAAATATTAGAAAGTATTGGGGTGTCACATCATGAGACAAATCAGTTTCCCAAATTAAATTTGTTTTTGACGTATACCTACCCATCGATTAAACCGTTTTTGAATAAAGTCATGAGATTATAGAAATTTCATATTTGGGATCATGAAATCCAATAATGAGGACTTCCATAACTAATAATTCAGATATTATAGTTATTATCTAAGATATTTTTTGGATATTTTTCAGGGATGCATTTCATGATCATGTAATCGATTAAATGACATGTGTTTTCAGTAATATTCCATTCCATATAGTTCATGGATTATTTTTCTATAATATATTCAACAATAAATAACCCTTACTATGTATTTTAGATCACCCTTATTTTGTATCCTTTTCTTAGGAAATTAATTTTCATTCTATGAATGAGTTTCAAGGATGAAGAATGTTCACATTTTTTTATGATTTATATTTTATTCCAAATGTAAAACAAGTTCCATGTATCTATCTAGAAATCCAAGATTATAAAAATGTCTGATCATTATGGATTATCCCCTTATATCTATTAAAAATCAATAATGTAACCATCTACTTAATGTTACTAGAGTTGAGGTTGTTAAACCAATTTTCCATCCTCACCAACGTGATGTATGGAAATATTTCACCCAAATATATGGGTGTCATCACATGGTGATAAACATGGGTGGGTGCCTATAAGAAATAACAAAGAACATACATGGTATATATTTATTAATGTAGACAATCTCAGTCAATGGATTCAAATAAATGAGTTAACCCACTCACAACATCACCACCCAACCTGAAAACATTTCCCACTTATGATTAAAACTACATTTATAAAACAACACGATAAGACACAACGAAAAAAATCCACAATCCTAAATTAATATTTCATCTTATTTCTTATTGTTTTTCATTATCCATATATCACATTGTTGACCAAATTTTTGAATCCATCCAATTTATTTCACATCAAATTTCAACCTCATTGAACCCCACAACCCATTTTATTTAATTCATTGATTTACGAATCAACCCATGCCTTTTAATTTGTTGACAATTCCAATTACCATCCCACCTGTTTCATTATTATTCCTTTTTATTTCACATTTTAAAACATTTATTCCACACATACACTTTTATTTATCAAATAAATTCATTAGAAATTTAATGTTAAGTCCATTAATTCATGATAAACTAATATAAAAAACACATCACAACAACCATATATATCATGATAATAATCCCATCATCACAACCATTTTACATCCAAAACTACCTCTTAATTAGAAAAACCACAAACCATATCTCAGAACATCCACCCCACATCGTTTCCACACTACAACACATCCTCCCTATGCACCAAAACCGCACAACAAAGAAAATTATCACACTTCATAACCTCATAGATGGAAACAAGAATCTCAACAATTTCACTACATTAGCATATCACATTATCAATTTAGATAATTGTAATTTTCATCAATTAAATTATTTTTTTAGGTAATTATCTCAAAAACCATTGTTTCTAGGTGAAACCAAATATTTTTTTGATTATAAGTTCTTATAAAAATAAATTAAAATAAATTTCAATAAACGCACCAAACAAGGTTAAAAAATGTAAATTATTAATAATAAAGACCCCCAGTAACACAATTTTATACTTGAACTCATGACCATAAAATCAATACATAAAAAATATACCAAAATATATAAATATATATGAATCATTCACTTTATCCTTTAATTTAAATAAAGTATCTCCTTATCTTTATTATGACAGGGAACAACCATATCCTCAATGATAAAAAAGAGTACAAATAATCTTGTATTATTTAATTAGATGAGAAAAAATGGTTCCCTGAACTCAAATGAATATTCCTAATCCACTGAATAATTTTAGAAATATTTGAGACCCCCACTAAGAACCCAAAAAGGATGTCACATTTTCCATCTTAGAAGACACAAAAAACTACATCATTCCCTTACACCAAAAAAAAATTAAAACCATGATTCTAAGAATTAAACCCCACCCAAATGATGAAATAGTGGAAATTTTGGTGAACATAAAGAAATTAATTACCAAAAATCACCACAAATAGATCAAACATTGTTGGTGTTGAAAACTAATAAATATTCGATAAAAGGGACTTTGATGGATGAATTAGTGTCACCCAAGAAAAAGATAATGTCTAGATAAATTTTTTAGTTCATGAATTATTATAAATTTATATGTGGTCAAAAGATTACAAGATAATCAGACAACATAGGTCACCGCACTACCGACTTGGGTGAAAACGAACGAGGCTCTGGTAATCAACACCTAAATATTCTTTATCCATAGTTGTAAAACTCCCATTAGGTTTTATGGTTATCCTTGAAACAATGATCTTATAAATGGGTAGTTGATGGGGGGAATAACTTAGTGAGAGGGGAAAAAACAAGCCACTAACCCAAACTATAGAGGGGAAAGATACACTACACCCCCAACACCACAACACTACCTATAGTAAAAATTCTCCTCTACAATACTGTAACTCTTCGAAACCATAGTGCGTACCATTTTGGAATAACCATCAAATCCAACCCTCATAGAACTATGGCACAAGTTGATCATATTAATCCATACACATTGGCACATACATCAAATACCTAATCTCTACAATGGGGGGCTCATCACTTCAGTTGTTCTTTGATCCACTCCCTCCAAAACACATCAAGTCTTCCCCTAGATAACTCAACCACAATAATTATTGATATTTAATGGTTCTTAAGGTTTTTTATTTACATAAGATACGTCTAAAAACCATTCTTTCTCATTAAATTAAAATAATATTGTGAAGGAAACTAAAACTGTGTTCGAACAACAACCTCATGAGATACCTCTCAAGGAACTCACCATGTCTAGAATAAAAAAACTCCAATGAGACCACAGTAACTATAATATACCTTAAAAATAATAGTAAAAATAATTTCATGGAAAAATGAATTTCATATGCTCAAAAACTCATGGATTCCATAGAGAGGTAAACAATTTCACTAATTTAAGTACATGAATCAGAACAAGCCACATGAAAACCCAGAGAAAACTGCACCAACAAAGATTGTAACCAAATAGTACTAAGAAAACGGATTATAACATCAAATATTAGATCTTATAATGGTAATAAAAATATTGTGATATCCAAACCTTATCATAACAACTAATTTTTCACAATCAAACTAATAGAAAAACATGAAATCACATTAATAGAAATCATTCACCATAAAATACGTAGTTTCCAATTATAAATTTCCTAAGACTCATTGTGGAGTTTACATAATATGTTTCATTTCTATGAATTCAACATGTAATTTCATAACATTAATATAGATAAATTTTTGACATCTATTATGATTCATACAATTCAAAAATAATTAGGATTAATAAGTCATAAAAAATATAGATTAGAATTCTTACAAAACAATTTATTATAAATGATATTATATTTGATATATTTCATACATAATTAGTTTATTTTAAAAGTACAAATACTTCTCCATAAGATGGTATCTATCAATAACAATTTTGTGAAGGTACACTCAACAGAATTAGAAAAACTTGTTTTAAAATTTATGTTTTTTATAAAAACATTTATTGTTTAACTAAGGAAACATTTAAAAAAATCATTATATTTATGTCAAGTGGGTTACACTAAATTATATTACCAAACATGAAGGGACCATCTTTGGGTTTCATACTAAAGTATTATTTCCATTTCCTAAAACGTTTAATTTTTAATTAAACAACTTGGGAAACCAAAATATTAGTTAATATCATTCACTCTAGGTCACATGATTCAATATAGAAACCCATCATTTGCAATTAAAACTAAATTAAAATTAATATCAAAACATATGGATGTTTATATGTTACAAAAATATTACTAGAATGATATTTTACAATTTAAATTTAACATGGTCCTCAGAACAACATACACACCTAAAAAGGTTATATGATTCCATAATGTAAAACTTTTTAACTGAAAAAAACACTACTATGCTAGTCACTATGGTAATCTCAATAAATATTAATAGAAATGATGAAAAAAACTCAAAACACTACAAACATCATAAAAAGCACATTGGTTGAAAAAAATCCACATTATACGGCATCAAAATTTTACAATAGAGACATTTATTTTTATAATCGTCGACAGGGTAATCCAGGGCATAAAAACCAAAGGAACAAATCCCTTATATCATGATATTTTTTTATTTTGGATGAACTGAATCTCTTGCATGTTTTTAAATTGAGTTGTAATATAACACCCATTGATATGGGTAATGGTTTATCTCTCTTCATATATTTGAGGAGATAACACATTCATCCAATATAAGATCAATCAAAATTTTAAAAAATAGTAGTATTGTAGTTAAAAACATTTATAACATCCTTAAAAGATAATTCATGTGTGGGATGAAATCCCATATTCATCAATTTAAAAAACCCCTTTAATTTTTTACCGAATTAATGTTGTTATCATTTTTTTGGGAGGTAGGTGATTCCATCAATGAAATCACACCCCAATAAAAAAATAATCCTTCTCAACCAATTAGCCTCATGTCTCATCCACTGGACATCACATCTATCCCACACTACTAACCACTATTCATCCCCACCACTGCACAATAAAGCCACTAAAAATGCACAACCACTATAGTAGAACCCACATCACATCTAATGAATACAAATCATCACACCACCTGACCACTTATTCCATAATATTTTCATTCATCACCATAAACATAAAATATTCCTCATAACACAATTAAACTCATTAGGAATATTCTGACATAAGTTCTTATTCTGGATATTATTATTCTTGTTTATGGGTTTACCCTACTTTTCTTCCTCATTTCTTATGTTTATTATCACAAAATAACAATTTTACATTGGGAGAAAGTTTATAGCCATATATAAGATATTAAAATTTTAATTTTTATTAATCTTAATCAAATATTCACAATAAGGGTCTCATTATCCAAAATAATAATTATGAAATCATGTTTTCTATTTACTGGTATTTTTAGAATTTTATATCAACACATCAATAAAAAAAATAATGAATAAACCAAAAAAACACTAAAAATTTACACATCATTTTAAGTGAAAAAAATTGCATTTAAATAGTGCTAACATACATCCAAGTTAAATATTACATTTTGTACAAATTTTCTCACACATCACGTTCAATTTATTTAAACAATATATTCTTGGATTTTCACATTAACTAGGAAATAATTTAAAAACGTAATTTCCGAATCTGTACATCTTAGTTGTAACACCCGAGACTTTTATGTTATATAAATTATCAAAGGAATCTTTTTCTACGCAACACTTGCTTGACTTGCTTTACACGCAATCGCGACCTTCCTCGATAGCTTGCGTCGTACGCAATACCGAGTTTCACTAAACAACAATATGCTATTAAAACTAGCCGTTATGAATAGTAATAACCACTTTTTGAAATTTTATAAATTTTATTTTTCAAAATGGACTTCATTTTTGGACTCAGAATATCGAAATTAGCCTAGGGTGAAATTTTGGTATTTTTCTGAAAACTTTCAATTTTTGATGAATAGTGAAACCACTAAGTGGTAGGTTAAAAACTGAATTTTGCATAAAACTTAATTTTACCGCTTCTGTGAATGGAATTTCAAAAATCCGAGAGACACGGTTAATATCAAGGACTAAAATGTGGTTCAATGAGATGAAAATAATTTTTTGGTGAATAGTAACTTTTTACTATTTTTACCGCGGTTAATAGTAAATAGGGTAACTAAGGGTAAATATGATATCAATATTACCCTAACACATGTCCTAATACTATTGGACAAGTGTAATTCGACCAAAAACAAACTTAGAAATAAAATATGACCATTTAGGCCCACTTGGATTAGATTAGGACATTTATTATTAATTTATTTAAAGAAGGGTTAAAATAGTTAAAATCAAAGTTTAACAAGTAAATCATTTTTAATATAGGGTTATACATAAGATAAATTCGATTGTAAATATTCATTAGAAAGCTAAAAAGATTTCCTACATGATGGTATTTTATTTGTAATTTTTAGACATCAAATAAGTTAATTTATTTATGACACAAAGATGATGCAGTAATTATCTTATTAATGAAATATTGAAAAAATTGATAATATAAATACCAAAATAAATGTAATTTGAGACTTTTTATGAATTACACTAATTTTCTAGGTTACTATCATATATTAGTATTGATTTAATCAACTTGGTTCGAACATATAATTCTGTTATGACTTTCAAACAAATCATATATCAAATAGTGTCAAAATTGACACAAAATAGTTTTTAAATCAAATATTATATTATTAATTGTTATTTTATTCCTAAAAATCTAAGGTTCGGCCAAATGACTTAGATAAGGATATATATATTAATAATAAACAATTTCGGGTTCGTTTGGCATGTTATAGTAAGTTTATTAACCATATAGTGAAAGAAAACAAAAAGACATGGTAAAAGTTAAATTATTTAACTTAGTGTTAAATCTAATTGATAAGGTTAAAATAATATCCTAAACTTGTCTAAATTCTATTGGTTGATAGGATTTCGACCCTTCCCCACTTTATCTTCGAAATAAGACCCTTTGGAACCATTATAAACCGATTTTGACTTTAATATAAAATAATATTTTGAGATATTCCTAAGGTGCCCCTCTCCTCCCTTATAAAAGGGCACCTCCTCCCCCTCCTCCTCACACCAATTTGAGCACTCAAGCTCGGCCAACCCCTGCCATTTTCCCTTCTCCACTTCCCTAGAATAATCCTAGAGGTCCTGGTCTTCTCCAAAGACCAATCTTAGTTCCTTAAGTGGAGGATTCAAAAAGGCGTTCCAAAGAAGAGGTAATATCCATTACCGATCTTTTCAATTTCTTTCTTCTTCAACTTCTTCTTCTTCAGTTGTTTCATGATAAAGTAATAACATCAGTATTACTTACATACTGATATGTTATTATAAATATGAAACAACCCTAATTCACCTTCTATCCATCCTACGGAAAAATGAAATCACCGCGCGTGCGTACGTACGGAATACCGTCTCCACGCCGTGGTGTAATCTATTTTCCACCATCACTTTACAAGGATGGGTATAATGGTGTAATGAGTAACTATTTATGATTATTATGAAGTAATATTGATACTGAAATAATATATATATACTCCAATACAATTCCACGATCATAGGAACGATATCATCACTCGTGCGTACGTACGGAATACCGTCTCCACGATGTGATGCGACTCGTTCTACATGATCTTCATTTCATAATGATTATATAAATGAATTGAATGAATGAATATGGTATATAATACACTAATACCATTCTGGAAATGAAGTATCTATAACCTAAAGATAAGAATAAGAATTTATTCGACAAAACACGCATAAGAACAAAAAGTTATAAAGACCCGAGTAACAAGTAACAATGAAATATTACTAACAAGAAGCTAATAATATGACCATATATGATATCATATAAATATTTATGATTCTGGAATAAGTAAATAACATTATTTAAACCATTATACAGGAGCTTTGGACACGAACAAAGCAAATCGGACCTAAGGTAAGGGAAATATCACAATCTCATTTTTATCCGAGATTGTTTATTCGTAAGTATTTACTGGGGTGTATTTTATCATCCAAATCCATGTTCCCTCAATATGTAATATTGTTTCCATCCACTTGAAATAGTTTAAATCCAATTTTACCCTTAGGTGAGTTTTTAGTAAAGAATATGAAAGGAATCTTTTGTCGTTTTTCCGTACGAGGTACTTTTTGACTTTTCTGACAAAAGTACGAAGAATGTTTTTTTAAACTTATACGGCATGAATGGATTTTTAAAACATTACTTCAAAGAATCTTCCTTTACAAGTTTTCAAGTTTATTTTTAATCAACTTCATTTATTTTAAAGTTGTATGACATGTTATGAAAGTAAAAATGTTTTTGAAGAAGAAAGGATATTTTCCTCAAGAATTCAATACAAGTGTTTTATCAAAATTATTTTCCATCTAAGATAATAAAGGGTTCTGTTTCTATCCATATTTTTACATTGGTTTGACTATGTTGTGATGGAATTATGTTTATGAATTCCTTTATCATATATGAATTGATTTATGATGTCATGATGTTTCAAGAATCTCATTTTTGTTATATGTGTTATGCGATGATGTATGTTTTATGATTATGTGGCACACATAAGAAAGGATTCATTATAAGATGGGTGGGACCTATATCTCCCTCCAATGCATTGGGTAATGATTTTATATCTCATGAGATAGGCATGGCTGGAACGGAAGGTTATTTCGGTTCAGTGATACAGGACTGAAACGAGGAGTGAACTCGGTTCAGAAAGGGACTTTGTCCACTAAGATAGTCTTGGCAATGAGTCATGACTAACAAGAAATGATCTCCATGATTATGTGTGCATGCCACAAAGTTTCAAGTTTTATGTTATGATTTTGGGGATCTCATTTTCACTTCTATGATTTATTCCATGTTAAGATATTATGATCTCTTTTGCAGGTTTTGATTTTCATAAAGATATGATATGATTTTTATTTCCTTTATTTGCCCTTGCTGAGCATTTGAGCTCACCCTTTTATGTTTTCTTTTCCCCAGGTCAGGAAGATGGATATTAAGTAGAATATGCTAAAAGGGACCCTAGATATGATGAAATAAATGGGAGACACTGTAGAAGATTTATGAACCAGTTGTTTATGTTTCCCAGTTTCTAAAGACACTATACCTATACGGTCCTTTGTGGTTTTGTCATATGTTGTAATAAGTGTGCTTCAATTTTGAAGTATTAACAATGTATGTAAAGTATGGGTCGTTATATTAGTTTATCTTAATCAATTCAGAAACCCCATTACATGCACAACATTCTTGCAGAATCCTCAAAATAAAACATGATTTCTAAAAAAATTAAAATTTCACCTATTTTATTACTATGTTTCATGATTCATACTACTCAAACTAATCATTGATTAATAATTTCATTCTAATGTAAAACATGATTATATATTATAATAATGGTATAATGATTTTACTTTTGTATTTAAACACAACTCGTCAAGTATACTATATTATCATGTTTCCCATAATATAAATTACATAGTATTGCACATATGATTTCATCATTTTACATGCTCCCCATATAAACTAATCTTGACTTAACATGGATGGAAAAATTATTTTAGTAATAATATTCATATATGTGACAAAAAATTATATAATATTTTTTTTTGTCTCAATAGGTTACCCAAATGAATTGTTATCATTTTAAAAAAATATAAACCAAATTAACAAGAATTTCAAGCCAAACACTTGATTTCAATATGTGATTAAAATATATCGAATAACTGTAATAATTCATGAAATATTTATGGACAAAGATTTCCTATTCATGGATTTTAAATTCAATAGAATTTTTTATTATCAAAATTTTTCTTTTTTAGAAATTTCAGAATTTAAATGTATACAATAATGTTTTATAATAAGTACATAGCACATTGTAACGATAAATAATGAATGGAAAAAATGATTGGCCCATTTACTAATAGTGGATCCTTAAATAAACTAAGAATGTTGTCAAAATGTCCCACATTATCATGCCAATATAAAATCTAATTGAGTTTATAGGCTTTATAAGGGTTTTCAAAATTCAAAAATCATTCATAGAAAACAACACTAAGAATGCTACTCTAACAAATTTATAACATTAATAAAATATAATTTTTTAGATTTTTTGAAAGGAAATGGAATTAAACTAATTATGAATAATTCTACAATTGGAAGGGAAAAACCACATTCAAGCATCAAAATGTTTCTAAACAAATAACTAATGTATGTTAACTATCATTTTACACTTTCCCATGGTGTTGTACATCTAATTCATACATAATTAACAATTCATCATAAAATATATCAGGAAAAAACTCAATATATATATATATATAGAATTCCATGATCTACTTAATTAGAAGTAACTTTCCCAAGACTACCAAATTCACTAAAAATCACAATTCATCATGATGAATATACCACTTCTAGGTCTCTACCATGATAATAATATCACCTTGAATATTCATTTACTAGGCTAATAGTCCTTTATTTAGATCATGGGGGTCGTAA
Organism: Viscum album; assembly: GCA_963277665.1. Lineage (NCBI taxonomy): Eukaryota > Viridiplantae > Streptophyta > Magnoliopsida > Santalales > Viscaceae > Viscum > Viscum album. Next base: position 360,546,312 of record OY728150.1, read on the forward strand.
AAACTCATGACCTAGTAGGTCAACCCTATATAAATTAGTTTACCATCAACAAATGACATTCTTTCCTAACTAAATAATGAAATTATAATTAATACTAACTCCAATATTCATTACATATCTAAACAATTACACTTTATACCACATTTTCATGACTTTATCCCTACAAAGGTACCCCACATAGGTAGAAAATGAATTATGAGTGAAAATTATCCTAGAGTACCATCTCCAGTAGGCCCCAGGTTGGAACCCATCACTAAGTGTATAAAAATATCCCAAATGGGAGGCATTATGCTCTTTGAAATTGGATAATGGGATAATATAAATCAACCAAAATAAACTCTATGAAATTATATAAAATAAATTAAACCAAAACCATCAATCAATTAAACTATAGTGTAAATTAGCAGAGATAACAGCCTAAGAATAACACAGAAATGAATATCTAAAGTTTCAACCCAATAATATCTACAAATATTTATCTAGTAATGTCTATCCTGATCCCTGAAGTCTTCTTAAAACCTAAAAAATTTATATTTGATGGGTGATTATAAATGTATAATCAATAGGATAATACCCTATTTTTTTCTCATTTGATGAATAGAAACATAACATGCCCATGAGAAAAAAACACTACCAAAAACACATAAACAGATCAATTGAACAATAACATCATCACCATGAATTTATCTCCAAATAACAAAACCCAAGTAAAATAACATAAAATGTACATTAATAATGGGTATCCCACAACAATTTCCTGTTGATGTTCGAATATCACATTCCAATAACATGTTCCCCGTAACTCATATCTCTTTCATGCATCACATATTTCCAGGAACACCACATGAAACTATCCACTACAAAAAATCACGCCTCTAGACAAATGGGCCATCAAATCATACCTCATTCAAAGACACCTGATACTTCAAAATATGCATCACTTGAAGAAACCTATTTCATCACATCATATATCACGTGAATACACATGTCCATCATATCACATAAAATCCTCATTCTTAAACAGAGTTTTAAGGTATCAGGAACATAATGGACAAAAAAATATATCTTTCCTCCTTCCCTAATTGAAATACAACTTAAGAAATATCACAACCTAATTAAAAAACATTATATTTTACTTTTTAATTATATCCATAATATCATGTTCATGTAATCTTCCCCTGTATGAGTGAGCGGGAAAGAGAAGGCTTCCAACTATCTATTATCACCAAAGAGATATTGAAAAAACATCATTTGATAATTAATTGTTTATATGGGGAAATATTTATAAATATATATTTTTTACTCAAAACTAATATTTAATATAGAATCTTGTTTAATAATTATATATATTTTAGATATATTATTATTTATTTGGACTGGATGTGACGGGTAGGGCATAGATTTTATATATCCCCTTGACGTATCAATAAGTTGTCATGAGAAAAATAATTTGTGAAAATTAATTTGTTTCTGCCTGTGGTTTTAAAATATATTGTGAATGGTCTTGATATTATATGTTTTCATTTTCCTTGAAAATGAAATCCATTAATTAATTATCTCCTTCATTTGGAATATTATTATTTGTATTATTTATCCGTGATATATTCTTATTGAAATTACCTATGTACTCATTTTATTCTCAATTTATTTGTTAAATATCATTTGTTTCATCTATTTGTATTTCTATAATGATTATGTTTATTGATTCATTATTGATTCTTTGAAATTTACCCTTAGGGGGAATTTGACCACAAAAATATTTTGTTTCCTTTCTCTAGGATATAAAGATGAATTCTATGAATGAGTTTCAAGGTTGATGAGATTTTGATTTATTAATTCTTTATATTCATTTTCCTGTTTATTAGGGGTATAATATATGAGATATAGTTTTCTAGAAACACTAAACTAAACAGTATTTTGATATCTGTTTCATTATAATCATTCCAATGTAATAAATTAAGGCATCATCTTCTAGATTTTGGGATCTGGGAATTACATTTGGTTTTAAGTTATTTACTTAATATTCTTTGTGAACATTATTTTGGAAAAAATAGATTAGGGAATATAACCTCAAGATATATTGTATGGATATATATAGATGAACATTCAAAAGAAATATTTTTTATTATTATGAGATTATATATCGAGAAAACATTAAATTTATGATATGTATTTAACTATTTATGGGGATGTACATTATGTTTAATAATATTATGATATATTCTTGTGTAATCCAATGTTTAGAAATGGATCTTATATGGAAGAATCATATCAATTCTCATGGAAATTATAGATATTTTCCTATAGAGGAGACATATGTTTCTAGTATTGGAACAGATCATGTTTTGGATATATTATGTCATCTTAGTCATTTTATGAGAAATAAACATTCACGAATTGATCAAAATATTACACAATGAGAATCTACTATGATGGATAACTTTATTGATAAAACCTCTCATCGTTTAGTGGGAGTAAAAATGCAATTATGGTAGAGAAATCGGTTATGACTCTAGAAAATATATTTATTAGATTATGATGACATGAAAAAGAAATGGTTAGACATGTGCATTATTTCCTGAAGGAAAATGTTGACCAATGGTGTATATTCATCTAGAGAGGAAGATTAAATAGAACACATAGAATAAAAATCAATTAAGGAAACATTCATGGATTAATACTTCCATTATGAGAAACAAACTGAGATGAAGAAACATTCATTTAGTGAATGAAAAATAACGAATATAGTTTCATATATTTTAAAGATACATTTATAATGATTTATTTATTTGATATATATTATATATGTAACATATAATGAATTCTAAACAATTTTAAGGTCATAATCCATATCTCTTAATTCCGTTCCTCTCTTAATGTTTTTAAAAATATGATGAAATTGTTTCATGAACCATAAAAATAAAGAATTAATTATCAAAATATTACATATTCAATGGAATAAAAGAGAATAATAGGTCATCTTAGAACCATTAAAATGGTAACACATCAAAGAATAATAAGAAAACACAAATTTTTCTACCATGAAAATAGCATATGGAAAACCTTGGGAAATTTTTCAATGGTTTTTAAGTGTATTATAAGTTCATATATAGGGGTCCCCAATCCCATGAATTAATGGGGAAGAGAAAAATAAATGATGTACAGTGATAAAACTAAAATGAAAATAGATACTACAAAAATTAATTACCAAGGTCTCAAAATAATTCACCTCAAAACATTCAATGTATCATGGCCAACGTTACACTATTAATACAAAAAATTGGAATGATTAATTTTAATTTTTTTATATTCAAGAATTGTATAATTTTTATATTTTATATGTCTTTTAAATGTTATAAGAGTCCTGAAATATGTATGGATTGTACTATAGTTCTATTTTATTAAGTATTTGAGAGCGTGTGTTGTACAGTATCGGTGAAAAAGAAAAATTGATTTATTTTAATGTTTAATTTCATGGAAAATACTTGATTGAGAACCCTTAATATGTTCTTAATGTCTAGTTAATGATTATTGGATAAAGAGGTAAATTATTTGGATAAATAAAATTGGATAGAACTGACTACCTTGGAACATATTAATGGATTGTTGAAAAATTGGATTATTCAATCCTTAATGGATTTTACAAATTTTTTTGATTAATTTTATATATCCCATAATCCATGTTTTACTAAATTAATAACAAATCATAAAATTTTTCAATAATGATTTAGGGTAATTCAAGTTATTACCATGTTTCACTAGAATACAAGTTGAAGGTGTTTGCATGTTTGATATTTTATAATTAAAGAGCTACGTAATGTTGAATGAAGACTAGTGATTAGTTGAATTTTCAAATCCAGCGACCTTTGTTCAAAATTGTAGGATCAAAGTATTTTCGAAAACATAACCATCTATGAAATGTTTTATGTTGGTTAACAGAAAATTATTTACAAATTAATATATTACTTCACCATATGTTGCATCCTTTTCTAATAGATGAAGTGGACATAGTTCAAGGCAGAAAAAAATGATAATATTATGCTTATGAAATATAAATTTATCATTTAATAATATTTCCATAGTTTCTTGTAGAGTTAATGAATTATTAAACTCTAGGAAAAGGGTCTTGAAACAAAAATTGTTGTCCCATTATCAAAATTTTTGATGATACCACTGATCTTTTCCATACGTTGGCATTATTTTTTTTTGGACAACATCATTCTCATGAACCTTTTCTCTATCACACTCTATATGAACATGTTTGTTATATTTTTTTTCCATGTCCATTTTTCTACTTATATTCTCATATTTGAAAGACTAGTTTTGTTGTGACCATCACAATTACTCTTCCTTATTATTAAAAATTCATGTTATTAAACCTACTTATTATGTGGTTTATTAAACAACAACATTTTCAAATATTAGTACCTTGATTTCTGAGATATATTTTGAATTGTGGTGATGAAATTTATATAAGGTCGGAAGAATATAACAACCTATGTCATTAAAATATTTACATTTTGTAATAAATTTATTTTTTTGCTGGATTCATTATATTCAACACCAATCTATGTTTAAATTACACAAAATATAATGTTTAGGTTTCTCTACACAGAACACCGAGGTTAACATTGGTTACATGAAAAAAATATCTTTTTGATGTCTTGTGTTACATGAAAGACTATATTTTACAAAATAAAATATATTAATAAAATATGTATATTTACTATAATAAGATATAACCAAGCTGTTAAATTGGTTATTATGAATAGGATTAACTACCTTATAAAAATATATTGTTGAATTCAATGGTTACATTTAAATTATAAACAAATATAAAAACCAATTGAATATAAAAGAAATTTTTTATAAAATATTTTTTAAATGATTCTAAAGGGATTTTTTCTTCATAAATTAAATTATTAATTATTAGAGGATGATTTTAATTTCATATATATTATATATTCAATGAATTATTTTTTACATTAAAAAATTAGGTTTTATATTCCTAAGATAATAATAAATCTAATTTCATGAATAAGAAGCCATATTTTTTTAAAGGCGGTGTTGCTGCCTTTCATAGTTGCACCTATTTTAAAACTATATTTTGGAAATATTATAAATTTTAATTGAAAAAATTATATATTTTTTGAAATTGTAATATCAAAATTACATTAGGGTTATTTTTTGGTATTTTTATATGAAATTTCACTTTTTGATGAATTGTGAAAAATACTAAATTTTAATTAAAAACTACATTTTCATTAAAATAATTATTATTTTAAATTATATTTTTAACTAGTTTAAAAGATTAATCTGGTAATTTTTTCGTCTATTATTAAAATTTAGGCCATTTTAATCATTTTTTATCAACTCTATATATAAAAACAAAGTGAACGGTTGAATATTTTTAGTTTAAACACCCACTTTTCCGTCCTTTATACTTGATTAATTTTAAATTAATATTTGAAACATTTCAGGTTGGAATTTAGGAAAATGGAATCCATATTTTGAATCATAATAATTTATAATTTTTACTAATTTTAATTTAGTTTGTGACAAAAAATATTAGTGGAAGAAATTAAAATTAATTACAAAGATTAATGTTAAAATGTGATTACCTAGTGGTTAAACATTAATCATAAGAGGATGAATGACTTATAAACTTATAAATAAACCCATATTATTAAAAAATTTAAAAAAATATATCGTATTTATATAACTTATATCATTATTGGATGCACAAGCGGTAAGAGAGACCTCAAGATAGTGATTAAATTTTTATATTTATATGAATTACCCATCCCCCTCACTTATTCACACCACGCAAGACCTTTGGCTCATCCAAATCCTACACAAATAGGCTCTAAAAATCCCTTACCTCATTATATGATCATAAATTTGTTCTTAAATAAAGCCAAGTATATCTTTTTATATAAACCAAAAGGTGTTACCTGAGGAAGTGGTAATGTTATTTAACAAGCCCATTTGTTTTATTTCATTATTTACCACTCCAGTAATTCATATATTATGATTATATAATATAATCCATATAATAAATATACTCAAAATTTGTTATGTTATATTAACATACTAAACATTCACACATTTCCATAAAATGGGGTATACAATCATCGTTCGTTTGAGTAGAAGACTACCACCCCATGAACTGATGTTGTTCATTCCTCTGTTTCCAACATTAATCATTTGGAATGATGGTGGTTTTTTATTTTATATATGATATTTATAATTCATATATATATATATAATTATAATATAACACATACCTTTATGCATTTCATTTTTTGGGAATACGATAACATCATTTGTTGACTTGTGGACTACTACTTCCTCAATGCAATGTCATTTGTTCTTGATTTACATGTAACTTATAAAAGATAGATTAAATAAACATAATCTAACAAATTGAAATAAATATGATATTAGAATTATAATATAATTTTATATCATTTACCCGTAATTCATTTTATATGACAGGAAAATGGACATAGAGCTCATGCTTACGTACGACCTACCATATCCATGAACGTTGTATTTTATTTTATATATCCAAACTATATAGATCAATATAAATTCATATATAATTGATATATCTAAAATTTACCTAATTATTCTCCTTTTTAGATGTTGAAGTCATAAACTATGTAATATGAACCTAAAATAACAATTCAAAACATACTAGAAAAACCAGGGTATTGACACAAAAAATTGTGAAAATAATGATTGATTGTTAAGAAATAGGTAATAAGATACAATAGGAAGATCATAAATGATATCACAAATATAAATATGGTTCTGGTATAAGTTAATAAACAGATTAAAACCATTATAAAGTAGGTCAAATGGTCTTCTTCTAAAAAGGGAGTGCATGGTAATTGGACTTCTAGTCTCAGTTTTATCTATATGTGACTTAATCCATATTCACCACCGATTATTTTTTAGGGTGTATATAAATATCCTTTTAGAAGAAATATCATAAATAATTTATTATTCATGGAATTATAAAAATCAATTTTAAATATTTCAACCATGGTGATTTGATTTCAAAATTACCAAGTTATTGTGAAATCAGAATTTCTTTTCTGATTGTTTCCCTTCTCTTGATGCAATCACATTATTGAAATCATATTTACTGGAAATTAAATTTTAACTAAATATCAATACTATTTATCATGGATATGTTAATTTCTTAAACTGTATTCCAATTTTTACATATGGTTTTTGCTAAGACAGTCAGTTGATTATCCGAGAAAATATGGACAAATCATTATTCTATACCCAATACAGATACTTGATCATTCATATTGATCACTAATTAATTATCTTACTACATATATAGAGAATTATTTGTATTAAAAGTGATGGGTGGGGTCTCGAAATTATATTTACCCTCGATGAATTGATGGGTTCTCCAGAGACAAATCATTTTCTCGAATTAAACGAGTTTCCACATGTAGTTTTAAACATTATTTTGAAAGGTCATGACAATATATATTTTCATGTTCCTTAGACATGAAGTCCAAAAAATAAGTATTAACATCATTTGAAATTTAGTTATTGTTATTATTTATACATGATATATTATCTTTGAAATTATCTATGGATGCATTTCATTATCAATGTATTGATTAAATGGAATGTGTTTTTGTTATATATATTTTTATATTGATTTTTCTTAGGGATTAATTTTTTCTTCCATTGTGATTTACGCTTACTGAGCATTTTAGGTCACCATAATTTTGATTCCTTTCTCCATGATGTGTTGATGAATTTATTGAATGAGTTTCCAAGATGCTGATATTTTATATTATTTATGCATTGTTTCATTTTCCCAATTTATTATAGGTATCATTAATATAATATGGTTTTCTAAAATGTCATGAATAATTGGTACTTTATAATTTTATTAAATGTATTCATGCCAGTGTAATAATGTATGGCACCATCTATAGGATTTTGGGCCCGAGGTGTTACACGTGATAACTGATGATTCCTAGAAGGTCTATCTATCACTGAGCCCCACCCAACACTACATACCCGATGCATTTCACGTATAATGAATGATCAATGGAATTCACGATCAATATTATTTATCAATATATATCTATATTTAATAAATATTAAGGATTTATTATGATTTTCCCCTGTCAATCAAATAACATTAAAAATAAAACATATTAAATAAATGGTATATGTCTTGTAAAATAATCAAATCAAATATACAATAAATAAAAATGTTTAAGAAAATTGTAATTTACAATGATCACATGAATGTGCTTATTTCATGAAAAAATTTAATGACCAAAATATTAATATGATGTAAGAGATTAGAAATGGTTCATAATTGGTATAGGTTTTGTGATAAAATCATATAGTTTTTTTGAATAATGGGGCCATAATTTAAATACTAAAATAATTATTTATTGACAAGTCTTATTTTAATCACCATTTAATAGGGGTAAATTAATCTAAATATCATAAAACAGATATGGTGATGCTGTAGTATGTTGTCTTCGTATTAATTTAAACCATTCATTTTGAATTTTTAATGAATGTTGAAAAATTCCCTTTTGAAAAACATTATAATTATTCTAATAAAACTTTTTGAAACAGAAATGATATATTATAATTTCCTTAATAAATTTTTTTAGTAAATACAAGGACATTTATATAAATAAATTTAAATATATAGAAATTTTTTAAAAATATATCTTAATACAATAAAAAAATTATGTTTCTATTTTAACCAAAAATTTAATTAATTCAACTACCATGGAGAGGAAAAATTGGAATAAAATATAAAATCCTATTAGATAAAAAATGGATATGAAAATTTATAGATTATTTAAAGGATAATTTATATGATTAATTATATTGAAAATATGATCAATCCCAAAAAATGGGATCATAAAACTAATTCTTACCTATTTAGTAACAATTAAATTTGAAACCCTAGAAATAAAATAAATGAATTGAAAAATTAATCATCATTAATATGTGGGATCAAAATATGAATGTTGATGATAAATTACAAGAGGGGTGGTGAATTGTTAGTATAAAAACATTAATTTTTAATCATAAGGAAAACTACATTTAACAAGGTTAATAAAGTTAAATTCACAAGACCTCTTATATTTCTACAAACATGCTAGGTTCTAGAAATGTTGTTCCAGAAATGAACCTTAAGGAAAGTTTACCAGAAAAATATTCTACCTTAATGCATATAGAATCATTCTTATCAGAATATACAAAAGTATAAGAAAGTATAATAAGGTTATACTTTCTTTCTTAATCAAAATACAATGGAAATAAAATTGAAAAAAACAAGTATCATGTATGATATCTTTTAACCCAAATTATAGGGTATCCAACAACCTTTGATAAAGGTCACATTATTTAAACTTTCAAGAAATTATATCTTACCCACACTAGGGTAATCCCTCGATAGGAATATCGGTATCTTTCTAGCTATCCCCATGAGCCGTCGAACATTAGGTTAGTCAACACCTCTGTCTTCTTATCCCTAGAAGTCCTCACACTTTATGGTTGTCGACACCTCTATCTTACTATCCATAGAAGTCCATTATTATACTCAATAATAGCTGGAGTCTCATGAAGAATGATGAACAAGATGTTCAGTACGCACAATGCATGAGAGTCTCTCTCTCTAGAAATCACTTCAATAACATGCAATCTCTAGAGTTATAGAACTGCCTTTAGCTCGTTTGAATGAGCTCTTATTTATAGGCATTTCTCCAATGGCCGGTTCCCTCCTCCAATGGTTGTATTATTCCTTGAATCTTAGAGGGACATGTATGTCTATCAATCAATGAATGGTTAGATAGAAATATATTTAATGACATCATTTCATAACTATAACAAGTGTAAGTAAAATAGGGTTTCATAACCAAATCTAATTTTCATAGTCCAAGGGAAAATTATGTTCAGAGTTTAACCAAATAAACATTCAAAGACTATAATACAAGGATATTATGATTTTATTTTCTAAAGATTTTGTAAAATGATTTCTATATATTTTTTAGCCTGAATTCCAATGAATTCAGAGTCTGAATACTGAGTAATGCATAGTCTAAATTATGGATAATTCAGAGTCTGAATTATGAGGAATTTGGAGTTTTTTAGATAACTGGGAATCATAATTTCAATGAATTCGGAGTCCAAATTCTGAGGAATTTAGAGTCTGAATTCAATGAAATTAGGATTCTAAATTCTGAGAAACTCTGAGTCTAAATTCTACGAAATTCAGAGTCTAAACGCTGAGGTATTCAGAGTCATAAATTTAGATAATTCCGAACCTGAAAACAAAATACTCTATATTTAAGTATTTAGAGTATTCCAATGTTTTAGATGTGGAAACCAATTTTGTGACTATGGAAAGAAAAAGTGTGAGATTTAGAAGAACAATATTATGATAAATGAAAACATAGGTAAGGATAAAATTTCCTTATGGTAGGAATTTTTTTTATTATGATAATTCTTAGCAAAAAATATAATTTTCCTAAAGATATATTTTTTGTGATTTTAAAAACATAGTGGAATGGATAATTCAATAAGAAACCTTATTAACTCAACAATCTCAGTCTTTTTGGTAAGCACAAACAACCTTATGAAAAAAATATAAGGAAATTTAATTTTTAATCATCCTTATGAAAAAGAATATAAGGACATAGAATTTTTCTAAATTAACATGAATATAAAAAATCATCTTCCTTTACTTATGAATCAAGATGAATACAACTAACTCCCCCTTAGGTTTTAAAATCCCTACATATCATATTCTTGACTTTTTAAAATATATTTTTCTATTTCTTGTATAAGGAATTATTTTTTGATGATACTCCCTCTTAGATAGACTCCCCCATACTTAAGGAATTCACTTATTTACTTATTTTTCTTTTTATCATTCCTTTCTCCCCCGTTATAATTTTCAAAATGGAATAAAGTGTATGAAAAAAATACGGTACATACAAAATTAGTACTATACAAAAAAACACATGATGAACAACCAAAATTTCATTATGATGGGAAAAATTTATACGAAGAATGAAATAAAACAAAAAATAGTATTGGGTAAAAATTAACCTTTTTTCTCCTTCTACAATAACTTCTTTATGATGATTTTCAGCTTCTTAGTCTTCTTATGATATTCTTTAACACACATGAGAAGCTGATCATGATCTTCATTTTTCTTCTATAAGGCTTTGTTCATTTCTTCCTGAGCATTAAGAATATATGCCTAAGTCTTAAAAAGATCTTATTGATTAGAAAGATTTTATTAAAATTCCATTCTGAGATCCCTTTCCCTCTTCCAATTCAAAGCCAGTTAATTATGCTACCCATTCAAATCATTGTCTTCTTGCTTCCGAGTTGTCTATTTGAGACATATCGTTTCCTTAAAAATTTTAGTAAGACCATTGAATTTCCCAACTTCAGTGTCAAAATAATCCTTGACACTATCTTAAAATTCATCAAGGATTCTCATCTATTAGATTTTTCTCTTTGATCACATGGTTATTTCCTTGCATGACCTCCTATGACCATCATACCTGATAAAAAAGATTTGAAAACTAGCCTCAAGTCTGACAAACATATCCATAATCATAGAAACTAAATCTGATTTTTAATTAATCGAATGTTGAAGCATTTGGAACCTCAATTATATACATGGAATCGAGGGAATGGTATCTACCAACTTCTTCAAATATTTTACCACAAAATCATGTCAAAGAGAGGAATATTATGAATCAGATGGTTTTGTTGGCGAGGATTATTTCTCTATATCTTCATATTTTCTCTTTGATGATCCACAAACATCTTTATTTGCTACAACATCATTCCTAGGTGTATCAACCAACACCTGCTTTACCTTATCAGTTATCAGAATGATCTCTTAAGCATTGGGTGAATAATGTTCAATATATGATAGTTGAAAAATATTTAATTCCTTAAGATTTTCTTTCACGAAATCTTCCACAAAATCCTCTTGCTGAATGAAGTCATGGATCCTAATATATTCATCATATGGTATATTTATTTCTTCATGTCCCTTTTCATCCTTTCCAAGAGTATCAAGATTTGAATATTTTTCTTTAAAAATTCGGATTGAAAATTTTTCAGAGGGGCTATGCTTGTCCTGAAATTCCTCCACTTGTCTAATCATATCTTGTGTATCACCAATTACATCCACTTATTCTTCTTACACTTATTATTCTTCTTCTTCTACTTTGTCTTTTTCTACTTCATATTCTTCTTATGGTTCTGGAATCACTATCTTTTTTCCCAGATTTAATGGAAGAGGTTATTGGAGAAATGATTCGGGTACCTTATACAGTTCGGAAGCTGTCTCAGAATGACCATAAGTAGAGGAGTTGGAATTAACATTCCAAAGATTTGATGGTTGATGTGGGAGAAGTATCAGGGGGTACTTATATAGTAATATTAGGTGACATTTTATCTTCCCAAAGAGATCCAACAATGAAAGTACTCTTTATTAGATCTGATAATTGAGATGATATCCGAATAATGAATTTTTTAGGTTCTGATATTTATCAGTTTTTAAGATAAATAATTCAAATTTAAGGAAAAATGAATCTGATAAATTTTCAAAAACAAAATTTAAATACCAAAATGTAAAAATAAAATTTTAAAAAAATAAGAAAGGAATCATACCATTCGGATTGCTCAGAAAATTATCTGTAATGAGGAAAATTATTTTAGAAGAACATTATATTCTAGAAAATATTTATTAGAAAAATTGATTAAGAAAATTTTGATTACCAAAAATTTTAATTACAAAAATGTTGACTATGAAAATTTTGATTATGAAAATTTTAACGAGGAACGTTTTTATTACAATAAATTTGATTACCAAAAATAGTGATTACAAAAATTTTGAATACATAAATTTTGAAAGAAAAAAAATTGTTTAACAAGAAATTGTACTCCCCCAATAAAAAGTTGATTCTTTCTATAAAGTGATTGATTTCAACAAGAAGTTAATTTGAAATAATATCTTATGGTTATCATTAATAACTTCTATTTAATATATTAAAATCTATCGAAAGGTAATGATTCTAGGAAAATATCAGTATGTTGATCTTGAATTCCAAAAAATTGATGAATGACATCTCTTTTTTGTGTGTGATCTCTAAGAAAGTGATGACAAATATTTATGTGTTTTGAACATGAGTGATGTGAATGGTTTTTACACATGTAAATGGAACTAGTATTTTCCCAAAATATTTTGGTTTTTGTAAAACATATACCATTTTCTGTGAGTGTCTGTTGCATCCACTACACTTGGGCACAACAAGTTCCAGCTACTATATATTCAGCTTCAAGAGTGGAAAGAGCTACAGAGTGTTTCTTTTTGAATGACAAAGAAAATAATGAATCTTTTAAGAATTAAAATATCCTGATGTTCTTTTTCTATCCCTTGTACATCCACAAAATTCAACATTCAAAAAACTTTTGAAAAAAATCATTTTTAGAAGAATGAAATAATTCTAAATCCATGGTTCATGATAAATTGCAAAAAAAATCATTTCACTGCTTTTAAATGAGACTACATAATATTGGATTGATATCTTTCCCATAAGCATATTGAATACATTATATTTGGAAAAGTAGATTTAAATTATATTAAACATCTTATCATACCTCTAAATGATGTTTGATCTACTAGTTTCCCAGCATCATCAAGATCAAGAGAGTTTGAGGTACCAATGGGAGTACTTATACTCATAGTGTTGTCATATACATATTTTTTAATAATTTCTTTAATATACTTATGTTGGGATATATAGGTTCCTACTGGTTTTGGAGAAATTTGAAAACCTAAGAAAATGTTAACTCTTCCATCATACTATTTTCTAACTCAGATTTCATTTGATTCACAAAAGAATCTATTAAAGATTGATGAGTTGAACTAAATATAATGACATCAACATAAATTTGGAATATTAAAACATGTTTATTATCAATATTTATAAAAGGTTTCGATCAATGTTTCCCGTAACATAATTTATTTGTAACAAAAAACATGTAAGTCTATTATACAAATCTCTTAGAGCTTGTTTATGTCCATATAAAGCTTTGGTAAATTTGAAAACATGTTCAAGATGTTTTATGTCTTAAAACAAGAAGTTTTTTCAAAAAAACATCCTCTTGAAAATGTCCATTAAAGAAAGGTCACTTTACAACCATTTGAAAACGTTTTAAATTAATGAATTCTACAAAGGAATGTAAGATATGAATAGATTCAAGTCTAGGTACTGGAGCAAAGGATTCATTATAGTCTATTCCTTCTTATTCATTATAGAATTTAGCAACTTATATAGAATTATTTCTTACAATGATTACATTTTCATCACAAATATTTCCGAAGAACCACATTACTCCTATAACATAAGTTTCTTTAGGGCGTTCAACAATGTTCCAGACAATATTTCTTTCAAATTAATTTAGCTCATCATGCATGACTTTTATCCAATAATCATCACCTAATGCTGCATCAGTGATTTATGGTTCTAATTGGGAATATAATGTTATATGTTCTACTACATTTCAAAAGAAACATCTAGTCCTTATGGGTTTATTTACATAACCTATGATATTATCACTTGGATGATTATTATGAAACAACTGATTCCGGTTTTGTAATATATGTTCCTCAACATATGGTAGGAAATTTTCTGGGTTAAATGTTGGGTAAATATTTTCTTGAACATTTTATTTATCAGAAGGATCTATAATCCAGAGTTTATAATTAGTTTTTTAAAACACTTCTGAAGATGTAGGTTCGGGTTGTTTAAAAACAAGAGGATCAGTTTCATCAAACATAACATGTACTATTTCTTCAACAGTACATGAATATTTATTAAAAACATTACCAACCTTAGAAGTTGTGAAGTAGCCTAAGAAAATTTCATAATTATATTTGGGTGAAAATTTATGTAAATTATCTTTAGAATTCAGAATAAATACGTTGCAACCAAATACCTTGAAATAGTAAAGTCTAGGTTTTCTACCATTCCACAATTTTTAGAAGTTTTATTAAGAATAGGTCTAATCAAAACTAAATTTATAGTATAATAATAAGTAACTATATCTTCAGGCCAAAAATTATTATCTATAGAATATTCACTCAACATGGTTCTTGTTATATCTTGAATAAATATATTTATTCTTTTAAATACACCATTCTATTGAGAAGTTTTTGGTGCTATGAAGTTATGAGATATACAATTTTTACTACAGAAAGTCTCAAAATTAGGATTTTTAAATTCTCCTCCATGATTACTATGAATAGATTTCTATGGAAGATTTTTCTCATTTTTAAATTGGAATCTAAAAGTTTTGAAATATGAAAAATTATCAAATTTTATTTCAAGAAAATAGACCCATGTAAATCTAATGTAATAATTAACTAAGACTAATACATAATATTTTCCTCCAATTCTTCCAATTTGTGTTTTTTCAAAAAGTTCCATATGCACTAACTATAATACATCAGTATTTGAGACTTCATTGATTGATTTAAAACTTGATTTATGTTTCCTTCCATATTGACAAGGATCAAAATCGATTGAAGAATCAAATCTAATATTCGTTAAATCCTTAACAAGTATTTTATCAAAGATTTTTCATAAGTTCTTATGGTTACATTGTCCTAACCTCCTATGCCAAAACCATGATTGATCTTCCACTGCACTCAAGAAATATAGATCTTGTCTTTTAAGGACTATTGTGTTTAGTGTGTATACATTCTTTGGCCTATAGACCGAAAGAATAAACTCTTCTATGGAATTATGTACTGAGGAATTATCATTCATAAAAATCACAAGGTAACCATGATAACATAATTGAATTATTTTAATGAGGTAGTGCTAAATACCATTAACAAATAAAACATTTGAAATAAAATTTTTTACAAGGACGAAAATTTTATCTATACCAATAATTTCTCCCTGAGCATTACGTCAGAAAGTTACTTTTCTTCTTGTCAAATATTGATAATCTTTTCAAAGATTTTTTTGTAACCAGTCATGTGCCTGGAACATTCAATCTTCATGTAACATGTATTTATATTAGTATTATCTTTATTTTTCAGTACATAAGAGTGTTAGACTTTTTGAATCCAAACCATCATGGATCCGGAAATTTCAGAAATAAATATTTTAGAAATCCACATTTTCTTGGAAAAATATGATTTATGAAAACACAAAGACTAGGATTTTTAAGAACAATTTTTATCCCAATTTCTACCACACTGAAATTCATTGCAGAATAGATAACGTTGAGGAAAAAAATAGTTTTTCTAAAAACCGGTTTAGAATGGATATAACCAAAACTAGAACAATTCCTTATTGGTTGTATTTGAGAATACATCCTGTCAATGATTTCCTTCTCTAAGGTAATGTTTGACAAACACATACTCAGGTAAAATATTTTTGAATTTAGTTTAATAACTATTTTTTATCCTTAAAAACATTAGTTTTAGAACTGTAGTTAGTCTCTAAAATATTTTTCGTAGAAATTACATTCTGGAAATCATTAGAAAGATTATCTTTCTTAGAATTAACTTCCTCATGGTTTTTGGATATAATTTTTAAACAGAAAGTTTTAATGTCAAGATCATTAGAATGATATGATACTTTATTAGTTATATAAGAAATTGTATAAATTTCCGTATCATGTGTTTTCTTGTGTTTTGAGTTTTCATTCTCATGATATTTAGAAAATTTTGACACGTCTTCATAAGTGGGTAATGTATTATATTCATCATAAAAAGACTCTTCATTTCAATATTCTTAATATTTTTTATAAGTTTAATTTTCAGTCATGGATAAATTACTAATAGATTCTGCATGGTGTACCTTGGCCATTAGAAAATAATTTTCAATGGTTAATTTGGATAGTAGACCATGATTCTTCTAACTAGAAGATTCATACTCTGAGGATTCATTAGAAGAGTCACCACGACTGGCACTCCATGTGTCATTAAATTTTAAAATGTTCTTCATTTTAGCCTTAAAGTACTTTATTCTATTTCTCTCAGAATGATTTTCCTTTTTATCCTTTTTCTTAATCAAAGGACGATCACGCCTTATATACCCTGATATTTTTCATTCATAACAAGTGACTTCTGAGTCTTTCTTATCTTTTATTTATTTCATCTTAAATCTATACAGAAAGTCTTTCATTCCAACTATCTTATTCATCCATTGAGAAAGATTAGTTATCTCATTCTCAGATTTTTCACTTTCACTAGATTCATTTACAATAGTAACTTTCGCAGGCTTGGATCTTATAACCCTATCAAGAGTCATAGCTTTAGTTGTAGTAAAGGCTATAGTTCCATTGCCATTTTTCTTCTTATTCATATCAGCATCACTTTTCATTCTTGTCTCATATTAAAGAATTGTTCCAAAAAGTTCATCAAAAGTAATTAGAGATACTTTCCTATTTTCATCCATAGTTATTCCCTTATATTCCCCGTCATTAGGCATAATTTCTATAATCTTTTCGACAAGAGATTCATGTAAATACTCATACAATTCAAGGGAAATTTTTTGTTAATTATCTTTGGAATTTTACAAGAACGCAGTTTCAGACGACACCTGATTCCGAGGCCTGGTGTGCCCGGAATTTCTATCCGAAGTTTAGCTCGGGTACATTCAGTGAACGAACGAGCGGGAATTTATAACTTTTGAACCGGTTCCCGGAATCGAATTTCGAGGGCACCGATGGAACCGCAGCGCCGGTAATTGCTTAGGAACTCCTATTCCAGAGTTGCGTTATCACGGGTGTGGATGATAAAAATTGTGGAAGTTAATTTATAATTATTCTACAATTTTTATTATTTTTACTCTAAGTGTTTAGTTCTTGATGGAAGTTGGGTAACCACCCAACCTCCCTTGGGAGGTTATGAGGGTGGTGGGGCCCACACGAACCCCACCCCTTCATATCCTCTAAACCTCCCTCAACTCCCACTTTTATGATGATAATTTAAGTTTATTAAACTTATGGTTTTAATGTGGGAGTTAAATGTAAGTTTTTGAAATTCTAACTCTTGAATTTCAAATGCTTTGTTGTGTTAATAAAATAAGTTTAGAACATATTTTATTTGGGTTGGTGTTTATTTGTTTGAGAGATTTTGGAGAGAAAAAGCTAAGGAAGCCTTAAGTTCTTCTTTTTTCCTTTGACGAAGAATGCGAAGAATGAACGATCTCCGACGTGGAGCACCGAGCCCTCGGAGACCGTCTTCCGCGACACCAACCCACGATGCGACGTTCTTCATCCGCGTCGTCTCTTCCGCGGAGGTTTTCCGCGACGAAATCTCGGTCAACGACTTCGAATCCTCACTTCACAACGTCGACGTTCATTTTCAGCGACGCTTGACCTCCACGACGCTCGTCTTCCGCGGCTCGTTGACGTGCACCGTTCTTGAAACCGAGGTAGGGGTTTTATTTATTTATTTTGTTCGTGAATACCAACTTGATGATCTTCGTGGATTAAAATCATTTGTTATCGAATAACGAGAGGGGGCCGGACCGCACAAACATGGCCGACCCTCCTCCTTATTTCATGATTGATTCCTTTGTGGTTTGGTACGGTAAGGCGTGGTGCCGTCCCACCACACGGAATCAAGAGAAAGGAAAATGCGTGGCGTCGTCGTGCCGCGCCGTGGAAAGAAGACCAAGGACGCGACGCCGTCGCGCCGCGCTGCGAATTAATCCAAGGACGCGACGCCATCACGCCGCGTCGGAGACACCCAAAATACCGCGTCCAGTTTCGGGGCCGCAGCGGAGGGGCGCGGCATCGTCGCGCCGCGCCGGAAAAACGAAGCTGCGGCCGGTTTCGGGCCGCGGAAGAGCAGGGTGACCAGCAGCCGGTTCCGGGCCGCAGGTGTCGGCGAAGAAGGGGACCGGCCGTCGCCGGTCCCGTGGAGGCAGGACCGGCCGGCCAGGGTGGGCCGGCCGGACAGGTGAGCATCCGGGGGTTCAAACCCCCGGCCGGCTGGCACAAAACGGCCCCCTTAATTGGGGGGGCCGCGGTTACACAGGGGGGGAGGCGCCCCCCACCCCCTTGCCGAAACGGCTCGGCCAGTGGCCGAGCCGGCCAGCGTGCTGCGCGCACTGTGCCCAGCCGGTCCGCCAGGCCAGGACGCGCCGGGCCGGGCCGGGCTGGGACGACCCGGACCGGGGTGGGTCGACCCGGTTCGGACCAACCGGGGGGTCTCGGGCCGGATCGGTCCGGGCCCGAAACCCCCGTTTTTGGACCGTCTACGGTCTTTTTCCCATAACATGGGCTACGGACCTCCGATTGATGCGCCGTCAGCGGCGACATGATCCTTGGAAAGATATGGTCATTTTGTTATATCACACTCAAGGTTTAGGAATACCTTGAGTTCGGCTGGGTTGGTTTGTACACAAAACCAACTGGGCCCTCGGAGCAGAAACGCTCATATCTTGAGCTACATACGTCCGATTGACGTGTCGTCGACTTTGTTGATTTTTTCTATGTGAGACGGATCTTTTGGCATACTCCGCCAGAGGTTTAGACGTATCTGGAGTACAATCGGGTTGGTTTTGCCTTAAAAAACCAACCGGGCCCCTGGGACGAAAAATCCAATAACTCTCAGACCAGGCGTCCGATTGACGTGCCGTCTGCGACGTTGAGTTCCTGTTGACGATACAAAACTTTTGGATGCATCAAATCTGGACTATGTGTCAGTTGATGTATCAGCCTCTCGGCTCGTGGATCGGACCCTCCCGAACGAGCTTGATGTGTGCGGGAAGCCTAGTGCTGGCTGCGACTGCTACTGTGACGGCGACGACTGTATAGAGATACTCAGTGGATTCGACGGCGACAACTACAGCACTCAGCGATCCTATGTGGATTAGTGCTACCGATCCTGTGTCGGTCCGATCTTGTGTGGGTTAGCGCTCAGCGGTTCTGTGTGATCCAGTGCCTACAGATCCTATGTGGGTCCGATCCTGTGTGGGTCTTTGCGGGGGTTAGTTTCCTACCGATCATGCGTGGGTCTTTGCGGGGGTTAGTACCTATCGATCCTTTGTGGGTCCGACGACTTAGATGGATCAGTGATCATATCTATCATCTTTCGAAGAAGTATACCTGTGTGAGCTGAATCCTGTTTTCTTTCCTGTGTGGATTGTGTTGTGCTATCCTTTGTGGATTACGTTTTGATTTCCTGTGTGGAATACGTATACTTTCCTGTGTGGACTGGGTTGTACTTGGGCTTGGAAGTTGGAGCGTATTAGAATTGATGACTTAGGTATATGTCTGGGCATATACCTAAGCAGTGTCGGTTGTTACTTCATGATTGTATCTTTCCTTTGTGGTTTATCCTTTGTGAATTTTGGGAGACCTTCGGGGGTCTCGGGGTCCCTACTGAGTAGCTTATACTCACCCCTGCACGGGCTATGCCCTCACTACGTTGTGTTGGTTGCAGACGACGGACAGCGTTGATCGTGGTTGAGGCTTGCAGAGCAGGATGGTACCTGGAGGTGGACCATTGGGCGGGACGTACTCGGAGCGGACGGCGTGACCCGAGGAGAAGTGGAGCTATCTGTACCCACCTTTCAGGTGGGATTTCCAGTGGATAGCTCGGCGTAGCGGCTTTTACTTTTCAGTTGCTGTTTTCCCTTTCGAGTTGTACTTTACTTTCAGTTTGGGTTTGTATACTGGCCGACTTACCTTCTGCACTTACAGTTGTACTCTGTTTTTACTTAGAGTTTTCTTTTTCTGCTTGCTTACTCTGTGGTGCTTGTTTACTTTACAAAGGCAATGCCTTCCCTTTTTACCCGGATTTACGCCTTGGTGCTAGTCGCCAGCCCCTGGCCTATGGAAGGCGGGCTTGGGGTAGTCACGTCACGGGCCCCGAGGACGGGTCGTGACAAATTGGCATCAAAGGAGTTCGATTCTACTGCAGACTCTGATCTTTCTTCTATGTGAAAGAATAGTGTTAAGCGTATTGGGTGTGGTTATCAGTCCAGGGAGTCCAGTGTTGGTGCGGCGGCCGACGTATCCGTACACCAGGACCCTGACTTCTGATTTCCGACTTGATGCACGAAAACATTGATTGCATGTGTGTTTAATGTTTTCTTTGTGATTACTATGTATCAGCTCACCAGGTATACTGTTCTGACCGTGGAGCACCTGTTTCCTTTTCAGGATGGCCCCACGACGGCAGCCATCTAGGGTTCCGAGAGTCGAGCATGACGACAGCCCACCGAGCGATGAGGCCTCGGTGCAGGGCCCTTTTTCAGCAGTGGCACCAGCGTTAGCTCTACTCACCGAGCCACCGATGCTTCTAGCACCAGCCGCTGACAATGCACGTCACCTCAGTGCACTGCATGAGTTCCAGTGCCAGCGACCGCCCAGGTTCCACGAGGAGACGTACCCCCAGGCTGCCGAGGACTAGCTGGAGGTAGTCGTACGAGTTTTCAGGCTAGTGAGGACGCCAGCAGACCTCATGGTGATCCTCGCTGCGAGCCTACGACACCCAGCAGCGGGCCGATGGTGGAGCTTGATGCTCCAGGTGCACGTTGAGTCATCTCTACTTTAGACGGACATTGAGAGCCTCTTTCACTCGGAGTTCGTCCCAGCCACCCTCTGTGCGGTGCTCATTCAGGAGCTTCTTCAACTATGGTAGGGCAGCATGACGGTCGCCCAGTACTCGGCGAGATTTACCGATCTCTCGCGCTACTCGACCGATATGGTACGAGACCCATTCTTTCGGGCCCGGATCTTTGATCAGGGATTGAGACACGAGATCAGGGCATCGCTGATCTCCCTCAGCATTCTGACTCAGACAGGAGTACTCGAGCGAGCCCTTTTGATCGAGAGCTTTTTTCTGAGTCTACACCGGCGCCGAGACCCACCGCAGGGTCGCACGTAGCAGAGTCTTCTACAGCAGGTAGTCGACGGATGACTCATGGGTCCAGGTAGACCAGACCCTCAGGCAGGCGACCTCAGGACACTGGCTCAGCAGTGCGGGACACACAGCGCGGAGCCAGTCTTTCGAGAGGTAGACAGTGGTACTCATGCGGCGGGTAGGGCCACATGGCTCGTGACTGCGCGACCCGCCGTGCCGAGGAGCATCACACAGTTGAGGGACCACCGAGACAGAGGCAGAGGGTCAAACGTGGCAGTCCGCAGGAGGAGGCAGATGAGGCAGAGGAGCTGGCCGAGCAGATGGTGGTGGACGACGCTTTGAGGCTCTACCACCACCACCACCAGGAGGTCCCCCCCGACCACAGGGAGCTGGAGGGCAGAGACAGGCACATCTCCAGGTAGCGGGGGCCTACGACCACAGAGCACCAGAGATGATTCGAGGTACTATCTGTGTCTATTACACCCTTGCTGCAGTACTTATAGACACAGGAGCGAGTCACTCTTTCATAGCTGCTTCCCTTGTTCGGAGCTCGGAGATTCCGACAGAGCTGTTGGCTCGATCCTTACGGCTAGAGACTCCTACGGGAGCAGACTCAACAATTACGCACTGGTGCCGGCAGTGTGAGCTTACTCTAGGAGGCGAGAGCTTCGGCTGGGATCTTCTTGTAGCAGCGTCGAGGCCTTACGACATCATATTGGGCATGGATTGGTTGTCTACATTCCATGAACAAATTGACTGTATTAGGCGCAAGGTGCGATGTGTACGCACCGACGGGAGCAGGTTCACCTTCACCGGTGAGAAGGGAGCCTTTGCAGCACAGGATGGACTTCCGCGGAGGAAAGGACAGCCCATCACTCATCAGTCGGCTAGCCTCATCCTAGGAGTAGTTGACATGCGGAGTCCTGGTTTTCCTGCAGTGGTGGATCAGTATGCGGATGTTTTCACCGACGATGTTCCAGGGATACCTCCTCGTAGAGAGGTAGACTTTTATATTGACTTGTACCCCGGGATAGCCCCGATATCGACTCCAGCGTATCGGATGGCCCCCGCTGAGCTTCGAGAGCTACGGGTACATTTGGAGGACTTGCAGGGCAAGGGAATCATCTGACCCAGTGTTTCACCCTTGGCATCCCCGATATTGTTCGCCAAGAAGGCGGACCGGAGCTTGCGACTTTGTGTCAACTATCATCGCCTGAACCAGGTGATAGTGAGGAACAAGTATCCGCTACCGAGGATTGATGACCTCTTCGATCAACTTAAGGGAGCACGGTGGTTCTCGAAGATAGACCTCAGGTCAGGCTATCACCAGCTCAGAGTTCGAGATGAGGACGTGCAGAAGATGGCCTTCAGGTGTCGGTATGGCCACCATGAGTTCTTGGTTATGCCCTTCGGCATAACCAATGCTCCAGCAGTGTTCATGGCCCTCATGAATAGGATCTTTCAGCCATACCTCGATCGATTTGTCGTAGTCTTCATCGACGACATTTTGATTTACTCGACGACTGAGGAGGAGCACACCTACCACTTACGGGTTATACTAGACACACTCTGAGAGAACCATCTTTATGGAAATCTCTCGAAGTGTAAGTTCTGGATACGTGAGGTCCACTTTGTGGGGAACGTCATCTCTGAGGCAGGAGTTGCAGTGGATCCTGCGAAGATCGAGGCCGTGTTAGCTTGGGAGCCACCCAAGAGCCTGACGGAGGTGCAGAGTTTCTTGGGACTAGCTGGATACTATCAGAGGTTTGTTCCAGACATCTGCAGAGTTGCGGTACCACTATCAGCTTTGACGAAGAAGGTAAAACCCTATGTGTGGTTAAACATATGTTAGCAGAGCTTCTAGGAGCTGAGACAGAGATTGACCAGCGCACCAATCTTGAGGTTGCCTGAGGAGGGAGTAGGGTACGTAGTCTACTGCGATGCATCAGGGACCGGACACGGATGTGTCCTGATGGAGGAGCGGGCAGTGATCGCATATGGATCACATTAGTTGAGGCCACATGAGTAGAACTACGCTACCCACGACCTGGAGTTAGCAGCAGTGGTCTTCGCCCTGAAGACGTGGGGACACTATCTGATAGGCGAGCGCTTTACAGTCTTTTCTGACCATCAGAGTCTCAGATACATCTTCTCTCAGAAGGATCTGAATCTGAGACAGCGGCGATGGCTCGAGTTCCTCCAGGACTATGACTTTGAGAAATTCTATACTCCTGGAAAGGGGAATGTGGTAGCCGATGCCCTCATTAGGAGGACGGGCATTCAGCTACTTGAGGAGGCGACAAAGCAGCTAGCTTCTTTGCAGATATCCTTTATGGATAGAGATGGAGCAGCCTTCATTTATTCTCTCACAGTCACACCTCCACTACTACAGCAGGTCAGAGAGGCAAAGTGTGGGGACACTGACTGTGAGACGCGGCGTGCATAGATATCCTCAGGACAGGCACCTGATGGTTTCTCCTTTGGAGCAGAACACGACATTTTTTTAGAGGACTTACCTTGGTACCGGTTTCTTTACGGGAGGAGGTGCTAACAGAGATTCACAATTCTCCCTTGGCGGTACATCCCGGAGTGGCGAAGATGCACCAGGATCTCAGACGACAGCACTGGTGTCCAGGCATGAAGAAGGTTGTGGCAGAGTTCGTTTCTCGATGCCTCACCTGCCAGCAGGTGAACGCAGAGCATCAGGTACCAGCAGGCTTGGTATATCCCTTGGAGGTCCCGGAGTGGAAGTGGGACGGGATATCTATGGACTTCGTGCTGGACTTCCACGCACTTCCAGAGGTCATGACTCCATCTGGGTGATTGTCGAACGACTCACCAAGTCGGCTCACTTATACCAATCAGAGAGAAGGGCTCAGTGGAGAGCTTGGGACGTCTTTACGTTCAGGAGATTGTTTGGCTTCATGGTGTGCCATCATCTATCGTCTCTGATCGAGATGCTAGTTTTACTTCCTGTCTATGGAATGGATTGCAGGAGGCGTTCGAGACACAACTACGTCTTTGCACAGCCTTTCACCATCAGACGGATGGTCAGACGGAGAGGACCATTCAAACTCTCGAGGACATGCTCCGCGCATGTGTCCTCGACTTTGGTCGTAGCTGGGAGGACCACCTACCCTTGGTGGAGTTTGCGTACAACAACAGTTACCACTCCACCATCGGGATGGCACCGTACGAGGCGTTGTACGACTGACCTTGTAGATCTCATTTGTGCTGGACAGACCCTGGGGAGTCAGCACTTGTGGGGCCGGAGATGGTCCAGGCCATGACAGAGAAGGTCCAGGTCATCCAGGAACGGATGAGGACAGCTCAGAGCCGACCGAAATCTTATGCTGACAGGAGGCAGAGGCCACTAGAGTTCGAGGATGGAGACCACTTCTTTTTGCGTGTCTCACCTCGACGTGGATTACGGAAATTTGGCCGAGGCGGCAAGTTGTCTCCACACTTCATCAGACCGTTCCAGGTCCTCAGCAGGTTTGGCGAGGTGGATTATCACCTGGCTCTACCACCTCAGTTGCACCGGGTGCACGACGTCTTCCACGTATCTCAGCTGAGGAGATATGTGCATGACCTGACACACATCATTGACCATGTGGAGCTAGACGTTGATGATGGGGTGACTTTTGTGGAGGTCCCGGTGGAGATCGAGGATCGAAAGGAGTGGGTTCTATGTGGACGGTCGATTCCTCTAGTGCGCATCAGATGGCAGTACGGGAACCTCCAGGAGAGCATTTGGGAGCGGGAGGCTCAGATACGTGCTAAGTACCCACATTTGTTTCCCTAGTTTTCGATGTATCTTTAAGGGGACGCAAAGCCCTGAGGTGGGAGTAATGTAAAGACCCGTAAAATTCAAGGGGAATTTTTTCTTAATTTTCTTTGGAATTTTACAAGAAATCAGTTTCAGACGACACCTGATTCCGAGGCCCGGTGTGCCCAGAATTTCTATCCGAAGTTTAGCTCGGGTACGTTCAGTGAACGAACGAGCGGGTATTTTTAACTTTTGAACCGGTGCCCGAAATCGAATTCTGAGGGCACTGATGGAGCCGCAGCGCCGGTAATTGCTTAGGAACTCCTGTTCCGGAGTTGCTTTATCACGGGTGTGGATGATAAAAATTGTGGAAGTTAATTTATAATTATTCTACAATTTCTATTATTTTTACTCTAAGTGTTTAGTTCATGATGGAAGTTGGGTAACCACCCAACCTCCCTTTGGAGGTTATGAGGGTGGTGGGGCCCACATGAACCAAACCCCTTCATATCCTCTAAACCCCCCTCAACTCCCACTTTTATGATGATAACTTAAGTTTATTAAACTTATGGTTTTAATGTGGGAGTTAAATGTATGTTTTTGAAATTCAAACTCTTGAATTTCAAATGCTTTGTTGTGTTAATAAAATAAGTTTAGAACTTATTTTATTAGGGTTGGTGTTTAGTTGTTTGAGAGCTTTTGGAGAGAAAAAGCTAAGGAAGCCTTAAGTTCTTCTTTTTTCCTTTGATGAAGAACGCGAAGAACGAACGATCTCCGATGTGGAGCGCCGAGCCCTCAGAGACCGTCTTCCGTGACACTAACCCGCGACGCGACGTTCTTCTTCTACGTTGTCTCTTCCGTGACGGTTTTCCGCGACGAAATCTCCATCAACGACTTTGAATCCTCGCTTCGCGACGTTGACGTTCATTTTCCACGACGCCTGACCTCCGCGACGCTCGTCTTCCATGGCTCGTTGACGTGCACCGTTCTTGAAACCGAGGTAGGGGTTTTATTTATTTATTTTGTTCGTGAATACCAACTTGACGATCTTCGTGGAATAAAATCATTTGGTATCGAATAACGCGAGGGGCCCGGACTGCACAAACACGGCCGACCCTCCTCCTTATTTCATGATTGATTCCATTGCGGTTTGGTATGGGAAGGCGTGGTGTCGTCGCACCACGCGGAATCAAGAGAAAGGAAAATGCGTAGCGCCGTCGCGCCGCGCCGTGGAAGGAAGACCAAGGTCGCGATGCCGTCGCGCCGCGCCGTGAATTAATCCAAGGACGCGACCCCATCGCGCCGCGTCAGAGACACCCGAAATACCGCGGCCGGTTCTGGGGCTGCATCGGAGGGGCGCGGCGTCGTCGCGCCGCACCGGACGAACCAAGCTGTGGCCAGTTCTGGGCCACGGAGGAGCAGGGTGACCGACGACCGATTCCGGGCCGCCGGTGTCGGCGAAGAAGGGGATCGGCCGTCGCCGGTCCCGTGGAGGCAAGACCGGCCGGCCAGGGTGGGCCGGCCGGACAGGTGTGCAGCCGGGGGTTCAAACCCCCGGCCGGCTGGCACAAAACGGCCCCCTTAATTGGGGGGCCACGTTTACACAGGGGGCAGGCGCCCCCCCTTGCCGAAACGGCTCAGCCACTGGGCGAGCCGGCCAGCGCGCTGGGCGCGCTGTGCCCAGCCGGTCCGCGCCCAGCCGGGCCGGGCTGGGCCGACCCGGACCGTGGGGGGTCAACCCGGTTCGGACTGACCGGGGGGTCTCGGGCCGGATCGGTCCGTGCCCGAAACCCCCGTTTTCGGACTGTCTACAGTATTTTGCCCATAACATTGGCTACAGACCTCCAATCGATGCGCCGTCAGCAGCGATACGATCCTTGGAATGAGCCGGTAGTTTCGGTATATCGCACTCAAGGTTTCAGAATACTTTGAGTTCGGCTGGGTTGCTTCGTACACGAAACCTACCGGGCTCTCGGAGCAGAAACACTCATATCTTGAGCTACGAATGTCCGATTGACGTGTCGTCGACTTTGTTGATTTTTTTCTAAGTGAGACGGATCTTTTGGCATACTCCGCCCGAGGTTTGGACACAGGTGGAGTATGGTCGGGTTGGTTTTGCCTTAAAAACCAACCGGGCCCCTGGGACGAAAAAGCCAATAACTCTCAGACCGGGCGTCCAATTGACACGCCGTCTGCGACGTTGAGTTCCTGTTGACGATACTGAACTTTTGGATACATCAACTCTGGACTATGTGTCAGTTGATGTATCAGCCTCTCGGCTCGTGGAGTGGACCCTCCCGAAGGAGCTTGCTGTGTGCGGGAACCCTAGTGCTTGCTGCGACTGCTACTGTGACGACGACGACTGTACAGAGATCCTGAGTGGATTTGACGGCGACGACTATAGCACTCAGCGATCCTATGTGGATCAGTGCTACCGACCCTGTGTGGGTCCGATCCTGTGTGGGTCAGCGCTCAGCAGTTCTGTGTGAGCAAGCGCCTACAGATCCCGTGTGGGTCCGATCCTCTGTGGGTCTTTGTGGGGGTTAGTTTCCTACCGATCCTGTGTGGGTCTTTGTGGGGGTTAGTACCTATCGATCCTTTGTGGGTCCGACGACTTAGATGGATCAGTGGTCATCTCTATCGTCTTTCTAAGAAGTATACCTGTGTGAGCTGAATCCTGTTTGCTTTCCTGTGTGGATTGTGATGTGCTATCCTGTGTGGATTACGTTTTTCTTTCCTGTGTGGAACACGTATACTTTCCTGTGTGGACTGGGTTGTACTTGGGCTCGGAAGTTGGAGCGTATTGGAATTGATGACTTAGGTATATGTGTGGGCATATACCTAAGCAGTGTCGGTTTTTACTTCATGATTGTTTATTTCCTTTGTGGTTTATCCTTTGTGAATTTTGGGAGACCTTCGGGGGTCTCGGGGTCCCTACTGAGTAGCTTATACTCACCCCTGCACGGGCTATGCCTGCACTACGTTGTGTTGGTTGCAGTCGACGGACAGCGTTGATCGTGGTTGAGGCTTGTAGAGCAGGACGATACCTGGAGGTGGACCACTGGGCGGGACGTACTCGGAGCGGACGGCGGGACCCGAGGAGCAGTGGAGATATCTGTACCCACCCTTCAGGTGGGATTTCCAGTGGACAGCTCGGCGTAGAGGCTTTTACTTTTCAGTTGTTGTTTTCCCTTTCGAGTTGTACTTTACTTTCAGTTTGGGTTTGTATACTGGCCCACTTACTTTCCACACTTACAGTTGTACTCTGTTTTTACTTTGAGTTTTCTTTTTCTACTTGCTTACTCTGTGGTGCTTGTTTACTTTACAAAGGCAATGCCTTCCCTTTTTACTGGGATTTACGCCTTGGTGCTAGTCGCCAGCCCCTGGCCTATGGAAGGCGGGCTTGGGGTAGTCACGACACGGGCCCCGAGGACGGGTCGTGACAATTCATCATCTAATCCATTCTCACCCATAGATTGTAAACTATTAACAATAGTCATAAACCTTGGTTTCACCATGCATACTTATTCTCCCTATGGAAATATAAATCCTATATATTCTTCTCTAAGAACGTCTCTTCTATTTTCTATAACTTTTGATGTACCAAAATGTGTAACATCCAATTTATTCCAGATACAATTTGCAGCTTCGCAAGAAGAAATATGACTATATATATTCTGGGTCATGGAACACAAAAAGTATGGTGTACCTTGTTGTTTAGTTGATATTCTTATTTTTATGGATTGTTAAAAGTTCTGACTTATTCATCAATAATATTGTAATCTCTAGTAAGCATTTTTTTTCACTCCAGTATTAATAACAAAAGTATTCATATGATCTATCCAATGTCCGTAATCATTCCAATCAAATATAGGTGGTCTAGTAAGAATAAATTTTCAATTGAACCATAATTCATTTCGGCCATTCTAAAAGACAATATCATTCTATAAATACATGTTAATATTAAATGTTTTTAAACAAAGATAAAAAAATTTCCTACGCAAAGAAAAAAATAGAACAATGAAAACACGAGGAAGAAAAAAAACTTTGAATATAAGTATTTCAGATACCTCCTTTTATTCAAATTATATGATCAAAATATGAATGTAGATAATCAATTTCAAGAGGGGGTGAATTGTAAG
Organism: Viscum album; assembly: GCA_963277665.1. NCBI lineage: Eukaryota > Viridiplantae > Streptophyta > Magnoliopsida > Santalales > Viscaceae > Viscum > Viscum album. Next base: position 360,576,166 of record OY728150.1, read on the forward strand.
TTTAAAAACATTCTTTTATAACCATAAGAAAAACTATGTTTAGCAGAGTCAAACAAGGTAAATTCACAGGACCTCTTTTAGTTCTACAAACTTTCAAGGTTCCAAAAATGTTGTTCCAGAAATAAAACCTACGAAAAGTTTAAAAGAAAATGTTTTTACCTTAAAGCATATAGAATCTTACATATTAGAGTATACAAAAGTATATGAAAGAATAATAAGATTATACACTCTTTCTTTATCAAAATACAGTGGAAATATACTAGAAACAAAACAAATAACAAGTATAAAATTGTGTAACCCAAAGAGTAGGGTATCCAATAACCTTGGATAAAGGTCCCTTGATTTATACATTCATGAAATTATATTTTATCTTCACTAAGGTATTCTCTCTATAGAAATATCAGAATCAGTCTTAATATCCCCATAGGCCCTCACACTTTAAGGTAGTCAGAACCTCTATCATCATATCCCTGGATGTCCTCAAAGTTTACGGTAGTGGGCACCTCTATATTCATATCCCTAGGAATTCTGAGATCGTACTTAGTAACAATCAGAGTCGCACGAAGAAAGCTGAACAAGATTTTCAGTACGCACAAGGCATGAGAGTCTCTCTCTCTAGAAATAACTTCAACAACATGATATCTCTAGAGAGATGTAACGGTCTTGATCCTATCCAAATGAGATCCTCTTTATAGAAATTTCTCCAATGGTCAGTTCCCTCCTCCAATGGTCATATTTTTTCTTGAATCTCGGATCGACTTGTACACATGTCAATCAAAAAATGGCCAGTTTTAAATTTATTGTACGACAACATGTCATAACTATAAAAAGTGTATGCAAAATAAGGTTTCATAACCAAAACTAATTTTGAGAGTCTAAGGAAAAATAATGATAAGAGTATAACCAAATAAACATCGAAAGACTATAATAAATGGATATTCGGATTCTATTTTCCAAATAACTCAGAACCTAAATTCTATTGATTTTGGAGTCTGAATTCAAATGAATTCTGAGCTTGAGTTTTGAAGAATTGGGGGTCTTAATTCTATGACATTTGGAGTCCAAATTTTGAGGAACATAGGGTCTAAATAATGATGAATTTAGATTCTGAATTTTAGAGAATTTGGAGTCAGAATTTCAAATACTTCAAAATCTTAATTAAAAGGAATTTGGAGTCTGAATTTGGTGGCATTCAAAGTTCAAATTTTTGATAATTCAGAACCTGAATTCAGAACCTGAAAATAGAATACTCTATATCTAAGTATTTATAAGATTCTAAGGTTTTAGATGAGAAATGTAATTTTCTGACATTGGAAATAAAATGAGTTAGATTTAGAAAAACTATAAAACGAACAATGAAAATATTGGAAAAGATAATATTTCTCTGGGAAAGGAAAATTTAATTATTAAGATAACTCTTAGGAAAAATATAAATTTCCTAAAGATAGTGTGTGTGCTATTTTCGAAACATAGAAGAATAGAAAAGTCTTATGTAATCATTATTGACTCAACATAATATATATTTATTCGGGATAAATACATCAATGATGTATTATATACACAAAAGCAAAATTAATAGGTATATAATAACAAAATTGACTCAATGAAGTGTAAATTGAGATGAAATCTCTTGCTTCAATACTCCTTTATTTGAATCTGATTTAGCCAAATGTAAATAATTTTAAATATTTTATTAATTTAAAAAATAACCATATTAATACTTATAATAACATATAAGGTATAGTTATGTCATCATGTCATATTTTCATTAATAATGTATCATCATTACAATTGTTTCAGGTCTAACTACTTTATTTTATTATGTATGAATCATATCACTTCCTGGAGTCGGTATGTCGTAAATACACACGATTGATGATATAATTTCTCTAATGGGTGATAGGGTAAGTAAGTTGATGATATTTTAACTATAAATAATAAATATATGTTATAAATATCATATATAATCATTGTTTCCTTTATAAAGAATATCTGTGTGAGGCGTTGATGGAAAAAAATTCCATCATTTCTCGCAGTTGTGTTCTGTAGTACACTTGAGTGATGGTTTGGTTTTCTACATGATGTAATAAGAGACAAATATATATTATGTAAGCACAATAAAAACATATCGCTTAGTGGGATATACTGTAGATAATATTTTACAATTTTTAATACAATATTTAAAGTGTTAAAGGATAAGTAAAAAATGAAAGATCATAATGAAAATTTCTTCCTTTTCATAGAAACCACTACTTTGGATCTCTTATTAAGGAAACAAGGGTCAGTATTTTGAGAATAATAGCACAACCAAAATATATATATGGATTTTGGGGAGGGATATTTTCATTTGTTTTCAAGATAAATGTATTGAGAGGTTTGAATAAGTGATGGGATGAGGTTTCCATTAATAATAAAGGTGAGAGGCACATAAGTACTTTTCTATGGATTTTAATATTTTCTGGACACATTCTTGGACATATGGATAAAACATTGATCATATTATAATGTAAAATTTAAAATGTAAAAAAAAACCAAAAAATGGTATTATTAAAAGTTTTTAGATCATTTTTACACATATATATTTAGGTTAAACCCTCACTAATCTCGTTTTAACTTTATCTACAATAACTAATTCTTAGAGTATTTTATATTAATTTTGATAAATAATGAGGATAACATTATTATATAATATTATATATTATAATTAATAATATGGAACATATTTTATCAAATATAATTTATAAAATTGTAAAAATTTAATTAAAAAACAAAAATACAAAACGTGTCAAAAAATGGGTTTTTATGAAATGAATTATTCAAACATAAACTTATAATGAATTAAATATTTGAGTTGTAATAGTCATTATATATATATATAATAAAATATTTTTATATATATTAAATAAATATCATTTAGATCATTCATAATTAAATATAGTTTAAGTTATTTAAAATTTGAAAACATTATACCTAAAAAACTGTTTTAAAAAAAGTAGCCCTTTTTAACTCCAAATGATCTTTTCATATCTTCATCAAATTTATAGTCAATAAATTTTTATTAGACATATTATTATAAATTATTATAAATAAAATTATAAATAGTTAAATAATATATTTTTAACTATTCATAAAATCATTATTCAAAGAATATTTTAAAAAATATTATTAAATTCTTTTTTTAGCCTAGTATTTTCAAAATCAATACACCTCCTATAATAATATAATTTTGGTTCCATGAAATACTTAAATGCGAATTTTATAATATTTTTATTAAAATAAAATTTTCACATTATATAATTGAATTTTATGATCTACATTCTTCTGACCTAGAAAATCAATTCATATAAATTTTCATGGATATCACTTTCTAAAAAAGCGAGGGTGGTTCTTCTTCATTACATCCAATGGTTCCCACAATACTTCAGTAATGTTATTATTTCTCCCAAGAATCTTTTCAATTCAATTATTCTGATTCTTTAATAATTTCCCACTTATTTCACAATATAGATAGGGTCTCCATATCTTCAAAGAAAAAAGTATGGATTCCAACTCAATATCCTGAGTTTTATATTCAAATTCATGCATCTTTAACTACAAAACATTATCCGAAATAAATATGGAATCATTATTTTTTATTATCTAGTGTTTATATTACACGAAACTTATTGAACAATATTTTAATGTATATATTCATTGAAATTTGTAACATAATAAACAAATAGATAAAATAATTTTCTAATACACATTAATATCATCATCATAGTCCAAGTTTTTATTAAAAAGAGGGGCCTAAGAATGCCCGGTGGGACGTGGCTACAGGGGTCATAATACACATTAATATCATATTTATGTTTTCAACCAAAGTTAATTTTAATTCATATCATATCCAAGGGAATACCTCAATATAAAAGAGTCATCATGATGATTAGTAAGGGAATAAGAAAGGGTGACATTTATCATGTGATCAGGAGGAAAACAAAATAAAAATATAAAGAATAAGAAATAGAATATATAAGATATCATGAGTAATATAATAATAAAAAAAATAATGTTTCATAAAATGGATATTTGGATATAACATATAAATGAGGCATTCATAAGCATATCACCATGGTTTGACACAATGGTCTTATAAATGGAAATTACCATGGTTATTCACCATGATATCAAATTACATTTCATATATGTAGATTAAATTATTTACCTAAGTAATTTTTGTGAAATCATGGTGAAACTATAATAATTCTTAATTAAATGTGACCCACAATGATCATATTAAATAATTATGTCATTAACCTGAAGGAATTAATTTATGAGTTTCATATAAAATCATTGAGTATGGGAGTGCATAAAGGCTTGACCATAAAATCATTTTTATCCCATGTAAAATAAATGTGTTTTTTATATATGAAAATCCATAAATCAGTAAATTATATTAACTTATATTTTAAGGCCCATAGATAAAAAATGGTTTTTATATTCACAGTATATTAATTTCATATGTAAAATAGAGAAATTTGAGATGTAAATTTAGTAGCATGACATGTATAAAATGTGGACTAAAAAGTGTAAAATGAGAGAGAGAAAAATTATACCATTGATAAAAAATTATTTTAGTAGTATGGGTATGATAAAAATCATAAGAAAAAAAAATTATCATGCCATTTAGAAGACATACACAAAATCATTTAATTCTGTTGAAAAGAAGAAGAATATAATTACCTTACCAAGATGAGTTTCCCATAAATCATGAAGGTCGAATAATGGGGGATTAATAAATCCTTGGGGGACTCATTTAATGGATAAAAGACCATATAATTGTGGACGATAGATTGGGAGTGTAGTGGAAGGTTGAAATGGGTAGTTATTTATAGAAAACATGAAGTTGTTGCTTAATAATATCAAAATATGGGTCCCAGAAATCATTATTGTGGTAAATTGATGACCATTGGAATACCCAAGATTTTATGTCATTGTTTTAGAAATTTTAGGAATATTTTATTACATTATAATCTATTGGAAATGAAAATCATTTTTTATACTTTTTTGAGAATAAAATTAATTTTCATACAAAATAATATTTTTAATATAAAATTCTCCATTTTAGAAATCAGAGAGTCACTTATAAGATTTGAAATTGATTAAAAGATATTAAAAAAATATTATGAAAATAACATATATTTTGGGTCATTTATTATGGTAAATTAATTATTCTATAATTATGACCTCAATATGAAGTCATAAAATATACCAAAAATAAAAAACAATATATATATATTTGAATGAAAAATAAAATATTTTTAAAAATTATCAAAAATTTACCATAACCTTATTTATAAATAATAATATAAAATATAATATTATTTTAAAAAATATATTTATAATTATGAAAATTTAAAAATTTAAATATAAACTTATTTATTTAATGAAAAATAATAGTTTTTATTCAATCAAATTTATGATATTTATAAAAAATTATTAAGACATTATAAAATTATTTTATTATAACAATTTAAATAAGAGTGTATAAAATGAATATTAATTTTAGTGAAATATTATTCTGAATACATTATTTTATTATAAAAGATTAGATATTATTGATAAGATAAATTTTTTGTTTTCATCCACCAATCAATTTATCAAATTGGTCATACAAAAAAATATATCTTATTAATAAAAATTATTCCCAAAATGGGATTGATGGACTATCCATATTGACGAAAAAAAAGAAAATTATAATTTATGTAACAATGGTTTGAACACATAACTGCTTATTATAATTGAGTACGCACTATGGGTAAGATGTGTGATGGTGGTAGTTTTATTGGGTGGATCAGCTAACATTAGACAAGTGGTAATATTTAAAAAAATTGGCATCACCCATAGGATATTTATTTTATGCTTGAATTGTTGATGCTAATCTTGGGATTGGTCAATGGTGAAACCCCTTGATGCTACCTACATCCCATGTTCTGAAAAATGGTCATGAAATGGAACTGATCAACTTGTTGATTCCATTGCTTCCCATTTCCACATTAATTTTCATTTTCAGTTACTACTTAAAAACACTAATTATAATTTTAAAAATATTACCAATGGGTATAGATACAGTTAGTCAAATATAAAACTTATTATATTGATGAATGATCATATTAGACAAAAAACCATATTTCTATTCCAAATATCACATCTCTCCTTATAAATACCACTTCATTCATTTACTCTATATCCACTAAAATTAATCCATAGGTTATATTTAAATTTTATAATATGTTGATTCGTTTACTAATTTTATTATTCATTTCTATATTTTTTTTGTTAGGGGGACATGATTCTAGTAGATTTGGGAACTCCATATTTTCCCATTTTATATTCTCACATATATATTTTTTATCCCATTGTAATTTTTGGAATTTTAATTTGTATTGTAGCTGAATAATGTAATTATAATTGTTAATTTGAGACACATTTTTGGGTTTCACTCTCTTTTTTACTTGTATAATATTATATAATATTACACACTTTTTTTCAGGAAGAAAAAATCATTCAAAAATTATGGGTTATGAAATTCATCTGACATTATAAATTTCATCCCTTAAATATCAACTCATATTCACTGATGAGAATAGGTGAGGCTGATTCTATTTAATTATTTATTTTAGTTCCCATGTCTTATCTTCAAAATTATGATTCCATCACAACACTTTGAAAATTTTAATTGTGTTGTTTCATAGAACATTGTCGCTATGGTCTATGATCTCCACTGGTTGTTCCTCAGAAGGGAGGTCATGAACTAGTTGTACCTCCACTAGATTCGGTACATGTAAGGGATTTGGAATGTAATTAATCAAGAGTGATATATGTAATATATCATGAACATAATCCAGATTTAGTTGAAGTGTTAGTAAATAGGCCACTTCTCTTATTAGATCAAGGATTTCAAATGAGTCATTGTACCTTGGGATAAGATTACCTTTCATTCTATATCACAAGAATATCTTCCAAGGTATCATTCAAAGGAAACCATTTTCTCCTACATCAATATCTTGGATAAATATACTAATCTTTTCTGAAGTATCTCATTCTTGAATTCAGTTGTGTATTTTATTTATTTTACTAACTTTATTTGAAGTTATTACTTCTGGTGTGTTTGGGTGGATTTTCTAGAAAAATATGAGAAAGGGGACCATGTACAGTTGGCGCACAGTTAGGGGAAATCATAAACCAAACCCATCTAACCAAGAGAACCTGGGTAGAAAATATTATCATGGATAGTACATAGTTTGAAAACCCATGCACCCAAACCTAGGTAATCATGCACCCGTGGGTTATAAGCTCCACACGGCTGGCGCTTGGTTTAGCAAATCACATGCCCCTATCCAGAAAACCCTGCTCATAATTTTCTTTTATCTTAAAATTAGTTTTAAAATCCCCCAGACTCCCAAAACACCCACATTTTAACCTAGTCTTGGACTTGATGATTTTTGGATGATTTTAGAGCTTTCTGAAAGGATTCCAATGCCGTCTAACCTATGTTCTTTTAGATTCAAAGCCCAAATTGAAGACACGTTCATATCTCAGTAAGTGGATCTCATCTGAATCCTTTTATTGTCAATTATTTCTTCTCATCTTAATCCATTTTGGTTTTTATCCACTAGTTCATAAGATCTAAACAATTTTTGTGAGATTTAGATCTAGATCTAGATTGATTAGATATTGATATCTTGGATATTTGTATAGTGATCCAAATCTGGAACTCATATCAACATCGTTGTGCTACTCATATTTTGGGAATTTCTATTGAACAAATGTCCATCAACGAATCGAGTTAGGCGGTTTATAATATTAATATCATAGTATGGATTTTTATTATGTATATTTCAATGGTTGAATTCCCTGAGTGGTATAGAAATTATAATCCCTACTAAAATTTATTAATTGAAGATATTGTGAAATTTTGAGTTTTTGGGATTGTTGAATGATATAATTAATTGGAAAAATAATTCTGTTGTTTTTTGATTAATGATTTTAATAATAAATCGGGATAATTAATTATTATTCAATTAAGATGGTTGAATTGAGTGATTAATTATGGAATTGATTACGATTTATGGATGTTATGAATTAACATAATTAATTTGGAAATCAACTATACGATATTACTATAGTGATATGAGATAATTAATTTTGGAAATTATTTCTAAGATATTAACCCCATAAAACGAAAAATTAATTTATGTACTAACTATGAGACATTGAAATAATATTTTGAAATAATTAATAGTTGAACTAATTGTTGGATGTTGGTAACAATAAAAGATTAATTAATTGTCAAAATAATTAATGGATTTGGCTTAATTAATTTTCTAATTAATTAATGAAATCTATGATAGGTAATTTAGATAAGAAGATTAATGTAATTAAAAATTTCCAACATGATAATGTGAAAAAACATAATGATGATATACATGTGAGGCTGTTATATGGAATGATATATCTATATAGTTTATAAGAGGAGTGTTATACCTGAGGATCTATGCAAGTGATATACATGTATAGTGGTAAATTTGGTGTGCTAGAAATTATGATATACACTAATGATAGATAAATCTGAACGGTTGACAAAAGCTATTATTGACATGATGATCTACACCAATGATATATGAAAATAGTTGAGAATTAGGGTGTTAGACATGACATTCTATGCCTATAATGTATTTTCAATGTTGAGAATTGGGGTGATAGAAATACTGTTCTGTGACTATTAGGTATTTTCATGATTGAGAATTGGGGTGCTAGACATGAAATTCTATTCCCATGTAATATATGCAAGATTGATAAACATGGAGCTGGACATGGAGTTCTATACCGAAAAACATTGACATTGGAATAAGGTTCAAAGTGGCCATGATAATGAGATTGAAATAAAATGGACAATGAAATCACTACATTATAAATGAATTGTGAATTGAATATTTAACTTGTCTTAGTCCTAGTGGGGAACTACTCGAGACACCGGTGTGTGGACCATGGGTTGGGATGTTACAAAGTGGTATCAGAGCTGTAGTTTTCGTTCTTCTAGATTTGTCATACTGTTTGGGGAAAGGTAGACCAGAGACATTGAAAATTCACAGGATTGGTAATGATATCATGCATGAGAGTTATAAACCCATGTATAGGATAAAATCAATGTCCTCATGGTGATATTGTTGTTTTTTTGTTTTACTGTTATAGTTGAATGTTATTTCACCTTGGTTGACACACTTGTTGTGTGACATGATTATTGTTTCTTGTAATTGTGGAGAATTATCTTGTGGATGAGAACTAAATGAGAGTTGACTCTTCATTCATCATTCTAGGAACTCAGTAATAATTTTTGAATTGAATCATTTTAGGAACACACATGAAAATGGGTTATGGGTATGTTTTTGAACGTAGACCATTTTTTATTTTTGTGATGTTAAATTGAGAAATGTGACTAAAATGAAATTGAATATGATTAAATGATTGAATAACATGGATAAATATGTGCCTAAATGAAAAAATTTAACAATGATAATTTGGTTACCCATTTTAACTGAGCCAACATGTATGGTGGTTGAGGGTAGTAATAGTTCCTCAGTTTTGGCCATGTGGCACGACTAGGGGAAAAGGATTGTTGAAGATTATAGTGTTTCCCTCTTATATAAATGTGTTAACTTCATAAACAGTGTACTAAGGTGAATTTTTAGATTTGTAGAGATATTACTCCATGAAGTCTCTTTTTGGTAGGATGGAAACAGGACATGCTTGTTGATGATCCTCTAGTGGTGGAACCTAAGGTACCACTAGTGACGGGGGAGGAAGGAGGAAAGAATTGAGAGAACATCACATATTTCACTAAATTAATGGAATGTGACCCATCGTGGTTTATGAAAAGAATATATTATCTGATGGAGATGTTTTAGTTGCATCACCCTCTGACTTTTTCTAGAGAGGGTGGAACTAAGGGAGATGAGTTTCTGATAGAGCCCATCAAGACAATAGGTGGTCATCTGGAGTCTTCAAAAGAGGGGAGGGTCAAGTTAACTACTTATATGATATTGGGATAAATTAAACAATGGTGGGATATTCTAGTGAGGAGTAGACAAAGCAATGGTACTTTATGGAAAACCATTATAGATAGATTTTTATATTACTTTTACTCAGATACACTGAGGAAGAAAAGAGTAGCTGAGTTCATGTGGCTGACTCAGGGGAGCATATCTGTGATGAACTATGCAAGGCTCTTTGTAGATCTACATCACTTTTCTCCAGAATTGGTAGAACATGTGACATCTATGGTGAGGCATTTCCAATATGGACTTAAGTGTTATAATAAGTCTCAAGATAACCTCTTTCTGTTAAAGATGTTTTCTTGAGGTGATAGACTAGGATCTCCTAGTAGAAGGGAACTTGAGAGAGGCTTCTTGTGCAAGATATATAGTTTATACGGGACAATTAGGAGGGGCTTATTTCAATAGCAGGAAGCTTCCCAATTACAACTACAAGTAGATAATTTGGAATAATAGTGGATAATTAGAGGGATCAGGTACATAAGATATTACTCAAGTGATTTTCCACTTGTGCAGAATGTCAGGATACTTCTAAAAACATTATTCTTGACCACCATTTCAGTTCCATTCTTTCAAAAAGATGGGGCATCTATAGAGGTTCTATAGGAACCCATGACATATAGTTGATTATGGAAGATCTAGACAGAACCCGAGTTAGATAAAGGGATGTTCCACGTTATATAAGTTTTGAATATTAAGTTGTACTAGAAAATGAAGTAAAATGAGATAATATGGTGCTTTTGGGAAAGAGCATCAACATCAAGAGTGTGGTGTATCATAGGGGTCCAGAATACATCACAATGAAGAGAGGAAGAACAGTTTCGTGTGGTGCAGCCTATACATGTGAATAGTCAGGCAGGGGAATTAATAGTGAGAGACACTATTTTAGTATCTTCAACTTTTTCTTGTTCCTTATTTGATACTCATGCCTCACATTCCTTTATTTTCACCAAAACATGTTAATGGATTGAGTGTGGATATGGAGTTTTTGAGTGGGGTTATGGCTATTGATACATCGTTGGGTGTACTATCTAGATACATCAACATGTTCAAGGGATATTCACTTGAGATCGAAGAGTATTGTTTTCTATGGGATAACTATATTCTTGATATGACTTGATTCGACCTAATTATGCTTATGGAATGGATAGTCGCATACCGAGGACACATTGATTTTTACTGTAGGAGAGTTATATTTATGTCTCCTAAGGGTGAAAACTACATTTATTGGGGAGAGTGGGATGTCTAGGCGGGAAAATAAGGAAAAATTACTCAGAAATAGGGAGAGCTCACAACCCATGTTGAAATTCTATTTATAGATGAGGGGGTGTTAGGTAAGATGTCCTTCAACAAGTAGTGGAACTGGTTCATGATGTCTTTCCTGAGGACTTCTCAGAGCTACCACTTGAGAGAGATGTGGAATACACTATTGAGCTAATGACGGGGGATGATCTAGTATCTATTCCACCGTATACAATGGAACTAATAGAGCTTCAAATTCTCAATCCATAGCTAGACGAGTTAGATCGTAAGGGATTTATCCATCCATGTTCATCACATTGGAGATCACGTGTATTTTTCACAAAGATGGATAAAAGGAGTTTACATTTTTGGGTTGATTAACAGTAGATGAATAAATTAACTCTAATGAACTAATATCCTCTTTCATATAACGATGACCTATTTGACTAGCTGAAAGGATCTTGCATGTTCTCAAAGATCGACTTGAGATTGGGTTATCATCAGTTGAGAGTTCAGACATCTGATACATAAAGGACTACATTCAGAAGTAGGTATGTCCTATATGAGGTTTTCATAATTCCTATTTGGGATGACAAACATATAAAAGTTTTTTATGGACTTTATGAATATATTCATCCATCTATACCACAATCAGTTTTTTGTGGTGTTTGTGGACAATATCTTTGTGTACTCAAGGACTCATGGCGATCATTTCCAACATCTTGACATTGTCTTGAGTACACTGAGAGATAATAAGCTATAAATATATCTATATAAGTGTCATTTTTGGATTTATTAGGTACACTTATTGGGGTACATCATCTCAAAGAAAGGCATGTTAGTAGACCAAGATAAGGTTCAGGTAGTGGTTTCTTGGGAGCAGCCCAAGAAGTTTTTCAATATACGAAGATTTCTGGGATTGTCTAGATATTATAGGAGATTCATCCAAGACACTTCTTGTTTGTAATAATCACTTTCATGCTTAAAAAAGTGTATAATGTTATAATGATATGAGGCTAGAGATGAATCATTCCAATAGTTGAATAAGTGTTTGATGAAAGAACCAATTTTGATCTATCCTGAGTCAGGTGAGGACTGCACTATTATTTGTGATGCTTCTGGGACTAGACATAGAGTTGTATTGATGCAAGTTTATAGTCTTGGTATATGGGACTTGGTAGTCAATACTATTTGAATGAAAATAAAGAACACATGACCTCGAGTTAGTAGTGATGGGGAATTCTATAAAGTGTTGGAGACCCTATATTTTAGGAAAAACATTTATAGTATATACCAACCATAATTGCATGAGGTATATTTTTTTCCATTTAGATTTTAATTGTCATAAGTGGATATAGGTTGAGTATATGAAATCTCTGGATTTTGATCTGTCATATACAGCAAGGAAGGGAAAAAATGTGGATGATTATTTGAGTAGTAAAACTCAGACTCAGGTAGTTCAAGAGTCTAGTGTTGAGTTGTAGATGATGACATTGCTAGTTGAGATTCACTTCATGGTTCAAAAAAGTTAGGGGAAGAAGACTCTTCTATCCATTTCTATGGATTCATCAATTTTAATAGGTATTAGGGGTAAATAGTACGAGGATATGGAGTGATTATACTTACGGGAAATCATTGAAGGAGTGGGGACACCTTCAGACTAGTTGATAAATGAGGATGCATTCATCTACATGAATAATCGTGTTGTTGTGGCTATGAGAATGTGAGGGGACATCAGGCATGAATTTCATGCCTCAATGTGGGTTTCATATCTTGGCGTGAACAAAATGTACCATGAACTATGATGAAAGATTTTGTGGTTGAGAGTGAAAAATGGGATAGCTGGGTTCGTGAAATGATGCTATACTGGTCAGCAGTTGAAGGAAGATCATCAATGATCTACGTGTTTTCTAATACTTTTTCCCATTTTAGAATGGAATTTGGATGATGTGACCATGGAATTCGAGATTGGACTTTGGAAGATTATTTTGAATAAAGATGTTATCTACATAATGGTGGATTTATTGACCAAATTAGTGCATTGATTTCTAATTATAGAAAACATCCCAGTAGAGAAGATGGGACAAATATACATTCGAGAGATATTCCATCTGCATGGGGTTCTACAAACTAGAGTTTTAGACCATGATTTGCGCTTTACTTCACGCTTTTGGAAGGGAATATAGAATGTTCTTGTCAAATAGGTATTATTAAGTGAAGCCTTCCACCCATGGATAGACGGGCAGTCAGAGCATACTATACATGTGCTTGAGGATATGTTACTGGAATGTGTTCTAGGCATTAGTGGGTCATGGGTTAAACACCTGGCCCTAGCAGAGTTCACCTATAAAAATATTTATTCAGAAACTATACAAATGGAACCATACTAGGATCTTTAGGGTTATCCATGCAGATCAACACTATGTTGGTTGGAGGATGGTGATTTAGATTTTTTGGGACCAATTATCAAGGAGGAGACATCAGAGATGGTAAAACTAATTTAGAAACATATAAGTATGGATCAGAGTAGGCATAAGTCATATATTGATAGATGAAGATGACCCCAATAGTTTATAAAGGGTGATCATGTATTAAATTTGGTGTATCCTAGGTTTGTCCATTACAAGATATGGACACATGTCATGTTGGCTCCCTAGTTTGTTGGACCATTCAAGATTGTAGAGAGAATCGGGCCGGTGGCATACTGATTGTCTGTTACACATAAATATAGTGGAATGAATGATATTTTCCATGTGTCTCAACCATGGAAGTATCACCCGGACCCTTCTCAATTGATCAATATGGATTAGGTTGATCTTGAGATAGATGTGTTTTTTGAGGAGTAGCAGATTCATGTGTTGGATTATAGTGATAAAGTGTTATAGGTAAATATCATGCTAATAGTTCATGTTTTGTGGAAACATGGAATTGTATAAGAGGAAACATGGTAATGTGAGGTGGATATGAGACCTCAATGTCCCGTTCTTTTTGTCTTGGAATATTATATAATCTTGGAAGTGATTCTCAAGGATGAGTTTTTATAAGATGGGGATATTTTAAGATCCATACCTTTTCAGTAGTATCCCAGGATTGAATTCAGGTACGTTTTTTATTTTTTAAGTACATTTTAGTGATGTTAGGAATTTGGGTATTTCAGTGGGTTTTTAATAATAATATGAAAAAAGGGATAGTCCATGGTTGGCACAATGTTAGGGGAAACCATCCGCCCAACCCAGCTAACCATGTGAACCTAAGTAAAGGGGACTCACAAGCTTGGAGCTTGGTTTAAAAAACTGTGCATCCAAAACGTGGTAATCATGCAACCATGGGTAGTGATTTCTGTACATTTGGTGAACTATTTATCAAGCTCTACACCCCTTCCCAGAAAACCATGAGCATAGTTTTATTTTATCCTAAAATTAGTTTTAAATTCCTTGGAACCCTGGAAGCACACTCTTTTCAACCTAGGCTCAGACTAGGTAATTTTTTGATGGTTCTAGATCTTTATAGAGGGTTTCTAAGGCCTTCTGACCTCCATTATTCATTATAAAAACCCCAAATCGAAGATCTGTTCTTCTCCCTACAAGTGGATATCATCCTGATCTTTATCCCGTCGATTCTTTCATCTTCTCTTAATCTTTTGGTGGAGTTTATCCTTCATCTCCTCAGATATAAATCACATCAGCGAGATATAGATCTAGGATTGTAGATTTAGATCTTGATCGATTAGATCTTTATATCTTTGATCTCGGTTTAGGGATCTAGATCTAGAAATCAGATCTACATTGTTGTGCTGCACCGATTTTGGGGGTTTTTATTGAGTGAATTCCTGTCAACGAATCGAGGTATGTGGTCTAAAATCTAAAACCCATATTCATGGTTTTTGTTATGTATATGCCAATTGTATTATTTCAAGAGTATTATAGCAATTTTAATCCCTAATTAAATTAATTAATGTTTTAAATTAATTAATTGAGATTATTGTAAAATTGTGATGTTTTGGGATAGTGGAATAAGAAAATTAATTACTATATTTTCATATTATTAATTTTAATAATTAATTGTTGGAATTAATTATGATGTAATTGATATTTTAGATTTGATTAATTAATTGTAGAATTGATTAAAGGTTTTTTAATGTAAAAAATGAGATAAATAATATGGAATTTAATTATGGGATATTTATATCCTGATTTTAGATAATTAATTTGGGAATTCATTTTTGGGATATTGATTGCATAAAATGAATAGTTAATTTTGTAATTAATTATGATATATTAAAATAACCTATTTGAGTAATTAATTGGTGAATTAATTATTGGATATTGATATTGTGAAAATATTAATTAATTATTGAATTAATTAATGGATGAGTAATAAATAATTTATGAATTAATTAATGGAAGCTAGATTTGGTATTTGAGATAAGAACAGTAATATTATTAATCTTGATTGATGTGAAAACATAAAAACATGTGATGATGAGATACATGGGTGGTTGTGATAAAGAATGATATATCTTCATTGCTGATAAGAGGGTAGTTGGATATGATGATCTATGATAGTGATATACATGCATATTTGTTAATTTATAGTGCTTGACATGTCAATCTATTCTAATGGTAGATATATATGAATGGGTTGGAATTGGGATGTTTGACATGATGATCTACACCAATGAGATATGCACATAGTTGAGAATTGTGGTGTTAGACATCATATTATAAGCCTATGGTATACTATCAGAGTTGAGTAGGTGGGTGTTAGGCATGACGTTCTATTCCTATCATGTATTTTCAGGATTTTTAATTGGGGTACTAGACATTAAGTTCTATTCCACAATAACATATTCAGTATTGTTAAATAGGGTACTAGACATGGCATTTTATAACCATAAACATGGTTATTTTACTAATGTTCAAAGTGGACGTGGTAATAATAGTGAAATGTAATAAATAATGAAATACCTCTTGTTTAAATGAATCTTGAATTGAATATGTAACATGGCTCAGACCTGGTGCGAACATGAGAAAGTATTGGGATATGGGTGTCCTCGAAAACCTGATGATCTATATAGTAAATAAATATTAGTAAAGAGTATGATAACTGTTTACTTACGGATTGTAAATTTTTCTATATACAACTAAATTCACATATTATTAGGTATATTTGTTTTAGATAATATTGAGGGTGGCCTATTAGGTTGTACTCACAGCCTATTTGGGCTACCTGATTGGTACCCGAATAGAAATTATTATTATAGGACCGGTTAAGGGAAATACACTTGGATTAGATTATTTATTGGGGATGAAGGATGGATGAGGGAACCAGGCATGGTTTGGGACATGATTTTGAATTCATTAGTGTCTTTAATTTCAGTTTAATTTTAGACACATTGACAATTAATTTTTCATTGAATGTTTCCATTTCATTTGAGTACAATATTTCGCATATTAGTTATCTTGTGACATTTTTACTGTTTATGATTATATATGCTTCTAAATTAGTTTATTTATTTTCTGTTGGTGTTTTACTCCGATGAAAGAGTGTATAGTATCCCAAAGACCAAATTAAAAGACCCTTGATACTAGTCTGCTACCTCTAGTGTAAATGAGGCATGCTTGAGGTCATGTCCCAGTCCATCTCAGGGCACCAATGTGTGGCCCTCGGGCCGAGACGTTGAAAACTAGAATCAAAGATCCTGGTTTCCTTCTTCTTTTTGTTTTTACACCAGTGGGAAAATTATATATGAGACTATGATGATTCAGGATCATGGTAATGAGCTCGTACATGAGAGTTACAAACGCATGTATGGGGTAAAATCTATGTACTCAAGGTGGGATTTTTGTTATTTCGGTTTGTTGTTATAGTCGAATATTTTTTCACCTTGGGTGATGCACTTGTTTTGTGATGTGATTACTATTTATGGTAATTTTTGAGAATTGGTTGTGGCCTAGAAAGGCTTGAGTGTTGACTCTTCATGCATCATTCTAGGATCTCTAGACTATTTTGTGACGTGCATTACTTTATGGAGAGATGTCAAAATGGGTTATGGGTAAGGTGTTGACCTTATACCATTTTTACATACTATGATTTGAAATTATAAAATGTGACTAATATGAAATTGAATGTGGTTAAATTATTCAAAAATTTGAATAAATGGGTGTCAAAATAAGAAACATGAACATTGATAATTTTGTTACCATTTTTAACTGAACCAAGGTGTAGGGTTAAGGATAGTAATTGGGCCTCAATTTTGACCATGTGGCCAGACATGGGGGAAAGGATTGTTGTATCTTATTGTATTTACCTCTTATGTAAAGGTGTTAACTTTATGAACTATGTACTAAGGTACATTTTTATCTTTTTAGATATATAAATCCATGAAGGCGCATAAAGAGAGGATGGTTGATGGACATGGTTGTGGACTCTCCTCCTATGGTGGATCTTAAGGCACTGATAGTGCTGGGGGAAGAAGCATGAGAGTAGTTCTGATATAAATTCACATGTTTCATGAAATTTATGGAACATGACCAAGGGCGTGTTGTGAAAAGAATGTATGACATAATGATGGATTTTTAGTTTCAGCATTGTCCATCATTTACTAGAGAGGGTTGACATGAGGGATATGAGTTTTTAGTTGAGTCCATCAAGATGATACATGACCATCTAGAGACTCCACCTAAGAGGAGGGTCAATTAATCTTCTTATATGCTATGGGGATCATCAAATAACTATTGGGACATTCAATCATGTACTGGATAGCCTGATGGTATGTTATGGAAGGCTTCACAAAGAGATTCTTGGAGCACTATTACTCAGAGACATTGAGGCAGGACCGAGTAACTGAGTTCATCTGGTTTCCTCCGAGGATTATATATGTGATGGACTATGTGGGATGCTTTATTGATTTATAGTGATTTGATCCAATATTCATAGAAGATGAGATGGATAAAACAAGTCCCTTCAAGGGTGAAATTAAGGGTGATATTAAGTATCAATTTAACCAAATTTTGGTTAAATTGGATTTTCTAGGTGGTGGATCATGCTCTCGTAGCTGAAGGGAACCTAATAGAGGATTCCAGTTCTAGACAGATAGTTTCTTCTAGATGATTGAAAGGTACGCCTTCCAATAGTAGGAAGCATCTCTATGAAAACATTATCTAGAGATGCTGGATGAATAGTGGAGAACAAGGGGGTTAGGTACATAGGTTATTACTCATGTTCTTTTCCACCATTGCGGTAATTTGGGACACTTATAGAATCATTATCCCCAACCACCATTGGTGTGCCGATCTTGTGGAAAGATGGGGTATAATCATAGTTCTATAAGAACCCATGATAGACAATTAGTGATGGAGGAGCTAAACAGAACTAGGATGCCATAATGGGATCTTCCGCACCATATCATGTGGGAATATGGAGTTATACTCGTAGTGGAGGTAGATGCAGTATGGTGCTTCTAAGAAAGAGCTCCCATATCAGCAAGGTGGTGTATCTTAGGGGAGTAAAACATCATCACATAGAGGAGGGGAAGAATAGTTTCATGCAATGTATCCAAAACTTGTTGATAGCAAGGCCAGGGAATCAATATTGAGAGATACTGTTTTAGTAGATTCTACTTTATATAGGTCCTTATTTGATACCAGTGTCCCTCATTCCTTTATTTATGAAAATCATGTGAATGGATTGGCCTTGGTGGTGGATTTTTAGAGTGGGGTTATAACTATTGATAAATCGTTGGGAGTACGATCTAGTGACCACTACATGTGCAAGGGATATTCTCTTGATATCATAGATTATCATTTTCTATGGTATCTCTATTTTCCTAATATGACTAGAGTTGAAATAATTATCAGTATGGACTTCCTAGTCTCATACTAAGAACACATTGATTGTTACCACTAGAGAGTTACATTTCTGTATTCTAATTATGACCTTTACATTCAACCAGGAGAGTGTGATATCCAGGTGGTCCAAGAATGTAAAATTATTCCTCAAATGGGAGAGCTCATAGCCCATGTTGAATGTTTATTACCAGATGATGGGGGTGTTGTGGAAGATGTCATTCCACTAATAGTGGAACTGTTTCATGATGTCTTTATTGAGGAATTATCAGAGATTCCACCTGAGAGAGATGTGAAATTCACAATTGAGCTCATATTGGGGTGTGAACCATTATTTATTACACCATACAGATTGGAACGAATAGAGCTTCAAGAGATCAGTGCACATCTAAAGGATTCGGAGGATAAGGGATTTTTCCGTCCAAATACGCCACCTTGGGGATCACCTTTATTGTTCGCAAAGAATAATGACATGAGATTAAATTTTTTATTTTATTGAAGGATGTTGAATAATATGAATGTAAAGAACTACTATCCAATTCCACATAACAATGATATATTTGACCATTTTAAAGTATCTTTCATGTTCCCAATGCTTGACTTGTGATCAGGGTATCATCTGTTGAGAGTTAGGTTGTCTGATATAATGAAGAATGATTTCAGAAGTTGGTATAGACTATATGAGGTTTTCATTATTCTTTTTGGGATGATGAACATAGTAGTAGTGTTTATGGAAATTCTGAATTGAATATTCCATCCATAAATGGATCAATTTTTGGTGGTGTTTGTGGAAAACATCTTGGTGTACTCTAATGCTCATGATTATCATCCCCAACATATTGACATCATCATGAGTACACTAAGAGAGTATTGGCTATACACCAAGATTTATAAGTGCCATTTTTGTATTGATCAGGTAAACTTATTAGGGAACATCATCTTATAGGAAGGTGTGTCAGTGGACCCAAATAATGTTTAGACAGTGGTTTCATGGGAGCAGGCTAAGAATTGTTTCTATATCAGAAGCCTTATGGGATTAGATGGATATTATAGGAGGTTCATCCAATACATTTACTGTTTAAAATTTCTACTTTTTGTCTTAACTAATAAGTGTGTAACTTTTTAATGATCAAAGGCTTCTGAAGAATATTTCAAAGAGTTGAAGAAGTGGTGTACATTGGCACCAATTTTGATCCAACCTGAGTTATGTGTGGAGTACACAGAGTATAGTGAGGATTATGGGATCATAATAGGATTTATGATGATATATGTAGATTGAATCATGGAATATGGGTCTCAGTAGTTGAGAAAACATGAATGAAACTAGACTACACACGAACTCGAGCTAGCAGTGGTGATGTACGCTCCGAAGTATTAGAGACACAATCATATGGGAAAAATCTTTATAGTTTATACTTACCATAATAGCATGATGCATATATTTTCCCTAAGAGATTTGAATCTTCAACAGTGGAAATTGGTTGTGTAAATTCATTATTTTCATTTTTATTTGGAATATACACCTATGAATTTTAATAGTGATGTTGATTCATTTAGAAGGAAAACTCAATCTCAGACATTTCAAGAGTCTAGTGATGAGTGGAAGATGATGAAATTTTTAGTTCAAATGCTTATTATGTTTCAGGAGAGTTATGAGCATATAAATCCCATATTAGTTTCTATGGAGTCAACACTTTTTAGCCAAATCATGGACATATTGTTCTAGGATATGAATTTTTTATTGTTGAGGTAAAGCATTGAAGGTTGGGAGACACGTTCAGACTGGTTGATAAATGAAGATGAGATCGTCAACGGGAAGAATTGAGTTGATGTACCAATGAACATGTAAGAGGAGATCACGTTGGAATTTCATAACTCAAATTGGGAATTAAATCTAGGAATGAATATACTGTACCATGACCTATGATGATATTTTTGGGGGCCGACATTGAAATGGGAGATAGTCGGGTTCATAACATGATGCTACAATTAGCAGAAGGTATAAGAAGAGGATCAATGAACTGTAGGTTTTCTATAGCTGTTTCCCATTCTATAATGGAAGTGGGATGACATTACCTTGAAATTTTTTGTAGGTCATCCAATGATTCTTATGAAGAATAATTATACCTGGGTTATTGTGAGTCGTTTGAACAATGTAACACATTTTTTTCATTACGAGAAAACATCATAGTAGAGCATTTGGGAGAGCAATATATTCAGGGGTAGTTCAACTGCATGGGGTGCTACAAACTATAGTTTCAGTCCATGATTCATTATTTACATTTCACTTCTCGTAGGGATTACAAAAGTTTATTGGCAGACAATTATTATCGAGTACAGCCTTCCACCCATGGACAAATAGGTAGTCAGTGCATACAATATATGTACTGGAGGATTTGATACGGGCATGTGTTTTAGGCTTTAGTGGGTCATGAGTGAAAACATTTTCTCTATTGTAGATTTCACATAAAATTAGTTATCAAGAAACTACACACATTTCACCATATGAGGCTTTTTATGGTATGACACATATATCACCACTACGTAGGTTGGAGGCTTGTGAGTCATAGTTTTTGGGACCATGTCTCGTGTTGGAGAAATCATAGAATGTACAAATAATTAAGAAACATATGGGTGTGGCTCTGAGTAGGTAGAATTCATATGTTGATAGATAGATATGGGCCCAAGATTATAAATAGGGTGATCATGTATTCTGTTGGGTGTCTCCAGAGTTGGGTCACTCCAAGAATATGGCACCCATGTTTGTAGGAACATTTGAGATTGTGGAGAGAATCAGAAAAGTGGTGTACTGATTGGATATCCATATAAATATAGTGTAATGCATGATGTTTATCATGTATCTCAACTACAGAGGTATCACATAGACCCTTGACATGTGATCTATGTGTATGATGTTGATTTTGAGATAGATTCATCCTTTGAGGAGCCCATGATTTGTGTGTTGGATCACAGTGAGAAATTTATACAAGGGAATATATTGCTGATAGATTATATTTTATGAAAACATGGAAGAGTATAAGAAGAATCAAATGAAAGAAAATCAGATATGAGGACTCAATGTCGTGATCTTTTTGGATTTTAATCTTATAGTGGCTTGGAAGTGCATCTCAGGGACGAGTTGTTATAAGGTTGGGATATTGTAAGATCCCATCCTTTTTTATAGTATCTCAGGCTTGAATTCAGGTATTTTTTGTTATTATTTAGGTACCTTTTTAGAATTTATGGCTTCGGTTATGTTTAGGTGGATTTTTAGGAAAAATAAAAAAAAGGGGATGGTGCGTGTTTGGACCATGGTTATCGGAAACTGTGCGCCCATCCCAACTAGTCGTGCGAACCTAGGAAGAAGGAAAATGCATGACTAGAGCATTGTTTGAAAATCGTAAATCAAACCTAGGTAGGTGGAAAACCATGGGTAGTGAGGTCTACACATTTGGTGCATATTTTATCAAACCGTGCACCCCTATCCGAAACAATTGTGTGCACATATTTCTTTCACCTAAAAATTAGTTTTAAATTCCACCGAACCCCCGAAACACCCCCATTTCATCCTACGCTCAGACTTGATGATTTTTTGTTGATTCTAGAAATTTCAGGAGGAGATGAAATTCGTATAACCTATTATAATCATGATTCAAATCCTGAATTCATGATCTATTCTTATCCAAATAAGTGGATCTCATCATGATCATTATCTCGTCGAATAATTGTTCTTCTCTTAATCCTTTTGTGGAGTTTATCTTAAGGTTCTTCAGATATAAAACATTTTGGAGTGATCTAGTTGAAGTACTGTAGATCTATATCTATATCTACATTAATTATTTTTTTATATCATTGATCTTTATTTAGGGATCCAGATCTGGGACTTAGATCTACGTCAATGCACTACTCAGATTTTGAGGATTTCTATTCAGTGAACTTCAATCAATGAATCCAGGTTGGTGGTCTAAAATCTAAATCCCAAAGTCAGGATTTTGGTACTGTATATGCACATTACAAAATTTATACATGTGTATAGAAATTATTATTAACAATTAAATTTATTAATGTTGTAAATTAATTAATTGTGATGATTGTGAAATTAATAAATTTGGGGATCATTGAGTAAGATAAATATTTGGAGAATTAATTACAATATTTTGAGATTACTAATTTTAATAATTATTTACAGGAATTAATTATGATGGAATTGAGATGTTTAAATAGTGTAAATAATGTTGAAATTGATTATGAGTTACTGATTTTATGAATTGAGATAATTAATCAGGAAATTAGTTATGGGATATCAATATTCTGACTTTAGATAATTAATTGGGAATTTATTTGTGGGATATTGTTGCAGGAAAATGAATAATTTATTATTGAATTAATAATGAGATATTCAAATAGTCTATTTGAATAATTAATTGGTGAATGAATTTTTGGATATTAATATTATGAAAAGATTAATTAATTGTCGAATTAATTAATGGATGATGATTAATTAATTTATAAATTAATTAATTGAAGCTACACTGGGTAATTGAGATAAAAAGATTAATATGATTAATATTGGTCGACATGACAATGTGAAAACATGTGATGATGAGATACAAGCGATGATATGATAACGAATGATATATATTCAAAGTTGGTAACAATTTAATTATGCATTGTAACTGTATATTTATACAACTAAATACACTTTTTATTGAATAGATGTGTTTTACACAACATTCATGGTGGCCTACTGAGTTGTATTCACGCCCTATTTTGGATGATTAATTGGAACCTGAATAGACATTATTACTGTTGGACTGGTTAAAGTAAATTACCTTAGATTAGATTACAGATACGGGATGGATCATAGATGAGGGAAATAGACATGGTTTTGGACCAGTTTGGGAGTTATTAGTGTCTTTATATATAGTTTCATTTTAGGCACTTTGAAACTTACATTGTCATAGAATGTTTCCCTTTTAGTGGAGTACTTTATTCCCTATTTTAGTTTTTTGGTGACATTTGTAATATTTATGATTGTATATGTTTCCAAATATTTTATTTATTTTCCACTAGTGTTTTACTCTGATAAAAGAGAGTATATTCTCTACATGACTGATTTACCTGACCCTTTATTCTAGTCGGATACCTCTAGAATTTGGGGAGGCTTTCATGAGGTCATGTGGTAGTCTGGCTCGGGGCACTACTATGTGGCCCCCAGGAGGGGATGTTAAACTAGGACCCTTTGATATTTTTTAGTATATATATTCTATAGAATTCGAGTAGATTTTTTGTGTTGATGAATGGAATGAACCTTTTCTTTCAACTCTTGCACAAGATCGAACCCATGTATCTCTCTCTCTCAAAAAAGTTATCCCAAAAAGTAATATTTCTACATTTCATTCCATATTAATCTTCATATATTGTCATTTGAAAAATTGAGTAGAATTTATTATTGTATGTTTACTCAAATTATGGGAGGTATTGATCCCATACACCATTAAAATCAATAGAGAATGTTATCAAAATGTCCATGAGTTTTTTAATGGTCTATAATATTTTAAATCAGTTTGGTGTATATATTTTGTACTAAAATTAAATTCAATATTCAGAGTATGTCGATGGATTCTCCATAATTTAGATGTTTCTCAGGGATAATGATCAGACATGATGGACAGTGGTTCCCCATGCTTTTACACAACTTCTTTTACAAATATCACGCCATGCTGGTTCAGAGATAAATCATCATAAATATAAATGAAATGGTCGGTCTTGGTGAGTAGATCCATTATTACACATATCACATTGATTCCTTTTAATATCCTTCGGATACTAGTGAGGAATTTTATAGTTACATTGTCCCACTTCTATGTTTATATTGGTATTTGATGTCTTACCCAATTAGGATTAGGTCTCTTTAATTTCAATTATTGACAAACAAAGAACTTTCTTGTTTATTCATAAATATTCATTTTCATATTATGTCACCAATAATGATTATGAAGGTCCCTATACATTTTAGTTATTCTAGGATATATAGAGAATATATAGTTATGAGCTTCATTAATAAAATTATATTTTTATCTCTGGGATATGTGGGATATATTTCCTTTTACTAAGATTTCGTTCACCATATTGATCAATATTGAACGAAGTAAATTTCTACTTATTTATAGCTTCTATCATCATTGGGTTCAAAGGATCATATCAATGAGCTCTCTTGATCTTCCATACTAAAGGTTGTGAAGAAAGAAATTGGACATTATTTATGATGTCCCATATCATATAATTCCCATGCCCAATCTTACTAGGTCCTTCATTAATGTATCTCCTTGATTCCCTGTCATTACTAGCACAATAGGTTCTTTCCTACTTAATGAATCATTGACATTGTTTTCTCTTCTATTATGATATTTAATTAAGAAGTGATAGTCCTTATCAATCTCAAACCATCTCTATTGTCTTGGGTTCCATACCATTTGTGTGAATATCTATTTAAAACATTGGTGTTCTATGTATTGATTGTATTTATCTCAATAAAGATATTGTATCCATATCTTTAGAGAAACAATGACTACATATAATATAGGACATGTGATGGAAAATAATTCTCGCCAGGCATTGGCTATCAATATATATAATTGGTCACCTTTTCATTTATCATGATGATTTTCTGAGTCCCTTCTATATATTCATAACTAAAAATAACAAATAATTCTCAAAACATAGACACAATAATCAATCCTTTCATTAGTTCTTGGAAACAATAATCACACTCCTATCTCCATTTGAACATAGATCATTTTTATTAGTTAACCTGGTTAATATATGAAAAATACATAAAGGGTTTGTTCACAAACCATTTATAATATCTTATTAATCCAAGGAAACTATGAATATATGTTACCATTATATTATGAGTCAACTCCTATAGAGCCTTTGTCTTGCCATGGTCAATCGAGATTCCTTCATTGGTTAGAATTTACCGCAGGAATAAATCTTTTTTTTTAAAAAAATCATATTTTATAAATTTCCCAAATGGAATATTCTTCTTCAATGTCATTAATATAATTCTAAGATGATCATCATGATCCCTTTGACATTCAAAATATATCATAATATCATCAATAAAAACAACAATGAATTTTTCAACACATTCCTTAAAGACTCTATTCATAATATCCATAAAAATAAATAAATAAATAGTCAAGACAAGTGAGTATAAAAATAATCATATTTCCCATATCATTTTCATAAGAAAGTCATTTGAATATCTAATTTTTATCACCCTTAAGTAATGATACCCATATCAGATTCCAATCTTGGATAATAATTGATACCCATAAATATATTCTATTAAATAATCAATCATTTGGATAAGTTACTTTTTCAACGTTAGGATCCTATTAAGTACTCTATAATCAATTCATGGCCTCATTGATCAATATATCTTCATATAAAATAAAATAGTCTCTTATAAGGAGAAACAATTGGTCAGATAAATCCCTTCTCTAAAATATATTGAAGTTTCTTCATTAATTCCTCTAACTCCCCATTTTCCATTTTATATGTGATCTTGGATATGTTGTTGAATCATGGTATATATTAAATGGATAAAACTTCCCTTATTTATGGGGGATGTTTGTGTATATATTTAGTATATACAACTATGTATTCCTAAATGATGTTAATATTTTCAATCCGTGTACATTAATTTCCTTCTCCCTCTTCAACATTCATCTATATATAGAAGGGTGTAAGAGGTGCTTCTGGACAAAGAGAAGGAAAATATATCTCTCCATTTAAATTTACTAGAGGATTTCCATTCAATGAAGATGATATTTCATTTCTTAGGTAGTTTATATTTGTATTGTACTTCGACTGTCAGTCAATCCTTGGTTGTAACGCCCCTACCCCAGTTACCCATAGTCAGTGCATTATTGCGTAACATTAGCATGATCACAAAAGATCAAGTCTCGAAATACCAATTAGTTTAGTAGCCTTGGAAACACTAGATATATTAATAAATGTTAAATTACATAATAAAGTGAAAAACTACAATAATATATTCTCTATATTCCACACCCATATCCCCTTTAGACTGTCCCTACAGGTCATTCATAATATACTTCTTTACATCCTGGAAAAATTAAAACATTGGAAGGGGTGAGCATAGATGCTAAGTAAGGATAACAATATAGCAGAAGCTTTCATAAATAAACATAAACATTTAAGCCAATGTATAACTAAAACAAAAGCCTTTTAAACTTGAACTTCAGCATAATATGGAAAAAGTAAAATGAAATAATTCTATTTACTTATTCACATGAGTATTCTACTGGTCAAATAATCACATGCAATATCAATAACTACTTTCATAATGATGGAATGCATAATTCCAGACAATCAAAACCACGTAGCCAAGTCCTTGTACCAAGACTACAAATATAATTTTGTCAAGGCCTCGTGCCAAGACACTAGTTTGTCTCATGAGACCTGCCGATGCATCAAGGAGATATAGCGGGATCCACCCATTACTTATTAAGTCCAATTCATTCCTCATATGAACAAGTTTAAACATATCATAAACCATAAAATAATCATAACACATAAAACATGAATAAAGGAAACATAACATTTCCACATTTCAATCATGATATCAATACAACACATTGATATAATAAAACATTATCAAAACCATTTTCAATACCAAAATAAATGAAAATTAAACCTTGGTTTTAAATTTTCATTTAAAAAAAGTTATAGCTTGTAGAGGAAGCCGAAACTCAAATAATGGTCACGGAGGGGGAGAATCCGTTGTCGCTGCATACGTACAACAAAAAAACAATACCTTTTGTCATTTAGTAAAACGTTTCATATAAAAATATACCTTTTGAGTAAAATTCAAAGGGGTTTATACACCGTATAAAATAAAGTCTTGTATTAAAACAAAATATGCCTCAATGAAAGAAGATTGAGATGAAGTCCCTTACAAAGAACATTTTTTAAATAAAATTGATCTATTATGTGTATTAACTATAAGTAAACATAAATAAAGTACAAATACAATATTTGACATAATAATATCATGACATAATTTGAAATTAGGAGATTAACCCAAAGAATGAAAATTGGGTTAAGAAGTTCCCTTACCTCATGTCCGACTTGACTCGAACGTCCTTTAACCTCACTAATAATAAACTAGAGTAAATTTATAATTTCCTAAGAACGTTTTTCAAGATTATTATTACTTTTATATCACTTATTACCATGTTATTAATATTATGTAATTATTTATGTTAATAACGGTCGTTTTGTCGATCTTTGGTACTTGAGTAAAAAATAAACTACTTATAATTACAAGTTGATCATGTGGTAAAATATAAATTATATCCAGAATTATATTAATGATTTAGATATCATTTATATCATATATATCTCATATATACATTCATTTATAATGTTACATAACATTTATAGGTAATAAATGAAATGCACCATTCATGGAGACTATAAGTCGTACATACGCATGAACGCTACTTTCATTTCTATTTCGTATTTAATGGAATTAAATCACAATGATATAAAGGTATATTATAATTCCAATATAATATAGTATATAATATCATTTACTCCATCCTTTATATGTCCCACATTTGGAATTAACGATTCAAATCACTTTGAGGGGGCGGTAGTCCGCACTCCCTAAAATGAAATTATCGCGTTTACCCATAATGGAAATCATAAAGGTATGCCATAAATGAGAAATAAATATGCATAAGGAAAACATAAAAATAATATATATATCATATATTAAAATATTTTCATCAAAATGGCCACCATTAGTGGTTTTAAAAGAATATTGAACAATCATCGTTTCGTGAGGCAGTATTTCGCCACCCACAGAAACAGTATGTTCATTAACCATTAGACGAAGGTGTGTGTAAGTGTAAATCTAATACTTCTCATAAAAATATCATATTATATCTAATATACTTTTTTTGTTACAAAATAAAGTAATAAAAATATTTTAGGTGGGTTGTAGAAGCAAAATAAAACAAAAGAACACAAGAGAAGACATTACCTTAAAATCGGGTAACTCTTTTTGATTTGAGCCAATGGATTTCTTGGGAAGCCTTATGCCCAAAGTGAGGCTTCTAGGAGTAATAGAGGGAAGTTGAGAGAGTATTGGGGTTGGGTTTGGCCGATCTAAATGGCTTGAAGGTGTCAATAAGGTGGTAGAGGTGGGGGCCTTATATAAGAGGAGAGGAGGGGCACTCTTGGAAAGTCATGAAATGTTACATTATTATGAAATTCTTTTCAGATTTTAAAGGTCCCACAATTATATATATCGAAGATAAGGTGATAAGGGTTCGAAATCTACCCATAAAATAGGTTTTTGACAAGTTTATGTCTTAGATTTTACATTATCCTTCATTTTATTAAAATCGTTAATTAATGAGGTAGTCGCTGCATCATCCTGATTTCATAAACAATTTAATTTATTTAATGTATAAAAATTATAAAAAAATTACCATGATGTAGTAAATCTTTCTATATTTCTAATGAATATTTATATTTAAAAATTTAACTTATATAACCGTATGTAATAATTGTTTTAGTAACACAACACAGGTTTGTGACAATTTTATTTTTACTTTAAATAAAAAGTTCTTAATGTCATTTTATTACCCAAGTGGCTCCATGGGGTCCCCAAGATGACCCATGGATTTTATTGGTCGGCCATGACCCACCCAATAAAGGTAGGAAAAGTGTAAGGGTATTTTCATATTTTTATAATATCATTTTTACCTTAAATTTCACTAATTACCTTTAATCGTGATTAATTAAACTTAAAAGACACTATTCACCAAAAAATTATTTTAATCCCATTGAAACAAATTTTAATTCCTACTGAAAACCATGTAGTCGGATTTTTAAAAATCAAATCACAGAAGTGGTAATGTTTCATTTAAATGAAAAATCAGTTTTTTAACTACCACTTAGTGGTTTCACTATTCATCAAAAATTGATGTTTTTCAGAACAATACCAAAATTTCACCCTAAGATATAATTAATATTCCGAATTCAAAAATGATATATATTTTAAAAAATTCAAAAAACATAAGTTGCATTGATTAATTTTATAATTAATTCCCATTGTCACAACAAATAGCGTGTTTTTGAGAAACAATATATATCAAAAGATTGACAATTGTTTATGTCCAATTTCAAAGTGAAATTAATTCTAATGAACACCATTGGATAAAATGGTAAAAATATATTATAATTATACTTTAAAACCACTAGATAGTATAATTTCTCACTATAAATTATTTTGATTAAAAAAGTTGATTTTAAGTATTTTTCACTATTCAAAAAAATTGGATGTTCTCAGAAAAATACCAAAAATTCAACATAGGATAATTTCGATATACCGAATCCAAAAATGAAGTCCATTTGGAAATATAAAATTTATATAATTTCAAGAAGTGGGTATTACTATTCATAACTACTACTTCGATTGGTCGCGGTGTGTTAGAATCTCGAACTTGCGTAAAATACAAGCTGTTGCATTATTGAAAGAGAAGCGTATCATGGAATATTGGGGTGTTATATTCTCCCCTCCATCAATAAATTGTGTCCTCGCAATTTGAAATTTTTCTTTGAAAATAAATGGTTGAAAATAGAAAATACCTTTGTGGAAAACCCATATCGGAAATAAGGTTAAAAAAATATAACTTTAAAAGAATGAAAGAGAAGTACACCGGTCACCCGAGATAGCCCATACTAGGATTCTATGAAAATATGGATATGGAGGAAAACCAAACCATCAAGGTCTGATGTAGAGTTGTATAAAACAGGATTTGGAGAAAGTTAACTATATGAAAATCACAAACTTGTGATTGGTTAAACGGTCATTGATTCCCCAATTGGAAAAGTTAACCGACAAAATTTTTGTTTTAAGTTACCTTTCATAAAGTTGAGGAATTTATTTTGGAGATTTACTAAGAATGTAAGGAAATATACTTACTTGTCATTATTACTTTCATTCTTTAATAAAGTTTTACCACAAACCCATATTTCTCTCCAAAAGGTAATAGAACTGAAAAATATTCTATTTATCATAATTGTATAAGGTTCCAAATATTAACACATACTATTTAGATTAGGAAATTTTTTTTGTAATAACCAGGGATTTTCTGTAGGCTAGTGGTAGGTAATAATGGTCTATCACACTATGGTTGTGGGTTCGATTCCTACAGCTTTATCCGACGCGACGGGTTATCCCCCAACCCACAGGTTGTCCTTTTCCTAAAACTATAGTATTATTATATTCCAAAAATAATCTTCAGAAATGTTTTAACATTAAACAATACTATCCAAAGTTCAACTTAATCCATTCAAACCTTTATAGTTATCCAAAATACTTCTATCCAACTCACAGTTCAAATTTTATAAGGAAGGTAAACACAATGATGATCCTTTTTCCACGTAACAACATATGAACACCTTCATCATGTATTCTTTTAAAACACTGGAACATCCTGAATTATCATAAATCCTTATTGATTACATTCAGGATCCTTTATTCCTTATTGAATAATAGATATACCCCTTCTACCCAAAAATTTATACAAATCATTAATCAGTTTCAAGGAATTTAAGAATATCCAATATAATTTATCCAAATCAATCATGCATTATTCCAAAATCACTAACTCGGTATCAGAACAATATTATGGTTTATCTTTCTCTCAACCATACATTTCCAAAAATTTAACCTGCTATGGAGTCACTTTTCATGGTTCCACAAAATCTCAAGTCCTTGATGAAATAGTACTGTAGTACAATCCTTATATACTCCATAATTATTATAACCATTACATCATTGATACAACACTCAAATGACAAAATTATTTAATAACAACATAAGAAATCTAATCATTCCTCCTCATCTGTGGTAGTATCATAACTTGATTATTATCCAATA
Source organism: Viscum album (assembly GCA_963277665.1). NCBI lineage: Eukaryota > Viridiplantae > Streptophyta > Magnoliopsida > Santalales > Viscaceae > Viscum > Viscum album. Next base: position 360,608,340 of record OY728150.1, read on the forward strand.
ACATCATTTGGGGAATACTCTGATGATTTGGACATTGGTTGGCGTAGTGTCCCCACTCCTTGCAGATGAATCAATGTACATTTGAAACCTTTTTCTTACCCTTGTAGTCACACACTTGGTGTCCTTTTTCTCCAACACTTATAAAAATCTCCTATTCCCTTCAGGAAAGTTCCAAGGTGTTTCTTCCCACATTTATCACATATTGGAAAATTCTTCTTTCCCCTCATCCCTTTATCCATCATTCTATCTTCCATCCTTTTCTTATCTTGCTTCACTTAAAAGACATAGGACTCAAAGAATTCTTTACTTATCTTATTAACACATGATACTATTTCTTCATATGTTGAGAACACATGGGACACTATTTCCCTTTCTAAATGTTGTCTTAATACCTTGAAAGATACGATCTTTCTTACTCTTTCGATCACACGTATTGCGGGAGTTCACATTCCTTCTACTGGGTTCCATTTCTATACAATGGCATAAACTAGGTTAGTTTATGAATTGAAATGAATAATTCCGAACTTGTAAAATACTTAACTTAAATTGAACGGTTTATGGATATAATCCATAATCATAAAAATGTTTTCTTTGAGGAAGTATATACTCATAAACCTTCAAAGTGGTTTGTAAAGAAAATGAGAATTATTCTAAGCATATCCCCCAGGAGTGTCATAACCAAGAGTGCAGTACGGCCCGTTGTCGTGCACCAATTCCGTTCGAGTCTAGCTTAAAGCGGTGTTTTCAAGATTTACCCCTAGGTACATCTGTGCCAGAGCCACCTCTATCTGCTCGTATCCAGATAGGGATGTATTGCTCGGAAAACTCACAAAATCTCTATAATACCAAAATTATAGGAAGTTATTCTATACGAACCATCAAATTTTATCTTAGGGATATGTGCTATAATTAGAGTTTATTTAAATCTAGCTTCCAAGGTTAGTACTAAACTGCCTCTGATACCAACTATAACGCCCCGACCCCAGTTACCCAGAGTTAGTGCATTATTGCATAACATTGGCATGATCACAAAAGATCAAGTCTTGAAAGACCGATTAGTTTAGTACCCGTGGAAACACTAGATATATTCATAAATGTTACATTACATCATAAAGTGAAAAACTAAAATAACATAGTCTCCATATTCCACACCCATATCCCCTTCAGACTATCCCTTCAGGTCGTTAATAATATACTTCTTTATATCCTGGAAAAATTAAATCATTGGAAGGGGTGAGCTCAAATGCGCAGTAAGGGTAACAATATAGCGGAATCTTTCTTAAATAAACATAAAAATTAAAGGCAATGTATAACTAAAACAAAATACTTTTAAACTTGAACTCAACATAAGATGGAAAAAGTAAAATTAAATAATTCCATTTACTTATTCACAGGGATATTCTACTGGTCGAATAAGCACATGAAATATCAATAACCACTTTCATAATGATGGAATGCATAATGCCAGACTATCATAACCACGTAGCCAAGGCCTCGTTCCAAGAATACAAATAAGATTTTGTCAAGGCCTCGTGTTAAGACACTAGTTTGTCTCATGAGACCTGCTAATGCATCAAGTAGCTATAGCGGGCTCCACCCGTCACATATTATGTCCAATGCATTCCTCATATGTACAGGTTTAAACATATCATAAACCATAACATAATAGTTACACATAAAACATGCATAAAGGAAACATAACATTTCCACATTTCAATCATGATATCAATACAACACATTTATATAATAAAACATTATCAAAACCATTTTCAATACCAAAATAAATGAAAATTAAAACATGGTTTTTATTTTTCATTTAAAAAAAAGTTATAGCTTGTAGAGAAGCTGAAACTCAAATAATGGTCATGGAGGCGGAGAAGTCATTGTCACTGCATACGTAAGACAAAAAGAAAATTCCCTTTTGATGTTTAGGAAAACGTTTCGTATAAAATGATACCTTTTGAGTAAAATTCAAAGGGGTTTATACACCGTATAAAAGAAAGTCTTATATTAAAACAAAATATGCCTCAATGAAATAAGATTGAGACGAAGTCCCTTACAAAGATCATTTTTTAAATAAAATAGATCCATTAAGTGTATTAACAATAATTAGACATAAATAAAGTACAAATACATGATATGACATAATAATATCATGACATAATTTGAAATTAGGAGATTAACCCAAAGAATGAAAATTGGGGTAAGAAGTTTCTTTACCTCGTGTCCGGCATGACTCGACGTTCTTTAACCTCCTGAATAATAAACTAGAGTTAATTTATAATTTCATAAGAACGATTTTCAAGTTTATTATTCATTTTATATCACTTATTATCATGTTATTAACATTATGTAATTATTTATGTTAATAATGGTCCTTGTGTTGATCTTTGGTACTTGAGTCAAAAATAAACATCTTATAATTACAAGTTGATCATGTGGTAAAATATACATTATATCCAGAATTATATTCATGATGTAGATATCATTTATATCATATATATCCAGTATATAAATTCATTTATAATATTACATAACATTTAGAGTTAAAAAATGAAATGCACCGTTCATGGAGACGGTAAGCCGTACGTACCCATGAACGCTACTTTCATTTCTATTTCGTATTTAATGGAATGAAATCACAATGATATAAAGGTATATTATAATTCCAGTATATTATAATATATAATATCATTTACTCCATCCTATATACGTCCCACATATGGCATTAACGATTCAAATCACTTTGAGGGGGCGGTAGTCCGCACTTCCTAAAATGAAATTATCGCATTTACCCATAATGGAAATCATAAAGGTATTCCATAAAGGAGAAATTCATAGGCATAAGGAAAACATAAAAATAATATATATGTCATATATGAAAATAGTGTCATCAAAATGTCCACCATTAGAGGTGTTAAAAGAATATTGAACAATCATCATTTCGTGAGGATGTATTTCACCACCCACAGAAAGAGTATGTTCATTAACCATTAGACGAAGGTGTGTGTAAGTGTAAATAAAATCCTTCTCATAAAAACATCCTAGTATATATAAGATACTTTTTTTTGTTACAAAATAAAGTAATAAAAATATTTTAGGGTGTTGTATAAGCAAAATAAAACAAAAGAACACAAGTGAAGACATTACCTTAAAATCGGGTAACTCTTTTTGATTTGAGCCAAAGGCATCCTTGGGAAGACTTCTGCCCAAATTGAGGATTCTAGGAGTAATATAGGGAAGTTGAGAGAGTATTTGGACAGATTTTGGCCAAGCCAAATGGCTTGAAGGTGTCAACAAAGTGGTAGAGTTGGGGTCCTTTTATAAGAGGAGAGGAGGGGCGCTCTTGGAAAGTCATGAAAGGTTACATTATTATGAAATGTTTATCAGATTTTAAAGGTCCCACAGTTATATATTTCAAATATATGGTGATAAGAGTTCTAAATATACTCATACAATAGGTTTTTGACAAGTTTATGTCTTTGATTTTACATTATCCTTCCATTTTATTAAAATCGTTAATTAATGAGGTAATCGTTGCATCATCATGGTGTCATAAAAAATTTAATTTATTTAATGTCTAAAAATTATATAAAAATTACCGTGATATAATATTTCCTTTAATATTTCCAATGAATATTTATATTCAAAAAGTTAACTTATATAACACCATGTAATAATTGTTTTAGTAACACAACACATGTTTGTGACAATTTTATTTTTACTTTAAATAAAAAGTTATTAATGTCATTTTCTTACCCAAGTGGATCGATGGGGTCCCCAAGTTGACCCATGGATTTTATTGGTCAGCCATGAACCACCCAATAAGGGTAGGACAAGTGTAAGGGTATTTTCATATTTTGATAATATCATTTTTACCTTAAATTTCACTAATTACCTTTAATCGCGATTAATTAAACTTAAAAGTTACTATTCTCCAAAATATTATTTTAATCCCATTGAACCAAATTTTACTTCCTAATGACAACCATGTATGTCAGATTTTTGGAAATAAAATCAGAGATGTGGTAATGTTTCATTTAAATGAAAAATCAGTTTTTTAACTATCACTTAGTGGTTTCACTATTCATCAAAAATTGAAGTTTTTCAGAACTATGCCAAAATTTCACCCTAAGCTATAATTTATATTTCGAATTAAAAAAATATATCTATTTTAAAAAATTCCAAACATATAAGTTGAATTAATTAATTTTATAATTAATTCTCAATGTCACAACAAATAGCGTGTTTTTAAGAAACAATATATATCAAAAGATTGAAAATTGTTAATGTCCAATTTCAAAGTGAAATTAATTCTAATGAACACGATTGGATAAAATGGTAAAAATATATTATAATAATAATTTAAAACCACTCAATAGTATAATTTATCACTATAAATTATTTTTATTAAAAAATTTGTTTTTAAGTATTTTTCACTATTTATAAGAATTTGGAAGTTCTCAGAAAAATACCAAAAATTCAACTTAGGATAATTTAGATATTCCGAATCCAAAAATAAAGTCCATTTTTAAGTATAAAATTTATATAATTTTAAAAGGAGGGTATTAATATTCCTAACTACTACTTCGATTGGTCATGGTGTGTTAGAATCTTGAACTTCCTTACAATGCAAGCTATTGCATTATTGAAAGAGAAGCGTATCGTGGAAGCTCGGGGTGTTACATTGGTATAGTGTCAAATTACAACATGGGAATGAAAACAATATTTTTAATGAGATTTTATTTTCCCAATTTAATACTAGAGTTTTTATACACTATTGATGTTAGGAAAATCCCTCTAAAATTCTTAGATGATAAATATTCTTATATGAACTCACGTATTGATTCTAGATTTATTTAATAAAATAATGAAATAAAAGAATGCATAGAACCATTAAAAAATAATGTACATTCTATATTTGAGAGCACAAAATGTGTACTTGTTACAACAATATTTGGATCCTATACTACATATATCATGATTAAAAATGCATGACCATTATCCCTTGTACTATTGTAATGTTAATGGTGGTTTCCCTCTAATATAATTCTATTAGGAAATTGATAGAAAAATTTACCAATATTTTCACACTTGAGGCATTGAACTTCATGCTAGGAATTCATTATATTCCCTTTTTCGTTAGTGTTGATAAGTCGAGGATTCAACTCACCATAACAGTTTTTAGATATTTCCACACCTCATCCACACATGTAGTACATTCCACCCATAATAAATAAGTTCCACAAAATCTTCTTCCCTCATTTGTTTTGCGTGGGATGTTTCACTTTCTTTCCTCTTATTCAGTGATAAAAATTTTCCCTAATTTTTTATCCATATATCTCTTTTTTGTATTCATCCATTATCACAATTGCATCTCTAAAAACTCTAATTAAACCTTCATAGCACTATGAACTATCTCATAATAGTTTTCATGGTCTCTATTTTCTAAATTCCAATATAAATGGGGTTTCATTCCACCAAATAATCTATAATCCTTTCACTTAGGATCAAGAACAAAGCAAGAGGTGTATTGAGAAAGTATTGTTCTATTCATTTCATAATTTCCAAATAAATAATAATATTTTTTTTCATTAAACCTATTAATTGCATCTCAATTATTTCACATCAAATGGGGAAAATATTTATTGTAAAATATTCACATAAGCTCCTTCCACTCCATGGAATAAATATCCCATCAATGCTTTGTGTTTTAAATCATTCTCATCAATAATGACCTTATTCTTTTAAGGGGTATATATATAGTGTGACTTTATCTAGCATTGAAGTACTGAGTGAAGAAATTAATTTTTATATATATATGTGATAAATTGTTTAAAAATGAATGATTTGGTAAATCTACTAAAATATATTGATTTTTTATGCACAAAGGGATTAATGGAAGGTTGTTCCCATCAAGGTGAATCTTTTCACTCAAATAGATTCATGTTATTATTTATAACTCTATATATTTGATTCCTCATCCCCATGATGTTTTATAGTCCATCTACCATCAAATTAGGAAGTAATTTCATGCATCATTGTTTGCACTCCTAATTTACATGGTTTCTCGTATTTCCATCCATTTTTCTAACAGAAGATAAAATTAGTGAGAAACATGTTAATTTCTGAAATTGTATAATTCTAAAGGGAGAATTTTTCGTAAAACATCTTGATTAAAAATTATATAAATATCCTACAATAAAAAATACATTTTATATATATCCATCATAATCATTCATTTAATGAATGTGTTTATCCAATTATATTTCATAATGTTGTCATACCACACATGCAGTAATTTCTATTGTAAAGAACCAATTCCTGATCAAGTCTTGACCAATATGTTATTTGGATTTTTTACCAACAGTTAAATCTATGAAATAGCCATGTCCACATGTAGTATCGAGAATTGTATTTAATTTCATAAAAACCACTCGCTTAATACTTCACCCAAAGATGAGGATGTTTTCCTATATTTTGACTTATCCATAGGTTTCCTCCAATAGTTTTCATGTCCCAATTTCTAAAAAAAAAATCCTAATGATGACACAAAAAATGTAATTTTACTTTTATATTACATAAACATTTCATTACATTAAAAAATAATCTGGGTCATATAATTTGTAGTTTTTCGGAAATTTTAAAACATAATAGAATAAAATATAAAACATTCCTCTAATACACTTGAACGTATTCTTCCTAGTTTCACCTTAAGATAAATTTAAATCATCTCATATCTTTGGCACATGAATCCCAGAAAAGGGATAAGCATGAATCCTCGTAAGGGGATAAGAAAGGAAGTCATTTAGTATGTGATCATGTGGCATAAAAATAAGAAGATGAGGAATAAAAATATTTCATGAACAAGAGAGCATGAATTTTATCACAATAAACAGAACATATATAAAATGATGGAAATATGTATAAAACATAAATATGAAGCTTTAATTTCTATATAATCCTTGTTTATCACCATGGTTTCATAAATGAAAATTACAATGGTTAATCTCCAGGGTATGATAATAAATGATATCTATGGAGATTATATTCTATACCTAATTTATTGGAAAACCATTATGGTGCACCATTAATATGTCATGAATTTATATAATCCACGTTAATCATAATAAATTATTTCTCTAATATCCCTATGAGAATAAAGAATGATTTTCAAATACAATCCTTGAGTATGTGATTTCTTAAAGGCGTGACCATAACATCATTTTTAACACACTGAAAGAAAATACTGGTTTAATATATGTCAATCCTTGAATAAATTCATTATATTCACATATAAGAGAATACCCATGGACAAATAAATTATTTTTGTATTAAAAATATAATAATTTGTTATGTAAAATAGTGAAATTTGAGAAGTAGCCCCAGAAGCATGAAGGTTATAAAATTTTGATTGTGAAAAGGATAAAATTAGAGATTACAATGGTATCACATTGATAAAACATTATTTTTTCACTAGGTTTATGATAAAATAATAATAAAAAAGCGAATATACGATTTAAAATATGTATATGAAAAGGATTAGATGAATGGAAAAGAAGATAATGAGAATTCCCTTACTATGAAATGTTGATCCTAAATCATAACGATAGAACCGTAGAGTCTTAAGAACACTTTGAGGGAATAATTTGGATAAAAAAGAAAATTAATTCCAAATATGATGTATTTTTATTTGATAGTAATAGTGAAATGGGTGGTTACTTATTAAAAAAATTGAGTAAATATTTAATAATTTCCAAATATAGGTCATGGATATCTCGGTTGTGGAAAATAATAACCATTGGCTTACCCGAGGTTTTATCTCATGGTAATGGATATTTGAGTCACATTTTATGAAATATCAATCTATTTGAAGAAAAAACAAATTTTAATACTTCATTTGACATAGAAAAGTAATTTTTCCACAAAATAATGCTTTTAAAAAAAATCAATTTTAGTTATCGGAAAGTCACATAAAGTTTTTGAAAAGAATTAAAATCTATAAAAATATAATATTAATAAAAATATTATGTCAAGTATTATGGATAATTTAATAGAACATAATTATAAAATAAATATGATTTCAAAAATCAAATTGAAAATCCAACACTGTATTTTTACTATTTATTGAAAAATATTGTGTTTTAAAAAAAATTGAAAATTCACCCTAATAAAATGTTGACTTGATGATTTAAAATATAATAATTATTTAATAAAATATATTTTCAAAATATGATAATATTATTTTTTTTAAATAAAAATATCCTTATTTTTTAAAAAAATTGTTTTTATGAAACAATTAAAATTTTAACACTCTTGAAAATTTTATAGGACATTATAAAATTATTTTCTCATTTTTATTTAAATATTATTGTTTTAAAAGACCATTAAATTATAAAATATATCATTCAGAATACCATAATTTATTATAAATGTGTATATACTTTCTTAAATATACTATTATGTATTTTTCTTACAATCAATCAATTTTTTAAATTTGTCTTACTTAAAAATATATTTTATTAAACCACATTATTCTCATAATGGGATTGAGTGAAAATTAATTTTATTTATAAAAATGAAATTAAACTATAATTTACTATTTCCTATACATATAAACTCATATTAAACTAATGTAAGCCCTAAGGGTAAGGTGTGTCATGCTGGTATTTTCCTGGGGTAGCTCGATTAACATTGATCGTCTGGTAATCATTACTAACATGAAAATCTCTAGAAGGTGATTTAATTTTATCCATAGTTTTAAATTTTTTGGCTTGGTAATCATCAAAGGTCAAACCCAGTGATTGTATCTATAACATCCCATGTTTTTTTAATGGAAATACTATGATCAATAGTATACAAGAGACGCCAAATCAAACATAAATTAAAAATTAAAAATTATTATTTAAATGTTTTAATTAAACTATACATTAGGATTGTTCGAATGTATAGTAATAATTGAATTCTGAAAATATGGTTTACACATGTGTATATAATTTATTATTTGGTGTCCAATTAATTATTAATGAATGTTTTTATGAAAGTCTATTTAAAATTGCACAAGTGTGTTTTATACCCAAAAAAATATTTAAATAACTTTTTTGAAATATATGAATGTAATATATGTATAATATATTACATATAATATCTAAAATTCATATTATGTTTTTTCTAGACATGAAATATGATTAAATCCAATTTTTTGCTTAAAAGAAGTATTTTTAAGAAAAAAGAAGTTTTGATGCCTTCTGATGGACCATCTATTATAAAAATAGTTCTAGACAATTTTATAAGTTATATATTAAAAAATAAACAAATTATCTGAAATATTATTACAAACATTTACTTTGGTTGAGTTTTTTGTGTTTTTTTGATAAGATTCATTTTTTATGAATAATTAAAAATACTCCATTTTATATGAAAACTACTTATCTGTATAATTTATTTATATAGTTATATTTTATGTTAAATTTATTTTAAAGAATAATTAGATCAATTATATATATACCAAACCTATTTATGTCATTTTAATAAATTTAAAAATGGAATTAAATATAAAATATTATCAATCATCAGAACCTTTCACTTTAACAACCCTCTTTTTTTGTCTATGATGTTAATTTTCGATATAATGTTTTTAATTCATTGAATGGAATTATTAAAATGTATTAAATTTTTAAAATAAAAAGCTACAAAATTTTTTTAAGGTAATTTTAATTTCTATTTATAAAAAAATTTACTATTGAAAAAAAATTAGTTACTAGGATCTAAGTAAAAAATGAAACATGTTAAAGTTAAAAGAGTAAATGTATAAAATACATAAAATCAATATCATTAAAATGTTTTTATTGTTTTTAACGGCCCTATAAGTCCTAAAAAATATTTATTTCTATCCAAATTCATTTAATTTAATTCCAACTCGAAATGGATAGCATTAAATATGAAATATCCATTATTTAATCACTTAAAACAACCTCTCTTAATGTATAAATACCACACCTCACCACAATTTTTCAACCCCAAAAACATTATTTATATTAAAATGTCTAAAAAATATCACATCCTCACTCTACCCATGTTAATTAGCTTCTGTTCTCACTAGAAGACGTAATCCAAAGGTCCCCATGGGTCTCTCAAAGAAGTGATATTCAATAGGTAATTTTCTCAAAGTACCTCTCTAAATTTATTTTATTTTTCGACATCATCATCACATATATCACCCATAAATTCAGGATATATATATAATACTTCATATAGTGTAGATTTACATTTCTAATTTAATATATCATATCCATTTCCATTATCATCTCCACTTATTCAATGAAATGAAATTATTGTGCAAATTATTCTAGTTTATATCCTCTGTGAATAATGTTTCTATTCATTTGTCCTCACCAACTTCACGGATGTTGTTGAATATATTTTATGGTTATATAATATTTTAATATTTATATATTATCCTTTTTAAAATTATGGTACTAAAATATACTCATATTAATAAATAAAATGAAACTAGTTCGTGGTGTTTGGAAAAAATGTTATAATAAACTAAATGTTTATCATTAACATTTTATATAATAAATCATCCTCATATAAAAAATAAAAATGATATATTGGAACATTATATACTTATATATTTAAATTAATACCATTTCATTATACTTATAGTTTTAATATTATTTTACAATAACATCCATAATTTTAGAAAAATAAATTGATCATGAAACCATGAAACAAACGAACCCCAAACCAAGAAAATAACAAAATATTATTAATCAATGGGTCATAATATGTTATAGAATCATCATATAACTTAATATAAATATTAATATTGTTGTTAAATTATTTAATAATCATATTTAAACCATTATACAAGAAATTTTAATGCATTTTAAGGATGTTGAATGCTATGTAAGGTAATTATTCTCAATCTTCCTCCATTGAGACATATCTTGATGTTATTCACGTTAATGTTTTATAAGATTCATATATAGACCCATTGAAATTATATATCAATAATTAATCTATTATAATATTTTCTAATATTTTTTAAATGTTATGCTTTCATTGTACGTTTGAATTAAATTTTGAAAGTGGTATGGGACACTTTGAATGTTTAAATATTTAATTTAAAAATATTTTCTCCCTTACGATATTATAAATATTATTTTATATATTTATGTATATGGTTATAAAAGTTATATAACTGAATTTTTTTTATTTCATTAAATGGGTTTCAAATGAAATATTTTTACACATTTTATACATAATGTTTTAACAAATGACAAAAAGAATGTTCTATTTTAAATGTACATGGAGAAAATTAATTTTCCACTACCATGTCAATTATTTTATTTTTGGAATCCTTTTCAATACATAATATTTCACTAAATGAAAAAAACCACTTTATATTTCGGGTATTTTTTTTATTGAATATGGGGATTAAAAATAACTGTGTATTTCATGTGAAAAATGGGATTTTGAAAGATAATGGTATCTGGAATTGATTTTCATATGAGTTTAAAAGAGTTTTATCAAATGATGAATTGGTTTATTAAATGATTTTATATTTGTCATTATAAATAATGGGAAGAGCTAGATACCTAAAAGAGATGTCAATATATCATTAATGATTAGTGTACCCATATAGAGCTCCAATGCTTTCGGTGATGATTTTTTTCTCCAATGAATTTTATTATAAGTCACACATATAATTTTCAAATCTCTAAGGGTTATAAAAGGGTTCTATAAGGGTTCTATGTGAAGATTTTCCAAGGTACCTATATGAATTCTTTTCTTTCTAAAGATATTTTATTGGAATCATTAATTTTTAAGAGGTAAAAAATGATCTTACAAAAGTAATGAAATTTACCTTGATTGGTAAATTTTTATGCTTTCAGGGAAAGTGGTTTTTAAAGGTCATCATACTTTTAATAAACTAGGGATTTAATTTATTCTTAATAATCCTATTTATATTTTGTGATCACACCATGTTTTAAAAAAATCACAGGGTTTATGGAAGATTTTTTTGAATTATGAGTTCTTGGATAAATTCTGATAATGCATCATAAAGATAACAAAAATTTTATTTTTAAAGGGATTCATTTGGTGGAAAATTTGGAACTGAATATAGGTGTCCACTTGTAATGTATGGGTTTAAAATGTAATATTTTTTTCGTAATTTTATAAAAATATAAACCAAAAATATTTTTTGGAAAATAATGTGATTTATAGTTTTAAAATAATTGGAATCAGTTATGTTTAGCGTTGTGTCCTTATAGTTGGTGTCAGAGTTGGATTTATATAAAATTAGAAAATATGATGTTAACATAGAGTTAAATATATCATCATGGGTTTATAATTTCAAAGATGATGTTAATTTAAATGTCTTAGAAACCCCTTTTAAATATATTATGTTATGAAATACTAAGATTATTAATGTTAATTTTGAAACTATTATTTTATGAGATGAATTATGGGTTATTTTTTTGTGATAGAAAAATAAAAGTTATAAGACAACCTTAGAGGGAAAATATTTATTAAGGATAATTTTGAGTATTTTTCACAATTTTACCTATTTTTTAAGGGTTGTATTAATATGTTTTCAGAAAAATAACAACCCAAGGGATGGGTGAGAACTTGTCACCTCCGACAAGTTCATGAGTTACGAACCAACAATTGGTGGGCGATAAGGGTTCATCGCCTACCACTACACTACGTAAAGTTGTGATTGGTATGAATTTTTCTTTTTTATATGTTTTTATGGATATAGAATAATTAGATTTTGGGAACATATTTTTTATTGAATATATAACCATTGGATTGGAAAATGATTTGGTGATTACATTAATAGTGTTATTTTGGATGATGTTCACTATTTTGGGAAACCTATATTATCCCGTTGAATAGAATACTATGGTACTTTATTTCAGAAGTCATGTTTGATTTTTTTAAGAATATATTATTATATTATGGGTGAATGGTCATTCAAGTCACTACGGGAAAAATGGGTATTTGCGACAGGTCATTTGCGACGGGATCTCGTCGCAACTGGCCTTTTGCGACGGGGGTCCGTCGCAAATCGCCTGTTGTGGAAAACGCCGTCGCAACAACAATTATTTGGGATGGGCCCGTCACTAAAGCTATTATTTGCGACAGGGATCCTTTCCGTCGCAAATAATACTCAGTATATTTGTAAAAGCTTTTAAAAAAAGTAATTGCGACGGGCCCCGTCGCAATAGGTATTTGCGACGGGCCCGTCACAATTGCTTTTTTTTAACTAAAAACAACTATTAAATTATTTTAATGGATATAATAATATTATTATTTGCGACGGGCATAGTATCCCGTCGCAAATACTATAAAAAAATAAAAAAATTATTAAAAAATTATTTTAATTAATATAATAATAATCCAATTATAATTCAAAAATAAAAAATAATAAAATATTAATAAATGATTTAAATTAATATAATAATAGAATTATAATTCACAAATAAAAATAATAAATTATAAATAAATTATTTTAATTTATATAATAAAAATAAAATTATAATTCAAAAATAAAAAATAATAGAATATTAATAAATGATTTAATTAATATAATAATATTAGATTTATAATTCATAAATAAAAAACATATTAATAAGTTATTTTAATTAATATAAAAATAATAGAATTATTTTACATTCAAATATTAAAATAATTCAAATATTACAAAAAAATATAATTAAATTATAATATTATAAAATTTTAATATATATATAAAATTTAATATTATAAAATATAAATAATAATATTATTCATATTAATATTGTTATTTCAAAATATAATATTATTAATATTTTATAATGAGACAGAAACTACAAATAGAAAAAAATTCATATTTTGATTTAACAAACTTTATAACATAAAAACAAACTCTAATCTGAAGGAGGGGGGAGGGGGGAGGGGGGATCTGCAGATGCTGGTGGAAGAAACTCCATCCCTAAAGCATGAGTGAGTTGGCGCATGTACTCCATCTGCTCCTGGTGCTGCTTCTGCCACCGACTCATCTGCTCCTCGTACAACTGTTGCTGGCGTCGACGCTCCTCCTCATGCTGCTGCTGCTGCTGACGCATCTGCTCATACTCCTATCGGAGACTCTCTATCAATGCAGTCTGAGATCGCTACTGATCCTCATACTGTGTAGCAGAGGAAGATGCACGAGCTCCTCTCGAGCTGGACGCCGACATCGCAACACTGCCATAATAATCACCGGGAGTCAGTCGAGAGCGAATACCAACTACCCGGCCCTTCTCGAAGGCATACTGGGTGGCCTGCATCCATGCCGCCTCATCAAACTGACGGCCAGTGGTCTGATCTAACGACTCGGCCTGACTCTCAGGCCGGGTCTGTGACGCTGCGGCCTCATATGACTCATGTGGTTGCAATTTAAAATTAAAATTGTGAATATATTATATGCAATTAATTTTTAAACTTGAAAACAAATAATACTGACCACGATGTGATGCTGACAATCACCTCGAAGCTCCCCAGTATCAGGATCACTATACATCCTCTGATATACGTCGTACTCCGTAATGTCGGGGTGCTCGACAGCCTATAAGAATAAAAAATAAACTGTTAATATTTATAGTTATATAAAATATTTATAAATAATGTACGTACCAGATGCTATCTATGAGTACTGAAAGAACGACTCCCAGCTCGATGAGTCACCTCCTGTCTCCCCCGATTCTGCCTCCCCACCGATGATATCCTCTGAAAGGCACCACTCAACCAGTGCGCACATAATCCATCCCATACATGGGATGAAATGTACTCTGGTCGGTGTGCTCTACATGACTCGTCAAAATCTGACACTCCTGCTTTCTTCATGGCAGCTTTTCTTAAATTGTGCAAAAATTGACGCAAGCAATCACGCATGGCCACCTCCCATGCCTTGTGGATGGCGCCACGCATGGTATCCTCGATCGGATACCCTAAACCCTAAAAATAAATCAAAATATCAAGTTAGAAATGAAATAATTTTCAAAATATAAATTATTTATTTACGTATGTACCAACCAACGGCCAAACATGGCCTGCTGCACATCAATGGGAATCTGCTCCCATGTGGTCCACGGCTGAGAGAAATAGTTGTACAAAATAGCGATGCCCTGTCCGACTGCTATATGCGGAAAACTGTAAAAATAATAAACATTTATTATGTGAATAGATTAATGAAATCTTAGTCAAATCCACAGATAATCACACAGGTTATCACACCTCCGTGTGCGTGGATCAAACCCAAGACGTGGACGTCGCTCGGGGACGGGGTCAAGAATCATCAATCGTGCAAGACCGCACCCCCTCTGCGTACTCCCTGGAGCGCCTACAGGCTGAGGGTCATCTACCAGCAACTCATCTGCATTGAAATGCAGGTCAGCATCCGCCAACTCATGAAATTTCTCGTCGTCCATCTGAAACAGAAAATGTTAATGTTGTTAGAAAATAATTGATAATTACTATTATATATATATTATGATTGTATATAAATACCATGGAATTCTATCAGTGTTCATCTTCATCATCATCTTTATATATGTCAATGTCATTTTCATATTCCTCCTCAACATCATCGATATCCATTCGAGTTCCAGTTGCTTCATCTCTTACCATTTCAAATTCATATGTGACATCATTAACATCACCGTCATCACCGACTCTTAAATGTGGGGTGTCGTCATCGATACTCATGTCTCTTTGTAAAAAAGATTGATTTTGATTACTCTCTTGAAAAACATCAATTCTTTTCACATCAGTGAAAGCACATTCACTTTGACTAAACTGATTGTCTCGAATTTTGATTTTTATTACACTCCACCAATCAGTCAAGTCTCTTGATGTAACACAGTACTTTGCGTAATAAACTTTATGTGCCTGTTGAGCCAATAAGAATGGTTCATTTACTGCGAGAACACTTTTACATTTAATATCTATGATTCCATGAGTCGGATGAACACACACGACTCTCTCTGTATCCAACCACCGACATTTGAACATGGTTATGTAATGTTGTCCAAGATAACAGAGTTCAATTATTTCATCAAGTATGCCATAAAAGTCAACTTCATTTTCTCGATGGTGAGATCCTCTCAAGCAAACTCCACTGTTCATTGTTTTTTTCGATTCCCCATATGCATGTGTGTGAAATCGAAATCCATTCACCGCATATGCATTATAAGTTTTAACAAATTTGGAAGGTGGGTTATTCAATATACACAGCCGTTGGTAAATTTTATCAGCATGTCGAGACACCTGAAAAGTTGTGAAATAATTATCAATATAGTAAACTATACATTGAATGAGTTTCTAAAAGATACAGATTTTTTGTTACCATTTTTTGAAACCACTGAGAGAAATTTTTCAGTCGGCGTTCATCGAGAGCAGCTGCTGTAATTTGTGGAATTTGTTTCTTGATATGATTATCATACAACCTACAAAAACCAAAGTTATTTACTATAACACAATTGATAGAAAAATTGATATAAACACTTACAGTACAACTGATGGCATCTCTTCACAGTTGAGCAGAACATACGTATGAGCTCTGTGATGTTCATCATCCGAAAGCCAGCGTTCATAAACTCCACCAAAACCAAGATCTGGCTGGTTGAAAACAGATAATTGATTGTCGATTTCATCAATATTCCTCTCATTCCGTCCCATTCGGTTGTGTTTTGAAGGATACTCAGATTCAAAATAATGGGAGCAGAAAAAAGATATTTTCTCTTACAAATAAGCTTCTGCAATAGATCCTTCAACAGTTGCTTTGTTACGTACTTTTCTTTTCAATTTTTGCATTCATCTTTCAAATGGTTACATCCATCGAAACTGTACTGGACCACCACATTTGGCTTCATATGGCAAAAGTAACATCAAATGTTCCATTGATTCGAAGAAAGACGGCGTAAATATTTTTTCCAGTTTACATATAATTACAACATCATCTTCTTCAAGTTTGTATAGAGCATCATAATCTGCTGTAGTCGCACAAATTTCCTGAAAAAAATGAGACATGTCTGTTATGGAATCCCAAATCACAGAATTCAATAGACCTCTTAATCCAATGGATAGAAGTCTTTCCATTATAACATGACAATCATGACTTTTTAATCCAGTAATATGACCATTCTTTGTACATCTACCCAAATTGGAAGCACAACCATCTAGAAGCCTCAAATATGCAATCCACTGACAAAATAATAAATGGTTTTCTTTAGACAGTGTATAAGCTGCTTTTGGTTTCAGTAACCTTTCTGTTCTGAAATTCTCAAACAGTTCCAGTTCTGGACGCCTGCAAATTTGGGAAAAATCTAAACGTGCATTTACATTGTCCTTGCTCTTTCCTGGCATATCCAAAACAGTATGAAACAAATTATAAAAATAATTCTTCTCAATGTGCATGACATCAAACATGTGTCATACCAACAAATCAGACCAATATGGAAAATCCCAAAATATGCTACATTTAATCCAATTGTGTTCTTTCCAAAAACCAGAAATTTTCTGTTGGTTTTTTGTGGGACCAAAAGTGATGAGAGGTAATGAAAATACAACTGACTTTAACGCCGAACCTGATAGCATTTTTGGAGGTCCATCCCTTTCAACTGTTCCTTTTCTGAAATGAGATCTGTTTCTGCGAAAAGGATGATCAGTTGGAAGAAATCTGCGATGACAGTCAAAATAACAGGGTTTCGTTCCATAAATGAGCATAAATGATTTGTTCTCTCCCATACAGTAAGGACATGATTTCTGACCATGTGTACTCCAGCCAGATAACATCCCATAAGCCGGGAAGTCACTAATTGTCCACATCAATGCTGCTCTCAGTATGAAATTATGTTTCGTTGCAACATCATATGTACTGACACCAGTACTCCACAATAAACTTAATTCATCAATCAATGGTTTCAAATAAACATCAATATTTTTCTTCAGATGTCCTGGAATATGTAAAGTCAAAATGATATATGGCTCCTTCATCAACATCCATGGAGGTAAATTGTACGGAGTCAAAAAAACAGGCCAACATGAATATTGACTACCATAAGATCCGAACGGACATAAACCATCAGTGGAAACGCCCAGTCGAACATTTCTAACTTCTAAAGAAAAGGATGGATGCACTCTATCAAATTTTTTCCATGAATCACCATCGGCTGGATGATTCAAGCTTTTATCGGTTGAAATATTCTCTTTATTCCATGACATCATTGTCGTTGTATTCTTAGACATGAATAAACGCTGAAGTCTGGATGTAAGCGGAAAATATCTTAACTGTTTTACAGGAATCAAACCAGACTTCCCATGTTGTCCTTCATTAAATCTCAGTTTCCCACATGTGGGACAACTATCCAACGACTCATTTTCCCCAGAATACAAAATGCAGTCATTTGAACATGCATGAATCTTCTGACAAGTAAGACCCAAATTTCAAACCAGCCTCTTACTCTTATAGTAATTTGTAGGCAAAACATTTCCTTTGGGTAACAATGTTTTAAGCAAAGAAAATATCTGGTCAAAACAGGTATTTGACATTCCGTTATCTGATTTGATAGCCATAAATTTTGCAACTGCTTCTAATTGGCTCATCTTACAGCCAGGATACAATGCATCCTCAGCAGACCTCAACAACTCATAAAATTCAGACTGTGCCAACTTAGGATTTGAAGCTATATCAGCCGGAGTTTCTGTATGTTGAACAGATGAACCTGCAATATCATGTACTAAATCATGAAACCGAGATGGATCCGGAATCAAGTTGGTATCACCTGCTCTGGAACTGCGTTCACCGTGTTGATACCAAAAAACATAATCTGGTTGAAAACCAAAACGCAAGAGATGTCCCCCCAATTTGTCAAACGTGTCAAACGTTCTCAATGCACATTTTCTACAAGGGCATTTTATTTTTCCTTCAGAAACAAATTCTGGATTTGATGCCTCAAATGATAAAAAAGTCTCCACACCCTCTACATATACTGGATTTAAACTAGAACCATTTGGATTTCTACATTGATTTATCCATATGCGGTCACCTAATAATGACTGTTGACGACCTCGTTGTTCCATATTTTTCTATAAAATATAAAAGAATTACTGGTTTTGAATAATTTTTTAGAAAAAACACTCAAGCAAGGATAATTATAGAGTTTACATCATACACGACTGGCACAATCTTTTTATTGAGATAGACGTAAAAATTGACCCTTTAAGAATTGAATATGTTGAGAATAAAGCAAAACCTGTTACAAATATTGATAATTTTAATATTATATAATTTTTTTATTATTTTCATAGTACTAATATTATTTTTTCATAAATATTAATTATATAATAATAACATTATTAACTTATTAGTATATTTTATTATTGGTAATTATTACTAATTATTGATAATTATTTGTAATTATTACTAATTATTGGTAATTATTACTAATTATTGGTAATTATTACTAATTATTGGTAATTATTATTAATTATTACTAATTATTGGTAATTATTGGTAATTATTGGTAATTATTACTAATTATTACTATTTAGTACTAATTATTGGTAGTTATTTCTAATTATTGATAATTATTCCTAATTACTGGTAATTATTCCTAATTATTACTATAATAATGTAATAATGTTATTATTCCTAATTATTGGTAATTATTCATATAATTACCAATAATTAGGAATAATTACCAATAATTAGGAATAATAACATTATTAGTATATTTTATTATTAATATTAAAATAATATAATTTTCTATATTATATACAATTCTCCTTTCATCTGTGTGTTTTCTGTCTCCACATACAAATATAAAATGTGGAGAAAAAAACACAGATGAAAAGAGAATTGTATATAATATAAAAAATTATGTTATTTTAATATTAATAATAAAATATACTAATAATTTAATAATGTTATTATTTCTAATTATTGGTAATTATTCATAATTATTGGTAATTATTACTGATTATTGGTAATCATTACGAATCATTACTAAATATTGGTAATTTTTCCTAATTATTGATAATTATTTCTAATTATTGATAATTATTCCTAATTACTGGTAATTATTCCTAATTATTACTAATTAGTGGTAATTATTGGTAATTATTACTAATTATTACCAATTATTGCTAATTATTGGTAATTAATGGTAATTATTGGTAATTATTACTAATTATTGGTAATTATGGGTAATTATTACTAATTAAGGATAATTATCGGTAATTATTACTAATTATTGGTAATTATTACTAGCTTTTGGTAATTATTACAAATTATTGGTAATTATTATTAATTATTACTAATTATGGGTAATTATTGGTAATTATTGGTAGTTATTACTAATTATTACTATTTAGTACTAATTATTGGTAATTATTTCTAATTATTGATAATTATTCCTAATTACTAGTAATTATTCCAAATTATTACTATAATAATGTAATAATGTTATTATTCCTAATTATTGGCAATTATTCCTAATTATTGGTAATTATTCATATAATTACCAATAATTAGGAATAATTACCAATAATTAGGAATAATAACATTATTAGTATATTTTATTATTAATATTAAAATAATATAATTTTCTATATTATATACAATTCTCCTTTCATCTGTGTGTTTTCTGTATCCACATACAAATATTAAATGTGGAGACAAAAAACACACAGATGAAAAGAGAATTGTATATAATATAAAAAATTATATTATTTTAATATTAATAATAAAATATACTAATAATGTAATAATGTTATTATTCCTATTTATTGGTAATTATTCATAATTATTGGTAATTATTACTAATTATTGGTAATCATTACGAATCATTACTAATTATTGGTAATTATTCCTAATTATTGGTAATTATTCCTAATTACTGGTAATTATTCCTAATTACTGGTAATTATTCCTAATTATTACTAATTAGTGGTAATTATTGGTAATTATTACTAATTATTACCAATTATTGGTAATTATTGGTAATTATTGGTAATTATTTGTAATTATTACTAATTATTGGTAATTATTGGTAATTGTTACTAATTATTGGTAATTATGGGTAATTATTACTAATTATGGATAATTATCGGTAATTATTACTAATTATGGATAATTATTGGTAATTATTTTACCTAATGGTAATTATTGGTAATTATTTCTAACTAATGGTAATTATTGGTAATTATTGGTAATTATTGGTAATTATTACTAATTATTGGTAATTATTACTAATTATTACTAATTATTGGTAATTATTACTAATTATTACTAATTATTGGTAATTATTATTAATTATTACTAATTATTGGTAATTATTATTAATTATTACTAATTAGTGATAATTATTACTCATTATTAACAATTATTACTAATTATTGGTAATTATTACTAATTATTGGTAATTATTACTAATTATTACTAATTATTGGTAATTATTACGAATTATTACGAATTATTACTAATTATTACTAATTATTGGTAATTATTATTAATTATTACTAATTATTGGTAATTAATATTAATTATTACTAATTATTGGTAATTATTACTAATTATTGGTAATTATTGGTAATTATTACTAATTATTGGTAATTATTGGTAATTATTACTAATTATTACTAATTAATGGTAATTATTACTAATTATTACTAATTATTGGTAATTATTACTAATTATGGATAATTATTGATAATTATTTGTAATTATTACTAATTATTGGTAATTATTACTAATTATTGGTAATTATTGTTAATTATTACTAATTATTGGTAATTATTGGTAATTATTACCAATTATTGGTAATTATTGGTAATTATTACTAATTATTACTAATTATTACTAATTATTGGTATTTAGTACTAAATATTGGTAATTCTAATTATTAGTAATTATTACCAATTATTGTTAATTATTAGTAATTATTACTAATTATTGTTAATTATTACTAATTATTGGTAATTATTACTAATTATTGGTAATTATTACTAATTATTACTAATTATTAGTAATTATTACTAAGTATTACTAATTATTGGTAATTATTGGAAATTATTACTAATTATTGGTAATTATTGGAAATTATTACTAATTATTGGCAACTATTACTAATTATTGACAATTATTACTAATTATTCGTAATTATTACTAATTATTACTAATTATTGGTAATTATTGGTAATTATTACTAATTATTCCTAATTGTTGGTATTTATTACAAATTATTAGCCCTTATTCTTAATTATTGAAAATTATTACTAATTATTCCTAATTACCATTAATTATGAACAATGAATACTAATAATTTAAATTTTTTAAGTAACAAAACAATGTAAACATAATTACAACTAATTAAAAATAATTGAAACTAATAAAAAATTTAAAATAAATATTAAATTAAAATGAACACAAATACCTTCAAAATTGATCTGAGGTTGATCTCTGAGCGTTGTTGAAAACATCAATATCAACTCCGGAAAAAAAAAGTAAACTTCAGAAACGCTGAACTCTAAAAATAGAGTTTTGAGAGAAGGAAAAGATGGAGTTTGAGAATGAATGAAAAAAACGGATGGGGGGTATTTATAGGTTAGGTTATTTGCGACGGGTCTAGTTGCGACGGGATACCCGTCGCAAATAGTATTAGTTGCGACGGTACCCTTCGCAAATACCTTAGCCCTCATTTATTACGGTCAACGGTTAAATAGTTATTTGCGGCGGGTCCCGTCGCAAATAATAACCCGCCGACATACTATTTGCGACGGGGGTATATTCCCGTCGCAAATAACTTTCCCGTGATTTGTTGCGCAAACCGCGCCAATCCTTTTGCGACGGGGTAAGCTAACCCGTCGCAAATAAGTTTCTAACGGGACTATTTGCGACGGGAATAAATCCCGTCGCAAATACCCATTTTTCTCGTAGTGAGTTATTTATGGAAATTATTTAACCTATCTTGGAGAAATATGTTTAGGGTAATTACTATTTAGTCTGAGCCTTTACGAGTAATTGATGGTATTTGGAGATAAATTATAAAATATATATTGGATGACTATGTTAGCAAATCCTTATGAATTTTGGTTCCCATCTTATTTTGGATTATTTTGATGAATTTTAAGGACATATATCTATGAAATGGTCTATGATGAACTCTGGGTATTACTAATGAATTTTTAAGATTAAAAGTAGATTTCATCACATAATGGTTTATTATTTTTGGGGAATTACCTTATCTTGTACTTACTATTTTGGTTTTATCTAAATTCTAATAACTATAGAAATTGGTTGTCAATCGTTTTTAGATTATTTGATTTTCTAGAAGTTTATTCTAGTGCTTCACACATGAGAAATACATCTTCAATACTCATCATTTGGAGAAACAAATAGAGTTTGTGTTGGAATTTGATTAACGAATGAAACTCTAAATTTAAAATAAGTGTATTTCCTTATTTTCTTAGTCTAGGTTGTAAAATAATTCATCAACTATTTGAAAATGATCTTAAGAAAAAATCGTTATATGTTTACTCTTCTTACTAAGGAATGAGGTACCATGATTTCCTACATGGAAACCTATTATGGGTTATTTTAGGTGACCATCGTACTTTTCATTATTTTAATGTGGATGTTTTATTAATCCTTTTTTCGATGTGGGGTTTTAATAAAAGTATTATTAATATTCAACCCATAGTTTTTTATCCTAGTTTCTAAATTGCAAGGATGAAATTTCCAAAATGTGGGATAACGTGAAATCCTTTTTTTAAAGGAAATACTATGTTTGATAACGTACAGGATATGCCACATGCAACTTAAACAAAGAAAGAAATAGTATTTTTTAAGTGTTAACATTATTCTCTCCATTAGAATAGTGTGAATGAATAATTTTAATTTAATCATATAAATTGGTTTTATACATTTGTATATAATTAATTCTTTAGTGACCAATTGATTATAAATGAATGTTTTCCAGAAAAACTATTTTAAAGTGTACAAGTGTGTATTATACAGATAAATAATAAAATCACACATTTTTTTATATAAATTTCATATATGTATAAAATATTCAAAATAATGTTTCAAATATATCATATGTGTTCTCTATACATTAAATATGATTAAATCCAATTTTAGTCATAAAAGAAGTGTTTTTCAAAAAAGAAGGTTGTTCTAAATTTTGATGGTGCATCTATTTTAAATATTGTTTTTGACAATTTTTACGTTATATTTTAAAAAATAAACATCTTTTTAGAAATATTATTATAAGAATTTATTTTTTTGAAATTTTGATATTTTTCTGATAAGATTCATTATTTGATGAATTGTAAAAGATACAACATTTTATTTCTAAATATCTAATTCATTAAATTTATTTATATAGTTAAATTATAATTTAAATTGGTTTCAAAGTATAATTAGTTAAATAATATAAATATATATAACAAATTTAGGTCAGTGTAATAAATTTCACAATGAAATTAGATATAAAAACATTTCAAACATTTGAATGATTCACTTTAAAAACTATATTTTTCATTTTTTCTACCTGACTAATTTTAAATATAATTTTTTATTTATTTAAATTGAATTAGATAAAATGGATTTAATTTTTGGAATAAAAAGGTATAAATTAGTTTTTATGTTCAATTTATTTTTTTAATAAAAAAGTTACCATGTTAAAAAATTCCATACCATAGTATCGGTAAAAAATGAAACATGTTAAAGGTAAAAGGGTAATAGATTAAAATAACTTAAAACACAAAATGTAATTTTTTTTTGATATTTTGTATACTCCAGAGATACTCAATAATATTAATTTATATCTAATTTCATTGAATTAAATGCTTCCTTATAATGGTTGGATTTAAATATAAAATATTCATTATTTAATCCTTTAAACCCTCCTCTCCAAAAGTATAAATACCACACCCCGCCACCCCATTTCCCCACAAAAATCCATTAATATCTTCAATTATCTTCCCAAACCACTCATCCTCACTTTCCCTATATCAAAGTTATTCTTCTATGACCATAATACCAAATCCAAGGACTATGGGGTCCTCTCAAGGAGGTGATATTCATGAGTTGATTTTCTCAATGCACCTCTCATAATTTCTTTTCTTTTTCTACATTCTTCTCACCTCCCTCATCCATAAATTAATTAAAACTCATGAATAATTTATATAATGGATTGTTATGATTCTAATGTAATATATCTTAACTATTTAATTTCTCATCTCCTTTTATTCTATGAAACGAAATTATTTTCAAAATTATGGTGGTAAATCACATACATGAATAATGTTTTTGATCTTTTTTATTACCACATTTATAGATTAAAATAAAATAAAATTTCCAAGTAATGTAAATTTTTAATATGTATATTTTAACCTTTTTTTCTCTAACTAATAAATACTCAAAATAGTAAATAAAGTGAAACTAGTTCATGGTGTTCAAAAAAAACATAAAAATAAACTAAATTTTTATCAGTAAAGTTTTATCTAATGAAAAATCTTCATGTTAAAAGTAAAAATGACATATCGGACCATTTATACTAATTTATGTACAATAATTTTATTTTTTTCTACTTCTATAGTTTGAATATTATTTTAAAATAACATAGATAATTTTACACAAATGAATCTATCATGTAACTATGAAACAAATACACATGAAACCATGATAATAATGTAATATTATTAATTAATGGGTCATAAGATTTCCTATAATCATAATATAAGGTAATTTAATATTAATATAGTCTTACAATGAGTTAATAACACTCTTTAAACCATTATACAATATTTTTGAACACTTTGGAAGGAAGCTTAATGAGAGGTAAGGGACTTCATCGCAATCTCTATTCATTGAAACATATCTTGATGTTATTAACTTTATTATATTATAATATGTATATAAATTGCTATTTAAATATATGTACATAATTTATCTATTCATATTTTAGTTATTTTTTTATTAAATGTTAATATTTTTTTCGTCTTATGACTTAAATGGTCAAAGTTGTATGGGACATTTTGAATGTTTAAAGATTTAATCTAAAAAACATTTCCCCTTGAAGATATTCTTGATATTATAGTAAATATTTATTTATATAGTTATGAATGTGTTATAAAGAAAATTTATTTTCCAATTTTAATTTCATTCAATGTGTTTCAAAATGATTCTTTTTACACGTTTTATACGGAATATTTTCACAAACAACAAAATGAATGTTCAATTTTTAACATACAAGGAGACACTGACATTTCAACCTCCATGGAAATATTTCAATTTTTAATTCATTTTCAAGGATTAATATTTCATTAAATGAAAAGCCATCTTTATATTTTTGGGTATTTTGGTATTGAAAATGGGTTTTCAAACGAATTTTGAATTTTGGGTTGAAAATAATATTTTGATATATAATGGTATATGAAAGTTATTTGAATAAAAGTTTAAATGAATTTTATCAAATGATGAATTTTTTTGTTTAATTTTGTGTCTCATGGACATTATAAATTATGGGTGTGCCTATATAGAGCAAACATTATTTTTTATATATTTAATGACGGGTGTGCCCATATATCACTCCAATACATTGGAGAATTATTTGTTTCTCTATAGAATTATATTAGAAGTTTGTGGAATGGTTATTCCAATCTATTAGGGTTTTGTAAGGGTTCTGTATGGGTTTTATGTGATGATATCCCATGGTCACTTCATGAATTTTCTATGCCTTCTAATGATGTTTTATCGGAATCAATTATCGTCAATATATAGAATAATGAATTTTCTAAAGTAATGAAATTTACCATGATGTGTAAAATGTTATGTTTTCATAAAAACCGTTTTTTATAGGTTTTTGTGATTTTACTAAACTAATTGTTTCCTTTCATTTTATATTCCTTATTGTGCTTTTGTGCTCATCCCACATTTCAAAATGATTTTTATAGGGTTTAAGGAAGAGTTGGTTCAAGGGTGTGATCAAGGGTAATTTTGAAGATGTGTCAGGATGAGAAACCATGTTTTATATTAATTGGGATTCATTTGGCGAAAAAAGTCAAGACTAAGTATATGTGTCTACTTGTAATTTATGGGTTTACTGTGTAAAATTTTACCTTAATTCTCTAAAACTATAAATTTAAAATATATTTTGGAAAATAATATGATTTCTTATTTGAAAAAAATGGGATTGAGTTATGTTTAAGGCCTAGTCATCACAATCCTCCTTCCCAAGTTCTTAAAACTTAGTTTCAAATGAAAATACTATTTTTCCTAAGGCCATTATTTCTTCTTACTGCATCAATTTCCATTATTCCTTACTAATTATAAACAATAAATTTAATGGTAAAATTATTAAAAACGATAATTGATCCCAATTGCCAAATAGACCCATGTTAATATTGAACAATGGTCATATTTAACCAACTGTTATATTTGACCAATGGTCAGGTTTAACTAATGGTCATTTTGTTATTCCAATGGTTACACTTCCCCCTTTGATTTCCACATTATTATTTCTCTAGATATTGAATACCATTTATCATAAGGTAATATTTTCATTTTATAATATGATGATTTTTTTACTATTTTTTTCATTTTTATAATTTTGATTTTGGGGGAGATGATTCTCAATTATTGGAAAGATCCATAATATCCCATTTTAGCATTTTCGTTTTATATTTTTTTTCCAATTGTAATATTTTACATTTTCTTTGGGTTTTTAGCTGTATAATGTAATGATCTTTAATAATGAAACAATGTTTTTTCCTTTATATTTTTTTAAATATGTAAAATATTATATAATAAAAAACACATTTTATCAAGATTAAAATATCATTTAAAATGTATGAGTCATAAAAATAACCTAGACATTCAATATTAGGAAACTATTTGTACCTTATTTGATGTTTTATTATATATCAAAAAATCATCTTTTAAAATTTGAATATTAAATTCAAGGAATTGAAAAGTATCCTTCTCTAATATTCAAAGCCACTGAAAATAGATACCATAGTTATGTTCATAGGGGTATGTTATTTATTCACTCCCTTTATCTATATAGGATCAACTAATATTTCAATCGGGGATACAATATCACAAAGTAATGAAATAAGTAGAAACAAGAATTCACCATTGATAAATTTTCCCTATAATTATTTTCCTCTATTAATCTCATGAATAATCTGTAAGTGATTTACATTATCCTCATTTATTTTACAATAATGAAATATATCATCAATTAATACCACAGAAAATTTATCAATATATTCATTGATAAATTTTCTCAATAAATCCATAATAACATATGGTTCTTTATTCAATCCCAAATTGAATTACTATATACATGTAATTTACATAACTAATTTAAAATAATGACTTCAGAATATCATTCTTATTTACAAAAAAATTGATGTTTCCCAGAGTGAAGTTTTGTCTTTGAATAATTTTTAGCTCCATGAAGTTATAAAATAAGTCATTAATATAAGAAAGATGATAATTTTTCATTATCGAAATAGGATTGATTCCCCTATAAATAATGCACAACATCGTTGATCCATTGTTTTTACAAAAAAATAAGTGCTCCCCATGGAGAAAAACAGGGTGTATAATTCTACTATCACACAACTCATGTAGTTGTTTCTTCGCCAACAAAAATTTCATAGTATCTATTTTATAATGTGTTTTTAATATATATATATTCCATCAAGGATTAAATCTATGGAAAACAAGATTTCATTATAGGGTGTATTTCATGGTAGTTCCTTAATAAATAAATCAATTTATTCATATACAATAGGTACATCCCTAATTTGTTGATTCACATTTCCATCGATATATTGTGCTGTCTCTTTATTCCTAATAATGGAATTCATACATTCTACTAGAGGGGGATCTTGACAATAATCAGAGTGCATATTATTTTTTGTAATGATTCTTAATTCCACATCTTTACCACTATTCGTAATTGTATTATCAATGTAATATGTTTTTACATTATATTTTTGAAGTCATTCCATATATAGAATTATATCATATTAAAAAATAAATGAAACAATAATGTTTTTATATTGGTTAGGATTCATAATTGGTTCTACATGACACTTCATTATTGTAGTGATATTTCCATTTTGAGTTTTGACCACCATATAATTTATTAAGGTACTAGTGAAATATATAATTTTATTGGAAAATATGGAACATAAAAACGAATGTGTGGAATAATGTTTAAATAAAAAATTTGATACATTTAATGATATGGTTAATGTACCTTCCTCTCCGTCTTTGGAAATTTTATTCTCATTTATAAGGATTGCATAAACGTGGAATTCTCCCCATGGACACTACTTTGGTAGATTCCCATGATTATAGGGAAATAGGTTTTAATAAAGGTCAATTTATTTATAGTTGAAGTAATGGATACCTGTGGTCTCTTTCATTCCATTACATTCAAGAACCATATGACCTTTGTGACCTGACTTGTATCACACCGACATTCCATTCATCTATTTCCTAGAAAGTATCATTCCGTAATTTTTACATCATAGAAATAGCGTCTTTTTTTATTCATTATTTAATTATTTTTTATGCTGTTAAAATGAAATATTATTTTATTTATTAACCTATAATATATATCATATATTAAATTCCTTCTATTTTTCAATTCCATATAAAATGATTTCAGTGTATAATGAAAAATTATGACAAACTAGTTTCTTTCGAAGACTTCACTTAATCCCATCAATGAAATGGTCAATTTTTCATTCAGTATCGATTTTGTAATCTAAAATATACCTGAACATTTTTTTATAGTATCCTCATACATCAAAAAACACCCATCATCCTTTTCATTTAATCTATGTAATTGTTTCTTCATTTAACTTCAATTTTTAAGTGGGATATATTTTTGGATGAATGTATCATTTAAATCCACTCAATCTATGTTATCTATTTCATATACCTCACTATTATTCTAGAATAATGACTAGTATTTATTATTATCTCCATTGAGACAAAATAAATTTACTATAACCTTTTATTTTTCATCGCATCCCATGGGCATAAATATATTTTTAAAGGACTTAATCTAGTACCCAACAAACACTCGATTACTAGTACCAGAAAATGATGGGACTTATGTCACATGAAATGATCTAATTTAAATTTTTCATTCCACAGAATGTTATATATATATATATATCATCAAATATTATTTTTAATAAACAAGGTCAATATACCTAATATAAAAATGGTATAGTCAACTCTAATACTAGTTGAATTGTCTTCACCAAGAGGTAATTTTATACATTGGTCAGGATTATTAGTACCATTCATTCTACCATTAACCATTCTGAAAAAATAGAATGTGCTTAATTAGTATATAACATTATAATTATTAAATCATAATTTTTAATTATAAATATTATGTTCCACTTTTAATAAATGGAACACTTATGAACCATAT
The DNA here is from genome assembly GCA_963277665.1 of Viscum album. NCBI lineage: Eukaryota > Viridiplantae > Streptophyta > Magnoliopsida > Santalales > Viscaceae > Viscum > Viscum album. The sequence goes on from OY728150.1 coordinate 360,638,846, forward strand.
TTCTCATAATCATATACATTATTTCTTTGTGAATATCATTAAATAGTAAATATATTCTTAAATAAATTGCAAATGGTTTTCTAAAAAAGATAATTAAAAAAATATACAACTGAGTGTGTCAAACAAGGTGTGTGGTAAGGGTACAATCACTGTGAAATAGTATGATGGTCAGGGTATACTCCAAATATCTCTTTTCAATGTTATTACCCCTACATGCTTATATTCAAAAATTATTTCCCCTTGTATTTTCTATAAATGGATGCATTTCCATAGAAACCAAAATAACCTCTAACATAAAAAATATTTTTTATGTTAAAAAAATTAATACATACCCCAAAAGTCAATTAATGGTTTATGTTCACTAATCATATTTTTACTAAATATATTTAAAAAAAACTACTATATTTTCTTTAATACAAAATATAACAACCCTGACTATAGTAACCCAAATATGGTGGTTACATTAAAACCATGGCATAGACACAAGGTTTATAATCATGAAGGACCAATAAGTCTATTTTTCCTAATGATATTGATATATAAATGATATACATTTTAAATTTGAAGTAAAATATAAAAAACAAAAGTAATACATATTAAACATTGATACTCATTCAAATAATTCATCATCATACCATTGGAAAATGAAACCAAATAATTAAGAGATCAAATTATTATTAAGGGTTATGTATAATAGAATATATGATGAAACAATATGGAATAATCAATATGGAAAGGTAATTAACCAAACACAATATGTATTTAATCATAAACATAATCATGAAATTTCTCTATGTACAGAATTAATCAAAAAATCCAATGGATAATAATGAAAACTAAATTCTAAATACAAGAAATTATTAATATTTGACATCATGTTATCATGAATTACGATATATATACCCCCAACACCATTCAACAATATAATTTAATCAATGGGTAGGTGTACACTAATAATATATTTAATTTTCCACCTTCTTTGTTTCATGAGACCAGTCGATATATTGAGGTGTTATCTATAACTGGGAACCACCCATTACTGTGTTTCCAAGGAAATAATCATATATTTAATGATAAATTAAGTTTATAAACAATATTCTATATCAAAAAATATTTATATTGAGTATATAATACAAATTTATCAATATTTACCTTACTTAATAAAATAAAAATCATAATAAAATAACATATGAAAAATATTATACGGTTTATGAAATAAGAATATCCATAACAAAAATAATGCATATATTTAAAATAAAAATAATATTAAATAATTATCTTAAATTTAATAATTCAAGTGAAATTAATTGACCACAAAATTAATAAGTGGATAAAGATGATCATCAGTTCAACAATAATATATATATTTTTAATAAATTAATTTTCATTGGGAGAATAAAGGAAATGGAACTTAAATATTACAATATTTATTCCTTGAATGGTTTTCATTTAAAAAATTTAAAATTATTAGAAGAATATAAATATCATGAAATTTTTATGGTTGAATTGAAGTCTATTATCATCATATATGATAAAAAATTAGTTTTTGGATTTTTTTAAAAGAAATTAAAAATATATATTTTAAAGAAAAATTAATAATTTTCTTTTAAAATATTAATCGTTATAAATAAATTATTATTTATGTTAAATACATTAATGGGGTTTCATATAAACCATATAATATTTAATATTTCCATAATAACAAATATGGCACAATTGAGTGTAAATTGACACAAAATCACTTACCCCATGATTCCTCTAGATGAAAATGATTTAACCTCATGTATAATGGTTTTATGCATATTATTAATTTAAATCAGAAATATATTCATAAATATAATATCATATATAATACTATTATTCCATCTTGTTAAACATTCATTAATAATATTTCATTATTACAATTGTTTGGGATGTTAACTACATCATTTTATTATGTATGGTTTATTGTGGATGTTTAGATTCATGTGAATGAAATAGTGTTTCATAATATAAAAAATGATATTAAATATATAAATATCATATTTTTATTATATATATTTTTATAATTATTCTTAAACTTTTATCAGGTAAAATGAATCACATCATTTCGTGGAGAATGTATGTCCTACGTACACACGTGTGACAATTTCATTTACAAAATTGGGGAATGGGTTATGAATTTGATGATTTTTTATTTTAAATAAAAAATATATTGTCAGATGTATCATAAATATTCATTATTCCCATCACTATAAATATACTTTTAAGTCGATGATGGAAAACAAATTACATTGGTTTCTGATGTGCTTGTTTAGTGTAAACACGACTGATGATTTTTTATTCCAATTTGAAAGAGAAGTAAATGGGTAAATATGATTCAACAAAAATATTAATATCTCAGTATATGTCAGATACTAGTTTTTTGATATTTTAAATTTTGATACATAACTTATTGTGGTAAAATAATAATTGAAAAAGAATGAGAATAGTAAGGATGCTTAATTTCACATAGAAAACCATCCTTTGGATCCCTTACTAAGGACCCTAGGGTTGATATTATGAGAATATAAATACATAAATTATTTAAAAAAGCCTATTGGGGTTACTTTTTTGGTTATGCTTTATCAAGATAAATTGATTCATATGTTTGAGTAAGTGATAAAAGGAGGTGTCCGTTTATAATTTAGTTGAGTGGAACTATTTCACCTCTAAGGTGGCACATTCAGGGTGATGAGGAAATCTTCATATGTGAGTCATACCCCATCTCTTTTTCTAGATGTTTTTTATTTCCAATTCATCATTTCTATTGTTTTGACCCATTCTACATCATTATCCTTTAACGAAAGGTTGGATTAACCCCATGGGGACTAGGTAATTGACCCCTTTCGTATTGTGAACCAGATTACATAGTCTAACGGTCCCAATGGGAGATTTCATGGGGTAAAGTACTTGTGAAAATGGTCCTCCTCATATACAACTTACTCAGATAGTCTTTAATAGGATTATTTGTGGAGCTAGAAACACCCAACGACCCTAGTATCAATGATTCTTGGAATTGGATTCCAATGGCAGGAACTTGTTGGACAATGGTTGGGCCAATGAAACTTAAAGACTCCATTTGTTGAGAAAATGGGATTCCGATCTCACTTCACCCCATTAAGGGGATTATATCCTATTCTAGAACACTTTTATATATTTATGTTGTGTTCATATGTTCATGGATTCTTGGTTCATTCCAGAAAAGTGTGTCCACGAGATACACTTGGTTTGCAGTTCATTATGGGAAAACATGGATTTGATGCTAGGGAGGTAATGATGGCATGCACCATAAAATAAGGCACTCTAGTCTTTATCATCATCCAGGGAGGATAAAGGGTGTCTGGATACTAGGATGGTTCCCATAAGATGGGTTTCATACGCATCCACCTAAGTGAAATCAGAACCCACGTAGTTCGGATGATATGGTGATTATGTATGGAATCTATCCATTTGGGGGGACATTTTTGGGTGATCCCTTTTGAAAATACACCCTTTTGACCTTGGGCCGTTAGGTGGGCATATATATATCCCGATTTGATCAGTAATTAGAGTTCTCATAGTTCAAAATTACTGGGGATTATGTATAGAAGTTTCCCAATGAAGAGAACTTGATTGGGTGAACCCTTTTTTATGGGAACAATTTTTAGATCGGTCCTTCAAGTATGCATCCTATATATCCTGGTATGATTAGGAATCAAAGTTCTCATAGTTCATAATTGTTGGGGTTTACACATAGAATCTTCTTATTTAAGAGGCAATTATTGGGAGACCCCTTTTGGATGGGCACCCTTTTGAGCTCAGGCATTCATGTAGCCATCCTAAGTATCCTATTTTGACCATGAATTAGAGTTCTCACAGTTCATTGTTGTTGGGGAATACTTATAGAAGATGCCCATTAATGATAATATGATTGGTTGAACCATTTTCGATGGGCACCCTATTGAGCTCAGGCCTTCATGTAGGCATCCTATGTATTGTGGTTTGATCATGAATTAGAGTTCTCAATGTTCATAATTGATGGTGATTACACATATAAGCTTCCCATTTTAGATGACATGATTGGGTGAAACTTCTTGGGATGGGAACCCTTTTTATGTTGGGCCATCAAGTAGGCATCCTACGTATCGTAGTTTGATCAAGAATCAATGTTCTCGTAGTTTAGAATTTATAAATATTGTTACCGTCACAAATATCTATGCCCACATGAGTCATTCTTGGTTTGAGAAACAAGAGTATGTGAGACATACAACCACCCAAAATCTACTTATCCTTCGGGTGGGAGAGGGTGAGCCTATGATGGAAGAGGTCGGGCTGGCGGTGGTCAAGGGCGCAGAGAAACAAAAACTTTAATGTGAGATGACATTAAAAGTCATGTGGCTTGGTGTTCGAATGATTGGGGACTTACCTCAGTGGGAATTCCCCGGAACACGTTATAGGAAGGGGAGTAGTTTCATCCTCATCAAAAGGGTAATTGAATATAACACCATTGACTGATCACAATTCCATATTGAATGGAAAAGCAGGTGATCACCCTTAATCACTAGAATGGGTATGCATACGTTACCATCCCAAGGTTGGACTCAAGGTTACCATGGTAACGTAGACCCACAGACATCCCTAGAGCCTGAGCCATTATGTTTTTTGACTTTCTGACTCAACATACCATGGATATGTAGACACAAATGGGCATGTTGATGCACCTGATGGACTGATCATACGGTTCTAGTGGCGTTGAGGAGGCTTTGGCCTGATGTTGGGGGTCTAGTTTCAAGAGGGATTATAGAGGACTAGATGGTGACAGAGGGGTGATATTTGAACCAGAGGGAAGAATAATAAAAACACCCCATTATTTATATTGGTTTCTTATGCAGGATAGGGGAATCCTTGCTTACCGTAGTGGTAAGTGGGAGAGAAATCGTCAACATACCATTGTGGTACACATGCATGGGTATGGACTATCACGCATTATAGTGGTACGAGGTCTTGGATGTGGTCCATAACACTACCTTGGGTTCCATATGTGTATTATTACAGTGCGTAGTGCCGAGTTGAATCCACGTAGTATTACAGTAGGTAGAACTCCATATTGAAGGAGGGTTTGGGGGACTATCATTCATAGGGAGTTCAACCGCGAGGAATATATGGTTTGTGATTCCACCAATTTGGGTCGCAGTTCATTATTATTATGGAATTCTGTTGTTTTTTGGTTCATGGCTAGTTATACCTATGGAATACATGGTCTGAAATTTGGGATTAAATTATGATTCATAACTTAAGATGATATCCGCTCTGAGTTCTTTCGTCCAACCTCTATGTTCCCCTTTGATCTTTCTTCATCCGTCCCTTCTGAGTTCCTTTTGTGATCATTTTATAGAGCATTTGGTTAATCGTATTTATGATAATGTGGAACCATTTTTGGAGGCCCATGAATAGATATCCTAACCCGCAGAAGACTTCATCACTCGGGGTTTGTGGAGGTTGTGGTTCACGATCACGGTTCATGGAACCCTGCCGGTTTGATTCGTCTGCGAACCACTGGCTTCGTGAGATGGAATTTGAATGGACTTCGCGCACATGATTCGTTTATCAATGAGGCTTGTGTTCCATTGGTTAACTATCCATTGCTCTATGGGATAGTGCCTAGAAAATCATTCTACGTACTTGTGGTTTTTGTTCCAGGTGGTTTGCAAACCCTTCTCAATGTTAGTACGTGGGCCACTTAAAATCCATTGAAAACATGAATTCTTTCACATTTCTTCTGAAACTTGTTACTAAATTTGAGTCTATTAAACTTGTTTAAATTTTTGGAGTACTTTCTTCCTTATGAAAAGTGATTGTGGGATTATAATCTTCCATTGGAGAAATTTTTAGGACCCTACAAATGCCCCCATCATAATGGAGCCCACCCAAGATGAAAAGGGTACTATTCTGATGTAGAAGCTGTCATGAACTGAAAATGGTTCGTGGTAAAAAATATAGGCACAATATAGGGTGAACAAACCTATATATAGGGTCAAATATAATTTTTCTTTTACCATTTATCATGGTGAAATCTTATCTCTACTCTTTGGGCTTCTTGTGCATTTTCAAAACCATTCCACTAGTGAAACTTTTGTTCGTGAAATGCTTCGTACGAGATGTGAACTAAATGTTTCTCCATTTATCATCTTGTGAACGAAATTTTGGATTTCCTGAATGGAATTTTAGAATTTTAATATTAATATTTGGATTAAACATAAGAGAACGCTACGCTGCTTGTGTGCCCAAATACCAATCTTGAAACAGTAAATAGAACCATAAGAATTAATAATCCGAACCTAAACTCTTAACCCAAAATCATTGACATGAATAGGCCTTGGTTCAGGGTATCCATCTTCCAATAACCCTTCTATTCACCATCTAATGCTCTATGGGCTAGCGTCGTGCAGTTTCGTCGCATACCATAGTTGTACGTTATGTCACGCTTCCACACACCGTAGCAGTATATGGTGTTTTCTTCATGCATATCATGTAGTATGTTGGATATGCCTACCACATACCATTTATAGTAACAGTACACAGAGTCCTATGTGAATATATTTTTATATCCTTTTAGCCATTTTCCAAATTTTTTATCCAAGAACTTTTATTGATTTGTTTTCTGTTGGAACTACATGTGATTGTTACAAGGGCACTTTTACAAGATATTGTAAAATAAATGAAGATGAGGGTGACCATGGTGGGGGATAGTGAGGATCATCTTTTATCCTAAATTATTCCCCATGATAGATACTTAAAATATCTCATATGATAGAGCTTCTAACATACTCATTGTCCATATAGTTTCCACATTACGGATTTAGTCTCCTAGATGACATTCCTCGAACATTGGATTACCACGATACCCCTTTAATTATCCTATAAACACCACAAGGAAAAGATCAATAAAACATTTACCCAATATGAGAATTCATAGATATTTCAATTCAGGAAAGCGTCTTCACACTAGGAGGCTCGATGTTTAATCTGGGTAATCAAAGGTGTCTTAATGTTGTCCTGATACTAGATGCCCGAGAGTACCCATCCATTATCAACATCTCCCAAGAAAACCCCATCAGCAGGTGGAGCACAAAGTGGGATTTTTAGGCTGGAAGATGCTTATCTAATGAATGATCCTCGACATTCTGATTATGTCAAACCTGTTTGGAGTCCCCTAACTAGTTGATGGTGGTGTAATTATATCAAGCATCTGGGGGTTCTCAGTTCGTTGCCTTCTCCCCCGACGAAATCATCCCTAAGCTGTTGGTCTCATTGTGTTCAAGCACCGACACCATCCATTTATCAGATGGGGAGGATGGAATCCGTTTATGGGATATCCACCATCTTGGAGGACTGTAAATCTTTGGAGAGATTTAGGAAAAGTTTTAGCTGATAACCGCAACATGGAATGATACTGACCTTGTGTCCCCATTGAAAAGGAGTCTACAGTTTATGGAAGAGGAATTACTTGATCATCCCCTCTAGGCTCACTCTATTATCCCATTCAAGGCATGGATCACATTATTATTTCTAGCAAATGGACCCAAGCTGAGGGCTTGCTGCAGTCGAACTCAACCATCCTATCAGTCTCGGCAGACTCCAGGGTCATGTTATGCTACCATCAAAGTAGGATGATATACCACCTGGGGATATGAACATCATTAGGATGTGTCACCTATTCATAGATTATCAGGTTCTGTTGCAATTATTTTTGGTGGATGGATTTTACCATCACACGATGTATATACTGGGGTTCGGGATTATACATTGATGATGGAGGTTGTAGTGGCAGAGGGTCCACCCATCATTTTTGTCATTCAAACTCTCACACGACATTATTAGTTGTTGGAAAAAATATAAGAAGGTAGGCCCCCATATCATCTCAGTACAACATTTCAATTCATATATGGGTGGATAACAGAACACTTCCCTTATTAAGAATATTATCACATTGAAAAGGTTCACCGTTCTAACATTCAACCCTCCCTTCTAAACATTTATTTTTTTCCTCCCATGACTCTAAGAATTATTGATGATGTTGGATTAATAAATGATGCTTCTTTCATCTCTTTTTCACCACAGCCTACCCCTCATGGGTTATTAAGTGGCAACAAGGGCGGTTCATTAGAAGATATTTCATACATTATTGCACTTCAGGATGGGGTTATCACTAATAGAATAGATCATGTGGCCATTTATGACTCATACCTCCATTGCCGGTTTTCCATGCAATTTGGGAGCCTTCAACATGCTGTACATAATCATGTTGTTCAGTTAAGGGGAGATTCTCATCTTGAAATTCATCATCATTTGTGGCATTTAATGATGTGACATGGTGCCTCTATGAAAGATATCTTCCCCAGTACGATGGGGTCCACTTTTCTATCTCTGGAATATGGCCAAATGTGGAAAGACTATTACCCTGATGGAGTGCTTAGAGAACAAGTTTGGCGTGTGCAAGAAGCCTTTAGCCATTCTATACCCCCCTCACCCTGACGACCATGACACCCATTCCTTCCTCTATGATTAGTGTGATGGATATGTGCTCAGTTCCTATTTATTCAGCAGCCAAGACAGATACACCACTTATTCCTACCCTTTTGGTAAGTAGGCACTCGGTTCTCCCTGAGAATTGTCTAGAAGGACCTTCCTCTGTACAGTCTATCTCAGTGGGGAGTGATTTAGACTGCTCCCCACCTACAAATAATCCTCATGACCCTAATGAGATTGGACACAACATAGTATCACTGGACACCGTAGAATCTATGGCCAGTCCCCCATGTCTCTCTCTAGTGGTCAAATCATCTGAGGTCAAGGAGAGCCCTCCATCATGGGAAATCTATCTTAGGTCTCTTCCCACTCTTATAATGACATTTTCTACATTTACACAAGTTTTGTCGAGGGAGGATAAAGGTAATGGTGTAGTGGTGATGCACCAGGTAGTGTGAGAATTGGCATGGTGTTAGTTATGTGCCCTTTACTCGGAGACATCTATGGCTATCTTTTTTGAATAGACTGACAATTTTTGGTGAGAATTCACTGAGATGGGTTTTTTCAGCTTTGATTATCTATTCTTAAACCTCCTCATATACCAAATCATCATAGACTTGTAATACCATACTTCTTACGAGGGAAAGCATGTCAATTTCAATTATTCCCATCATACGGTGATGAGCTTCCATGATGTTTCTTAGGAACTCGATCACCTATTGGTCATAGAGGCGAAGGCTCATGATTTGGTAGTAACCCAAGAGGTTGAGATGCAGGAGTGCAAGGCCCATGTAGAAATGTTGAGGAATTAACAAGACACTTCATGTGTCAATTACTAAGCTAGACTGATGAAAGTGTGGGACCTTAAAGTCCTTATAGAAGAGGTGCGTCCAACAGTCAAGGCTAAAGTGGAAGAGAGGGATTCCTTAGAGAAAACTCTTGATGGCCCGCGATAGTCACTAGAAAACATTCAGGAAAGGGCAAGCCATTCTTTATGGTAGATCTCCCCAAATCATGATATATACTCTTTTTCATTTTGACAATTTAGAGAGACTCTGAACTAGGGATATTCCTCCATTTTTGTTGAACTCAATGAAAATGGTTTTCCTCCAAATACTTATTCCTTGTCTTTTCCAGTCATATCAATTAATCACATTTAATCATATAAACATCACTTCGATCAGATATTAATTTCAAAACATGACTACTAAATTTAAATAATCAACTCATGTTCTACTTCTTTTTCCTGATGGCAGGACTCAGCTAGCGTAGTTCCACTATTTCAAAAGGTATATGGAAAGCCTTGTGATCTTTTGTGACTTTTTTCATTATTACCCTAATTTTTTCTGAAGTCTGTTTGACATGACCTTAGAAATAATAACTCCACATTTTATTAGGCTTCCCTTTGCATGTTTTCGACCTAACAAGATTAACGTCTTTCTTGATCGCTCAAAGTTTTTTTACTAAACCATACATGGTGTAGGTTTAATAGAATGATATGTTTCTTTTATCCAGAGGATCATTTGGTGGATTTTATCTCTGGAATGTGTGGGGTCCTTTTCGTAGGTAGATCATAGTTCTTCCAATAAAAATTATTACTAATGTTTTAGGCCAGACATCTTTGACCTAACATAATGGGACAGGGCCCCCCATTTTTGGATTCATCTGCTAGGAATGTTCTAATATCCATCATACATGGATTATGGATTATTATTGACCCTAAATTTGTTAATTCTAGACATGAATAAGGGTCAAGATCCATTTTAGGCATACAGAGGTAGAAGATGACTCTCACGAGGATGAGTTTTCCTTTTATTGATGACCGTCTTGTGGGCATCATATGCAATGCCATAGGGGTATGACGTGCATAGTCAAACAAATGTTTCCCTAGGAAACTGTCCTTCCATATTTGATGGGATGATAGGATTTTCAACACTTTAAATTTATTTTGATGTTTCATGCCACAATGTTTGGCTGGTCTGATAGATGGTGTCTAAAAATATTAGGGACATTCATATCTGCATTGAGCATGAAACTATTCCAGCACGATTCTTACTTGCATAAGGGACAACTGATGAATGACCAGTTTAGTTGGAAATATTTTTTCAAGTTAGGGGAATTTGGAAGGAGGGAGGTATTTATGAAATTATCCAATGGATTCCAAATAGGAGTGTGTGATAAGACATGAATTTCATCCAAGAGTATAGAAATTGGAAAGGACTCTCCTGAGAATGACTTTTTCTTAGATTGACATCCATTTTGTAGGCAATATATGCAGAGCCTTTAGGGCATGATGTTCATAGTAATTCAAAGTTGTTTATAAAACATTGGACTTCCATCTCCGATGGCTATGAAGGAATATGGAGATTGGGAACTTTTTTAACATGGTAAATGATCTTTGCCAAGGGGTGCACTAGAAAAAGAAAAGGAAAATTTTAACTGAACATATCTGGAAATCCTGGAAATGAGTGGGGGAATTATTATTTTTGTATGTGAATCAACATCATGCATATGGATGGGGTATTCATAGAAACCTCAAAAAAACCATAGATGAATCATGGAAACATGTTCTGATATATCCATGATGTGTGTAGAAAGGATAATGTAAACCATGACACTGAGGGCCCATTAATCACGGGGGATGTTACGAGGATTTAAATCCATCCAGCATACTGAGATAGGAGTGGACTCTCCTGGTGAAAAATGCTCCTTTTATTGACATCTATTTTGCGGTAATGTATACAGAGACACCCGGGCATGATGAGAATACCCAAAAAAAGGTGTTTGTAGGACATTTTCCTTCCATATCAGATGGCCATGGAGGTTTATGGGGATTCATGATTGCTTATAAATTGGACTTTGAGGTATAATAAGAGTCTATCCAAAGATATTGGAGAGATTTGGGCTATGATTTACTCATTTAATTAAGTATCCCTTACATAGATCTAACTGACACATAGGGTGAGTCATTTGTCTCATCTCTGGGGTCCCATTAAATTAATTTCATATGGCCAGTATGTATGTCTCCTCATGGGGAAGGGAACCATGAAATGCCTTTTAGGGTCGTGCTTCTAAGACCAAATTCTTGAACTATCTTACCATAATGTAAGGGTTGATCTCTCAATAATATCCCTAAGATCAAATGAACTATGCTCTATTTGAGAAACAAGGAATTAAACGGATCCGGGGTCACCACCTAAGAATAGAAAAATCAACATCAGAGTGAACTATAGGGTAAATCCAATGCAATGAAATTTATCTTCATACATCAAGGAAGATTCTGGCTTTGCAGTTTAATGTCATGTTTCAAGGGAATTATATATGTGTAGTTTAGATTAATACAATGAGGAAATTATAGCATCATACTGATTGTTAATAGCTTTGAGTTAATTGCAATTTAGATATTTTGGCACTCCTAGGACTTGAGTGATGATAGAAGGTGTAAACCCAAGTCTTAAGGGGGGGACATGGATTAAGAGGGGTGGCATGGGGCTTAGAATCATATTGGGTGTAACGAGGTAGGAATGGAATCTCCTATGAATTGATTTTCATTTTATTTATGGTTATTTTGTAGGTGACATATGTAAAGACAATGATGCATGATGTGCATTGTCAAACAACGGTATCCGTTTGATTGGCCTTCCATCTCCGATGGCCATGAATGGTTATGGGGGTCCATGTTTTCCCAGAAAATGGAGTTTGAATTTTGGAAAATATGTGTCTGGGAACTTAAGAAATACCCAGGCTAAGATTAACTGTTAACTAATGGAGCTTCGACATAGGTTTGACTCATATGTATAAGGAGAGTCAAGATTTTTTACCTCTTATGATTGGTGGGCATGTGTGAGATCTCTTAATATTTACAATTGAGCCACATGTTACTCTCGAAGAATCTCACAGTTTACCATCATGCGGTCATGACCCTTCATGGACTCCCTGCACAAGTCTGACTTACGTAGGAGGGAAGGGGAATTATTTTAATGGTGGTTGGGATGAGATGCTAGAACAAAGACTCACTACATATTCTTCAATGGTATGAATCAATCCATACATATTTATCAATGCACCATAGAAATATCTAGTCCATGCATTGGGACATGGAAGGGAATTTTTTCAATGGCTCGGCCAGGATGCCAAATCTGAGCATCACTACGTAGCCTTTAAGGGAAAGAATCAAGCCGTACGTAGTTCTGACCATTCCCTGTACCAATATGGCTCAGACATAGGGGTATGAACTTTTTTATTTCTTTCAATATAGGTGTTGGGTCTACCATACATATCTATAATTTGTTTGCAAAAGGAAATCCTTATCATTGTTCTTACGCTCAGATGAGTTATACTCAATGTGAGAAATAAGGAGGGACAAAGGATTCCCATACCTGTGTGGTGAGATATATGATATGATATAAGAATTTTTTATGGTTGGGGTTGTGCCAAGATTTATGATTGAGGCATCACTACATATCTGGAAAGGGCGTTAATCATGCAATATGTTGTTCTCTGGGAGATCACACAGCTTATTTTCTTGCAATTAAGATTCTTTTTTCTATATAGTTTAATATCTTGAAGAAAGGAAATGATTCACAGTTTAATTTCCATTTTCTTGGATGAGTTAATTACAGTTTAACGTCATATGGAAAGTACTACGACTCATAGTTTAGGGTTATAGAGTTTGGACAATGAAATTATAGCACCATAACTCATATTTAAGTGTCATAGAGTTTGGACCATTTTTATGGAACTACAACATATAGTTTAGGGTCATAGAGTTTGGATCATTTTTATGGCACTGCAACTCATAGTTTAGGTTCATAGTGTTTGGACCATTTTTATGGCACTCCAACTCATAGTTTAGGGTTATAGAGTTTGGAACATTTTTATGGCACTACAACTCATAGTTTATGGTCATCGAGATTGTACCATTTTTATGGAACTAGAACTCATAGTTAAGGGTCCTAGAATTTGGAAAAATTTTATGGAAGTACAACTCTTAATTTAGGGTCAATGAGTTTGGACCGTTTTTATGGCACTACAACTCATAGTTTAGGGTCATAGAGTTTGGACTATTTTTATGGGACTACAACTCATAGTTTATGGTCAGAGAGTTTGGACCATTTTTATGGCACTACAACTCCTAGTTTAGAGTCATAGAGTTTGGACCATTTTTATGGAACTACAACTCATAGTTTTGGGATATAAAGTTCGGACCATTATTTTGGAACTATAACTCATAGTTTAGGGTCTTAGAGTTTAGACTATTTTTATGGAACTAAAAATCAATGTTTAGGGTCATAGAGTGTGGACTATTTTAATGTAACTACAACCCATTGATTAGGGTTGTATAGTTTGGACCATTTTTATGGCACTATAGCTCATAGTATAGGGTCAAGGATTTTGGAACCTGAACGGGCATTTCTATTACGCAAAATACATCTTCCGAAATATTTCATTTGTGGGAGCTGTGATGAGTTGTCCATCCATTGATAACATGGAATATACTTTATTGGAATAGACCCTATATATGACATATGGTCCTTCCCACAATGGTTCATGATTTGGGGGCTTCATCCTTAGTATCATAAGAGTTATGAGGACATAAACCATTTATCCTTTAAAGAAAGATAGAAGGTGAACCTTTTTTTTGAAGGCTCGTGCGATCTGATTTTGATTAATTTAAAAATGGTGTATGGTGTATATAATTTTCTTCATCTAACTGATATAACTCATACAATCGTCTTTGGGATTGCTCGTCCCTGGACAACTGATCACAAATGGCCATACAAAGTGATGGAACTTGAATTTTGATAGGAAAAAACACCTATACCCCATATACAATTGAGTATGGGGTCACCTGTGAGGCAGTGTGGGTTTTGGACCAGTAAGCCCATAAAAATATGAATGAGCTTTCTTGGACCATATTTCTTATCCTTATTTACCATCTTTCGGATAATCTTAGACAGAGTATTGTTGGAATACTCTATCTACCCATTGGTCGTCGTGTGGTTGCATGATGAACCATTGGATTTAATTCCATACTCCTGATATAATATCTCCAACTCGACAAAGTAGAAGTTGGTGTTGTTGTCCGTTATTATTGTATGAGGGACACCAAATCTAGTAATGTTGTTGGATTTCAAAAAGCTAAAATTGTTTTTTTCTCTGACTTCTTTAAGGGGTATGGCTTCAGCCTATATGGAAAAGAAGTTGGTTGTTGTGAGTATTAACTTGAAGTGTTTGGCTGTGTTGGGGGGATATGGTCCCCCAACATCCATCCGCGAAGCGACAAATGGCTAGTAGTAATTAGCTGTATGAAGTTACTTTGGGGTCAGCATATAAAATTTGAATGAACTTGTTAGGAATGGGACTTGTTGGTGAATATGGAACAATCATGTATCATAGTAGGCTAGTAATACCCAAGACTATCGATTTGATGAGAGTTCTTGGTTGTTGATTTGTGCACTCCATAAGCTTTTATGTGCACTTATTTTATGACCAAAAATGTCTATTCTCCATCAATTCACCTAATAAGTACTATTTCAAGGACTTTTTTGTAGAGAACTTTTTCTTTGATTAACCCATTTTATAAGACTAAGTTTACTGCTCCTCATCAAACCCGTTACCTTCCATACCTATCTGGTGGGAGTCCCCCCTTCTAAAGGAAATATTATATTGTCAACATCTAAATGGTGGTGTGACCATAAGGCTTAGAAACGGGGATAATTTCTTCAATATCTTCCATACTATTCTAGATAAATGGAAGGACCAACTGGCGGTGGGAAATGATAATGACCATTTTATCCAAATCAAGATTAGCCATGGTCGTGGATGCATTTTACAATGCATTAGATTGAGCATTTTGAGACCAGGGGACATAGGTCAAAGTTGGCTCTGATAAGAATTCTACCATCAACTCTCGATCAAGGTTCATCAAGTGGGAAAATTATTTTTTCATAAGGGAATAGTCACCATAGACCTATTTGATGAGAAGATCAAAATCACCCTTTATCTTTAGGTGTTTGTCTTGTACATGAAGCTCTAGTTATGGGACAATAATGAGGGCTTGATATTCTATTTCATTATTTGTACATGATTCCAAAAGAAAGAAAGAATAAGGCAGGACAATCTTTTTAAAGGATACGAGTATAACTCCCATCCCCACATTATTGATATTGGGACCCTCTATTCTTTTCCCTGTCAGGATTTTGGAAGCACCATCGATGTACATTTCCCATGTTTGGGGGTTCACTTAGATAGAGAACGCTTCTTCATCTGAATGTTCTGCATCCAACAATGTTGGTTCTTCTTGAGGGGTTCTCATCCGGAAGTCTAATAACTCTTGGCCCTTGATGGCCTTCTGGGGTACATACCATATGTCAAACTATTTTAGGATGATCTCCCATCATGATAGGCACCCAGTTATCATTGGACTATTGAGGATATATTTTAGTGGGTTGTATCGGGATGCCAGGTGGACTTAATGGTGTTGCAGGTAATGCCTAAGATTCTAAACCGTGAACACTAGAGATAGTGTAATAGGTCACTGTAGCAGCGGCGACTGTAGCAGCGGTGATACTGTAGCTGTGCGTGTACTGTAGTGGTACTGTTCACTGAGGGGTCCTTTGGGCCAAAAAATGGGCTTTCTATCCCTATTTGCAGGCCACTTGACCTTGGGCCTTTGGGCTAGGTAATGGGTCACCCTATACCCAGTCTAAAAGAGGTCATTGCTTTAATAATAAATTGATGCTTCAGCCCCAACCTTTTAAAAAAAGGTAGTTCCTTTCGATTTTTGAATTCTAAGTTTCAATATCAATCATTGTTCAGATGAGGTAATAGAGGTTGTTCTCACTACTGACATCATTATTCTATGTGAGGAAGGCACCTAATGACCGTTCCAGGGCAGTTATGTACAAAATGATTGGTCTCTCCTCAACAAAAAGCATCAACACTAATGGGATCAGGAGATATCTTTCGAGATATCTGAATGATTCATGTAAATCATTTTCCCACTCATATGTATCCCTTATCTTCACTACCCTGGTGAAAGGTAGACATTACTCGCCATGTTATCTATAAAGCACTAGATGTATGCGAGGTGCCCTTGGAGACCTCTCAACTCGGCGAGGTTTCACGGTGGGGATATAGAAATGATGGGTTTTTTCTTTTCAGGTTCAACATCGATGATGCGATGGCGTATGACGATTCTGAGGAATTTTTCCAAGGTAACACCAAAGGCGCACTTTTGGGGATTCATCTTTAAATTATGTTGTTGAATTTTGTTGAAAGAAAATTTCAATTTGTTCAGGTGTATTGAGAAATGTCACAATTTAACCACTTGATCATTGACATAACACATGTTGAATATTCCCATGAAGGTCTTGATGATGTGGTGCGTGGCGTTCTGGTATGTGGTGAAAGCATTTTTAGACAAAATGGAATCACCATAAAATAGAAAACTCCCTATGGGGACCTAAAAGAAATAGCTCCATCATCTCCTCAGGCCATATGGATATAGTTGTATCCATAATAGCTGTTCATGAAAGATAGAGCTGCATATCTGGCAGTTGCATCGATCAAAAATTCTGTGATCGGGATGAGGAAATTGTATTTCAGGAAATTTCAATCGAGGTCCATGATATCAATGACGATTCTAATCTATCCACTCTTCTTTTTGGTAGGGAAAATTTCTATAAGCCAGATCAGATACCGGATTTTCTATATGAAGTTGGCTTGGATCGCCTTGTCAACTTCTGCCACTATTTTGGATCCATTCGTTGGGTGGGTCTTTCTAGCTACCCGCATATAGTCTTGGTGGTGTTCTGGTAAGACCATATGATGAGTGGTGACCATAGGATCAAGGCCCCGAATTTCTGTGTAGTTCCAGGAAAATACATCTTTATTCTTCTTTAGGAAGGAGGTATATGCCTTATTCTCCTCGACAGGAATATCCATACTGATTAGAGTGGGTCGTGGGTTATCTTCAATGCCCATATTTATCTCTTTTTGTTCATCGATGGTGGTGGAGACACCTTCTTCTAATGTAGGGGAGTCATTTTTGAGGTTTTCTCCTTTTTCATCATCAACATCATCATCTTCTTCTTCATTCTTCTTCTTACTCTTCTGATAGAGAGATTATTCTTGAGACAAACTCTCCAATGTTGTGAGAGAGATCATCTTAAGGTGAGGGCTGTTTGGGGTCCAGATGATGGGTTAGAGGCATATTTGGTAGAGCTTTTCTTGTCATCATAGACGTTAGACCATTCTACCGCATGATTGCACTTGGAATCCATAACATATACAATGCAGAAAATTGAGTCTGCATCCAGACTTGCAATAATTCATTCATCTTGGTTGATGGGAAATACATACTCTTCCCCAAGGTGCTGGAGGGTATTAGCGGGAGCCATTTCCAATCCATTCAGGGCTGTAATCCAATTAATTTCATCAGATGAAGGATGTTTTTCTTCGGATTTGTATATCCATGGGTCTATATAATGCGACTCACATGACTCAAATGTGGATTTATTGGTGTGAAATGATCCAATATTTCCCTTAATGAAATAGTTTCTGCATTGATGGTATGATGATGGAATTTTAGCATGTTGATGCAGCCAGGTCCTCACTAACTTGACGTTGAAGGTCATACATTTCCACACTACCCGGAACTTAGAATCTGACAAGAGGTCTTCAAGATATGTTTTATGATTTATTCATCCCAATAGTTTTTGTTCTCTTTTTTTTATATCCCTGTAGAGTTGTATTGTTGTGTGTCATGTTGTCTTCATCATAGCCCAACCGATGAAGCATTCTCAGTAGGAGGAGACTGATTCGAGAGCTGTTGTCGATAAAGATCCTCTAGATGTCAATTCTAATTGTATTGTCAGACACATATAAAGGTTTGATGTTCCCTTTAATGATAACATATTCATCCATTTTTGTGAAGGAGACGATGGCGTGACATTCTTCGGGATTGGCCTCTGTTTGATAGACTACAACTTCTGCTACTTCGGCCTTAAATTCCTAGGGACTTAGTAAGGCTTCAGTGGCTTACTCTCAGGGATCTCTGAAAAAACTTAATGCATCTATGATTTAAAGCATTGCTGGTACTAAATCCAGCCTCTTCAGAATATCATACTTCTTCTCTAAAGGTCGGCACTTTCTGGAGTGGGTTTTCTCTTACAAAGAAACTTTATGGTCTTGGGCTTTGGACGTAGATGGTTCGGACCTTGTAAAAAGAGTTTGTGGAACTATGGTCTGTCCTTGTTTTAGCCAAACTGGTCCACCCGTATGCCTTGGGTGATTTCTGTTTTTGTTTTTTATCTGAATGATACTCCATGATAAAGAGTCTTGTATTTCCTCTGGTGGGGTCGAAGAAGAATTCTGGTTCCCATTGTATTTTTTGAATGGTCCTTCCAGGAGTTTCTGTGACATTAAGGGTTTGAGTTATAGTTTGGCTGGGAATTTGAATAATTCCATGATCATGCCTTCCAATAAAACTTCCGCCTTTGCGGGATATTCCTCCGGCTCTTCGGTAGGGTGTAGGGAATTCGTGTTCATGGACATAGTCTCCATCGGAGAAGGGTTTCATCTAGGGAATGATATTAAAGGAATGATGATCATTTATTGATCTGACAATGTTTTTGTCTGAATCCCTCCTTTTGATCGTGTTATTTGATTGGGCAGTTCCCGTTGTACTTTTTTGATGGGTTGTTCCCATTGTACCAAGTATATTGGTATGAAGTCTAAAATTGTTAACACTGGCTTCATCTTTAATATCATCCCATATTCTTTCTATATCTTTCTACCCTTAAGGACCATAGAGGATTGTCGGACTGACGAGGATGGTTGTGTCGTAATAGGATCTATTGGGGGCATGGTTAGTTATTTTCAACTACGTCGGGAGGATTCCATGAACTCTTTTGACTATCTTCTGAGTCATCCAATTATCAAAAAATTTCTATTTATTATTAGTGATTTTTTCCATTTCTATTCCTCTCTTGAGTCTAAGGTTAAAACATATGAAACTTGTGCTAGAAACGGGGCCAACATGACATTCCCTAAATCCACAATCTTTATCAGGAGATCCTGGAAGATGATGAATTCATGGATCGTGTGTCCTAGTATCTGGTGATATGGATAATAACATGGATGGTCATCAATTCCTACTTCATCAACTTTCTTTGGCTCTGGTAATTGGAGAATGTTGAAATTCATGGAGGCTATGAAATAGTCATGGACCTGGTCATCTCAGAATGAGTAGGTGGTGTTTCTTCATTCTTTGAATGGATTTCTCTGAGAACCCCATCACCATCCAATCATGATGGGGGTGGCTGTTGGTATTTAGGGGGGACAACACCATTTTTTTTGGGGCCTCACAACTGGATATGGTGCTGGGGGTGTCATAAGTGTGACCGAATCCACTTCATCTTTACCGGGTTTTGTCATTGGGGATAATGGTGGCACTTGAGACATGAGATTGGTTCATTGCAAAGAGTCTTCATATCTTTGGGTGATGGAAAAAAAATCTCAGAACCCACTTCTGTAATTCACTGGGATGAGTGGTGTTCACAATTCATCATGATGTTTATGGATGCACATTGTGAGCATTTCATCCTGGGGGAGTGGTCGGTTCAGGGAATACGTTAGGCCTTTCAATCTAGAAATGAAGTCTGAGACTATTTCATTCTCTCATTTTTTGCAGTTCATGAGATCATTGACCATTGTCTTAGGCTGCATTGAAATGAATAGGAATAGAAACATTCACTGGAGGTCCTCCCACCTAGTGATTGAATTTTTTGCCAAGCTAGTATACCAAACAAAAACCAGTCCCTGTAGAGTTCGTGAAATGAACCTATGTTTTACTACTTCTTGATACGATGGATTTCCCATAATGGGCTCCGAAGAAGAGGCATAGTGTATTAAATGCTATTCTAGGTCCCCTAACCCATTGAATAATGGGAATACACTGTTTCAAATGTTTGGTAGTGGTGGAAGATTGCCCACCCAATTATGGTAGGGTTTTTTCTATGGTTGTATCGAAGTGAGCCACCCCAACATGGATTCTAGTCGAGCTGATAGCTGCTCGATGGTGTTCTAGATCCCATGATGCATATCCTATCGGGCTTGATCTTGGGCTGGTGCTGCAATGGTCAAATCTAGGCATGTCAGCGCTGATAGAATTTGTGGTGGAAACCCAACTGGGGGGGGTATCATTTGTGGGATTACCTGAATATATTCTGGCTAACTTCCCTCTGGGGGGAGTCTTGATATCCTTCTGGGGTTGTGTTTATGTTGGTTTTCGGTCCCAATACTAGATTAGAATGGCCTCCATGCTTTTCTTCATTCACTGGGACGAGTTCCTATGGCAAGGGAACCTCTTATGGGAACACCTATTGATGTTCTGTTGGGGGAACACATCCAGTGAGGTATCTCCCTTAACGTAGCTCAACATTAACTTACCTAAGATCTTTCATTTCTTCTTCTTTATTGGTGAACCATTCCTTGAGGTTGAGGGACAAATTCTCAGGGGTAGGAGGAGGTAGGTCATAGATGACCTTGGATTTATTCTTCTCCTTATTGAGGTTTCATTAGGAAGGTAGATACAGATTAACTATGGGGTTTCCAAATATAGGACCTCTTTTTGGTTTTGAGTATACACACCATCAGACATGGTGTGGGGTTCCTCTAAGAGGGAACCATCTTCTATTTAATTCCCTCCCACTATTTCATTACCTGTGAGATCCGTGGGGTTGATGTTTACCACGTTCACTAGTGTATACCATATTGGGGGTGGTGTACCTAGAGTTGAATGGTAGGAAGGCGTTATGTATCCTTTATTGGACTTTCTACTTCCACTCTACTGTATTCTTATGGTTTTGTGAAAAATATTTACCAGCCGGTAGCCCTGATATGACCTCATAAATAACCTTTTCTCAGAATGTGTGAATCATGAAATGTGGTGGAATGGGTCGCTCCTCTTCCCATCGTTCATCCATGATGGCTGAAGAAATATGTCTATTGTTCATGGACTTGAGGTAAAAATTTCCCCATCCATATGAGCTGGGGTTGCTCCCATTCTTTTGATAATGTGTTGTGGCCTAGTTTTTTTGGTCATACAGGAGAATTTTGAATTAAAAATTCCCCCATCCATATGAGCTGGGTTTGTTCCAGCATTTGGGCAGTAGCCATCACCATTTCTACCTTTTCAATTTCATGAACTCCCACATGGGTGTGAGTCGAGTATGGAATTGGGTCTGCAAAGAGTCTATGATCTTTTAATGACATGAGCACTGCTTATTGGTTGGCTTCACATAGGCAAGATGTCTACTAGATGTTATCGGTTTCATGACTTAGAATATTTTTGATGGCTTTATCTCTTTAGTCAAAAAACTTTTGAGCCACACACGAGGTTGGTTCTTTTGGAGTATCCTATATTTACTGAGTAGGTGTTTCATTTTATTGCCACCTCTGGGTGATGACCTTTCAAGATGTCATTTCTAATGAGTTTTTCCTGACATGACTCATGGTAAAGTATAGAGCTCCATGTTCCCCCCATCCTTAAAAATGAACTCCATCCAGGGTGTTGACAATGAGGCGACACAACTTGTGCATTCCATGGAGGAAAGCTAGTTCAAGGTTCCTCTTTTGCATTTCTGATCATGGATACCATGCCGGTGGGAGGGTTTTTGGGCTGATTAGATATTGAAGCTCCCCTAACATCTTGACATGGTCTATATACCCTTTATAGGGCAGGAAAGTTTCTTTCAACTAACAAATAGTTGTCATGTATACATTTCCCGGACAACTCCTCTAGCATGTCGAAGTAATAAGTGGTTGTAGGCCAATACATCACTTGTATATTATCCTTAGAAAGTTGTCTTCTCTCAAGAAACATATCATATTGTAGTTCTTTTAGAGGATCCACATCTTGATATTCCTTGCTTGATGGATTCGTAATAATATTTCCCAAGAAACCTAGTAGGTGGGAGCCTCATTGATATGAAAATGACGTGGGGATGGCTCAAGAGATGATCATGGCCCCATGACATTCTCTTGTTGAGAAAGGATATCACTCATTATAGACCAAGGGCTAGATATGTCTGACTCCATCTTTTCGAGCACCTCAACATTGGAGGTATTTTTCACATTTATTTTGTAAAGGGGATGGAATTTTCTCTGGTATAAAATTTAGTTGTGGGGAGGGCCTTCCCATTGAAGCTACAATGTCGAGGGCTAATGTTGAAACTTGATGCCCAGTTGTGGGAAATGTATTTACATTGTATAACTGGGGGAGGAGCTTCAGTGCGGTCTATTACTTGGAAAGGAACATCTTAATACTTTATTTCCCTGAGGGGAGGAACTTCTCGATGAATGATATGATGGTGAGGACTAATATCACATTTTGATACATGGCTACAGGGAGAATTTATGTAGTGTATATCTTGGGGAGGGCCTTCAGGATGTACTAAAATGAGGGGAGGACCTTCTCGTTGATTGATGTTACTATGGTGAGGTCCTTCACAGCCACTCTATTGTAGGGAGGGCCTTCTCACTGACGTTAACCATGGAGAAGACTTTCATTATGACTTGATGATTGACTTCAGGGAGAAGTATATCTATAGGGTATACCCTGAGAGGACTATCAGTGCATAACACAGTAAGGAGAGGACCTTCTTGCTATCTGATCTTCACGTCAAGGGGAAGGCTACCCCGATGAACATTTCGAGATTGGATCTCATGATCGATCATTCTTAGCCAACAGAGTGATCCACCGTGGGTGGTCTAGGGGGTCCTTCAGAGTTTCTCTTAGTTAAATTGCGGGGAGGGCCTTCACAACAACTACTACAACATTCGTAAATAGGTAATGGACTGACGGGGTCTTGATCCTTTATCGATATATGTTTGGGGGAATCAAGAACCCGATATTCCTGCATAGTAGGACTATGTATACACTCTTCATTTTCCAATATCCTTTAGAGAATTTTATTTTTTAGAACTCTCTTGTAGGTAACCAAGACTGCCTATTATTGGTGACAGTCTTCATATTCGGGTCCCTATCATATTGGGTTTCGTGATGTCATCAGGATAATCCAACTAGCATGTCGTGTCTTTAGAGGTATATATTTCTTCTCTGGAGTGGCCACCACGTGGGACTAGCGTCCGCTAGTTGTAATGGGTATTTTTACCGATCCTATTTTTCGTGTATTGCAGGATATTGTTGTTGACCCCCCTACAATGGAGCAGTGACGCATAACTATTCTAGAGTGACTGACCCATTTTAGGAGTCAGTCATTCCATTCGAGGATATTGGGTTGTGGGCTTGGTCTCTCACATTTTCCACTGATCCAGTAATGTATTGGCATGTTTGGATAACATGGTTTGGGATCGACGTCTAATATTCCATCAATCCCAGGATGTACTCAGATACATCTTTAGGTTGAACGAGTATGAAGAACTATTATGATATCAGAGAAGTAGTTTGTTTCTTCTCCCTTCCTCTATGATTTTCTATTATAACATGCATTTTTCCTATGTCGGGATAGGGGAATGAGTTATCCAGAAGTTCTCTTCTCCGGTTTCCACTGTATTTGATTGGTGGGCATTATATTCATGAGTAGTGATTTTCATCTTCTCTATTGCCACTATATTTGTTTCATTGTCTTTTTATGTATATACAGTATTTGAATATTCTCATATCTATTTCCCTCCCTATTTTTATGGTAGGATTGATAAGCATCAATAGGTATTCATGCCTTTGTATAGTTGGTTACCATTCTATTTGGATGATGAGATTCATGTGCATTGGCATATATCTGCATCTTCCTGTAGTTTCCTACATTTTCTGAATGGTCCGGCCGAGGAGAAGTAGTAAGAATGTGCATGTACTCATATTGTGCTACCCTATTTCTATGGTGGTCTTGAATAGAAAGGGTAGATTCCTATGTCTTCCAATTGAATTTTTTCACGTTATTATGGAGGAGTTTCTCTCTAGGAACCAGGGTGATAGCATGTTCTTTTTTATATATTCGCCACCATTGGCAGGCAGCCCGAGGGGATTGGGTCATTTGGACATTAGTAGGTTCCCTCGGCATAAGGTCCTCTTCAGAAGGAGGAGGTCTAGTCAACCAATATTTGTGGAGATGCTCTCTGGCGGGGGCTCATGAGTAAGAAACATGTGCAGTTGTGATGAAGTTTTCAGCATCGAATTTATCTGCATCCTTATGATAAGGGAGGTATGCATTGTCATGTTCTAGGGATAGGCTCCATAAATGGTTTGATATGACCAATGGGACCGCCTTTTATTGGGGTGTGAGCTAGTGGTGTGGAGGTGGCTGGAGAACCATTGTAGACTAGAGGGTTTTTCTTGAGAAATCCACCATGGGGATTGTACCATTTCGGTGGTACCCTCTGATCAGTGTGTTGGATACCCAACATTAATGTTGTTGGGTAGGCGAGGGGATCCTACTCTTCATTGGGACCCCAGCTGCCAGTGGGATCACTGATGCATGTGTCTGTATTGGTCATTGCGATTTCATATGGATCTAAGTTTTTTATTCGGGAAACTTTAATATAAATATATGACATATAGACCACAAAACCATGTCAAAGTAGCATTCATTTAATTGTATGCATATTTTATGATTCATCTTGGCCCCCTTACACCTTTTCTCTATTATGGGGAAAAGGGGATTGAGTGGGCTAAGTCCACCACCTTGGTTATGGAATCACATCGGGTTCCCCATTTTTTCGCCTCTGAGGTGGCACATTTGGGGTGATGAAGAAATGGTCCGATGAGAATCATAACCCGCATCTTTTTCTTGAAACATTTTATTTTCAATTTCACCATTTATTTTATTTCGACCCATTCAGCATCATTATCCATTAATGGAAGGTTGTATTAACCTCGTGAGGACTGGGTAATTCTCCCCTTTCTTATTGCGAAGGAGATGCAATATTCAGACGGTCCCAATGGGTGATTTCATTGGGTAAATAAATTTTCAATCAGTCCACCATAGATATAAAATCCATGGATGGACTCCAACAGGTTTATTCATGGAGTCAGAAACACCCAATGGCCCTGGTATCCCTGAGACACGAACCTTCTTCCCAAGGTAAGCACATATTGGAAAATGGTTTGGTAAACAACACATAAAGACTCCATTGGTCGATAGAATGGGATGTTGGGCTCACTGCACCCCTTTGGGGGGGATTAGTTCCTATTCCAGGACACTTATATATTTCAGTCATGTTCATATATTCGTGAATCCTTGGTTCATTCCTGAAGAGTGTGTTCACAGGCTACCCTCTGGTTTGTAGAATCATCAAAGTTAAACATGGATTTGATGCTATGGAGGTAATGCTCACAGGAGCCATAAAATATGGTACTCTATTGTTTATCATATTCTAGGGAGGATGAGAGGTGTCTTGATGTTGGGAATGGGCCCCTAATATGGGTTTCCTATATATCCTCAAGAGGGGAATCAGAGCCCACATAGTTCAGATGAGATGAGGCTTACATATGGAAGCTACCCATTTGGGGCGACATTGTTGGGTGATCCCATTTGGATGGGAACCCTTTTGAGCAAGGGCCTTCAATATGGCATCCTACGTATCATGGTTTGATCGGTAATCAGTGTTCTCATAGTTTAAAATTGTGGGGGCATACGCATAGAAGCTTCCCATTTAAGAGGACATAATTAGGTGAACATTTTTGGATGGGCACCCATTTGAGCTCGGTTATTCATGAAGGCATCGTATGTATACTGGTTTGATCAGGAATCAGAGTTATCAAAGTTCAAAATTGTTGGGGATTATACAGAGAAGCTTCCCATTTAAGAGGATATGATTGGGTGAATCTTTTTGGATGGGAACCCTTTTGATGTTGGGAATTCAAGTAGGAAACTTATATATTCTATTTTGATAAGGAATAAGTATTCTCATAGTTCATAATTGATGGGCCTTATGCATAGAAGCTTCTCATTTAAGAGTAAGTGATTGGGTGAACCCTTTTGGATGGGCACCCTTTTGAGCTCGGGCCTTCATGTACTCATCTTACGTATTACGGTTCGATCAGGAATCAGAGTTCTTGTAGTTCAGAATGATGGGGATTACACATAGAATATTCCCATTTAAGAGGACATGATTGGGTGAACCCTTTTAGATGGGTGACTTTTTGAGCACGTGGCTTCATGTAGGCATCATAGGTATCCGGGTTTTATTAGGAATCAAAGTTATCAAAGTTTAGAATTGCTAGATATTGTAATTGTCACAAATCTCTGATACTAAGTGAGACTTGCTCGGTGTGAGAAACAAGAGGATGTGAGACATCCAACCACCAACATGCTTCATCTCTTTCTAGGGGGAGAGGTCGAGCCTACAGTGGAAGAGGCCAGGGTGATAGTGGGTGAGGGCAGGAAGCAACAAACCCTTTAATGCGAGATGTCATTAAAAGTCTCGCGGATCAGCCTTCGGAGGATATGGGACTTACCTATGTGAGAGTTCCCCGTAATACATTCTGAGAAGGGGAGGAGTATCATCCTCATAAAATGGTGAATCGATTATAACCCCTTTGACTGATCACCATTCCTCATTGAATGGAAAAACAGGTGATCACCCTTAATCCCTAGAACATGGATGTTTAACTTAGCATCCCTAGGTTGGAATCTGGGTTACCATGGGAATCAAGAACCACATATATCCCTGGATCCTGAACAATTATGGGGAGAGCCATCGTGACGCCACTTACCATGGGTATGTAGACTCATAGGGGAGCATTGATGCACCCAATGGTCTGATAATACGGGTCTGGTGGCTTTAGAGAAGACTTTGACCTAATGTATTGGGACTGGTTCTTAGAGAGATTATGGAGGATTGGACGGTTACCAAGGGGTGATATTGGAACTGGAAGGAAGAATACCAAAAAAACATTAGTCCACGTACTAGTTTCTTATGCAGGAGGGGGGAAGCCCCACTTATCGAAGTGGTATACAGGAAGATGGATCATTCGCATACTGATGCGGTATGAGAGCATGGGTATGGACTACAGAGCAGTGCACTAGTACATGGTCCAAGATGAGGTATGTAACGCCACATTGGGTTCCATCTTCATACTAATGCAATACGTGACATCGAGTTGTATCTGTATAGTAATACACTACGTGGAATGCCATAATGAATGAGGGTCCGAAGGAATATCATTCACGGAGAGTTCATCCTCTAGGAATATATGGTTCACAATACCACCAATTAGGTTTACGGTTCTTTTATTATTATGTAATTTCTTCTATTTTTGGTTGGTGGATGGTTAAACTAAAGGAATACATGGTTTTCAATTCACCCTTTGATGATGATTCAAAACTAATTTCTAAATCCTCTCTATGTTCCTTCTTCTAACCTCTAGGGACCCCTTATAGATTTCTTCGCATGTCCCTTCTCAATTCCTTCTTTGCTCATTTTATATATAATTCAGGAAATCGTATCTATGGGCATGAACCACCATTTTTAGAGGCCCAGGAAGAGATATCCTAAAACATGGAAGACTTAGTTAATCAGGGTTTATGGAGGCTACGGTTTGCAAAATATTCCATGGAACCCTACCGGTTTGCTTCGTCTGCGAACTGCTGAGTTTGTGGGATGGTATTTAGATGGCCTTCACGCATAAGTTTCATTCTGTGAGGTGGCTCATAGTCCATTGGGCTCACTAACCATCACTCCGTGGGCCAACACCTCATTGATCTTTCCACTTACCAGTGGATTATGATCTAGGTGGTCTGTGAACCCTTCCCGATGCTGGTACGTGGGCCACATAAAATGCTTTGAAAAAATGAATTACATAATTTGTCTTCTGAACGTTTTCACTCAATTTGAGTCCACTCAACTTTTTAGACTATTAGGAGTATTTTATTCCTTCTACAACGTGATTTTGGGGTTATTATATTTTCTTGGAAAACATTTCAGGACCCTATAGGAACAATTGTTGTTTTTAAGATACATTAAAATATGTCATGTATCATTCAAGAATATATGGCTCAATGATTACATATATTCAAATTAAAAAGAGATAAGGTCCATATAAAAACTAAAAAAATGTTGTTTTATTATTCTTTTAGGTCATTCAGTTCTTTGTCATTTTTAATTAACCCTTGGTAAACCCTTTTTAACATAACTGTGTTAATTAAGTTGTAATATTTTTATAGTTGTTATTACATGAAACTAATATTATATTATTACCTAATATTAACTATATGAATTCAGAAAATTTATTTCATTTTATCAAATAAAATTCATAATTAAATTTAAAAATAAACTCACAAATCATTTTCAAAAATGGTTTTTCAAGAATTTCATTTTCCAAGCATAAGATTATTATGAATTAACTATATGACTATTAATAATCATTATATCAAAATAAATTCATATTTTAAGATATATAATCAACTAATTTATTTCAAATATTTTCTCAATAAATATTTTTGTACATAATTAAAATAGGAAGACATTATACTATTTTAAAAAATATTTCATATAAATATCCCCTTTACAAATGAATGATATTATCATTATCTGTATCCAATTGATTGTAAATAAACTATTTATTACACATAATTTAATAAAATAATATATATAAAATGCATAATATTTTAAAAATACATTTTCAAATACTATCAAAATTTTATTTCTAGGGGAAATTTTGAAAAATTCATTCTAAACAAATTTTGACCAAGTAAGTTCCAAACTGGTATTAATCCTATAAAATTAGAAAACATTTATCATGAAATATTAAAAAACATATTGAATAATATTTCTGTTAAAATAAAATTTTTAGTTTATATAATTGAAACATTGCGGTTACTGGTGGATACCCGCACATTCATGTTATCTCATTCATGCGACAATTACACGCTCAGGTTGTGATGGCAAGAAGTAAAAAGTGAACTATAGTGCTGTTTGATGAGGTGATGAGATGGATTATATTAGAGGTCAAGTGTTGTAGTTGGAAAAAATGATTTATAGTTACTTTATGTTCCCAATATCTTACTACTCTATTTATGACTCTGTATGAGATGTGACATGTTGGGCTAGGAGTCTTTGGGTGAGATGTGGTGTCATGTCCCAGGTGTCTTTCAATGAGATGTGTTGTGATGGACTAGTTGTATTGACGAGATATGTGATGTAATGGCAGAATTATCATTTTATGAGATATTTTTTAATGGATAGTTTAAAAGGGGCTAATTTCTCGGATGTGTAGTCAGTAAGAGGTGATAGTTCCACGACAAACAATGTTGGGGGTGTGAGAGTGGCACCCCAGTGGGAAAGCATTGTGGGGAACCCTTTATCTACATGAGGATTGTCCCGAATTTGGATTACGTAGATTTTGGTTCTTGGGAAAGTGATTTTATTGGTTCAGGAATTGAGAAGGCTCACTAGGATATTGGAATCCAGGAGGAGGAATTTTTCTGTAAGGGTGAGTAATAAAAGGATAAAGTTGCTGGATATTACCAACACCTTTACCATATTGAAACTGGTTTGGGTTTTGATGAGGGAATTGAGGGGGATGAGAGACAGAATTACCATACCTCAAGCCTTGGTTATAGAAAGAATAGAAGGGCTCAGAGTGAGGTTGGTTGAAGTTTCTAACAATCTGACCTGATTGTTGAGGGTTGGGGTTCCGTTGAGCATATGATGCATTGATTTCCATTATTCTAGATGAATCATATTTACCCACTTGAATTTGTGGACATGTGTTAGTTGGATTAGATAGTGAGTTATAGATTCCACGGTTTTTGATAGGTCCAGGAAACATTGACAGCAGAGAAGACGAGGATGGGGATTTGGTAGCCATGACTAGTTGTCGCACAGGACCTGTAAGTTCACTCATCCACTCTATCATTTTGTTCAGCTCTATCGACTGACTATCTTGGGCTTGTTTAACTTGAGCATGTGCTTGAGTAAGGAATTTTTGTGTGTTCATATCCATGTTGCTTGTGAGATCTCTTGTAGCTGTAGTAGTTTTATCAACAAGAGCACTGCCACTTGCGGCATCAATGAGGGTTCCCTCCATAGCCAATAACACATAATAGAAGTATTGGATTAAGAGTTGGTCAGGTATTTGGTGGTGTGGGATGTCTGAAAAAATCTTTTTTAGCCTCTCCCAGTACTCATGGAGTGATTCATTTGGGAATTGATGAGTACCACTTATTTCCTTTCGGATAGAAGCAGTACGAGAAGTAGGAAAGAATTTCTCTAAAAATAGTCACTTCAGGTCATTCAATGTGTTTGTGAAACCAGGAGGGGGTAGTAAATACATGACTTGGTAGAGTCATCTAGGGAGAAAGGTAATGCTCTATGTTTTATTTGTTCCATAGAAACCCCTTGAGGCTTCATGGTAGAGCCCACCGCTTGGAACTCATTATGGTGGAGATGTGTATCCCCACCATCTAGCCTGTAGAAATGATGTAGAAGATGAATCAAATACAATTTGGGTTCAAAATCATCATCTATGTTTTGATAGTGAATACCAAGGGGTTGGTAATTCATATCAGTAGCAACAAGTTCTTTAAGGTTTTGTTCCCTAGGATTGGAAATTTCTAATTCATCTGGTTGGACGGACACTGGTTCTTGAATGAGTTGATTATCTCTATTGTTCCTCTTATGTTGGAAAAGTTTTCGCTCAATTTTAGGGTCAAAAAAAATATGAGGGATTTTTTGTGAGGCTATGGGGAATTCAGAGAGATGTTGGAAGAAAAATAAAGACAATTTTTTCTTTGTATTTCTTTTCAGTTTATGATTTTTATGTGCTGGCAGTTTTTTCTTTGTGTGTTTTTTAAATATTTTTTTAAATTTGGTTTTTTTGTTTGTTTTTTTACAATAACCCAAAACTAATGACTAATTAAAGACCCCTCCATGGTAATGGATCCATTTGAAATGTTCAGCTGATTGTCTCATATCCATCGGTCAATGTTCCGATACTCTTATATTGTGTATAGCATCACTCGAGTTGAATCCTCAGCAATGATACTTTTTAATAGTTTATTGTTTTTAGTCGATTGTATTTTGATTGGGGGGTTTGTTTTCATAGCATAAATGAGGTGATTAATGATTGGTGTTTGATTTAACAATTTTATAAAGATTGTGGTGAGTTCATCATTAGGTATTTATGCTTGGGATATCCTTGAGCTTTGATTTATATCGCTTTAAATTAACACCCACGTCACAAGTTGACGTTGATTAGAATTCCTAAGTGTTAAAGATTTAATCCAAGCCTTAACTTAACTAAGATTTTTACCTTAATAAGTACATGATTTCGGTAGTGTATTTAAGGTTACAATAATCCACAGAATCCATATGTTAAAAAAAATAATTCATCAATCCATGATATGCTAAGTTGAACATACACAATGTTAATTTGATGAATATCCATAGAGCAAAATATCTCAATAACTTAACATACCTAAATTATAACTCACCACAGTGAGAGATTTACCCAACCACTGAAATGATGAGAAAACTGGTTATAATTATTATGATGATAAATTAATAAGATAAAAAAAATAAAGTGATACGAAAAGAGTTTTGCGTCGAACACACACACACAAGAACAATGATGAGAAATAAAATTGAACTTTAGATTGAATGAGAATGAAAAATAAGGGAAGGTGGTTAAAATATATTTAAACTATTTTAAGAACATTAATATTAAACTACATAAGGTTTATGAGGATAAGAGATATTGAAGAATAAAATTTAATTGAAACATAATTACAAAGAAAGAGACTTACAAGATTACAAAAATGAAGAAAACAAAAGTAAATGAAAACAAAGAGAGGAGGAAAGGTCTCTCAAGTAAAAAAATGAGTATGGCTGGTCCTCACAAGCCCTTGGAAAATCATTGGTCGCGCCAATATGTTCTCATCTCTTCTGAAATATGATCTCCTTGCAAGGAGAGTAGGGGGATGTATTTATAGCCCAATGTTGTGGGCTGTTTGCATTCCAAAACATCCCCTCCAATTACATCGACAATTTTATAAAATAGACAGCTGAATCTCTAGATATGATCTTCTTAGAAGTTTTATATACATATATCCTTTTTCGACTTTGAAAATATTGTGTCTATTGAAATTAGTATCCAACGTTAGGGCTGGTTGATTAAACAAAGTCAATCTGTCCATTTCAATCCAATTTTTTTGAAGTCCAAAATGTGAATGGGTATTTGAATATGAATATGCCTTTAAACCCGAATGAGTTCTTCCACAACATCGGCCTACTACATATCCTCTTACACACTTCAGAATCTCAGCTTTATTTTATGATTACATCATGAGATATGTCATGAATAGTGTCTTTATATTAATTTCTGGATTGAATGGTGGGCTGGACTTAAAAGCATTAGTTGGGCCCTAAAATTTTTATCCATTAATCCTTGCATTATTATCCGAATTTTTGAGGAGAATTAATGAATTTTAATTTCATGATTGATATAATTAATTCAATTATCATGGATGGTCCAGTTTCCTCATAGATTCTGTGGGCCTTCTTGTGTGGTCCATAGGAGACTTCAAATGGTAGAGTTGGCTCATGACCCCTTTTAATGAAATGTTGGATATTGAATTAGGAATCCTAAAAAATTAACCTCACAATTTAGATCAGTTGGGTAATAGGTATAAAAAATAGTAAACTGAATCAATTAGACTACTTATAAAAAGGCTTAAGAATTATTCTTGGTATTGAAACATTAATATTTCACACAAATTATTCACATTTCAGATACAATTAGTAAATGGAGTATATAATAAGTCATGAAAATATTAATAACATCACACATCCATAATCAAACTAATCATAACCCATTAAATAAAACTTGGTGGATTATAATATAAGAGGTGCAACTCAATGAAGAAAAATATTCAATGAAATACATTTCCAAAGATAACGATACTTTTAAAATAGACAATTGAAAAATCATTGAGGAAATAATCCTTAAATCATTCCAAATTTTCCCATAAGATCTTGAAATATTCTAATACTAATACCATAGAATATAATGAGAATAATGAGGCTCTTGATATGATATTACAAAGGTATGTACATACACCACAATCAAGAAATAAGTAGTGAACAATGCATATATCCCATAAAATTTAAAGTGAGATGAGAAAAATCCTTGTTACTTTGGAAAGAAGAGTTCTTTTGGAAAATCATTTGTAATTTTCCCCAAAACATATTTTAAACATGTATATCCCATAAATTATAAGTTAATTACATTTAAATTATATTTGAATATTTTGAAATGTATTATTGAGTTGAAATCTCTTAAACGAGTCTTTAATGAATCCTTATAAACAAAACATTTTAGAGCGGTTTATGGAAGATATTAAAAAAAATTAAAGCGCTAGGGCATGTTTGCTTTCATAAAACCATAAATGATCCAAAATAACTTTTTCACTTTAAAATTTCTGATTTCATATAGATAAATAGGTCTAAAAATAAATTATATATTGAACATCAAATTTGGTAAGAATCCAAGAAGTACCTAGAATTGGGCTTGCATTTCAGAAAAAAAAATTGGAACGATTCATTAAAAACTTGTAACTCCCCCTGAAATAAAGAAGTAATTTGATTAGTAAAAATATATATAACATTAAAACATAATTAATGATTTGTGCAAAAGAATAAATATATATTTCATTTAGGTGAGTATTTAATAAGAGAAGCCCAAATGAAAATAGAGGATCAGGTAGAAAATACTTCATACTTTGAAATCAATTATATCATATGCCCCAAAATAAATAATAATAAAATGAAACATTGAATATCATGAAAATAATTAAATTAATGATATGATAAATCAATTTTCATTATACATAAACCATACACAAGTAATAGTAGTGAATATGTAATATCTCACAAAATTAGAAGTGAGATGAAAAAACCCTTACATTAAGGTAGAATGTGTTCCTCTCTTGAACATAAAATCCTGGAATATGATATTAGAAATATTAATAATCTAATTCAGATCATATCAGACATGTATTTATTTTATTATAATTTTTTTATCTTTATAATGTCATTTTTTATTTGTTATAATATTGAATATCGTCATTCTATATTGTTCGTTTCCTTGGTTTTCAAGATCAGTATATTTGTATATGAGTATGGATGCTCATGTGGAATACATGTAAATCACTAGAATTGAAATTTAATATTATTTATGAAAATACAGAAGAATTAATGGTAATTTCTATCATTTTTTTAAATGGAATGATGATGAATCACTAGATGGAATAGGAATGAGATTCACATAGATTATATTAGCGGTATTTTGATTATTAGGAACTACTTTGGTCATATGATTTAATAATGTGTACGTATACTAGTTCCAAAATGTTAAATAGGTTATAATACATATATTAAATTCCCTTTCATCCATAAATATTTTTTCATGACATGTAATGAAGTATAAATTGAAGAACGATACGTTTTCGTACGTGAAGGTTGTAAATTGGAACCTCACAAACGATAATTTCATCTATAAAATAAAAGAGAGAGTGTAAGA
Organism: Viscum album; assembly: GCA_963277665.1. Taxonomy (NCBI): domain Eukaryota; kingdom Viridiplantae; phylum Streptophyta; class Magnoliopsida; order Santalales; family Viscaceae; genus Viscum; species Viscum album. Next base: position 360,673,923 of record OY728150.1, read on the forward strand.
ATATTGGTGATGGTTCAACCATTCACATGATATAATTATAGTATATAGATTATACTATATTTATCATGGTCATTTGGACAGAGAAGGTGAGGATAAGATGACAATAGAAAGGAACTAGAAATGAAAATTAGAGAAATAAAATGTGAATTTACCTTTTGGATCAACCTACTTGAGAATCTCTTAAAGGAAAGGTGTTTTGGTATTTTGGAAATTAGAAGATATTCATTGACGTGGGGAGTGACTAAGGAAGGTTTTTTGGGTAGAAAATTGAGGATATTCAAGGCATGGAGGTGTGTAGAGAAGATAAAGTGAGGCGATGTTTTTATAGTGGAGGAGAGAAGTGAATTTGGAACATTTTAATCATTATTTCATTAATTGTTTCATGAAAACCAATAGTGTTGTTTAATATGACCCCTAATAGTAGTAATTTCTTGTAATTTTTAACCAAGGGGTATTACTATTTATGACTTCATAAATAGTTCATTTAATTGATAATTTGTATATACGGTATTCTACTATATTTCACTATTCATAAAAATTTCAAGAATTTAAAAAAATACCAAATATTCACCAAAACCATTTCATGACGTGTAGAATTCAAAAATTAAATACATTTTTTGAAAATAATTTTCTAAATAGTTTTAATTTAATTTTTAAATAAAATCATAATTTTTTCCAAAAAATCAACATTATAATTATAACTCATTTTATAATACCCTTAGAAATTAATCAAGCTCCCATAAAACTATCCTATAACCATATGAAAATAATTTAAAAATATATGAATAAATTTTATTGAAATACATTTCCACTTTAAAGTATTAAATTATTCCTAAAATTTTAATTAAAGTATTTATGACATCCAAAAATACTAATACATATACTATGATAGTCTTTTTTCAAATATAAGGTGTCTAAATTATATTTATACATTCATGGGTGGTGTTTAGTTTTTGGTATAATGAACTATTCATTACTATTCTTAAGGTTATGTTAGTATTCATAAGGGAATGCTACTATTCACCAAAAAAATAAATTTGTCTTCTTGAACTCTAAATTTCTTACAGAATGCAACCGTGTAAGTTAGTTTTTGGAAATTCAAATCACAGGGGAGAAAAATTTATGTTTACTTGAATAGTTTATAACAATGTTTTGTTTTTTAGAGACTCAATGTTTCATGCCTTCTATATTAAATCAATTTTTGAATTCATGTGGTGTTACAATTATGGGTTGAGATAAACTAAAATTAATGAATTATTTTTTAGGTAGATTGAGGCTAACTAAATTTTCATTGAATTTAAAGTTTTTTCAATTATGTTATTTTGGTTTTTAAAATATTTTTACTCCATTCATGGATTTTAATATATGATCCATTATTTTTTTAATGGATATTTATTGAGAAAATATATTCATAATTGCTATAAAAATAGGATTGTATAAGTATTGGATCACTATAAATTTTATAGAGTCACATATATATGGTTTTTTATTTTATATATTATGTTATAGAACATATTATATAGAAATTAATAATATTTCTATATATTTCAATTATTTCATTGTCCAACATGCCATTCCTTTTTCAAGTATATTTTTTTTAAATTTTCAATTCCTCTTTCTGATAGCCTTCGAAACAATCTATCATTACTACATTAATCAATATTTCTAAAGTGTAACATTTAAACATTATAACTAAAAACATTTGTTACCCAACATTATAACATCATAACTAATACTGAGTACAGTACAACATCACTTCTTAACAACTCATACTTTGTACAATCCAAGTTGATAACATAATTACTCTGAATTTGTATATTGTCTCTTTGTAACATGATAACTCAATCAATTTTAGAACTACATATGTATAATTATATAACGAATTTTTTTGTAACATGTGCTTTGTATTGGGGTATCATAGTCTAGAAGAATAATTTTGTAAACCTCAGTTTTCTATACAATCATAATATTTTCGATAATAAAAACATTCCCAAACATCTCCTACTAGTAATATTATTTAATACTATCCAACTAATTCTCATTCTTAATAATTTACCTCTTGTATCTTCACAACATTCACTCATCCAGACAACAACTTCTAGAAACGATAGTCTAGAAATCTTATGTATCTCACATAACAGCCATCTTAAAAACAAAGATATAGTCATTAATACATTGAGTTCTCAGGATGTATGGAACAATGATATTTCTTATTCATTGACTGAATTAATAACTTCCATCTTTATCTTCTTCAATTTGGTAGCCCTTGCAATATAGAGTTATGGAGTTGAGGATCCCTAATTTTTCTACTTTTAGAATATGAACTATTGATTTATTAACATCTCAAAATCCATATGAAAAAACCCTTAATACTAATAAAATCTATATTTCTTAAGTGTGAATTAATATGTTTTCTAAATATGGATCTCCTTATTTCTTAAATATGAAACAATATCTTTCTCATCTCTATAACTCTTTAAATGTTATTCTCGATACTCTATATTTCATAACTCTCAAACATCATCTTCCATATCTATGAATATTCATATTTATTATCTGCAAAACCCCGTATTTACTATATATAAAACATTATCATTTTTAACATTGAAACTAAATATTCCATAACCATGAAATAGCATCATTCATGTCTTTGAAACTTATTTTCTATTATTAATAAAGATCAAAAAAAATTAACTCTAAAACATCACATTCCATAAATCTGAACCAAATATGAAACATTGTTGGAAATATCATAAGAATCATCATAAGAAACTATGTAAGAACCTAAAAGGAAAATAATTAGGAAGATCCATAAGATTCTTCATAGGAAGCATTATAGGAAATGAATTTGGAAACTCTAATGGAATCTTCAACAAAATACACAATAAATTTTCATAAAATATTTCAATAAATATATTACATTCATCATATAAATTAAATGAGAACATCAGTTACAATAACGTTATCTTGACTAGGGAATTGTAAAATGTATCCAAATTCCTATTTTGAGGCATGTGATGTATGTTTTAGGCATAGAGATTGAATGATTATGACTCAAAAGTAAACTAATATCACATGACCTTTTTCCTAATCATAAAAAATTATGGATTTTTTGGAGATTGTTTATGATAATGGGTTTGAGAATAAATTAAAAGATATTAACTTATTATTTATATTTATAATAAACATGAAATATTAGTTGAGATTGTAAAATATATATGTATTGTTTTCGTTTTGGATAGATAATAAATACTTATTCTCATATTTTATAACTAATTATATTTTTTGATATTTTAATTTTAAAATATTATCACTCCATTATTGATTTTGATTGATTTATTTCAAATAAATTTTTCTGAATCATAATGTTTGAAATTATTTATTCAGTATTCGTATAAAAACTGTAATTATAAAATAATCGGTCACTCTAAACTATATAGATAAACCTAATTATGGGTTTTAATTTTATGTTTCTAGTTCATGGACACATTTCAACTATTCAGATATATTTTTCAAATTGTTTAATGTTTCCATTTTCTGTGGTATAGATCCAATATCTAGTTTAATGATCCATGTTTGGTGTATTTATACTCTATTTTATAGCCTTCACATTATTATTTCATTACATCATAACATGTTCATTTACAAAAAAATGTGTTACTTCAGAATATAAATTTGTTAAGGGAATCCTTAAAAGTTCATAACCCAAACCATGTACAAACAAACATTGTTACATCATAACATAATATTTTTATAGAGAATCTAAAAAAGGCATAATCAAATAATTTTACAATGAATCTTCATTACTTATTATCTTAAACATTATATAACTAAAACATAGTAACATTAGAACTAAAAACATATTTAAACAAACGTTACAACATGATCATTATAACTCAATATTTTTTGTGTGATATTTTCTTGTAGAATAAGTCCATTAACATTTTTCTGGTACAAAATTTTTATTATTCATAAAATTGAAAATATTATTATTCTTATCTACTGGGTTTCCTTCATATAGTTATATTTTATAAAAAAATTTCATAAACATCTCCTTTTGGTAATGTCACAACATTCACTCCATCCAAAATAATCTTATATGAAATGATGTTCCAGAAATCATATACTTATTAGATAATTTGTTTCTATAAAACAATACTAGAATCACGAATACACTGAGTAATAAGGATTTAATAAATAACTGGGATAATCAATACATGGTTTGATCAAATTATATCCATATATTCTTTTATCCATTCATTTAGCCATTAAAATGAGTATAAGGTGTTCCCCTTTCATTATTTTATTTCCACCTATGTGTGAATAACTGATATAGTATTTTATTAAACGATATTGAAAAAAATCTACCATATCTTACTCCAAAACATAATAAATTCATAACTCTTAAATATCATATTTTATAAATCAAATTTTCTATATTTTATAACTCAAAAAATCTTTTCTCTACTCTCTGAAACTCCATATTTATTTCTTAAAAACATTACCACTTAGAAATTTGGAAGATTTTATTCCATAACATTGAATATTTATCGTTATTATCTATATAAATCCAACATTATTATCTCTAAAACTCAATATTTCTTAAATATTTAAATTTACCTTCTTCAAATTTTAAATATAATAATTATTATATATGAAACATTATAATTATTATATCTGAATTGCTACTATTATTAATTTTAGAAAACAACCTCCATAACTCTAGAAAAATGGAAAATTCATAGGAGATTCCATTAGAAACTTCATATAAAAATCCATTAGAATATATATAAAAACAATTTTTTAAATTCTATACTCAACTCCATAAGAAATTGCATGGGATACTCTATTGGGAAATCCATTGAAAACTCTATAGGAAACACATTTTACTCACTCATTAATTTTTTATTATTAATTGATATAAAGAAAATATTTCTGTTACAAGCATCCAATGGGGTCATTAGAAAAAAAAATGTTATATAGTTTAAGGATTTATCAAATGTTATTATAGAACCATTTTTTAGTAATTGGATGTATGTAATGTGCATGGAGATAAAATATAATTGAATAAAAACATACTAATATGATAATACATTTCTCCATTTTATAAGAAAAATTGAGATTCTAGGGAGTTCATGTACGATAAAGGGTTAGAGAACCAATTATTGGTTGTAATAATTTTTATGTATTTTAATGTTCCATAACCATGATGGGTTGAGATAGTCAACAATTCATGAATTATTTGAGAGGCTTATAGGGACTAAATTATTTTGATTGGATTTTAAAATTTATTCTCTTACGTGGTACTATATTTGGGAATATTCTTATTACAATATTGATTTTAAATTTTTTTCAATTATTTTTTAGCTTGGAATTTTATTGAATCTTTTTTTTCATTAATATAATTAAAAATAAATTTATAAAATGAGAGGATTACAAGTAATTGAATAGAGTCACTTTGATATTGATTTTAATTTTAGTTTTTTAGTTAAAGAGCCTATTTTTATACTCAGATAATATTTCTATATAGTTCAATGATTTATCTATCTATTTTATTTCTCCTCTATATAATGTATTATACCTCTGCCTAGTTTATAATTCCTCTATATTATTCATCACTTAATTAATTCATAACATCATAACTCAAACATTGTATAGAGAATCTTTCTAAAATCACTATTTAAAAATCTTATATTTTAAATTTCTAATATCAAAACTCCAAAATTTCATAGAAAAACATTATAAAATCGTAATTCAATATTTTTAATGTGCATCTTCATAACACCATTACTCATAATTGGTAAAACGTATCATTTAATCATCCTAACTCAAACATTACACAATAGTATCATTTGAAAACATTACCAAAACTTTTTCTATCAACAACTTCATAACTCCATACCTCAAAATTTTTATAACTAAACCGGTATAACATTAACATTTTCACTAAAGGCTTCTATAAGAGGAATTTTTTTTGGTATAATAAACTTTTTGACCTAGGAATGGTGAAAATTATTATGATTTTTCATCATGTAATCTTTTTGAATATTCTATTTCTGTTAGAAATTATTAATATTCTCCTCTTCATACACATTGTTATGATTTTATCTCCAGTATCTTGAATATTATTATACAATCTGGATAACTCGTTCTAAGAATCTTCATCTAGAGATTTTATTTCTTTCACGTCTTCATTCTTAAAATATCATATATATTCTTGAATAATTCAGATTATAATGATGTAATAAACATTTAGGATAAAAAATCATCGACTTAAATAATTAATTCCATTTATTTATCCATCCTTTCGGTGGGCCTTTTAATATAAATATATAATATTACAAATTCATAATCTTACTTCCTCTATATTATAAACTACAAATATAATAACATCCGAAAATCAAATGAAAAATTTATATACATTTATATTTGAATACATCGTCTTTATTAACACTGAATCCTAACCTTTCATAGCTATAAATACATACATTAAATAACCAAAAAATAGATACTTTCTTGTCTATAGAACTCTAAAATTATTATCTTGGAAACTCGATATGTCTTTACTCTGGGGAAACATCTTTCATAACTCTGAAATATCTAATGTCTTATTTCTGAAACTCTATCTTTTTTTTATCATTGAAACTATATCTCTAATTCATCTGAAACCCTTTATTACTTTACATTGAAACAACATCTTTACAATCTAATAGTCTTTTACTCATTTATCTCTAAAAATCTATATTTCTAAACTATGAAATTTAAAATTTATTAAATTAGAAAAAAATTGGAAACTTTATCAAAAAATAAATATATAAATATTCATAAGAAACACTATAGGAAAATCAATATGAAATTCCTTATGAAACTCCATAGGATACTCATTAAGAAATCTCATATTAATCTCCATAGGGAATTTTTTCAATATACTCATTGTGTTTATAGAATATATTCTCAATAGATAAAATAATTCCATATTTATCATTGAATGAAGAATTCATTAGAAAATAATTTGTCTTGTTAGGGTAATTTTATAATGCTCTCATTGTCCTATTACTATATAATTGGGAGTGTGTGGTAGGAGTAGATATAGAATATGAATCAATGAAAAAAATACTATTATTATAATTAGTTTTTCAATTTTAAAATAAATTTTAGTTTTAGGCAGTTAATGATTCATAATGGCTAAAATAGTATGTTTCAGGATATTATATTTTTATACCAATTAATAATACATAAACATGATGGGTTGAAATATTCAAATATTAATGATGTAGAATCTATATAGTTGATATGTCATATTAGGTGATTATATCACATATCATACAATGCATTCATTGAAAAAAATATTGTGATTAAAATATATGTACCATATTTTTGATCGATGGACACTTTATTTTATATTTTTCTCTAATTAGGAAAAATAACTACTAAATAAATCAAAAATGTTATTTTAAATGGGAAATAAAAATTCAACTATAAAAGAAGTTAATAAATCTCCAATGAGTCTTCAGCATCACACATAAATTATCCACATAAAATTCTCTTTTATGTTTATTATATATAATAATTTCATTAATAAGTTGTGGAATGGGAATCACATGAATGGGTGAGATTAATCACTCAATATGGGTAAAAAAGAAAAAAATCATAACAAGAGAAACGTGAGGAATAACAAGATATCATTATGAGTATAATTATATAAATGGAAGCATTGAATGAATAGAAAATATCATAAGTACATGGATTAAAAAATGATAATAACAAAAGATCATGGTATCATTGGAATGAATTGAAAATACAAACATAACAATTAAACCACATGTCAATCACCTATACCTCATTGGAATAACATTTTTCAGTAGACTAAATTCACATGCACTATAGTTTTTAGTCTCGTATCCCACACAACATTATATCTACTATGGTGGCCATTCTTGAGCACAAATAACCCCCTGACAGGATTGGAGATTGCACTAGAAATCTCAAAATTCATGGCTACATGCACGCTGACCCTTGTAACCATCATATTTGTATTTTTTTGGCCCAAGAAGAGAAATATGTTTATGGTTTAAGCGGGCGATCAGTTCATTATATTTAATGTCAACCGAGGCCACCACTCCTTCTTCGTGTCCTTTTTATATGGGAGCTATGACACACATAAAAGAGAGTCTCTCTGGAAGGAGCTCATTGTGTTTGACCCTGACATGGTTCCATAGATTTTTGGGGGAGATTCCAATGTGGTTGCGGATCCGGTAGAGAGGAAGTGGATAGGCCCTTTCCCTAGGAAATACAGCCTCAATTTTAATCAGTTCATGGCGGCCATAGGGCTCTCGGACCTTGGTTTCGTGGGTGACCTTTTTACTTGGTGTGACAATCAACTGGGAAATCATCACTCCTGGGGATGCTTGGATCAGTGTCTTGCCAACATGCATGCCTTATCCTCTTATTCCAGCTCTAAGGTTAACCACCTGGTTCGTGGGATCTCTAACCACTCCCCCTCTTGATTTCATTATCCTTAGTGCATGTGGGCTAGGACCGGTTCAGATATAGCTAGCTTTTGGTTGGTTATCCAGGTTTTCAAGACCTGGTCAGTACCTCCTGGGGTGAGCCCTCCCAGGGAATTATGTGGTCTTTTGTTCATAATAAGTTTCATCAGATGAATTTGAAGCTTCAATCGTGGTCTAGAGACCTGCCTCCAGTCGATGGGGAATTACAATCCACCATGCAGGACGTCGAGCATCTTGATCATCTTCTGGAGGATGGATGGGAAGACTGGGTTTTTTGAGGAGCACTCTGAGAAAAAGGATCTCCTAGAGGATTTACTTCTGAAGCAGGAGCACCTGGCTAGAGAGTGAGCGAGAATAAAATGGCTCGAAGATGGGGATAGTAACATTGAATTCTTTTATACATGAATAAAAGATAATAAGTGGCTGGTTAAACCAAATATTCATCTGGATGATGGCTCTTTCACTAAGGATAGAGATGTGGTTGGAGTCATGGCCGATCCCAACTTCTCTGATCTTCTGGTCGGTCCTAACGCTCTCTTGCCTAATTGGTTCCCGTCAGAGAGCACAAAGATCATTGATTCAATTCCCTCCCTTGCCTCTGATGATGATAATGATCTCCTGGGGTTTGTGCTAGATGATAAGGAGATTTGGGATTCTATGTTGCACTTGAACCCTGATAGCACAGAAGGTCCTGATGGCTTACCAGGTGCATTCTATAGGTCTTCATGGGACATAGTGAAGGATGATTTGATTGATTCCATCCAAGACTTCTTCCGGGGTGACAACATACCCTGTGTTTCATGTGCCACTACATTAGTGCTTCTCTCGAAAATCATTAACTCTTCATCCATTCGGCATTACCGTCCAGTGAGTATGTGCAATGTCCCCTATAAAATTCTGGCATGCATCATTAATTCAAGGCTGGCTACTCATCTCCCGTAGTTGGTCTCGTTGGAACAACATGGTTTTGTTAAGGGCCATTCTATTCAAGAGGAAATTGGTTTGGCCCAAGAAATGTTCAGGGACATAAATGTTAAAACCCACAGTTCTAATGTGGCCATCAAGCTTGATATGAAAAAGGCTTTTGATTGGGTTGAATGGAGCTTCATCAACTGCATGCTTGCAGGTATGGGTCTCAACTCTCGAAACCTCGATCTTATTTTTAGATGTCTCAGCTCTACATGGCTCTTAGGGAATTTCATGGGAACATCCTATGACTTTTTCAAATCCACTCGCAGCCTTAGGCAAGGCGACCCAATTTCTCCAAGCCTTTTTATCCTTGTCCAGGTGGTTTTGAGCCGCCTCATTCAATGGAGCTTGAACAATACTGATATTCTACCTTTCAGAAGGAAGAGGAAATCTCCAATTGTATCCCACCTAATGTTCGTGGATGATACCATCTTATTATTGAATGCCTCCAGCCATTCCTTATGTGGCCCGAATAAAGTGTTGGAGGAGTACCGTCACTAGAGCGGGCAGATTATTAATTACAACAAGAGCACCTTCTATATATCTAGCAAGTGCAGCACCCTGCGAGTCTCTGCTGTGAGCAATATTTTGGGTATGCAGATTGGGTCCTTTCCTATGGAATACTTGGGTGCACCCATCTCGACTAAAAGGATTCACATCAAGGACTTTGACTCCCTTCTCATCAGAATTAATGACTAGCTGCTGATATGGAAGAATAAATATCTGTCTTTTGGTGGGAATATTGCACTGGCCAACAGAGTCCTTTTAGCTACTCCAGTGCACGCCCTCTCGATGCTTAGTGTCCCAAAAGGAGTCATTAATAACATTGACCGGATCCTGGCGCGGTTCATCTGGGACCCACACTCTGAGGGAAAATAACACTTGGTATCATGGCACAAGATGGCACGAACGGTTAGTGAAGGAGGTGTGAATGTCCGCAATCTCAAAGATACCCTTTCCAGTATGCATGATCACCTCGTGTGGAGTGTTTTGTAATGTTTTACCCTTTGGGGGATTTCTATACACAATTATATTGAATAGCATAGTTTAGTGACGAGAATTACCTCTCCTTTATGGTCGATTGTCAGTCCCCTGGTCACCCTTCTCCGCCCGCATTCACGCTAAATTGTTGGTGTGGGTGACTTCTCCTTTTGGAACAAAAATTGGTGCGGTGAGGTTCTTGGTTTTCCTGGATGCCCAGCCTCCCACATCACGTTCAAGGAAACATGTTACTTTCCTCCCTTTATTAATGCAGTTTTGAACACCGAGCAGATGGATCTCTTTATCCTCATTTTGATGAACACTTCCCCCACTAAATGTGTTTTTACCCCTTCTCCGTTGGGTTTATTCTCCTCTAAATAATTTCATCGCATCAATAGAATCTAAATACATTTTGATACTTGGTATGAGGAACTTTTGGATAAGATTATTCCAACCAAATACAATTTTATGACCTGGCGGATTAGGTAAGGGGCTGTTCTAACAGAGGAAAACATCAAACGATGCAGGATCAATCTGGCTTGCAGGTGTGTGTGTTGTACGACCCCTAGCGAGGAAAGAACATGCCACATATTCTTTGAAGGTTAATGGGTGCATGAGGTGTGTAAATTCATTGGGTAATTAACTGATATGTCTATTCCTTCAATGGTGATCCGGTCCTTCATGGACAGGTGGTACCATGGCTTGAGCGTAAGTGGTCCGGAAAAAATATCCCGCACTGTGATATTTCATGCTGTTTGCTGGGGCATCTGAAAAGTGAGGAATAAAGTTCATTATGAAGGGGGATCCACATCAATTCATGCTATTATATCAGGCACAAGAAACCTTCTCATTGATTTCACTCTGATTGCCCGCAACTGGGAGGAAGCTCATTCGCTGATCCGGCTCCAAACTGATCCTCAGGCTTATCATCTGACCAGCAGCAGCGCTAGCGATAACTGGGTCTGATGGTGCCATACTTCTAAGGGCTTGATGCTTAATACCGATGGATCATGTGTACTGGGAGTCATGCGTGGGGGAGGAGTGGTGTGGGATGCAAATGGGTTTGTCTACTTGGCTTTCTCTATCAGACTCGGTCAGGGGACCTCTCTTCAGGCGATGGCCATGGCATTGCTCACTGGACTCACCTTATACAACAAGAGGAATTTGTACATCTTTGAAGTTGAAACTTATTCATTGTTAGTGCACAACTCCCTGCATGACTCTGTCATATCCCCCTGGCCGGTCAACTACATTATTAGAGAGTGTCAAAGACGTCTCAACACCACCACTCAAGTGGTGCACACATGGAGGGAGGAGAAAAAAGTAGATGATTACTTGGCCTCGTTGGATGTCCCTACTTTTGAGAATATTTTCCTGCATATTGTGGTTAGATTGAAGCCTAAGGGGGTCAATCTAATTAGGGGGTACTCTCTCGGGCTTCATCATTTCAGACCTCCTTAGTTCAGTCTCTTGGCTCCAAGGGTGCTGAGGGATAAACTCTCTGCTCTCATGTTTTTCTTTGAATAAATATGTACATGATGATGATAAATAAGCATCCACTGAATTTAATTATAATTAAAATTATTTATCAATAAATAAATATGATTACACATATGTTATTTGCAATATATGTGAAATTAATATTTTCTTTAGACAAAAATTTCCCCATTCAATTGATATATTGGGCATCTAGCTGAAAAGATATCTAATAAATTTATAGAACATGGGTCATTTTTAGAGAAATATCATTGAATTCAAATCATGAATATATATATATATATATATAGATTAATATGAATGGACAAAAATTATTGATCATACCATAGTTGTAAAATATATTTTCATAGCAATCTAGAAAGAGAAGGCAGAATGTATCACTAGAATAATACTCTTGATCAATAATATGACTTAAATGAAGAAAAATATTAAAATAATTTAGAGAATTTCAATTATAAAATGATTTCTCTTATCCTTTAAAAAAATTTATGAGGATGATTTTATTAATCCTTGATAGAAATATTTTTCTTTTTTAAAAATTAATAAATTATAGAGATTATATCTCTTAGATATTAATAATTCTATTATAATGATGTTATTATTGGATATCATGTATAATAAATTTATTTTTGATAGAAAAATGACCATAAAGAAAAATTTAAAATATTTCATTTTAATTATTTTATTAAATTTGAGTTAGTTTAATATTCATTTTTTAAAAACATATTGAATGATTTAATTTTAGAGTGTTTTTATGACATTACTTTAGAAGAAATAATTTTTTAATACTAATGATGTGGTAAATGATTAAAGAATAAAAAAACAATTTTTAAAAATTACATAAAAATTGGTGATAAATACATTCATAGATGGTAAGTAAGGATATTTATTTAGGTCACTTAATATATTATAGAAATTGATTTTGATAGGTAAAACATTCATGTGGAAGAAGAATATCTATTAAAAAGTTTATGAGTTTTTCATATCAACATCATGAATATTGTTTTTTATGAATCATTACATAATATGTGGGATATTTATGAAGAGAAATAATATCCATGGATAAAAATTAAATCTTTATTTGAAAAGATAATTGTACGAAAAAGATACATTGAAGATCAAAGTATGTTGTAATAGTTGGTTCCCTAGACCCACCTATACAGTACTTTTGACACCCATATCATGTGTACAGTTAGATATACATGATCTATTCTTTCTATTATAGTGTAGATATTTTTTCATACACTATTTAATGGTAATTCACATAGATTGATTGTCATATGAATATGTTATAGCAGATTCCAAGCTATAGTGAGAACCATAAGATACAATGAAAATAGTCTTAAATTTATGTCTTATAGTCTAGATACATCTTACTAAATGTACATATTAGATGTTGGACTATCAAATGTTGGGGTATCATAAGCGTTGAGACTTATTCTCATGATATTCATACCTTGTGGTCTCTATTGGTGAGATCATGATGTCATACTGACCAATAAAAACACCACTTGTTTTGGGTGTCTTTGGATGTTCTTATCTGTGGACATGTGTAATGGTATCCAGACATGAGATAATTTTCAATGTTTTAGTTGATCTTGTACATTAGGGCAAGGATAAAACTATTATATTTAAATCATGTCGAGGTAGATTTTATTGGGTGTGTCATTGGTGGTATGAAATAGGTTGAATTGTTAAGAAAAGATTTTTCACTTCCTGGTTAGGAAAGTAATATATCTCTGTCCATGTGTGTAGAGAACCGAAGCTTGACGTACATGGACATTACATTACTTTTGCGGAATACTTAGTACATAACAAAAACACACACACAAGGATCGTAATAGTTTAGTGTCTTTGGAAACTCGGAAAATAATCTTCTAATCGTGGTGAAAGATCTTCATCATCTCCCATAAAGATCTTCCTTTTTTTACCTAAAACCTTTCTTTATATCCTGGGGAAAAGAAAACATAAAAGGGTGAGCACAAATGCTCAGTAAGGGTAAACAAAAGAAATATCAATCACATCATTTTCATAAGAACATAAAATTTTAGAAATCTTAACCTGCAAAAGAGAGCATAATTTCATAACATGGGATAAATCATAGTAGTGAAATGAAATCCCAATAATCATAACTTAAAACATGATACTTTGTGTCATACACACATAATCATATAGAATCATATCTTATTAATCAAGACTCATTTCCAAGACTATCTTAGTGGACAAAGTCCATTTCTGAACCGAGTCACCCTCGTTTCAGTCCTGTTTCACTCAACCGGTATAACCTACCATTCCAGCCATGTCTATCTCATGAGATATAAAATCTTTACCCAATGCATTGGAGGGAGATATAGGTCCCACCCATCTCATAATGATACAATTCTTATGTGTGCCACAAAATCATAAATCATACATCATTGCATAACCCATGTAATACAAATGGGAATCTTAAACATCATGACATCATAAAACAATTCATATAAGATAAAGGAATTCATAAACATAATTCCATCACAACATAATCCAATCAATGTAATAATAGGGATAAAAACAGAGCTCTTTATTATCTTAGATGGAAAATAATTTTGATAAAACACTTGAACTCCATTCATGAGGAAAATATCCTTTCTTCTTCAAAAACACTTTTCATTTCTTAACATGTCACACAATTTTAAAATGAAAGAATTTGATTAAAAATAAACTTGAAAACTTGTAAAGTAAGCTTCTTGGAAAAATGTTTTAAAAATCCTTTCATGTCGTATAAGTTAAAAAAACATTCTTCTCGTACTTTTGTCGGAAAAGTTAAAAAGTACCTTGTACGAAAAATGACAAAAGATTCCTTTGATATCTTTTACTAAAAACATTACAAAGGGTAAAATAGGTTTTAAAAAATTGTAGGTGGATGTAAATAATATTACATATTGAGGAAACATGGATGTGGATGATAAAATACACCCCAGTTAATACCAAAGTATAAACAATCTCGGATAAAAATGAGATTGTGATATTTCCCTTACCTTATGTCCGATATGCTTTGTACGTATCCGAACCTCCTGTATAATGATTAATTAATGTCATTAACTTATTACAGAATCATATTCATTGTTATGATATCATATATGGTTCACTTATGACTTTATATTACCCGTTCTTTTGTAAATTCCATGTTAAAGAAGCGTTTTGGGTAAAATCGTTTCATTTATCGTAGGTGTTTGGACTTGTTGTTCTTGACATTTATATTACTTATATCATGATTTACTTACTTCCAAAATATAAAACATGATTTATATATCATATATATTTAGTATATATATATATAATAGATAGATAAATGAAATGAAACACACCGTTCTTGGAGACGGTAGTCCATACGTACGCATGAACGCTGTTTTCCTTTCCTTGTTGTATTGAATGGAAGTAAGTAGATGAAATACATATATATATACATAAATCCAGTAGATTTAACATGTCATATATTTCATTATTATTCATTATATATACTTTATAATCATTCATTAATGGTTAATGTGGAGAATGAATCTCATCGTGTCGTGGAGACGGTAGTCCGTATGTACGCACGAGCGATGATATCATTCTCATGATCGTGAACTTGTGTTGAAGTGTATGTATACTATTTCAGTATAAATATCAATTTATAATAATCATATATAGTAACTCATTACACCATTATACCCATCCAATTAAGGTGGTGGCGGAAAATAGATTTCACCACGGCGTGGAGACAGTATTCCGTACGTACGCACGCACGGTGATTTCGTTTTCCATAGGATGGATAGATGGTGAAATAGGGTTGTTTCATACTTATAATAACATATCAGTATATGAGTGATACTGATGTTATTACTTCATAATGAAACAACCTAAGAAGAAGAAGTGGAAGAAGAAATAAAGTTGAAAGAATCGGTAATGGAAATTACCTTTTCTTTGAAGAACCTCTTTGAGATCTCCCTTTAAGGCACTAAAATTGGTCTATGAGGAAGACCAGAACCTCTAGGATATTTCTAGGTAAGGGGAGAAGAGAATTTGGCAGGGTTTGGCCGAGATTGAAAGCTCAAAGTTGTGTGAGGAAGAGAGGGAGGAGGTGCCCTTTTATAAGGGAGGAGAGGGGCACCTTTGGAATAACTAAAACTATTATTTTATTATAAAGTCAAATTCTGTTTTAAATAGCTCCAAATTGATTTATTTCGAAGCTAAGGTGGGTATGGGTGTAAATCCTCTCATCCAATAGAATTTTGACAAGTTTAGGTTCCTATACTAGCCTTATATTTTAGTTTTAACTCTTAGTTGATTAGATTGACATTTACCATGTCACTTTGTATTTTTATATTATATAGTTAATAAACTTACCATATACATCCAAGTGACCCTCAATTTGTGTTTTATTAATATATATAACCTTATATAAGTCATTTGGCCGAACCTTATATTTTTAGGAATAAAATAACAATTAATAATAAAATATTTGTTTTAAAAACTATTTTATATCAATTTAGACACTATTCAATAGTTGATTTTTTTGAAACTCATAATAGAATGATTACTTCGACCAAAGTTAATTACATTAATCCTAACATGTCATATTAACCTAGAAAATTAGTTTAATTCATAAAAAGTCTCAAATTATACTTATTTAGGTATTTATAATATCAATTATTCTAATTTTTCACTATTATGGTAATTACTGCATCATCATTGTGTCATAAATAAATTAAATTATTTAAAGTCTAAAAATTACAAACTAAATATCATTATGTAGGAAATAGTTTTATATTTATAATGAATATTTATAATCTAATTTATCTATTGTATAACCCTATATTAAAAATGTTTTAGTAAATAATCTTTGATTTTAACTCTTTTAACTCTTCTTTGAATTAAATAATAATAAATGTCCTAATCTAATCCATGTGGGCCTAAATGGTCATATTTTATTCCTAAGGTTTTTTTTGTTCGAATTACACTTGTCCAATAGAATTAGGACTTGTGTTAGGGTAATAATAATATCATGTTTACCCTTAATTACCATATTTACTTTTAACCGTGGTAAAAAAAAGTAAAAAGTTACTATTCACCAAAATATTATTTTCATCTCATTGAACCACATTTTACTTACTGACATCAACCGTGTCTCTCGGATTTTTGAAATTATACTCACAGAAGCGGTAAAATTAAGTTTTATGAAAAATTCAGTTTTTTTAACTACCACTTAGTGTTTTCACTATTCATCAAAAATTGAAAGTTTTCAGAAGAATACAAAAAATTAGGCCTAAGCTATATTTGATATTATGAACTTAAAAAATGATGTCTATTTTACCAAATTTAAAAACATATCAGTTGCATTAATTAATTTAAAAATTAATTCCCGTCATCAAAACAAATAGCGTGTTTTTAAAAGATAATAACTATCAAAAGATTGACACTTGTTTATGTCTGGTTTAAATCTGAAATTACATCCAATGAACAACATTGTATTAAATTGTAAAAATAAATTCTAAATATACTTTAAAACCACTAAAATTAACAATTTATCACTATTAATTATTTTGATTGAAAAAGTTGTTTTTAATTAAAATTTAGTAATTTTCACTATTCATCACAATATGAAAGTTATCCGAAAATCACCAAAACATCACCCTAAGCTAATTTCGATATTCCGAATCCAAAAATGATGTCCATTTTGAAAAATAAAATTTACAAAATTTCAAAAAGTGGGTATTACTATTCATAACGGCTAGTTTTAATAATATTTTAATAGCATATCGTTGTTTAGCGAAACTTGGTATTGCGTACTACACACGCTATCGAGGAGGGTCGCGATTGTGTGTAATGCAAGGCAAGTCAAGGATGCGTTTTGTGCAAGATCCTTTTGGTGTAGCATACAACACAAGACATTAATGAAATTAAAAAGAATATTTTTCATAAAATCTCGGGGTGTTACATTCTACCCCCCTTAAAATGAATTTCGCCCTCGAAATTCGTCGGGGTTATAAATGGTTTATTACTCGAAAGTTTCTTTAATAGAAACCCACATCATAAAAAGGAATACCAAAACCAATCTTTAAAAACAAAAGTATGAAACGTAACGGTTACACAAATAAACTAATCACTGGGTTTCCACATAGGTGAAAATATGGATATGGAAGAGAAATCTAACCATCATGTTCTGATGGAGACTGGTCGAGAACATGGCTATGGAAAAGCCAGCAATCACAAAGCCATGAATTTGTGACGATCTAGGGTACCATCTGATTCATCAGATATAAGGGCACTAGGACAACATTTTTGGTTTTCAAGATCATTTCCCTAAAGTTGAAAATTTTGAATTAGAAGAAATACTTACTTGATTTTGGTAAAATCTCACTGTTGTTCGTGCTTTGAACAATTTCCACTTCATCTCTTAAAGAAATGAAGTTGAATTTGTTATTCGTGAAGTGTTAACAGATCATGTGATAGAATGATGGGTCATTCCATCTGTTTCAAAAAAAAGTTTAGCAATATTTATCAAATATACATAAGTCCGTCTTTGGTGAGATTAATCATATACGATTCCAAAAATGAACTTATACTTCATATATCATACCGCTTAATAAAATAAAACTAGTTTCTACCAACCGGGGTCTTTCTGTAGGCCAGTGGCATGCGATAAAGGCCTGTCGCGCTTTAGTTGTGGGTTCGATTCCCACAGCCTTGGCCGGCACGATGGGTTGTCGCACATCCTGCAGGTTGTCCTTTTTCTAAAACTACATTATTATAACATCCCATCAATAATATCAAAAAAAGTTTTATCCTTAAACAATACTAACTTATGTCCAACATAATCCATTCCAATCTTTAGGATTATCTAAAATACTTCGGTCCAAGCTCATAGTATAGAGAAAATGATCACGTGAATTCCATCATTTATCCCTCATATATCTTGTTCGTCACATTCCAGTCATGTGAATACCATCATCATGTAATCTCTTGAAAAATGAATACCCATTGAATCTTAGTGAAAACATGAGTGCTGTAAAAAGATAACTCTTTCCACATACGAAAATCCTCAAAATTCTATATACTTAGTCATTATATCAATCATGAGCTCATGAATACTGTCAAACATTTAATTTTCTCCTTATCCCTTCATTATGCGCATATCATCTGCTTTCCAAAAATATCTGAATAACCTTTCATGGTTACTGGTACCATTAATCATACACTTTCAAAACTTAAGGAAAGACAACAGTGTAACAATCCTTAGATGTCTCTTTATTCCATAGTACCATGAGATTACTTATACAAAATTACACATGATAAACATGTAATCATTCCACTGCATTCTTAAACCATTGACCGAGCTTCAACAATTCTTTCATCTCACATATCATTTGTAGTCTCTTCATCATCATCCACATAAATACTACCCATACGACCATACCGATTCCCTTCATGAGACTTTCCCTTAGGGCCTTGGTTTGCATAATGCCCGTACATTCCACATTTAAAACATTTAACCATTGTTGATGTCGTAGCAATACCATTATCCTCATCCCTGGTGTTAAATGAACCTTTTCCTTTGCACTTAATGGCTTTGTGTCCTTCTTTTCCACACCCAAAGCATCTTCAAGTTCCTTTGAAACATTCTCCTTGATGCCTCTTCCCACATGATTTACATAGGGGAAATTGAACTTTCTTTCCTCTATGATCATCATGAAACTCCATCTTTCTCTTATTAGCCGAGTCAGGAAACTTACCAAATTTTACTTTATTGATCATATTATGAGATTGATGATTTGGCATAATAATGATGTTTGGACTTCCAAATCCCATTTCATTTGGTTGCTCATGAAGAATATAATTCCATTGTACATAATATCCTCCATTATCGTGAATCATCTTCTTTCCAGCCATTTTCTAAAACCCAAAAAGAATAGTGTTAGAGGCAAAAATCATAATAAAGGGGGAGTAACTTCAATATCTAACATCTTAGGATAAATTCTAAGATCGTTACCATAGTTCTAGGACTATATCCTATACGTATATTTATCCTTAGGGACATCCTTAGACATACCTTAGAAATATCTCTAGGGATCTCACTAACGTTCTCACATCCTAGTTTCCAAAGGTTGACTAAACCTTTCCTCTGATACCAACTGTAGAGACCCGAAGCTTGACGTACATGGACATTACATTACTTTTGCGGAATACTTAGTACATAAAAAAAACACACACACAAGGATCGTAATAGTTTAGTGTCTTTGGAAACTCGGAATATAATCTTCTAATCGTGGTGAAAGATCTTCAACATCTCCCATAAAGATCTTCCTTTTTTTACCTAAAACCTTTCTTTATATCCTGGGGAAAAGAAAACATAAAAGGGTGAGCTCAAATTCTCAGTAAGGGTAAAAAAAAGAAATATCAATCACATCATTTTCGTAAGAACATAAAATTTTGGAAATCTTAACCTGCAAAAGAGAGCATAATTTCATAACATGGGATAAATCATAGTAGTGAAATGAAATCCCAATAATCATAACATAAAACATGAAACTTTGTGGCATACACACATAATCAAATAGAATCATATCTTATTTGTCAAGACTCATTGCCAAGACTATCTTAGTGGGCAAAGTCCATTTCTGAACCGAGTCACCCTCGTTTCAGTCCTGTTTCACTGAACCGGTATAACCTACCGTTCCAGCCATGTCTATCTCATGAGATATAAAATCTTTACCCAATGCATTGGAGGGAGATATAGGTCCCACCCATCTCATAATGATACCATTCTTATGTGTGCCACAAAATCATAAATCATACATCATTGCATAACCCATGTAATACAAATGGGAATCTTAAACATCATGACATCATAAAACAATTCATATAAGATAAAGGAAATCATAAAAATAATTCCATCACAACATAATCAAATCAATTTAATAATAGGGATAAAAAAATAACCCTTTATTATCTTATATGGAAAATAATTTTGATAAAACACTTGAACTCCATTCTTGAGAAAAATATCCTTTCTTCTTCAAAAACACTTTTCCTTTCTTAACATGTCATACAATTTTAAACTGAAAGAATTTGATTAAAAATAAACTTGAAAACTTGTAAAGGAAGCTTCTTGGAAATAATGTTTTAAAAATACTTTCATGTCTTATATGTTAAAAAAACATTCTTCTCGTACTTTTGTTGGAAAAGTTAAAAAGTACCTCGTACGAAAAATGACAAAAGATTCCTTTGATATCTTTTACTAAAAACTTAACAAAGGGTAAAATAGGTTTTAAACAATTGTAGGTGTATGGAAATAATATTACATATTGAGGAAACATGTATGTGGATGATAAAATACACCCCAGTTAATACGAAAGTATAAACAATCTCGGATAAAAATGAGATTGTGATATTTCCCTTACCTTATGTCTGATATGCTTTGTACGTATCCAAACCTCCTGTATAATGATTTAAATAAAGTCATTAACTTATTACAGAATCATATTCATTGTTATGATATCATATATGGTTCACTTATGACTTTATATTACCCATTCTTTTGTAAATTCCATGTTAAAGAAGCGTTTTGGGTAAAATCGTTTCATTTATCGTAGGTGTTTGGACTTGTTGTTCTTGACATTACTATTAATTATATCATGATTTACTTAATTCCAGAATATAAAACATGATTTATATATCATATATATTCAGTATATATATATATATATAATTGATAGATAAATGAAATGAAACACACCGTTCATGGAGACGGTAGTCCGTACGTACGCATGAACGCTGTTTTCCATTCCTTATTGTCTTGAATGGAATTAAGTAGATGACATACATATATATATACGCATAAATCCAGTATATTTAACATGTCATATATTTCATTATTATTCATTATATATACTTTATAATCATTCATGAATGGTTAATGTGGAGAATGAATCTCATCGCGTCGTGAAGACGGTTGTCTGTACGTACGCACGAGTGATGATATCGTTCTCATGATCGTGAACTTTTGTTGAAGTGTATGTATAATATTTCAGTATCAATATAACTTTATAATAATCATATATTGTTACTCATTACACCATTATACCCATCCAATTAAGGTGGTGGCGGAAAATAGATTTCACCACGGCTTGGAGACGGTATTCTGTACGTACGCACGCGTGGTGATTTCGTTTTCCGTAGGATGGATAGATGGTGAAATAGGGTTGTTTCATACTTATAATAACATATCAGTATATGAGTGATACTGATGTTATTACTTCATAATGATACAACCTAAGAAGAAGAAGTGGAAGAAGAAATAAAGTTGAAAAAATCGATAACGGAAATTACCTCTTCTTTGAAGCGCCTCTTTGAGATCTCCCTTTAGGGCACTAAAATTGGTCTTTGAGGAAGAACCGAAACTCTAGGATATTTCTAGGGAAGTGGACAAGAGAATTCGGCAGGGTTTGGCCGAGCTTGAGGGATCAAAGTTGTGTGAGGAAGAGAGGGAGGAGGTGCCCTTTTATAAGGGAGGAGATGGGCACCTTTGGAATAACTAAAACTATTATTTTAATATAAAGTCAAATTCGGTTTTAAATAGCTCCAAATTGATTTATTTCGAAGCTAAGGTGGGTATGGGTCGAAATAATCTCATACAATAGAATTTAGACAAGTTTAGGTTCCTATATTATCCTTATCATTTAGTTTTAACTCTTAGTTGATTATATTGAAATTTACCATGTCACTTTGTATTTTAATATTATATAGGTAATAAACTTACCATATACATCCAAGAGACCCTGAAGTTGTGTTTTATTAATATATATAACCTTATCTAAGTCAATTGGCCGATCCTTAGATTTTGAGGAATAAAATAAAAATTAATAATATAATATTTGTTTTAAAAACTATTTTCTGTTAATTTAGACACTATTCAATAGTTGATTTTTTTGAAACTCATAACAGAATGATTTCTTCGACCAAAGTTAATTAAATTAATCCTAACATGTCATATTAACCTAGAAAATTAGTTGAATTCATAAAAAGTCTCAAATTATACTTATTTAGGTATTTATAATATCAATTATTCTAATTTTTCACTATTATGGTAATTACTGCATCATCATTGTGTCATAAATAAATTAAATTATATAAAGTCTAAAAATTACAAATAAACTATCATTATGTAGGATATCTTTTTAGATTTCTAATAAATATTTATAATCTAATTTATCTATTGTATAACCCTATATTAAAATTTTTTTAGTAAATAAACTTTGATTTTAACTCTTTTAACTCTTCTTTGAATTAAATAATAATAAATGTCCTAATCTAATCCATGTGGGCCTAAATGGTCATATTTTATTCCTAAGGTTGTTTTTGTTCGAATTAAACTTGTCCAATAGAATTAGGACATGTGTTAGGGTAATAATAATATCATGTTTACCCTTAATTACCCTATTTACTTTTAATCGGGGTAAAAAAAGTAAAAAGTTACTATTCACCAAATAATTATTTTCATCTCATTGAACAAAATTTTACATACTGACATCAACTGTGTCTCTCGGATTTTTTAAATTATACTCACAGAAGAGGTAAAATTAAGTTTTATGAAAAATTCAGTTTTTTTAACTACCACTTAGTGGTTTCACTATTCATCAAAAATTGAAAGTTTTCAGAAAAATACAAAAAATTAGGCCTAAGCTATATTTGATATTTTGAACTTAAAAAATGATTTCTATTTTACCAAATTTAAAAACATATCAGTTTCATTAATTAATTTAAAAATTAATTCCCATCGTCAAAACAAATAGCGTGTTTTTAAAAGATAATAACTATCAAAAGATTGACACTTGTTTATGTCTGGTTTAAATCTAAAATTACATACAATGAACAACATTATATTAAATTGTAAAAATATATTCTAAATATACTTTAAAACCACTCAAATTAACAATTTATCACTTCTAATTATTTCGATTGAAAAAGTTGTTTTTAATTAAAATTTAGTAATTTTCACTATTCATCAAAATATGAAAGTTATCCGAAAATCACCAAAATTTCACCTTAAGATAATTTCGATATTTCGAATCCAAGAATGAAGTCCATTTAGAAAAATAAAATTTACAAAATTTCAAAAAGTGGTTATTACTATTCATAACGGCTAGTTTTAATAATATTTTAATAGCATATCGTTGTTTAGCGAAACTTGGTATTGCGTACTACACACACTATCGAGGAGGGTTGTGATCGCGTGTAATGCAAGGAAAGTCAAGGATGCGAGTTGTGTAAGCTCCTTTTGGTGTAGCGTACAACACAAGACATTAATGAAATTAAAAAGAATATTTTTCATAAAATTTCGGGGTGTTACAATGTGGATTCGGATGTCAATACTATCATAATATCATTACCATGGATCTTGAGGCTAAATAATCCCAATTAGATCAATGAAAAATAAATCGATAAATAAATATGACATATGTGTGATTCAATCATTATGATATATTAAAGTAAAATAGATTATATTACACAGTGCATGTTCATAGGTTGGTTGACATTGATATGACTATCCTTGTTTGTTCATGGGCCATGATGGGTTACTAGATCCCTCTCTTAGTCTATGAATAGTATTCAATGCTATTGAGATAAGGTCATTGAGGGTGACTCATAATATAATATTTGAGAATCTTCCCTATCGAGTTGAATATGTATATTTGACATGTTGGGTCCCACCACTACGGTGTCATACCTTTCCAAGGAGAAACAATAACCAAATATTAAATAAATTAATACTATTGAAATGGAGAATAATTTTCATTGAATTTATTTATTAAATGTATTTACATGTTTTAAGTAAATACATAGAAAATATTATATGAATGAAAATTAGTTTAAAATATTCAAGGTTCATTTAATTTTTTTAGAAACGATGAGTTGAGATAATGGCCAAGGAATTATCATGTAATATATTTAATATATTATAATAATGTAATAATAATATAAATGGATTATCTAACCCAGTTCAGTGGTCATAATATACCATTTATGTAGTGAGAGATAAATATTCTTGTATCGGGAATTTCTTTCTTATATTTAGTGTTTCAATATATATAGAAGATAGATACCTAATGGGGGGGGGATATTTTCTACCTATCTCCCTCTTTCACTTCTTCTCTCTCCCACAGTATAGATAGATAAATTCTATTTCCAAGAGTCTGTATCTAGATATCTTTCACACATCACAAATAAGGTGATTTTGTGATCATTAGAGTCATAGGTGTTGTCAGATCTCCATGGTAGTGTAACATCCTAAGTTTTTAAAAGGAAAGAGTACTCTCATTAGTGTATATGATATTCCACAACATGCTTAACCAAACAACTAAATAGTATTTAAATATCACCCTTAAAACCATGGCATTATAAATATGGGAATGAAACTTATTGAATAAATTATTAAAATTCGGATTACAAATGTTTATATAATTAATTATTTTATGAGAAATTAATTATAAATGATTGAAAACCCCTTTCTAATATTAGAGTAAATGTTTTTCTGCAAAACTATTTATATGTGCACAAGTGTGTTTTATAACAATCAAAAAACAAATCACACTTGTTGGATTATTAATGATATATATATAATATATATTCATTATAAATTATAAAATTAATTTTATTTGTTCACTATATTGTTGGGTCCTGAAAAATATGCAAAGGATAATGATGATACCGTTTAACTCAAGGGAGATTCTACCCAATTTCTCCTCAAAAGTATGAGGCAAATGTTGACAATACTCAAGGATGGCAAAGGAGGAAACGGTCCACGGACTGATTTAATTTTAACGACGCACGACTGGTTCCGTTAAGCGTCCCTCCTCCGCAGACCGTCGTCGTTCGCGAGATGGAGGCGAAGATCCTCCGCGGTCATGAGGCGGGATAAGAACCAACCCGGTTCACCATTCTGGGCCTCCCCAGCCATGAGCTACGTCAGCCATCCCGAACCGCCTCTGCTATCGTTTGTCAAATGGAGGTGGAACCCTCCATGATCGTGAAGCACTCCCCAAGGTTTTTCTCGCTGAGGAGTGTTTAATACCCCTGCGAATTACAGATTGACCAAGTCCCCTATGAACAGGGATTTCGGTCAGGGGCCTCTGAAAAAGGTGTCGCATGACCATATATACATCTCTTTCCCCACTCAATAAAAGGAGAACGAGGGTTAAGGGAGGGTAGAGGATTCTGACAATTGGAGAATGGAAAGGAGATCAGTATGATTCGGGTGGAAGGATTTCGAAGGAAGTCTTAGGATTTCAGAAGTTCCAGCTCGTGAAACAGAGCAGGTATGAACCTGGGAACGAAATAATAAGGAACCAAGGAAACACATAATAACTTGGTGAACCACGAACTTAAAATAACAACGAAGAGAAAACTGCGAACCAGCGTCCCTCCGCGGATGTACTCCCCACGGACCAGGGCGTTTATTCATCTTTTCTGATCCGCCGCACCACGTAGCACCCACATACATGGGCGAAGCCCTGACCGACGAGACTCTGGACGATGTCTCCCTTGGCTGCCACTACCTGCATGGATCCCTCCGCAGACCACCCTGGTCCTCGGATCGAACCCGGAGCCGCGAACCACCTTGGTTCGTGGGATGCCCATCAGTCTGCGGATGACCCTGGTTCGCAGACGACCTCTCCATCTATGTAGCACTTCCCTACATGAAGGGAGTCACGAACCATACCCATGTGTGGCCTGCCAAAACCATAGGAGTTCCCATTCCCTTAGCCAAATAAAATTCTTCCGATTTTAATCTAGCATGATCCTTCACAACCTACTCATTGGCCCACTCATCGGCCCCGAGCTGAGGCCTCCACCAGAGCCACCAGATCATTGTGGTGTAACCCTCAAGCGCTTCAGCGTGCCATTTTGAGTTCACATACCCATGGTAAACAGGGTCAAATGGGTTTCCTCGACCCTTGGGCAGATTCCCGAAGCATGCCTGGGTTCACATTCCCACGGTAATGCGGGGTCTGAGCCCGATAGCCCCCTTCCTGCCTCTACTTGCCAGGATGGGGGACTGCACACTTCGGTGGTCTGGCACTTCTCCCCTCCCCAGAGAGGGGGCGGCATACCCATCCAAAGGTAGCCGTCCCCATTCACCTCGTTACTTTCATGGGTATTTACCCAGGAAACAAGAGAGGTGATGAGAAAAAGAGAACCCCTTTCCCTCTCCTGCTGCACTTTGTCGCCATGGGCATCCATCCCGGTGTAAGCCCCGACTTTATGGGCTTCACTCATGTGTAAGCCCCACTCCACTTCTCACGGACGCACCATTCGCGACGTGATCGTCTTGTATCGGCTGCCTCTTCTTTCTCACACTGAGCATGAATCAGGTGGGATTAGAGTAAGCATCGACCAAGACATCCTATTATGGGCCTCCTTAGAGTGTAAGCCCCAATCCATTCCTCTGGGCCTCCTCAGAGTGTAAGCACCAATCTATTCCTCTGGGCCTCCTCAGAGTGTAAGCCCAATCCATCACTCTAGCCTTCCTTAGAGCGTATGTCCCAAGACAATTCGAACTACATGGAGTCTGATCCCTGTCCCCTAGGAAGGCTATATAGGAAGCCTCCATGAGGTTCAAGCCCATCAATCAGTCGATCTGACTATCTTCCCATTGGTTTACTGCACCGCTCCTAGTGCCACCTCAATGAGTTCCGACTCTTCAGGGTCATTAATCCAACGAGGGATGGTAATCCTCGGCCATAAATGATTCTGAACCCCTGTATTCAGCAGACCATTGCCCACCAGGGTTTAATCTGTGGATACTATGATTGGGTATAAATAAAATATTAGTGAACATATGAATACATCTTAAATATATAAGAGAGTCCCATAATAGGAAACAATTCCCCCCAAAAGGGTGCGATTAGCCTGACTTCCCATCCTCTCGACAAATGTGAGTTCTTAAGCGTCACTGGTCAGACCATCCGGTGAATGCCTGCCTTTGGAAAGTAGGTCCATGCATCATCGGATACGGAACCGTTGGGCATTTCGAGACCGACCCGAAACAAAAATGGTGAACCCGATGTGAATCTTTAACCAAGCATGAATAATTTAACTTAATCCCAACCAATATCCCCTTTTACTCATATGGAGGG
Source organism: Viscum album (assembly GCA_963277665.1). Taxonomy (NCBI): domain Eukaryota; kingdom Viridiplantae; phylum Streptophyta; class Magnoliopsida; order Santalales; family Viscaceae; genus Viscum; species Viscum album. The sequence continues at coordinate 360,702,037 of OY728150.1, forward strand.
CCAAGCAAGGTCATTAATTATGCATGGGATCATGAGATGCTTCTTTGACAGGTTTTTTGCTCGTATTTGCGAAAATATTTTATAGGTACTACCTTTAGAACTCCCTTCGATCCAATAGCATCCCGAAGGAACTCACAAGCGCAAGCTTCCAACAACGTAATGACCGGACGTACTCACCAATGGAGGACCCCGTCACCTACCCAACGTATTCAACGCTGGGTCTCAGACGCATTGATCCGAGAGTACCACGTGAACGGTACTCTCCCAATGGTGAGGCAGCTATGCACGCCCTCCAATCCACCAGAACTCACCGGTCACCTGCCCAGCAGCGGCCGTAAAGGCAGATCTAGGGAGCCCCTGTTGTAATCTCCAACCGTTTCGGGAGTGTATCCCCTGAACGGGACAATGCATACATCCCTTATCTTAGGGAGGTAGATGAGGTCAACTTTGAAGACTTCATCCTCACCGAATGGGGGTTCCGCTCCAAGGCCCTCGCCAGCAGACATTGTCACGGTCACGCCGCGATTCAACATCCTTACGCCGAGGAGGATGTATCCCCGAGGATTCATGCCCATGCACCCCGAAATCCGTCACCTCAGACAGCCCGACGAGGGTGGAAGACATACAATCAGGTACCGGTTATCACCTTGGTCCCTGAAGAAGAGCTTCACAACCCTTCCATGGAGACGTACCATGAATAGGAACCTACACCTTTTTGCTCCTCCCAAGCCCACCATCCAGACATGAGAGAATCATACAAGTTAGTGCGTATCCCCGTCGAGGCCCATCAATCCCGTCTCTCACATAGGACGACACTTACCAGGAAGACACCTCTCCTTGCCCAGGGTATTGAAGCCCACCAACATGACGTGGTGGCGACCCGGCGCCTGCAGGACCAGCTCCTAGCAGTTGCTTCTTATGCCCGCCATCCTGATATGGTGGTGATCCACAAAACCTGCCACCCAGATGTGGCAGCAAGTCATAGGCGGGCACGTCTCCCCGCCAACAAAGGCCACCGACTCGATATGGTGGGAAACCAATCTATGCAGGGCCCGCTCCCTGCGGATGCAAGAAAATTCCGCCATCCCGATGTGGCTGCCAATGGAGAGATAAACCGGTGTATCCCGATACAGGGGCATATTCATTCACCTACCCTGACATAGGAGAATTGTCAGTACCGACTGATAACTGGAGGATTGGAGCATGATATTCCTACTCCGATATCGGAATCAGCCTTCATACCCGTTCGTGCCCAAGATGTCTCTCTAAATATCCTGGAAATGATGGATGAGTACGTATCGAACCAAGATCATATCTTCCAGAATTTCTAAAATGTAATTGCATCAATGGCAACACCAAGGACTCAGGCCTGTGCGCCCATCTCCCCAATAGAGGAGACTCATCTAAGAGACGAGATAGCTGCCTCAGAGTAGATCTGCATCCATGCTTCTACCAAGGAGGGTTGTCGGCCATATTCAGCGACGCTAGGGCAACCGGATCGAGCAGCTTCACTCGTTCCAACTGTGGGACACCCGTCCATCACAGTGGATGCTCCAGAGTAGGCATATATCCCTGCTAAAAGTCAAGATGTTCATCGTCGTATCCCGGCAGCATCACGGGACCCAATTAGATAGGGACCCAAAGGTGAAGGCCGTTGTCAACAGCAGACGGTCCCCGCTGCTTGCAAAAGAGAACTCTGAATGCACCAAAGGCAGCCGGAAAATAAAGAGGGTGTTCATGACTCTGCCCTTCTAGAAGATGGGGTTCCCAACGCCGCTAAGCATACATCAAAGGCTCAGAACCCTACCCATCCATTACCATATTATGGGAGTGGCAGTAGCAGTTGCGAAGGTCCTCCCCATAATGTTGCTACAAGTAGCTCTAACGGTCCTCCCTAGAGCACCCATGGGGGCCTCCCCCCAGGCATATAACGATCGATCACGAGAGCTCCTCTTTTGATGCGAGTCACATAAACCGTTGGCATGGCCAGAAGATCTAGCAGTGAGAAGGTCCTCCACTTGCTGCGGTCCACCCTGAAGGTCCTCCCCGGGGTATACGCTGCAAACAATCTCCATGAACTGGGACCACAGATTATGATAATAGTCCTCGTTATCATAGTCGCAACTGCGAAGGCCCTCCCTGCAGTGATGTCTCATTATGACAAAAAGGTCCTTCCCTTGTCATAGCCTTCCCTGAATGTCCTCCCCATGGGTTACGCTGCAACGGAACTCCACGCAGCCTGGCATCAAATCACGGTGGTATTCCTCTCCACCCTGATAATGGAGGTCCTCCCCATAGAGACATCGAGAAACTAGAAGTACCTCCCCTCATTACGGTACATTCTGGAGGCGCTCCCCCGGATGTATCTCGCATATATTCTCCCTCCATCAGCAGTAATGGAAGTCCTCGCCATTGCCACAACTGTGATGGTAGTCCTCGCCACCATGACCACCGTTGTGAAGGTCCTCCCCGCATTGGCCCCAAGCAACAAGAAGGTCCTCCCCTTGTCGCAGTGTGTCCTAAAGGTCCTCCCCAGGATGCACGTCGAACGTCAAGCCATGATGGCCATCCTCACCATGAAGGCAGTTGTTGTGAAGGTCCTCCCCGTAACGACGCTACGCAGCCAGAAGGTCCTCCCCTTGCTGTGAAAAGCCTTGGAGGTCCTCCCTAGGGTGTGCACTGCAAAAGTTCTCTATGCAGTGATGCATCAATCAGTAATTGTAGTCTATTCTATTACAGTCTCCATTGCGGAGGTCCTCCCCACGATGAAATATCATATCGACAGTAAGGTCCTCCTTCTACCGAATCAAGCACAGAAAAGTCCTCGTATGAAGAGGCACTCAGGAGGATGGGATCAAGCATGTTAGATTCCTAGTTAGTCACCGATGACATCGTTCTACAATCCGGAGATGGTCCAGGGCCGCGTTAATCCTCTAAACTACCTTGGAATCGCACACATAATGATTCAGCACCTACCGGTCCCACTCCCTCCAACCACATTGGCAGCGAGCGTCTCAGTTGGGCCGACCAGGTAAAGGAGTCACTAGAAGAAGAGTATGCTGATATGATGCACTTGAGAAAACGATTGTTCAGGGATGATATACCAATTATGTTATGGCCTACGGCCACCACTCAGTTCGACATACCCAGAGAGTTGTCGGAATAAAGCATGCACTACATCCGCCATAATATATGGACAACCCTTCACCAACTGAAATCAATATTCCTTCCCTATGAAGTGTATGTAGACCATGTCAAGACAATAGGGGACCTCTTGTATCACATCAACCTAGAAGCTCTTCCTTCAGCACGACAATAGCGACCCGAGAGGCATAAAGGAATCATGGAGATATCCTGACTCTGTGCGCTGCACCAACTGTGCCGCCTCATCAGTAATGCTCCGACGGGAGTCCATATCGGGGGATGGGGAGAACATGGAGCTCTGCATTTCACTCTTCTCCCTGCCCAGAAGAACCCGTTCAACATGGTGACTTGCAACGTCATCGCGTCAAGATGGCAATCGAGTGGTCTCTCTATTCAGAAAAGGCAACACAACCAGCAGAGTCAAGCCTTGAGTTTGTCTCAGAAGCATCAGGCCCGATGGGAACATGCCATTCAAGAACTCCTGAATCAGGCCACCGAGAGCATACAATAGGCCTCTCTTCTAAGAGAGGCCAATGAACAATCTTTCCCTACCTCCCCGGGAGGGATTGATTCATACAACAACTCGGCACCAAACCCAGTTCACCCTCGAATGGGGGCATGCAAGATCAGGTAGGTAGCGATAGCCGTAGCCACTACCGTAATCCAGGGTTAAGCCCAGCCTACAGGGATGAGGGCATTTTTAACTAAAAATTCCCCCATAAGACAATTAAAATCGGGAAGAGACTCGATGTCCAAGGAATGAAGCAAACCCCATCTGTCAGGGCTAGGGGCATTATTACCCCCTCAATAACAACCTCTCCCATGAGAGTCAGTATTATCTCATATAGGGTGGAAAATTAGAAGAAGAGGTTCCCGTCCTATCCCGTCATTTGAATTATCATCCCCTCCGAGAGAAGGTGCACCGTAAGGTCCCACCAAAGAACCCTCCGCGTCACCCTTCGTCAAGAAGTCTGAAGACAATCCCAGGTCACGAAAGGGAAGGCCATCAGAAGACGTGGGAGATCTTCTTCCCATTTGGAAGATGACATATTCTCCGCCCTATGATATGCATCTATCAACGTCATAGAGGTTAACCCCATGGGTGACACCAGAGATACTGCAAATTAGGAGCGATCGGGAGACGATAGTTCCGGTCAGGCTGTGACTGACAATAAACCACCAGGTGTGCACACCCGGAACCATAGGGCCACCCTAAATATGGCTGTCCTTCCAAATAACCCTCCTCCACCTACCCTGTGAGCTTCAAAAAAGGATAATCATAAAGGACTATTTATCCTTAACCCGCCTCCTCCTCTCAACAAAGATGTGCCACTCACACTCGAAGAGAGATTCGCTCGATAGGAAGAGGATATAAAAGAACTGAGGTGGTTTAACTTCGAGCTACACCAGAGGAACTGCCTTATCAAAAGTGCATCCCAGGAGGAGCCAAATCATGCACTCCCAACAAGTGCACCTCGAAGACTAAGGTTTTCCCCGGAAAACGAAACACGGTCAGGGCTCCCATCTAACAAGGCGCCCGACCCGTCCAACTACCTAAACATAGATTAGGACGAATACCAAGACTTCCCTCCACTTAGGAAGCAACTGGAGTGAGTACACCTGAACCCTCTGATGGTGCCACAAACGACACATGCACCCCTAGTGCCATCCAATCTGAATCCTCATCCAATGCCTCGGGCGATGCCTGCCCAGGACCGGGTCCAATAGGATGTAATCCAGGGTCTCACCAACACCATTGAGGCACTAATAGCTCGATTAGAATCGATGGAAGGTCGGCGCGCTCCGATACAGCCAGAGCGGAAACCCTACCCAGATTGGGAGACCAACACACCACCTCCACCCCAATTTTGGGAGACATGTATTCCCTATCTTCAATGGATCAGGTGATCTGGAACAACATTTGATGCACTACACATCCTATTACGACCCTATGATGTGAACTACGGAGGAACAAGAAGCAGTAAAACTCAGATGCTTCATATGGACCTTGTAAGGATATGCCTTTTTTTGGTATAAGAGTCTGCCAACCCAGTCAATAAAGAGCTGGGAAGACCTTCGGTAGCAGTTCATGTTCTACTTCAGCTCAATGTTGCCTAAAAAATGGTCAGCGTCCTCATGAACTGCAAGCAGAGGGAGAACGAGCGGGTCTCAGATTTCAACACCAGATGGAAAGGTCTGACCTATTCCCTGAACAAGCCAATTCCTCAAGATGAGATGATAGCTATATGCACTGATAATCTTTGAGATGAGCTGTGAACACCACTTATACCAGTGGAGTGCACCACTGGCTTCCACCATCTCTCGGACATTGCCCATAGAATTGAGGATTCCCTGCAGCGGACTAATTAGAAGTCCCGAATAGCATCGTAGGCTCCTATGAAAAGAGCCCCTAGAGCTAAATCGTCCACCATCACACTCACGCTGGCCCCTGTTCCCACTCCACCGCTTAGGCCTCCACCAAATAATCAAGGGCCTCTCGCATATCAGCGGCCGCCTCCGCCTAAACGGGACAATCAGCAAGGACCGAAGCAGAACCAGTTTGAGGAACGAAAACAAAAATTATACTCATTCTGCGATGATCTAGTCAGCGGCTACTTCATTGCCGCCATGAACTGAAACTTTCTCTACCTCCTAGAGCTGAGGAAACCTGAAGAGGTCATCCGAGATGACAGGCCAGATTACTGCCCCTATAATCGGATGTTGGGGAACATTATCCGAGAATGCTTTGTCTTCAAAGACGTCCTGTAGAGGATGGTAGACTCCAGACAGGTAGAGCTGGGACCACCCCCAGCACATGTGGCATGTATCTCTACCAATGACTCCGACAACGAGGAGGGGTGGAAGAAAGTCACTAGCAAGCAGGGGCATAAATTTTACGACTGGATGACTCAGAAGACTATCAACTGAGCCCAGGGCATACTCTGAGCTCAACTACAATAGCCGGTATTTCCACCAACAGGCCCTGAATCTGCAGTGCTGATAGTATCGGCCTTACAACCCCCCACGAGCCGGTCATCTGGGAGTAACCGAAGAAGGAGGAATCAATCGTAAGAGGAGCAGTCCGCGACAGGGCCAATGTTAGTCCCGACCCTGGTAGATTATATGCCCTCAAATTTTTCACCACGGGGACCGACCCACCAAAAGCCACCCCAGGGAAAACCGACCAGGTTGACTTGTCATAGGATGATGTTCCAATAATTGGTTCTATTAACGTCATCCTTCTCATGGAATCATTCCCTAACGAAGGGTATGGTTACGAACCCGAGTTCCCTACACGAGGAGCCGGGAGGAGGAATCGCAGAGGTAGGGGATACCTGGGGAAGCGCAGTTGCAGCCAAAACCAACCCTACAGTTTGACCCCGGCCCGAACCGTTAGTATCGCAGAAACTTTTGGGAGAGCCCTTAAATGGACTCAGTAGGAGAAAGACTTCCCCTGCACCTCCACAAGCAGCCACTTTGGCCCTATTGTTTTGTGATACCCATCAGAGGAGGAACAAGTGTCTGGCCTCCTTGTGAGCACAAACAGACCGGCCGAGCCAAGTACTCAAAATGCGGGAACGCCATCGATATTTGACCCCGTGGCCCATCCCTCCTCGTCAAATGCTCGAGCCCCAAAATCACCCGCTAAGACTCTCCCGCCATCAGAGAAGCATCGGCCACTAGAGCAGAAATATGATATCCTTAAGCAGCTGGCATCGGTACCAGCCATGCTGTCAATCCTTGATGCCCTAAGTCTATCAGCAAACCTCAGGGAGGTGCTTATAGAATCTTTGATTAGCACCCAGGAGTTTCAAGCTGAGGTAGATGCCGCCGAAATTTACCGGTCGGAGACTGACCTGACTGAATGAAATGCGGTGATTTCCTTTACCGATCATTATGAAGATGCCATCATGCAAGGACACATCAGACCACTATATGTTTCTGACACACTTAATGGTATTGAGATCTCGAATGTCATTATAGACAATGGCTCTGGAGTTAACCTCCTTCCCCTATGGACACTCCGTATGTTGGGCTACAGTGAGGATGACCTAATTCCCTCGGCCACGACTCTGTTGGGTTACGACAAGTTTGAGCTGAAACCAATGGGGAAAATTAAGCTAAAGACCCATTTTGGTGACCTGGTAGCCTACAAGGAATTCCTAGTGGTCCGGCAGAGCAAAATATTCAATGACATGCTGGGAAGGCCGTGGCTCCATAGGCACATGGTCGTTCCATAATCCTACCATCAGTGTATCAAGTAATGCGTCAATGGAAAAAGTGGAACATTTCACACCAACAAGGCCCCTTTCGAGCTATTCGAGTCACATTACATTGATGTCGGGTTCTATGAGCAAAAGAAAAAGAATCCTTTGGTCGATGGTGTCGACTAGATCCCCGCTCCAAATGGCCTATAAATGGTTCCTGATGACCCCCTCAGGCAGCTTCACAGAGATTATGTCTTGCTCATCAACCATGTTGAGAGTCGGATTTCAAGTACATACATGTACTCAGATGTCCTCAAGACTTCATCCATGATGGAAGAACACAAAAATGCAAGAGCGTATGCCAATCCTCGATCTGGGGATGAATACTCGAGTAAGAACGCCCATGATACCTCGCCTCCGGACTCCCAAGAGCCCGTGTTAGGAGCTCTCTCCTCGTCAGATCAAGAAGATGAGGACTTGGGAGAATAAGAGGGGGAAGATCTTATGTATGCACCTCCTGCATTTTAGGAGGGTATCTCCACCACGGTGGACAAGCTCAGGGGAATAAACCTGGGTACTGAGGAAGATCTGAGGCCTACTCTATTTAGTGCAGCCATGTCCCCCGAGGAGCATGAGCTATATTCCTCTTTCTTGAGGCAACAACAGGATGTTTTTTCCTGGAATTACACCGAAATGCCGGGACTCGATCTCGAAGTGGAAACGCATCACCTGGGACTTCCAGAAGACCATCGAGGCTATAAACAGTCCTCCAGAAGGACGCATACCTCACATGCCACCTAAATAGAGGCTGAAGTCGATAACCTCATTAATGAAGGATACATTTGGGAGGTCCAGTACCCCATTTGGTTGAAAAACATCGTCCCTGTCATGAAAATGAATGAAAAAATCCGCGTCTGCATTGAATTCAGAGATCTCAATCAGCATTGTCCGAAAGATGATTTCCCTGTATGGATCACCGAATTGTTAATCTATGTGATGACTGGGTACGAGGCTCTATACTTCATGGATGGCTATTCTAGATATAATCAAATCTGGATGGCCTGAGAGGACAAGGAAGCCACTACCTTCAGAGCCCCTCAAGGGGTATTCTATTACAGGGTCATTCCCTTTTGTCTCAAGAACGCTTGTGCCACATATCAGTGTGCCATGCAGTGGATCTCTAAACCGTTTTTTGGGAAATTTGTTGAATGTTTCATGGATGACCTGGTGGTCAAGTCCAGATAGTGCTTAGATCACCTGTCAGACCTTGATACTATCTTCAACATACTCCGACAACATAGCTTGAAGATGAACCCCTTGAAATGCGCCTTTGGGGTAACCTTAGAGAAATTCCTTGGCTTCGTCGTACGCCATCGTGGCAACGAAGTTGACTTGGAGAAGAAAATGGCTATCCATGGATTACCACCTCCCTGAAATCACACCATGTTGAGGGGATTCCTTGGAAACCTAGCCTATATTAGGCGGTTCATAGCCAACCTGGCTGGAAAATGTTTTCCCTTCACTAGGTTAATGAAGAAGGGGGTCACGTACCAATGGACAAATGACTGCCAAGAGGCGTTCGACAACTTGAAGAAGTACATCTTCAGCCCACTGGTGCTCATGCCCTCGGTTGAAGGAAGACCTATCATATTGTACATAACATCCTTAGAGCAATCACTGGAATCCTTCCTCGCACAAAAGAATGAAGCGGGTAGTGAAAATAGTCTCTATTACCTCAGTCGAACCGTGATTGATGTTGAGACTCGATACTCAAATATCGAGAATAGTTTTTTGGACTTGGTGTTCACGGTTAAAAAGTTACGACATAATCTGTAGCATCATGAAGTCCATTTGATCTTGCGGAGTAACCCGCTCAAGTATATCCTCAGACGCCTGATGCTAACCGGACACCTATCCCGATGGGCGGTCATCCTGAAATAGTTTGACATCCGGTTTGTGCCTCAAAATCCATCAAGGGCCAGGCATTAGTAGAATTTATGGAAGAGTACCCTTCGACAGGGACCACTACACCAGACGATGAGATACCAGATGAAGACATCTTCTCGGTTCGAGAGGAGTTCCCAGCATGGGAAATGTACTTCAACGGTGCATCCCAATGCCCAACTGAGAAGAGGATGGAGGATCCCAGATTCAACAAAGTGGGTTTGGAGATAATACTCGTGTCCCCAGAAAAGGAAGCCTTGCCATATTCCTTCCTCCTATCAAAATTATGTACTAACAATGAACCAGAATGTCAATCTCTCATTGCAGGCCTGGAACTCGCACTCCAAGCACAAGTACATCACCTTAAGGTAAAAGGATACTCGGAGCTGGTAATAAAACAAGTCAATGGTGACTATGCTATCAAAAAGGAGGAACAGATCCCCCTGTTTGGCCAAGTCCGAGGGTTAATGGAAGAATTATCCACAGAACCAACATTGAACTATATTCCCCGGTCTTAGAATGATCAGGATAATGCATTAGCCAATGCAACCACAACCCTAGATGTCCCAGGCCAGGATGAAATGGGTATCAGTATTGCTCACCGTCAAATGGTATTGCCATTTGTTCAGACCAAGATGGAATAAATCCATGAAGTCAGTCCTGTCCCCGAGCCATATGCTCTTGCCACCGGCTGGATGGCCCCCATTGCAATCTACCTTCAATGGAGAGAATTTTCATCACACAGGGCTAAACAAGAGCAAATACAGATAAGGGAAATCAATTAAGTCCTATATGGTGGCGCGGGTCATCAAGAGGTCCTTTACAAACGAGGCCTCGATGTAGTGCTCCTCATATGCGTTGATGGAGAAGAAACTGATGCCGTAATGAATGAAGTACATGCTGGAGAATGCGGAGCACATGAACCGGGGACCAAGCTTTCCCATCAGGTTCGAAGGCTTGGGTACTACTAGCACATAGTGGCACGAGACTGCGAGCATTTTACCGAAAAATTCCACTCATGCCAGATTCATTCCAACTTCATACACCAACCCCCGGAGTTACTTCATTAATCCATGTACTCCTGGCCATTTTCAGTGTGGGGGATGGACGTCGTGGGACCATGTCCTCCCACCATGGCCAAACAGCTGAAGTATATCCTCACGGAAAACGACTTCTTTTCCAAATTGGAAGAAGCCATAACCCTCAAGGAAGTTGTGGCAAGAAATATTGTCATATTTCTGAACACCAATATCATCACCAGATTTGGTGTCTCTCATACCATACTGACGAACAACGGCACCGACTTCTGCTCTGGTGAATTGGAGAAACTATACCACGAGTATGGTATCAAGGCTTACCACTCATCCCGCTACCATGTAGCAGCCAAAGGATAGATAAAGGCTTTCAACAAGACCTTGTCCACCATTCTGTAGAAAATGGTGGACTATGAAAAGAATTCATGGCCGGATAAACTCCTCCATGCATTGTGGGCCTATCGAACCACAATCTGTACCGCTACTCGGGCTACCCCGTACTCATTGGTGTACGACATAGAGGCAATCCTGCCCATTGAACTCCATATTCCCTCACTCTTTGTTGCCATCTGTGATCAACTATCCGATGATGAGTATTTAGAAAAGTGTCTAGGTGAATTGGAACAGCTAGACGAGAAGTAGTTGCACACTTTGCACCATCTGGAGGTATACCAGAACCGGATCGCATGAGCCTTCAACAAAAAGGACCGTCTTCGGTCTTTCTTGGAAGGAGAATTAGTGTTGGTCCTCTGGACCCCAATGATACCCCGCAAGAAGTCTCCAAAGCTGGATCCCAAATGGGAGGGACCATACATTGTACACAAGGTCTACTCCAACAGAGCATATACCTTGATCTCCATGAACGGGAAAGTCACCACGGCTCCAACCAATGCGAGAATCCTAAAGACGTATTTTTCATAGAAACTGAGAGTGGAGAATGTCCTCACTGCATGACGTTAAACTGCATGGAGTTCATCCTTACCGCATGACGGTAAACTGCACAGAATCTAATAAATCCCTACATCCTTATCGCACAGCGTTAAACTACATGGAATCTAATAATTCCCTACGTCCTCACCGCATGAAATTAAACTGTATGACTTTCATCCTTACCGCAAGACGTTAAAATGCATCTATAATAGAAGTTAAAAATTCCTTCCTCCCCCGTGTATGAACTAGACCTGCATGGGATGTATTCCTCGTCCTCACCGCATGACGTTAAACTGCACAGATTTCAGAGAACTACATACGGCTTGATTCCTGCCCTCGCAGGATACTTAGTGATGCAAGGATCCCATATTTTGGGCCAGACACTCCCAAATAAAAGTTAAAAATTCCTTTTCCCCCCTTGTATGGACCATACCTGCACTGTGTGTATCCCTCATACTCACTGCACAACGTTAAACTACACGGACAAGAAGTTTTATCAATGCCCCTCTCCCCCATCCCCCTGTGTATGGACCAGACCTGCACGGGGTGTACTTAATTCAGAGAACTACATGTGGCTTGATTCCTGGCCTCACAGGATACGTAGTGATGCCTGGGATCCCCGTCCTAGCCCATCCCCCTAAACAAAAGATAAAAATGCCCTTTCCCCCCATGTACGGACCAGACCGGCACGGGGTGTACTCCTCGTCCTTACCACATGACATAAAACTGCATGGATAACAGGATTTAAAAATGCTGCCTTTTTCCTGTGTATAGGCTAGACCTGCACGTGGTGTATTTTTGCATCCTTTCCAAATGAAATTAAACTGCATGAACAATAATGTTAAAAATTCCCCCTTCCCCCATGTACGGACCAGACTTCCATGGGGTGTATTCTTAATCCTTACCGCATGATGTTAGACTGAATATAAGTTGTCCCCACCGCACGATGTTAAACTGCGTAGGCCCCCCTTTCCATTCACGTCGGGTCACCTTCATCCTTACCGCATGACGTTAAACTGCATAGAGTTCGTCCTTACCACCTGGTGTTAAACTGCACGGACTTCGTTGTGACCCACACAAGACACATGGCGATGCGAGATGGAGATACTCCATTCACATTTGGATGCATCCTCTCCATTCATCTGACTCCACGACCCAGATAATTATGGATCTTAATAACCACTCATGGCCATCAGAAGTGGGAATTCAAAGACCCATGGAAACCTTTGCATGACTATGCATACCATGCCCCAAATGGCTTGGCATATTGATAGCCCATGGCCCATCTACCAAAGGCTAGATTTCCTCGGGCGACACTCTTCCTTGCTTCGTATGCCTACCTGCCTTAGAGCCCCCGTATCACATCTCCCGATCCAAAAATTTATGAAGCAGCAGTTTACAAGTTCATTCCCCTTTTCACATTTAAATGTTGCCAGGGTACCCCTACCTGGATAGCCTATGTGTCCGTTGGTGGTTCACATAGTGACCTGTGTCAACGAACATCAAGCCATGACTAGGCTACATTGACTCAATGGACAATTACAGTGAATTTGTTTCTTGTATACTCAGACACCATTATCCCCACGTGCCATACTCTGCACTGTGAGCAATCGCGGATCCTCATAACCCTTCATGGCCATCAGAAGTGGAAAGACATTGACTCGGGGGCAACTTTTCATGATTATTCATACCATGCCCTCAGCGGCTCTGCATATTGATATCCCCTGGCCCGTCTACCAAAGACAAGACATCCTCAGGCGACACTCTTCCTAGCTCCATACACTTACCGGCCTCAGAGCCCCCACACCACACCTCTTGATCCGGGAAAACTCAAAGTTGCAGTTTACGACCTTCATCCCCTACCTTGTTCCAAGTATATCAGAGCATGTTGACCCAGTTATCCTTCATGTGGCCACAAAAATATTCACTCAATGGTCCGAGCTCTATGACCACTAAACTAGGAGTACCTCGTCCTTACCAAACGACGTTAAACTTCATGGAGTAAAGGTACACCCTTGCATGCAAAATAAATTTTCACAGGGAGCTCTCTAAGCATTAATAGCAACCAGGACCGAGTATGCCTGACATCTTAAGACATTTCCTTCCACGATGACAGAATTCATGGCCCGGACAGTTGAAGATATTCATAACCATTCATGGCCATCGTAAGTGGAAAGTCATCGACCCAGATAAACCTTTGCATGACTATAAATACCATGTCCTCAGCGGCTCTGCATATTGATAGCCCTTGGCCCGTCTACCAAAGGCATGATTTCCCCGGGCGATACTCTTCCTAGCTTTATACACTTACCATTCTCAGAGCATCTGTGAAATCTCTCATGATCCAAGAAGCCCTAGAACCATGATTTACACAATTAACCCCCCTCCACATGTAAGACATAACAGGATACTCGGGCCCAGTTACATTCTATTCAAGAGCGGCCTTTTTAACTACGTCCTTCCCGCATGACGTCAAACGGCACAGAGCACATCTTGGCTGCTTGACGTAAGGGTGAAAAGACCAAGCATTAAACATCCAGGGGAATTACTCCAACAAAAATCATTTTCACTGGTTTAATAAGGCTCCTCATGCTTACCATACGACATTAAACTTCATGGTCAATCGTCCTTGTATCACGACGTCAAACAACACCGCATTGTAAAAGGAAAGAAAAATTCCCCCATCCACGCTACATGACATTAAACTTTATAGCAACCTTTAATAATGCTCTTCGTCTTTACCGCATGACACTAAACAGCACGGTCAAACCCTTCACGGGTTCAGTAAGGAACAAAGGCTCTTCTCTGTCCTTCAGTGCACGGGTCAGACTGACACAATCCACCATCTCACACCAGCGTGAGAAGGAACAACTTCACCCATTCTAAGGATACTTAGAATAGACACTCCTCCTATATCCTGGCATCCTCTTCTCATAAACCATACTCTGTACTCAGAAAAAACTGAACTCTCATAAGCCACCCCTGGTGGTCCCGAATCTCAAACTTCCCTGAATTTTCTTGGCTATTTGGGGAATAGAATCATTGACCTAAGGACACCTTTTCATGACTATGCATACCATGCCCTCACTGGCGCTGCATATTGATCTCCCCTGGCCCATCTACCGAAGGCATGATTTCCTTAGGGGATGCTTCTCTTCGTGTGCCTGTTGGACCTTAAGACCCTATGTCCATCCCAAGATTTGGAAACCCTCTTAGTTATAGTTTATCAACCTCTCTCATAAACCTTCTTGAATATGGTGTAATGTCTCTGACAAGATTACCAGGGACCAAGAGATGTCATTCCATTCCAGATGATGTCCCAACTGCATGACCTAAAAACTACACCAAGCCCCAACCATCATTTATTCTAGATAAATGCGTAGGATAGGAACCTTACTTCCACACTCGTGATTGATATAGATGTTCTCAAAACCTTTCATACGTCACATTCCCTTTTCGAGCCACCCCTAGTGGTTTTCATAATTCTCCAAGCCACCCATGGTGGTTTCCATAAGACATACTTTCATGAAGTCCTATGCCCATCAGAAATGGAGAGTCATTGACTTAAGGATACCTTTGCACGTATAACGACCCATACTTTACATACATTGTTAATACTTCAAAATTGAAGTACACTTATTACAACATATGACAAAACCACAAAGGACCGTATAGGTATAGTGTCTTTAGAAACAGGGAAACATAAACAACTGGTTCATAAATCTTCTACAGTGTCTCCCATTTATTTCATCATATATAGGGTCCCTTTTAGCATATTCTACTTAATATCCATCTTCCTGACTTGGGGAAAAGAAAACATAAAAGGGTGAGCTCAAATGCTCAGCAAGGGCAAATAAAGGAAATAAAAATCATATCATATCTTTTTGAAAATCATAACCTGCAAAAGAGATCATAATATCTTAACATGGAACAAATCATAGAAGTGAAAATGAGATCCCCATAATCATAACATGAAACATGAAACTTTGTGGCATGCACACATAATCATGGAAAATCATTTCTTGTTAGTCATGACTCATTTCCAAGACTATCTTAGTGGACAAAGTCCCTTTCTGAACCGAGTCACCCTCGTTCCAGTCCTGTTTCACTGAACCGGTATAACCTACCGTTCCAGCCTTGTCTATCTCATGAGATATAAAATCATTACCCAATGCATTGGAGGGAGATATAGGTCCCACCCATCTTATAATGAATCCTTTCTTATGTGTGCCACATAATCATAAACCATACATCATAGCGTAACCCATGTAATAAAAATGGGATTCTTAAACAACTTGACATCATTAAACAATTCATATAAGACAAAGGAATTCATAAAAATATTTCCATCACAACATAATCAAACCAATGTAATAATAGGGATAATAACAGAACCCTTTTATTATCTTAGATGGAAAATAATTTTGATAAAATACTTGAACTCCATTCTTGAGGAAAATATCCTTTCTACTTCAAAAACATTTTTACTTTCATAACATGTCATACGACTTTAAAATAAAAGAAGTTGATTAAAAATAAACTTGAACACTTGTAAAGGAAGTTTCTTGGAAATAATGTTTTAAAAATCCATTCATGCCGTATAAGTTAAAAAAACATTCTTCGTACTTTTGTCGGAAAAGTCAAAAAGTACCTCGTACGAAAAATGACAAAAGATTCCTTTCATACATATTACTAAAAACTCACCGAAGGGTAAAAATTGATTTAAACAATTGTAGGTGGATGGAAATAATATTACATATTGATGAAACATGGATGTGGATGATAAAATACACCCCAGTAAATACATACGAATAAACAATCTCGGATAAAAATGAGATTGTGATATTTGCCTTACCTTAGGTCCGATTTTCTTTGTTCGTTTCCGAAGCTCCTGTATAATGGTTTAAATAATGTTATTGACTTATTCTAGAAGCATAAATATTGATATGATATCATATATGGTCATATTCTTAGCTTTTTGTTAGTAATATTTCATTGTTACTTGTTACGCGGGTCTTTATTGCCTTTTGTTCTTATGCGTGTTTTGACGAATAAATTCTTATTATTCTTTTAAGGTTATAGATACCTTATATCCAGAATGGTATTAGTGTAACATATATCATATTTATTCATTCAATTCATTTATATAATTACAATGTAATGATGATTATGTAGAACGAGTCGCATCACATCGTGGAGACGGTATTCCGTACGTACGCACGAGTGATGATATCGTTCCTATGATCGTGGAATTGTATTGGAGTATATATATATTATTTCAGTATCAATATTACTTTATAATAATCATAAATAGTTACTCATTACACCATTATACCCATCCTTGTAAGGTGATGGTGGAAAATAGATTACACCACGGCGTGGAGACGGTATTCCGTACGTACGCACGCGCGGTGATTTCATTTTTCCGTAGGATGGATAGAAGGTGAATTAGGGTTGTTTCATATTTATAATAACATATCAGTATGTAATTAATAATGATGTTATTACTTTATCATGAAACAACTAAAGAAGAAGAATTTGAAGAAGAAAGAAATTGAAAAGATCGGTAATGGATATTACCTCTTCTTTGGAACGCCTCTTTGAATCCTCCACTTAGGGAACTAAGATTGGTCTTTGAAGAAGACCAGGACCTCTAGGATTATTCTAGGGAAGTGGAGAGGAGAAAATGGCAGGGGTTGGCCGAGCTTGAGTGCTCAAATTGGTGTGAGGAGGAGGGGGAGGAGGTTCCCTTTTATAAGGGAGGAGAGGGGCACCTTAGGAATACCTCAAAATATTATTTTATATTAAAGTCAAAATCGGTATATAATGGTTCCAAAGGGTCTTATTTAGAAGGTAAAGTGGGGATGGGTCGAAATCCTATCAACCAATAAGATTTAGACAAGTTTAGGTTATTATTTTAACCTTATCAATTAGATTTAACTCTAAGTTAAATAATTTAACTTTTACTGTGACTTTTTGTTTTCTTACACTATATGGTTAATACACTTACTATAGCACGCCAAACGAACCCCAAGTTGTTTATTATTAATATATATATCCTTATATAATTCATTTGGCCGAACCTTAGATTTTTAGGAATAAGATAACAATTAATAATATAATATTTGATTTAAAAACTATTTTGTGTCAATTTTGACACTATTTGATATATGATTTTTGTGAAAGTCGTAACAGAATTATATGTTCGAACCAAGTTGATTAAATCAACACTAATATATCATAGTAACCTAGAAAATTAGTTTAATTCATAAAAAGTCTCAAATTACATTTATTTGAGCATTTATAACTTCATTTATGTTAACATTTCCTTAAAAGGGTAATTACTGCATCATCGTTGTGTCATAAATAAATTAATTTATTTAAAGTCTAAAAATTATAAATAAAATATCATTATGTATGAAATCTTTTTAGCTTTCTAATTAATATTTATAGTCTAATTTATCTTATGTATAACCCCATATTAAAAATGTTTTATTTATTAAACTTTGATTTTAACTATTTTAACTATTCATTAAATAAAATAATATTAAATGTCATAATCTAATCCAAGTGGACCTAAATGGTCATATTATATTTATAAGGTTGTTTTTGGTCGAATTAAACTTTTCCAATAGAATTAGGACATGTGTTAGGGTAATAGTAATATCATATTTACCCTTAGTTACCCTATTTACTATTAACCGTGGTAAAAAAAGTAAAAAGTTACTATTCACCAAAAATTATTTTCATCTCATTGAACCACATTTTAGTCCTTGATATTAACCGTTTTTGTCGGATTTTCAAAATTCCATTCACCCTAGGCTAATTTCGGTATTCCGAATCCAAAAATGAATTCCATTTTGAAAAATAAAATTCACAAAATTTCAAAAAGTGGTTATTACTATTCAAAACGGCTAGTTTTAATAATATTTTAATAGCATATCGTTGTTTAGTGAAACTCGATATTGCGTACGACTCAAGCTATCGAGGAAGGTCGCGATTGCATGTAAAGTAAGCCAAGCAAGTGTGTAGTGAAAGATTTCTTTGAACAAAATATTACTCATAAAAATCTCGGGTGTTACATTCTACCCCCCTTAAAAAGAATTTCGCCCTCGAAATTCGTCACTTTGTAACAAACAGATGAGGATACTTCTCCATCATCATATCCTCAAGCTCCCATGTAGCTTCTTCAAGTTGGTGGTTCCTCCATAAAACATTCACCAATCGAGTGGCCTTGTTTCGTAGGACTTTTTCGCTACGATCCAGAATCTCTATCAGTTGTTCTTCATAAGAAAGATCTTGCTCCAACGGTACAACTTTTGAGCTGAGTACATGTGAAGGATCAGGTTTGTACTTTCTCAGGAGAGATACATGGAACACATCGTGAACTTGAGAGAGATTCGGTGGAAGCGCCAATCGGTAAGCTACCTTTCCAACACGATCCAGTATTTCGAAAGGACCGATATATCTAGGGCTCAACTTCCCCTTCTTTCCAAATCTCATAACCCTCTTCCAGGGAGATATTCGTAAGAACACTTTATCACCCACTTCAAACTCTAGGTCTTTTCTTCGGTTGTCGGTATAACTTTTCTGTCGACTCTGAGCTGCCCTTATGTGTTGTTGAATAGATCTGAACTTTTCTTCCATTTCATCAACGAGATCAGGTCCTAATAGCTTTCTTTCCCCAACTTCATCCCAACAAGTTGGAGTCCTGCATTTCTTTCCATAGAGAGCTTCATAAGGAGCCATCTGAATACTGGAGTGAAAGATATTATTATAAGAAAATTCTACCAAAGGTAGGTGTTGATCCCAACCTCCTTTTAAATCCATAGAGCAAGCTCTCAACATATCTTCTAGGGTTTGAAATGTTCTCTCAGACTGACCGTCTGTCTGAGGATGATAAGCAGTGCTGAAACTTAACTCTGTATCCAGAGTATGCTGAAGACTTCGCCAGAACATCGAGGTAAATCTCGGATCCCGATCAGATATAATAGAAAGTGGTACTCCATGCAATCTTACCACTTCCTTTACATATATCCTGGCAAACTCATCTAGAGAGAAATCCTCTCTAATAGCAACGAAGTGTGTAGACTTTCTAAGACGATCAACTATGACCCAGATAGCATTATTGCCTTTGGATGTTTTAGGAAGTCCTGTTACAAATTCCATAGTGATGTTTTCCCATTTCCATTCGGGTATGGGTAATGGTTGTGACATCCCCTTAGACTTCTGTCTCTCAGCTTTAACTTGTTGACAAACCAAGCATCGAGAGACATATTCAGCAACATCTCTTTTCATGCCATCCCACCAGAAGTATTCTTTCAGGTCCCTATACATCTTCGTGCTTCCAGGATGAATAGAGAATGAAGAACTATGAGCCTCATCCAGCAGCTCCTTCTTTAATTCGGGAATGGGAGGAACACAAACCCGATTCCTGAATTTTATTATCCCATCACAATCAAGGTTGAATTCAGGAACATTTCTCACCTTCTTTTGTAACTCGACATCTTCTTTCTGTGTCTCTTTAATCTTCACATGTATAGATGGTTGAACATTCATTTGAGAAAGATAAGATTTTTCCCCTTCCATTATAATTCCAAGATCCATCCTTTGTAAATCCATAAATGTTGGATCTTTTGTGATCCTCATCATGGATAAACTAGCATGGTCTTGTCGACTTAATGCATCTGCCACCTTGTTTGCTTTCCCAGGGTGGTAATGGATTGAGCAGTTGTAATCCTTAATCAGCTCCAACCATCTTCTTTGATGCATATTCAACTCCTTTTGTGTGAAAATATACTTTAAACTTTTATGATCAGTATAAATATCACACCTTTCACCATAAAGGTAATGCCTCCAAATCTTTAATGCCAAGATTACTGCAGCCAACTCCAAATCATGTGTTGGGTAATTTTGCTCATGGATTTTCAACTGTCGTGAGGCATAAGCTATCACCATATCATTTTGCATAAGAACACACCCCAATCCCTTCTTGGATGCATCACTGTTGATCACAAACCTTTCTCCACTACAAGGCAGTGTGAGCACAGGTGCACTGGATAACCTTCTTTTCAACTCCTTGAAATTCTCTTCACATTCCTCTGTCCAAACAAACTTAACTCCTTTCCGAGTCAACTTGGTGAGTGGATTAGATAATCGTGAAAAATCATTTACAAAACGTCGATAATATCCAGCCAAACCAAGAAAACTTTGGATCTCAGTTACCGTTGTTGGTCTTGACCATCTTTCGATAACCACTGTTTTTGCTGGATCCACATATATCCCCTCTTTTGAGATTATGTGACCCAAAAATTCAACTTTTTGAAGCCAAAATTCACACTTGGTAAATTTGGCATAAAGCTTCTCCTTTCTCAGGGTCTTCAATATAATTCTCAAGTGATCTTCATGCTCTTCCTTTCTCTTTGAATAGACAAGAATATCATCTATAAAGACTACCACAAATTGATCAACATAGTCTCTAAAGACTCTATTCATTAGATCCATGAAGATAGCAGGGGCATTATTAAGACCAAGTGGCATCACTATAAATTCATAGTGTCCATACCTTGTACGGAAAGCCGTCTTTGGTATATCCTCCCTTTTGACCCTTAATTGATGATACCCTGAACGAAGATCAATCTTGGAAAAGTATTGAGCTCCGCGTAGTTGGTCAAATAAGTCATCAATGTGTGGGAGAGGATATTTTTTCTTGATAGTGTCCTTGTTAAGTTCTCGATAATCAATGCAGAGTCTCATTGATCCATCTTTCTTCTTAACAAATAGAACAGGTGCTACCCAAGGTGACGCACTAGGGCGTATGAATCCCTTATCAAGATTCTCTTGGAGTTTCTTCTTCGATTCCTGCAACTCAATTGGGTCCATTCTATAAGGTGTCTTTGAAATAGGCAAAGCACCCAGTACGAGTTCTATTGAAAACTCAACTTCATGATTTGGTGGAATACCCGGTAATTCCTCTGGAAAGACATCATCAAACTCCCGTACGATGGGCATATTCTTAATCGCGAGTTTCTCAC
Organism: Viscum album; assembly: GCA_963277665.1. Taxonomy (NCBI): domain Eukaryota; kingdom Viridiplantae; phylum Streptophyta; class Magnoliopsida; order Santalales; family Viscaceae; genus Viscum; species Viscum album. Next base: position 360,723,331 of record OY728150.1, read on the forward strand.
CAAACATTTGAGATAAATAACCTTCATTTAGTGGAATCAATACCCATAAAATGGAAGAAATTTCCACTGGAAGGTTATGTTCATCCTTGCATTGATAGATGATCATAGATTGATCTGGAATATGAAATGTGACTTCCCTTCTTTGGAAATTGATATGAGATCCGTATAAATAAAGCCAATCCATGCCAAGAATCACATCAAATTCCACTATAGGAAGGATCACAATATTTGCAGGAAGCACTTTCCCACAAACTTCGATCGGAGAAGAATTATAAACTTTTGATGCGATTGATGTTCCATTAGGTGTTGTCACAGCTAACTTAACATATAATTGTTGAGGTAATACGGTGATACCCTTAGAAAATTCGTCAGAAATAAAAGAGTGGGTGGATCCAGAATTAAATAAAACATTTGCTACTTTAGAGTGGATGGTAAGTGTTCCTTTCACCACATCGTTATCGTACTCCACATCGCTGATAGAAATTGCATGTGACTTTCCTTTGTCTTTAGCCTTAAGATTTTGTTGACGTCGACCATCATCATCAACCCTTGGATTTGGGCATTGATTGGCATAATGCCCCATCTCCTTGCACTTGAAACATTGAAGTGTAGTAGGTTCATTCTGTGTATCCCTTCCTTTGTTTGCATCATTAGACATCTTCTTCCCATTATCGCGGCATTCAAATGCTCGATGACCTTCCTTTCCACATTTGAAACATTTACTTGTCCCTTTAAGACAACTCCCTCCATGTTTCTTTCCACACTTTGAGCATAAGGGAAAGCTCATCTTCTTTTCAGTGTGCTCTTTAGATTTTCCTTTGAATTCCATTTTCCTCTTCTTATCAAACCCATATGACTGATGGGTAACTCCAATCTCCATCTCGACATTGAGAGCACATCGAACGATTTCCTCGTAGCTATTGAAGTCCCTTATGGCTAACGCCCTTCGAAGACTTGGTTTTAATCCACTAAAGAATCGATCGATCTTACTCTCAGGTTGGATAATAATACCAGAAGCATACCTTGCAAGTCTTGTAAAATTTGCTTCATAGGTACCAACAGATTCATCATCCCTTTGCTTTAGTTCAAGAAACTCTTTCTCCATCTCTTTTCGGATAATATGAGGGAAGTACTTATTAAAAAATAAGTTCTTGAACTCGTCCCATTCCATAGACTCAATTTCATCCCTTTGCCTCGTATTCTTAATAAGATTCCACCATTGATCAGCATCTCCTTCCAAACGATACACTGTTAGGATGACTTTATCATGTTCAGAACATTGAAGAACTGAAAATATCATTTCAGTAGTACTAATCCATTGTTCAGCAACTAATGGATCAGTAGACCCACTGAAAGAAGGTGGACGCTGCCTCATGAAGGATTCAACAGAATGTTGCTCCTTCCTTTGCTCGTTTGGAAGTCCTGCATGATTCATAGCTTGAGAAAGTTGTGTGAGCATGGCTACGAGATTTTTTATTCCAGCTCCCATATCGTTTGGTTGCTCAGGGGGACAACCATTGCATTGCCCATCACATTCCGCATTAACACGGTTCCTTCGGGTTCCAGCCATTGACTAAAACCAAGAAGAATAGTGTGAGAAACACTAATTATAATAGGAAAACCACATAATCAAGGACAAAATTTCACACTTAAGGTCTTATCCTAGGGTATTCATGGCCATTTCTAAAACACTAAGATTGTGTTCTATGCTTAGACTTATCCTTAGGGTTCTTACTAAGGCTTTCACATCCTAGTTTCCAAAGGTTGACTATACCTTTCCTCTGATACCAACTATAACGACCCATACTTTACATACATTGTTAATACTTCAAAATTGAAGTACACTTATTACAACATATGACAAAACCACAAAGGACCGTATAGGTATAGTGTCTTTAGAAACTGGGAAACATAAACAACTGGTTCATAAATCTTCTACAGTGTCTCCCATTTATTTCATCATATCTAGGGTCCCTTTTAGCATATTCTACTTAATATCCATCTTCCTAACCTGGGGAAAAGAAAACATAAAAGGGTGAGCTCAAATGCTCAGCAAGGGCAAATAAAGGAAATAAAAATCATATCATATCTTTTTGAAAATCATAACCTGCAAAAGAGATCATAATATCTTAACATGGAACAAATCATAGAAGTGAAAATGAGATCCCCATAATCATAACATGAAACTTGAAACTTTGTGGCATGCACACATAATCATGGAAAATCATTTCTCGTTATTCATGACTCATTGCCAAGACTATCTTAGTGGACAAAGTCCCTTTCTGAACCGAGTCACCCTCGTTCCAGTCCCGTTTCACTGAACCGGTATAACCTACCGTTCTAGCCATGTCTATCTCATGAGATATAAAATCTTTACCCCATGCATTGGAGGGAGATATAGGTCCCACCCATCTTATAATGAATCCTTTCTTATGTGTGCCACATAATCATAAACCATACATCATAGCGTAACCCATGTAATAAAAATGGGATTCTTAAACAACATGACATCATAAAACAATTCATATAAGATAAAGGAATTCATAAAAATATTTCCATCGCAACATAATCAAACCAATGTAATAAAAGGGATAAAAACAGAACCCTTTTATTATCTTAGATGGAAAATAATTTTGATAAAATACTTGAACTCCATTCTTGAGGAAAATATCCTTTCTACTTCAAAAACATTTTTCCTTTCATAACATGTCATACGACATTAAAATAAAAGAAGTTGATTAAAAATAAACTTGAACACTTGTAAAGGAAGTTTCTTGGAAATAATGTTTTAAAAATCCATTCATGCCGTATAAGTTAAAAAAACATTCTTCGTACTTTTGTCGGAAAAGTCAAAAAGTACCTCGTACGAAAAACGACAAAAGATTCCTTTCATACATATTACTAAAAACTCACCGAAGGGTAAAAATGGATTTAAACAATTGTAGGTGGATGGAAATAATATTACATATTGATGAAACATGGGTGTGGATGATAAAATACACCCCAGTAAATACTTACGAATAAACAATCTTGGATAAAAATGAGATTGTGATATTTCCCTTACCTTAGGTCCGATTTGCTTTGTACATTTCCGAAGCTCCTGTATAATGGTTTAAATAATGTTATTGACTTATTACAGAATCATACATATTGATATGATATCATATATGGTCATATTCTTAGCTTCTTGTTAGTAATATTTCATTGTTACTTGTTACTCGGGTCTTTATTGCCTTTTGTTCTTATGCGTGTTTTGCCGAATAAGTTCATATTCTTATTTTAAGGTTATAGATAACTTATATCCATAATGTTATTAGTGTAACATATATCATATTTATTCATTCAATTCATTTATATAATTACAATGTAATGATAATTATGTAGAACGAGTCGCATCACATCGTGGAGACGGTATTCTGTACGTAAGCACGAGTGATGATATCGTTCCTATGATCGTAGAATTGTATTGGAGTATATATATATTATTTCAGTATCAATATTACTTTATAATAATCATAAATAGTTACTCATTACACATTATACCCATCCTTGTAAGGTGATGGTGGAAAATAGATTACACCACGGCGTGGAGACGGTATTCCGTACGTACGCACGCGCGGTGATTTCATTTTTCCGTAGGATGGATAGAAGGTGAATTAGGGTTGTTTCATATTTAAAATAACATATCAGTATTTAAGTAATACTGATGTTATTAATTTATCATGAAACATCTAAAGAAGAAGAAGTGGAAGAAGAAAGAAATTGAAAAGATCGGTAATGGATATTACCTCTTCTTTGGAACGCCTCTTTGAATCCTCCACTTAGGGAACTATGATTGGTCTTTGAAGAAGACCAGGACCTCTAGTATTATTCTAGGGAAGTGGAGAGGAGAAAATGGCAGGGTTTGGCCGAGCTTGAGTGCTCAAATTGGTGTAAGGAGGAGGGGGAGGAGGTGCCCTTTTATAAGGGAGGAGAGGGGCACCTTAGGAATACCTCAAAATATTATTTTATATTAAAGTCAAAATCGGTTTATAATGGTTCCAAAGGGTCTTATTTCGAAGGTAAAGTGGGGATGGGTCGAAATACTATCAACAAATAAGATTTATACAAGTTTAGGTTATTATTTTAACCTTATCAATTAGATTTAACTCTAAGTTAAATAATTTAACTTTTACTGTGACTTTTTGTTTTCTTACACTATATGGTTAATACACTTACTATAGCATTCCAAACGAACTCCAAGTTGTTTATTATTAATATATATATCCTTATCTAAGTCATTTGGCCGAACCTTATATTTTTAGGAATAAAATAACAATTAATAATATAATATTTTATTTAAAAACTATTTTGTGTCAATTTTAACACTATTTGATATATGATTTTTGTGAAAGTCGTAACAGAATTATATGTTCGAACCAAGTTGATTAAATCAACACTAATATATCATAGTAACCTAGAAAATTAGTGTAATTCATAAAAAGTCTCAAATTACATTTAGTTGAGCATTTATAACATCAATTATGTTAACATTTACTTAAAAGGGTAATTACTGCATCATCGTTGTGTCATAAATAAATTAATTTATTTAAAGTCTAAAAATTGAAAATAAAATATCATTATGTAGGAAATTTTTTTATCTTTCTAATGAATATTTATAGTCGAATTTATTTTATGTATAACCCCATATTAAAAATGTTTTAGTTATTAAACATTGATTTTAACTATTTTAACTATTCATTAAATAAAATAATATTAAATGTCATAATCTAATCCAAGTGGACCTAAATGGTCATATTATATTCATAAGTTTTTTTGTGGTCGAATTACACTTATCCAATAGAATTAGGACATGTTTTAGGGTAATAGTAATATCATATTTACCCTTAGTTACCCTATTTACTATTAACCGTGGTAAAAAAATGTAAAAAGTTACTATTCACCAAAAATTATTTTCATCTCATTGAACCACATTTTAGTCCTTGATATTAACCGTGTTTGTCGGATTTTCGAAATTCCATTCACAGAAGCGGTAAAATTAAGTTTTATGCAAAATTCAGTTTTTAACCTACCACTTAGTGGTTTCACTATTCATCAAAAATTGAAAGTTTTCAGAAAAATACCAAAATTTCACCCTAGGCTAATTTCGGTATTCCGAATCCAAAAATGAATTCCATTTTGAAAAATAAAATTCACAAAATTTCAAAAAGTGGTTATTACTATTCATAACGGCTAGTTTTAATAATATTTTAATAGCATATCGTTGTTTAGTGAAACTCGATATTGCGTTCGACGCAAGCTATCAAGGAAGGTCGCGATTGCGTGTAAAGTAAGACAAGAAAGTGTGTAGTGAAAGATTCCTTTGAACAAAATATTACTCATAAAAATCTCGGGTGTTACAGCACGACTATGCATACCTTGCCCTCAGTGGCTCTGCATATTGATCTCCCCTGGCTTGTCTACCAAAGGCATGATTTCCTTAGGCAATGCTCCTCCCACCTCTGCATGCCGACGCGGCTCCCATCCCTTGAGACATGCCCTGCATGTCGTTCAAATTTAAACACACTCCCTCCAAATGTGTCTGAAGGACACCGAGAAATATTTTAATAAACCAAACCCCATTGGGGCCCTTGCCCCACCATATTTGGTCAAAGCTATTCGAACTAAACTATCGGTAATGATAGTCTTGACGGCGGGACTTTAAACTGCCAAAGAAAAGAGGCACAAAGCCTGTTTGGCCGAAAACCCGAAAAGGGAGACCTATGAAAAAGCCAGGACATACCCGCTAGGTTCAAACTATATGATCCCACGAAAAATTAGGGCATTAAAAGAAAAGATAAAAAGTTTGTAGGGTTTTTCTACAAAACCCTAGCAATAGTTGAACTATGCTCGTTGTACCCCATGGTCGAAGAAAAAGTTAGAGTTTGTTTTCCTGAGTTATTATTATTTCTGATTTAGTGGGTTGTTATTTACTCAACAATTATTCTAGTAATAATCAAATTTTATAGCGACAAGTGATTGACCGAGACTGTATTTCGTTCGAACAAAAAGGAAGGACGTCCCCAATTTGGGGTCTCTCCCTCACAAAAAAAGCAGATGGGTAAGTAAAACAGAGGGTACAAGATTGGCTCTAATAGTCATAATGGATCCTGACTCGCTCTCTCCACCATATCAGCGACTGTGCGGTGAAGGTCGTTGCAAGACTGTTCCAACAAGGCCTTCTACATGGATTCAACCTAAGCCACCAGACGAGTATGCTCTATTGTTGTTTGGATATCTTAGACCCCTTTTCTTGTGGCTTCAAGACGACCAGTCATAGCTGACAACTGATTCCTCAGCATCGCTGCCCGCTCTTCACATTCATGCAACTCGGAGGATAGGACAACCGCATGATCTCGAGAGATCGCCTCCTATGCTATCAGCTGATGAATCTGTACCGTGGCATCCTCCAGGGCTCGGGTCCCGCAATGAGCGGAAGTAAAGTGAGCATGTTTTCATTCACTAGTGGAAGCTTCATCATGGGCCATGACAACTTGGAAAGAAAGAGAATGGAACTGCCGATAGTCAAAGCCACCCGGCCCCAAACCCAGGAAGAGCTGTCGAAGAGCTTCGATCTTAGTTTCCATCTCAACTAGAGGAGTTTTAGAAATGATCTCGCAAATCCGATGTCAGTACCACCTGCGCACTTCCCGGTGGTCCGCCATGACACGAGGATCTTTGGTATCCTCACCGGATTGCACGAGAAAGAAATCTGGCATTGCAACCAGTGCATGCATGTGCTCGCTAGAAGTTATTTCCGAAGCTGGAATGTCTGGAGACTCTAACCCCGGTTCAGGCTTGAGGATCAAGTTGCTAAGACTGGTATCAACTGGAAAAACTTCTGGGATTGTCTCGCTGGGACCCAGAACCAAAATTTCATCCTCATCAACGTCCAAGAAGGAAGAACCTATCTAAACTTCAGCTACGGCAGGGCTGGGAGAGGAAAATCCCCTGAGTCACTTTGATCGACGAGCCATTAGTCTATCCTCCCTTAGAGTTGATGAGGAAGGTGTGGTGGACGCCACAACTTCTGTACCTACTGATTAGGGAACCTGCCAGATATATTTCCCAAGGATCCCATCAGGATAGTTTTTTCCCACTCTTTTACATACTCCATGGAAAGGCTGGCGGCCACCCCCACAATACGCTGAGGAATGCTCATATCAGATCCCACCTGCGTTAGCATCAACCACCATTGACGAAGTATGGCTAGGTGCAGTCTGCGAACCTGAGGAGGGGGAAGGAAAACATGGATTTTCATGAACCCAAACTGGCGAGAAAAATGATATGGGACATACATCTCGCATAGAGAAACCCCGTCGATCCGCGCAGACAGAAATCCGTCCCGTAGACAGATCATGTAAGAACACTCCTCCAGGATCCCCTGACGATTTTCAACTAAGACACCATGAAGGGGTGGGGTAGGGAGTGAAAGAAAACAGGTAGAAGTCACTCAGAAGCTCGAGGAATTCACTAGTGCTAAGGGATTTCAAGATAACTCCGGCTATATCATGCAAGGTAGGCCGAAAAGTAGGAAGCGGGATGACCGTGGTAGGAAGATACTCATAACAACGAAAATGATCCGCAACCCAGCAATAAAAAAATTGAAATGGCCCACTCAGATGGATGTCTGACCCGCCCTTCTTCATGTGACCCAGAAGTTCATAAATACGAGCCAATGTAGCCACGACCAAATTCACCAGGCGGCCCTCTGCCAGCTCAACTACCATCATCAGGGAGCAAGCCCGGATGCCCGGATTACTATCCCGAGAAGGTAATAACTACCCGATCAGGAACATAGAAAACAAACCTACCATCGGGAGCATAGGCGGCACACCGGGGTGCACCTCGTAACCCCATGAAAGGTAGTCACCTGCCTCCAGAACTGCCCAGTATGAACCTGGGGAGGTTCATTACTATTAAGAAGGATGAGTCCTAGGGCTCTTGAAATTCGGCATAGGATGAGTGGTGTTTAGAAATATCCCTATCCAGGTATTATAGGGAATAAGAGAGCGGACACGCAAGGCCTGACCCAGTCATTGCTCCGCCATAACCAGCAGATCCCTCAACAATAAAGGCACCTGTTTGACGTTGTCCCATGCATTAGGGACAGGTAGAAATTCTTCGTACATTTCACCAATAACCAAGAGCCCTCCCAATTGATGGATATCCCCCAGACTAATGCCAACTTCACTATGGGTAATGTGGAAAGTATTAGTGCTTGAACACCAGCGACTGAGTAGGTCTGACAGGACCAAGGATGGTGGTTAAATAGAAAATTGGTAAGCCCTCACTACAGAGTATAAAATGACTACTTCCAGTGATTCGGGAGACTCCCTGCAGTGATGATGGACCTAGAAAGCCCAGGCCCAGTCATTTGAGAAGAACCCGCCAGACCGAAGATCCCACCTAGGAATCCACCCCGCATCGGGATCTACTAGAGAAAGGTTGATAATAGAAGGGTAACTTTTGAAGGCAGCTTCTTGAGAAAATTTTTGGGCATGCTGATCACTTTGGTTCCAAACAAATCCTCTCAAAATGAAGGTTTATTTCTGGTCAGAGTCGGAAACCATCTCCCCCGATTGGGTATGATTCGCCTGAATACACTTGGACGACACATCCATGAAAGGAGAAGGAAGACCTGAGAAAGTGGGGGGAATAGAGACATCGTCTTGAAGAACGCATCCATGAAGCAGAAGCCGATTTGATAGTGGATAATCCAGGAGCTTGGGAGGGAGCAAGTCTTTCAAGATGCCATTTTCAGGAATGATTGACCGACTAGGGTCCTCTTGGATGTTCACTACTCTACGAATAATAGATAAACGTCTCCCTGAACCATTTGGGAGAGGCTCTATAGCAGGCCTCAGTGATGAATGAGGGGGAACCATATTTTCTACCTACATGACGAAAGCCAACAAGCAGTTAGTCTAGAATAATTTCTTTCAGACAAAAATACCAAATATATGGCTGAGGATCAGTTGAGGAGCCTTCATAGAAAAGTCCGTAAGGAGGCCTCGATGGATGGTTCGTTGTGACAACAACACGCGAACCAGCCCTTCGCAAAAGTTGTCTGCAAAACCCTAGCCCGCGAAGCGTTGACCAGGAGACTACGGACCAGGTTGCTCCGCAGAATTTCAATCCTGAATTTTAGTGGTTATGTTTGGAAGACTTAGAAAATTTTAAAGTTTAGAAGATTTTAGTCTGCGGAGCATCGAAACCATGGAGCACCAAAACCATGAAGAATGTTCTTACGTGGCCCGTCATGAATTACTATTTAATTAATTAAAATTGTTAGTTCACGGCTAGGATGTTGATATATGGATGAGGAACGGCGTGAATGAGAAATGGTCCACAGAAGTAGCAGCTTGTTTGCGGATAAAGCGTTCCACGAAGGAACAAGTACGCGGAGGCAGAAAAGCGGAGAAGCGCTGGTATTCGCGAAGAATTCGGTAGAAGAAAAATGAAGGGCCCTCTGTATTTATAGGTGTGGTCCCTGACCAGGTCCACCTCTCCACAGTGAACTACCAGAGTTTTAGGACCACTCTGCATCGAAATAGCCTCCTCTTCGTTCTGATCGGATCCCATTCCGCTGGGGGGCATTTGTAGGGTCCTGAAAAATCTGAAAAAGAGAATGATGGTCCCCTTTAACTCAAGGGAGATTCTACATGATTTCCCCTCAAAAGGATTAGGCATATGTGGACAATACTCAAGGATGGCGAAGGTGGAACCGGACCGTGGACCCGTTTAAATTTAACGACGCACGACTGGTTCCATGAAGCATCCCTCTTCCACGGACCATCGTCATTCGTGAGATGGAGGCAGAGATCCTCCACGATCACGAGGCAGGAGAGGCACCAACTCAGTTCACCATTCCGAACCGCCCCAGCCACGAGCTGCGTCAGCCGGCCGGAACCACCTCTTCTGTCATTCGCGAAATGGAGGCAGAACCCTCCATGACCGCGAAGCACTCCCCAATGATTGGTTCGTGGAGGAGTATTTAATACACCACGAATTACGGATTGACCAAGTCATCTGTGAACCGGGTTTTCGGTCATGGGCCTCCGTAAAAGGTGTCGCATGACCATAGATACATCTCTTTCCCCACTCTATAAAAGGAGAGTGAGGGTGGAAGGGCGGGGAGAGGTTTTGGACGATTGGAGAATGAAGGGGAGATCGGCAAGATTCGGGTGGAAGGTTTTAGAAGGAAGGCATAGGATTTTGGAAGTTCTAGTTTGCGAACTAGAGCAGGTATGAACCTGGGAACGAACTAATAAGGAACCATGAAAATGAATAATAACTTGGTGAACCGTGAACTTAAAATAACAAATAATAGAAAACCACGAACCAGGGTCCCTCCGCGGATGTACTCCCCGCGGACCAAGGAGTTTATGCCTCTTTTACGATCTTCCGCACCAAATAGAACCCTCCTATACAGGAGAAGCCCGAACCAATGAGCCTCCGACCGACAATGCCCTTGGATACTGCTGCCTGCATGGAACCCTCTGCGGACCACCCTGTTTCACGAAGTGACCATATGTTATGTATAACATGATCTAATGAGGATGGTCTAAATGTTCCTTAGACATGTCCAATCATACATATAGTGACATGGTATTGAAAAATACAAGCTGGAATAATTATAGAGAGAATTGTTACCAGGGTCAGATGGAATAATCTCTCTAGGTTGACTTGTCTGAGACATGGGAGGAGATTAAAGTTGTATGTTGAATTCCATACGCTTTAGTTATCAATAAATAATTTATTCCATGTTATTTAAATGATTTGATATTTCTAACATATAATTTATAATTGGATAATATCAGTGATATATATGAGAAATGTAGGTGATGAAGTTATATCTATCTGATTGTACATCGACAAGTACCAAAGATATGTAACTGTGATTTAGAGAAGAAAGGATACTAGTTTTGAGGGGACGCAATACTAGTGATACATATATCCATGGGATATAATATCACATTAAGGATAAGGTGATGAGTTATAGAAGCTCGTATATTGGTAGCCATTCCTACAAATACTGAGTACATTTTATCTTCTCAAGAATCTAAGATGCTGTTATTAAATACCAAAAAAATTCTAGTTATTATAATTTCACTAAGTAAAGAATCACTATAATGTAAATTATTGTATTGTTACTAGACATTATGTCATGTTTCGACATTAGACAAAAGTTATATACTCGTAGATACCATATCTTGATAATTTTTAATCAAGGATGAGAGGTCCCATATAATAGAATTTCCATGCAACAAATTCACAGCCGACCCAGCAACTAAAGATGTCACTCAGTAGAAATGTGATCTTAATCATGTGGGAGCTAACATGTTTCGTTAGAAATTTGGATCTAGTTCAAGTGGAATTGTTTTTATAGTGTGTTCCATAGACTCAATTACATAGTAGTTTTAAATACCATATCATGTGTACACTTTGATATTCATGATTTATTCTTACCATTAGAGTGTAGATGTTTCTATGTCCAGTATTTAACCATAATTTCCTTATATTAATTTTCTTATCATAAGGTTATAACAGATCCCATGATATAATTAGAACCTCAAGATACTATATCATTAATCATAAATATATGCCATATGGTATAGATACATCTTACTGTCTGAACATAGTTGATGTTTGACTATTGGGTGATGGGGGATCATAAGAATTGATACATCTTCTCATGATGTTTCCACATGGAGATCTATAATAGTGAGATCAGGAGGAAAATAGACCAATAGGAACACCACATTTTTAGGGTTTTATTGGATAATCCTATATATGGATGTGTGTAATGGTCTCCAGAATTAAGATCATTGGAAATGTGTGACATTTGATTATGTACTTTTATGCATGGAAAAAAACTGATATTGAAATCAGGTCTAGGTAGCTTATGTATGGTACGTCATTGGTAGTATGAAATTGGATGAACAGTCATGAATGGATTTGTGCTTCCAGGTTAAGGAAGTAATATATCTCAGGATATTTTGATCAAGATGGTATTATCTTCATAAGATCATGGCCTTGGTAGTATTGGGTAACTCTATTCAGTTATAAATGCACAATAAATCAATAAAGGACGATGTCATGAGTTTTTGTCATGATTTATGGGATATTAAAGACAAAGAGATTATATTACATATTGTTTGATCATAGGCTAGTTTTCATTGCTATGAATTTTCTTATATCATTAGGGTCTGTGATGGGATTCAAGATCCCACTGGTGGTTTGTGAATCTTATTCACTACAATCGATATATGATCCTAGAATGTAACACAGAATTTCGTAGTAGAGAATCAGCTATATTTGTAACACCCCAAGATTTCATAGTAACTTATCTTCCTTAAATTAATTCAAGAGCTTGTGCTACACACAACACCGAGTTTGAGCGCTCCCTGACACACCAAACTATCCGTTCAAAAAGTGGTTATGAATAGTATTAACTGAATGTCAAATTTTATATACTACATATAATTTTAGAATCCATATTATGTGTTGTTTAATAACAAATTCGATTTTCCAGATAAAAGATGTATTTTTAAAAAAAATGCAATTTTACCGGATTTTAATGGTGAACCCTTTAAAATCCAATATTTGAAACTTTTATATATTCAATTTGACAAAATAAACATCTTATTTTGAATCAGGCTATAAAAATTTAGTTTCGATAATTTTTTATTGTTTTCCTGATAACTTTCATATTTGGATGAATAATGAAAATACTAAATTTTAATTAAAAACAACTATTTTAATCAGAATATGTTATAGTATTCAATTATAAATTTTAAAGGTTCGGAAATATAATTAGATTATATTTTTACGATTTAATTTAATTTTGGTCATTGTAATTAATTTCACTTTGAAATTATACATAAACAAGTGTCAATATTTTGAAATTTATTGATTCTTAAAAACAAATTATTTGTTTTGACAACGGGAATTAATTTTAAATTAATTAATACAACTTCTATGTTATAAATTTCTCAAAATAGACATCATTTTTTCGGAATATTAAATATATCTTAGGCTGAATTTTAGGTATTTTTCTGAAAAACATCAATTTTTGATGAATAGTAAAACCACTTAGTAGTAGTTAAAAAATTGGCTTTTTTCATTTAAATGAAATTTTACTGCTTTTTTGAATTGAATATCAAAAATACTGCATACAGGGTTGTTTTTAGAATATATAATTTGGTTCATTAAGATGAAAATAATTTTTGATGAATAGTAACTTATGACTTTTATTTACCACGGTTAAAGGTAAATAAGGTAATTCAATTTAAAAAAAATATTTTATTAATTTATAATTAACATAACACTTGTCCTAACCATATTGGAGGGGTCATTTATGACCATGTCCACCCTTGGATTGATTTTGGGACTCCATGGAGCCTCTTAAGAATGATAATGACACTTTATTTTAATTAACATAATGTAATGAAAAAATGGCATTAACAAATATCTTTTAGTATATCAATTTTTACATGGGGTAATATAAGTAATATTTTTGAATATAAATAATAATTGTAAAGATAAAATGATTTTATATATTATTTTATTTTTATATAATTTGTAGAGATCAAATAAATTATTTTTTTATGACACAATACTGATGCAGTATTTACCTCATTAATAAATGATTTAAATAAATAAGATTATTAATATTAAAACAATATTCAAAACTTGTCCAGTTCTTATTGGATGATTTAATTTCGAACGTGAGTCATATTACATTCGACTTTAATGAGTTCAAAACCTTTTGAAATAGAAGATAAGTTTATAATAAAATAACATTTTCAAACATTCCTAAAGAGACCCTCCTCTCCCTTGTAAAATGACACCACTTCTAACCCATTCCTCACACCTATAAAGCTTCACGGGTCATCTAAAATCTGCCCAAATAAGCTCTCAAGATCCCTTTCTTCCACATAGAATCCTTACCTTAGGCAGAAGTCACTTCAAAAAGTCCGTTTGGTTCAAAACAAAAGGAGTTACCCAAATTAATGGTAATGATTTCCCTTAACTTATTTTATTTTATTTTACTTCTTCAACCCCTAAACACTTTTTATTCCTTTAATTTATAAAAAATGTATCCTCAATATACTAGGATGTCTTTATGAGAAGTATTTGAACTAAACTTATAATCACCTCCAACTAATGGATAAAGAACATATTTTTTTTCTGTGGATGGAAAACTAACGCCTCACGAAACGATGATTGTTCAATTATATCCTTCCGCCTCTCATAGTGGCCGTTAAAATGGAACTGTATTTATATATGATAAATCATTTATGTTTTCTTTATTATTCTGTATTTTACATTTATATCATTCTTTTATTGTTTCCAATATGCTTAAAACACGATAATCTCATTTGAGGAAGTGCAGACTACCGCCCCCTCAAAGTGATATGACATGTTAATGCCATGTCCGGGATGTATAAAGGATATAGTTAATGATATTATATATGATATTATAATGGAATTATAATATACCTATGTATCATTTTGTTTTAATTCCATTAAAATAAACAATAGAAATGAAAGTAGCGTTTATGCGTATGTACGGCTTACCGTCTCTATGAACGGTGTATTTCATTTCTTTTCTCCAAACGTTATGTACAATTATAAATACATATATATATATATATATATACTGGATATATAATATATATATGATATCTAAATCATTTATATCATTCTGTAGATAATGGAATTTTTACCACAAGGATGAATTGTAATTATAACAAGTTCATTTTTTACTCATGTTTCGAACATCGATAAAATATCAAATATGAACTCAAATAATTAACTAATTATTACAACAAGGTAATAGGTGATATAAAATTAATAATAAACTTTAAAAATGTTCTCAATCAAGTATAAATTATCATCAGTTTATTATTCAGGAAGAAAAAGGAACATACAAGACAAGTCAGACTTGAGGTACGGGGTTTCTTATCTCAATTTTAATTCCGTGAGATTTCCATTGTGCACCACTAATTTATTTCATGTTGTGTATTTTGTATTGATATTTTATATATATTATCATTATTCTCATTATATTTATGTTATTCTGTTAGTCATTTGGTTGTTATGAAATTTTGGTCATACAACTCGATTGATTACAACGTGGTATGGGATTTTCATCTCACCTTTTATTCATGTGAAATTCATTGTATATTTTCCACTATTTCTTGTTTGTGGTGTATGTACTGCCCATAATTGTAGTCATTTATTAATATACATAAATTTATGGGTATTTACATCTTCATTTTATGACCCTTATTTCGTGGGTTATAAGTTTGGAATGTTACCAAATCGTTAAGGGAACCTTTTAAGCCAATTTTCTTTCCTTGGGTAAATCTTCTAATTCTTAATTTTGTCATGCTATGATTATGTGTGGAATCACTATTTATTTATTTATGTTGTAATTTCTGCTCTTCATTGTGTGGATATACATTTTATACACATAATCACTCCATTGATAATTTTTAAATTCATAGATATTAACATGATAAGAGTAATTTTATCTCAATCTCTATTCATTGAGTTAAACATCCAAGTCATTGGTCTTGTTTTTACAAGAATATGTATGAATGTCCTATGATTGATTTACACAGAATATCCAATCATATTTAGTGTATTTATATTTTTCACACAAAATAATGTCATTGATTTATCCTTAACCTAAGTATACAGTCGTTATAATGGAATTCATCTCAACTTATATTCCATTGAGACTTCTTTGTTGTTATGTGCCAATTCAAATTTATTTGGTGTATATATCGTACATTGACAAAGTATATCATGAATACCTTTATTATCTTTATTTTATAATGATTTTATTACCTCAATTAATTGTATTAAATAATCTATAATTTTCTTAAAAACTCTTTATCTAAAATATCATTTTAAATGTTTTAAAGATTTATTTTTCTAACTCTTTATCATTAATGTCCATGTTTTAAAAATGGTTATAAGGATTTATTATATAGACATTAATTTTTAAAAATGATAATTTATTTATTTTTTTCAAATTGGTATGTGACCCTTTAATTAAAAAAATCTATTTTAACCAGCTTCTTGATAAATATTGAGACTTTTAATTATTTTCAAGAAAAGGGGATATTTCTCTCAAATAGTATTATTGACTACTTTCATCTATGTCAATATCATTCAATGAATTTTATTCTTCATTGATTTTGATTTATCATAATAAAATAATACATATTATATTGAATGAGTTATTTTTGACTGTGGATGTGCTACATTTATGCCATTCATTGTTTTTGGTTAAAGTATTGACATTTTGTAAGATAGTTTTAATACAAATGATTAGATTATGATTCACACTTTTATATTAGGAATTCATTAGACATAGTAACTAACGGGTGGATCCCGCTATATCTCCTCGATGCATTGGTAGGTTTCTTGAGACAAACTAGTTTCTTGGTATAGGGCCTCGACAAAATCATATTTTTAGTCATGGCATGAGGCCTTGACCATGTGGTTATGATGTCTTCCATTATTCATTCCATCATTATGAGATTATCTGTTGATATTTCATGTGGTTATTTGAATATTTTAATACACAAGACAATGTATTATTATGGAATTATTTACTCAGCCCATATTCCTCCCATAAAGTGTTAATGTTTTCTATTTTCAAAGACAACTCTTTTAAATTATTCACCATGCAAAATTCTTAGGTTATATTCAACATTATTGTTCACTCTTACTAAGAATTTGTGCCCACCCCTCTCTTATTATTCATTTTACCAGGTAATAAAGAATTTAGTTATGAGTGACTTTCATGAATAATCTTGGAAGCTTGTATGTTTCTAATGGAATAAATTGGTGTTGTTTTACTTTTCAAGTTGTAATGTTGAACTTATTTATGTATCTTGTTTCCAAGACTACTAAACAGATCAGTCCTTCAGGACTTGATTCCCTGTAATCATGCCAATGTCTTAAAATAATGCACCAGCTCTTGGATTCTGGGGTCTGGGAATTACTGTTGGTATCATAGGATGTTTATTACAAACCTTGGAAACTAGATTTAGATAAACTCTGATTAGAGAACATTACACTAAGATAGAATTTTAAGATTAGTATAGAATAATTTCCTATAATTTCGGTAATATAGATATTTTATGTATCTTATAAGAAATACATCCCTATCTGAATAAGAGCAGGAGGAGGTGGATTTGGAACAGATGTACCTAGAATTGAAACATCTGACAAGGAGTTTTGGGGTTGACCTAGGGTATCCTGGTACACGACAAAGAGCCTTGTTGCACTCTTTTGTATGAAAATCTCTGGGGATATGATTTAGATTATTTACATTTTGATTACCAAACTGATTTGAAGGATTTTAATATAAGATATGAATAAATGACCTTGATCAATCCAAATGTGTTTTCATTTGAAAATAAGGTGTGATGATATTCTCTAAATGATTTAATGACTGTTGTTACTCACACAATGCTTTCTGGATTTAGTCAATGGATAGATTCCAAATAAGTCATAGTAACGTTGAGAATGATGTACAAGGTGGGAATGGTGGTGGAAATGAGAAAAATAATGAAATGTTGATAGGTTTAAAATATATTGTTTTCATGCCTAATCAGTTTTCCAAAAATATGATCAACTACATATATATTAACCAACTCCTGGACTAAAAAATGAAGTGAAAGGTGATGAATGATAAGAGATCCAGTGGTGGAGACCATGGAGAAAATAAACCTCAATTTATATAATGCAGAAAATGTGGAAGGAGACACCCAATAAAGTGTCTCAATGGAACAAATAAATGCTTTACGTGTGGTAAATAAGGATCTAAATTAAAGAATTTCCAAGGAAAAATGAAGAGTACTATGGAAGAAGAAAAATGGTCCCATGAATCCATTTACAGTCATTTGCTGTAAATGTATGGGACCTGGCCATTACCCAAGTGATTGACTGATTATATAGGATGTCCTCTTGGTCAAGGAAAAAAGCTTTGTGGAAATAAATAAATGGAGAAATGTTTAAAAGTATTAGTGCTCTTTCATGATAGGATTACATTGGAAGACTTTTATCTTATATTTGTATCCCTGTAGTTTGTTATGTGAAAATGATATTTGAGGAAGAATTATATTATGTCTTGTGGATTTAGATATAAATAACCAACTGGTTTTATATAATCATTTAGTTTTATGAAATTAATAGATATTAAATTTTGGGTTGAGAATGTGAGGTATGAGGTAACATTTGTGGTTAAATTATATTAGGGTTATTTTGAGGAATTTAACTTCTTTTTATAATGTTATAAAATATAGTTTTTGAAAAATGACAACACGTAGACCGTGTGACAACCTGTCGCATCAGACAAAGATTTGGATATCGAACCCACAACCAGAGTGCAATTGGGATTTATCACCTACCACTCAACTAAATGAAATCCCTAGTTAGTGTGACTAATTAATTTTAGTTAAATTAATTTATTGATCAATAATAAGTAGATTTTGGATCTTATGTCTTCTAAAATGGACATCCTTATTATAGGAAAATGATTTGGTGATGAAGTGAAAAAAATTATTTTGGAAGATGCTCACTCTTTTGGGAAAACTATATGCCTATGGAAAATAGAATACTATGGGATTTAATTAGAGGAGTAATGGTGGATTTTTAACTATTTTTGTATTGTGGATTTATAGTGATTTGGGTTTTTTATAGAAATGATTAACCAATCATTGAGAATAAGTGATTAGGTTAATTACTTTTAAATATGTGACTTTATGAGTATTCAATGTCATTTGAAGAAACAATGTATCATGGAAGACTACATAACCAAATTATTCTATGTTTTGGGTTTCAATATTAGTTTGGATTATTTTAAAAGATATTAAGGACAATTTTTTATTGAATGGTATTTATTTAACTTTGGGGTATTGTTTTTTTAATTTTAGAAATTAAAATTAGTATTTATTTCTCTAAAGGACTATCCTTTTTTGGGATCATCTGATCTTGTACTAATAATTTTGGTTTTGGTTAATCTATAAAGACAAGGTAAATATATAGTTCATCCTTTTTGGATCATGTGATTCTCTAGAAGTTTAATCTATCACTTCTGGTGTGACCAAGTCATCTTGAATACTCATCGTTTGAAAAAAATATGAGTTAGTGGTAAATATTTATTAAATAATGAAACTCTACATAAAAAATTAAGTATATCTCCCTACGTTCTTACTAAATATCATAAATAAATTCCTCAACTTTATGAAATGGAACATAAAACAAAAAAACATTGTCTGTTTACTTTTCATACTAGGAAAATAATGACCATTTTTTCCATAACAAGTTGGTGTTTTTATTGTTGTTAACTTTCTCCTGATCATGTTTTCTACCCCTCTCCATCAGAACATGACACACATAGTTTATCTTCCATATCCATGTTTTCCTACAAGGAATCCTAGTATGAGTTATCTCGGGTGACCTTTTTAATTCTCTTTCATTCTTTTAAAGTGATAGTTTTATTGAATCTTTTTCCGATGTGGGACTTTCAATGAAGTTCCCAAGACCAATTTTTAAAATTTTAAGGACAGAATATCCAAAAGTGTGGAAGAATGTAACGCCCTAATATTTCATAGTATGTTTCCTTATTTAAAATAATTCAATAGCTTTCTCTACACGCAACACCGAGTTTGAGTGCACCACGACATACCAAACTAGTCGTTCAAAAAGTGGTTATGAATAGTATTAATAGAATTTTAAATTTTATACAGTAAATATAATTTAAGAATCTTTATTATGTGTTTTTTAGACATAATATAAGAACAAATTCAATTTTTTTGATAAAAGAAGTATTTTTCAAAAAAAGAAACTTTACCACCTTTTAATGGTGAGCCCTTTTAAACACAATATTTGACACTTTTATATATTAAATTTGACAAAATAAACTACTTATTTTGAAATTTGAAACAAAAATTTAGTTTCGATAAATTATTGTTGTTTTTCTAATAACTTTCATATTTGGGTGAATAGTGACAAATACTAAATTTTAATTGAAAACAACATTGTTAATACAAATAATTTATAGTGTTCAATTATACATTTGAGTGGTTTGGAAAAATAATTAGGTTATATTTTAACACTTTAATATAATTTTGGTCATTGTAATTAATTTCTCTTTGAAATTATACATAAACAAGTGTCAATCTTTTGATAGTTATTATTTCTTAAAACACACTATTTGTTTTGAAAATGAGAATTAACTTTAAATTAATTAATACAACTTCTATGTTTTTAATTTGGAAAAATATATATCATTTTTGAATTCGGAATATAAAATATAACTTAGGCTGAATTTTTTGTATTTCTCTGAAAAACTTCAATTTTTGATGAATAGTAAAACAACTTAGTAGTAGTTCAAAAACTGACTTTTTCATTTAAATGAAATTTTTCTGCTCCTATGAATGGAATATCGATAATACGACATACATGGTCATTATTGGTATGTAAAATTTGGTTCAATAAGATGAAAATAATTTCTGATGGATAATAACTTTTCACTTTTATTTACCGTGGTTAAAGGTTAATAGGGTAACTCAATGTAAAAAGAATATTATAATAATGCATAATTACCTTAAGACTTGTTATAACCTTATTGGATGAATCATTCCAAATCATGGTCATCCTTTTATCAATTTTTGGACCCCATGGAGCCACTTAAGAATGATAATGACACTTTATTTTAATTAACTTAAAGTAAAGACAAAAATGAAATTAACAAATATCTTTTAGTATATCCAATTTTTACATGGGGATATATAATTCATCATTTCCAGTATAAATAATAATTGGAAAGATAAAATATTTCCAACATTATGGTATTTTTTTTAATTTTTAGACATCAAATTAATTAAATTATTTAACACACAATAATGATGTAATATTTACCTCTTTAATAAATAATTTAAATAAATAAAATTATTAATATTAAAAAATATCCAAAACCTATGAAATTATTATAGGATAATTTTATTTCAAAAGTGTGTCATCTTATATTTGTATTTAATGTGTTTTGGACCTTTTGAAACAATAGATAAGTTTATAATAACAAAAAGTTTTCAAACATTCCTAATGTGACCCTCCTCTCCCTTAAAAAAAGGACACCACTTCAAAACCATTCCTCACACATATAAAGCCCCTTGTCTCATCTGAAACCTACTAAAATAAGCTCTCAAGATCCCTATATTCCACTTATAATCCTTACCTTAGGCAGAAGTCACTTCAATAAGTCTGTTTGGTTCAAACCAAATGGAATTACAAAAATTTAAGGGAATGGTTCCTCTTAACTTCTTTTCTTTTATTTTACATCTCCAACCCCTAAACTTGTTTTATTACTTTATTTTATAACATAAATAGTATCATCAGTATAATAGGTTGTTATTATGAGATGTATTTGAACTACACTTACACACACCTCCATCTAATGGGTAAAGAACATTTTGTTTCTGTGGATGGAAAACTAACGTCGCACGAAATGATTATTGTTCAATTATATCCAACCGCCTCTCATGGTGGCCATTAACATGGAACTATATTTTTATATGATATATATATGTTTATTTTTTCTTTATGATTTTGTATTTTCCAGTTATATCATTCCTTTATGGTTTCCATTATGGGTAAAACACGATAATTTCATTGAAGGAAGTGCCGACTACCGCCCCCACAAAGTGATTAGACTCGTTAATGCATTATATGTGAGGTATAAAGGAAAGAGTTAATGATATTATATATTATATTATACTATAATTATAATATACCAATGTATCATTATCTTTTAATTCTATTAAAATACAAAATAGAAATGAATGTAGAGTTCATGCGTACGTACGACTTACCGTCTCCATTAACGGTACATTTCATTTCTTATCTCCAAATGTTATGTACACATATAAATAAATATATATATATATATGATATCTAAATCATTTATATAATTTTTGAGATAATGAAATTTTTACCACATGGATGAATTTTAATTATAAAAAGTTCATTTTTGACACTAGTTCCGGACATCGATAAAATATCCAATATGAACTAAAATAATAAACTACTTGTTATAGAAAGGTAATATGTGATGTAAAACGTATAATAAACTTTTAAAATTATCTTAATCAAGTAGAAATTAACTTATTTTCATTATTCAGGAAGAACAAGTAACATACAAGACAAGTCGGACTTGAGGTAACGGGTTTCATTTCTCACTTTTAATTTCGTGATATTTCCATTATTCACCACTTATTTATTGCATGTGGTGTATTTTGAACTTCCATTTGATATATATTATCATTATCCACTTTATATTCATTTTATTCAATGAATCATTTTGTAGTTATTACGTTTTGTTCATACGACTCGATAGATTACAATGTGGTAAGGGATTTTCATCTCACTTTTTATTCCTATGAGATTCATGCTATATTTTCCAGTATTTCTTTTTTTTTTGTGTTGTATGTACTACCCATGATTGTATTCATTTTGTAATATAATTCAATTTATCGGTATTTATATCTTCATTTTATGATCCTTTCTTCATGGGCTGTATGTTTTGTAAGTTACCAAATCGGCCAGGGAACATTTTAACCCAATTTCCAGTCCTTGGGTTAATCTTATAATTCATAATTATGTCATGATATGATTATGTGTGTAATAACTATTTATTTATTTATTTTTTAATTTCCTCTCCCCTTTGTGTGGATATACTTTTAATACACATAAGCACTCCATTTTTAAATTTTCATGTCATCGATATGAACTTGATAAGAGTAATTTTATGTAAATATTTATTCATTTAGTCAAAACATCCAAGTCATTGGTGTGGTTTTTACAAGAATATCTGTCAATGTCCTCTGATTTATTTATAATTAATATCCAATCATATTTTTTATATTTATATTTTTCAAAAAATATTATGTCATTTATTTTTCCTTAAACAATGGATACAATCTTTATAAGGGAATTCATCTCAACTTACATTCCATTGAAACTTCTTTGTTGTTATGCACCAATTAACATTTTTTGGTGTATATACTGTACTTTGACAGAGTATATCATGAATCCCTTTATTCACATGATATTATAATGTTTTTATTAGCTCAATTATTTGTATTCAAGAGTCTCATTTTGTTAAAAACTCTTTAACTAAAATATCATTTAAAATGTTATAAGGATTTATTTTTCTAAATCTTTATCATTAATGTCCAGGTTTTGAAAATTGTTTTATGTATTTATTTATATGGACATTAATTTTTTCCCATGATAATTTATTTAAAAGTTTCAAATTGGTACAAGAAACTTTGATTCAATAATCTATTTTAAACTGCTTCTTAATAAAATTTGAGACTTTTAATTGTTTTCATGAAAAAGGGATACTTCTCTCAAATAGTTTTAATGAATATTTTCATCTATGTCATTGTACTACATTGTATTTTATTCATTAGTGAGGTGGATTTATCATAATATAATCATCTGTATTGTAATGAATGAGTTATGTTTGACTGTAGATGTGATTTTTTATGCAATTCATGGTTTGTGAGTAAAGTATTGAAATTTTGTATGCTAGTTTAAATACCAATGTTTCAATTATGTTTCACCCTTTCATATGAGTAATGAATTTGACTTAGTAAGTGATGGGTGGAGCCCGCTATAGCTCCTCAATCCATCAGTAGGTCTCATTAGTCAAACCAGTGTCTTGGCATAAGGCCTTAACAAAAATCTTATTTGTAGTCTTGGCAAAAGGCCTAGACTATGTGGTTATGATGTACAGAATTACGCACTCCATCATTATAATATTATCTATTGATATTTCATGTGGTTATTCAACTATTAGAATACCCATGACTATGTTTTATTATGGAATTATTTACTCATCCAATATTCCTACCCTAAAGTGTACATGTTTACTATTTGAAATGGCATGTGTTTTCAATTATTCACCATGCCTAATGTTTATGTTATCTTCTACTGTGTTGCTTACTCTTACTGAGCATTTTATCTCACCCCTTTTTTATTTTTCATTTTCCCAAGATATGAAGAAGTTAGTTATGAGTGACTTGCAGGAATAATCTTGGAATATTGGATGTTTCTAATGGAATAAACTAGTGTGGGTCCTTTTCAAGTTATAATGTTGAAATTATTTATGTATCTTGTTTCCAAGACTAATAAACCGATCGGTCCTTCGAGACTTGATTCCTTGTAATCATGCCAATATATTAAAATAATACACTGGCTCCAGGATTCTGGAGTCGGGGCATTGCAATATTTAGTAAAATATATATAGTGGACTTAGTGGGCCCTACCATTAGAATCTATGATTTTTCTAATGAGATACAATCAACAAATAAATTCATAAATTCATATTATTCATTATATAGAAATTACTAATTGAATTTATTTTTTAAATTTGTTTACATGTTTTAAGTAATTACATGGAAAAGATTATTTATTGGAATATTAGTTTAAAATAGTCAATGTTCATTTAAAATTTATGAGAATGAAGGGTCGAGTTAATTGCTCAGGTATTATCAACTAATATATTTATTATATTAAAATAATGAGATAATAATATAAATTATTTTTATATCCCAGTATAGTAGTCATAAGATACAGTTTATGTGAGGTGAAATAAATATTCAAGTATTAAGAGTTTATTTCGAATATTTATTGTTCCACTGTATATAGAAGAAAGAGAACTCATTGGAAGACTGTTCACTAGATCTCTCAATCATATTCTATCTCTCAAATTCTAGAGAGAGGCTATGGATCAAGTAGGTCAGATCAATATCTCTCTTGTGCATCACTAGAAAGATGATGCAGTGATCATTTGATCATCAAAGGCATCGTTAGGTCTCTACAATAGCACCTAGGATTTGACAATCGACATTCCACAGTTTCTTGAAGCACATGTAGATGATCTAGTAGAATTAGGATTTGTATTTTTTGAGCAGTGACCATTGGTGATGAGTAGACATTGAGCTCATATTATGATCTAACCAGTTATGTTTGGTTTTAATTTTGTGCTTAAGAATCTTCACATGTGATCCTAGAACTTAAAACTAGCAGTGTTTTACTGAGGACGATGAGATCATGTCGGTCGTCAGTGGAAAAATTTTAAAATCCCATTTTGGGGCTTTCACTTTGTTCTCAGCACATGAAAAATCAAGGAATGATTTCACAATTCACAGGTAAAAGATGTTCAGTTAGGAAATAATTTATGACATGAGAACCATTTTAATCATTACCTTTGAAGGTGGAAAAAAATGAAAATGAACCTTAAATAAAATTCATAAAATATATATAATGATAAAATATAATATTTTCAGGATATATTCCATATAAAACATTATTTTTTGATTATGTAAAAAATATATCAATGTAAATAGTATGAGACAAAAATCACATTACTTATTTCTCATATTAGTTGATCACACTCTAAATTCCAATAATACAATATTACCTTTCTTATTCATCATTTTGATAATATTATTCATCTATATAAATCACTATCATACATTTTTAAAAATTGTTTACTTTAAATAAGGTGCATCATTGTAGTTTATTTTAAACATTTCATGTTTCACTTTTAATTGTCTTACACATGAATCAGAATGTTATCCTAATCTTCATAAGTAATCACAAATACAAAGATAACAATTATTAGACTACATATGGTTATATAATATATGTCCCTTTATTATTTAAAATTTTCCACATTCTTCCCATGACTGTTTTTTTATAAAAGATGATGCTAAAGAAGGAGACAGACATGTTTCATCATGTTATAGAGAAAAATATTATACATTTCTCTTCATATTTATGTATTTATATTTTAACTCTTTTATGATTAACAAAATATTATTAACTTTTTATTACTTGTAATTTTAAATATATAATATTAAGTAATAAATCAATATATACATATTAAAATATTACTTTAGTAGCCGGTATAATGACTAAAACAAAAGCATGTCAAAATAATTGGAAGATTATAAATGTTATATTACATAATATAATTATAAAATTTACATAATACTTTAAATTCATCCTATGTATTATATAATCATGAGATAAATTCCTAGAATCATTAATAATGGGTGGTTTTGAAAAATGAATTCATCTTCCATGGAGGTGGTAGTCTTTACATAAACATGATTAACGAACCCATTTTTCCAATGGATGGATAGTGTGATGGTATATAAAAATTTATCATTTCCAAATTATCATAAAATTATAAACATCATATTAGTTTATTAATTACTATTTTATTTCCATCAATGTTAGTTTTTTAGTATAATTGTGACACATCGTTCATAGATTGGGTAGTATGCACATACACAATATTAATTATGTCGTTTCTTAATGAATGGATGAAGTGAAGATAAATGAGCTTGGTAATCAATAAATAATATTATAATTTACATGAATAACAATATTATTAATAAATTCATTCATTCATAGCATCAATATTAGGTATTGTTGAAAAAATAACTACAAAGTGTCATACATGTGGTAGTCCAGACATACACACTATCACTGGGTTCCTTTTTCTTAGTCTATTCTATGAAATGAATGAATGTTACATTAATGTAATAAAATTTAAATAAATGAAAGTCAGGGAATTAACTATATTATATAATGTAGGGAATATTATGAAATAAAAAATAAACTCTTAGAGTTGAGTAGTACTAAAATAAAAAACATTGATATTCCATGGAATTATCCTTGGAAATTAAGGGTTTTCAAAAATTAAGGATTTCCAATGGACATGGTTCATAGTAGAGGGTTATAGGATGAAACAATGGAAATATTTATTTTTAAATGTGGGTTCCCAATACAATAATTATGTATGCACATTGATTACCATTATATGTACACAGTTCGATATATACAAGGGTTTTTCTTACTATAATAGTACTCTTACATTGACATACACTATATTTATTGTAATGTACATATATTATATAGAATATCAAATATTTTTCGTAGTTTCTATTCTATTATTAGTTCCTAGTGATAAATTGATAGTAATACTAAACTTATAAACTATGATCTTGATACATTATACTGATAAGACACATATGAATTGTGACCATCAGGTGATGGGGGCTCATAAGTATTGAGACTTATTTTCATGAATATATAATCTATTGATCTCTAATAGATGAGATCATGAAGAAATACTGTCCAATTAAAAAACCTCATGTTTTGGGTGTTGTTGGTTATTCATTAATACAAACATCGATATTGGTCTCCTAACTGGATATCATTATCCATGTATTCCATTTGTTCATGTACATTGATGCAATAAAAAAACATTACTATTATTTCATGTAAAGTTAGTTTGTTTTGGGATCTTCATTGGTACAATTTAATTGGTTAAATGTTCCATATATAATTTTTCTCTTTCTTGTTGAGGTAGTTATATATGAGGCATTGCTGCTCAAGATTGCAGGAACTTCATAAATCCATGGTATTGGTATACAAAGGAATGATCATCATGTTTTTTATAAAAAATATTGAAATAATGGAAGATGAAACAAGTTATATATCCCTCTGTATGAGATATCATTTGACAATGATATTATAACGCATAGTGCTTGATTGTAGGAAGGGATGTTTTTGTTATGAACTTTCCATATCTCATTATGGTCCTTAATTGGTTGCTATATTCAGATCCAAGTATGTGAATTGTTGTCCACTACTATAGAGATAAGGGCCTAGAGGGTCACACACAACATATTATTGAAGAATCTTCCCTATTCAAATGAATTGTATATAGGTAATTTTGGGCCCCTCCATGGGGTTTGAGAGTTGTCTAATATTTATCAATTTTATAAATAAATATGTTTAATATTATTTAAGTATAGAATAATTGGTATGGATTTAATAATAAATTTTATTCACAAGGTATTAAGTGAATGCGTTTAAAATGTTATATAAAATTATTTAATTTTTAATATTCATGGTTTATTTAATATTAATGGTAAAAATACGTCTAGTTAAAGACTCATGTTTATAACATAATATATATAATATATATTAAATGTAGTTTATAAAAAATAAATAATATTTATGGTGCAGTTAGTTAATCCTAACCATTCATATATATATTATTTAGTGTTTATTAAATATATAGGGGTCCTGGAAACTTATACGAGTATTTTGGAAATACACTTTATATGTTAGAAGGAGATAATTTCTGAGTTTCTATTCATTTAAATAGATTGGGATATCATCTCTCCTCTTTCATCCTGGAGAGATAACAACTAAATCTGATTGGTTGATCCAAGAACATCTTCATGGATTGAAGGTTAGGGATCGAGGTGTTCATTACGATGTCCAATGGATTTTCATTTTTCCACGATAGCACCAAGAATTTTATTGTTGGTATATTCAGAAATCCTTGAAGCATGTGTTGAAAATCAAGAGGGGTTCGAGCTTTGATATTGTGAGCAATGGTCACGAGTGAAAATCTATTTTTGAGCACTCTTCGTTTCTATTTAGGAATCTATTCTATTTTTATTTTTTTTAATTGATAATTCATTGTAGATCATCTGAAATCTATCGGGGTTCGGGATCATAGGAGGAGATAATTTTTTGTCCCTCCAGGGATGAAGGATTTTATATATCCAACCCACAGTCTTTCTTTTTGAATCCTGGTACCATGATATAGTGTTAGAAGGATCTCGCATCTATATGATATCAGATGACCATGATATGACCATTTAAAAAATTTAATACAAATATTTGTTGATTGTTTTTGTATTAAAATATTACAATATATTTTATATGTTTTGTATCAATTTTTTGGTTCAGGTTTTCATAGATCTTTGATGTGAAACCACAATTTTTGACCCAAATCAAGCTACAATCATGTGGATGGAATTAGTACCCACTAGAGATGTTCATTCCACTATATTTTTAGAATAATAATAATAATATTATTATTATTAATAATATATGCATTTAATTTTTCTATATCCTATTATTAGTGAATGCTTTAAATTTTAAAAAAGGTTTTCTAAGGGCTATGATGACATGTTGAAATGACCAAAAAATAAAATATACAACATTTTCAATAGTGTTTCTAGGTGGAATAACTAGATAGGGTATTTTAAGAGGATTTTCATAAAAATTGTTTATAATACAAAAGTTGCGTAAATATTCCAAAAGTAAAAGGACAAAAAACATGGGAGAATTTTTGGAATAATCCCCCGATTTCTAAAATGAGCACCTTGATCGGCAGAGCACCACATTCCCACGACCATGTTCGCCACAACTATCACCTCCATGAATTTTCAAATTCAACCATTGAATCATTATTAATATTTAGATTAAAAAATATTAATGATGTTATTTTTGAAAAAATTATGGTTAATTTAAGTATTGATTTAAATTATTTAAATAAAATAATTTTGGAAATAATAATTAAATTAATACCAGGACTAAATGAGAATACATTATTGGGATTTAAATAATTCATATATGTTATTGAAATGACTTCATACTTTAAATTTATTTCAATTTAATTTTATCCTGTTTTTATTTTACCAATAGACTGTTATTCATCACAGACCAAATGTGAGTATGTTTTGGTTAATTTTATTAAATTATTTATTCTTATGTGGATTGAAAAATTTAGTTATTTCTATGATGGGCTATGCCTCCTAATTTTAATTTAATATGTATATAGGCATGTGTGTCCATTCCCACCTCAATGTATTTTATAATTCTCATGATCCCCACACTAATTTGATGTACATATGTATGATTCACGATGATGATGTAATATATGGAATACTTCATGATGAGGCATTACCCCAGAAAACATGTGACAACATGGTACCAGGAAAAAATTGTGATATGGACCAGGCCTCAAATCAGACATGATACATCTATGTCAAGGTTGATACACTTAGATTTAATGATAAAACAATAATAGATTCTTAAGAACAGTGTTGTAATTTATTTTTTTATGAATTTTATATTATTTTGTGTATGTGTATGTTTACTATAGGAACATATAAATTAATAAATACATATAAATGAATAAATATGAGATTAATGTACTATATTAATTTTTTTCAGTTGTGAGCATGAATACATAATATGAACATATTTAATATAAATGTATTTTATTCATAAAAATTTATAAAAAAACACCCCAACATAATATTATGTCATACGACCTTCTGTCTCTAATATTATAACAAAACCGAGTGTACGGAGTGCTTGTTAGCCAAAATTGGCATTTCCTCCTACTAATTGGGCATTCTTAGGAGTCGGATGGGTTGACATTACTAATGAATGTAGTACATGAATATAAAATTCTATATTTTCACCACTATATAGGATAATCATTGAGGGACTCAAGGTAATTATTCTGATATGATTGGACTTTAATCAATAGTTCAAGGAACCATGAGTCAATGGGATATCATAGTCTAGTTCCAACCTTGATACTATACATTTAGTGTTTTATCCAAATCTCTTAAACTATGATGAGAGATTTCAAATATCATTTATAGTAGAATACCCATGTGATAGAGTATTTGAAATTAATTTGTAAAGGTGATTATGGTTCGAAAAAATATTGAGAAACATAAAATGATTTAATAAATTATTAAATAATGATTAAATGGTAATAGATATAAATTAATAACTAAAAAGTTTCATTTTTTGTAGATAAAAATAGAAATCAGAAATACCATCAGATCATTATCACTGTGATAGATAATGGATAATGAAAATATCCAGAACGGTCACAACTTCTAGGATTAGTACAGGTTCTAGCGCATTGTAATAAACCCAGAGTGAAATCATTAAGGGATTGAGTCCTCAATTAAAATTTATCCACCTCATGGGAGAATCGTGGAAGATAAATAAAAGTATAATAACTATGTATATGATGTCGTAGATGTATAGTGTATCATGTTGTCATCTATGTCCAATCAATTGTAAAAAATACATGAGGACAAAGATACATAAAATATGTTAACTCATCACTATCTTTTATACTAGGATAAACATAGGAAAAAGGGGTATAAGATTTCAACTTCACATTATATGTGAAGGCTAGAATAAGGGAAATAATAAGGACCTCATGTATTCAAGATAATGAGCTAAAATGAGAGACTTGAAGCCATATGGGTCAACCTAAACCAAGAGCTAGCAATCGATCTCAATATATCCTCATTTTTTAAAAGATAAGATATGATATATTACTGATCCATCAAGCCATACCTACAATGCCAGTCAAGAAATGGTCCCACCCAACAATGGTCACCCCTTGATTTCCCAAAACAAGCCAAACAATGAGCATTCATATTACCACCTCATTTGATAAAATAAAATTTGCAGTCATTAAAGCCTTCGTTCAAGGACCAAATCATTCTCAATATTAGGCAAAAAAGGCTGAAATCCAACTCAATATTTTCTCATTTCCACTATGTTTTTCAACATTCTTGTTAATTATTATTTGAATTACATTTCAAATCCACTCATATATATTTTTGACATGAATTCTCCAATATAACATGGATATGAGTAATACTAGTTCATCAATGCTTATGGTGGATAAGGGGATGAAGGTAAGACCAAAGGGATCTATGTAAATGTCAAAGATAATGATATATACGCATTTTTCTAAAAAATAGCCAAGTATATATTTGGAAGGGAATGAATAGGAAGCTGCCTGATTTTCATATTCTCCAAAAGGCCACTGGAAGAAGAATTGTAGAGCTAGAAAAAAGGAGGAATGCGAATCTTCTTCATCTAATATTTTTTTGGAATGAAATTTTTTTGTATCTAAATGTTGAGTATATGCATAAACTTTTTGAACATAAATTTGTTTTAATATACAAAAACCATGTAGTTTTAGGAATATTGTAAAGGTGGACATGAATCTGTGGGCCGCAATTGGTGTGAGTATAGCTACTTTAACAGTGGGATAATTTCGTCAGACTTTTTATAGTGGGTTAATTATTGTATTAAATAACTGTTATTATATTACTTCAATTACCAGAAACATAATATCAATTTCATGTTTGGAGAGAATTTGATTTGATTTTATAATTATAAATAAGTTTTTCTAAATTTTCAAGTGTAAAAGTTTATATGGTGTTGAACATATTAACAATGGATTGTATATACATGAACTAAAGAACACAATAATGACAATAAATAAACTAGAGAACACGACTCATATCACACCCACATATGAAACTTTAGGATTAGTCATGTAAATGAGAAGTGTTTAATGAAATTACATTGTGCATGGTATTTTGTATCAGTTGAGTTAAAAAACATGAATATATTTCATTCTTATATACAAGGGAAAATAAACAAGGTAGCGTTATCTGGGAACAGATAATGAGATTCTTAATTACTATATTTAATTCTGACTAATGTATGTAGACAAAATTTAGTATATTAAAGGGGTTGTATTTTTGAACTTAAATACTTTAACCAATGGTATAATATGTATGGTTGTCCCTAATTAATAAGTAATAAGTCAGAATCATTTCACATGTTTTGAGAATACTAACATAAAGAAGAAAACCAACATGGTTAGAATATTAAGGAGATTTGACCAGACCATGGTTAAAAATATCTTAACTACTATTTTATTGATTACCTATATGTGTGTGGGATAGTATCCCACCACACTCATTCTTATACACAATAATGAAACAAAGTTAGTGAAAGGAGGAATTATATCCCACTAGTCATGGTGATAACAATGATGATATTTGTGTCTCTTATATTATCCTTTGAGGGATATTTCTTGTAGAAAACAACATATAACCTTAACTGATTATCAAATAAGGCTATATTGGGGATTCCATTTGTGTTTGGGGTGGAAAAACCGCAAATCATTCACACTGTGTGTAAGGGGATATGGGGTTTTTGTTAAGAATAGACCTAGTGAAAAATTTTCATCTAAGAACATGATGTGAAACATTATAGGATATAGTTAATAAAATATACGATATTACATATATACAAATTTTGATAGAAATGTTATTTCAGAAAGAAAAGACATATTTCTAGATTGGGAACAAATTTCGAATAAAAATAATGGTATCAATATTTACATCAATCAAGTTGATTATCCATATGCATAAGTGTTGTTATGGAAACAATATATACAAGATATAAGTGGATATAAATAAGTTCTTGAGATTGAAATACTACATAGGTCCTCTCGAGAGGTTAGAGTACTAGAGAAATACGGATTTATTGTTACTATATCATGTGAACATTACTCATTGAGAATGATAGGCATGTAACCTACATAGAAGTCATAAAATGAAATTAATTTACTAAATATAATGTTTTCTTTAATTTATTTATGGAGTCTGTGTTCCAAAATAATGTTTGGATTTTAGTATTCCCTCTAGCAGGTGCAAAACCCATTTGGTGAAAATTTGTTTTCATGAGAAAATATTAAATGTGTGGTATATTCAATACCTATAAGGAATGAATGATATAGAATGGTCTTAGGAAATTCCAGGTCATAGACTAAGATGGAACATTCTCACTAGTAGCAATGTTGAAATCCATTAAAATATTAATTGCAATATTTTCCTTCCAAGATTATAATTTTTTTTGAAATGGATGTAAAAACCACTTCTCTAAATCTGATATTGGTTGAAGACATATATATGACTCAACTCAAAGTGTTTTTTTTAATAAAAAGAATATTCATAGATTGTTCAAGATATGGAGATCAAATCATGGGTAGAATCAAGCATCATAATGATGGAATGTTCATTTTAACGAGTCAATAAGAGAAATATTTTTTCTATAATGAATGCGATTTATGTGTCTTTAATAAGGTTAATGGGAACTACATCATTTTAATTGTATCATATGTTGATGAAATATTAATTATGGGAAAGGATTTACATGTCTTATAGTCAGTTAAGACATGGCTAAATAGTGAGATATCATACAACTGTATCCAATGAATATCAAGTACATCAATCCCACCATAGGATCATGGGTTTTTCCAAGCACGTGGGTTAGCAACTAAAATTAAAAATATCATTAATAATCCCCAAAAACACATAATATTGTTGCTACCTTCCCAAATATTTAAAAATAATAATAAAAAACCCTATAATACCACAATGCATCGTTCTGATCTGGGAACCTCTAAAACTAGTGCCCTGATCCAGATTGCCACATAACCTTTACTCAGACACCCTATACACCATATATTGTGGATTAGATTCACGCTTATAATGAGTAATGTTGGTGCAATATACCCACTTTAGAAGAGTATGAAAACAGTATAAAACAAGATAAATAAAAAATGAGTAAAAATGATCAGTTTCCATGAATCAAATAATCAATTCCACAATACGGGTACAAACTCACATTCATACATACAAACATGTCATGTTATGCCTGTGTCAAGTGACATAAGAAAACCAATATAAAGATGAAAGATAATCCCCAAAATGATTCATGATATCATGTCTAGTCCCCTAATTCACATTCTATCCCAAATCCCAAATCAACCAACTTATATAGGGCTTTTTCCCTTATCCTAACCCACAACCACAAATCCTTCTTGGGTACCCAATAGTGGCCTGAGTAGGGTGTAAGTACAACTCATAAGGATAACACAAATGATGTCGAGAATATTATCCATTCTATAATAGTGTGTGAATATGAATATAAGAATAATAGGAATTTCATTAAATGAAATAGTATTATGTTATTAGCAAGGTATGTTCGTTCCACTATAATACAATCAAGACAAACCTACTTTATACAACACAAGAAGTCTGAACAATAAATCAATAATGTAAATAATATCATAAATGAATCATCAATCTGAGTATTCCAACCATAGTGTGAAATGATGATAGAGATAGTTTTTTAATATTTTTTATTTTCATTTAAATGATTTAATCACCATAAATGATTCATATAATGTAAAATTGAACCATTTTTTAAATTATGAAGTGTTTTGAGCTAAATTTTGAAATACCCTAATTCTGAAAATTTATCAGTTTTTTGTCAGTTAATTTTTTTGAGAATAACATTTTCACTACTAATCAAATTATCTAAATTATATTTTTGGGAACCCATTTATAATGGGAATCATATGTTCCCACTAGACCAATTATTGAATCTACCATCTGGTTTCCCAAAAAAATCATTCAATTTAGAAATTCATTTATTGGACATAATTGATACCCCTTCAATTAAAGTGGAATTATGCGACCCACAAGTGTCCAAATGAGATGATTTCATCAGTAGAAGAGTTATTGAACGAAGTTACATCTCAATGAAAAATACCAAGCTTATG
Source organism: Viscum album (assembly GCA_963277665.1). Classification (NCBI taxonomy): domain Eukaryota; kingdom Viridiplantae; phylum Streptophyta; class Magnoliopsida; order Santalales; family Viscaceae; genus Viscum; species Viscum album. The sequence continues at coordinate 360,758,759 of OY728150.1, forward strand.
TCTTTTTATTATGATGGTCTATGGTCACATGACCATGGAAGATGTTTAAGAGTCACTTTGGTCTGAAAATATTTTCATTGTAACCTGACAATAATGTTTTCGCCATCTTTAAAAAATAGAACAATGTTTTTAAGGGGAAATAACACATACTCAGAAAAACAAATTATGAAGACATGTCAACATGAATCACATGGGGGGAGGTTAAAAATCAAGATGAATTTTGGGATAATTAATTTAAAAAAATATTTCCACCACTCCCTCTTTCCATTATATTTTCATATCGACATTCATTTTAAGGATAATTGGGTGTGGGTGTGGGATTTGTTGGAGATGATATTCTAGATAAGAGGAGTATTCCATGAAGTTTTCAAGAATTTAATGAATAAACTACATGAGGTGGTGGAAAATAATGATTCAAATACATTTCCCTTTTTCTGTCTGTGTTCTTCATTGAAAACTCTTTTCTTTTGAATTGTCCTAAGTTTTTTTCATTATTGAAGTTGGTCCTTTCTTTATGGAATTAAATTAATTCTATTTTTCTATATTATTTATCTACTTATGACTTCAATATTATTACCTTTTTTTTAATTCCTTCGATAAAGTCCTTCACAATGATCACAACAATTTCAATTAGTTTCAATTTCTCAGAGGTCTTTGTGTAATAGAATCACTTTCATGAGTGAAAAATTCCAATATTTTAGGTATTAATATGGTTTCTAGTCAATTTATATGTATACCTTGGGGTCTTATGGTATTAATTTTATAATTAAATTGTAAATCAATTGTCCACAATGATAGCAGGAGTGTCCAAATATCAATGTTTTTCCCCCATGACCATCTTTAGTTTGTTTCTATCTAGTCCATTTTTATTTTAATTTATAATCAATAATTTATGTTTCATATTTCATTATGATTTCATTTTATTTAACTTAGTTTAACTAATTTCATTCCCCATTTTTAATTCAAACATTTAGAATGCTGAAATTAACTAAGTCACTGTTTGACCACTTAGTCTGTAACCTCCTAGTGAGAGAACACCATTGTCACCACTATGCTACATTTTAAGGGGATAAGAATTCACTAGGCTAATGAGACTAAAAATTCCAACATCAATTCATAACCATTTTTGGAGAGGATGTGTAAGTTTCTTTATAAATTTTTTTTCACAACCTAGTATTTTAAGGTAATGATCCAAACTTTTGGAATGATAATTGTATCATGAAAATGTCTGTTATATTATTTTATACACAACAAAAATATATCTAAATAATAATAAAGTGAGTATAAATTTAAATGAGAAGATCATGCATTAAATATTATATGACCATTGGAAAATTATGATAGTTGGTCAATGAGACCATTGGAAAATAAACTCTTTATAATAATGTTAATGTTATAATTACTATTAACAAGTAGAAAAGACAAAGGATAATTACTACTGAAAGAAGGAACGATGGCCTAAACCATTAGATTCGTGCTATAGAAATCCCATTTTTCAGAACATGGGAAGGAGGTAGCATCATTGGCAGTCTCTCTTTAACAATATTAATTCAATCTTCAAAAAATCAATCTTGAAAGAAATTACCTTTCAGAGAAGTTCATGTTAGTTGAAATTACCACATGGGTGATGTTAGCTGAGCCACCCCGTGAATCTATCACCATCACACACCTTACCCTTATGTTGGATGTGGGTGTTATAGGGTGCCATGTGTCAAGACATTAGATACTTAATGTATTATCCTTTTGTATCAAAAAACTATTATTCTGTCAATTTCATTTTGAGAATTGTTTCCCTTAAAATTATGATGAATTTGATAATTTGATTTTTCAAATAGAAATTTTACTTTCTAGAAATGATATAATTATTATAATAAATTAAGATATTATGAATAATGATTATTTAATTGAATAATTATGATTAAAACAACCTATTTAAATATAAATGATGAAATAATTTTAATTTTTACAAGTGTTAGAAATTTTACAATGCAATTTCATTTCGTTATTTTCTTTATTTTATAAGGATTTTTATTTTTAAAAGTTAATATTATCATATGATGATAATTATAATGATAAAATAAATATCATTTTTCAAATAAGCATGTCGAAATTACGTTAACTGGAATTTATGAAAATTTTCTAAAATGCATTAACTTTTCGTGAATAGTGATAATACATTTGAGTTTTTCGATATGTTTAATGACATTGTAATTGTGTCATAATTATGTAATGACTAGTTAAAAACATCCCAAGACATAAAATATATTATTTTATTAATATAATTTAATTTATTATATTTTATCTATTTCCAAATGTATAATTTACTAACCACATTCTAAAAAGGAAACTTTAACTTTAAATTTGTCGTTTTATGAACACGTTAATTTCCCATTCCAAAAAATAAGTAATATAAAATTATGGTAGACAATTTTGGGATAAAATAGAAAAATAATTTCCAAGTTTCTAATATCATGGATAAATACCATTGAAAATTCCATGTTTTTTCATAAACCACTGCCTACATCTCCAAGGAAATTTATAAACAAATCCTTTTATTTTTCTATAAATACCAGCCCATTTCTACATTTCCTTCCACTTCCAATTCATGCTACCCGAATTTATGATATCATTAGCTACAAATTATCCCTATCAAGGTTTCCTAAATCAACTATGGTCCCCATCATTGATTTGTAGGAACATTATTCAAGGTAAGGGAAATCACTATTACTATTTTCCTTTCAAGGTCCCTTTTTTATGTATTATATCTTTTAAATTTATATATTATGTTATTATCCCCATTTTATTCTATCCCTTTACCAAATAAATATTTTTTTATGCAAGGGAGACCCTTTTTCTCTATCCATTTAATTTTTTCAAAAACCATGTTTCTTAATTGTTATATAGCCGAATTTTCTTCTCAAAATTTCTCTCAATTTCATAAGAAATTATCTTGTTTTATTTTTTGAATACTCAAACCCCTCTTCCTTTTCTAGAGATATTAAACTAGATGTAAATATTATTTATTTTATTCTATTATTAATATACATGAAAACTACCTTCCTTTTTTCATGGCTTAATAGTTACATAAAGATCATATCTTTGTGAACTTTTTTTAAACGTCATAATTTTTATATAAAATCCATTTATTTAATTATTCAGGAGTTATTTATGAATTTTTCTTAATATTATCTATGTGGATCACATTAATGAATTCATATTAATTTTGTTCATTTATATTCTTCCATTTCATTGGGTAATTAATTTAATTTCTAGAGATGACAAGTTTTATGATACCTTGGTATTACTTTGGTAATTTTTTTGAAACCTCCATGATAAACCTTGTGTATTTGTTTATTCATGATTAAATTAAATTTTATATCAGTATTTACTTGTAATGATTAATTTTATTTTTACTACCATATGTATATTTTTAGTTTCTCATTTATTTATGATATTCTTCAACATTATATAAAAAATTATCATGATCACTTGTAAATGGTTTCCTTGCTTTCCATTATTGGGCCATATGTTCACCCTTTATTTGATGTAAATCCCATTGTCATGAGATGTAGTAATTTTACATAGGGAGAACCAAATTATAATCCATTCATGTGGATTAAATGAATTTTTTATGTTTTCATGTATTATTGATCTTATTTCAAGTAAACTAAACTATAAAATATCCCTTATTTTATACAATGTAATGATAAGTTAATAAAATAAAAAGGAGGGATTCCACAGTTAATATCAAAGAACAATTTAGTTTTTTTTTCATATTAGGATTTTTAATCAATAGAAAAGAACCTTATAGATAAGTTCAAATATAGTAAAGCATCCAGGTATTTTGGGGAAGTATTAAGTTGGTAATTTCTATGAAAAGAAATATTTGTTTAAATAAGAATAAGTGGATGTTTTTCTAGCACAGATGTACCTAGGGGTGACAAATCTAAAAAGGAGTGCCAGGCATGACTTTACATAACTTGGTAAACTACAACGATCCTTACTGTGCACCTGGTTTTACACTCTTGGGTGATATAATTGGTTAATACCTAGATTTTTATAAGCCATCATGAAGGATTTATAGAAAATGTAATTGTTGTTAAATAATAAAAAATTTCAGCATGATTTTTTATGTCATTAAATTCCTTTACAATTATAAGATTATTAAATGAAACATTTTTCTCACTATGGTTTTATTATTTTAGAAAATGGATGGAAATAGGAGAAACCACATAATTGTTGAGTGAAATGGACCAGGAACTTATGAAAGTCCGATGGAAGTTAGAATGGAAATCATAATGGGAATGATTAATTAATCGACTTGAGTTATGAGGAATAACATGAATATGGCCGACATACAAAATTCACCTAGAAGAGAACAACTTTATGTTGAGTCCATTATGTGTCAATAAACTCCTTCATTCACTTGATATACCATCCCATTGATATATGAAAATGGGATATGCTGTATAGAAAAGATATTTTATATAATTAATTGTTTGGAACAAGTGAAAGTCACCCTAGATATGTACCGCATAGAGGGAGAAACTGGTCAGTGGTGGACACTAGTTAAAGACACAATGACAAGCTGGTAGATTGCAATAATGGAGTGGATAGAGTTCATATGAACCTCCCTGTTCAATGCAAACAAAAATGGATAAATAATTCCTAGAGATAATGAAAAATGAAAATTAATATGTGTGAACCTATGAGCTGAACTTTAAAAGTATTTCACTTTAAATCTCTAACATTTTTATGGATCCCAATGGAAATCTTGATAGATTATATGGTGGAATAAGACCTCGTCATTGGTAGAATATTTCCAATATAGAATATGATAGCTATGAGAAGATATTGTGATGTTCAATGATGGTATAACTAGTGTTCAAAGAGAAGTAGTGGTCCCACAGATTAAATGAAAATAAGACATCAATGGATCTAATCATGGGGAGAAACATTGATCATGTAAGAAGAAGAAAGCAAGTGAATCTTTTAACGTGCAAAATATATAGGAATAAGCATTCAGGGAACTGATTTTTCAGGAGCGAGATATGTTACAATTGTAGAAGAGATGGAAATATTGCTCAGAACTGTCATAGTGAGGTCAAGCCTCAAATTCCCAACACTAATGACAATGGGAAGATGTTTATGGACCGACATGAAGTCCAATGCATCATGTGTAGAAAACAAAGTCACTTTTCAAACCACTGTCTAAATCCAAATATAATGCAGGGGAATCACCATCTACCTCAACAAATGAAAAGGGATTATATTTGGCCATTTTCCATCTTAATGGCTAAAGATGAATATCCATATTATGTGGTGGTAGGTACACTTATTATTCTCTCAAATCTAGAAAATACTTTTTTTATTCGGGTTCTACAAAATTCTTTGAATTTCAGAACGTTTTCAATGAATAAATAATCAATCCTTGAACATCTTGAAGTAATGTTGTCAGTAAAAACTCTTGGATGGATTAACCATTCATCAGTAGTGTGTAAAAACTCTAGTATCCACTTTGGCGAGCACAATATCATCAAAAATCTATTAGTAATTACCATGATGGAATTTGAAACTATATAATGGATATAATATGTCTCAATGTAAATGATAATATAAACTACAGGAGCAAGGAAATCACAATAGCCTTGAATAGATAAACTATAGTTATCTTCAAAGTAGATATTTCAAATCATGACCTTTGTCTAGAAGTACATTATATAGACTTGTTTATGAAACTTATTTGTGAAGATGAAGAAGTGGATGAATGTATTTGAATAAAGAATTTCGGCATATTTCAGTAATAAATGGTTATATTTATTGGGGAGTTACCTGGACCTCCCATAGAAAGAGAGGTAGAATTATCCATTGAGATCATCCGAGGTTCCAAATTGAATTTAAATACCCTATATTGAATTGAAAATGTGATGCATGAGTAATTAAAGAATAAAATCCATGACCTTTTGGAGAAGGGGTTTATCTGAACAAGGGTGTCTCATTAGGGTTCACCAGTTCTCTTTGTGAATAAGAAGGACAAATCAATGTGGTTATGCATTTATTATAGATAAATTATAGGGATTATAGTGAAGAACATATACCATCTTCCAAGAATTGATGATTTATTTGACCAGCTTCATGGGGCTCAATTATTCTCCAATATTGATCGTCGATTTGGTTATCACCAATTGATGGTGAATAAATAAGATATTCCAAATACCTCATTTCAATCAAGATTTTAGAATTATGAGTTTTTTGTTATACCCTTCGTCTTGACTCATTCTCTTTCTATTTTTCTGGATTTGATGAATAGATTATTTAAGGAATACCACAATAACATTGTGGTAGTTTTTATTGAGGATATTATAATATATTCATAATGTCAAGATGGGAATGAGGATTATTTTAGGGTTATATTGTAAAATATGAGGAAGGAGTGTCTATTTTTAATGTTTATCAAATGTGAATTTTGGTTTCATCATGTTACTTTATTGGGGAAAATTGTAACCAAAGAAGGAATCTAAATTGATCTTGTAAAGATAATGGTTGTGGAGGAGTGCCTTATACAACAACAGCAACTGAGATTCATAGCTTCCTTGGATAAGAGGGATATTATAATAGGATTTTGAAAAAAAATTCACAACTTTATATTCTTCTAACCATGTTATCTCGAAAAGGTGTAAAGTTCATCTGGACAAAGGTGTGTGAAGAATGTTTCTAAGAGCCGAAGAATAAAAGGGTTATTCCACTCGTGTTAACTCTACATTCTATTAGAGAAGGAATTATTTTTTAGTGATGCATCTATGAAAGGGATTGGGTAAATCCTGATGAAAAATGATAAAGTGATTTCTTATGCATCATGATAGTTGATGCCTCATGAGAAGAACTATCCAACTCATGACTTAAAGTGGGTTGTGGTTGTTTTTTATTTGAAGATATATAGGAACTATATTTATGGGTAGAAATGTGATATATAAACAGAAAACCAATTTTGAAGTATATTTCCATGGAAAAGTAATGTAACATGAGATAAATGACATGGTTGGAACTTATTAAAACCTATTATTATTAAATTACTTATCATCCTATAAGTGAAAATAATGTTGTTGATGCATTAAGTAGGAATGACCCTATTGTGTTTGAAATGATGAAGATTTTAGGAGATCCACTATTCAAAGACCTAATAAAACTGGACATCAGAATCATAAGTGAATGGACATAATCAACCATGTCCAGAATGATTTATCATACATCATTACTAGTGAATATCAAGAAATATCAAAGAGAAGATCATTTTTTATAGAAGAACTTCTAGGCTATGAAGAATGGGAATTTTTATTAGTTAAATATATATCAAGAAGGCATAATAAAATATCATACAATACTATGTGTTCCATCTATTCCATAAATAAATAATGATATGATGGATGATTATCATAGTTCTGCATACTCTAAATGTCTTAGAATCATGAAAATGTATAGGGAAATTCAGGATCATTATTGGTGGGATAACATGAAAATAAAGATTGCCTACTATACTACAAGGTTAATTGTCTATCAAAATGTAAAGGAAGAAATAAAACTTCATAAAGGGGTATTAAAAACACATCCTATACTATCATGGATGTGGGAAAATATCACTAGGGGATTTTTCAATGGCCTCTTGAAAACATCCAAATTAAAAAATGTGATTTGGGTTATAGTGGAGAGTCTCATTACAACTTCCCATTTTATCTCTATTCGGGATGATTTCTCTTTTAAAAAACTTCCAAGATTTATGTAAAAGAAGTGGCGAGGTTTCATAGAGATCCACTTTCTATCATTTTTTATTGTGATCCAAGGTTCACATCAAATGTTTAGAGAAGTATTAAACATTTTCTGAGTATTAAATTGAATTTTGGTAAAACCTATCACCCCCAAACTAATAGCCAATCTGAAAAGGACTATTCAGACACATGAGTACATGTTGAGAACATGCTAACTAGTATTTAAAGGTGGATGGGATCAATATATCTCATTAGTTGAGTTCTCATACCACAACAAATTCAATTCAATCATTCATCTATCACCCTATGATGATCTATATGGGAAGCGATGTAGAACTCATACTTGTTTGGACGAAGCTGGGGAGTGAAATATTCTTGGTCCCATTATTGCGTAAGAGATAACAGAATCGGTTCATTCCACCCAAAAACACATAAAGGATGATCATATTCAGCATACAAACTATGTTCAAAACCATTGGTGAAACATGGAGTTCTATTCTGGTGATAGGTTTTTACTTTGAGTTAAACCATAGAAGATAGCCATGTGGTTTGGGATGAAATGGATGCTCTTCCATAGGAACATTTCCGATATGAAATCCTTGATAACAAAGGAGACATGGCCTATCTACTTGCACGTCCACAAAATATATCTCATGTTCATGATGTATTTCAAATATATCTCTTAAAGAAGTACATACCTGACCCTTCACATGTACTGAATCCTGAGGTGGTACAACTATAACATGAACTCTCTTATGAGGATAAGCCAGTGGAGATTTTGGATCCTATTGACAAGGTTCTATGCAATAAACCCACCCATCTCGTTAAAGGGTTGTGGAGGAACCAAAAATATGATGAATCCATGTTGTAACCAGAAGAAATAATGAGGCAGAATTACCCACACCAATTTTCAAAAAAGGTAATGAGTAGAAATATTAGAAATGATGTTTCTTAATGTGGGAAAAATATAATTTCCCTAACATTTTGAATGATAATTATTTCCAGAAAATGAGTGAAATATTATTTTTTACCAAAAGAAATCTATATTTCACTAATAATGAAGTTTATATAAATTAAAATGTGACCATCGATATTCCACTATTGTTCAATTAGGACCATTGGTTAATATGAATGTTGGAAACTATACTATTGATAACAATTTTTACGTTATAATTACTGTTTATATGTAACAATGGAAAAGGATAATTAATACATAAAGGTGTAATGATGGCCTCAACCAGTAGAGTTGCGTCGTAAGAAGCCCATTTTTCAGAACGTGGGAGGTAGTTAGCATTACTAGGCATCACTCTTGACGAAGCTCAAGATGATCTTTAACAAATGAAGCTTGAACCAAATCGCCTTTGAGGGAAGTTAACGTTATTGGAAATTACAACTCGAGCGATGCTAACCAAGCTGCCCCAGGAATCTATCACCATTACACACATTACTCTTTGGTCATATGTGTGTTTTGTAAGGGGTTAGGTGTTGATACCTTAGTTACTTAATGTATAATGAATTTTTATAAGTAAAATTGGTATTCCATCAATTCAATTTTGAGAGTGGCTTTTCTTTAGAATATGATGAATTTGATAAATTAATTTTTCGAACAAAAAATTTAAATTTTAGAAATGATATAATTATTATAATAAAATAATTTATTATTAATAATGTTTATTTTAAAGAAATAGTATCATTAAAACATAAATGATAATATATATTTTTTTCATGTGTCAACAAATTCACTATGCACTTTCCATTCGCTATTATTTTTAATAAATATTGATTTGTATATTTAAAAGTTAAAATTTTTATATTTAGATAATTATAATGATAAAATAAATATCATTTTTGAAATCAGTTGATCAGAATTTGGTTACGGAGAATTTATGAGATTTTTCAAAAATACTTGTATTTTTCGTGAATAATAAAAATACATTTTGAGTTTTTCGGTATGTCTAATGACATAATAATTATTTAATACTGATTAATTAACAAATTAACCACAATAAAAGAAATAAAATATTTCATTATATTAATATCATGTGTTTTAATCTATTTGAATCAATTTCTAAATATATAATTTAATTTCAAAATTCTAAATTGAAAATGTTAACCTCAAAAATGTTATTTTATGAAAAATATAATTTTCCATTCCAAAATTAATAATATAAAATTGTGTTCAGCTCATTTGGGACACAATTACATAAAATGATTTCCAAGTGTCCAGTACCATGACAAAATACCATGGGAAAACCCATGGTTTTTCATTTACCACCAACTAGGTGTCTAAGGAAATTAATAACGAAATCCCCCTCTTTTGCTAAAAATACACAACTATGTATCAATTTCATTCCACTAAAAATTTATCATTCATAATTCTATGATACTTTAACCTCCCATGGAGTCATAACAAGGTGACCTAAAGCCCCCAAGGTCCCAATCAGTGAGTTTTAGGAAGTCTCTTCAAGGTAAGGGAAATCTAAACTTCTCTTCTCCTATCAATTTCCCTTTATTATGTGGTATGTATTTCAAAATTTCATAACATGTTATTCAATCAATTTTATTCTATCCAATTACTATATTTTGAGCCTTTTATTGATTTTTTAACCTTGTTTCATCTCGTTTTAATGTTTTCTAAAACCATGTTTCTTACCTGTTATGCTGCCAGATTTTATTCACAAACATTCACATTTTTTCTCAAGAAAATATCTTTTTTTTCATTTGTGAATGACCCAAAAACGCTCCCATTACATGGGGTATTCACATAAATGTCAAAATTATATATCTTATTCTAGGATTAAAATTCATAAAACCCACCTTCCTTGTTTATAGTTTAATAATTACATAAATATCTTGTCTATAAAAACTTAACGCCATGATATTGATATGAATCCCATTTCATTTATTCTCCATGGTTAAAATATAAAATGGTTTATGATGATATATTTGTATCACATTAATTAATACACATGAAGGTTTCACCCTGATATCACTCTAATTCATTGGTTAAAGAGATTAATCTCTATATTTGACATGTTTTGCGATATATTCATGAATAACACTGGTAATTTTTATGACACCACGGTGATAAACATTGTAGATATTATTATAAATGACTCAATTAAATGTTGTAGCCCCATTCCCATGTTATAATTCATTTTCGTTTTACTGTGATATGTCTGATTTTCCTTTTCTAATTCATTTATGATTTTCTCCATGTTTTAACAAATGTTCTTATGATCACATGTAAATTGTTTCCCTTGTTTTCCTTTATTGGGCCATATGATCACTATATCCTTTTATGTATGTCCACAGGTTATGAGATGAATTAATTTTACATAGGGTAAGAATAATCTATTCGTGTTGATTAAATTAATGTTATATGATTTCATGTACTGTGTACCTTTTTTCCATGAAATTAAACTTTAAAACAACCTCTATTTTGTACAATGTAATGAAATGTTTATGAAGTAAAAAAGGATAGATTGCATATTTTACCACTAATTTAAATTCATAAAAAAATGTGTATTTTCTGAATGAAAAATTTTATTCATAGACTGATTATCTACAATATTAATAGCATAGTAATGATGAATTTTTAATATTTCAACACCAACAAAATACTATGGTGATTCAACAAGAAGCTGTAATAATTCAAGAAGTAAGAAAACAAATGAATTTTTCTTCTAATGATGTAAAATAAATGCATTAATTTAATGATTAAAAATATTTTCTAGAAATTTAAAATAAATTCTCACCCACTAATGATATTGAATAACCTTCTAAGAATGAGTTGAAAAAAATATTAGTAATTAGCATTTTCAAATTTAAAGGAATAAATATTTACTAATTCACCCACAAATGTGTCTTTTGGAAATCAAAAACCATTGAAAAAGAATTGGAATAAATCATTTGAAAATGAAGTTTTATATAAAGACAATGTTTTTAAATTTAATATTCATAACCTTTGAATGATACTTTGGCCAAAGTGAAAGATGAACATGATCCATTCATTTTGGATGAGAATATAGAAGAAACTGAGCTACTACCCAGTTTTAATACAACCTTAATCCATTCCCAAATATAGATTGAACTTGAGAACCCAAAAGGAGATATCTAAAATTGTGAACCATTGTTCCCTAATGATTTTTTATAAAAAATTGTTAACTACTTCTCCCTGTCCATATTTAGTTCACATTTCATCTGAGTGGATTTATTTTTCAGATGATGTGAATGTTATTGTGGATATTTACAAAAGATTTGTGTGACTATTTTAGAACACTAGTACTCATGAGTATGGTGGATCCAAGATTATTTTCGAAGAAGAAATCATTTTTTTGAATATTAAATTGAAGAAGAACTGTATCCTGTAATTATATTTCAAAAACCAGTGGAGTTCATTTGTCATGATAATATATTGGGATGTTTCTTTTACATCTTTTCTAACATCCACAACCTCATTGGAACCCAAAATCCATGGATGTTAAATTGAATAAATATGTTTTTGAGAGATTCTACGAGATGTGTGAGATGATGAAGATTGGATAAATTTCTAATTGTTGGTTCATGATGAAAATATTGCACCCACCGTCAGACTAGGGTTGATCAGCTTGAACTGCTTGACTAGGGGTAGTGAAATCATATAACCCACTTGGGGGGGGGGTCAAAGGTAGTCTCTTTTATGTTATGTTTCTTTTTATCTTATTTCCTTGATTTCAATAAAATTTTGAAACATTTTTTGTTTTTTCAAGTAGGTTCCCAATTTGTTTCTTTTTGGAGGTTATAATAAGGCTACTTATGCTTAATAAATAATAGGTTGTGTATTTATTCTCCATATCCTCATTATTTTCACTTTAAAATTTTAACTACTATGCACAATGAAAAAGTTGTAAAAAATTAATGTGGGGGGGGGGGGCACATGCTCTTTTTATTTTCAAATTTTGTGTGTTTTTTTCAAATATTTTGATAAAACAACTGGTGAGATTCAATGAAATATCCTTTCTGAATTGTAAATTTCATTATGAAAATAACCAACTTAATTCATGTAACTAAACCTAAATGATTCTTTAAATGTGTTTTTAATTGAGTAAAATTGTGGAAATTTAATAAAAACCCATAAAATTCTAAATTCATGCCCTGAATGCTATCTAATATTGAGAATTGCTTTCTCATGAGGATCCTGAACCAATTTTAAATATTCTTCAAAATCGCCCACCTTATTTATTGAGCCAAAGAATTATTTATTTAACCGAAATATTTCTTTTTTTCTATCTAAACCTATGATCATTAAATAAGTTGTGTTCAAAATGAATGACAAATTGTTTTTGTGATTGGAACCCAATTTTTGAAAAACTACAATCTCTTTATTCGTCATACCTTATAAATTTGATATTTTTCATCCCTTAGTATCCATGTACATCCTATTATGATATCCAAATTATAATGCAATTTTCCCTTTCCATACTACGTTGGAAATATAAATTTATGATCTAGTTGAACATAAGTGTGGGGGGAGATGACTTGTGGTGTGCTACCTAATTTTCTGTTTCATTGAGTGTAAATTTATATAATGAATATAATTTTTTTTTGGTTAATGTAATTTAATGGATGTTTTTACGATTTTTAGAATACAATTAAAATGGATTTTTTCCTTTCTGGAGCTTCTAAACAAGAAAAAATAAAGCTCTGCTTATTTGGAGCAGTAAACGAAGAAAAAATAAAAACAATTGAGATGAAATTGTTGCGTTGTTTCTCCTCATTTGAAGATGTTTTTTATATTCATGAAAGATACATTGAGGTTATTTTGTGTTTATATTATGAAAATATGATTTATAAGTGGATCTTTATTAAGTGAAAACTATAATCATATGATTTTTCATCAATACAGATCCCAACCATCTCTTTCTACCGCAAACATTTTCACATTTTAAACCCAAAATCCTTAAAACCTCAGAATTTACATTTCTATGTCCTTATGATTTATATAATTATTTTAATCAATTGGGTGGATATTTTAAAATTTTTCAGCCTATGGTGACCCTTTCATTTATTTATATGAGAAAATCATTGTTCAAAATCCAAATTATGTGTTAAAAAAATGAGAGGTAGGCATAATTGTGTATGGAGAAATGAATGAAATGGAAATATACTGAATGAAAATAATGAAGAATTTTTATTTTATTATATTTAAGAGTAATGATAATTTTTGTGCCTTGATTCTGAGATTTTTGAATTTTATTGACATGTGTTTTTAATTTTCATTGGATATTTATTTGGAGTGCTCAATTGTCTTAGAGTCTAAGCGATAAGTGTGGGGGAATTTATATAGAGGCAATTTTCAGTAATTTTTATATGAATTTCAAATATATAATCCAAATAAATTTTTCATATTTTTTGAATGTTCATCATTTTTGTAATTTTGAGGTGTTTTGGATAAATAGTGAATAGGTTCTAATTCTGGAATTATAACTGTTTTTCATCAGTTATTTGTTTTGGGAATAAACATTACTATATGTGGCCCACATGTGTCCAAATGAGTATACTACACCATAAAATTAGAGATAAATTTAATTCTCATCTCCATCATAAACACTGGGCCTATATTTGGTCATTAAGATGGAATTTGGGTGCGTTAATGTGGAGGCTGTTGAAGAGTCCCTTCAGTCCTAAAAATCTTTCTATGTAAATCGGCTATAAAATTTTAACCGTGTTATAAAAGGAGTTAAATCCTTTTTAGGGGTAAATAAAGTTCATGTATGAACAAAATATATGAAGACAAATCAATATTATTTATATGGTAGGAGGTTAAAATAGGAGTAGACTTTTCGGATACAGATTCTGGATAGAATATTTCAACATCTCCCCTTTTCCATTATAATTTAATCTCCACTATCATTTCACGGATGGTTGGATTGATGGAGTGGGATATTATAGAGATGATATGATGTATGAAAATATTATTTCATGATGTTATTAGTCCACTGAGGGGTATACTCTATGAGGTGATGGGAAGCGATGATCAGAAGGCATTTCCCTTTTGAGTTTGAGTTCTTCATTATAGACTCTTTTCTTTTGGATTATCCTAGAAATTATTTTCATCAATGAAGGCAATCTATTTATTTTTTGATTTCAATATCTTCCATATTCGGATTTTTTTATCATATTATGACTATAAATTAATTGTCTTGTTTTTTAAACATCCCTGGAAGAGGAATCCTTATTGAACACAACACATTCAATTATTTTCAATTTCTCAAAGGACTTTTGGTAAACGAATCACATTCATGAGTCGATAAACACCCATATTTGATGCTTTAATATGATTTTTGGTCAATTTTTATGTATACCTTGAGGTAAAATTTTTACAATTCTTTAGTAAATCAATTATTGATAATGATAACAGGAGTGTTAAAATATCAAAAAATTTCCACTACTTCCATCATTATTTTTATTCCAGTGCAGTTTTCATATTATTTATAATAACTATTGTATATTTATTATTTATTCTAATTTAATTTAATTTAAATTAGTTTAACTCAATTCAATCCCAATTTATAATTCTAATATTTAATAAAAAATTTAACAAAGTGACGCTTTGATGTCTTAGTCTCCAATCTCCTTGTAAGACAACCTATTGGTAACTAGTATACTGAAATTTAAGGGGAACATTATTAAATGGGGTAATGAAATAGAAATCGCTGACATCAAATTAAATGACCAACACCCATTCCAATTTGGACCTCCATGACTAATAATATTACCCTACTGTGGATCACCAAGACCAAAACCCATCCAATGATGTGGAAATCCATGAAAATATTCCTCACCATTTTATGGACTACAATGATTAACTCCCAAATCCATTTCCTCAACAGCCACTTCTAATGTTTTAACAAAGATGAATATTTTTTACATATTAATTAATCAAGGGGGAAACAGTCCCATTTTTCATGATTTATATGGTTTATAATATTCATTACAATTAACCAAAATCTATATATATATATATATATCCCATTTTACCATTTATAAAAAACCATAGTCATTAATCATACTTACTGACCATTAGATAACCTGAAATCCCCCCACATAAAAATATTATCCCATTAAACCACTTACATGACATAATTCATCAATCCTATTTATGTTTTGACAAACAATAATTCATTACACATTATCATGCTATGAAAAATAAAAATATTTTTAATCACATAACACATTTAATTCGACATTTTATAACTCAATTCCCATGTTCAAGGGAGCGACTAACCACATGGGTGATCATAGCCCCAATCTGCTCTTCAATAGAGGATCCCATGAGGTCCATGAGATGTCTAATACAAAATTTATACACCAATTTATCATTTTATACCATGTAATTAATTTGAAAAGAACAATAGAACAAGAATACAAGAACATACAAATGGAAAAACTACTAGACTATGGGATATAACTCATAGAACACCAACATCAAGTTTATAAAGAACTGCTCTCTTAAACACGACCCTTGATTCTATCCCAAACATCCATCAGTACCCAATGTAATAATATTCTTCAAATATAAGTCTTTAAATCTTCAAAAGTAGATAAGACATCCAATAAATGATTCATTCAAAAAATTGCAGAAAGATGAGAGACATACTCTACCGAGGATTCGATTCCCAACCAAAGAATATTCAAATGACCCAAGATTGAGGGATAATCAACCTTGGTGGAGGAGGTAGGCCATGGTTTATCACTCAAGTTGATTTATATGGGGAGGGGAAGAAAATATTTATTTTTTATTAATTACCAAGTGGGGAATGTGTATTTTCCCTTTCTTTGATGAGGTGCATGATTTAGCCACACAGTTCTCTAATATGTGTGACACCCTCTATCCATGAGGGGACCTAGGTCCACTAGATTTATCGGAAGCCCTCATGGTTTGGAAAACAATTAAAAATCCCTATGTATGAATCATTCAATAGTCACATGTTTTTCTGGAACCCCTTCCATGGTTTCTCATCCATGCACCATCCCCATATAATCTTCGATATTATGGTTCGTGGTTAGTTCTAACCGTACTCCATCCATGACACTTGCACAGTATGGCCACTATTATTCGACATTCATGTCTAGAACCTTGTGGCATCATGAAATTTATTTATACTCTTGGGAATCATTTCATTAATCAATTTAATCATATTTAAATTGAAATTTATACATGAATGTTCATCCTCAAAGGTTTGGAATGTTGCATTCTATAACTATAAAACCAGATCATTTTAATAAATGAATATATTTATTTCTTAGCAATAAAACATTTTCATTATTTTATGAAAAACATGATCATTTTTTAACTATGAATCATTATATTTATTATTTCTGAAATTATTTCATTCTTATCTCCAAAACACTACTTTATTTACACTAAAATATAAAATTCTCTTACACTGAATCTATGAAGGAAAATATATAGAAAAAATTAAAAGGAACTCTATAATAAAAATTCTAGGAATCTCTATAGGAAAATATATAGAAAACTCCATAGGAAAAATAAATGGAAACATGATAGAATATTTCCATGACATACTCGTTAAATTTTCGTAATCTATTAACAACAAAGGCAATACTTACAGAATCATCATCAAAGAAGAACCTTAGTAACAAAAAAGATAATATTTTTAGGGAATTGTAAAATAATATTCAATACCATTTTTTATTATTTTTATTTCAATGATAGGTAAGGTAATCAAATGGTCATCACTCCAAAAATTATAAAATGATAAGAAAATTTTAAATTTTTTAAGAAAAAAAGAGTTTTTTAGGTGATCATGTTTTATAATGGGCTAGAGAATATGTTGTAAGATGTTTTCATGATAAATATTTTAATTATAAACAAATTTCATGGTTGGATATAGTTTATTATTCATTCATTAACTTAGGAGTGAATATATACTAAATACTTGTTAATTGATATTAAAATTGATTCCCTAATACATGATTGTTGTTGAAGATATCATTACTCCATTACAGTTTTTGAATAAAAAATAATTATTTTCCTTGAAGGTAGTTGATTGAAATAATTTATTCATTATTATTAGAAAAAAATAGAACTATAAAAGGTTAGGATCACTAAATACGGAGTAGATTTACATAAATATATTGATTTTTATTTTATATTTTGAGTTATTAAACCTATAAGATCTATTCAGATCTCATATTTCTTTGTCTAGTTTAATATTCCTAACTATGGTTTAATTTTCCTCTATCTGATATTCATCAAATCATGACTGAATAACATCAAAACTATAATTATTATAACGAAACTAAATTACCTAATTTCCAAAACATTGTACATCCGAACATTGAAAAATGATTTAACAATAATTATACATCGTAGTATCAAAACTTATTCAACTGAACATTTTTCTTGTTAATCTTCATAACATATTATTTCAAAAACTATACATTAGAATATCCTAACTTAATAACCCAATTGTTTTATAGATAATGCTTCAAACTATAAAACTCAATCTCGATAAAAATGATACTTAACAATATCTTAACTTAATTTTTGTACAGGTAAATCATTTTATCATGATCTTTTTATGTCAAAATTTCGGAATGTTCAAATTCATCTTGTATAATTGTGTTTTTACAATGGTTATGGTAAACATTATTATGATTCATCATCTTGTAATACTTATTACACTTCTCTTTTTGGTAATCGTTTTTATTATTCCCCATCATATACATTTTTTTTAAGCTTCTCTATCTTATAACTTCAAAACTATTACACAATTTGAAAAATTCCATTCATGAATCATTGTCCATAAATATTAGTTTCCTCACACATCATAAATATTAAAAATAAACTAGAATTTGTAATACTTTTAGTAACAATCATGTATTAGACCTCAAGTATAAAAAAACATATACATACATAATTACTTCCATATCTTATGTAAACAATATGGTGGACCTTTGAATACAAATATATAGTGTTCACTGATACTCATTCAACTTAATCGTGATTTTGACCAACAGATATAATATATTTTGGGACACTATAAAAAACACCACATTTCTATACACCAAAAAAATATATTTTTATATCTAAAACTTTATCTATCTTAACTATAAAATATAAAAAAATCATAACTCTAAAACACCATCATTGTCATATTTGAACATCAATATTTATTATCTCTAAATAAATATATTTCATATCTCTGAAAAATCGTATTCCATAAATGTGAAAAATCATCTTTATTTCTATAAATCTCTTTATTAATTATCAATAAGACACTATGATTGTTAAATCTTGCACAATATCTTTTATAACACGAAAAATTATATTTATTATCTATGAATGTCAATTATTCTTATCTAAGAATAATAATCTTTATTAAATATGAAACATCATCTCTATTAATAATAATAATTTATTGGAACATAATAGGAATATCCAAAAGGAATATTCATTGGAAATTACATATGAAAATTCACATGAAACACCATAAAAAACAGTATATGATACTCCATAGAAAAAAATATTGGAATATTCTTATAAAAAATCCTTAAATATACAAAATAAATTGAAAAAACATTATTAAGTCACTGTTATATAATCAATAATTTTGCAACAATGATGTTATCTTATTTATGGGATTATAAAATATTTTCAAGGCTTATTTTATAGTATTGGGATGTTAGTGGTAGGCATGGATAAAGAATAGTTTTTACTCAAAAAAACTAATATGATAAAAAAATTTCCATGTTATAAAAAAATTATATTTTGGGAGTTCATGTAAAATTAAGGGTCAACGATTCTCTTATCGGATGTTAGCAAACTATATCATTTAATAATACACAACCTGGATGGGTTGAGATAGTAAATTATTTAGGCATTATTTTAGTTGTGGTTGTAATCTGTATACATTGGCATATATCTTTAAATTGATTCATTGATGTAAGATATGATTTGATGATTTATTCAATCCACTCATGATTTTAAATTTTTTTAATTATTTTTCAATGAAGGAAATGGATAGAAATTATTTATCCAATTTTAATATAAAAATGGAATTATAAAATAATAGGATCACTATTAACTTTATAGTCACATATAAAAATATTTTAATTATATTTTTTTGAGTTATAGGTCCCATTTTATCTATTTATACACATTTTTTACATAGTTCTCTGATTTCTCTATATGTTATATTGTTCCTATTTATGGTGTATATTTCTTATTTCCAGTGTAAAATTCTTCTATTCAGTAGTCTTTTTTGAGTAAAAATAATTCTTTATAATCATAAATTGGAAATACAAAATTCATTATGTTTATGATTTCATAATTCTATAATCAATAATTCCCAAGGTATAATTATTTTTGGAAGAAGTAATCATGTTTTGTGAATGTGATATTGGGTGATTAAAAATGGATATCAAAATAGTTTCATTGTATGAATACAGTATCAACATTGATTTTGGGTATTGTATAAGAGTGGTAGATGATCAAAAGTCACACTATATCAATAAAACATATATATATTTCCAACCATAGTAAGAATATTTGTTTCATAAAAAATGGATGAAATGATAGATTCAATATAAAAATATTTTGAGAAGATTAAAGATAATCAATATACTATAAAGTAAATTATTAAAAACATTCTAAGATAGGTTGATATTTTAATGAATAATCGCATTGATATAATAAAATTTTTCTTGATTTTTGATACATTTTTATCTAAGTTGTTGAATTTTTTCTCTCACATATATCTTTTTAAATTTTATACACTTATATACCTTTTTTGGATAAGTAATATTTTACTAATTGATATTTTAATGTAGATCTAGTTTCTAAAATTTTAGGGAATTATTTTTTCTAAATATATTACCTTTAAAAATAAATTTTGAAATTCAAAAAGGGGGATAAGGTTGAGTTATAATATGTAAGGAAAAGGTATACCCCTAAAAATAATTTTACATAAGAGGAAGTATGTTTTATGTGATTTAATTGAGAAAACTTCTCTTAAGTATCCCTTATTTTAATTTTCAAAAAGTGGGATATTGTTGAGTTAAAAGTATCCATAAAAATATTACATTTGAAAATAAAATTTAGTTAATATAATTTTTTACACATTTTTAATATGAGACTTTCCAATGGTATATTTTTTCTTTTAAGAAGGTAATATGTTTTATTAAATGAGTAGTAAAAATTCATTAGATAAATGTGTATAAATTTTACATCAAACAAGCTTGTAAAATGTACATCAGATGCCAATATACAATGACCCATAGAATAAATGATTATAAAGTTCATTACTCGGTGTTCTAAAAAGTCCATCAGATATACATTATCATATAAAGACATAAAAATTCTACCAGACCAACATTTAATAATCCTACATAATTAATACATAAAATGTTACCAGAAATAGATCAAAAATTTCTACCACATGGAATATTAGAAGCATAATAATGGTTCTACATCAAAACGAACATCAGACAATGTTATAAGAAATTGATTGATTGAGAATGTTTATATAATGTTTTTTCTACAAATATAACAATGTTTTTAATAGAACCATTTGGCGGTTACCTATAAATAGAAAGAAACCATGAGGATAATTAGATTACAACAGAACATTATAAATCTGTTGATTGATGTGTTGTAACATCATGTATCTAAGAGAGCCTAATTATAAAAATTTATATATTTTTATTTAAGGAATTTATTTTTCGATTAACATTATAAATACCTCATATTTTTTTCTTTTAACTATTATTTGTCTAATCCGGTGGATTGAGGGATGTCACAAATAGAGGGACAGAGTTTGTCAACTCTCTTAGAAAAATGGTTTTCGAGGATAGGGAAACATGGTTTTTTTTCTAATAAATCATACCTAGGAATAACTGTGCATATAAAATAGACTATAAATTATATATATAATCATGGATATCTTATGTAACATTCAAATAATTCCTTGATACATTGTTTGAAGGTGTATAAAATCCTTATGAATTGTTATGTATGTTTTGTTATATATTTTTTAAAATTGTGTATAACATTATTATATATTTTTCAAAATTTATTGTAATATAACTTTTTTATTTTTATAGATTGTTTATATTGTATAATATAATTAATTTTTTTCTGGCGATAATGTATATTGATAATCCAATTTTTTAATTATATTTCAGAACTGTTTTGGGAAATTGTCATTTTATAATTTTATAAGCTAAATTTCAACCCATTATCCCAACCCTCTTGTATTATTGTTAGTTATATGATTATATGACAATATTCACATCATGAATTTGTAATATTATAATATGAAAATTATACTATGAAAATTGGTAACATTATAACTCATACTTTATGAAGGAAAACTTAATAACATCATTACAAAAACTTTGTATTCAAAATAATCATAACTTCATAACTTAATCATTATAAAGAGAAACATTATTACATCATAACTAAATTTTTTTGAATGATACATCATAACATTATATCTCAAATATTTTGTAGAGAAAATAATATTTTATAAAATCAAAATCTAAATAGTTATAACTTCATAATATCGTAAGTTAAACAATTTATAGCTTCAAATTTTTTCATGAACACTCTAACTCAAGATTTTTACTATGGAAACTTTTTCTCATATAATTGTTATTTTAAACTCAATATAGTAAAATATATTAGGATAATACATCATATAATATTTATTAATATTATTCATCCAGTAATAATTATTAATCTTCTTCAGCTGAAACACTTTCTTAAGCTTAATTGAATTGCAACTTCACATCTTTCACTCAATCTGGAAAACTCATTCCAGAAAAATCAGATTGGAAATATTATCATTAGAATGCCTATTAATTCATAAAATCCATGGTAAAATCATGAATAATTTGTTTAATCATAGTATAATAATCATCAAGGACCATAAAATCATTGATTGACTTAATTGGGTTTACCTCTTCCTTCATCAATCCAGTGGACCATTAAATATACGTCTTTGTTTTATCATCATATAAAATTTCATTCATCTATACTATGAACTGGTAAGAGAATAAGATTAAAAATATCATATAAAAACACAATTTTACATACACAAAATATTATTCTTTCTTAACTCGGAAACATTGTCTTTATTAACTATGATAATTTATATTTCATGTAACTAAACCAACATAATTCTTATATATGATAGTTAATAATTATTATATCTAAAAATGTACGTTTTGTAACTCTAAAACATTATCATCTAAATATTTTAAAATTCATCTTTATTCTCTCTAAAAATCCACATATCATATATCTAAAACATAATCTTTATTACCTATCAAACTTCATCTTCCTAAAATCAAAATTTTAATCATTCATATATCCATAACTCAATCATTAATATATTTTAAACACTCTTTATAAACTATGAAAACTAAAAATAATTCTAAAACTCCAAATGAAACATCATAGGAATCTATCATGGAATATTAATTAAATATTCCATAGAAAAATTCATAAGAGTATCCTTAGTAAATTCAATAGGAAACTACATTTGAATTATCATAAATAATCTATAAGAAACATTGTAGAAACTATATTTAACTCATTGAATTTTATAAATCTATTGAAAACTGAGAAAATAATTCAATAATAGTCATCTAATAAGATCTTTGGTAGAAAATAATTTATAATATTTCATGAGATATAAAATGTTACCAGAGTATCATATTTTTGAGGCTTTATATTTCTATTGTGGGAATCATAATAGAATGGTCCAGAGTAGAAACATACTAATATGAAATGTAACATTTCTATTTTATGAATCAAATGTTGTTTTGAAGGAGTTAAAGTGTAAAAATATTATGAGAATCACTTATATGATGTTATCATGATATAAAATTTAATAATCAACAACCATGATGGGTTTATATAGTCTATTATTCAAGAATTACTTCATTTCCACATAGTAACTAAATGACTGTGATTAGAATATACAATTTAATTTATTATTTTATATTAGTTCTGAAAGTATTTGAATTATATTCTCGATTTTGAATTTTTGTAAATTTTTTTTTAAATGAAAATTGATTTAAATTATAAATTCATTTTTACTTGAAATAGTGTAATTATAAATGGGTTAGATAAAAGAAATATCAATAGATTAAAATAGAAATTGATTTTTATTTTTTTTGTTTTTATTTATTGATCAAATATTATTTATTCAGATATGATTTCACAATAGTTTTATGATTTCTTTATCTAGAGTATTGTACTCTTTCTAATTTATTGTTTATCTTTGTAGTGTAATGTCACTCAATTTGTTATTCTTGAGAAAAATCCATTATAAATTCAAAAAAAATTGTACATCACATATTTTTGGGTTTGTAACTCAATCAAAGTAAATCAATACTTTGTGACTTTATAACTCAAACAGTGTACTTCCTGACTAGAACTTTATTACTCAAACAATGTATAGAGAAACATTGTGACATTATAACTCAGTCTTTTTATAGTGTATATTCTTAAATTCATAATTATATTAATAAAATGGAACTTCATAACTTCATATCTCAAAATTTATATAGTAGTATCTTCATAAAATTATAACATAAATTTTTATAGAAGAAAATTCATAACTTCATAACATAAACATTATATAGCTATAAATAATTAATGTGGTCATTGTAACATGATCTTTGTACATGTGAATAAACCTTTTGTATATTATTTATGTTATCCTATTTTTGGTACACATTATTATAATTATTTATCATGTACTATTTTTTAATATTTTCCATCTAGTAGACGTTCTTATGCTTCTCCATTCGAACATATTTATTAATCATTTTCATCTGGTGACATCAAAACATTCCCTATTTCTAGTTAATTCATTATGGAAAACTCGGTGGGAATCTATTATGTGTATCACAATTTTTCACTCATAAAAATAAATCTTTAAACATTAATTCGTTTATTAATCATGATGTAATAAAAATTGATCATTTTCAAAGCACTGACTGATTTAATTACTTCAATATCTTCCATAAGCTCTTCGGGGGGCTTGTAAAATTTATATATGGCAGTTCTTATTTAAAATTCTCCTTCTTTAATTGTATAAAATAATGATTTCATCACATCCAGAAAACCATTTTAATAACCTAACATTTCCCAACTATAAAAATCTATCTTTTTATACTATAAAACATTTCCTTTAGTAACTCTGAATCTCAGTATTTCATAACTAAAAAGCATCATATTTAACATATATGAAACTCTTTATTTATTATCATGAATATTAATCATTATTAAATATAATAAATCACCTTACACATATCCAGTGAATAATTTTTCATTTCTCTAAAACAAAATCATTTTTGACTCATGAACTAAATCATTCAAAACAATAAAATTTCATTTACTTTATATCTAAAATTTCATCATTCATATCTCTGATTCTATATTATTAAAATATATAACACTCTTTTGTTCATAAATATGAATCCTCATCTATCATAACTCTAAAAATCGATAACAATATTCCTAAGAATACCCATAAGAATATTCATGTAAAACTCTATTGGATAATCAATAGGTAATTCCTTTGGAATCTCAATTGAAAACTCTATAGGAAACATAATGGGAAACTCATTTGGGAACTCCATAGGGAAATTATTCACAATAATAATTAAAATTTCATATTATAATCATATAAAACACAATAATTACAACCACATTATCAGGTAGGAACATAAATAGAAAAATAGTTTTCTTATTATTGGAATTATAAAATGATATTATAGACTTGTTTTTATAAAAAAGGGATATATATGGTTCATAGAGATAAGCTGGTTGTTAATTAAAATAATCTAATATGCCAACACATTTTTCTATACTATAATAAAAGTATGTTTTTAGGGAGTCCACATATAGTAATGGTTTATAGAATAACTTTTTAGATGTTAGCTTGTTATATGTTTTAAGAATCCTAAACCATGATGGGTTAAGATTGACAACTATTCGTGAAATATTTTTGTTGTGGATATAGAATAAAGAGATATGCATAGATTTTAAAATTGAATGAAATTTTTTATATATTTTTTTCAAATTATTTGTCATTCATTATTTGTTTTGAAATGTTATATATTATTTTTTGGAATGGAATAAATATAAAATATTTATTCATTATTTTGAGAAAACATGGAATAATAATAGGAGAGGATCATTGGGAATGTAATTGTGTAATTTAGATATATATTTTTATTTCTATTATATATTATATCTATTCATGTATGATTTCTATATAGTGTTATTATTTACCTTTCTAATGTATCATTAATATATCTAGATTATTATTCCTTTGTTTGGTGTATTGTTTCTCTATTTGGTAGTATTCACATCTTAACATCACAATGTTATAACTCTAACATTGTATAACATAACTTAATATCTTCATAACTCAAAATATTTATAAACCAATACCTTAACATCATTTATCTAACATTATCTAAAACAACATCCAAAATTCATAAATCAGTCTTTTTATAGTGGAACATAATCACATCAGAAGACAATCTTTATACATTGAAAATTCATAAATTTATAACTGAAACATTTTACATGTAAAACTTCATAAAATTATATCTTATGAATTTTCGGTCATAAAAGTTTAACTTCATACCTCAAACATTGAACCACTTGAAAATTATAACATGAGAATTGTAAATCAATATTTGGTAAAACACAAATATAATATTGTAGAATTGTCATAGTAACCTTATTCCAATAATCATTCTAAATATTCTCAAAAATATAAAAGTTATTAAGATTCACATTTCAGGAAACACTATTAAAATTTTATATCCAACATACATTATTATTGTTATCTATCTGTTATCTTCACAACATTCACTCTATCTAGATAACTCATTCTTGAAAACTCAGTCAAGAAATCATTTCCTTCTCACATATCATCCTTCTTAAAAACATATCTTGAATCATGAAAACATTTAGTAATAATGAATTAATAAATAATAATGACTAAAAATGAATTTTCATTCATTATTACTTCAATCTCATCCTCCATAAATTAGGTATACCTTACAATATACATATTTGGTGTTTCATATTGCTAATTTTATTTTTTTTGGAGTCTGAACTACTCTTATGATAACTTCAAGGAAAAAATTGGAAAAATTAATACTTTACTCACTAAAAAATTAAATCATTCTTACCTATAACACATCATATTTCATCACACTAAATATCCATATTTCATAACAATCAAACATCATATTTCTCATATCTATAACTCTATCATTATTATTTTTAAAACTCCATCTTTTTACACATTGAATCATCAACTTCATTAGCACTAAAATAAAGTAATTCTTATCTTTGTCTCTCAATCTCTATTCTCTCTGAAACATCATATTTCAAAGCATTATAAACATACATTGCAAATTTCTAAAACATCATCTTTCATAATATTAAAACTCAATCATTTATATATTTATAATTCAATCTTAACAATC
Organism: Viscum album; assembly: GCA_963277665.1. Classification (NCBI taxonomy): domain Eukaryota; kingdom Viridiplantae; phylum Streptophyta; class Magnoliopsida; order Santalales; family Viscaceae; genus Viscum; species Viscum album. The sequence continues at coordinate 360,786,058 of OY728150.1, forward strand.
TTTTAAACATCAACTTACATAGTTGAAAAATAAAATAGAAATCGTTATTGGAAACTCCATAGGGAACATCATATGAAATTCTATTAGAAACACTATATTAAATATAAAAAATTATTTAGAAACTACATTGGAAACATCATCAACATTCTCATTAACCTTTCACATCCTATTAAAAAGATAGAACATAATTCTATGATCATCATCTAAGGAAAAATTGTAAAATAGAAGTTTTAGTTTTACAGGGAATTATAAAAAGGCACCACAGTCCTGCTTTTTTGGGGTTGAATATTTTTGGTAAGATCATAGATATAATGTCCATGACTCAAATAATAATTATATGATAAGGATTTTATAAATTAAAAAAATGAGTTTTCAAGGTTCTAATTTATAATAATGTGTTAAAGAATATCTTATACTATATTAGTATGTTATATCATTTAATTAACCATATCCATGATTGTTTAAGAATGTAAATTATACAAGAATTATTATGGTGATGTATATAGACAATATTTATGATCTTATATTATAAAATTGATTCCATTATGTGACATTGGTTTTAAATATATTATCATTCCATTCACAATATTGATTTTTTTTAAGTATGGAAATTGATTGAAAATTTTAATTCATTATTTATAGAAAAAATTGGATTTTAAAAAGAGAGGATAAGATAGAAATTAATAGAGTAAGTTAGATATAGATTTATTTTAGTTCAAGAAAATATTTTATTTATTAGGAAATGATTTATATATAAAAATATGTTTTATATTTATGGTTAATTGTTTATCTTTCTCATAGTCTCCACATCATAACTACATAAATTTATAATTCAAACAATGTACACCACATGTTTATAACATCAGGAATAAAACATTATACAACCCAATATTATAACTTCTTATCTCAAAAATTGTATAGTTATACATCAAAACAACATAAATAATTAATTCTATATCACATCCTCAAAACTTCCTAACCCAAACATTATATAGAACAACTTTATAACTTCGTTACTCAAATTTTTTTCAACTGAAAAATTATTTATCCACAAATCAAACATTTTTCATCTAAAACATCATTACATAATAAGTAAAACAATACATAGCCTCAAAATGATAATAATTATTCTGTTGCTCAATATTTCTAGAAGGTGGAACTTTATCTAGTAGACTCGTTTCATTAATTTCATTTTAGATAACTTTTTAATAATTTCTATAAAATAAAAAAGTTTTTATTTTCTACTATCAGTAATCTTTTATAAGATTTTCCACCTAATACACCTTCTAATCGTTGTCCATATGGTATGTTAATAATAATCACTCTATCTATATAATAGAGTATATTTTTTTCAGAAATATTATCTTTTAAACACATAGTCTTTTTTAAAATATCATGTAGAATCATGAATAAATTGAGTAATCATGATGAATGAATCATATAGGATTTGTAATGAATCAAGAAACTAAATTACATTTATATCATCCTTTTCCAATCTTATAGGTCTTGAAATATACGTCTATGGTGTTCCCAAATTATAATTTTCATTCTTTCATATTATAAGTTTCATATAAAAGAAATTTGAGATCTGAATTGGGAAGACTCCATTTTCCATATGTTAAAACACATCCATCCATAAATCTATAGCATCATCTTTGGTAACTCTTAATATCTATATTTTATATATCTATACCATAATCTTTATAACATCTAAAACTACATATTTATTATCTCTATAATTATATAATTTTTAAATCAAAAACATAATGTTAATTTATTCTAAAAATTCATATCTATTATTTCAAAAACAATATTATATAAATCTCTAAAACTCATTCTTTATTAACATCAAAACATCATAATTATTAACGTTAAAATTTTATCCTTCTTATCTCTAAAACTCTTTTGTTATCTCTAATTCCCAGTTGATTATAACTCTAAAAAATCACCGTCCTTAAATCTAATCCACCATAGAAAACATTATAAGAATCTCCCTACAGTGCATTATAAGAATCTTTACACGAAACTCAATTGAGAAATACTTATTAAACTCCAAATGAAAATCCAATGGAAACACCATAATAAACTCTAGAGTAAAATCCTTCAGAAACTCTATAGGAATATTATTCATCATATTCATAAATTTTTCATAACCGATTGATAACAATGAAAATACTCCCATTGTCAAAGCACAATATGTTTTTAGTAATAATAAAGTTGTCTTGTTAAGTGATTGATGAAATGGTTATATAAATATGTTTCTATAGGCTAGAATATATATGGTCACCATGGATATATAAAGATCATAGTTCAAACCATTATAATATAATAATTAATTTTTAAAAATTTAAAAAAGCTTCGTTTTTAGGTTTTTCATGTATGATGTAGGGTTAAATATACTCTTATAAGAATGTTATCTTGTTATATCTTTTAATAATCTCGAACAATAATGGGCTTATATAGTTAACAATTCAATAATTATTTTAGTTATATATATTTAGAACATGATTTTTATTAAATTAAAGAATTGGTTCCATTATGTTATGTTGGTAAAGAAAATATTTTCATTATATTATTGATTTTTCAATTTTTATACAAATATTGTTTTAGAATGAAAATGGTTGAAAATATTACATCATTATTAGCTAAATAACTATAAATGGAGAGGATCGCATAGAACTGACTAGATTATTTTAGATATAGATTTCAATTTTATATTTTGAGTTATTTACTCAATATTATATGTCCGTATAGAATTTCTATACTATTCAATAGTTTCACTTTCAGGTGTTTTGTTCCTCTATATTGTCTGATGTTCCTTTATTTAATGTAGATTAAAACTATCTAGAATTCTAAAATGATACAAAAAAATTATATATGGAGGAGAAAACAATTTCCAATGAGTTGGTGGAGAATGATATGAAATGTGATCATGAGAATGTCGATAACAATAAAACAACCAAGAAAAAGTATAGCAACATTTGACAAGATTATCTATTCCTCAAATGATGATATTTTTACACAAAAAACTAGATGTAAACTCAATATTCAAAACCTTTCCAAATTTAATAAATGATATTATAATAGAATAATGAGTTATATAATTAAATAATACATTTTCCCGGGTATATTTAATCATCATTGTACCTCTATCCATGTAAATCACCAAGAAAATAACCCTGGATTTCTGGTTAGCATGAAATTACTGACCTAATATTACACTGTGAACCTTACCCTAGGTCTTCTAATTCACTAACACCAAATCCACTTGTTGAACATATCCTTATGACCCTCTATCATCTCCAGGACAATAATACCTTTATTACATACAATAAGTGATCTACTACAATGATCTAGCATATTCATTAAATTTTTGTGTAGAAGATGAATCACGGACACTAATTTAATTAGATATCTTCAACTAATATTCCTAATTTATTCCCATTCTAAAAAATTGGAAATTATTCTTTATCTCATTCGGAAAAATATAACTTATATAGATTCAATAACCACACTAATGGAAAATTAAAGGGTCTTTTAATCTAGTTAAATATAATGAAAGGTGTATTCCCCTAGACATCAAAAAACTCACTATGATTGAAATGTTTATCTCCATTCATATATAAAATACTTCAAAAATAAAACCCCACCAAAATAATTCTCACATTTTTTTCTCAACATCCATCTCATTATTGAATGTGTTTTCCCCATCTATTAATTTAGTTATTTAAAAGTAATGAACCATTGATTCAATATAAATCATTAATCAATAAACAATTTAAATTTAATTAAAAGTATTGTCTCTTCCCTTGGTATGATAAGAAATGGTTCCATTCTATATTCATATATACACAATCTATGACAAACATATTTTTATTACTATGCTCCATGAAATCCAAACTCCAATTCAACCTTAATATTTATAGGTGTAACTTCATGAAAAATTAATCCTTGATAGCTTCCCAGATTAACCATTCTATACTCATTTCTAAAACCATTACATCCAACCATTATCATGGTTTTGCATTTTTCATAATAATAGAACACTTCACACTCCTCCCATATGTGGAATTAATTATCCAAAACATCATACCCTCATTTATATTCCTTCATCAACATTATAATGCACAATATCTATAATAAATAGAGGATAATGGTTCAAATTAAAATAACAAACCACATCAAACACCACCTTAACCTCCTATGATGGCCCCCATATTTATTCTTGAATATTGAAAGATTAATCTCATTATACTTCTTATCCAGTATATTTTTAATATCGAAGACTATAAAAATTTACTCTACATACTAATATATATATATATATATACATTTTCATAATAAATAATTGAAAAAATTTCATCATTAATTTTATCGAAGAAATTCATATTTTCCGTAACTCTAAAAAAATAGCACTCAAGATGGAAATAAAAAACATTATTTTAGGCACAAAAAAATTCTTTGAATGATTTAATCCAAATAATCAAAAATTAATATAATAAAAAATCTAATTAAAATAAATAATCATGATTATTTAATGAATTTCATATAATAATTCCATTTTTTATAACCTTTTCCAGATTATTCGAATTGACTTGTTAAAAAGTCTACTTTTTAATAGAAAATAAAATGAAAAATTAAGTAAAATATATAAAAACATATATATATCAGGTTTACATGTAATAGAATAATTTATAAATAGCCCTTTAATGAACATCAACTAATTGGAAATTCTTTCTGAAATTCATATTTCTAATATTAAAAAATGAGATAACATTCTGACTTTGATGATTTAACTTCTATTATGGAAATTATATTTTGTAAAATAGATTCCATAAAAATATATGACTAAAATATAAAATATAAAAGTTGGAAAAATATCATGGACTCATAAACTAAATATTATTTGAAACCATTTCTTTAATATTCTTCCATATCTCGACTATAATATAGAGTAAAAATTTAACATAATTTTTTTTCACTTCCGGTTTACTATAGGATTTAGAAAATTTGATTAGTGTTTAACAATATTACTATGGGTGTTATTTAACCAATAATAGTACATCATAAATAGAATTCTATAACTGACATCATGATATTAATAATAGTTTTATTATATCAATAACCTAATCAATAAAGGAATATAAATATCTAATAAATGTTCAAATAAGTAATATATCTATAAAAGATAATAAAATAAAATTAGAGTTCCAATACATGAACAACATAAATATTAATTGAAATAACTTAATTTTTATATAACTAATCCTCACGAATCCAAAATAAAATTATTACAATTATAATGTCTCTTAACACTAACTCACAATAAGTGGGGCCTTGTTTCTTTTCCTATATAATAATTTAAATAATCTAAATTCAAAAAATGTGTTTATGGACATAAAGTGATAATAAATTCATAATAGAATCTATTTCAACGATAATAACATCATAATTATTTCACAATCATATCAAAATATTTCAGTGATTTTTAATATATTAACCATATCATTTTTAATATGCAATAACATTGTATAGTTCTTGCCATGTCAACTAAATAGTTTCATACATATATTTACCAATATTGAAACAACCTCTAATATTGATCAAGGAAAAAGTTTACCCAACCCATTTAATAGTTTTTCTAATGATCCAAACATGATACATCAAATATATCTCCAAACAAGATCATAGATAAAAAACTCATAACTATCATTTCCATTTTTCATACCATAGCCTATCTCAATGATCTATATAATTAGAAAGTATCATTATATATTTTAAAATAGTATTCATGAGAAAAAAATTTAAATACTCATTTTATTATTTTTATTATTATATAACATTATTCAAGAATTTATTATCCTTATAATAAAAAATAATCACTTTTTGAAAATAATAGTATATAACAATATGCTTAATGAATCCATTATAATATAAAACAAAAAGAATGTTAATAACATTTCACATAAATATTCATCATTTAATTGACTGGTTATCCATTTAAAATACATAACACTATATAATAAACATTATCCATTTACCTTCATCTTTTCATCATTACATAATAAAATATTTTCCAAGATGTCTTCATATTATTTCCACAGATTTCCAGAACAAAATACAAAAAAACATAAATGAAAAATTCTATTTTAATTGATGTTTATAGTCCCATTAAACAATAATCTCCACTTAAACACTTCCAATAATAATTATTCAAATCAAAAATAAAAAAAAACATAAAAAATCATTTTGTTAAACCACATTGATATGTAAAATTGAATCATTGAATAAATTTATATTGAAGATAACATATATTTAAAAAATCATATTAGTACCATAAAATTTTCTTCATCTATAACATAAAAATAATTTATTAAATTATATATAATTTATTTTAATCTCTAATTACTCTTTATCAAATTAATTTTTCTACCACCACATTATAAATTTAATTTTTTTAATTACAACCTAAATTAATTAATATAAAATAACCCTATCACCTAGAAAACTAAAAAAACATATAAAAATTTATTGGAACTCATTTATTAGATTTTATTTCTTCATATGAATATTTTTTTGAATTTTTTATTAATAATTTATTCATAATCTCTCAATTATTCTCTAAATATAGAAATAAGAAAACTAGCTCAAAAAAATATGAATCCAGACCAATATGGAATAATTAATTCTTTCTGGAATTAAAAGAATATAAATACGATATATTTATATGAAAAGTTAGATAATATCAAATTTTTTATAGAATAGCTTGTCCAAAATAGGATACGAAAATAAAATTACAGAAAAGAGTTGCAACAATCAGAATGATAGGATTTAGCAACAATCACTTTTAGAAAGAGAAAAAAAATCAATTGGAAACAAATTTTATGATATATATCCTTCAATGAATACCCCTTGTATGAAGGATCATATAGAATATAATTTCTACATATAAAACACGAGTGATGATGTAGTTAATATTTGAATGAGTGGACATACATTTTATCAATTGGGTTGTTATCTTCCATGAAAAATGTTAATCAATAGACATAATAGTATTCAAAATAGTATTCAAGTTACAATAAATCCTTTGGATATTCCATCATTATTTTATATATATCTCCACTACCTTGATAAATCATACAATTTAAGCCTCTAAAGATGACAAAATTCTATAGGGTCAATAAATAAATTATCAGATATTACCATTTTGATCTCTAAAAACTGCCCAAATTCAAGTCGGAGTAGTGTTCCCTCTTGAGGAACCATCTGAGTTACATTTAAACCAACCAATAGATAGTGAGTTCTAAAATACTTATATAGTACCTCTAGGAAGGCAAAAATTACCAACAACATCAATCCATTTTTATATAGAGATATCATAAATAAAATTTTCACCCTGCCTAGTTTGAATGTTGTTCACTTATTTCAGTGCCACTACAATATGAGTGATAAAAGAATGAATATTTATTTTTTCATGATCATAAATACTCCAATTTATATTATACCAGATAATATGAATCATTTTTATTCATTCCACCATGAGAAGATTCCTCATCTGTCAAGAGATAGTAGTGTTGTATAAAATTTTTATTAAATCTAAAACATAGTAAGAATGAGGAGATGGAACATCAAACATATCAAACAATTATCTATAAAGATTCAATAATTTATTTAAACAAAGAAATAAATGATTGATAGATTCCATATATTGATTTCATATGTTACATAACAACATAGAGTGATTCCATCCTATTAAAAGAATGTATCAATATGGGACATTCGAATGAGTTAATCTCTACATGAGGGTGAATTTGGAAGTCTGAATCTATTTTTTTTTGAAATTATTTATCCAGGTTTTCACATATATAGTAGTAACAACTTATTATAATATTATGTATATAGGAATAAGATTAATTGTAGGTTCCCAAATAATCATATCATTATGATCTCTAAAATTGTAATTCATAAGAAAATTTCTTATTACCTCTAGCAATGCTTCCATTTTTCTCACATTCTATTTAATGTCAACCCTACTATCAACAATAAAATCGGGAAAATATTAGTGATTATTAAGGGGAAGTGTAATCCAATTCCCTAGAAAAAATATCAAATAGGTGCCATTGTTAGCAAGTTATATACATTCTAGGGATATTCTCAAAAAATCATTTTTAATGATAGAAAAATTAAAGATCCCATATAATTAATGTTTCTATATTTTTTTGATTTTAAATATATATCTATGAAAACAAAATGTAACATTGTTTTCAATTATCAAAATATAGATAAAATGGTTTTAAATAGAATGATTGAGATTATTCATATTCTTAATTCCATGATCCCCAAGAGCATAATGATTACAACATTTCTCCAAGACACTCTGATGATTTTTCATTCCTGAATGGTTCCACTACAAACAATGATTATAATAATATTTGATAATATTTTTATGTGTAGAAATAGTCCATTTATATACCATAAAAGAATAAATAATCATTTCAATAATGACAATCTTCTCAATATATACTCTCATAGATATTAACAAGACTTTCCTTTCTAAGAGGTTAAAAGTATCCTTACATGACCCAAAATATGGATGTAGTGACACACTCTTGGTTTCTTCCATAATAAAGGAACTCTAATGTAGGTGAATGGTACGGCTCCATCTCATATTTCCAATTCATTTATAATGTTCAATTTATTGTCCAGTGAAATATTCCTTCCAAAGTAAACAATATATTTATTACAATGGATCTCTTATCCCAGAACACCTTCGTAACGAATAAGATAATTTTTAATGTTTCTAATATTAATACTATCCCTATTAGTGAAGACAATAATGTCATCTATATTCAAAAATAAGGAACTGACATGAATCTATTAGCTCTAATAGTTTTTAAATAACTATTATCAACCATGGATAAAACATTTAGCTGAGATAATATTCCAAAGTAGAACATATTATTTTTGAAATATGGTCACCATTTATAACTCCTCTAGAAAAAGTTAAATATCTTTCAGGTGGTCAATTTTAGAGGATGGAGATACGAGCTAAACTAAATAATATTTTTACACAATGCATAAAGACTTCATCAAAACTAAAACTAGATAGTACATTGGAAATGAATCCCTAATAAATTGTTTCAATGGATTTCTTGATATCATGATTAAAATAAATGTATCCACCCCTGATAGATTTCTTGATATGATTAACACACTCATAATCAGCGATGAGGCAGTCTTGTATTTTTTTTACATTAAAAAAAACATACTGATTCTAGGAGATAATGTTTCTAGAAACACTAGAAATCATGTTTACAATAATTCTTCCTACACTTTTATGCAACGTGTTTATAAGATCCATCATCTTAAAAACAATCTAATTTTCAATATCCATTTTTGTAATAAGAAAGGGAAATTGGGAATTGTCACCAATTGTAAGAGAGCCACCTCAGAAAAAATTTATGGAAAATTTACCAAAATCATGCTGAATAATAACCCAATAAGACTAGAATAAAAAAATATGTGAATCATCAAGTATAGGGTAAATCATAGTATTAGGGATAAAGATAAAATCAATAATATCAAAATATAAAGGGATATAAGTAAGAATTATATTATCAATTTTCATTAATTAACCTATGTATGATGCCTTACTTTAAATCAGTGTTTACAACATGTCCATTAAAAAGGGATGGAAGAATGAGATAACTTGATCCATAATAGCTCTCATATTCAAAAATATTTGATCACCATTTTTTGAGGAGTGATTAGTTTCTATTATCCATTCTTAGTCATTGATTATAGTTGAATAAATTTTGTTCCTATAACCATTATTTATCCGCCTATTATTATATATATACATATATGAATATTTTCATTCATATTAAATAGATTTATGAGACTTTCTGAAACTAAAATTTCATTATCCAGGTATTAAGAGAAGTCCTTAGTGGGGAATCCCTCTTGTATGATTTGAAAATTCTATTCAAGAGAGGAAATACTCATGTCATGATAAAAAAACCCAACCAAATCCATTTTTTCATTTTTATTTTAAGATTCATGATAATGGATTTACCCTATAATACAAAAGGCCCAGTCATGATTTTCAAGCTTCCTGTAGTCATAGTGAGGATCCCATGAATTCTAAAATATAAATGTTAAAGGAAGCCTCACATCATTGTTAGTAAAATTCATTAAAATATAATGGTAGTCAGAATTTATTTTTTATAATGAGACACATGAGATGGATATTCAATGGATTAAGGAAACATCATTAACCAAATTTTCTATCTATTTTATTTTCAATCATTAAGTTGAGAACTCTCTTATACCATGTATATTTATCTACCACCAGATTCACCTCCAAAATATTTCAATTTTAAATACAATATCTGAACCCCCCTTAAAAATGAACTTATATATGTTTCCTATTATTTCATTAGGATTATTAATAGTGATTAAATCACTAAGTACAATCCACAGACAGTCTACTGGGGACTCTCATGGTTTGAATTCCTTCTACAAATTTATGGTTTAAATTATAGTTGGGAATATCATATATTAATGTCCAATGACGAAAATAATTATTTAATGTCCATTGGAGATAGTCTTTGGAGTAGTATATAATAAATAGGAAATGAAGGAAGTTTTTCTCTCTTGAGGAAGGATATTAGGTTGGGGAATACTGAATCATTTGTGTGAGAGAATATGGTTGTGGTGTTAGGATTAAAACTCATAGAGGTGTGATATGTATCTTGTTTGAAAAAAAATCTACATATTTCAAGGTTCATGGTGTTTGATCATGTTATTGTCCCAATTGGTAGATTTTTACATTAAGTAGAAAGGGTTCTTGTTTCATTAAAAGGGAAATAATCTGGGTTAGAGTTGGTATTAACCATTCGACTACTCAAAAACAACATTGAAGTAGTAAGGATATTTTTATTCAATAGAAAAATAATTCATATCCATTTAATGATGTATTATATTATTGGTAAAAAGATATAATTTTGGTTGTTCATACTGAGAATAGAAAAGTGAATCAAGATTATATTTATATGGGACTAATATTTCATCACTTTAATTTAAGCATTTAATCATGATGTATTCATTATATAAATCAATAAAAGATAATCAAATGCATGATTGGGGTTTCTGTGACTTTTTCTATCATGAGTAATCAAGGCGATGAATGATATTTTTTCATCAATAAGAGGTAGTTTCATTAAGTAGTCACTTCTAATTTAAAATATATAAAATCATGACAAATGTAATTGAAATAAATATTATCACATAAATTAGTCCATGAAATAAGAACGAATTAAATTGAATGAGTCCTAATATTCTATGTTTCACTATTTGAAAAGATTTAGATTGATGGAATGATCCAAAATCCATTAATTTAATGAGTTTAGGGGTATTTTTTGTACCCCTTAAACTATAATAATGGGCATCTCACCAGTTATTATTTCTCATGAAAGGGTTTTACAGTGGTGTAATGTTGGATTCTATGGTGCCACATTATATAAAGTCTCATACATCTTATATTTTTGAGACTATGGCCTTGTCGAAAAATTTTCTCAATTTTGGATACACTTATTTGTTGATCCATTTTGAAAGTTTTTAATAAAATTAACAATTACCCTATAAGTATTGGGTATGATGAAGTTGAGATGGATTAAATGAGAAGAAGTAAATAATTTATTCATTTTCATACATTTTCTTATAAAATATATATATCTAAATGTTATTACTTCTTTAATATATTGATGTTTATTCCTCACAATGATCTGCTAAAAATTCTCTAAATTTTTCCAAATTTCCCCACTTTTGAAAAAAAAACATATTTCCCAAGACTGAAATGATAAATATTCATTTCTTTCGCATGATACAAATGTTTTGCTAGCATGTATACATAGAAATTTGTTGTGTGATCATTCTATCGATCGTTTAATGAACTTGTATTTATATCAGTAACAAAATGGGAATGAACTGTATATAAAAAAATCAACGCATATCTAAATTTATAATAAGGCCACTGATGTTGGACATCCATTTTATCTATAAAGAAGATAAATGAATATGAACCTTATAACAGGGTGTAATTTCTAGATTGATCCACTATACCAGATGATGGATAATGTAATGATCGATGTGAATGAGTTGTATATATTGTATAAAATGATACCTATATAAATTTCTAATATTTTATAAGCAATTATAATAACTGAATTTGAGTTCAATGCTCCATGGTACTAGTTTAAAATATTATCACAGTACATGAATATCAATATACCCACCTTTGAAATAAATCATTTGGGACCATACCCCAAGATAAGCCTACACCTTGAGGATTCCCTGATAAATGTTGATATACAAATCTCCAGTTACTGATATATCAGTCCCCATTTATTTTTTTGTGTGACATGTTAATATTATAGAGAACTAGTATGGTTGGAGTATAGAGTGGGGAATTTTCCTTGGAGAAAAAATATAGATGTATGGGAATGGGAATACATAGTCTGATTGACCAACAGTGATTTTGGAGATCTCCTATATAATATAAAACTATATGTTCCATTGTGGATGTCGTTATTCTATTGAAAATTCTAATCGAAACCAATACTATTTGTATCGTATAGGTGGTCATCAAACTCCAACATGTTCCACCTTTTAGATGGTGAGGTCGTTATGTTCTTATTAGACCAACATATTAATCGTGTGAAACCAATGCTCTCAATGAAATGATTAATGATTTATTATAATTTTAAAATGGATGGGGATGTACAATATCCCACATTTCAAGGGATCATTATGTTATTACAGTTAATGTATGAGTTCTTGAAATTAACCAACATACCACGGGAAATATTATTTAAGACGATGCTTAAATTATTCATGGAAATTCTTGAAGGATATTTTTTAGGATTCTACTATATTTTAAGTGAAATCATTTACGATGAGATATTTTTTTCTTGGTTCCACTAAGTGTTAGGCCGCTTGATTGAGTGGGGATTCCATGTGAACTAAACGGGCCATTTATTCTTAATACAACCCATTGTGTTATCCAAGGACATGATTGTGTCACCGGGTAAAATTGATGAGTTCTAGATGAAAGATTAATAATTCTATCTATCAAGAGGGTCACCAATCCATTGTATTTAGAATAGTACTTGAATTGGTTAAACTGAAGTGGGATATGTGGTCATGTGGTGGAATTGTTTGGGGTTTTCCCATTTTGACCACTAGTGTTTCGATTTGATTATGTGATGCTTGCATCATTAAAAGGATTGAAGTTACCAAAATTCAATTTTTAGATGACCATTTTTCTTAGAGGATTCCATATTCATAAATTGTGAACAACTCAATGTTTATGTGGAGGATGTGGTACTACTAAAGGTCTTTAGTATTTCCATGTTGGAATTTGTTCCTATGGAAATACATGAGGTGTAGAAATTTTTATGGTGATTAAATGAGACATTATGTTTTAGAATAATGGAAAAAAAATTCAGGACTCGCCATGATGATATGTCGGGCATGGTGATCCAAAACCCTGAGGGTTTCTTCCATGAATTGTAGATGGTGGCTATGGTGGTTACCTATGGTAACAAATTCTCTTTTAAACATCATGGGGAATGGAATATTGTGGTTTTCAAGGAGGTTTTAATGTGTATTATAATATTCTTAATGGATGAAGGTTGAAGAGATAGAAAACCGGATTCTAAATTACAGTGTGGAACCATGAGGATGTTGTGATTCACCATGCGTTGGTGGAGGTTATTCGGCCTTGCTCTGTAAATAATGGTTCGTTGAATCTTGATTTAGATTTCTATTCTCTTCATTTAGACCCTAATCGACTTATATTACCTCAAATCCTCTTTATCCATTTCCCTTGAGAGAATAGCCAATTTTTCATTGTGATCAAAATCTTTTGGATCAAGGTAGACTCTTATCCTATTTTCCTAATATTACTTTTTTCAATCCATAAAGATGATTGATTTAGTGGAGTGTCTCTATTAAGGGGGAAATATTTGTCTATGTAATGGTGTTAGGTAACTGTGGATTGTTTCCATGGTTGTTTCCATCATCTTTTGGATAGGTGGATCTATCTAATATCATTATTTCTCTGAGAACATTTAATTATTTTAATAATGGTGTGGGAGTCATTACATCTCCTTATTATTCGTTCAATTTTAATGTATTCATATTAACATTCATTGGTTAATGGTGTAATTAACCTAAGGGAATATTCTAAAAAACATTATAATGAAATATTGATATGGTTATTGAGATATCATGTTGTGATGTTATATTCTTTAATCCAATTTATAATTTGTTGATCATGACATATATATATATTGATTATTGTTACTTTTTCAAAGGATTTATATGCTTCATAATATTTCAAATACATAAACATGAAAAATTGAAATAAAAAATAGAAGTCGTATGTTATCCTAATTATCATTAATATTTAAAAACCATTGAATATGAATGTAATGATTAATTTATGTAATTGGATATATCTTATCACTTATTAGTTATTGATTACCTGCCTCTAATGGTTGAATCCCTATAATAACGGAATGATTAATCCTTTAATGTAATAAAAATGTTTCTTACTAGAGATATATTTTTGGGAATAAGATATTCCCTCCCAATCATTCCATGGAGTGTTATGATCTTAGTTTACCAATTATTTTTATATTAATAATAAATTATTTCTATTTGAATCCATAATATTTTTTAGCACTTCTATGAAAATATTTGAACCCAGTGTGTAGGTATGTTAGGAACAGATTGGATGGTGTATATTGAGAGTTGGGATTTCTTGTTACTTATTCTTTGTGATGGGGTGGATATTGTTTTGGATTATGTATGTTGAGGGATGGTATTTCCTCTCAGGCTTGATTTTTGTTTTGATAGATTTTTTTCAAATAGAAGTTTCTCGTTTTTTCAAACTACCTTCAATATTTGGCAGATCAAACAGGATTTTACCTTACTTATGGAATTTCATGTTGAGTACTAGAGTACAAACATTATAGAAGTATAATATAATCATAATATTACCTATGGGATTTGTTTCAATTTTGGAAATGTTCAATAATGTAAATTAGTGGATGGTGAGTATGACTTATATTAGTCCATGGGATTAAAATCATGATATTATATTGTGAGTTATAAAGAATGACTAGTTTATTGAGAGTTAAATTAATTAAACTAAATTTTTAATGGGTTAAACAATGATTGAATAAAAATTTACAAATCAGTAATTGAAAGTAATTATTGATGTTGAATATTGATTCGATTTTTTATATGAAATCAAGCTTCCTAAATATAAAAAGTGGATTTTTGGATTCACATGAGAAATCAACTATATATGAATCTAAGGCTATATAGTTTTATGTATTACTGTTTATCCAGAAATCAATCCCTCACATTTTTAAAATGTCTAGAGAGTTTTTTCCCCATAAACCTTCCACCCTCCAAACACTACTTCCATTACGTGAAGATAAAATAATAAAATTATTTATCTCTCCTTGAGTCATTATAAAGAACATTAGACTTTATTTATAAAACCATAACCACACATGAACTTGCACATTAAATTCTTCAGTAACAAAAAAATTTATGTAACATTTTTTTTATATAAAAAAATATTTTTATTTCTTCTAGCATGTTAATAGATGCATGTTCGAGTTCCCAAATCCATTCTTTCGGACTAATAGTAAGACATCTATAAAATTCAGTGTCCTTCAAAAAACATTCAGCAATGATGAAAATCTACAATTAATTTTAGCAACTCCAAACAAGCTCATGCATGAGATCTAATCCAAATGTCTCCCAAAATATTTGTTTCATAATAACCAAACTCCTATATACTTAATTTATCGTACAATAAAATGATTGAAGAATGAAATGAAACAACATATCAACAAATTCATCATGCTTGGCCTAGTCCAACTTTTTTATTTGGTACACATCAACCATGAACCCCATGGATTGATATGGTTGATATTTGGACTTCAATAAATATTGAAACATGTGATAACAATAAAAAACAAACTAATTTTTAAATCTGATCCTCACATGAAACTATTGGTGATATATTTGGAATCATCAATAGCTTCAAAATCCATCTGCTTTGTCTACTCCTCAGACATAGCTCATTCCACGTCCAAATATCAGTCCATCTTGGGATCAAGTGACTTTGTTTAACATTTCAAATGAATGGAGTTCAAACAATGTATTTATATTTAAGTCATCTTCAAGATTTTCATGGTCAATTTAGTAATATTACCTACTATCAGTGGGTTAAAATCCCAATTTAACACAAGGTTGGGTTCATCTACATCTATTCATTTAGACAGTTCATCATTCTTCATTCTTCTTCATACGCATTTTTTTATTAAAATACCTTGGGCATGAGATTCATTATTGCAATTCCTCGGCCTCAATCGGTCATCATATTCAACTGAGTCTTTGTATGATTGGGTGTATATTAGGTTATGTTCATGAAGACATGTATCCTTTTCCTACATATACTATGAAGAAAATTCAAAATCATGGGTTTTTGAAAAATTAGGTTTTTGAAACCCCTAGGACCCAGATACATAATTATACCCCGGTTTTTCGAAGTGGGCGATGCTGGGGAATTGACTACATGTGTTGAAAAAATTCTGCTAGGTAGATGGGGTGAAAATTTTCTAACATGATATGCTTCTCCAAATAGTACTATTTATAATTAACAAAGGCATGTACTAAAATTCTAAAAGCTAAATCAAATAATAAATATATTTTAAAATAAAATTATATAAAATAAAAATATATACTTCTAAAATAAGTTCACACAATAAAAATAAAATTTTAAAATATGACAATAATAATAAAAATGATTCAAAAATAAAATTCAGTTAACATTAAATTTATATTTTCAGAAACAAATATAACACAATTTTTAATTACGAAATAAAATGAATAAATTAAAAACATAAAATTATAATTTAAAATAAATGAAATTTATTAAAAAATATTTAACGAATGAAATAATTAATAAATTAAAAATAAAAAAATACTAAATAAATATGTTTTCAGATAAATTAATAGTTTGATATAAGTTAACCAAAAATCCATAATCAAGCATAAGAAGACATATTTTTTTATTTTGTAGATAGTAGAAAAAATCTAAATGATGTGGAATAACATAAGATATAATTTCCACATCATACTTGAACTTGGACCGGTCACGACACCCACTGTGAGGTTTCCCTCCATTCTTGGTTTCCAAATCATGGATGGTTGTAACACCATGGTCGATGGTGTAATCACCTTGTATTGAAACAAGATGATCGAATTTCAGCTCCTACTTCAATGGATTCCCCTTAGGATAAATACTACACATATGGCCTTTAACATCACACAAAATTACCTTTAGTAGTGCTAAAAAAGTGCTACTAATCATGGCAATGATAGGGGTCCCCTTTATTAGTGATGTGTGTTGTTTATATAACAACACACCCAATAGAGTCTACAATGAAACCTACACACCAAATGCTACACTCCCATAAGAAAACCTAATATATAGATTTAATTGATATCATGAATGCACAACTCTCCACCAACAGTATATACAAAAATAAACCCAACTATTTATGTTTCAAACAAAATATTTTATCTAATTACCTTTAAAATTGTACAACAAACATTCTAAAACATTCAAATTTCATATTTTGACGACTGTGATACCCAAAAAAAAATCTCCTACCATGGCATCATTTGTTGAACAAATCATCTCAACCCGATTAAATGATTCCAACTATAGAATAAAACAAGTTAAACTATAATGAAATAAATTAAGCATTATTATGGAAGAACAAATTCATAAAATCTAATATTTAATAAAAATGAAACACTGAGAGTTATACCATTCACCCCATGAGTCATATTGAGGTGTGGTTGATTCCTATATGTTATAAAAGAGTTATGGATAATTTTTTTAAAATATCTAAACAATCTGACTGTGTTCGCTCATTTTTGAGTTTGTCACTTGTTCTTTTATTAAATTAATATAAATTTTAAATAATGACACATTTGGAGATATATTAGCCACACCATGCATCATATAGAGTTTCATCTAATTCGGACCTATCCCAAATTAATGATGTAGTATTTTCCAAAAGTATAAAAACAATCCGAATGTGTTTGCTGGGTTTTTCAGAATGTCAATTGGGTTTTTACTAAAATTTCATTTCAAACTGGAAACACGAATTTTGATTCATACCAACCTCATAATGCATCGATTAGACATGAGACTACTTAATACACATTGCAAATGACTTATGAATTGTTTTATTAAATAATCAAGATAATCGAAGTGTGTTTTCGAGGTTTTCATTAAGTGACACATTTTGAACATACATTTCAATTTTTAACAGATAACGAAAACTTTTAGTCATACCGATGACACCGTGTGTCGTATTGACATTTGTTTTATCCATACACATCGAAAATGACTATTAGATCATTCTACAAAGGTATCAAAACAAATTTAATGTGTTTACTCTATTTTTAGAATGTCATGTGTTGTTTTTACTTGAATTAATGTCAATTTTAATTCAAAAGACAGTTTGAATTGTACTAGCCACACTATGTGTTTTATTGAGGTTAGGTTAATCTATACATGTCACTAATAACTAATATATCATTGATATAAAATATCCAATAAATATGAATGTGTTTTCACATTTTTTAGTATGTCACTTGTTGTTATTACTTAATATAGTGTCAATTCTAAATAAAAAGAGACACTTTGAGTGATACCGGACACATCCTGTGTCAGATACCGGGTTGGTTGACTCATACAGGTCAAAAATGACTCATGGATATTTGTTCAAAAGTATCAAAATAATCTGAATATGTTTTCTCATTTTTCAATATGTCACTTGTTGTTTTTACTTAAATTAAAGTCAATTTTAAATAAAAAGAGACTCTTTGAGTTGTACCATCCACACAGTGTGTTGTATTGAGGCGAGACTAATCCCTAAACATCACAAATTACTAATAGATCATTTTCATAAAATATAAAATCTATCCAAATTCATTTTATCAGTTTCCAGTATGTCACTTGTTGTTTTTACTTAAATTAATGTCAATTTTAAATAAAAAGAAACACTTTGAGTGATACTGGGAACACCGTGTATCTGATAGAGGGGAGTATGATTCCTACAAATCACAAAAGAAACATGTATCATTTTTCTAAATTACCAAAACAATACGAATGTGTTTTATTGGTGTTTAGTATGTCACTTGTTATTTTCACTTGAAAAAATGTCAATCTTAATTTAAAAGAGACACATTAAGTCATACTGGTCACATCATTCATTGTATTGAAGTGAGACTAATTCCTACACATCATAAATTACTCATGTATTCTTTTTCCTAAAGTATCAAAACAATCTTAATTCCTTTTCATGGTAATCAAATTGTCACTTGTTCTTTTTTATATGAATTAATGTCAATTTTAAATAAAAACACAGTTTGAATCAAACCGGCCAAACTATGTGTAGTATTTAGGTGCAAAGGTTTCCTATACATTAAAAATTATATGTATATATTTTTCTTAGAGTATCAAAATAATCCAAATGTTATTTCTCGGTTTTCAGTATGTCACTTGTTGTTTTTACTTAAATTGATGTCAATTTTTAATAGAAAAGAAACACTTTGAGTTATACCGATCACACCATGAATCATATTGAGGTATGTTTGATTCCTACATGTCACAAATAGATTATAGATTTTCTTCCTAGAGTATCAAAATAATACGAATATATTTTCTAAGTTTTCATTATGTTAGTTCTATTTTTTTACTAGAATGTCATTTCAAATAGGACACACACATTTTGAGTTATAAAATTTGGATATTAAATATAATAAATTGTGATCATAGATGTTCAATAATTTTAAACTAGAGATATATTAATGATCATATATGGATTACATTATCATGAAGATGTTAGAAGGTGATATTTACATTAGAAATTCATACCCTACATATGGAAGTCACATCTTCAGGCTATTTGTTTACATTCATTAATCAAGTTTGTTGCCTATTCATTTCTGGGCATATCTATATCGTCTTGTGAATATAAAATTTTTCAACAATCAAGTTAGTTTTGGAAAAATATAAATACATAATTTATTACTAAATATTTTTAATGAAATAGTTATTATATTTGAAAATACCTCTTCAGGGATGCTAGTTTGTTCATGGAATATGATCTATTTAGTAAATTTTCAAAAATAATAATGTCAATCTTTTCCATTGGATTGTTTTGGACACTATATAAATGTTTAGGATGACAAGAAATTTGTTTTTATATGTGTTTGTATTGTGAAATCCTACTATATATTCCCTAATACTGATCCATTCATCATACCTGACATCGTCCTGGTCCCTAGCCCCTTGCCACATTACATTTTTCATAAGATAGTGATGCACCGCCGTATCATTATAGAATCATCAATTTAAGATAATATAAATTATTTAATTTGATATTTTGTTTTAAAACATTGGGTTTAGTGTATTAAAAATTGACAAACGCCATCATATGTAGATAGTTTGTTGGTTATCCATGCATTGAATCCATGAAATAAATCATCGGTGTATCTAAATATACTGTAATGAGCATCCAATGCTACATATAAAAATAATATCTATTGAATGAAATGAAAATATATTTGATATGATTAAATTTCAGAGTCTTGCACCTACATTTTTTCTATTAAATATATTCTAGAATCTAAATTTTTTCTTTCAAATTACATGATCAGACCTGCCACTGTTTCATCCTTTTCATAGTATCTATTTCATTTTCTACTGTAGAGGTGATGTGGGGACTAATGAGTATAAATTTTTTCCATGGGAAAATACCTTCAATTGTTTTTCATATATATTCCTACCAAAAATATGAAATTTATTTAGTCATAATTAACACTATATTAACGTTTGGAAAATGAAATCATGAAAACATAACTCGTGTATACATTTAAAACTGAGCCACCTAGCGAGTCATAATTGGGGAATTCAGTTTCCCTCTCAACAAAAATGAATTAATTATATTTTTCTTTGTAAATATTTAGTTTGAAATAAACTATGTGATTACGAATTTCTTTTAACTTTGTATCCACAATAGCCTTGAATGCTAGAAAATGTGGATATAGAACGGGTGGTGTAATTATGCTTTTGACCGAAATTTTTGACCGGTTTTTTGATCCATTAGATGGTTTTGAGATGGTCATTTGTGTCATCCCCTTATTTGTATATGTATGTAAAAACATTCATCAGTTCAGACCTTTTTTATTAGTTGTTAAATGTTTATCTGGAAAAGTAAATTTTAAATGAATACTTGCATATCACCATGTTTTTTTACATTATGTGACGGCCATGCGATGATTGTTCCAACATCCTTTTCAACTGTATTAATATCATATTCAAGAATTGGAACTAGTAGCTCTATGATCGTCTAATGGGCTATGGTGATCGACACACACACATCACCTATTATAAGTGGTCTATTGTGTTTCATATCCTTTTGAATGTTGAACATTGTAGCCCTCTTCAAAATGCAATGGGTGGGTGTTTCTATATATAAATCACAATCATTATCTCCCTATAAAATGATAATTTATGAAAGGAATTAGAGTACTTTTTATTCAAATTTCACAAAAACATTTCTTTGAATATTGATTACATCTATTATGACATCCCTTTTAGGGGAATGGCTAGCCCCATTGATGGTGGGGGGGGGGGATGGGATCTCTATACAATGGATTTTATTTAGTTGCTTATTCTCTTTTCATATCCCTCATTATTGTGCTTATCATCTCCCCCTACCATTGGGGTTTTCTTTCAAGGGTCTATATTATTTCTTTATTTTTAATTATTAATTAACATTTATTATCCTCTTTTTTTCCTCAAAATATGTTTCGGGTGTCACCCCAAATCCCACAACTCTGACACGACCATATTGTTCCAACCACTTTACAGCCTCCAATAGTATGTGTTCATCCAGAATAGATGTTTCTAATTCCTATGACTATATCAGATAGAAAATGTTGAAAAATAAGTGATCATTGTTATGTAATAGAAATTGAATTAAATTCAAATTTTTATTATGTAATACTTACATATATACCCAAATTTCTTTTGTGCTCTCATCTATTAGTGTCCTGTCTTTATTTACACGTACCTCCATCCGTAAAAAATGGATTGGGAAGGAAGTGGATTTGGATTTCATGTTTATCAATCTATATATAAATAGAGGAACAAAATTATGGTGTAGCTTTATTTCCCATAAAAGTATTATTATTGAATTAAAATACGTACCATTTTTTTCAAGTGAAGCATATCCCATCATTGCTTTATAGTAAGGATATAAGGGTCTTGATACTCATTCATTATTTATAGAACTCAATTGGTATTTTAGATGAATTTACACATTTTCAAACAACATATTATAGATTACAACGTACCTGAAACGTCACTTCTCTATGACATCTAGTAAATGCATCCAACGGTTCATGGGTCATCGGGTGTGCATAGATAACTGGTTGGTGTAGGACTATTTTCCCTTCAGCATATTTATGATAATTTCTTATTATGATTTTGTGAGATACTATGTGAATACTTCCAGTTGTTGGGTCCATGTTGGGCAGATATGGAAGTAATAAGAGTTTTCTGTTATAGAGTGTTGTTTTTTGTTGTCAAAGAAGATAAATGAATTCACTTTGTAATTGACTTGTAAACTGTGAGATGATTTGATGATTATTATTTCACAAATATAATAAGTTAGGAGAACTTGTGATGAATGCCTTATAAAGGAAATATTGAGAAATTATGATGCCAGTCATATATAGTTTTGATTGGATGGAATGATGTTGCTGGTAGATAGGGAAGTTTCAATACTTTCCATTGTAACTCTAATGATGATAAATCTAGTTTATAAAAGGATATTTATCACTATAGTGGAGCTCTTTATGAATGCTGAATATTGGTTATGGGAAGCAGTGAAGTGATCAATGTGAATGGAACAGATAATATGGAGCCGGATCAAAAGTACAGTTTAAGGTGGTTCCGTTTTCCAGTGTTGGCCAATTTTAGGGCCTTAAATTTGAGAGATAAAGAAATGTGTTTTTAGAAATGAATGTTGCACACATGTTTGAAAATGGATTTGAATTTGTCATGCAAGGCATGATTCAAGGTCAGAACATCTAAAAATATAAATGTCATGGAGTGCATGGAAAAATAGGCAAAGTGCACGATAAATAAAGGTTGCGCAAAATATTGGAGTGGTGCGTGAAATAGAGGAAGGATGATTTTCATAAAAGTGGTGTTTCATGATCTGAAGATCGATAATTGGCAAAGGCATGAGGTGCGCAAAAAATTAGCACAATGCGTACAATATGATATTTAGTGAATGAATTTTTACGCGCATAAAGAGGGGTTTACACACGAATTAGTGTTATTCACACAGGGTTTAAAAAGCCTATAAATATGAGGTGACACCCTCTCATTTGTGATGCTCGACACTTAGAGAAATCTCGAGCTATACTGTGTGTACAATTATTTTCTATGTGAGTAGCATGAAAATAAAGAGGTTTGCGTGAAAAGTGGAATGGTTCGTGAAAAAGTGGGAAGTTGCATGAAAGGTGGAAAGTAGCGCGGAAAATGGAAGTTGCACGAAAAAGGATTCTCCTGCCAAAAGGAAATTTTTACACCCAAGCCATTTGAATTGCACACAAGTTACCCTAATGATTATGAAAAAAATTTATGGTCTTCGCACATATTCGGTTGTGTGTAAGATATTTCTTACCGGTTTCTGGGTAAGAAATCGATTATTTGTACTTCAGAGTATATATCTGTTCAATAGTAAAGAAGCATTGAAATACTGTAATTCCATATTTGTGATAAGAGGGTTCACACACACTTATGTATTGTTTTCTAGGTGCTACACCAGTGTAAGGGTACATCATACTCATTGTATTCCACATCAAAGGATTTTTTTCTAGTGGATTGTGTGGTACTGGATTATTTTCTTACCATTCCAAGGAAGTAGCTACTCTTGTTGTGTAGTTGTTGGCGCCAAAATATTGCACGAAAGGAAGGGACGAAAAAGAAGGCTGGCATGCTGCCTCACGAAGCACCAACGTGAAGTACCGACGCGAAGCACCCCGGGCATCGTGGTCTCGCGAAGCTCCGGAGGTGGTAACTCTTTGCGAACGCATTTGACGTTCGCGAGCCCGCCGTGAAGCTCCGGAGGCGGTAAATCTCCGCGAACGCATTTGACGTTCGCGAGCCCATCGCGAAGCTCCCAAGGCGGTAACTCTCCTCGACCTCATTTGACGTTCGCGAGCGCGCCGCGAAGCACCTGAGTCGGCGCACGAGTTCTGCTTCACGGCACCCCTAGCCTATAAATACTGGACTCCCCCTGAGCCTCGGAGATGGGCGATCCGACCTTTCGGCTTCTCCACTCTCGAATCGCGAAGCAATCTTTGACCCGGGAATCATGAGCTCCGTGAGTTATTTCTACTTCGCATGACGCCTTTGCTTTTTCTCGTGTTGAGCCCCTCTTCCGAGAGGGATGCCATTCGCGAAGCTCAAGGGCCTTCGCGAAGGAAGCGGATTCCCAAGGGAACCCGGGCAGCCACAGAGCGTTTATGCTTCGCGAAACACCCAAGTTGTACTAGTGATCCTTATGCTAATGCAGGATCGCTACACATCGCGAAGCACACTGCTTCGCAGCACCCTGCTTCGCGAGGCACCTCTTCTTCGCAAGGCAGTGCTCCGCGAATACTGTTCCACTTCGTGAAGCACCCTCCACTCACACATATGCCCCATGCTAAGGCCAAGGCACTCCACTTCATGAAGCACACTCCTTTGATTGGAAATTCCTCTTCCCGTGCGACCCTCCAGGTTTGTACGATGTGATTTCAATGTCCCATGGACAATACCACTCGTAGCGTTTCTTTGCCTAATGCTTCTTCGCATAGGAACGCTAACGGCTATTGCTTCTTCGCATAGCCACGCTAACGTGGACCCCTCGATGGCTCGCTCCACAACCCCCTTGACCATGGCCTTACTGGTACCTTCCCTTCCCCAAGGACCAGAGGGTACCAGTTATGTAATTCCTAGGGGTGTGGAGTGAACCCACCTCGTCTGAACTGTAGGACGTTAAACTGCCAAGCATCACGTCCTCAACACATGACGTTAAACTGTGACCCGACCTCGTGCCTCGCACGAAGGGTCCCCCCAGCTCACACATTCTTTACGCCGCTCGTCTCCACAGGATTGGAATCACCCATCTACAAGGGATGATATCCTCCTTATTGGAGTGGCGTATGTTCTCAGGAGAAGGGCGACCCTAGTTCCCCAACGGATGGCTGCACGCCTGCATCTCCGTACTTCCCCACTACCAAGGTCAGTGGAGGGCGTGATAGGGAACGAGGCACCAACAATCATTGGTCCCAAATCCCTCTTTCACCGCGCTTTTCCATACCTCGGGCCTCCATACTAGAGTAAGTCCCAGCACCATGGACCGCCTAATGCGTAAGCCCATCTTCGCTTCTCACAGACGCATCCTTCGCGACGTGATCGTCAGGCCCTTGCAACCTGTTGTTTCTCACACCGAGCATGACTCACGTGGGCTTAGAGTGAGCACCGACCCTGACCCCCACCCCTATATAACTACGAGGACTTTGATCCATGTCAAGGCATTGTACGTAGGAAGCCTCCATGAGGTTCAAGCCACATTACTCGGTCATTCATTCACGTCGAGTTTCACCCCCGTCCAGCATGACGATAAACTGCATGTCTTCGTCCAACATGATGTTAAACTGTATTCCCTCATCCAGCATGACGTTAAACTGTATGCCCTTGTCCCACATGACATTAAACTGCACACCTAATTGAACTACGAGGTCTTTGATCCATGTCAAGGCATGGTACGTAGGTATCCTCCACGAGGTTCAAGCACACCCATCATCCAATTCACATTGAGTTCTACCTTCGTCCAGCATGACGCTAAACTGCATTCTAGTCCGACGGCAAGCCGTTGTGATCGACCCGAACTACGATGTCTTTGATCCGTGCCAAGGCATGGTACGTAGGAAGCCTCTCTAAGGTGTAATCCCAACAATCATTGGCCTAGACCGTCACCCTGTCGGTGTGCCAAGCCCCGCATTTTCACCCGAACTATGAGGACTTTGATCCATGTCAAGGCATGGTACGTAGGAACCCTCCCAGAGGTTCAAGCCCATCTCCCATCGGACCAAGGTCCCTCATTTATGTCGGTTCACCGACACCCACCGCCCGTCGTTTATTCACGTCAGGGTTCACTACCATCCCGCATGACGTTAAACTGTATTCCATCAATCCATTGAACTACGAGGACTTTGATCCATGTCAAGGCATGGTACGTAGGAAACCTTCCCAAGGTTCAAGCCCACCACTAGTGGACCCACGGGTCTACTTTCATGTCAGTTCACCGATGAATCCCTTTGAACTACGAGGTCTTTAATCCATATCAAGGCATGGTATTTAGGAAGCCTCCCAGAGGATCAAGCCTATCTCTCATCGGACCAAGGTCCACCTTCACGTCGGTTCGCTGACACATCGGACCAAGGTCCTCCTTCATGTCGGTTCGCTGACGCATGGGACCAAGGTCCGCCTTTACGTTGGTTTGCTGACGACATCCATCGGGCCAAGGTCCACCTTCACATCGGTTCACCGACGAAGCCCCTCTGAAATACGAGGACTTTGATCCGTACCAAGGTATGGTATGTAGGAAGCCCCTACGAGGTCCAAGCCCACCACCACTAGGACCCTCCTGGTTCTCCCCATTCACATCAGTTCGCTGATGATGCCCATCAGACCAAGGTCCACCCTCATACCGGTTCACCGGCACCATCTCGAACAACACGGACTTTGATTCCCTGCCACGAGGATACGTAGGAAGCCCCTTCAAGGCTCAAGTCCAACTTCACTATTGCCCTTGCGATGGTTCCTTGCCATTCCCCCTTCCACTTCATTCATCGATACATCATCCACCCTGATTCTCGCCCGTAACGTCATATCCCGGTGAGACCATGTCGGTACGCTCCTTTTCACAGCCGCCCATGGCCTGGTCCTAGTATCGGCACCCCTTCAAGGGAAATCCCTCAATCCGATCTATTCTAGCTAATGCTCCGATATGGCTGATCTGTCTCCGCTGGAAGTTAAACTCGCGACGTACCCTATGTTAAACACGGGAAGCTGAGGAAAACCTTAGATACGTGTCTATGGCATATAATTCCCCGCGCTCGATGTGGAATGCCTCGGGATTCCACGCCCTCGAGAAGCCCTATGACCAGGGATAATAGAGAGACATGCCAGGTTCCCCAGCATCCAGACACACTACTGATGCCTCAACGTGACTACTCCCCCGACTGAAGGATGCTGCCCTAACCGGACCCTTTGGAATGTCCCGAAAGATGCAGTGTAATTAACCGGCGTCCATGGAAACATGGCACTGGGAAGAGTTTCACGAACAACGTATTAAATCTATGAGGGAGACCCGGACTAGGTGACGAGTTCTGAGGAGGAATCCACGGAAAGAAGAACTGACATCCCATCATCCCGTTTCGATCTAGGAGCAGACGTCCCTGAATAAGGAACGAATGTCGCCCGCCTTTGGAAAGAGGGAATGTGGGGCAACAAGAAGCGCATCATCTGCAGACGGATGCGCGAGCACCGGCAAAAGCGTCGGAAACAAAACTGGTGAACCCGGCGTGAAATTATTCTCCTCAATGTGGAGATTAGTAGCGTTCGAGACACCAGTTGATTGACGTGTCACCGGATCCAGATATCCGGCACCTGGTCCCGCCAAGAAAATGGCGGGCCTGTCGTGAAACTCACCGGAAGTCGGGGCAGTAGAACGTGGGGCACTCCGTTCTACAGCGTGTTGGCGTGGATCCTTCATACAGACATGGAGAATGGAAGGACGTTGGGGCACTGTTTGTCGATCCTTTTCCTCGCAGTGATGATGAGTTGATCCCTTCATTTCCCAGGAAACAGGTTGCTGTTACAGGGACACGATCACCGCCCGCTCGCCTACGCAGGGGCAGGGGCAACACCCCTACATCCACCCTGCCTGGCACCGCAACCGCCATGAAGGCCGCCACATCGCGGAATACGGGGTGCCCACGTCCCCTTTCCCCACTAGAGGTCATCCAGGGAAGGGTGATAAACAACCTCGTGGGCAGGTACAAGGAGAAAGGGGTCATCCCAACTCAGGATATGGCCCACTTGGACCTGGAGGCCTCCAGGCCCCGCCGTCAACGTTGCCCTACCAGGCCACGCAGGGAGCCCCTTCTCCCCACCCCAATGTTCAACCATTTCGGGAGCCTGTCCCCGGAATGCCTTGATGACTCCTCACCTTACGCTGATGAGGTGGGCACCGTCCGGCTCAGCCCGCTGAGGGTCCCGACCCAAGGGCTCCAGGCAAGAGCTCCCGCTCGGCCACGTCAGCGCCGTCGTCCGACTCCGTAGGATGAGCAGGCAGGCTATACCCCTGCACCACCTGCACCAGCTCGTCTGACCTGACGTCACCGCCGGGCCCGGACTGAGGACGCTCACCCAGGTGCGTCGACGTCAACAGCTACAGTGGCCCGAGCCACCGCCGACGTGCATCATGGGGCCCCTGCATACACTGAGTAGGGGCACTCCTTCACCCAACCAGGACCGAGACCCCAACCGCCCCACGGGCAGGCTGGGTTGACTCCGGGTTGGAGGCCTGAGTGGTGATTTCCTCGAACTAACCTGATGTGATGTCCCCCCGTACGGAGGCCCTCCCCGTACCACTACTCCACAGAGCGAGGGCCTTCCCCGCTCCGAAGCTCATTATGGAGGTATGCCCCGTGCTACCCCCATCCCGAAGGAAGACCTGCCTCGCGGCAGTGACGCTCAACACGGAAACCTTTCCTGCGCCCACTATACAGCGTATGGAGTCCATCCTCCTGCCCCCGACCGCCGATCTGAGGGAACCGTCCATCCGGTCCTTCTCCAACGTGGGGGTCCTCCCTACGTCCTCTCTGCAATCGGCAAAGGTCCTCCTCGCCCCGGTAACTCGAGGAGTGAAGGTCAGCCTCGCTCCGCCCGCATCGACCATGGAGGTCATCCTGCTCCTTCCGGTTCCAAAAGAGGCTCCTCCCACATGGGTGTTGTTCATGGAGGTCCTCCCCATGTACCCTTTGACATTTTCCCTAGTGCCCCTCACACTTCGGCTATCTCGAGTGGGGCCCCCCTCCGCCATGGCGCCAGCACCGCCCCGAGGCTACATGATGAAAATCAACTGTGTCCCGAAGAGCCACCCCGGGGTAGGAGAGCGGGTCATCTCCGCCACAAGAAGAGTCCTGTGAAGGCCCGGGTGGAGATCAAACCTGCCCGCTTCTCCGAGTCTGAAGCGGAATGCGACTCAGCAATGGAACCTTCTCCATGCTCCTCCATATCAAGGACTGGGGTAGGAACCAGGCGCGTTAGCCTCATTCTCCAGGAATATGAGGTCCACCAGATTCCCATCTCTCTACGCAGGTATATCCAGGAGGAAGAAGTCTTGGGGATTCTGCAGGTCTCGACCGCGCAATCACCGCCATTGTCACCAGAAGTGCCCTCTACCTCTACCATAGATCACGAAGAGCTATTTTGGGGGCCAACGACGGTAGAGCGATGACATGACCTATCGCCGGTAGCCGCGATTCCTGTGCCGGAAGCTGTGGCTATCAGCCCATTGTATCGTGACATCGTGGCCAGGTCACCTCACTCTTCAGAGGATGGTCCGGAATTCGACGGCCGGTCAGCTCGTTCGCCGTATTCTCCGTCGCCGAGTTTACTATCCCAGAGGTCCACCTCGGTACCGCTACCAGTCCCTCAGCCGCCCCCTGTTGATGAGTGGGGAAACAT
Source organism: Viscum album (assembly GCA_963277665.1). Lineage (NCBI taxonomy): Eukaryota > Viridiplantae > Streptophyta > Magnoliopsida > Santalales > Viscaceae > Viscum > Viscum album. Next base: position 360,816,047 of record OY728150.1, read on the forward strand.
AGGTCCAGACCCCGAGTCCGAACCCAGGAGCTTCTAGAGTATTCTCGCAGCGGATCACTTCCCGGAGAAATTCTGGCCGACGGCGGTGCTGAACTTTCACGCACCAGAGTCACTTACCCCTGAAGAAGTGGGGTGATTTTGTCAAACCCTATGGGAGACACACTTCCTCCTTCGTTACGAGCGGGTGGAATACCCCAGAATTCGAGAGCACTTCGAAGAAATCGACGAGCAATGCCACCTGATCGATTTGGACACACTCCTTGTGGCCCAGCACCCTGAGTCGTCAGGCCGCCAGAGCCCCCTTCAACGGAAATGTGTTCATAGTTTCAAATTACTCTGCAGAATCTTTAAGGAAGCTACCCCCCATGTGCAAGTCTGTGGTTTGGGATACTATGCCGCTCTCCTCTTCGACCCTATCCGACGGCAGCCCGATTCATTATGTGACATTGAGGACATGCCCTCGAGAGGAGTCGCGGTCCACATGGCTGACGTAGTGGACAAGGAAGACGAGCTTGAATTCCTTGATAGAGACTTACCCCCCGAGGGCATACCGCCGCTGCTGGACCCATCAGGGAGGGATACCCGTCAGTAGAGGAACCTGCTAGGCCTCCCCGTACCCACCGAGTCGTTGGTACTCGGTCGAAATCCCGGCAAGGGTAAGTAGCACGTCGGAACTGTCAAGCACTCTAACTCGTCCGCCTCTGTACAGAAAATGGACGAAGATCATGAGAATGCCACGTTACGCCAGCAGCTTGCTGAGCATAAGAGGCTGGTTGACAAACTCATGGCTGAGCGCGCTGTAGAGTGGCGACCCGACTATGGTAATCCCAGTCTGGGGCAGCAGGGGCAGGAACAATTTCCCCCCGGTGAGATGCCTCTGGGCAACCCTGATCATGCTACTGACGTAGACAGGGCAAAAGCCGGAACTTATGACAAGAGGGCGCGATACGTCTCGCCAAACCCCCCCCCCCCCCCCGAACGACGGGGCAATCTGAAGAATCCAGTCTGGGTTCCCCCAGTCACCCCGCAGGTTGTTCCGCCAGTTGATCCACGAGCTGTCGAATCCATCTACTGTGTTGAGGAACCTGGAAACGCACTTGTGGTTAGGGATCCCCGTCAAGACAGGGACCCCACCCAGATGATCTTATAGCGGCACTCATAGCCCACCTCGAAGCGTTGGAAACGTGGAAGGTGGCGGTCCCACCGGATGGCAAGCCGTATCCCGCGTGGGTGGATGATATGCCCGCACCCCCAGGTTTTGGGAACCCCACTTTCTCTCCTTTCAACGGGACAGGGGACCCACAGCAGCACTTGGCTCATTTTTCTTCCAGGTGTGGCCCCATGCTGGGGACCCCAGCTCAACAAGAAGCCGCCAAGATCTGATGTTTCGTACAGACATTGGAAGGTCCAGTAATCGTCTGGTACATCCAGCTCCCTATCGGATCGGTGATCGGTTGGGAGGATCACTGCCGGCAGTTCCTATACCAGTTCAGCTCAACCACGCGGAAGACTAGCATTGCAGACCTCTTCAAGTGCAAGCAAAGGCCTGATGAGCGAGTCGCAGATTTCATCGCCCGGTGGAAGGGACTTACGTATTCCCTCGACATGCCACTGACTCAGGAGCAGTTACTGACGATGTGTGTGGGGAACGTCAAGACAGAGCTGGTACCCTCCCTAATTACCCAGAACTACCCTGGAGGGTTCAGAGATTTCTCAGATAAGCCTCAATGCCTTGAGGAAGCTCTGCAACAGGCTAGTCTGCCACGTTTGTTGCCCCCTATGATCCCGGCCAGGAGGACCGCCAGGGCTGAACCCACCGCGGTGGCCCAAATAGAAGCCCCTAGGAAGCTGGAATTACTACTAGTGGCACCATCCCCGCATCCCCGCAGAGGTACTCCACCACAAGAACAGGCTCCTGCCCAGCAGCGACCGCCTCAGAACTGACAGGCTCCCCCGCGCAATGCGCCACTGCCACTCAGGCGAGACAATCAGGCGCCACCTCCTTGGCAGGCCCCTCCGGGACCCTCGTCAGGGCCAGGCCCCCCGGGCCCCCTATCCGGAAAGAAGGCACCAGACTTATTCGTTCAACAAAAATCAGGTCCCTGGCTACTTCCGAAGTGCTCTAGAGCAAGGGATTGTGCACCTGCCCGAGTGCAGAAGGTTGGCAGAGGTGAATCTCACCGATCACCCCAACTACTGTCCTTATCATCGAATTTTGGGGCACACCCTCAAGCAATGATATGTGTTTGAAGACTGGCTTCGAGACCAGGTCAACAACAACATAGTTAGGTTGGGCCCGACACCAACACAAGTGGTGGGTGTCTTTGTAGGGTCAGAGATCGGTAGCGACAGCGAAGGTGAGTGGCAGCAGGTTCCCAGCCGCAGATCCCAGAAATACGACGACTGGATGACTCGAAAAACCATCTTCTGTGCCCATGGTATCATCCGGGCATGCCTGAAGCAGCTGGAAACTTCAGAAGAAGTAGCTGGTACCTCTGCATCGTCTTCACAGCCGACCTCTTCCCCAAAGGGCAAGCAGCGGCGACGCAAGAAGAAGCAACGCGCACCGCCGGTGCCGTCGTCATCCCGCACTCTTGGTGACTTTATGCCCCCCTGAAATGGGGATTTCTCCCAAGATCCACCCGGTACTGGATGACTCCTCGAGTGACAGCCATGGGTATGCTTCGGTTAACACCGTGGAGCTGGTAAAGCCCTATATGACTCCCGACGAGGGGGAACGCCAGGCGAACCACCCCAACGTTTCCAGCCGACGTCAACGTCGGCAGAATCGCAACCGCGTCGGTCATCGAGGTACGTCAGCAGGAACTTTCAGCCAAGCCGTGCACGCTACTGAGACCAGGTAGCAGGCTCAGCACAGAGCTCAGCATGCGCAACCCCATCAAACTCCCTTGGCTCTACCTCCACCGCCGTTTATGCTACTAGATCAGGGAGAGCTGCCCCATTCGTATCACAGTCAGTCTTGCCCAGCTACAGGCCAGCCTCCATTGTCAGATCCTAGTACGGAGACTACTCTCCAGGCTTCTACTAGCAGGCAGCAGGATGTACCCAGTATTAGCCGATCGCCGGTTCAACCGGCAGGACCCGCTATGCCTCCAAATGCCGAACGACCTCCTGTAAGCAGAGGTTCACGTTTGGCATGAAAGTAAGATGTCCTAAAGCACCTGGTCGGCATTCCGGCAAGGCTTTCTATCCTTGAGGCCCTTCGCCTATCATCCGAAATGCGTGAGGCACTCGCTGAGGCCCTAAGGAGCCCCCTCCAGTTTGAGACAGAGGTATCAGCTGCAGAATCCTTCCATACCAAGACGATTGAAAATGCCGAATGTCAAGTGGTTATCTTGTTTTCCAGTGAAGATGAGGACCCTCCTCTACAGGGGCACATTCGCCCGCTGTACATCACTGGCCACTTCAATGGCGTGGAAGTACACCGCTGCCTCGTTGACATGGGTTCCAGAATCAATCTAATTCTGACTCAGACATTGCGAAAGCTGGGTCTATTTGAAGGTGATTTACCTCCCTCTGACCTCTGAATCCAGGGGTACGACAGGACCGAGCAAACCCCAGTCAGTAAGATTCGCCTGAAGACTCAGTTCGGTGGCTTAATTGCCAGCACCGAGTTCATGGTAGTCTCTCAGGACACCGCCTACAACGCGTTGATGGGTAGGCCATGGCTCCATCTCCATGCAGCGGTCCCTTCGTCGTATCACCAGTGCCTCAAATACTCACTCAACGGTCGAGTAGGCGTGCTCCAAGGAGATTCGTCCCCTTTCTCTTCTTGTGAGGACCACTATCTAGATGTTGGTTATTATAAAAGTAAGGATAAGCAAATCCTAGTAAGTGAGGATGAACCCGCCCTGGTCACAAGTGATCCCTGGGCAAGCATGGATGACGCCTACATCTTCTCGATCCACCGATTGGAGGCCACGACCCCCGACATGGGGCAATGTTTTGTTGTTTCGGGTACACAAGGAAGGTGTGTTCCCGTGTCCAAGCGACGGCAGAAAATCACCTCGTACTCCTACACCAACCAGGATCAGGTGATCCCGGAACCTCCTACCCTTGTATGGTACCGGAATGTCAAGCTTATGACAACTGCATTATTCCATACCTGTCTCTTCCATCGGGATGGAATCCACCGACTCCGGCCGACATGTCAACATTGCTTTGATATCATCAAACGTGGCCCCTTAGGCTGAAGGCCATATGGGATAGGATCGACTGCCTTCATTTCTATGGTCTCAATGGCGAGTGAGTCTCCTGATATGATGACCACTTCTACCCGAGCCGGCACCAGCTTCCCCTCAGGTTTTGATAGCCCAGAAGTATCTCTCATCGCGGGAAATCCCCCCACAGTTGGGGAGGAAGACCTGAAGGATGCTCCCCCCGCCTTCGAAGAAGGCGTCTCTGCCACGGTTGATGAACTGGTACAGGTGAATCTTGGTAGCGAGGCAGATCTGAAACCCACATTGATCAGTGCAGCCATGTACCCCGAGGAGCAGCAGCAGTACATAGACTTCCTCAAACAACATCGTGACATGTTTTCCTGGAGTTACAACGAGATGCTAAGACTAGATCCCCAGGTAGCCGTTCACCGTCTGGGCCTCCCGGAAAACCATCGTGGATTTAAGCAGCCTCCCAGGAAGATGCACCCTTCTCATGGTGTTATGGTTGAGGCCAAAGTTGACAAGCTTATCAAAGCCAACTTCATTATGGAAGTCCAGTACCCCAAGTGGCTTGCAAACATTGTGCCAATCGGGAAGAATAATGGGCAGATCAGAGTCTTAATCGACTTCCGCGATATTAATCGCCACTGCCCAAAAGATGGCTTCCCACTCCCGGTGACGGAGCTATTGATTGACACCACATCCGGGATCCAAGCTCTCTCATTCATGGATGGGTATTCCGGGTATAACCAGATCTGGATGGCCCCCGAAGACGAGGAGTCCACTGCCTTCAGGGCTCCCCAAGGTACCTTTTGCTACCAGGTTATGCCATTCGGTTTGAAAAATAAAGGTGCCACTTATCAGAGGACCATGCACCGCATATTCATGCCGATTCTCGGAACGTTGGTGGAATGCTACGTATATGACCTAGTGGTCAAATCATGTTAGTACCAGGACCATCTCAAAGACCTCGAGAAGTTGTTCGGTTTCCTCCATTCTCGTCACCTGAAGATGAACCCGTTGAAGTGTGCCTTTGGGGTCACCTCTGGGAAGTTTCTAGGCTTTGTTGTTAGATACCGGTGTATTGAGATCGACCCAGAGAAGATCAAGGCCATCAGCCAAATGCCTCCCCCGAGCAACATTTGGGAACTTCGAGGCCTCCAAGGCCACTTAGCCTATATACGCCGATTCATCGCGAATCTAGCCGGCAAGTGTAAGACCTTTTCCCGGCTCATGAAGAAGGGCGCTGCCTACGAATGGGATGAGGAGTGTCGGACCGCCTTTGAGGAAATCAAGCAGTATCTGCTCCAACCTCCTGTTTTGATGCCACCCGTCTCCGGAAAGCCGCTGGTCCTTTACGTGACCGCCCTGGAATGATCCCTCGGTGCACTGCTCGCCCAGAAGAATAACGAGGGTACTGAGAACAGTATCTACTATCTCAGTTGCATGCTTCTCGATACGGAGGTCAAATACTCCCCTATCAAAAAGAGCTGCCTTGCACTCGTATTCGCCGTGTAGAAGTTGCGCCATTACATGCAGCACCATGAGGTTCAATTAGTCTCTCGGGTGGACCCACTGAAGTACATCCTGAACCGCCCCATGCTGACTGGCCGAATAGCACGGTGGGCGGTGATTCTCCAGCAGTTGGTATCAGGTTCGTACCTCAGAAGTAAATTAAGGGACATGTGTTGGCAGACTTTTTAACTGCCCATACAACCTCCGCGGATCAATCCCTGGACCTAGATTTTCTTGATGAGATGATCCTCTCAGTCGATCATGTCGTCCCGTGTTGGCACATACATTTCGATGGTGCCTCCCGGAGCCCCACTAGTAGGCGGCTCAATGATCCTAAGCTCAATAGAGTGGGCCTGGGTATTGTCTTCATTACCCTGGCGCAAGCCATCCTGCCACACTCGTTCCTGTTGTCGGAAGGCTGTACGAACAACGTGGCAGAGTACTAGGCTCTCATCACCAGTCTCGAGTTGGCCCTTGAGATCCATGTGCCCCATCTACATGTGATAGGAGATTCCGAGCTGGTAATCAAACAGGTTAATGGCGACTAGATCGTCAGGAAGCCGGAGCTTGTACCGTAGCTGGAGTACACCCTCTGCCTAATGGCCCAGTTCTCTTCTCGACCAGAGGTTACCCATGTCCCATGGTCACAGAACGGTCAAGCAGACGCCTTGGCTGGCTTAGCCATGTCGCTCGCAGAACCCGAGCCAGATGATTTTATCATACATGTGGCACACCGGAGAATCATTGCCCCCGTCACCCAAAGAGGACAATGATGGCCTGCGGGTAATTCATCTAACCTCCAAACCCTCCACGTCAGGGGTCTCGGGTTCATCAGACACATTGGATGAAGCCACTTTCGACTGGAGGGCACCTTTTGTCGAGTATCTCCAAAATGGTCACCTCCCGGATGACCGGGCCGAGCGCGAGCGAATCCGACGCCGCGCGCTGCAATTTACCCTCCAGAGCGGCCCCAGTCTTGAACAGATCCTTTATAAGCGGAGCTTCGATGGTGTCCTCCTCTGTTTCATTCAAGGGGTAGATATTCCTCAAGTTATTCAAGAGGTTCACGCCGGTTCCTGTGGCTCCCATCAAGCTGGGCCGAAGCTGTCCCATCAAATCCGGAGTTTGGGGTACTTTTGGCCCTATATGATCCACGATTGTATTAGGTATGCCAAGAGATGCCACGCGTACCAAGTTCATGCCAACTTCCTACATCGGCCGCCGGAGCCCCTCCACCCCACCAAGTACTCTTGGCCATTTGCAGTATGGGGACTTGATGTAGTGGGACCGTATCCATTGGAAACAGCCCGCCAGTGTAGGTTCATCCTAACTGCTACAGATTTCTTCTCCAAGTGGGTAGAGGCAGTTCCACCCAAAGGGGTCAAGGCCCGTTCCATCGTCGACTTTGTGAGCTCCAATATTATCCACCGGTTTGGGGTCCCTCACGCTGTCCTCACCGATAATGGCACCAACATCCAAGCGGCTGAACTAAAGAAATTGTACGCCAAGTACGACATCCGTTCGAACCATACCTCCCGCTACCACGCAAAGGCAAACAGACAGATCGAGGCGTTCAACAAAACCCTCTCTAACATTTAGCAGAAGATGGTTGGTCAGAACATGAAAGGTTGGCCGGAAAAGCTCCCCAATGCCCTCTGGGCTTACCAGATGATGACTCGCAACTCTACCCAGGTGACCCCATATTCCCTGTTGTATGGAGCTGAGGCTGTCCTACCCATTGAGATCCAGCTGCCATCGTTACACACTGCAGTCTATGATCACCAGACATCAGATGAGGTAGCCGAAATCCATCTAGCTGAGTTAGAAGCACTGGACGAGAACCGGCTTCGTGCCCTGCACAATCTGGAAAGGCATCATGATAATATAGCGAGGGCCTTCAACAAGAAGGTTCATCTCCGTTCTTTTCTATAGGGAGACCTAGTACTGGCCCTTCGAGCGCCAATGATTCCTGGTAGGAAACCGCACAAGTTAGAACCCAAATGGTAAGGGCCTTATATCATCCATAAGGTTTACCCCAATGGAGCATACTCCTTGGTGACCACGGATGGAGAGCGCATAACCCCTCCCACCAATGCCAAGTTACTCAAGCAATACTTTGCCTAGGGAAAAGGGGTCCTGCAAGATGATAAACTGCAAAAGGGTCTCGCACGACCTTAAATTGCATCTTCGTCCTGCAAGATGATAAACTGCAAAATGGTCCCACATGACCTTCAACTGCACGTTATGGTCCAACATGACCTTAAACTCTAAGATCCAACACAACCTTAAACTGTAAGGTCCTGCACAACCTTGAACTGCATTTTCGTCCTGTAAGACGATAAACTGCGAAATGGTCCGATCTCTATGACCTTAAACTAAGATCTTCCCCCATCCTTATGGCAAGACGTTAAACTGCATCCAGTCAGCCCTTCCTGACCGAGGCTCAGCCTCAGGCCCCTTGGCCTCCTCGGGCCCACGACCCCCGTCCTTACGGCAAGACGTTAAACTGCAAGCCAGTCAGGCCATCCTGACCGAGGCTCAGCCTTAGGCCCCTAGGCCTCCTCGAGCCCACGACCCCCGTCCTTACGGCAAGATGTTAAACTGCAGCCAGTCAGGCCTTCCTGACCGAGGCTCAGCCTCAGGCCCCTCGGACTCCTTGAGGCAAAGGCCCCCGTCCTTACTGTAAGACGTTAAACTGCAGCCAGTCAGGCCTTCCTGACCGAGGCTCAGCCTTAGGCCCCTCGGCCTCCTCAGGCCAACGGCCCCCGTCCTTACTGCAAGACGTTAAACTGCAAGCCAGTCAGTCCTTCCTGACCGAGGCTCAGCCTCAGGCCCCTCGGCCTCCTCAGGCCCACGCCCCCCGCCTTGCTGCAAGACGTTAAACTGCAAGCCAGTCAGGCCTTCCTGACCGAGGCTCAGCCTCAGGCCCCTCGGCCTCCTCGGGCCCACGACCCCCGTCTTCACCGCGAGATGTTAAACCGCAAGCCGGTCAGGTCTCTCTGACCACGGTCCGGCCTCAGGACCCTTGGTTTTCCTCGACTTACCCTCTTGCGGGATTGTACGGTATAGTGTGAGGTTATTTCCTCATTCACGTCGGATTACTTATCATACCTTACATATCCCAAAATGAGATGTATCCTCATCCCTCATGACGTTAAACTGCATCTCAATAACTACGTGTGTCTTGATTCTCATCTCAATGGGATACGTAGGAACGCTCAGACGCCTCGTCTTGAGCCCAGCCCCAAGCTTTTCTCTTCCACTACCCCCCTGGGAATAGTTTCCATGGAGGATCTTTGTGTAGCAGGGAATAGGCTTTCATAGACCCACTCATACAACCCTGCTCACACAAGGATTGTAAGGGTCGCACCATGTGCCCATTCCCATTCTTCTATCCTCCCACGTCCTCACCGCATGACGCTAAACTGCATGGCCTTCAAGAACTATGTATGGCTTGATTCCCATTCTAATGGGATACGTAGGAATGCCCGGGAATTTCGTCCGTTCACCCAGCCCAAAAGCCAAAACATTCCCCCCGGGTTAAGATATATGGCAGGGTGCACACTTTTTCCCCAACTCACATTGAGAAATCCTCGACCCGGCTGCACATCCCCCTGGAGATGTTTTCCTCTTTCGTGGATGGATACAGCTATGCTTCACCCACTCCTTGACTGGGATTCCATCATTTTTCACACCCAGAGGGACCCCAAGAACGGCCTGGATACTATGCCCAAGGTCTATCCTACCGATACGGGCCAATGCCCCCGAGGGTTTTCAACCAACAAGCCGATACAAGTGCCGCGTTGCGAATTTGGTCAGCGGTCGATGCTCATTTTTTGCTGCCATATCAGGTCACCATAAGAACGCAGTGTTTCGAACATGGTAAAAAGTTTCCTGGAGCTTCGGGTCCACCCTGAGATGTCCCAGAAATCGAGTGCAGTGATTCAAGCTACCCCCATCCCGAAGTGAAATACATTCCCCCGAGTGATGCTAGTGGTCGGGCCCACGACACCGATTCCCCATAGGGGTGTACGGTGTTGTGTGGGACTACGTCCTCATTCACGTCGTGATCAGACCCGTCAGGCCTTCCTGACTGATGCCTGACCTTAGGCCCCTTGGCCTTTTCAGACCCCTCCACCCAACCTCTTACCCAGGGTGTACAGTGCGGTGTGGGACTATGTCCTCATTTAGGTAGGGATCAGGTACCATGTCGTAGGCCTTCCCTTACGAGCCCCAGCCTCATGCCCTTTGGCCTCCTTGGGTCCCCGGCCCTCGTCCTTACTGCAACACGTTAAACTGCAAGCAGGTCAGGCCTTCCTGACCAATGCTTAACCATGAGGCCCCTTGGCCTTTCCGGGCCCCGGCCCAGGTCCTCTCTTGTAGGAGTGTATGGGTGGAGTGAGGTTATTTTCTCATTCACGTTGGTCTCTTAATGACCACACCATGTACCTCTCCCTACTAAGATGTTTCGTCGATCCCTTTTCGGCGGCTCACCAATGTGCCTAAGAGTACTCTGGTTTATTACCTGGAATGCCAAGCTTTACTCGGACACGTCCGCACCCGCTCTCCAGGCTTTGTGTATCCCTGCATCAGGTCTTCCATCATCTTTCACACCCAGAGGGACCCCCATGAATGGCCTGGATACTACACCCAAGGACTCTCCTACCGTTACGGGACAACGCCCCTGAGGGTTTCGGACAACAAATCGATAAAATCCCGCGTTGCGAATATGGTCAGCGTTCGATGCTCGTTTGTTGTTCCCACCCCAGGCTAACGTGATATGGACGCTGCATTTCCACCATGGTTAATAGTTTTCCTCTATCGCCACGCCAATCCATTAAGCCCAAAATGTCGGGTACACAATTCACACCCTTCATCACTTCATCGTGTCCAAGTAGAGTCTCGGAACTCTTGGTACTTTTCCTCCGTGCACGTCTGCATTTTGGGGAAACAAGCCACATCAATGGTGTCCTTCGGGGCCCTATGCCGACTCCCCTCTGATGGACACCCCAAGTATTGCGATGAGGATTCCCCCCTTGTTTCCCATACCGATTTTAACTTACGTGGGCTTAGAGATCGGGTTGACGCATGCGCTAACTTGGGAGGTTGTTACCATTCATGGTCCGAGCTCTAAGACCATAAACTAAGATCCATCCGGAACTACGTTCAGCTTGATTCCCATCCTCATGGGATGCGTAGGACCGCCCGGACGCCCTGTCTTCGGGTACAACCCATTTAGGGAGCCAGTCTCTCCCCCTGTTTCACCTCTTACCTCTATATGGTCCCCTCGGCCAAAGGTCTCCCACTTGGAGTGGCGTACAATGTGATGCAGGATCATGTCTCCATCAATTGTGTTTTATAACACTACGCACATTCCCCGCCTAGCATCGTCTCTTCTACGTCTGCGCTGCATGACGATAAAATGAACGCTTGGTCCTATCATACAACCCTAAACTGTGACATTATTGTCCTGGCCGCACGACGAAAAAACGGAACTACATTGTGGTGACCTTTATGTAGAGGACATCACGTTGGGTATTGGTCACGTGCCATGCCATTTGTCAATGCCTATCACGGCTTGATCATTGTGGCGACACCACGACCTACTACTGTAGGCCTATCACTTCACAAAAAAAACCACTCACCTTAAAGAACAAACAAGTTTTATCAAATTCCGCTTCTTTTAGTGCAGGGGCCACGCCCGCACTCCCCTTTTCCTCTGGCACTGTTATCTTACCATGTCACCATTCAGAACTACGTGTGGCTTGATTCTCATCCTCATGAGATACATAGGAGCGCCCGAGAACATCCCCGCGGGCCCAACCTATCCTTTGTGTTCGGTCCCTCGATTCGAGCATTTCCCCAGAGAACGAATGGTAAGTAGGGCTTAGGTCCTCCTTTACATCAGGTTTTGTTGCCATGTGTCCCCTGCTCCCTTTACCCATTTATGGTCTAAGGTCCATCACGAACTACGTATGGCTTGATTCTCATCCTCATGAGATACGTAGGAGCGCCCGGGCACTTCCCCGCGGGCCCAGCCTAACTTTCGCTTTTGGTCCCTTGACCTAAATCCTCTCCCAAGGGGGGTCGTGCGGTTTGATATGGGATTATGTCCTCATTCACGTCAGGTTGTTCACCGCATCGTACACACCCCCTATTCCTATTCACATCGGGTGTTTGAGTTACTCCACCATGTGCCTCTTATGTCTCCTCCCATCCATGGTCCAAATTCTACGACCCTAAACTAAGATCTCCCCATGGGAAAGGAATCTTATCCCTCTCTCTAATATGTCTCTTTGTCGTATTCAGATGTGTTTCGACAAAGAGCCCGAAGTGTGGGACTTTCATACGGACATTCCCTTCGTCCCACGACCAAGCTTCGTGAGCTCGCTATTTGGATCCTAATCCTCTTCCACATCCAAAAGGACCCTCAGACGACATGGATACTAGGCTTAAGGGCTCTCCATGAACGCTAGACCTAAGGGCCCTCCAATCAGTTCGGGCCAACGTCCCTACGGATATTTGACAACATTTGTGACATGGTCTCGTGTTTCGAACATGGTCAATGGTCAACCCTCATTTGTTTGTCCCCATTCTAGGCTAACGTGATATGGATGTTGGGCTTCCGCCACGATCAATAGTTATCCTCCATCGTCACGCTGCCATCATCGTGATCTGAATCTCGAGCGCCATGATTCACACATTTCCACTTCCTCATGTTCAAGTGGAATTCCATCATACTCGGCTATTTCTCCTCGCACATCTAGGTGTGCTAAATGATCATGTTAGTGTCATTGGGTTGATATTCACTGAACGACCCCGTGCCCTAACCTTCCCCTTTTTGTGTTGGGAAATTACCACCCCTACTTCTTGTTTCCCACACGGGGCACGACTCACGTGGGCTTAGTAGTTTTGGCGGGATGTGTACCAACACGGTCAAGCTTCTCATCGTCCCGCATGACGTTAAAATGCACTTCCAGAACTACGTATGGCTTGATTCCCATCCTCACGGGGTATGTAGGAACGCCCGAACACTCTGCTTTGGGCCCAGCCTAATCCTCACTATTGGTCTCTTGACCAAGAGAGTTTCCTCTGTGGGTACGTGGTGAGATTTGGACTCCAAGTCCTCATTCACGTCGGTTTCATATCTACCACACCACACGTTCCCTGGGATCTTCCCTTTTATTCCACGTCCTGTCGTATGACGTTAATCTACAAGAGTCCATGTATCCTCATCCCGCATGACGTTAAACTTCCTCCCCAGAACTACGTATGGCTTGATTCCCATCCTTATGGGATATGTAGGGACACCCAGGCATTTCACCTAGGGTCCAGCCCCAGGAATTGTAAAATCCTGTTGCTCCCCATTTCTAGCCCTCTGGCCTGACCCCTCAGGGGGAACTATGTAGCTGTGATTTTTCCCTGAACATGTTCAGGATGCCCCAAGATCCCATTGGGAAGCACCATGCCCCCTTTCCAGAGAGGCCCTATCCCAAAGAAGGAATGATCCATGATCCTACCAATGTGCCCATATGGCGTACTCCCACCACGGTGATATAATTACATGAGTGTTGGATTCTGTTCGGACAAACCATCACTCCATATTCCACGCTTTGCATGCCCCTTATTCGGACCCTCGTCCCCTTTCATGTCTAAAGAAACCCCCTAACGGCCTAGTCTCATGCCGCATCGACTCACCTACCGTCCTGGGTGAACGTCCCGGAAGACTGTTCATGTTTGGAAGGACCCCCTAACAGTATGGATGCTTGACCTAGGGTCCGCCTACTGTCTTGGGCCAAAATCCCGAAAGATTGACCGACAACATTTGTGACATGGCCCCGTGTTTAAAACATGGTCAACGGTCGACCTTCATTTTTTGACCCCATTTCAGGATAATGCATTAAGGATACCGCTTCTCCTCCATGGTTAATGGTTTTCCCTTATTGTCACGCCATCCCCACAGTGTTCCGAAAATTGGGTGTCATGATTCACACTTCCCATTTCTATCTGTTTGGACCGATTTCAGTGCCCCTGGAGTTGCACTGTTCGTGCGTAAGAGCACGCTGAAGAAACGGTAATTCGGCTGTTCAGAAAAATTCCTTCTCCGGTCAAGCCTCTCCCATCTTTCGGAAATATGGACTGGTAATCCGAATCCCCAATTTCTGGAGCATGGTATCCACTCCTATGTTAGGTGGGACGAGAAGGCAACTATCTCCTGTTTCTCACATCGGGCTCGACCCACGTGGGCTTGGGGAATTGTCAACGAACGTCCCGCAAACATTGTAGGGATGTAACAAGGCGATTCAAACAGTGGAAATCGTGCGCGCTATGGCATTCAAAACAAAGAAAAAAATTGATGCACAAAAGTACCAATAAAAGGTTTTTGGTTTGTTACAATACCCTGGGGTCGAATCCCCCCATGGACAGGTTGACCGCATCAAAAGAGCGTTGTAGCTCCGCCACCCGTTGGCTTGTGGCGTCCAAGGCTTGTTGCCGCTGACTCATCTCCCGCTCCTCCTCTGCAGTGGTGGGGCACAGTTCTTCAGCCTTGGCTTTGGCCCTCTCTACGCTAGGTTGAATGGCAGCCATCTTTCTAGAGGCCAGCCTCATATGCTCTTCTGCCTCTGCCAGCTGGGCATTCAACCGTAAGACCAGCTTAGATTGTGCATTATGAGAGGCTGAAATCTCATCTGCCCGAGTCTGCATCTGTTGGACCTCGCCTTCATCCTCCTAGAGCTTCATGATGTTGGTCGCCTTCCTCCGCTGCCAGCCCACGCCGAGCCCACGATCATGCTCTCGGATCTTCTCAGCCATAAGATCTCGGATGAGTGCGTGAGGACGTTGGGCATCCACTCCCCCAGTGCACAGTTTGCATAACCGCGAGCGGAGTCTATCCATTTCGGCTAGCCATTTCTCATGGGGGTGTCCTTGATGAAGCGCGTGATTAGCTTCCACGACCAGCGGCGAACTATGCAACTGTCTTCCTTGTCGGAGGTCGTTTCGTCCCAGTCTACACGATTGGCAGGCTCGTATGCGGGGTACGCCCGCAAGAAATCCTCGGCAGGATCAACATCTGGTGTTGAATCCAGTACGACACCTGGCGCCGAAGCAGGCATGACAGGACTGAGACCAACTGGTTGATCCTCCTCATCAGAGTCCACCTCAATGACCCCAGGCGTGACCCTGGTGGTAGTCCCGCCAGTGATGATGTGTGTCGCAGCTTGAGGAGATGGGGGGACTATCACCACCATCACCGGCATTACCCTAGGAGGGACGCCACCAGACATCCCGACCAGTCTTGCCGCAGCAGCCCACGCCAGTCGGACAACTGTACGACAGAGAGGGACGTAAAAGTTAGTTGGAATAGTCTATATGTGACAAAGAGGGAACCGGTAGAGGAAACTTACAGAGATCGACCTCCTGGCGCTGATCTTGATAAGGTATTGACGAGACCCCGAGGCGAGTCCCTCCGTATATTTTTAGAAGGTCTGGAGATTCCGGAGGAGCCACCTCGGGTGCTATGGCCCCACCAGACGCAGAACTGAACGCAGCCATAGGCGCAGGTTTTGAAGGTCCAGCATCATCACCCGCCGAGGGGCGAGAACGAGTCCTATGAACAAGTTCCTCCTACATGGATCAAACATCGGTGAGAAGTCCATAGTGGCCCGAGAACGGACCATAAGGAAAGAAGTTCAGAATGATACCTCGAGAGCCTCTGTGAAATCATCGGAATCTGAGCCCTGATCTCCGACCTTGCCCTCCTCCAACGGGCTCCCTCCTCCAGCCTCATCCTCCTGAGAGGAGTCCTCTGATTTCTTCTGGCAGGGGGAAGTGCTCCCTCATATCGGCAGCCGATAACTGTGGGGGGACCGTTTGATTCAACAGTACCCTCACCCGGTCTGTCATTGGGCGAGGGACACCACTGGAGTGGACGTAATCCTCCATCTCATCCAGGTATTGTTCTGCCTCCACCAGAGACGCCATGAATCCAGCCTGGACTGGGTCTATTCCCGGTAATTCCATCCCAAGGCGATTCAGGTGGGCCCATATCTCGGGTGGGCTGAGGAATTGCCGGTTGACATCCCAAATGTCCCAGGCTTCCGGGAATACAACATCCTTTGCCATGTCGATATGACACAGCCACTTCCCCGGAGCCTGAGTAGATATCCTACGAAATCCCCTCGGTGGCTGCCCCTCCGGATGGCCCTGCTCTTCCGGAATCACCGGATCCGCTGCTGCTGCCACACCCTCAGCCGGTGTGGGTCTCGCCTCCATGGCATCTCCACTACCGTGAGCGGCCCTAGCTGCCCTCCGACCCCGACCTCGAGATAGAGGAGGCCCACCATCACCGACCCAAATAGTCGGTTGCTTCGGCATCTCCCCCGGGTAAGCAGCATCCCAACTAATGGAATACTCCCTCACCAATCCGAAGGCGGCGGTGGATGGAGGCAATGAAATTTGCATCTTCCCAACTTCCCGTGTGAACATGAGCCATAGCTACCTCATCACACACGGGTGATCTTTGTGGCGCACCTCTCAGTAGACCTGCGGGGTCAGCCGCTGGAGGCACCATAACTGCCTCGCAAACCGTTGCGGGGTGTACGGTTTGCAGAGTGGCTCACGATCTATCCATGCCACCAAAACTCCACCTCGAAAGGCCAGGAGGTAAGCCCGATGTTCTTCTGTTCCCCGCCCGTCATCAGTAAGTATCCCCGTCGGCAATGGGAAGGGGTGGAAATTAAACTCATCCCCCCTCCACACCCGATTCAGCACCATCGACACGGCTAGTTTGAACGGGAATCTCCCAACCGCATTCAGGATAGAGGGGCGGAAATTTGATCCCAGCGGCGAAATGGGGTTTGGATACTCGTAAATCCCCCTGATGTGCGCTGAGATCCACCCATACAGGAGGTGGAAGGGCCCGCATATCCTTGTCGGTTTCTTGCCCTCGCTAATTTTTCGTAGCATTATGTACAGTTTCGCGAGCATTGGAATCCCCATATTGATCCGCTGCCTCATGGCCAACATGGACGCCATAATAAATGAGATGGGTTGCACCCCCATATTTGTATCCATCACCGGTAGGATCCAACCGCAGATGAGAGCCGCGATGAACGCCGCCAGCCTGACTATCGGCCGTTGTTCAGTGCTGACAATGAAACCCCAAGTCATCCATTGGCTGTCCTCCAAGACCCTCCAATACGAGTGCCCCTTACCCCGTTGGGCCACCCTCGGACAAGTTCGAGGCCTTGGGGGGACTCTTGATTCTATGGGAAATTCAGGAAGCATTTGAACCATCTCCTAAAGTGGACATCCCTCACTGCCTCCTTGTCCTCTCCAGGGACGAGCACCATCAGTGCTGACGCCAGTGGCGGCATTTGTTCTGTATCCTCCCACGCACTGATGACGGGGAGGAACTCATCATACATGGCCCCCATGATCGGAACCCCAGAAATATGGTGGACATCCCACAGCCTGATGCCCACCTCCCCGTGATGCAGGTGAAAGGTATTGGTCCTAGACGACCATCTGGTCAGCAATCCTGGCATCAGTTGTTTTGGTTGGTAGATGTGTAATTGGGAGGCCCATGCCGCCTCATACAACCCCACTCTCCTCAGCTCGGCCCCAAACTCCTCGCATGAGGTGCCTACCTAGTAGGCCCAGGCCCAATCATCAGTGAAGTTTCCACCCTGGCGCAGGTCCCACTCATCGGACCATCCCTTCTTCGAATCCTGCAAAGCCGCCTTTAGCATGGTACGGTAGAGAGGAGGGGACGTCTCCGGTTGCAGTGGCTTCCCGTCAATATCGTTCAAATGGTTGTAGAGATAGTCAGCAGTGATGGGTGTGAAGTCCTCCTGTGCATGACCATCGGCCGCCCTGAACCATTGGCGCTGACATGGTGTACTCTTGAACTAGCAAGCTAGTTCATCCCAACTCGCCTTAGGGATGAAGACGTCATCCCTCAATCTGAAGCCGTACAATGGAAGCTTCTTACACTGCAGATAATCTTTCTGACCCTCCGATAGCAGATCTGTCAAAGAAGCATGGTCTGAATGGCTTCAGACCATCTCCCCATGGCCTGGATGGTTGGCCATCTCATCCCGACGGGTGGCATCTGCAAGCACCCCCAATACAGCTTCTTGATGTGCCATTTCGATTCCGGCCCTCACAAAAGAATTTTTTCAGAACGGATCGCGAAGCTGGATCACCAAGATGGATCGTGAAGGTCGGTTGCGAGACCAAGCCACGAAGCCTAGCCTAGGCCGACAAATAGAAGTTCGCTTGGCGCGGACGCGGAGTCGAAGAACCGCGGTTCCCCGCGAAGTTCGATTCGCGGAGGGCTGTCACGGAGTACGCGGAGCTTCGTGAAATCGAGAGCACAAAAAGATAAGGAAGTCGCGTGAAGACAAAATGGGTCGACCCCCCTATTTATAGGCGGCGACCCTGGAGCATCGCGGCACGCCTCACCCGCGCGGCGCATCGCGGCGCATCCAGATCTATGGCCCCGGTCAGCACCGCGGGCCCCCTCTGCGAAGCCGCATCGCGAACCAGCGACAATTTTGGCGATTTTCCCTCAGACTTCGACCCTTCACCCTCCGCAACTCCAAGTCTGAGGAGGGGGAATTTGTTGGCGCCATAATATTTCACGAAAGGAAGGGACGAAAAAGAAGGCTGGCACGCTGCCTCACGAAGCACCGACGTGAAGTACCGATGCGAAGCACCCCGAGCATCGTGGTCTTGCGAAGTTCCGGAGGCGGTAACTCTCCGCGAATTCATTTGACGTTCGTGAGCCCGCCGCGAAGCTCCAGAGGCGGTAACTCTCCACTAACGCATTTGACGTTCGCAAGACCACCGTGAAGCTCCTGAGGCGGTAACTCTCCGTGACTGCGTTTGACGTTCGCGAGCGCGCCGCGAAGCACCTGAGTCGGCATGCGAGTTCTGCTTCGCGGTGCCACTTGCCATTAAATACTGGACTCCCCCTGAGTCTCGGGGACGGACGATCCCACCTTTCGGCTTCTCCTCTCCCAAATCGCGAAGCACTCTTTTCCCTAGGAATCATGAGCTCCGCGAGGTACTTCTACTTCATGTGATGCCTTTGCTTTGTCTCGTGTTGAGGCCCTCTTCCGAGAGGGATGCCCTTCGCGAAGCTGAAGGGCCTTCGCGAAGGAAGGGGATTCCCAAGGGAACCCGGGCAGCCGTGGAGCGTTTATGCTTTGCGAAACACCCAAGATGTACTAGTGATCCTTATGCTAAGGCAGGATTGCTACACATTGCGAAGCACACTACTTCGCAGCACCCTGCTTTGCGGTACACCTCTTCTTCGTGAGGCAGTGCTCCGCAAATACTGTTCCACTTCGTAAAGCACCCTCCACTCACACCTATGCCCCATCCTAAGGCCAAGGCACTCCACTTCACAAAGCACACTCCTTTGCTTGGCAATTCCTCTTCTCGTGCGACCCTCTAGGTTTGCACGATGTGATTTCAAAGTCCCATGGACAATACCACTCGTAGCGTTGCTTCGCCTAATGCTTCTTCACATAGGCACGCTAACAGCTATTACTTTTTTGCATAGCCAGACTAACGTGGACCCTTCGATGGCTCGCTCCACAACCCCCTTGACCATGGCCTTACTGGTACCATCCCTTCCCCAAGGACCAGAGTGTACCGGTTATGTAAGTCCTAGGGGTGTGGAGTGAACCCACCTCATCCAAGCTGTCAGACGTTAAACTGCCAAGCATCACGTCCTCAACACATGATGTAAAACTGTGACCCGACCTCATGCCTCGCACGAAGGGTCCCCCCAGCTCTAACATTCTTTATGTCGCTCGTCTCCACAGGAGTGGAATCACCCATCCACAAGGGATGATATCCTCATTATTGGAGTGGCGTATGTTCTCAGGAGAAGGGCGAACCTAGTTCCCCAATGGATGGCTTCACCCCTGCATCTCCGTACATCCCCACTACTAAGGTCAGTGGAGGGCGTGATAGGGAATGAGGCACCAACAATCATTGGTCCCAAATTCCTCTTTCGCCGCGCTTTTCCGCACCTCGGGCCTCCATCCCGGAGTAAGTCCCAGCACCATGGGCCGCCTAATGCGTAATCCCCTCTTCTCTTCTCACGGACGCATCCTCCGCGACGTGATCGTCAGGCCCTTGCAACCTCTTGTTTCTCACACCGAGCATGACTCACGTGGGCTTAGAGTGAGCACCGACCCTGACCCCCACCCCTAGTGAACTACGAGGACTTTGATCCATGTCAAGGCATGGTACGTAGGAAGCCTCCATGAGGTTCAAGCCAAATTACTCGGTCGTTCATTCACGTCGAGTTTCGCCCCCGTCCAGCATGACGATAAACTGCATGTCTTCGTCCAGCATGACGTTAAACTGTATTCCCTCGTCCAGCATGACGTTAAACTGTATGTCCTTGTCCCGCATGACATTAAACTAGACACCCATTTAAACTATGAGGTCTTTGATCCATGTCAAGGCATGGTACGTAGGTATCCTCCACGAGGTTCAAGCCCACCCATCATCCAATTCACGTTGAGTTCTACCTTCATCCAGCATGACGTTAAACTGCATTCCAGTCTGACGGCAAGCCATTGTGACTAACCCGAACTACGAGGTCTTTGATCCATGCCAAGGCATGGTACGTAGGAAGCCTCCCTGAGGTGCAAGCCCAACAATCATTGGCACAGACCGTCTCCTTGTCAGTGTGCCAAGCCCCCCATTTTCACCCGAACTACGAGGACATTGATCCATGTCATGGCATGGTACGTAGGAACCCTCCCAGAGGTTGAAGCCCATCTCCCATCGGACCAAGGTCCCTCATTTACGTCGGTTCTCCGACACCCACCGCCCTTCGTTTATTCACATCAGGGTTCACTACCATCCCGCATGACGTTAAACTGTATTCCATCAATCCTTTGAACTACGAGGACTTTGATCCATGTCAAGGCATGGTACGTACGAAACCTTCCCATGGTTCTAGCCCACTACTAGTGGACCCACGGGTCTACATTCACGTCGGTTCACCGATGAATCCCTTTGAACTACGAGGTCTTTGATCCATGTCAAGGCATGGTACGCAGGAAGCCTCCCAGAGGTTCAAGCCCATCTCTCATCAGACCAAGGTCCACCTTCACATCGGTTCGCTGACGCATCGGACCAAGGTCCACCTTCATGTCGGTTCACTGACGCATGGGACCAAGGTCCGCCTTTATGTTGGTTTGCTGACGACATCCATCGGGCCAAGTTCCACCTTCACGTCGGTTCACTGAAGAAGCCCCTCTGATCTACGAGAACTTTGATCCATGCCCAGGCATGGTACATTGGAAGCCCCTACGAGGTCCAAGCCCACCACCACTAGGACCCTCCTGGTTCTCCCCATTCACGTCAGTTCACTGATGATGCCTATCGGACCAAGGTCCACCCTCATACCGGTTCACCGGCACCATCCCGATCTACGTGGACATTGATTCCCTGCCACGGGGATACGTAGGAAGCCCCTTCAAGGATCAAGTCCAGCTTCACCGTTTCCCTTGTGATGGTTCCTTGCCATTCCCCCTTCCACTTCATTCGTCTATCCATCATCCACACTGATTCTCACCCGGAACGTCATATCCTGGTGAGACCATGTTGGTACGCTCCTCTTCACAGCCGCCCATGGGCTGGTCTCAATATCGGCACCCCTTCAAGGGAAATCCCTCAATCCGATCTATTCTAGCCAATGCTCCGATCAGGCTGATCTGTCTCCGATGGACGCTAAACTCGCTCCATACCCTGTGTTAAACACGGGAAGCTGAGGAAAACCTCAGATATGTGTCTATGGCATATAATTCCCCGCGCTCGATGTGGGATGCCTCGGGCTTCCATGCCCTCGAGAAGCCCTGTGACCAGGGATAATAGACAGACATGCCAGGTTCCCCAGCATCCAGACATGCTACTGATGCCTCAATGTGACTACTCCCCCGACTGAAGGTTGCTGCCCTGACCGGACCCTTTGGAATGTCCCGACAGAAGCAGTGTAATGAACCGGCGTCCATGGAAACATGGCACTGGGAATACTTTCACGAAAAACATATTAAATCTATGAGGGAGAGCCGGACTAGGTGACGAGTTCTGAGGAGGAATCCACTGAAGGAAGAACCGACATCCCATCATCCTGTTTTGATCAAGGAGAAGACGTCCCTGAATAAGTAACGAATGCCGCTCGCCTTTGGAAAGCGGGAATGCAGGGAAACGAGCAGCGCGTCCTCCGCAGACGGATGCTCGTGCCCCGGTGAAAGCGTCTAAACTAGTAGTGAACCTTGTAAATCATGTGTTCCTATGGTTATATGTGTTCAGAAGAGAACAAACTATTTTATAGGAGGCGAAGGTTGTTTTAAAAATAAGGAAACATAAAAAAAACATTTTATCACTGATTTATTCCCTCCCCCTCTCAGTGATACTTAGTTCGTGATTGGGAACATCACCAGTATGCATTAATACATACTTCTTATGGGATTAATCTACTATAAATGAAATCTACATTGGATGATTAATAATAAGTCAATGTTTTATTATTTTATTTTATCGTTAAATAAATAAATGATAACATAATGTTACCATGATCTCTTCTGACATCAGTGTCTTCGGCCCAGGCACAACATGGTTCTAGTAATCTACATCAATCGACATGCATTTTTGAGTGATGATTCCATTATAACTGCGGAGTATAGCCTTGTTGGGTTAACATCTTGACCCCTCACATTCCATCCTAGCTCAAATTTTGTTTCTTTTACTTTCACCTTAATTATTTTTGAACACACCGTCAAACTATGATGCTCCTTCTTTTTCTATGATTCTTGTCCTTCGTTACCTACCATTTCACCAGAATCAACATCATCAATATGTTCCTTTGGGGCATTAGAATTGACATGTGTAGAAGGTTATTGTACATATTCAGTGAGAGAAATAGCAGGTTGAGTAACTTGTTGCTCCTGAGGAATAGAAGCACAACACATACAGAAGGTCGTTCCTCTACAATGCGAGCAGTAGTAGTTTGTGTGACCTATTTTCCCTTGCGATTGGGAGCACCATATTTTGAAGAAGTAATTATCTACATAAGTGGTTTTACATTTAATTTAGAGTACATAAACGCGACAATAAATAGATAATAACATGATGTTACATGATCTATATTACAAAAAAATGTAACATGATTATTGAAATCTCTTTTTCTTTTTTAAAGGATGAAGGAATTTGACCCCTCTCCGGATGATCCAAATCCCATCATTATGGTCTCCTATAATATAAAAAATACTCTCTATAATGGTACCACTACGAAATTATTGTGACATCCCAATGAAATGGTTATCCTTGGTTATATTTTCACCAAACAAATCTGGGGTTTTGCTCGATAATAGAACAATTGATATCTTTTAGTATACAGGATCTATGACATAAATACCTGTACTATATGTGATTCTTTTATAAACAGATCATCATTATACCCTTCTTTATGAAAATCAACTTTCACAAATCCAAATTCATACATTTTAACTACACTACTATTATAAACCACCTTCCATTGAAAAATCAGCACAAGTAATGTTATGTAATCCAACTCCCATATTTGATTGATGATGACAAAGAATGGCATACTTTCATAAATTAGATAAATTTCCTTAGTACAAGAAACATGAATCTCTTTAGCCATGAGTGTAACTCCACTATTTTTCAGGGTACTGTATTCATCATGATCATTTGTATAGAATGTATAATTATTAATTACATAACAATTATAAGATAATATATACAAACATGGTCCTCTGGAAAGCCATCGAAGTCGTTCTGAAATTGAATCTGTATTTTCATCCGACTCCTTTAAAATATGGTTATGAAACTATCCTATAAGATGTTGATGATGTGTATTGTATATCCATATTTCATCCACTAATGGATTTAAATGCCTAATAATTTATTTGTGGGTTTATAAATATGTGGTATCCTCCAAACTGTTATCATAAATGTTAATGTGGGCATGCTCATGATTTGTAATATTGATTATGACAACATCTCTTCTAGAATTTCGTTCACCCACAAGTCATCTAGTGTGATGAGATTTTGGTAGAGCAATTATTTTTACACCAGATAGGTATTTAGTACATAATTCAATGGATACCTCAATAATATATCTCTATATAATACAACCATTGAGTTGACTTTGATTTCTGATGTACCCTTTCAATATTTTCATATAACGTTCAATGGGGTACATCTATCTATAATGTATTGGAACACAAAGTATAATCTCTCTCACCAAGTGAACCATAAAATGAACCATTATATCAAATAATGTTGGTGGGAAAACATCTCTAAATCACATAATATGATGGAAATTTCACTTTCTATACTCAACAATTTCGCTGGGTCTATAAATTTTTTGCATATAGCTTTGAAGAATAAATTGTGTTTTGTTAATGAATTACTAACATTATTGGAAAAAATGAAATGTAAAGCTATAGGCATTATATCATTCATCAAAAACATGATAGTTGTGTGATTTCATACCCTTCTTATTTAAATCATTCATTGACGCAATCTTCTTGATATTCGATGAATAGCCCTCTCGAACCATTATGTCATTAAAGAAGTTGAAAAACGAATATCTCTCATGTATGGAAAGAGTATAAGTGCATAGAAGAAGAGAAGTTCATTTTCACCCTCTAGGGGCACCAAATCATCTCATATTTCCATCTAAACCATGTAAAAATCATCCTTAATTCCATCATTTTTTCAGGTGTATTTAGAAATGATCTGATGACACTATCACATACATTTTTTTCAACATGGATTACATCAAGAAAATTTTTGACACACAGACAATTACATTATGGTAATTCAAGTAAAACAGATCTCTTTTTCAAACTGGTTTTATTATTTTTTTTTGAAAATGGTTTACCGAATGTAGTGTACACATCATTTACTTTCTCAAAACGTTGATCAACTGTTAGTGAAGATGGTGTTGTATGTTCTTTTGAACTTACATAATATGATGTCTCCCTGATCGTTACTTATTTCGGTAGGGTAAAAATCTATGATTTCATAAAAACACAATTTTAGATGAATGATTCACCCTAATTGACAATGTACCTTGTTCGCAGATATAACACCCATGAGTTCATGTAATTCTATATCCTGACAAAATTATATTAGAAGGAATTTCATTTATCCACCCACACAACATGGGTCTCAACGTGAAATCTTCATTTCAATATGAATCATACAAAGTAACTCCTGAATACTATAATAATTTCAAATCCTCAATCAATAGAGTCATATAAACATCAATATCATTACCTAGTTGTTTCGGTCATGATATAAGCAGAGATAGCATGATGTGTTTTCATTTCATTCATAACCATGGTGGAAATTTATAATTTATCAACATAACTGGCCATGTATTGTGAGTGATTTTTTGAAAACCAAAAGGATTCACTCCATCAGTAGATAATGTAAGGTGATTGTTTCTCAGCTTGTTTACAAAATTAGGATACTCTTGATCGATTCTATTATATTGAGGAGAGTCTACCAGGTGACTTAGTTTACCATATTTATTTCTTCTTTATGCATGCCATGTCAATTTCCCTACATTCTCCTCACTTCTATATAAGTGCCTAAACATTTGAATAATTGTAAAGTACCATACAACATTGGCAGGAATAGATTCATCTTTCTTGTATTGAGAAACAACATAATTTGGGAATTCCCTATGTGATTTTTGGTCCTTATGAAACAGTATACAGTCATTCGGGCATGCATGTATTATTTCAGAGAGCATACCCATCGGGTGTAGCATTCATTTGGAATATTATGTTTGGAATAGGTGCTTATTATCTTCTGTGATAAATTCACTCATGAAAGAATGTAATTCTGTAAAACAGGCATTTCTCCATCTGTTAGCTACTTTCATATTATACAGCTTTAGTACGGCTAAAAATATTATATATTTAGTGCATCCACTATACAGTGGCATATTTGCACAACTCTTTAACTACTCAATTTTTTTTGGTGATCACGATATTCATATTGAATTGTACCTTTCATTTCATCAATACGACATTTATCATCATTCACATATATAATCACATTTTCTATAGGGTCTTATTCATTTTTCAAACTAGTAATCTTAACATGTGATCCATAAAACATAGTGTTATCCCAGTGAATAGCTACATTCAATTTTTCCATGTGTTTATTCAAGAATTTATAATTTCCATCTATTCTATGATATATCAACTATTCTTCCAACTCCTCCAGACTATCTTTTTATGAATAACAACAATGTAACCACAAAAAAAGGATTTGAGAAGGGTCGTATGCTTGATCATTTTCAAACATGATGATCTTTTTCAATAAATATTTATAGTATTTATTTCAAATTATTTTCATCCATCCATTCATTATTCATATCTATCCTATTTGATTCATTAATATCAATATTTATCAAAATAAATACAAAAATCATTGATATAAAAATTAACCATGGCTAAAAAAAGTTATAGACATTAAGTCTCCTTGAAATATTTTTATAAAATCACTATTCAAACCCCATTAAAAACAACCATTTACATAATTTCCACTTTAAAATAACCTGACCATTTCAAAATAAACCAATCCATTTCAAACATTCTTTCTAAAAACCCCAATTAATTTTTTATAAAAAATTCAAGGCAACTTCACAAACCAAAAATCTTAATCATTTAAAATGAGAGATAACCCTCTATATTTTACATATTTTTATGTAAAACATCACACTTACATTTTTAAAATGAAACCATCATTACATATTCTATCACACCATTCACATCCCTTTATGAATTTTAATCAGTTGAGCTGAAAAACACTTTTCTTGCAAACTATGTTTATGAAAAGTCCTTAAATCATTTTAATGTTATTTAAAACAAAACATTTATGTTGAACACATGTATTTTTTATGAAACATTTCAAAACACTTATAATTTTAAGAGATCTATATAGTCATTTTCACACAGACATAAATCCCAAGAGATACACCTTATAAAGGATACATGAATAAAAAATAAACATTTTATAAAATATAAATATATAAAATGTTTATCGGGTCTCTCATTAATAAATAGTATGAATCCTATAGTTTACTCCTGCAATTGTATTGAAGTGTGAGAAAGTAATAGATAAATACATAAATGTCACTTGTCTATGATACTTTTTAACATAAAGTCACATCTCATCAAAGTGAGAGACTATCTCCCAATTGATGCCTGAATCATGTACTACCAAATCTTGATCCTTCCACTATTATTATTCATATCATCCACACAGCATCTCACTTAACCAATTCAACACTCTAAAATTAATCACAATATCATATCACCTCTTTCATATAAACTTAATCACCTCATTCTAACCATAACTATCCAAATGAAACACCAAAACACATCACCACATAAAATTATCTACAACAACCAAAAAAATAATCTCATTTCTATAACACCAACCATTACACCCAAATCTCAAAAACACAGTAGTTCATCCATCACTATAGTCCAAAAATCATCTATTCAGGACTTTCATATCAATAATACAAACTTATTTGTAATATTATGGAAACTGACCACCACAACGACTTCATAACACATTCCAACACCCAAACCAACCAAAATAATTACCAAATTAGACTACACAACCTATGAAAAGTGTAACAAAACCAACCACAAAAACCCCAATAATAAAACACAACAATCAATCGCCATTTCATCATTATTTTCACAAGAAATAAGTGCGTTCAATACTAAATCATCACAAAATTTTAGATTTCAAAATAGATTTCTCAAAACCTTATTTAAAAGATTAACTTTTCATTGAAAGTGAACAGATCAATTCAATTAGATAAATAGCACATAATAATTATAGGAGGAAATATCAGCAACACAGATCACTAGAAACATATTTTAATGAATCATCATATAAATTATAGGCACACACTCAATAAAGGGTAAAATTAATATTTAATTTCATTTTCATTATCAAATTATAGTAATTTGAAAATAGATTACCAAAAATATATATCAACACCTTATGAAAGAAATAATAAAATCGAACATGAAAATAAATACCCCAAATTCTTTAATATAACATACTTTGTAATTCAAAAAGATCACTAAAACATTCTTCCTTATTATAAAATGAAAAATTCACATGTTTAAATTCATGATTTATGTTTGAGATGATCAAAATAACAAGCATTGAACGTTTCAATACCTTGTAGATATACCACCATATTATTTAAAGGGTCAAATATACATTCTTCCGTACATAGGTGCAACATGCTCAACACATAAACATGATTGAGAAAATATACACTAGTGATTTCAAAATAATTAATGAGAACATCATAACATTAGACATCCTTCTAAAAACATATAATCTATAACTTACCCTTTTTATGTAACCAACCCATTAACATTTCAATTAAGCTACACTTGTAACGGAATTTATAATTCAACAGCTAACACATAAATATTTTATTATCCCAAAACCATTTCTATTCTTGATAATGGGATACACAAGTTCATTCATGATAAAGTTGTCTAAATTCAATGGATTGTCACTATGGGAACTCAGAAAAAATGTGTAATGGTACTCAGATAGAAATGTGTAAGGTAACTCGAAATTTGAAACGATTTTAAAAATTATCCAAGCTCTGCATGGTAGCGAAGGAGTGCTTTGCGGTGATAGGGAAGAGGAGGGATCACATGGTGGTGGAACAAGGCTACACGACGATAGTGGATGATGGATTCACTATGGCGAGTAGGAGGAACAGTTAGTGGAAGCAGCATAGGAAGGGGAGTAGGAGGATTCAACGGTAGTAGAGGAGGAGGGGGAGGAGGATGAGTGGTGACCACGAGGAGGAGGAGGAGGATTGGATGCTGATGCTACTATAGTGGAGTATTCGTGATGACAATAAGGGGGAGGAGGAGCGACGGTAGGGTAATGCTTCTGCGAGAGCTTCAGGCGTGTGAAGGAAGGAGGAGACTGTTAGAGTATATTTTATAAAATATGAGGGAAATATTTATCATGGCTAGCTAAAAAAGCGATGATAATGGAAGGTTTTACATTCACAAAATTAGAAAGCACAGATAAAGACAGCATTTATCATCGCTTTTTAGACCTTATAAAGATAGACCTTTATCAACAATCAATTTTAGCACTGATAAAGACATGTTTTATCAGCGCTTTGTTAGTGCTGATAAAGGCCATTATTTATCTGTGCTAAAAAGCGATGATAAAACTATAATGATAATAAGTTTTTTATATTTTTATATTTATTTATAAAATTATATTTATAATAAATATAAATTTATTTATTTATAATAATAACTATAAATATATATATATATATATATTTCTTTATATAATAAATATTCTTATCATTATAATTAAGATGTATATGTAATAAATATATATTTATAAAAAATATATATTTATTTCACAAGTATTTCATAATTATTTAAATAAATACATATCTATATTTAAATAATTATAAAACTATAATAAATATATACAATTAAATAATTATATTTTTAAATATATAAAAATATTCTTAAATAAATATATTAATTATATATATTCATAAATATATATATACTTCTTTAAATTATAATAAATTAAAATAAATATATTCATTATATGTATTTATTTTTATAATTTCTTGATTATTTAAAATAAATAAATACTTATATTTAAATAATTATAAAATTATTAAAGTATATTTATAATAAATATATTTATTATATTTATATTTCTAATTATAAATAAATATTTATTTATTTATAGTCATATATATATACAGATATATATACATATATATATATATTTTTTATTAATAATACAACTAAAATAAATACATAAATTATAATTTTATAATTATTTCAATATAAATATATTTTTATTTAAATAATTTTGAAATTATAAATAAATATATAATTAAAATATTCATTTTAATTACATAAGTATTTAAATAAATATATATTTATATATATTTAAGACTATTATAATTATATATTTATTTATAATTATTCTTATAAATATAATAAATATATTTATTATAATTTTATACATATTTTCATATATATTTTTTATACATATAAATATAAATATCTGTATATATGTATAAGTATATATATATATATGTATATGTATATATATTCATTAAAGAAATATATTTATTTAAATATAAATATAAATTTATAATTATAATTATATTTATAATTATAATAAATATGTATATTTATTATTTTAAAAATATTATTGTAATTTTATAATCATTTAAATATATATATATATAGTTATATATATATAGAAATATTTTAAAAAGTATTTATATATAACTAAATATTTATAATTATAAATATAATAAATAAATTTATTATTTAAATATATTTATCCTGATTTTTAGTATTTATGAGTTCATAATAGCTTCACGGGAACACGAATCATATACACCTAGTAAATAGTAGATCATAGAAAACAGGTCATTATATATATGACTAACATAAATAGTAATGGGGGTGTAATGTATTATTGAACATTCATGATAAATGCATAGAATATATATGAATGCCAATTATATTCACGCATCAATTCAGCAATTCATTGGAAACATATATTTAATTAAATATAAATATTTATTTATTTTATAAACATATAAATATAATAAATATAATTATAAATATAAATATTTTAAAAGTATTTATATATATATTTAAAAAGAACATATATAAAATTATAAACATATAAATATATAAATATAATAATTATAATAATTATATTTATTATTTAATGATATTTATTATATATATATTTGAATAAAAAAAATATGTAATAATTATAAACATGCATTTTATTTTTAATATGTACAAATAAACATTATTTTTGAATATAAATATAATAATTTAATAGAAATTAATAAAATATCTTATTAAAATCACTTATCTGTGCTTTTTTATCGCTGATAAAGGGCAGTTTTATCAGCACTTTTAGCTAGTACTAATAAATGCACACCTTTTATCAATACTTTCTGATTAGCACTAATAAAAGTCAGTTCATCCATTGCCCAGATAAGTGATAGTGTAGTTCATTACCTTGTCCAAGTCTCCCTCATTTATCTAATTCGTGTTTATGGACCATGTTATTGCTTCAATTTTAATGTCAACACCAGTTAATTATGCTTCTTTATGTCACGACTGGGTTGCTACATGTAGTTTGGAGCTAATGAGGGCATTGTTTGGGGTTGGAATGTACATCATTTGATACTTTGGAAATATGAAAAAGTAGTACGCCTTCATAGTTGAGGTAATCTCAAGTATTATCTATCTTTGGTGTATAACCAAATAAATATTGTTTCCGTTAAAGGGAATCTTATGTGAGGGTCTTACGGAATCCACAACTCATTTCCTTGGGAATCAAATACATGTTAGATAGGGAGACTCATGTTTATTATTTGTTATGTGAGGAGTCATATCCTCATCATTCTTGAGAAAAAATGCTAATCACATATGGAATCCTAAAATCATTTTCTAAGGCATATCATTTCCATCATAGAAGGTATAGAATTTTATGCTTTATAAGGGGTCACAGGTTTAATTCCGCGTGATGGATTTTACCATATTTACTGTATAGGGAAGACTATCACAAATATTCTCATAACATATTGGATGATAATAAGTTTAATGTTTTCTATTTAGTTTCTAATATAATATATTAACATACCGAGCTCAATATATTTTAGCATGACATGGGGGTTCTGATGACTAGTGGGGATGTTCGATTTGTATGGTTAGAGATTTGGTTCTGCTTCTAGATGGTTTGTAGTTACCGCCTCTTGAGGGAATATGTATTTTTGGTAGTCGTGTTGAGATTGAATCTTTGATATGATTCCTATGTTACATATTTAGATATATGGATCAAATCCCATGTATCATGTCGACATAGTTTATAATCATTTGAGAGGATAAATACAAAGTGTTTTATCTTATTTTGAAAGGATAATGTTTTCAAAAAAAGAGCCACATCAAGTGATTGTGTAGTGATTATGTTTAGAGGCTACCCAAATGGGGGATGTGTCATCTGGTGATTATAACATGAGGAATCTAATTATTATCACCTGAAGCATAATTCATTTATAAAATTTAGTACCATTTGTTTTTATATGGGGTGAAGCATAAAATAAACATCATGTGTTGAGGATATTGTTGTGCTGTATTACAACATGCCATTAAGATGTTGTGCTATGTAGTTCAAATTATTGAATCGTGGACATTGTATTGGGGTCTAAATATGGATATTCCCTTTCCATATGAGTGGGTGATAAGGTTATATCTAGAGGAGAGATGGATACATGGGTCCCACATGTTCTCATCAAAGGGAAATTTTTTGGATTATAATTGTTACTCTACCAAAGAGGATTATGTGTCAACTAACAAGGTGTATTTGGATGGAAAAAATACATAGACACTACCAATTTATTATAGTACATAGTGGTCCTAATGTTATGGTGGATATGTGTAACACCCCCGAATGATAAAGGGTTAAATGACTAAATGATATGACTCATGTCAACAAGGTGCACCTTCCATTTTGGGAGCCTATCTGATTAGAACTCCATAGTTAAGCGTACTTGGATTGTTTAGTGATCAGGATGGGTGACCTCCTAGGAAGTTTCTTAGGGTGTGTGTGAGTGAGGACAAATCACACTGGAAAGGCCATGTCTTGGCCTGTGGGGACAATCATTAGTCATATGACCTATTCAGGCACGTGGTTGGGACCCTAGGGTGGTCTCCACATGTCTGAGGGGAAACTGGGGGTACCTGGTAGGCCAGGACCCAACATCCATGTTAAGGCGGGGTGTTTGGGCTGTCATTGGGCCCCGGTTATCACATTTGGTATCAAAGGTGGTACCCAGCCTTAAGTGTGGTGCCCTGCCTGGGTTGATATGTAAGGCCCACAATGAGGGCATTGTTCCCTAAAGGGGGGGGGGGTTGATTGTAACATCCCCAAATGATACAGGGTTAAATGACTAAATGATATGACTCATGTCAACAAGGTGCACATTCCTTTTCGAGATCCAATCTGATTAAAACTCCATAGTTAAGCGTTCTTGGTTTGGAGTAGTGGTCAGGATGGATGACCTTCTGGGAAGTTTCCCAGGGTGTGTGTGAGTGAGGACAAAGCACACTAGAAAGGACTTGTGTTGGCTTGTGGGGACTATAATTATTCAGATGACCCATTCAAGCATGTGGGTGGACCCTGGGTTGGGCCCGACGTGTCTGCAGGGCAACTGGTGGTACCTGGTGGGCAAGGACCCGACGAACATGTTAAGGCGGGGTGACTGTGTTGTCCTGGGCCCCGGTTGTCACATTTGGTATCATAGGTGGTACCCAGCCTTAAGTGCGATGCACTGCCTAGGTTGAGATGTAGGGCCCACAACGAGGATGTTGAGATCAATAGGGGGGATTGTAACACCCCAAAATGATAAAGGGTTAACTGACTAGATGATATGTCTAATGTCAACAAAGTGAACCTTTCTTTTTGGGAGCCTATCTGATAAGAACCCCACAGTTAAGTGTACTTGGAATGGAGTAGTGATCAGGATGGGTGACCTCCTGGGATATTTCTCAGAGTGTGTGTGAGTGAGGAAAAATCACACTAGAAAGGACATGTGTTGGCTTGTGGGGACAGTCATTACTCAGATGACCTGTTCAGGCACGTGGGTGGGACCTAGGGTTGGGCCCACGTGTCTTCTGGACAACTAGTGGGCGGGGCCCAGTTGTCACACTATGAATATGAGAAGAAGGAAATCTGGTCGCCCAGCCCTTGCTTCAAGCAAAAGGATTAAGCATTACGGCTAATGTTTCCAATCCAATAGATTATTGAGTTATGAGTAAACCTGACATGGATTGGTGTAAGACCCATATGATCTTAACATCCCTGAATCAGTGTTTACTAAATTTAAGAATTATATAGTTGCATATAAGGTGGTTTGTTTGATGGTCTGGTGTTCATGAAGATAAAACTATTACTAAACACGGTATCCCCACCTAAATATGGTCTCCCAGTTTCTATAGGAGAGTTTTTCTAAATGATGTATGTCTCACTGTACCATATGTGGTGTGAGTCATATACCTCAAGCATAGATTATTTGATCTTTGATGATGGTCATATCATCTATATTATTATTTCTTAATGGACTTATTGGGATAAATCACAAAATATGGATTTTTATAGGTATACATGTGGTCTTTTGTTCCCAACGGTTTGAGTTTCTAAAATTGGGAGCATCAAGTAGATGTAAAAATGTAAGATTCACCTCAAATGAAGGATTAATAAAGCCTTTATGGGGGTTTTGGAAGACTAGAAATTTGTTTCATAAATGACCATAATCAATTCTTATGATGATATTTTGTTGCACTTTGATTCTCCATTAAAAGACCTTGGTCTTTCAAGAAGGATGAAACCTTTCAAAATAGTGACCCTTTTGCTCATTTTTTTCCCATTTTATCATTTACTTTATTCAGATTATTTTTTAATTTCTCAAACCCTCTTATGAAATGCTTTTTATTTTTTTATATATGACCCCTCACAAAATATGACCCATCCATGGAGAGAAGGGTCATATTTTGATGCTAAAAGACCGAAATTTAGTAATGGGGTTCGCCTGGTCTATGATATATATACCCACATTTTCCTTATAAATTGAGGAAAGGTCCCAAAATAGGACCATAATGTTCTCATAAGAGGTATTATATTCCTCCATTTTTGGGAAACTCAATCCTTTGAGATTATTTCTTATTGAGACACTTTTTCTCATAATGCATTCCTCCTTCCATGAATGACATGGCTTGATTTTTCATTCATCCACACTAGTCCTTCACCGATGTAATTTAAAAATAAAAAAAACATGAATTCTATTTTTTATCAAATAAAACCATAATGAAACTAAATTAATTAAATTTATGTCTCTCTAAAATGGTTCTCAATTCTTCCAAAGCAAATGCATCTCAGAAGAGGGAGATAGTTATAAATAACCTAACGCAGTAGAACTTCAGAATTGTATAATAGAATGAAATGGTACCTAAAATATTGATAGAGGATCAAAGGGATTAGATGATATTATGGATTAATAGACTATATTGGTTCATGCTAAAAGATAATGTTTCATTCCCAATTACCAATCAAGATTCCCGCACCCACTAATTAAAGAGAAATCTGGGTCTACATAGGGGGAACAAGGCTTCCCCTGGTCACTATATAAAGGACAACACTTCTATACTAGATTAATATCTATATATTCCCATGAAGATGATCAAATTATAGGTTATATTCATGGAGACATCACATCCAATGTATGAGATAATCCTTATGGAAAGCTAGGTAGGCTGTTTCCAGGGCTCTATTGAATGATGTGATATGTTCTATGCTAGAAATTTTAATGGTGAGTGGTATGGGAATTCACGGTCTTCCAAACATGATATGAATTTGGGGAGAAAATAAATATGGTTGGAAATAATTAAATGGTGTGTACTTCAATATTCTCTGAATATTGTGACCCATACAGCATCGAAGAGCTAATGAGTTGATTGTCGCTATATACCAATATGTTCCATCATCATAGTGGAGGGAGGTAATAATTAGATATTGGGACCTCATTCCCACTGGTAGTACCCCCATATGATGAGGGATTCATTATGACTTTATTCCCATAAATAACTTCTTGGTATAGTAAGAGATGTTCTAACACATTCAAAGGACATATAAAATATTTCTCTCGGTGGAAGAAAAACAAGCCCTGGATGAATGATATCTCATACATGAAATTGTTTCATATCTTCCTAAATGAGCCAAGAGTGTGTATTCTAATGAATAATAGATAATTCATGATAGATATGAAGTGTTAGAAGGGTGATTCATACTACGCTCTTTTGCTAGTGATCCAGTTCTCCCTCTAGGGATATAATTTGAAGGCCCTTTACCATGACATATTATTGGTGGTGTATTTAATAATTCCCTTGTGGATAGATACTTACCATCATTGGATTAAACCTATATGTGTGCAAAATCTCATTTTACTTGTAGAAAATAATGGATATGGGGAATCACATCAACATGAAAGTCCCATTGTTGGTGATTATTAACATAGTCTTGAGGTACATCAGCCAAAGGAAGACTGCCTTCGATGTGTGCAACCTATTTCACATTTTCTATGGATTTTAAAAAAAATTATTATGAAATTATAATCCCTATTAGGACTCCCTCCACTATCTTCTAACCGTTACCACTGATAATAGCTGGGATTCATCAAATTTAGCATGAAAATGTTGGTGTAATTTAAATATTTGGGATCCTATATTAGATAATGATTTTAATCAATTCCCCCATTAGTGGGGATAAATATGGAGTATTCCATGGGGACTAAGAAGAAGTGGTCTTAAATTTTGGATTTTAAAGGTAGGGTACTAATTGAATTGGTTGACTTCTAGGTGATCTGTGAGTCGTACACTCCATAGCAGTTTACACATCAATTATAATTCCTCCAATTAGTAAAGACTTTTCGGTATACCAGAGTATTCCATGACATCAGTCCCATTTTTCAATTAAAAATATTGTGTATGATTTCATAGGATAGGAAGTCGGTACATGACGGAGCTGTCATAGAGCCATTATAAATTTAGGTTTTTTCATAATTACATACAAATCTGGGAGATAAAGTATTTTAGGGATATTATGAGGGTGCAAGTTATATTTTTGTACTCTGATGAGGTTATTCCACAACCATGAAAAAAGTGGTGTTCTATGGTGGGGTGACATGCCAAAGAAGAATAGCCGATCCTATAGGGGTAGAAATAGTGATAACATCAAGGGATTTTTCTCACCCATAGGTTGCAACTCAAGAAGGGGTACAATGATGGCCTGATGATCTCATGGAAATATCCTTAGGAGTTGTGATAATCTCTTAGATTGGATTAAAGATATTCTTGTTTGACTTGAGGATGTGTTTATGTTGTTCATTATAGATTCTAGATAACACGTTATTCACCAGTTCCTAGGTGCAGTGGTATATATTTTATTATTTTGACTCTTCGAAGCCATCATGGATGAAACAGTAAGGGGAAAATATTCCATTATAAGAAAATTCATGCTAGGGATGGATTTACATCTACCCCAATGTATTCCATTAGAATCCAAGGTGATTTGGAGAATTTTATCCTCCCCCAAATCATTCCACATCCCTTGACTAACTGGGTTCGACTACTAATGGACATTCCCATTACTAGAGATCTCTTTATGGGTGGATTGGTTAGAGGCATGGAAGGGGGGAAAATTATGGAATATCCTTGGGAAGAGGAATATATCAAGAATATATTGGGGAAAAACCATTAAAATGATTTAGTAATTCTATGTATTTCATGCTCTTCAACCAATTATCGAACCATTTTGATCAATAACTCATTCTTTTTTATTTACACGGGGATCAGAAGGTACATAGGAGGGATAGATTCAGGAAAAATTGCATGTGGATGATGAAAAGGTCCAAAACACAAATGGGGTGGCTTCTACACAAACCACTATTGTTGTGGTCAGAGGTTGAATGAATTTTATCCTCATGGTTCTACATGTGATCAATATTGCATCCTAAATCACCCAGGGTCTGGGTGGTAATTCCTAAAACTCTGCATTTAAATTCTTAGAATCTAAATTTGATAAATATTTCTAACATTTTTATTTCCATTAAGTGGATAATATTCACATATTTTTTTGGAAACCTTCAATATTTGAAGCATTGGTTCCTGTGGAGACACCATCACTTGCTGAGTCTTTATCAATCATCTCAAATCATGATATCTTGTCTAGAACGGAGGCCTATGTATTCCCCTATCTAAAATATAGAGTTTAATCTAGAATCCAAAAATACTAATCTACCATTAAAAGTGATCGATTTATTGACCATATTTACACCTATGAAGATTTTGTGTCTTTTCTATTGGTTTAATAATTATTATGAACTACTATGAATTGGACATTATTATCCCCACATCCTAATATAAATTCATCCTACATCTGGTGAACAACCCCATGAGGTGATGTTAAAGTAAACAGAGATGATAATTGATGTGGACATAAATAAAGTAGGACCCTTGGTAGCAGTGATTGAAAATACTATGGTTATTAATTCGACCCATGAAGTTTCAAACCCTATGTAGATTATGGATTTTACTATTGTAGGAAGTGGTCATCTACCTCATGATATGGGGAAAACCCATATCAAAGGTTTGTTGAGAATGATATCAATGTTGATATACTATTTTTCTCCCAAAATTCCAATATACACCATAAAAGGATAATGAATAAATTGACTCTATCACTATAGTAATGAATAGGTTAATTCGGAATAGTGCACAGAGGAGTGTAAAAATCATCATCACTCTCACCCCTTGGGTTGACTTGTTATGATAGATGGGGTCCCTCCAGTACTTGCTAGCGTGTCTAGTGATTGGTGTTGTTGAATCCAATGTTCTCCCGGATTTGTGTTGAGACTTCCTTTTTGAGTGGGTACATATGGAGTGACAAGCGTTTGGAACTTATGGTATAATATTACATTTGAAATCGTAATGTGAATCTAGTCAGCCAAAAAGGAGCACAATTGACTCGATGGGAAAGAAAAACAACAAGAGGCCATACTTGATTCCATGGAGAAATCATCATTCAGATAAGTGAACAATTAGAAATAGAAGTGGCTGAGTAAGTATGATATATATCCGTGGAATAAATATACATGATCAAATAGGTTTTGTTAAAAATATAAGCTATCAATGTTCATTTTGTATTAGATTTAGAGAATAAAGAGCTGTGTAACCTGCAATAGTCCCTGATTTTTTTTTGAAAAGGTTGGATAAGCTGATGCAGTCTCTTGAATAGGGTGAGTTGATGGGTCATTTTTGTTGAAACAAGGGAGAGGTATTGTTCTATGGATATTTCTCTCCATCAATTTTATTTTCATTGAAAAATTAATTTTATTTTCTATAATTACTTGTGTGTCCATTGTGTATCTATCCCATATTATCAATACAATCAATTTTATGTATCTGAACCCACAATAGATATTCATGGTGTGGAAAACATATAGAAAATAAAATAAAAATTATTTATATGTCAGTTATAGATAGGGGATGAATGATTTGTAATGGAATATTGCATCAATCTCAACTAAGACACATGGATTTTGGATTTATGAAATTTTTATTCTAGGAATTTGATATGCCTTATCGTACTATAGGGTGCATGAGGGAAATAACACATGGGGTGTTATAATTCCACTCAAATAAAAAGGAATGTTTTGAGATGAAAATTTTCACCTTGGGACTCTGAATCAATGAATTGAGTCATACATGATGAGGATAACTAAAAACCATGTTCAAAAAAGCAGTTACATATATATTTTCAAAAAAAATTATCCGTAACCAAATATTTCCAATATTAGAGGGGTGACTGTTTGGGTAGGAACCATTTACATAGTGGTTTTTTAGAGAATATGAAATAGGTCCTTGTTTCGCGCGGAATCCGGGGATGACCTCCTGGACGGGAGATTCAAACGTTCCGATCGGTTTCTAACGGGTTTGTTCGTAGAACCGGAAACATCCAATGATTCCACATCCGTTTGGACCTACTTTCCAAAGGCAGGCGCTCATTAGCTTGTGGGCTAATGAGGCTTAGGAATTTGCATTGGTCGAGAGGATGGGAGGTCGGACTCATCACACCTTTTTGAGGGGAATTATTGTCTACTCCGGGACTCTCTTTATAGATTTAAGTTAAGTTCGTGAATCCTTATTACATTACCAAGTATAAAATGAGCTTTCCTTTAGTTTTAACAATCAATGATTAAATATGCAAGAAATTTAGAGAATCTTTTATATGTATTCGAGGTTCTTCATCAATATAGAATCATCTATATTTGTTTAGAGATTCTTGGTCAATGGTATCCTTCAAAACATTTATATAAAAGTCTCTTGGTCATTTTGATGACCAGGCTGGTTTTAAAGCCACTCAGTGGGGCACTTGAAGTTTATCGTCATTCAGAAGGACAGAGATTATTTCAATGTTGGGATCGAACCCATAAATGGGCTACCTACGTATCCTTTGTTTTAAAAAAGGAATCAGAACCCACGTAGTTCGAGGAATGGGATATGATGTTTTATGATTGATGGCTCAAAGATGAATGTCATAATTACTTTTACACTCTATGCTCACGTGAGTCATGCTCGGTGTGAGAAACAAGAGGTATTGGTAAAATTTAGACAATTGTGCTATAAAAGATGCAATCATAAGAATTTGTTTTGGGGCTTATGTATAGATGACTGCCCAGATAGGTGAAGGTTTAGGATTTACTTTTAGGAAGAAAAATCCATGAACAGGGTCCACAAAGTTATATGTGCTTCATGGAGATTTGAATACTCTAATCTTGGGGCTTACTCCTAAGGAGGATGCCCAAATTAGGAGGGGACTTATGATTGGGTTTTATTCCTAAAAAGGAAACCAAAATCAAAGGGAAGTTTATGACTGGTTAAGAGAAATTTTAAGAGACTTGGGGCTTACTCTTAAGAAGGATGCCCAAGGTTATGACTGAGTCTTATTCCTGAAAAGGAGACCCAGGTTAGGGGACTTGGGGCTTACTCCTGAAGAGGAAGCCCAAGGTTATGACTGAGTCTTTATTCCTGAAAAGGAGACCCAGGTTAGGGATTAAGGTTTGGGGCTTACTCCTGAGGAGGATGCCCAAGATTGAAGGATTTGATTGGGGCTTATTCTTAAGAAAGATGCCCAAGATTTATGACTGAGTCTTTATTCCTGAAAAGGAGACCCAGGTTAGGATTCTCTCATTTTAAAGGATGAGGTTGAATGAATGAACTCTCAATCTTTGGTGATATAAAGATGTTTAAATCATTAGGTTTTGAGAGATATTTCACATAATTCCTTTCAGATAAGGATGTCAAATCAAGAAATCATGCCATAAATGGCTTTGAAAAGTATCTTGAAGACTGAATCTTGAATAGGAAGGGTGAAAATGGCTTAAGAGGGGTGAAAAAGGGCAAGATGGGCACCCAAAAAGATAGGGGCGCGCAAGTATTGAAGGTCGCGCAAGTCCTACGGCGGCGCGCAAGTATTGGTCGCGCAAGTATACTTGCGCGACATAAGGGATACTTGCGCGATTTTCAACCAGGGTTGAATGACTTGAGCGACTCTTTATTAAACCCTTTCCCATCCTCTTGAGGTTTTTCCAGAAGAGGGACGCGCAAGTTATATTGAAGGAATTAAGTCGGCGCGCAAGTGTTTGATAAGTTTCAACACTTAGGCCTTCCTTCTTCCCTTTAGATCTTCCATTCTAGGTAAGAAATTACCTTAGAAGTGTTCTGGAAGCTTTGAGAAGAGACTTGGGCGTCGGGAGCTTTGATCCGAGTTTCTGGGAAGAGATCCTCTCGAATGGGGGGCCCACAGGGTCTATTTATAGGCAAAAGAAGACCCCGGGCGGTTACCGGGTGGTTACCGGGCGGTTATCACTTAGGTCGCGCAAGTCACTTGCACGACCATAAGGTGTCGCGCAAGTACTTGCACGACCACTATGCGGCGCGCAAGTGTACTTGCGCGACCATGAGGGAACTTGCGCGGCCAATGGGCAATGTTCTCCTTGTTCATCCCTTTGTCGATTTTTGATGTTTCTTCAAAGGATGAATCACATTGAGCTCAGATATTCCCCTTTTCTGATCTTTAGATTCTGTGACGAAAGGAGCGTCAACAAAAGTCCCCCCTCAGAGTTGGATCCGGAAAGAAATGAGGATTTGACTCTGAGGAAATTGAATACATTCAAAGGAAAAGGGGGCACGCAAGTCTTCAGGGCACAGAAGGCAGCACGCAAGTGTGCTGGAACTTGAATTTTATTCAAAGTTCCTTTGTCTTTTGTGTGGGCAGTTTAAAGTCATGCACACCGGACATAAAGAGGCTAATGTTTAAGGTCGAAATAGCTTTGACCGAAAAATGGATTAAAATGGATTCAATTCCTTGATAATTTATCTGAAAACAAATTACCATACTCAAGTATGAGAGAAAATATGTAAACTATGACTTAAGAATATTTGAATCTGAGGAATGATATGAAAAAGAGCTAAATAGCATTAGAAGAAGTAGTTTCCAAGAATGAAGTTACTATTATTTAACAAAACCCGTTAGGGGGTTGAAATATGCAGGGCCACCTATGGGCATTGGCTGCATAGTCAAATAAAATAGCATCTTTTGGCTGAAAAGTCTGTTATGTGGACTGTTTATGCAAGGCCACCTATGGGCACGTGCTGCATAGTTAGGCAAAAGAACTCTCAGAAATTTACTTTCCTAGTGCTAAAAGCCAGTGAAAGTTTATGGAGATTCAAATTTTCTAAAGCATAGAGTTTGTTGTATGGAAAGAGGTACTTGAATATGGAGAAGATATTTCCAAACAAGAATATCGAAGAACTGGATGAATATCACTCCTACGAAGGTCTGACCCAAACGTAGGGAAGAAGAATAAACCATAGACTTGAATACTTTCAGATCATGAAAAAGGATATGGGACAAATATGTTAAGGATGGCTATTTTTGCGGATCCCTACATACTTTCGTTTAAGACAAATAAGGACAAAAGAGGCATTCTTCCCAAGAATGAAGTTACTATTATTTAACAAACCCGTTAGGGGGTTGAAAACATGCAGGGCCACCTATGGGCATTGGCTGCATGGTCAAATAAATAGCATCTCTTGGCTGACAAGTCTGTTATGTGGACTGTTTATGCAAGGCCACCTATGGGCACGTGCTGCATAGTCAGGCAAAAGAATTCTCAGAAGTTTGACATTTTTGTGACCATAAGTCATGAAAAGGGTTATGAAGATCTGAAAATATTTAAGGTTAGGATTATAATACATAAAGATGGGTATTTTCCAATGTATATAGAGATACATAGGTAAATGAAAACCATAATCATGTTGTGGCTGGGTCCTGAATTGAAACTTGGATTTCACTACGTATCTCATAAGAATGAGAATCAAGCCATACGTAGTTCTTGAAATGCAGTTTAATGTCGTGCAGGACGAAAGGATGAGTGATCTTAGTTTTTTTTTGGGTCATAGAATTCGGACCATAATAATGAATACACAGTGTGTGTTTTCATGAGGACTTTTCAGCCAAGGGACTGAAAGTGAAATTTGGGGTTAGGCCCAAAAGACTTGGGACTGGATTCGAGGGACACTCGAATGTTCCTACGTATCCCATAAAGATGGGAATCAAGTCCACGTAGTTCTAGAAACTACCCTTTGTACAAATTTGGTTCGTACATGTGAAGGGTGAAAAGGGACTTTAGTGCAATGATGGTTTTAACCTAAGATAAAAAGTTTAGGCATTACCATGTATGTACGTAGTCTTTTTGAAAATGAAAACCATGATTGAAAAAGAATCAATGTTTAATAATGGTTCCTTCTCAAATGAGGAAATCAAAGAATATTGTAGTTTATTGTCGTACTGGACAAAAGTGTTGTATAGTTTAACGTCATATAACAAGGACGAAAGTGAATCAATGTAAAGATATTGATTCCAAGGGTGGTTTCACAAATCATCATCATATGAGATTGTGGTGAACCAATGTGAAGAGATTGTTTTTGGGCTTGAACCTTTGGGAGGTTGCCTACATACCCAGCCTGGAGGGCAAGGATCAAAGTCTGTGTAGTTCAATTAAAGAATGAATTAATGATCAAATTGTTCTTGTGGATAATGATCTAAAAAAAAAAAATGTTGTTGGGACTTACACATGGTTAGTGGCCCAAAGGGAGTGTTATGGTTGATGTTTGCTCTAAGCTCACGTGAGTCATACTCGGTGTGAGAAACAAGAG
This sequence comes from Viscum album, assembly GCA_963277665.1. Classification (NCBI taxonomy): domain Eukaryota; kingdom Viridiplantae; phylum Streptophyta; class Magnoliopsida; order Santalales; family Viscaceae; genus Viscum; species Viscum album. The sequence continues at coordinate 360,859,728 of OY728150.1, forward strand.
GTAATAACAACCTTAACGATGCACAGTTTAATGTCATGTAGGACATATCAAGGATTTTCTGTACAGTTTAGCGTCATGTAGTTAGGACGATGGGGACAATACAGTTTAACGTCATATTGGACGAAAGGGGGATTGTGCAGTTTTAATGTCATGCTGGACTTTTGATGATTATATAGTTTAACGTCTTTCCGGACGTGAGGGACTTTTATACAGTTTAGCGTCATGTAGTTAGGACGTCACAGTTTAACGTCTTGCTGGACATATTTGCAAATAGTTTATGGTCGTATACATGGACCAGGAATGATGCAGTTTTAAGGTCATGCTGGACTGTTTATGGAACTTTTTCACAGTTTAATGTCGTGTGGGACGAAGTTGCAGTTTAAAGTCATACTGGACCATTGCTGTATAGTTTTAGCGTCATATAGAAAGGACGAACTGATGCTGTACAGTTTAAAGTCATGTAGCTAAGACTAAGGTGAATCAATATGAGGATATCAGTTCTGATCTTTTTTACAGTTTATCGTCATGCTGGACGTTGGAAGTGCCACACAGTTTAATGTCATGTTGCTAGGACACAATATAGTTTAATGTCATCTCGGACAGAATACAGTTTAGTGTCATGTAGGACAATAAGGGACTTAACACAGTTTAACGTCATGCTGGACGATGAAAGTGCCACACAGTTTAATGTCATGTCGCTAGGACAAAATATAGTTTAATGTCATCTCGGACAAAATACAAGAACTTTTATACGGTTTATTGTCATGTAGGACAAAATCAGGGACTATGCAGTTTAAAGTCTTGCAGTTAGGACTATTGGTGCTGCACAGTTTAGTGTCATGTTGCAGGGACATAAGTGCGAATAGTTTAAGGTCATATGCACGGACCATACAGTTTATCGTCATGCTGGACGTAGTTGTAGTTTAAGGTCATACTGGACCATTGCTGTATGAACCAAATGTAAGAGTCTTAGTTCTGTGAACAATATTTTGTGTTTATACAAAATACTTCTTCAGAAATCTGGCATTAGTTGGAGTCGTGATGTGTTCTCCATCCATTGAAATCAGAGAATACGCTCCATTGGAGTAGACCTTATGTACTGAATAAGGTCCTTCCCATTTTGGTTCAAGCTTGGGAGGCTTCTTTCCTGGTATCATTGGTGTTCTGAGAACCAATACCAATTCTCCCTGAATGAATGAACGAAGACGAACTTTTTTGTTAAAAGCTCGTGCTATTCGATTCTGATAGATTTCCAAGTGGTGCAAAGTGCACAATCTTTTCTCATCTAACTGTTCCAATTCATTCAACCGCTTTTGGGATTGCTCATCTGTTGATAACTGATCACAAATGGCTATTCTGAGTGAGGGCAATTGGACTTCAATTGGCAAGACTGCTTCTGTTCCATATACCAATGAATATGGAGTAGATCGCGTTGCATTGCGAGTGGTAGTCCGATAAGCCCATAAAGCATGATAGAGTTTATCAGGCCATGACCTCTTATCTTTATCCACCATCTTTTGCAGTATATTTGAAAGAGTCTTGTTGAAGGCCTCTATCTGGCCATTAGCCGCTGCATGATATCGAGATGAATGGTTGGACTTAATGTTGTATTCTTGATACAATCTCTTTACCTCAGAAGAGCAGAAGTTGGTGCCGTTGTCTGTCAATATGGTATGAGGGACACCAAATCTAGTAATGATGTTAGACTTGATGAAGCTAACAATGCATTTAGAACTGACTTCTTTGAGAGGTACTGCCTCTGCCCATTTGGAAAAGAAATCAGTAGCAGTAAGAATGTACTTAAACTGCTTGGCCGTAGCTGAAGGGTAAGGTCCCACCACATCCATTCCCCATGTGGAAAATGGCCATGAGTATTTAGCTGTATGAAGCAACTCTGGAGGTTGATGAATGAAATTGGCATATACTTGGCATGAATGACACTTCTTTGTGAAATTAACACAATCTTGTATCATTGAAGGCCAGAAGTATCCAAGTCTTCGAATTTGATCAGACAATCTATGTCCAGACTGGTGGGCACCACAGACTCCTGCATGCACTTCTTTTATGACAGCCATTGTCTCTTCACCATCAATACATCTGAAGAGAACTCCATCAAAACCACGTTTGTAGAGAATTTTCTCGAGGTGGTTTGGACCATCATAAAGAGTAAAATTGACCACACGTCGCCGAATTTGTTCTCTCTTGGCTCTATCAGGTGGAAGTGTTCCATTTTGAAGGTATTCCCTGATAGGTGACATCCATCCTGTAGTATGACCATATGGTTCAGGAATGGGACTAATTTCATTAATTTCCTCTGTTCTGACTTGAACATAAGGTGAAATTGCACGACGGTGGGCAATACCGATGGTTGTCTCGTCCCGATTTGGATCTGCTAAAGCTGTGGCTATATTAGCCAGTGCATCAGCTTGAGCATTTTGTGATCTTGGGACATAAGAAAATGTCGGTTCTGAAGGGAATTCCGACATTAACTCTCTGACGTAATCATACAAAGGGATTAATTCTTCTTTTCTGATGGCATAATCCCCATTGATTTGTTTGATTACCAGGTCTGAATCACCTTTTACCTTTAAGTGATTCACTTGTGCTTGAAGCGCTAACTCCAAGCCTGCAATGAGAGCTTGGTATTCAGCTTCATTATTGGTACCACCTTCCCACAACAAAAAGGAATAAGGTAACACTGCCTTATCTGGAGAAATGAGCACAATTCCTAAACCAACTTTGTTGAATTTAGGATTTTCCATTTTCTTCCCTGTTGGACTTCTAGAAGCACCATCAAAATACATTTCCCATGTTTGAGGATTCTCTTGAATAGAAAAAACTTCCTCATCAGGGAGTTTGATATCTGAATATGTGTCTTCCACTGAAGGGTGTTCAGCCAGGAAATCAGCCAGAGCTTGGCCCTTAATTGCCTTTTGAGACACATATTGAATGTCGAACTGCTGTAGAATAACCGCCCACCTTGCCAGACGTCCTGTAAGCATTGGACGACTAAGGATGAATTTGAGTGGATTATTACGAGATACCAATTGGACCTCGTGATGTTGCAGGTAGTGTCTCAGTTTCTGAACTGCAAAGATTAATGCTAGGCAGCATTTTTCAATACTTGAATACCGGGTTTCTGCTTCAAGCATAGTTCTACTGAGATAGTAGAGACTATTTTCATTCCCAGCATCATTCTTTTGAGCGAGAAAGGCACCCAATGATCGCTCTAAAGCTGTCACATAGAGGATAAGAGGTCTACCCTCAACAGGTGGCATGAGTACTGGTGGACTTAAGAGGTATTTCTTGAGAATATCAAATGCTTCTTGACATTCTTTAGTCCACTGGTAAGTGACTCCTTTCTTCAATAATTTGGTAAAAGGTAAACTTTTGCCTGCCAAATTGGCGATGAAACGCCGAATATAGGCTAAGTGTCCTTGAAGTCCTCTTAATTCTTTCAAATTCTGAGGAGGTGACATACCAAGGATTGATTTGGTCTTCTCAGGATCGACTTCAATACCACGATGGCGTACAACAAAGCCGAGGAATTTTCCTGAGGTTACCCCAAAAGCACATTTTAAGGGGTTCATCTTCAAATTATGTTGTCGAAGCTTGTGGAATATGATTTTCAAATCAGCCAAGTGATCAAAACGTTGTTTGGATTTAACCACCAAATCATCTACATAGCATTCAACAAATTTCCCTAGAAAAGGTTTGAAGATACGATGCATGGCGCGTTGATATGTTGCACCTGCATTCTTTAAACCAAAGGGCATCACCCGGTAACAAAACACACCTTGAGGAGCTCTGAAGGCTGTATATTCCTCATCTTCTGGGGCCATTCGGATCTGATTATATCCAGAATATCCATCCATGAAAGAAAGTACTTCATAGCCAGCCGTCGCATCAATTAAGAGTTCTGTAATCGGAACTGGAAAATCATCTTTGGGACAATACCGATTAAGATCTCTGAAATCGATGCAAACCCTAATTTGTCCGTTCTTTTTCTTTACTGGGACAATATTAGCCAACCACTTGGGATATTGAACTTCTCTGACGAAGTTAGCTTTGATAAGCTTATCCACTTCAGCCTCGATTTTGGAAGCATAGGTTGGGTGTGTTCTTCTCGCGGCTTGCTTGAATCCTCGATGTTCTTTTGGCAAACCCAAATGATGGGTGGCAACATCAGGATCAAGGCCAGGCATCTCTGTATAATTCCAAGCAAAGATATCTTTATTTTGCTTTAGAAAAGAAATATACATCTCTTGTTCTTCAAGGGTCATGGCCGCACTAATTAAAGTGGGGCGTGGATCTTTCTCTGTACCCAGATTTACTTCTCTGAGTTCATCCACAGTGGTAGAGATACCCTCTTCAAATGCTGGAGGAGCATCTCTAAGATCTTCCTCTTCCTCTTCATCATGTGTTATATCTTCCGTTTCTACTTGCAAAGTAGATGAAAAAACGAAATTCTCATGATCATAAGAGATGTCAAAATTTTCACATTTTGAAGAAGAAGCTTCCATTTCCGTCCCTATTGATGAACAAGGGTCTTCTTTGGGAAATAAAGAGGAGATGATGGATTGAGAATCGACATCAACATTCACCTCTGGTGTTGCTATAACTTCTTCTGGCCTGATTAGCGAAGTATAGACTTGTTGGATTTCAGCAGACGAAATGAAAACGTCACCACTTATGCTTTCATCATTGCTTGGTAAGTTACCAATTTCTCCCATGTTGTCTGGCTCGATTGCCGTAATTGACATTATGGATCTTTCCATAAGAGTATTTTGATTTGGGCCTATTTTGTCAATTTGACTGATAGGTAACACATAATCTGTACTCACATGTAAAAATGGATTTATTGGAATTTTTTCCAAACCATATGGAGCATTAACTTTGGTAATTTCCTTCATTGTAGATTTTTCTCTTCCCTTCATGTGATAAAATTCCGCCTCAATGTATTGAGACTCACATGTTTTGAACGGGGTCTTATCACCATATAATGTTCCAACTTGACCATCGAAACAGTATTTGAGACATTGATGGTATGATGACGGAATAGCTGCATGCTGATGTAACCAGGGTCTTCCAAGCAAGATATTGAAAGCTGAGTCTTGATCAACAATCATGAAATCTGAATTGGAAACAAGATCTCCAAACTGAGTTCTGAGCGTAACTTCTCCCAGTGGTTCTTGTTCATTTTTATCATATCCTTGCAACATCATGGTAGAAGGAGATAAATCAGATTCTGTGAGGCCCAATCGACGAAGTGTGCGAATGGGCATGAGGTTGACTCCTGAACCATTGTCAATGAAAGCTCTTCGAACATCTATACCATTGACTTTGCCAGATAAGTACAAAGGTTTTATGTGCCCATGCACAACATCATCCTCATCTTTATCAGTAAAAGATATCACTGCATGGCATTCTGCAGGATTATTCTCTATGTGATAAATTTCAGCTGCAGCAATCTCAGCTTCAAACTCTTGAGGATTTGACAAAGCTTCGATGAGTGCTTCCCGAAGATCTCTTGATAGATTCAAAGCATCCAAAATTGATAATTTGGCTGGTACTTGGGCCAAGTGTTTCAATATATCATACTTTTGATCTAGAGGCCTGCGTTTCCCAATAGGAATATGTGGTTTAGCAGGTATCTTGGAAGCAGATGCTTTGGAAGCTGATGCATCTTGTATTGAAGTTGGCAACATCTTTGGTTTTGGAAAATTAGACTGATTAGATCCATTTGCTTGCTGAGATAAAGAAGATGGAACCTTTAATCGGTCTTCCAAAATAATTGTGCCGAAGCTGAGTTGGCCATTAGCAGAAGAACTTGCTTGTTCATTTTGAGCTCGCTGAAGGGCTCTACCACGAGTTTCTGCTGCATATACAGTGCTAGCAGGGGTAGAATTAGAGTAGTGGTTTCGGAAAGATCCACGTCTTCCCCTATATCCTGAACCTCTAGAACTTCCTCGGGTTCCTTTATTTGATACAGGGAATTCAGGCTCATCAAGACTGGAATATGAATCTGTTAATTGAATCATATTAACAGAACCAAAGATCAATTCTTCGTCTGATAAAGACTCTGCCTGGTTGGCCTGTTTAGGCTGTGCCGTTTGGTGGGACGGTGCCCGTGACTTTGAAGTAGATGGCATGAAATCTGCCAGAGTCAAAGACAATTTAGGCTTTGATACATACTCATCTTCTCCTGATTCCTCTTTCTTCTTTGAATTACACTGCCCTTTTGAGGATTTGTCCTTTGATGGAGGCTTTACTGCAGCTTTTGTAGGAGACACAATTGGCTTCTTCAATTGTGTTCGCAAAATGGAATGGGTCCGATTGATTGTCTTTCTGACCATCCAATCATCATATTTTTTCGCAGTTTTGCTTTTGACTTCCTGCCACTCGCCTCCTTCCTCTGGATCTGTAGCGGTAATACACGCTACATGAGCTGAAGAACCCTTCAATTTGACTTGTCCCAAGTCAACCATCTTTTGTAGGAGGTCTTTAAAGACAAAACACTCCTGGATGGGATGTCCCAACATTTGATGAAAGGGACAATAATTGGGACGGTCTTCATCTCCTTCCTTGTTTGGTCTCTTCGGCACTGGTAATTGAACCAAATTATTTTCCAGAGCTGAAATGAAGTAACCAGGAACTTGCTCACTTCGGAAAGAGTATGTTTTACTCTTCATATCCTCAAATTGTTTTCGTCGTTGATCTTTTTGATCATTTGGACGAAACAGCCTTTGTTGTTGGCGTTCAGGAGGTGGAGCCCTTCGAGAAGATGAAGGTTTTGAAGTAGAAATAGGTACAGGTGCCTGTTTAAGCATAACTGTAGCAGTTTCTGCTTTACCCATTCTTCTTCCTGGAGCTGATGGAATTACACGAGATTTAACCTTAGCCTGTATAAGGGAATCTTCAATCTGTTGAGCGATTAAAGTAAGGTCTCGAAACCCTCCTGTGTATTTCACAGGGATCAATGGCGTGCGTAATTCGTCACGCAAATTTGCCACACAGATTGGCAATAATTCCTCCTGAGGGAGTGATAAACTCAAGGAATACGTTAATCCCTTCCAACGAGCAATGAAATCAGAGACTCTTTCATTCTCCCTTTGCTTGCAGTTTGTAAGATCGAAAACTGTCGTTTTTGGCAAAGTTGAGCTGAACTGAAGAAGGAATTTTTGACGAAGATCCTCCCATCCGATGACTGACCGGGATTTCAAGCTTGTATACCAGACAAAAGCTGGTCCTTGCAAGGTTCGCACGAAGCATCTGAGTTTCACTGCTTCTTGTTGTTCTGGAGTTCCCATCATAGGATCACAACAAGACACGTAATGCGTCAAATGTTGTTCAGGGTCGCCTGATCCATTGAAAGTAGGGAAAATAGGGTTTCCAAAACTGGATGGAGGAGAAATTGAATCTACCCATTCAGGGTAAACTTTCTTTTCAGGTTGAACTTGCGCCCGTTTCCCTTCCATAGTTTCTAACCGAGCTGTTAATGACTCAATAGTAGTTATTAACTTTTGAGAAACGTCAGGTTGAACTTGGTTTTGGGTAGGTGCAATGAATGGAGCTTGGACAGCCGTGGAGGTTGGTGCTGCAACTAATGGTAGTGCTGCCAACCGTTGTTGCGTTTGACCCGTAGGATTAGACCTCTGTGGGTGTACTGATAAAGGAGGATATTCCTGATCCATATCAGTAGTTACAACAAATTCCTTCGGCTGTCGGACTTCAGCATTCTTAAGAAGAAGACTACTCTGAAGTAGTTCTGCATTCAACCTTCTTAACTCTTTCATTTCTTCCTCCTGTTGTGCAAGCCTTTGCTCTAATGAGAGCGATTGACCTCCTTCAGAGGAAGGGTGAGAAGTAACCTGATTCTTTCCTTTCCCCTTATTGGATCCTTTTCGGAGAGGGGGAAGTGGGTTACTTGAAGGAATACCCAAATTTTGGGTAAGCCTTTGATTACGTGTGCGCACACCTTCTTCATTTAGGTCTGTGTGCGCAACTTCTTGAGCAGGAACCTCTTCATCTGATCCCTCTGATTGAGCCTCATCTGGTGAATCAGCAGCAACGGCAGTGATGACATTAATGGATGCATATTTCATGAAATCCTTTCTATCAGCATTTCTATGATATTGTCTCCTTTTATGTCCATGATAAGACATGGCATTCCGTTGACTTGACCCCTCAGGAATTTCTTTGTGAACCGTCACTTGGAGAGAATCTCCTGACATCTTGGCTCTTCGTTCCTCTTGAGGCTTATTCCCTAATCGAGAGAATACTGACTTTCTCTGAGAGAGGGATTGAAGATTTGAAAAAGTCCCCAGTCCGGTGGACTGGGGGTGTTCCTGTTGCTTCTGCTCAACTCCTCGAATCCCATTCGTTGATTCTGAGGGTTGGGTTAGAGAAGTCCCCAGTCTGGCAAGCTGGGGTGTCTCTTGACATGCTATGTCTGAGATCTTCTTGAAATCTCTCTTGATCTTGCGGATCTTAGTTCGGAAATTAGCTGGATGCATTAACCTGTATCCACTTTTATCACCTGGTTCAACAGACCGTTGGATGATTTCCGAAACTTCTGTCATTTGATGACGTGTTTGCTCCAGACGAGAGGCTTGCGCAATATTCTCGCCTGCTTGATGTAGGAGCAATTCAACAACCTGTTCTCTATATACTTGATTTTGAGAGGAACTAGTTGAAGCTTGATCTCGAGCAAGATTTTGATTATGAACAAAGCCCATTGACTGTGGCCGGCCATGGGCAATAACATTGCATGAGACCATTTTCGGCGGGTTTTGCTGACCGGAAAGCACTGTGAAATGTAGTGCTCCGTGAATACCCCATCCTCTGATATGAACATTAGATGGAGCATTGGAAATTAACTGACGCAATTTTCTCAGCGCGCCAAGGCATGAACGTTGAAGGGTTCTCTGTTGCTTTTCGGCCTTCGGATACCGAGAGACTGATAGAGATGCCAAATCAATCTGGCGTTGTAACCCTTCTATTATCTTAAGATGATTTTCATATTCATCGTAAGATAATACCTTCTTCTTTAATTGAAAAAGAGTTTTCCATATGTTAAGACGAATATCATGGATTCCATCATCCGTCAACATCTTTGGAATGTCATACTGTGAATCAGCCAAAGGCCAAAACATGACTGGTACTTCACCTTTTGCCAGTTTTTTCCTCATGTTCAGCATTTCCTCTTTATCATTAAATGAAGATTCTTCTACCTGTTTGGACCAGAGTTGGTGTTTCCTTGTTGCTTCATCGGATTCAACAAGATTGGTAGAGGAATCACTATTCATGCTGGAAGATGAATGACCTAGGGAAGGTTCGGAGAATAACCTGAACCCCAAGCTATCTTCTGATGGAGAAAGAGTTTCACCTGCCGATAGTAAAACTTCAGACATGACTGGTTTTACGTTTGCAAGTGCCTCGAGATAGGAGGGCTTTCTCGTCACTACATTGCCTTCTGAAGAATTTTCGAGACAATGTGAATCACTACTGCGGAGAGGACTTTCGCAGCGAAGTTCATCACCATGAGGAGGACCTTCATGATGGGTTACAGCAAAAGATGATATCTCTTGCTCCTTGGTCTTCTGACCACACAGAGGGTTCCTGTGGTTCTCATCTGAAGAAGAAACTTCAAGATTGACCAAATTTTCATGAAGCAAGTCTTCATGAGGAAGTGTCTGTTGAAGACCTTCGGGATTAATGTTCCTGTTATTGGGAACTGAGGGAGTAGAATCTTGAATTCCGACAGATAAATGTCTGAGGGCTTCAAGAACTCCAGCATCGAGCAAGGCCTTGTTACAGATTGGCCTTTGATCTCCTGACTGTGCTGGGCGGATCTTTTTCTTAGATGCCTTCTTACTCGCTTTAGAAATCACTTGATGACGAAAGTGATTGCTCTGAGCAGGTGTATGTGCCTGATCAGGAAAGATGGTCAGGTTAGGCTGACGATCATCGCTCAAATCAGATGTATGTGCCTGACTTGGTTGTCCATATGATATGGGGGAGTAGGCCCCACAACCCTCTTGGACTGGAACAGATGTGTGTGTCTGTTCCGGAGTGAATTGTTGATGTGTCACTCCACTGCTAGGGATAGATTTATGTGTCTGTCCCTGAGATGAAGCTGAAGCTGTTATGATATCTTGGCAAGCATCCAGAATATGAGCAGGAATTTGCTTCTGCTCTTTCACCATTGACAAAATATGTTTGGTGACTTCAGCCGCCGGAACAGGGATATACGTCCATTCCGGGCTTGGAGTAGGTGTATGTGCCTGCTCCTGTCCTCCTTTTCCTGTCAGTGAATCCTGACAGTACTCAAGTGTGGAGGTAGAGAGTTTAGTCTGCCTCCTGTTTGTCGTCGGGACTTTCCGACTGACTTCTCCGGGTGCTACCAAGCGAGACTGTTGGTAGACTTGATTAGTATCAGCAGGTGTATGTGCCTGCTGATTACACTTCGCCAAACGCGGTTGACGAGATCCATCATATGTAGTCAGACGAGCCTGCTGACTAACTGCTGATGTATAAGCAGGTGTATGTTCCTGCCTATGGTACTCCGCCGGAATTGCCTGGCGGGATCGGCTTGATGCTGCCAGACGAGTCTGCTGGACAGCGGGATTAAAACGAACAGGTGTGTATGCCTGCTCGTTATTTGCCACCAAGTTAGGTTGGTGGACTTCTCCGGAGATGGCAGGGATGACAACCTGCCTATTATTAACCGGATTCCGTCTCTGGTGATTCATCTTGCCTGCTCGGGTTCGAGGAACCTGAGCTGAATGCCTGGAGCCGGTACCCTCATCATGTTGAGGGTGCACTACCGCACGAGTCTGGCGGCGATTGTTGATGGGAGCCCTTGAGAAGGACTCCTGTCTCTTTGAATTAAGGTCCCGCGGGACCTGCTCATTCACTTCCTCAGAATAAGGGAGTGAATGGAAATTGCGTTCCGGGGATAACGACCCGAAACGGTTGGAGACGGTAGTCAGCACCGCCTGCTTCTTGATTGCTGGTCGCCGTTGTCCGGACGACCAGGTAGAATTGTTAACTTGGAGGGCTTGACGAGCGGCCTCCAGAGTTGGGATAGTACCGTTACGACGGTACTCCTTAACCAGTGCATTTGAAACACAGCGTTGAAGACGCCGAGTTGGTGATGTCATCCTCAGAGCGGATGACGTTCCAGCAGGAGTAGCAGCATTGGTTTTCATGGCAGCAGACCTCACAGTAGAGGTGTTCTCAGCAGCAGTATTCACAGGGGTGAATTTAAGGAAAGCCATTTTTTGTAGAAGATCTTGAAAAAAGAGTGCCTGTTCCATATAACAGACATAATCAAGATGAATCCGGCTACTGCATCTTTTGGATGATCATATGTCAATGATTGCCTTGTTGGCCCAAGGGGCCTAACATCTAAGAAGAACATCACTTTAACTTGGTTAAGGATTCACGTCGGGTTCACCATTTTTTGTTTCGCGCGGAATCCGGGGATGACCTCCTGGACGGGAGATTCAAACGTTCCGATCGGTTTCTAACGGGTTTGTTCGTAGAACCGGAAACATCCAATGATTCCACATCCGTTTGGACCTACTTTCCAAAGGCAGGCGCTCATTAGCTTGTGGGCTAATGAGGCTTAGGAATTTGCATTGGTCGAGAGGATGGGAGGTCGGACTCATCACACCTTTTTGAGGGGAATTATTGTCTACTCCGGGACTCTCTTTATAGATTTAAGTTAAGTTCGTGAATCCTTATTACATTACCAAGTATAAAATGAGCTTTCCTTTAGTTTTAACAATCAATGATTAAATATGCAAGAAATTTAGAGAATCTTTTATATGTATTCGAGGTTCTTCATCAATATAGAATCATCTATATTTGTTTAGAGATTCTTGGTCAATGGTATCCTTCAAAACATTTATATAAAAGTCTCTTGGTCATTTTGATGACCAGGCTGGTTTTAAAGCCACTCAGTGGGGCACTTGAAGTTTATCGTCATTCAGAAGGACAGAGATTATTTCAATGTTGGGATCGAACCCATAAATGGGCTACCTACGTATCCTTTGTTTTAAAAAAGGAATCAGAACCCACGTAGTTCGAGGAATGGGATATGATGTTTTATGATTGATGGCTCAAAGATGAATGTCGTAATTACTTTTACACTCTATGCTCACGTGAGTCATGCTCGGTGTGAGAAACAAGAGGTATTGGTAAAATTTAGACAATTGTGCCATAAAAGATGCAATCATAAGAATTTGTTTTGGGGCTTATGTATAGATGACTGCCCAGATAGGTGAAGGTTTAGGATTTACTTTTAGGAAGAAAAATCCATGAACAGGGTCCACAAAGTTATATGTGCTTCATGGAGATTTGAATACTCTAATCTTGGGGCTTACTCCTAAGGAGGATGCCCAAATTAGGAGGGGACTTATGATTGGGTTTTATTCCTAAAAAGGAAACCAAAATCAAAGGGAAGTTTATGACTGGTTAAGAGAAATTTTAAGAGACTTGGGGCTTACTCTTAAGAAGGATGCCCAAGGTTATGACTGAGTCTTATTCCTGAAAAGGAGACCCAGGTTAGGGGACTTGGGGCTTACTCCTGAAGAGGAAGCCCAAGGTTATGACTGAGTCTTTATTCCTGAAAAGGAGACCCAGGTTAGGGATTAAGGTTTGGGGCTTACTCCTGAGGAGGATGCCCAAGATTGAAGGATTTGATTGGGGCTTATTCTTAAGAAAGATGCCCAAGATTTATGACTGAGTCTTTATTCCTGAAAAGGAGACCCAGGTTAGGATTCTCTCATTTTAAAGGATGAGGTTGAATGAATGAACTCTCAATCTTTGGTGATATAAAGATGTTTAAATCATTAGGTTTTGAGAGATATTTCACATAATTCCTTTCAGATAAGGATGTCAAATCAAGAAATCATGCCATAAATGGCTTTGAAAAGTATCTTGAAGACTGAATCTTGAATAGGAAGGGTGAAAATGGCTTAAGAGGGGTGAAAAAGGGCAAGATGGGCACCCAAAAAGATAGGGGCGCGCAAGTATTGAAGGTCGCGCAAGTCCTACGGCGGCGCGCAAGTATTGGTCGCGCAAGTATACTTGCGCGACATAAGGGATACTTGCGCGATTTTCAACCAGGGTTGAATGACTTGAGCGACTCTTTATTAAACCCTTTCCCATCCTCTTGAGGTTTTTCCAGAAGAGGGACGCGCAAGTTATATTGAAGGAATTAAGTCGGCGCGCAAGTGTTTGATAAGTTTCAACACTTAGGCCTTCCTTCTTCCCTTTAGATCTTCCATTCTAGGTAAGAAATTACCTTAGAAGTGTTCTGGAAGCTTTGAGAAGAGACTTGGGCGTCGGGAGCTTTGATCCGAGTTTCTGGGAAGAGATCCTCTCGAATGGGGGGCCCACAGGGTCTATTTATAGGCAAAAGAAGACCCCGGGCGGTTACCGGGTGGTTACCGGGCGGTTATCACTTAGGTCGCGCAAGTCACTTGCACGACCATAAGGTGTCGCGCAAGTACTTGCACGACCACTATGCGGCGCGCAAGTGTACTTGCGCGACCATGAGGGAACTTGCGCGGCCAATGGGCAATGTTCTCCTTGTTCATCCCTTTGTCGATTTTTGATGTTTCTTCAAAGGATGAATCACATTGAGCTCAGATATTCCCCTTTTCTGATCTTTAGATTCTGTGACGAAAGGAGCGTCAACAGTCCTCAAGAGAATTTTCCCTATATGAGAGACAATATAGTTTTCCAGGCACCATGACCACATGGGAGCCCGTTTTGACATTTTAGGTGAATGTTGATGAAAATACAAAGGACACAATGATTATTGATGATGAAATAAGATGTAAAAGTATAGTTCAATCAGTCTAAGGGATACAACATTGTTAATAATGAATATCAATGAGGGAATTCCAAACCAATGTATGCCAGACAAGACAATGGGGAATTGGTAAATTCCGACCATATGGATGGAATGAGAGTAAAGAATGATAAAGTTCTAATGAGGTTATCAGTGGTATCTCATGTTTATATGTTTATGGTTTTGTATCATTGACCAAAGGGTATAAAATTTAAATTATTTAACTCATTATTGATAGGGGTGTTGTAGTTCAGATTCATTTAGCTATTATTATTTTTACATAGATTTATTTTGAAACAACTTGGACAATATGAAGGTGAGGCTACTGGACATGAAAAAACAAATGAGAAATGAATATAAATATCCAAGTGGATCTAATTTACACATAATAAACCTTATCTATGTGAATAATATTGAAATTTGGACTTGGAAGGGATGTTTTTTCATCCCCATGTATCTTACATAAGTGAATCATATCACATGTAGTTATGTTATGTGGGGAAACATGATGCCATCATGAGATTAGTAATCTTCTTTAGTGAGGATCATAATGTCATGCAGTTTTATGTCATGTGGTGAAGATTTAAACCATATAGGTTATATTATTGCGGTAATTACATTGTAAACATATATTATTATCATACATTGATGATGGAGATAGGTGAAACTGGCTGATGGACTGGATCTAACATTTTAAAAAACAGTCTGTCTCAGTATGCAGAAACATGTTTTTTTCAAGGATAAATAGTTAGTCTTAATAGATTTATAAATACTTTATTCATTCCATTAGTTTTTTCCTTTTTATGGGTGAAACATAAAAGGTGAAAGATTAAAATTTTCGTAGGTCTCCATTTTCAGGTTTTTAACATAATGAGTATTTTTTAATAATACCTAGGAAGTTAAAAGTCCCAAAAATTTGACAATATTTTAATAGGTATGTCTATATTGGAAAAAAGTAATTTAAGCCTAATGTATATAGAAGTCCAATGAGTTTTTTCACCATACATACATTCCATTTGATGAGGTGAACTTAGTATAAGGTTGTAATGATTTTACCATCTATATTGGTGTAATAATGCCTTAGAATTCAATGGAGAACTATAATTTAATAATGTCAAAAAATGCATGAGTGATGGCGAAATATATGGTTGATCTTGAAATATTATAACAAAATATCGTGACATATTCTACTGATATTAGCATCCGGACCCACATATTTTACAACGTCAGTGTGGTTTGAGAGTGGAACCAAAAGGATCATTCCAATTGAGTGTGTATGTGCTGAAGTGATACATTATTTTTTGAACTACCAAATTCATTAAAAACTAGTTTTCAGTTGACGTCCACACGGGATATTCAAATAGTTTAGTGTCATAGGTTTTCCACCAGAATGATGCTATCATTTTAAAGTCATGGAGATCAGAATAAGGGGATTAACATTGCCTATTTGGCCAGAGAGGATCACACATAGTATGAATGTATGGGAATTGATAGGTCCCAATAGTCTCATTGATGAAATATGGGACCTCATAGAAATAGTTTCACCAATTTTTGGGTAAATATATTGTGCCATCACAGACAGTTTAGGGTGATGATTATTGGTCCAGGGACACTAGTTTTTGGTCATATAACATTTCCCAAATAATGGATTGTTTTATAGATGTAAATATATAATGGAATAAGGAATGAATAAGATGTGAATAGAGGAAAACAATGTCCTTACAACGAAACACCTTCTATAAAACAATTTTCACAAATTTTACGGCCATGATACTTGGATCTTGGTTGTGATTTGGAGTCCTATGAGAAAAAAAAGGTAATACAATCTTGAAATGAATGGAAGATGGTATCAATGGTTATTTTAATATATATTTACATCATGATGATCAGACTATGATCTTTTGAATCTTGAATGTGAAGGTATACACCCTACCCTTACTCTAATGTCCAACTAAACCCTACTTGTTGCTGGAAATAAAAAATCAGTGGGGGACTTATCACAAGACATAGAAGAACCCAGTAGGGAAAAAAGGTGCCTACATGAGAAGGTCTCAACTAAAATGACTTTATTGTCAAACATGCATGAATTCACATAGGGTAAACACTAGGGGTGTTAAATATCCACCAGAATAAAGGGAGTTGGAAGGGTAGTATGTCATGACATTGGAGTTCTAAATGCCAAAATGGGGTACAATTAGTGAGAAAGAACTATCGACCATGTTTGAATCATATTTTCGAAAAAAAACCATTCATGTATGGGGAAAGAAACTGAAAATTCAATTTTTGACCATGTTCAGAATTAGGGATCTACTTAGTACTACAATAGATCCATTAATGTTTTTACCAATGATTCTAAAGACCCATAATTTTCAAGGGAAATGTTTTTCTGAATTTTCATTGGGATTTTAGGAGTACGTAGTTTCTAACGACACCAGATTCTGAGGCCCGTTGTGCCCGGAATCAATTTCCGAAGGTTAGCTCGGGTACGTTCAGTGAACGAACGAGCGGGTTTTTCTAACTTTTGAACCGGTGATCGGAATCGAAATCCAAAAGCACCGATGAAACCGCAGCGCCGGTAATTGCTTAGGAACACCTTTTCTAGGGTTGCGTTTTCTCAGGTGTTTTTTTTAAATGGGTTAACTAATGAATAAAATAAATTTTGTGCTGCAAATATTATTTCTATTCTAAGTAGTATAACCTAGGCATGGTGTTGGAGTGGGACCCACTAATATCCTAACTCCACTAGGTAGGATATTAGTTAGGTGGTGCCCACATGATCCCCACCCCCTTAATTTCCTTTTAACCTCCCTCTCGTGCTTTTAATTTGTAACTCACCCACACCCAGAATTAATGGCAAGTCAACCCTCAAAATTAATTTGAATATTAAATGCTCTTCAATTAATTAAATTAATTGAATGAGATCTTTTTGATTTTCAAATTAATGGATTCCATGTGTGTTAATAAAATAAGACAAGACTTATTTTATTAGGGGTTAATTCGTTGTGCAGAAGGAAGGGAGGACTCTTGCGCTCTTGAGGAATATCTCCTTCCTCGTCGAAGAATGCGAAGAATGCCGAGTCTTTGATGAGTAACTCCATCACCGCAAGGGAATATCCATACCATATCCTCACCTCTCCCCAGTCCGTGAGAGACACCTTCTTCAGAGAACGATGATGCTTACGGGGCATCGATCCACGACGCCGTCTTCTGCGACACCGTCTTCCGCAACATCATCTTCCGCGATGTCCTTTTCCCACGACGAACCTCGTTCGACGACTTCATCGAGGTATGGGTTAAGTTGATGTTCGTGGATTTTTTCTCTGTCGTTCTCCATCTTTATTTTATGGCTGCATGTTATCGTCATAATGGGAGGAGGTCGGACCACACGAACATGGCCGAACATCCTCCCCCTTTGATGTTGTACTTGTTGCGGCACGAGCTAACGCAGCTCAGTGTAACGACACCACGCGGGAGAAAGAGGAACGGGAGAAGAAGTGCGGCGCCGTTGCGCAGCGCCATTGAGGCCGAACGATGCCGCGGTCGGAGTCGGGCTGCGGCGAAGGGGCGCGGTGCCATCCCGCCGTGCCGGAAAACCAAGAAGGGCCGCGGCCGGGGTGGGACGCGGTAGAGGGGGGCGGCGCCGTCGCGCCGCGCCGGTCGGACCAAGGCCACAGTAAAGCAGGAGAGGCGGCCGGAGCTGCCGATGCACAGGGGGCGGGGCCAGCTGGTCCCGCGCGACACCCTGGCCGGCCGTTGTGGCCGCCCAGATCCAAAAACTGGGGGATGTAACCCCTGGCTGGCAAAGTGAGAGGCCCCCACGTTGGGGCCGTAGTTTCAAAATAGGGGGGCAGCACGCCCCCACATCCGCGGCGGCTCGGCCAGCGCCTAGCGAGCCATGCGGGTTGGGCCGCGCCGGGCCGATTGGGCCGGGCCGCACCCTCCGGGCCGGGCTGCGCCCCAAGGGGCCGGACCTAGACCCAGTTCGGCTCGACCCGGTTCGGGCCGACCCAGGGGGTCTTGGGCCGGGTCGGTCCAGACCCAAAACCCCCTATTTTCGGACAGTTCCGTTCAAAATCTCGTATCTTAGGCTACATACCCCCGATCTAAGAACCGTCAGTTGGGATGAGATACTTGGATTGAGACGGTCGTTTCGGTATATTACACACATGGTTCCAGAAAACTTGGGGTATGACCGGTTTGGTTTGAACACGAAACCAACTGGGCCCTCGGAGCGGAAACACTTATAACATGAGCTCCGGATGTCTGATTGATGTGTTTTCAACTTTGTTGTATTCCTATTAGTAAGACGGACCTTTTGGATCACCCCTCTCGAGGTTTGGACGCAGTTGGAGTGCGATCGGGTTGGTTTTGACTTAAAAACCAACTGGGCCCCTAGAATGAAAAATCCAATAACTCACAGACCACGCGTCTGATTGACGCGCCATCTGTCGCGTTGAGTTCCTTTTTTTAGAGGGAACTTTGGGATACATCATATCCAGACTACGTGTCAGTTGATGTATCGACCCCCCTTTGGCTCGTGGAGTGGACCCTCCCAGAAATGAGTATGTTGTGTGCGGGAACCCTAGAGATGGCTATGACTATGACGAAAATGATGACTGCACTGAAATCCTCCATGGGTTCGGCATCGATGTAGACTACACTGAAATCCTCCGTCGGTTCGGCAGCGATGAAGACTACACTGAAATCCTCTGTGGGTTCGAAAGTGATGAAAACCGTACTGAAATCCTCTGTGGGTTCGACGACGATGAAGACTACACTGAAATCCTCCGTGGGTTCGGCATCGATGAAGACTGTACTGAAATCCTTCATTGGTTCGATGACGATGACTACTGTTCTTGTATCCTATGTGGGTCTGTCAGTATTGACTCTGTTCTTGTATCCTACATGGGTCTGGCAGAGTGGCTGGTCTGTATCCTATGTGGGTCTGACAGCTTAGCTGGTTTAGCATCCTACGTGGGTCCTAGCTTAGATGAATGAGTGGATATATCATATCATCTCTATCAGCTTATGAAGAAGTATACCTGTGTGAGCTGATTCTTGACTTACAATAATTATCTTAGATATGATTGACTTTCTTTCCTATGTGGATTGGGATTTGTTATCCTTTGTGGATTGGGTTGTACTATCCTGTGTGGATGTGATCGAACTTGGGCTCGGATGTTGGAGCCGAACTGGAATTGGTAACTTAGGTATATTTATGGGCATATACCTAAGTAGTGTTGGATGTTACTTCGTGATTGTATCTTTCCTTTGTGGATTATCCTTTGTGGATTCTAGGAGACCTTCGGGGGTATCGGGGTCCCTACTGAGTAGCGTATACTCACCCCTGCATGGGCTATGCCCGCACTACATTGTGTTGGATGCAGACAATGGATAGCGCTGATCGTGGTTGAGGCATGTGGAGAAAGTTAGTACCTGGAGGTGGACCACTGGGTGGGACATACACGGAGCAGACGACTGGACCCGGGGAGCTGAAGAGGCTATCTGTACCCACCCTTTAGGTGGGAATTCTAGTGGACATCTCGACATTGATGCTTTATTTTCAATTGTTGTAATTTCTTTCCAGTTGTACTTTAATTTCTGTTTGGGTTTGTATTCTGGCCCATTTACTTTCCGCACTTACTATTCCACCCAATTTTACCTAGTGTTTACTTCTGATTTCTTACTTTGTGGTGTTTTTTTGCTTTATAAAGGAAATGTATTCCCCTTTTTGTCGGGATTTACGCCTTTAGTTCTAGTCGCCAGCCCCTAGCTTATGGAAGGCGGGCTTGGGGTAGTCACGACACGGGTCCCGAGGACGAGTTGTGGCAAATTGGTTTCAGAGGAGTTTGGTTCTACCGCAGAACTCAGGACTCTGATCTTTCTTCTATGTGAAGCAATTGTGTTAAGGGTATTGAGTGTGGTTATCAGTCTAGGGCGTCTAGTGTTGGAGAGGCGGCCGACTTATCCATACACCAGGACCCTGACCTTTGATTTCCGACTAAATGCACGAAAACATTGATTGCATGTGTGTTTCAATAGTTTTCTTTGTGATTACTTTGTTTCAGCTCACCAGTTATACTATTTGACCATGGCGCACTTGTTTCTTTTCAGGATGGCCCCATGATAGCAGCCAGCTAGGGTTCCAAGTTTTGTGCGAGCCGACAACCCACCGAACGATGAGGCCTCGGTGCAGGGCCCTTTTTCAGCGGAGGCACCAGCGGTACCTCTACCTATCAGGCCACCAATACCACCAGCCCCAGCCGCTGAGAGTGCACGTCGCCTTAGTTAACTGCACGAGTTTTAGCGTCAGAGATCACCTAGGTTCCACGGGGATACGTACCCACAAGCAGCCGAGGATTGGCTGGAGGCGTTTGTGCGAGTTTTCCAGTTAGTGGGGACACCAGTTGACCTCATGGTGATCCTTGCAGCGAGCCTCCTGCACGCGGCAGTAGGAAGATGGTGGATCTTGATGCTCTAGGTGCACAATGAGGCATCACTCCTCTGGATGGACGTTGAGATCCTATTCCACTCGAAGTTCATCCCAGCCATCCTCCATGTGGTGCGCATCGAGGAGCTTCTACAACTGCGGCAGGGAAGCATGACGGTCGCCCAGTACTCGGCGAGATTTACCGATCTCTCGTGCTATTCGACGGACATGGTATGGGACCCATTCTTCCGGGCCTAGACCTTCGAGCAGGGACTGAGGCATGAGACCAGGGCATCGATGATCTTCCTCAGCATTTTGACATAGGCAGGAGTACTGGAGCGAGCCCTTCTCATAGAGAGCTTTCTTGCTGAGCCTACACCAGCAGCGAGACCTACCGTAGGGAGACACGTAGCTGAGTCGTCTGCAGCTGGCAGTCGACGGACGTCAAAGGGGACCAAGCGGACCAGAACATCAGGCAGACGAACTCAGGACACTGACTCAAAGGTGCGGGGAACACAGGGCAGATCCAGCCTTCCATGGAGCAGACAGTGCTATGCATGCGGCGGGTAGGGCCACTTGGCTCGTGACTACCCGACTCGCCGTGTAGAGGAGCAGCGGACGGTTGAGGGGCCACCCAGGCAGAGGTAGAGGGTCGACCGTGGCGGTCCGCATGGAGTATGCGGATGAGGTAGAGGAGCTGGCCGAGTAGCGGGTGGTGGGATATGCTTTGAGGCTTTACCACCAGCACCACCAGAAGGTCCACCCCGACCACATGGAGCCGGCGGGCAGAGACAGGCTCAGTTTCAGGCAGCGGAGGCCTCGAACCACGGCGCACCAGAGATGATTCGAGGTACTATCTGTGTCTACTTCACCCTTGCTACAGTCTTATAGACACATGTGCGAGTCATTATTTTATTGTCGCTACCCTTGTTTGGAGCTCGGAGATTCCGACGGAGTCGTTGGCTCGATCCTTATAGCTAGAGACTCTTATGGGAGCAGACTCGACAATTACGCACTGGTGCCGGCAGTGTGATCTTACTCTAGGAGGCGAGAGCTTTGGCTGGGATCTTCTTGTAGCGGCGTCGAGGCCTTACGACGTCATCTTGGGCATGGATTGGATATCTACAGTCCATGCTCATATTGACTGTATTAGGTGCAAGGTGTGGTGTGTTCGCACCGATGGGAGCAGGTTCACCATCACCGATGAGAAGGGAGCCTTTGCAGCACAGGATGGACTCATGTAGAGGAGAGGACTGCCCATCACTCATCAGTTGGCTAGCCTCATCCTTGGAGCAGTTGACATGTGGAGTCCGAGTTTTCCTGTAGTGGTGGATCAGTATGCAGATGTTTTTCCTGATGACATTCCAGGACTACCTCCTCATAGAGAGGTAGACTTTTATATTGACATGTACCCAGGGATAGCCCCGATATCCACTCAAGCATATCGTATGGCCCCCGCTGAGCTTCGAGAGCTACATGTACAGTTGGAGGACATGAAGGGAAAAGTATTCATCCGACCCATTGTTTCACCCTGGGCTTCCCCGATATTGTTCGCCAAGAAGGAGGACAGGAGCTTGCGACTGTGTGTCGACTATCGTCGCCTGAACCAGGTGACCATGAGGAACAAGTATCCACTACGAAGGATTGACGAACTCTTCGATAAGCTCATGGGGGAACGGTGGTTCTCAAAGATAGACCTCAGGTCAGGCTATCATCAGCTCAGAGTTCGAGATGAGGACGTGCAGAAGATGACCTTCAGATGTCTGTATGGCCACTATGAGTTCTTGGTTATTCCTTTTGGTGTAACCAACCCTCCAGCAATGTTCATGGGTCTCATGAACAGGATCTTTCAGCCATACCTCGATCGATTTGTCATGGTCTTAATCGACGACATATTGATATACTCCACCATTGAGGAGGAGCATGCCTACAACTTGCGGGTTATACTAGACACACTCTGAGAGCACCAGCTTTATGGTAATCTATCGAAGTGTCAGTTCTGGTTATGTGAGGTCCACTTCTTAGGACATGACATCTCTGATGCGGGAGTTGCGGTGGATCCTATGATGATCGAGGCCGTGCTAACTTGGGAGCTAGCCAGGAGCGTGATGGAGGTTCGGAGTTTCATGGGTCTAGCTGGGTACTACTGGAGATTTGTGCCAGACTTTTCCAGAGTTGCGGCACCACTCTCAGCTTTGATGAACAAAGGGGAAACCCTTTGTGTGGTCAGACAGATGTCAGAAGAGCTTCCAGGATCTGAGACAGAGATTGACCAGCGCACCTATCTTGAAGCTACTGGAGGAGGGAGTGGGGTACGTAGTCTACTGCGATACATCAGGGACAGGACTTGGATGTGTCCTAATGCAGGAGTGGGCAGTGGTCGCCTATGAATCACCTTAGTTGATGAAACATGAGAAGAACTACGCTACCCATGACCTGGAGTTAGCAGTAGTGGTCTTCACTCTAAAAATGTAGCGACACTACCTGATGGGCGAGCGCCTTACAGTCTACTCTGACCACCAGAGTCTCAGGTACATCTTCTCGCAGAAGGACCTGAATCTGAGACATCGGCGAGGGATCGTGTTCCTCCAGGACTATGACTTTGAGATAGTCTATACTACTAGAAAGGGGAACATATTAGCCGATGCCCTCAGCAGGAGGATGGGCATTCAGCTAGTCGGGGAGGCGACGAAGCAGCTAGCCGCTTTGCAGATATCCTTCATGGATAGAGATGGAGCAGCCTTTATTCAGTCCCTCATAGTCACTCCTCCACTTCTTCAGCGGGTCAGAGAGGCAAAACGTGGGGACATTGATTGTGAGACGCGGCATGCATAGATATCCTCAGGACATGCACCTGATGGATTCTTTATAGGAGGAGAGCACGACGTCTTTTTCAGAGGACGTACCATGGTACCATATGCTTTACATGAGGTGGTGCTGAGGGATTTTCACACATCCCCATTAGCGGTACATCCAGAAGTGGTGAAGATGTACCAGGATCTCAGACGACATCACTGGTGGCCGGGTATGAGGAAGGCTGTAGCTAAGTTCGTTTCTCGATGCATCGCCTGTCAGTAGGTGAAGGCGGAGCACCAGGTACCAGCAGGCTTGGTGCAGCCCTTTCAGGGCCCGGAGTGGAAGTGGAATGAGATATATATGGATTTCGTTACGGGAATTCCACGTACTTTCAGAGGTCACGACTCCATTTGGGTGATTGTCGATCGACTCACCAAGTCGGCTCACTTCTTACCCATTAGAGAGCAGGGCTTAGTATAGATCTTGGGACATATCTACGTTGAGGAGATTGTATGGCTTCATCGTGTGCCATCATCTATCATCTCCAATTGAGATGATCACTTTACTTCCCGGCTTTGGAAGGTGTTGTAAGAGGCATTCAGGATGCTGCTATGTCTGAGCATTGCCTTTCACCCTCAGACGGATGGTCAGAGGGAGAGGACCATTCAGACTCTCGAGGAAATGTTTCGTGCATGTGTCCTCGACTTTGTTCGCAGCTGGGAGGACCACCTACCCTTGGTTAAGTTCGCATACAACAACAGCTACCACTACACCATCGGGATGGCACCATAAGAGGAATTGTACGATCGACCATGAGATCACCTCTGTGCTAGACAGTCCCTGGGGAGTCAGCACTTGTGGTACCAGAGATGGTCCAGGCCATGACAGAGATGGTCTAGGTCATCCAGGAGCAGATGAGGATAACACATATCTAACAGAAGTCTTATGCTGACAGGAGGAGGAGACCACTAGAGTTCGAGGATGGCGGCCACGTCTTCTTGTAGGTCTCACCTCGACGTGGATTACAGAGATTTGGTCGGGGCGGAAAGTTATCTATGCGCTTCATCGGACCATTCCAGGTCCTCAGCAGGATAGGCGAGGTGTCTTACCGCCTGGCTCTACCACCTCAGTTGCACCAGGTGCACGACGTCTTCCACGTATCTTAGCTGAGAAGATACGTGCACGATCCGATGCATATCATCGACCATGGGGAGTTGGACATTGATGATGGGGCGACTTTTATGGAGGTCCCGGTGGAGATCGAGGATTGAAAGGAGCGGGTCCTACGTGGGCGGTCGATTCCTTTAGTGCGCATCAGATGGAAGCACGAGAACCTCCAGGAGAGCACTTGGGAGCGGGAGGCTCAGATGCATGCACAGTACCCACATTTGTTCCCCTAGTTTATGATGTATCTTTACAGGGACGTAAATCCCTGAGGTGAGAGTAATGTAAAGACCCGTAAATTTCAAGGGAATATTTTTTCATAATTTTCATTGGTATTTTACGAGTACACAGTTTTTAATGGCACCATATTCTGAGGCCTCGTGTACCCGGAATCAATTTACGAAGTTTAGCTTAGGTACGTTCAGTGAACGAACGAGCGGGTTTTTATAACTTTTGAACCGGTGCTCGGAATCGAAATCTGAAGGCACCGAAGAAACCGTAGCGCCGGTAATTTTTTAGGAACACTTTTCTGGAGTTGCGTTTGCTCGAGTGTGTTTTTTTAAAAAAATGGGTTAAATAATGAATAAAATAAATATTGTGCTACAGATTTTATTTCCATTCTAAGTAGTATAACCTAGGCATGGTGGTTGGAGAGGGATCTGCCGGCCGCCGGTGCATAGGGGGTGGGACCGGCTGGTCCAGCGTGACACCCTGGCCGGCCGTTTAGGCCGGCCAGATCCAAAAACCGTGGGTCATAACCCCTGGCTGGGAAAGGGAGTGGTCCCCACGTTCAAATGCTCGTATCTTGGGCTACATACCTCCGATCGACACACTTTCAGTTGCGATGCAATCCTTGGATCGATATGTTTGTTTCATGATATTATACACAAGGCTCCGGAGAACTTTTGGTATGGTCGGGTTGGTTCGAACATGAAACCAACCGGGCCCTCGGAGAGGAAACGCTTATAAATTGAGCTCCAAATGTATTATTGACATGTCGTCGACTTTTTTGGATTCCTCTTAGTGAGACGGACCTTTTGGCTTACTTCACTACAGGTTTGGATGAAGTTAGAGTGTGCTCGGGTTGGTTTTGGCTTAAAAACCAACCGGGGACCTGGAACGAAAAAGCCAATAACTCTTAGACCGGGAGTCTGATTGATGCGCCGTCTGTCGCGTTGAGTTCCTTTTGTTGAGATGGAACTTTGGGATACATCAACTCCAGACTACATGTTAGTTGATGTATTGAACCCCCTTTGGATCATGGAGCGGACCCTCCAGGAAACGAGCATGTTGTGTGCGGGAACCCTAGAGCTGGAGGCGACTGCGACGACGATGATGACTGCACAGTAATCCTCTGTTGGTTCGGCAGTGATGAAGACTACACTGAAATCCCTCGTGGGTTCCGTAGCGATGAATATTGCACTGAAATCCTCAGTGGTTTTGGTAGCGATGAAGACCATACTGAAATCCTCCATGGGTTCGACGACAATGAAGACTACACTGAAATCCTCCGTGGGTTCGGCAGCGATTAAGACCGTACTGAAATCTTCTGTGGGTTCGACGATGATGACTACTATTATTGTATCCTACATGGGTCTTGCAGTATTGACTCTGTTCTTGTATCCTAAATGGGTCTGGAAGAGTGGCTGGTCTGTATCCTATGTGGGTCTGATAGCTTAGCTGGTTTAGTATCCTACTTGGGTCCCAGCTTAGATGAATCAGTGGCTATATCTGATCATCTCTATCACCTTACGAAGAAGTATACCTATGTGAGCTGTGTCTGGACTTCCAATAATTATATTCAATATGATTGACTGGATTTCCTATGTGGATTGGGTTGTTTTATCCTGTGTGGATTGGGTTGTACTATCCTGTGTGGACGTGATCGAACATGGGCTCAGATGATGGAGCCGAACTGGAATTGATGACATAGGAATATGTAAGGGAATATACCTAACTAGAGTTGGATGTTACTTCATTATTGTATCTTTCCTTTGTGGATTATCTTTTGTGGATTCTAAGAGATCTTCGGGGGTCTCGGGGTCCCTACTGAGTAGCGTATACTCACCCCTACACGGGCTATGCCCACACTACGTTGTGTTGGATGCAGACGACAGACAATGCTGATCGTGATTGAGGCTTGTAGAGAAAGTAGGTACCTGGAGGTGGAACACTAGGCGGGACGTACACGGAGCGGATGGCTGGACTAGAGGAGTTGAAGAGGCTATCTGTACCCACCCTTCAGGTGGGAATTCCAGTGGACGGCTCGACGTTTCTGCTTTATTTTCAGTTGTTGTACATTCTTTCCAGTTGTAATTTACATTCAGTTTTGGTTTGTATTCTGGCACATTTACTTTCCACACATACTATTGTACCCAGTTTTACCTAGTGTTTACTTATGCTTGCTTAATCTGTGGTGTTTTTTTACTTTATAAAGGCAATGCCTTCCCCTTTTTGTCAGGATTTACGCCTTTGGTGCTATTCGCCAGTCCCTGGCCTGTGGAAGGTGGGCTTGGGGTAGTCACGGCACGGGTCCTGAGGACTAGTGGTGACAATGATGACGAGTGATCCAGTTTGGATATAAACTACCATCATTAGGGATTCCCATTCAAATTTGTAGGATAATTAATATCCCAATAGTGTATAACATGACCTTTTGAAGAGAATATTAGGGGATATTTTCGAAATAAACAACATTAAAGGAGCCACACCACCTTTCCCTCAAATGCACTGAATGGGAATATTGGTTGGCAATAACATGAATTATTCTCAATAGAAGGGCCATATAATAGATCAGTTTCCAAGATAGAAATAGGACGTAGTATATTATTTTCTCTACCAATCCCATGTAATGAAAATAAATCCAAACATATTTATATAAAGAAATTTGGTTAGAGAAGATCACAAATGGGAAGATATCGTAGGTGATGGAAAACAATCATATAGATTCATATCATGACAAGGGGATCTGAACCCTGGAATTTAACATACTATATAACAAAAATTTGATATGTATTTTAATAGTATATGGTAAGAAAAGGAATCATATATTTTAACATTTTATGACATGGACATTGTCATTCACTTTACACCTTGTGACTAAGACAATCTCTTACAGTTTAATGTCATTAGAAATGGAAATTGGATAGAATATAAATCCTTATAGAAACCTATTTAATTTGAAACTATTGGACATATAATGTTTTTATATCTCTTTAGTGATCTTGGAATCAGCTTCACAACACTGTTCATTTGTTCCTAGTAGTTTATGGTCATATAGATTATTCCAATGCTGCTACCAATTTAAAGAAATAAAGATCATAAAAAAAGAGGGGACTTGTTTATTAGACATCAAGGAGAGTATGAAAAAAATGTAAATTGAGGGATAAAGAGGCCTAGTTAAATTAAAAATCCAATATTGGATTCACAGAATGTATGGTCATTATTTTTAGACCTTTTTTCCGCATGTTTAAGGTCCTGGTGATTTCTCCAAAGGGTGTTTTTTGAGAAGGATTTGTATAGAACCAAACTATTAAAACACAATTTTAATATTTGGAAAATAGGATTCATTCTGTGGAAACATATATGAAATGAGTGACACACAGCTTGCGCTCATGGTTCTTAGACTGGAAGTTGCATTGGTTCATGTAAACCATAAAGGGGTCCTACCAAGAATTATATGCTCACATGATCCATGATCATTGTTGGAAAAAGATAATGGTGAGGAAATAATCTATCACATGGGAGTAAAAAATTGAGGAATAAAATTATAAAAATTATGTGTTTCCCAACATTGTGTTCTTTCTTTGTCAACATGCATTCTTTCATGGGTCTATAACACCAATGGTGTTATAACTCCACATGAAAAAATGTTGTGGAAGGGAAGTAAATAATGACTTCTAGGATTTGAACCCCAATGTGATGAAGATAATAAATGATAAAAGACTATATATCATGTTTTGAAAATAGGTTCGAAAGTGAAATTAGTTACGGATTGGGAACGAAAATGCAATATCGGCTATTGATCATGTTCAAAATAGAGGAACCAAAATTTTTCACAAGAGATCCTTTAAGTAGTATACCTATTACAAGAGGTGAACTATTTTTTCGAGACACCAGAATCATTGGGATAGATCATTATGATTTTTTTGAATGATGGGGATCAGAATCAATAATGGAACAAAATGTTGTTATTAGTTGGGAACGTGTTAGAGTGGGATTCACCAATATAGGTTTTGTACCATGTACATTAGACCACATGTATGGGATTTATCAATGACTATGAGTTAAACCATTTCATGTGTCCAGAGGTCCAAAATCAGTTTAATTAAAAGTATGTATCCATGATTTGGGCCCATGTGTCTTTATGCATCCCATAAAACTAGTAACCAGTCTTCTCGTAGTTTAGCAATGCAACATGGTAGATGAATGAATGTCAGGAAGAATGACCTCTCATGCAATGTCCATAGCAGCACACTATTTTATGTCATGTCATAGGGACATAAAATATAACATTTCACATCTTTTTTCAAGTAATTTTCCTATATTGTTTATCTTCTTATGACATGAAAATGGAATTTTATAGATTTACATATGTGGAAATTATTTTGTACTACAGTTTAACAATATTATACAATGATAATGAATAAAAAGTCACACAATTCTATAATTAAAGAACCTAACATTTGTAGAAGGAGTGATGTGATACCCATATATGTATATTAGAGATTATGAACCATTGTATTCGACATTATAAATTACATAATTTCCCTCCCATTTTGGTTCTATTTTCAGTAGTATCTTCCAATGTATTATCAACATAAATAGATTTGATAACGTATTCAATTGAAGCAAAGAGTTGAGGAAATAATTTTTTATGAAACCACATTCATCTTTATTCTGATGCCACTCACGATTATGTAGTGCTTGGAGTCTATATTCTTCAATGCCTTCCAACTCCTCCAATTGGAGTTTAACTCAATTACCAAGAATCTTCTAATCGAAAATTACAGTTAGGAGGTACTAAATCAAAAACTCTATAGTTAAAACTATCTTTTCACCATACACCAGGGAATATAATGTCCCTAGGGTGGAATTTACTATCATCGTCTGATAGTCCTAAAGGGAATTGAAGAGCTTATCATTACATATCTTTTTATTTTGACACAATCTATTCTGAATAATGTTAGAGAGGGTTCTTCGTAATTACTTGAACTATCCTTTCACTTATTATTATTAGTGTGAGGTGAGCTTGGATAAGATATTTACTTTGAATATAACGTTATCACCTCTGAAAGACAAAAATTGGCAAGGCTATTGATGTGAATGGTGTGAAGAATCTCTAATTGATTCAAGATATGAGAACTCAGAAATACCATGTAAAGACCCAAAGCTTGACGTACATTGACATTACATTACATTTGCGGAATACTTAGTACATAACAAAAAAACACACACAAGGATCGTAATAGTTTAGTGTCTTTGGAAACTCGGAATATAATCTTCTAATCCTGGTGAAAGATCTTCAACATCTCCCATAAATATCTTCCTTTTTTTTAATTCCTAAAACCTTTATTTATATCCTGGGGAAAAGAAAACATAAAAGGGTGAGCGCAAATGCTCAGTAAGGGTAAACAAAAGAAATATCAATCACATCATATACATAAGAACATAACTTTTGGAAATCTTAACCTGTAAAAGAGATCATAATTTCATAACCTGGGATAACTCATGGCAGTGAAATGTAATCACAATAATCATAACTAAAAACATTAAACATTGTGGCATACACACATAATCATAGAAAATCATTTCTTATTAGTCATGACTCATTGCCAAGACTATCTTAGTGGACAAAGTCCCTTTCTGAACCGAGTCACCCTCGTTTCAGTCCTATTTCACTGAACCGGTATAACCTACCATTCTAGCCATGTCTATCTCATGAGATATAAAATCTTTACCCAATGCATTGGACGGAGATATAGGTCCCACCCATCTCATAATGATACCATTCTTATGTGTGCCACAAAATCATAAATCATACATCATTTCATAACCCATGTAATAAAAATGGGAATCTTAAACATCATGACATCATAAAAAAATTCATATAAGATAAAGGAATTCATAAAAATAATTCCATCACAACATAATCAAATCAATGTAATAATAGGGATAAAAACAGAACCCTTTATTATCTTAGATGGAAAATAATATTGATAAAACACTTGAACTCCATTCTTGAGGAAAATATCATTTCTTCTTCAAAAACATGTTTCCTTTCTTAACATGTCATACATCTTTAAACTAAAAGATTTTGATTAAAAATAAACTTGAAAACTTGTAAATGAAGCTTCTTGGAAATAATGTTTTAAAAATCCATTCATTCCGTATAAGTTAAAAAAACATTCTTCTCGTACTTTTGTCGGAAAAGTCAAAAAATACCTCGTACGAAAAACGACAAAAGATTCCTTTCATATCCTTTACTAAAAACTAACTGAAGGGTAAAATTGTATTTAAACAATTGTAGTTTGATGGAAATAATGTTACTTATTCAGGAAATATGGATGTGGATGATAAAATACACCCCAGTAAATACTAAAGTATAAACAACCTCGGATAAAAATGAGATTGTGGTATTTCCCTTACCTGAGGTTCGATTTGCTTCGTAAGTGTCCAAACCTCCTGTATAATGATTTAAATAATGTCATTGACTTATTCCAGAATCATACTCATTGTTATGACATCATATATGGTTCACTTATGACTTTATTTTACCCGTTCATTTGTAAATTCCATGTTAAAGAGCGTTTTGGGTAAAATCGTTTCATTTGTCGTCCGTGTTTTGAATTGTAATTATTCATATGATTACTTAGATCATGATTACTTAATTCCAGAATATAAAAATTTATATATAATATATATTCATAATATACATATATATAATAAATCAGTAAATGGAAAGAAATACACCGTTCATGGAGACGGTAGGCCGTACGTACGCATGAACGCTGTTTTCGTTTCCTTATTGAGTTGAATGGAATTAAGTAGATGACATACATATTTATACACATAAATCCAGTAGCTTTATAATTTCATATATTTCATTATTATTGCTTATATATACTTTATAATCATTCTTAAATGGTTAACATGGAGAATGATTCTCATCGCGTCGTGGAGGCGGTAGTCCGTACGTACGCACGAGCGATGATATCATTCTCATGATCGTGAACTTGTGTTAAAGTGTATGTATACTATTTAAGTATCAATATCACTTTATAATAATCATATATATTTACTCATTACACCATTATACCCATCCAATTAAGGAGGTGGTGTAAAATAGATTTCACCACGGCGTGGAGACGATATTCCGTACGTACGCACGCGCGGTGATTTCGTTTTCCGTAGGATGGATAGATGGTGAAATAGGGTTGTTTCATACTTATAATAACATATCAGTATATTAGTGATACTTATTTCATTACTTCATAATTAAACAACCTATGAAGAAGAAGTGGAAGAAGAAATAAAGTTGAAAGAATCGGTAACGGAAATTACCTCTTCTTTGAAGCGCCTCTTTGAAATCTCCCTTTAGGGCACTAAAATTGGTCTTTGAGGAATCCCAGAACCTCTAGGATATTTCTAGGTAAGTGGAGAAGTGAATTTGGCATGGGTTGGACGAGCTTGAAGGCTCAAAGTTGTGTGAGGAAGAGAGGGAGGAGGTGCCCTTTTATAAGGGAGGAGAGGGGCACCTTTGGAATAACTAAAACTATTATTTTATTATAAAGTCAAATTCGGTTTTAAATAGCTCCAAATTGATTTATTTAGAAGCTAAGGTGGGTATGGGTCTAAATACTCTCATCCAATAGAATTTAGACAAGTTTAGGTTCCTATATTAGCCTTATCGTTTAGTTTTAACTCTTAGTTGATTAGATTGACATTTACCATGACACTTTGTATTTTTATATTATATAGTTAATAAACTTACCATATACATCCAAGAGACCCTCAAGTTGTGTTTTATTAATATATATAACCTTATCTAAGTCATTTTTCCTAACCATAGATTTTTAGGAATAAAATAACAATTAATAATATAATATTTGTTTTAAAAACTATTTTATGTCAATTTAGACACTATTCAATAGTCGACTTTTTTGAAACTCATAACAGAATGATTACTTAGACCAAAGTTAATTAAATTATTCCTAACATTTCATATTAACCTAGAAAATTAGTTTAATTCATAAAAAGTCTCAAATTATTCTTATTTAGGTATTTATAATATCAATTATTCTAATTTTTCACTATTATGGTAATTACTGCATCATCATTGAGTCATAAATAAATTAAATTATTTAAAGTCTAAAAATTAAAAATAAAATATCATTATGTAGGAAATAGTTTTACCTTTCTAATGAATATTTATAATCTAATTTATCTATTGTATAACCCTATATTAAAAATGTTTTAGTAAATAAACATTGATTTTAACTCTTTTAACTCTTCTTTGAATTAACTAATAATAAATGTCCTAATCTAATCCATGTGGGCCTAAATGGTCATCTTTTATTCCTAAGGTTGTTTTTGTTCTAATTACACTTGTCCAATAGAATTAGGATATGTGTTAGGGTAATAATAATATCATGTTTACCCTTAATTACCCTATTTACTTTTAACCGTGGTAAAAAAAAGAAAAAAGTTACTATTCACCAACAAATTATTTTCATCTCATTGAACCACATTTTACTTACTGAAATCAACCGTGTATCTCGGATTTTTGAAATTCTACTCACAGAAGCGGTAAAATTAAGTTTTATGAAAAATTCAGTTTTTTTAACTACCACTTAGTGGTTTCACTATTCATCAAAAATTCAAAGTTTTCAGAAAAATACAAAAAATTAGGCCTAAGATATATTTGATATTATGAACTTAAAAAATGATGTCTATTTTACCAAATTTAAAAACATATCAGTTGCATTAATTAATTTAAAAATTAATTCCCGTCGTCAAATCAAATAGCGTGTTTTTAAAAGATAATAACTATCAAAAGATTGACACTTGTTTATGTCTGGTTTAAATCTGAAATTACATCCAATGAACAAAATTGTATTAAATTGTAAAAGTATATTCTAAATATACTTTAAAACCACTCAAATTAACAACTTATCACTATTAATTATTTCGATTGAAAAAGTTGTTTTTAATTAAAATTTAGTAATTTTCACTATTCATCAAAATATGAAAGTTATCCGAAAATCACCAAAATTTCACCCTAAGCTAATTTCGATATTCCCAATCCAAAAATGAAGTCCATTTTGAAAAATAAAATTTACAAAATCTCAAAAAGTGGTTATTACTATTCATAACGGCTAGTTTTAATAATATTTTAATATCATATCGTTGTTTAGTGAAACTTGGTATTGCGTCCTACACACGCTATCGAGGAAGGTCGTGATTGCGTGTAATGCAAGGAAAGTCAAGGATGGGTGTTGTGAAAGCTTCTTTTTGGTGTAGCGTACAACACAAGACATTAATGAAATTAAAAGAATATTTTTCATAAAATCTCGGGGTGTTACATTCTACCCCCCTTAAAATGAATTTCGCCCTCGAAATTCGTCAGGGTTATAAATGGTTTACTATTCGAAAGTTTCTTTAATAGAAACCCACATCGTAAAAAGGAATACCAAAACCAATCTTTAAAAACAAAAGTATGAAACGTAACGGTTACCCAAATAAACTAATCACTGGGTTTCCACATAGGTGAAAATATGGATATGGAAGAGAAATATAACCATCATGTTCTGATGGAGAGTGGTAGAGAACATGGCTATGGAAAAGCCAGCAATCACAAAGCCATAAATTTGTGACGATCTAGGGTACCATCTGATTCATCGGATATAAGGGCACTAGGACAACATTTTTGGTTTTCAAGATCATTTCCCTAAAGGTGAAGAATTTGAATTAGAATAAATACTTACTTTATTTTGGTACAATCTCACTGTTGTTCGTGCCTTGAACAATTTCCACTTCATCTCTTAAATAAATGAAGTTGAATTTCTTATTCGTGAAGTGTTAGCAGATCATGTGATAGAATGATGGGTCATTCCATTTGTCTCAAACAAAAGGTTAGCAAAAATTATATACATAAGTCGGTCTATAGTGAGATTAATCATTTATGGTTCCAAAAATGGACTTATACTTCATATATCATACTGATTAATATACTAAAAGTAGTTTTTACTAAACAGGGACTTCCTGTAGGCCAGTGGTAGGTGATAAAGTCCAGTAGCACTTCGGTTGTGGGTTCGATTCCCACAGCCTTGCCCGACGCGATGGGCTGTCGCCCGTCCTGCAGGTTGTCCTTTTTCTAAAGCTATATTACTATAACATCCCATCAATAAAATCGAAAAAACTTCTATCCTTAAACAATACTAACTTACGTCCAACATAATCCATCCCAATCTTTAGGCTTATCCAAAATACTTCGGTCCAAGCTCATAGTATAAAAATGATTACTTGAAATTTCACATAACAATCATGTGAATGCCATCAATTATCCCCCATATATCATAATATATATCTTGTTGGTCAAATTACAAACTTGTGAATACCTTAATAATGTATTCTCTTGAAGAATGAATACCCATTGAACCTTATTGAAAACATGAATGCAGTCAAAAGTTAACTCTTTCCACATACCAAAATCCAAAAATTCTATATATTCAAACCATGATATAACCTTCTCCTTATATCAGTCATGAGATCATTAATACTATCAAACATTTAATTTTATCTTTATCCCTTCATGATGCGCATTCATCTAATTCCAAAAATATCTTAATAACCTTTCATGGATACTGGTACCATTAATCATACACTTTCAAAACTCAAGGAAAGACAACAGTGTAACAATCCTTAGATGTCTCTTTATTCCATAGTACCATGAGATTACTTATACAACATTACACATGATAAACATGTAATCATTCCACTACATTCTTAAACCATTGATCGAGCTTCAACAATTCTATCATCTCACATATCATTTGTAGTCTCTTCATCATCATCAACATAAATACTACCCATACGACCCTACTGATTCTCTTTAGGAGACTTTACCTTAGGGCATTGGTTTGCATAATGCCCGTACACTCCACATTTTAAACATTTAACCATTGTTGATGTCTTAGCAGTACCATTATCATCATCCCTGGTGTTAACTGAACCTTTTCCTTTGCACTTACTGGCTTTGTGTCCTTCTTTTCCACACCCAAAGCATCTTCCAGTTCCTTTGAAACATTATCCTTGATGCCTCTTCCCACATTATTTGCAGAGGGGAAATTGAACTTTCTTTCCTCTATGATCATCATGAAACTCTATCTTTCTCTTATTAGCCGAGCCAGGACACTTACCAAATTTTACTTTATTGATCATATTATGAGATTGCTGATTCGGCATAATAATGATGTTTGGACTTCCAAATCCCATTTCATTTGGTTTCTCATGAAGAATATCATTCCATTGTCCATAATATCCTCCATTATCGTGAATCATCTTGTTTCCAGCCATTTTCTAAAACCCAAAAAGAATAGTGTGAGAGGAAAAAATCATGCTAGGGAAAACAACATAATAAAGGGGGAGTATCCTCAATATCTAACATCTTAGGTTAAATTCTAAGATCGTTAGCTCAATTCTAGGACTATAACCTATACGTATACTTAACCTTAGAGACATCCCAAGACATACCTTAGAAATATCTCTAGGGATCTCACTAACGTTTTCGCATCCTAGTTTCAAATAGTTGACTAAACCTTTCCTCTGATACCAACTGTAGAGACCCGAAGCTTGACGTACATTAACATTACATTACATTTTCGGAATACATAGTACATAACAAAAACACACACACAAGGATCGTAATATTTTAGTGTGTTTGGAAACTCGGAATATAATCTTCTAATCCTGGTGAAATATCTTCAACATCTCCCATAAAGATATTCCTTTTTTTTAATACCTAAAACCTTTCTTTATATCCTGGGGAAAAGAAAACATAAAAGGGTGAGCTCAAATGCTCAGTTAGGGTAAACAAAAGAAATATCAATCACATCATATACATAAACACATAACTTTTGGAAATCTTAACCTGTAAAAGAGATCATAATTTCATAACCTGGGATAACTCATGGTAGTGAAATGTAATCACAATAATCATAACTTAAAACATTAAACATTGTGGCATACACACATAATCATATAGAATCATTTCTTATTAGTCAAGACTCATTTCCAAGACTATCTTAGTGGACAAAGTCCCTTTCTGAACTGAGTCACCCTCGTTTCAGTCCTGTTTCACTGAACCGGTATAACCTACCATTCCAGCCATGTCTATCTCATGAGATATAAAATCTTTACCCAATGCATTGGAGGGAGATATAGGTCCCACCCATCTCATAATGATACCATTCTTATGTGTTCCACAAAATCATAAATCATACATCATTTCATAACCCATGTAATAAAAATGGGAATCTTAATCATCATGACATCATAAAAAAATTCACATAAGATAAAGGAATTCATAAAAATAATTCCATCACAACATAATCAAATCAATGTAATAATAGGGATAAAAACAAAACCCATTATTATCTTAGATGGAAAATCATTTTGATAAAACACTTGAACTCCATTCTTGAGGAAAATATCCTTTCTTCTTCAAAAACATTTTTCTTTTCTTAACATGTCATAAAACTTTAAACTAAAAGAAGCTGATTAAAAATAAACATGAAAACTTGTAAATGAAGCTTCTTGGAAATAATGTTTTAAAAATCCATTCATGCCGTATAAGTTAAAAAAAACATTCTTCTCGTACTTTTGTCGGAAATGTCAAATAATACCTCGTACGAAAAACGACAAAAGATTCCTTTCATATCCTTTACTATAAACTCACCGAAGGGTAAAATTGTATTTAAACAATTGTAGGTGGATGGAAATAATGTTACATATTGAGGAAATATGTATGTGGATGATAAAATACACCCTAGTAAATACTAAAGTATAAACAACCTCGGATAAAAATGAGATTGTGATATTTCCCGTACCTTAGGTCTGATTTGCTTCGTAAGTGTCCGAACCTCCTGTATAATGATTTAAATAATGTCATTGACTTATTCCAGAATCATACTCATTGTTATTATATCATATATGGTTCACTTATGACTTTATTTTACCCGTTCATTTGTAAATTCCATGTTAAAGAGCGTTTTGGGTAAAATCGTTTCATTTGTCATCCGTGTTTTGAATTGTAATTTTTCATATGATTACTTAGATTATGATTACTTAATTACAGAATATAAAACATTATTTATATATAATATATATTCATAATATACATATATATAATAAATCAGTAAATGGAAAGAAATACACCATTCATGGAGACGGTAGGCCGTACGTACGCATGAACGCTGTTTTCGTTTCCTTATTGAGTTGAATGGAATTAAGTAGATGACATACATATATATACACATAAATACAGTAGCTTTATAATGTCAGATATTTCATTATTATTACTTATATATACTTTATAATCATTCTTAAATGGTAAACATGGAGAATGAATCTCATCTCGTCGTGGAGACGGTAGTCCGTACGTACGCTCGAGCGATGATATCGTTCTCATGATAGTGAACTTGTGTTGAAGTGTCTGTATACTATTTAAGTATCAATATCACTTTATAATAATCATTTATAGTTACTCATTACACCATTATACCCATCCAATTAAGGTGGTGGCGGAAAATAGATTTCACCACGGCGTGGAGATGATATTCCGTATGTATGCACGCGCGGTGATTTCGTTTTCCGTAGGATGTATAGATGGTAAAATAGGGTTGTTTCATACTTATAATAACATATCAGTATATGAGTGATACTGATGTTATTACTTCATAATGAAACAACCTAAGAAGAAGAAGTGGAAGAAGAAATAAAGTTGAAAGAATCGGTAATGGAAATTACCTCATCTTTGAAGCGCCTCTTTGAGATCTCCCATTAGGGCACTAAAATTGGTTTTTGAGGAAGACCAGAACCTATAGGATATTTCTAGGGAGGTGGAGAAGAGAATTTTTCAGGGTTTGGCCGAGCTTGAAGGCTCAATTTTGTGTGAGGAAGAGAGAGAGGAGGTGCCCTTTTATAAGGGAGGAGAGAGGCACCTTTATAATAACTAAAACTATTATTTTATTATAAATTCAAATTCTGTTTTAAATAGCTCCAAATTGATTTATTTAGAGGATAAGGTGGGTATGGGTCGAAATACTCTCATCCAATATAATTTAGACAATTTTAGGTTCCTATATTGGCCTTATCTTTTAGTTTTAACTCTTAGTTGATTAGATTGACATTTACCATGTCACTTTGTATTTTTATATTATATAGTTAATAAACTTACCATATACATCCAAGAAACCATCAAGATGTGTTTTATTAATATATATAACATTATCTAAGTTATTTGGCCGAACCATAGATTTTTAGGAATAATATTACAATTAATAATATAATATTAGTTTTAAAAACTATTTTATGTCAATTTAGACACTATTCAATAGTTGATTTTTTTGAAACTCATAACAGAATGATTACTTCGACCAAAGTTAATGAAATTAATCCTAACATGTCATATTAACCTAGAAAATTATTTTAATTCATAAAAAGTCTCAAATTATACTTATTTAGGTATTTATAATATAAATTATTCTAATTTTTCACTATTATAGTAATTACTGCATCATCATTGTGTCATAAATAAATTAACTTTTTAAAGTCTAAAAATTAAAAATAAAATATCATTATGTAGGAAATCCTTTTAGCTTTCTAATGAATATTTATAATCTAATTTATCTATTGTATAACCCTATTTTAAATATATTTTAGTAAATAAACTTTGATTTTAACTCTTTTAACTCTTCTTTGAATTAAATAATAATAAATGTCCTAATCTAATCCATGTGGGCCTAAATGGTCATATTTTATTCCTAAGGCTGTTTTTGTTCGAATTACACTTGTCCAATAAAATTAGGACATGTGTTAGGGTAATAATAATATCATGTTTACCCTTAATTACCCTATTTACTTTTAACCGTGGTAAAAAAAAGTAAAAAGTCACTATTCACAAAAAAATTATTTTCATCTCATTGAACCACATTTTACTTACTGACATCAACTGTGTCTCTTGGATTTTTGAAATTCTACTCACAAAAGCGGTAAAATTATGTTTTATGAAAAAATCAGTTTTTTGAACTACCACTTAGTGGTTTCACTGTTCATCAAAAATTGAAAGTTTTCAGAAAAATACAAAAAATTAGGCATAAGATATATTTGATATTATGAACTTAAAAAATGATGTCTATTTTACCAAATTTAAAAACATATCAGTTGCATTAATTAATTTAAAAATTATTTCCCGTCGTCAAAACAAATAGCGTGTTTTTAAAAGATAATAACTATCAAAAGATTGACACTTGTTTATGTCTGGTTTAAATCTGAAATTACATTCAATGAACAACATTATATTAAATTGTAAAAATATATTCTAAATTTACTTTAAAACCACTCAAATTAACAATTTATCACTATTAATTATTTCGATTGAAAAAGTTGTTTTTAATTAAAATTTAGTAATTTTCACCATTCATCAAAATATGAAAGTTATCCGAAAATCACCAAAATTTCACCCTAAGCTAATTTCGATATTCCGAATCCAAAAATGAAGTCCATTTTGAAAAATAAAATTTAAAAAAATTTAAAAAGTGGTTATTACTATTCATAACGACTAGTTTTAATAATATTTTAATAGCATATCGTTGTTTAGCGAAACTTGGTATTGCGTACTACACACGCTATCGAGGAAGGTCGCGATTGCGTGTAATGCAAGGCAAGTCAAGGATGCGTGTTGTGCAAGTTCCTTTTGGTGTAGCGTACAACACAAGACATTAATGAAATTAAAAGAATATTTTTCATAAAATCTCGGGGTGTTACACACCATCACATATTAGACATTTAATTCTTTGAATTTGATTATTTCTTAATACATTAATAGGATATCAGTGGTAATCATAATCAACATGCACTACCAAGATGTTTCTAGTAGATGGTGTCCAACATCAGCAAGTCCCCATACAGAAATGGTCAATGAGTACTTGGTGGCATAGAGAATCTATGGTGGCTGATTCAAAATAATTTAATGGATTATGCATGTATTAAAATTATCAATTATCTAAATTATATAATGAATAATGGTGGGATAGATGTACCCCAACCTATGGATTTGGTGGGAACACATAAAGCCTAGTTGATGGGCCCCATATGACACAACATAAACTTCTTGCA
Organism: Viscum album; assembly: GCA_963277665.1. NCBI lineage: Eukaryota > Viridiplantae > Streptophyta > Magnoliopsida > Santalales > Viscaceae > Viscum > Viscum album. Next base: position 360,900,383 of record OY728150.1, read on the forward strand.
AGATGTCATGAACCACCTAAGCATAGTATCAATAAAGAGCGATTTAATTAGAACCCAAATTTATTGTTTTTTCTAGGTTGGGACCTTCCAAATTGTAAATTTTATAAAACACTGATGGATCAACTAACACAATACTAGGTCCATGGGGTTGGTATTCTGTTTGAGATAATAGATTATGGGATTCAATTTGGGGGCCTTTCTATGGATTATTCAAATGATAGATGGTTCACTTATTTGTTATATTTGAAAGAAGTGATGAGGGAGGTGAATCTGTAATTTTTCACATGAATGGGCTTGTCATATTAGTTTAGCTCTAAATAGATGAATCCATGATTTCCATTGAGTCATCTTGATTGGTCTAGGATTATGGAGCTTGAGTCGCCTTCAACTGGGAATGGAACTGGATCATTATATCATGATTTCACTCTATAAAGGGGACATATATTTTCTTCCATGTGATTTAGTCATCAGTAAACTGATTTTTGACTAGTTTAGAGTCTCCCTTCACGTGTTTTTGGGGGAATTTAATATCAATATAAAACTTAATAGAGATAATTAGAACCCAGTACTCTACATCATTTTTGTTATATAATTAAAAAAAATATTTAGTATGGAAATAATCCATGTTTCTTCATGATAAATACAATCCCAAGGATCACCCTATCGATTTTGGGGTTATCGAACCTTATCTCAACCAGAAACTGAGAGGAACCATAAATGTGGATTCAAAATATATCATAACATAATCAATGGATTGCATGGTTTTATATTGGAAGTTAAAATCATTAGATAGTTCATTAGGGGTTGTATTTATATCATATAAATAATCTAATTCTTGGCATTTGATCCCTTTTTTGAAGAAAACCTGATGTTGAAGTTGTGTAAAATTACTACCCACTTTTATAGTCACCCATTGAAAATGGGGTAGTTGATAATGTATTTACATGAATCAGTAATTCGTAAAATTTGTTTCTCATGATGTATAATGTAGTTCCAAAATTACAGAACATTGATGAATAAGACGAGGTGGCTCTTCTACATTGGAAATAATCATGTTTCTGTATCCATTATCAAGATGTCAAGATTGTACATAATATTATCCTTACCCTCATTATAATATTTATCTAGTAGGGGATCATGGGACTATTCTAATTAATTCACATAAAAGACCAAATGTGTTCCAATTATTGGTGGCATTAGGATCGAGGGATGTTTCAGATTATTCTTTATGTCCTCAAACAAGGCCTAACATTATTAATCCCACTGATAAGGGGTTTTTATCTTATTATCCTTTTAAAGGGATTAGACATACTAGTCATTTAGTGATGGATCATCATATTTTGGTTAGCTAGACTTGTAGGCCTCACCACTCCTTAATCATGGATGGAGGCAGAATTTGGATGATATCCTTAATCATCTCATGGTTAATTTTGGTAGCTATATACCTGATGAAAATGTATATGAACTTACATGGGAATCCCTGAATGAAAACATCATGGGATTCATATTTTTTTAATGGTATTGGAGGACATTGAACACATTATCAATATATTTTATATGGTACTTGTATATAAATGATTTTACCACCAAATTATCGAAAAATCACTCATAAAATGTTTTGAGGAGTGGCATGTTTAGGTGTTGAATAAAACCTTTATACATATCCCTAACCATCTTATAATCAAATGGAATCATATTTTAATAAAATATTACTTTAGGTTCCTTGTATGCAGTGTATTATCTATACATAAGAACTATCGAGATATGATTATACCTACTGTACCCATCCATGAGAATTTGGAATCCAAACATACAATTTTTACAATTATAATCTCTATCACTACGATGGAAATATCATCATTTGGGAAGTGGCGATTAGGGTCCCAAAATCCAATTAAAACTCGGCTATATTTTCCCTTCTTTATGAATCATACATTTTTGGGGAGATCCAAAAATACTACTCAACATTGCTAATGAAGTTGGTCTTGATGACCATGTAAAATCTGACCTCATCGCTATAAAAATGTGTAGGGGTTATCTTCTTTGGAGTCAGTTTGAACCAACATTTTCCAATTTTTAGGCCAAGTTGATGAACATAAACCAAGGAGTTTAAATCCTGAAATTACATTGTAAATTAAGGAGAATATTTTGTTGTTAATCTTCAATAAATACCAATATTTTCTACTTCTCCTTGGGAAACAATACTACAATAATTAGTGTTTTCCTAAAATCATGAATATTTTCACAGATAACGTGGTTTGATTCATTAATAGTGATGGAGTCATCTTGTAATAAAATAATAGGAATCATCCAAATGTATATTTCTATAAAAAACATGATTATATGTTTAAGGAGGTTACTACCCTATACATAGAGACCATAGAGTGTTACTTCCATTTACATTATCATGGGTGGGATCCTCAATGGTGTATTCCTAATCTATTAAGACTACAATGAAAAATGATGAGAAAAATTAATGTGTGATTTATGATGGTGAGATCCAACTTTGGTGTTGAAAATTTTATGGCAGGTTAACGTCCCTAAATTTGACCATTATATGTGGAAGGTATGGTTTTTTCATGGGATAATGACCAAGGGATGTACACCTAGGTACAAAATATGATTTTTCCTTTCAAGATACAACCAATCATGTTCGTTATTGGAAAGAAATGTAATCTGAAAGTAATCCATAATATTGGGGACTATAAAATGGTTCCCAAAATATAACAAGTTTCCCTCCGATTGGTGTATTAGTTGGATGATGATGTCATTCAAATACTCTGTAGGACTCAATGAGGTTTCTATCAAATCTTTTGGGAATTTATAAACTACACCAATTGATTATGGTGTTACTTCCACTATATTGTTTAATAACCAATACCCAAGTAGACAGAATCAAAAAAATTAAAGTGAGAAACATTGATATAGTGTACATATACTAGAACATTGATGGAGTATTTGAGGAAATAGTTGTACGAAGAGGGGACCACAATATGAAGAGCTAGGGACTCCCGAACATAGCATTACAAGTAGGAACCTACATGAAATCTATGAACTTAGTTTTTAATATATGGTAATTGAATTGGATCTCTAGATGAAAAATGTTTCATGGTTTCTTCCCACTTTTTTCATAGTGCTCAATTATCAGTTTGGATGGGGTTAGATCTACTTTCATGAGAACTATAATATAGAGCATCTGGGTTGGGATATGACTTATCCCATAGCATATTTCCATAATAGAATGGTGGATTTTGATTCCATTGAATTGGAATATGACATAAAATTGGAATATGAGCCCCTGAATAGTGGTACCTTCATCCTTTACAGATAATGAGATGATGAATTTTAATTCTACCTATTTAGATTCCATTACATGATTGTCCGAAATGTAATCCTACACACTCTCAAAATTAAGAGGGGTCTCCAGCTCCTCTATGAGAACACTAAAAACTCTTTTAACTATATAATTATTTAAAATATTGAAAGTCACACAAAAATACTATAATATGGATTCATCACATCATATATGTAAAAGAGAGTTATAATATAATCCAATAATGCTCACTTATAATAAGGAAGATTAATGGGTGATTTTGGTTGAGGAACCAAGGTCTAGATCATGTATGTTCTGTTCCACTATAGATTAGACAACATTAGTTGGGAACTAGGAAGCTGGAAAAGGGCCCTATCCAAATAGGTTTAAGCATTGGGCTATTGTGGATAAGCCACATGATCAGTCAATCTAGTCAATTGGGAAGGTGTACCCAATGATGAATTCTATGAGTACTATTAATACTAATCCCTATATAAGTCTTAATATCTTATTTCTATGGCACAAATATTACATTATAAAATTCTATATGAACATACCTCTTATATTAATGGCACTTTTCCTTCATTAGATGGCATCTACCCTAGGTTCCTATAGTTGATGCGTGGTGTACCTAAACACAAGAAACATAAAAATGACCCTATTTTATGATTTTTTGACTTAACTATACTCATTTTATTCATTTATAGAATATAATATGAAAATAATGATGATCTTAGATTCCCCCCAATTTTAGATGAAATGATATTTCCGTGAGTACAAATATCATTTTACACATTTGGGGGAATCTAATTCCCTTAGAATCATATTCCTCTATAATTATAAGATAATAAATTTCTTGATATCGAGGGGGTGTAGAGAATTTCGTTACCATAGGAGGTACTATTACTTTCAAATAATGAAAATTTAATTTCATAGTTCCTGCGACTATCCTATTAGAAAACATTCATTAAATTTTATCAAACCATGGCAATAAACCTACTACAATTCACTAAGGTATTCATTGTCACTCCTGAGGGTGGAAAAGGAATATGTGACCTATGATATGACATAACCGAAAAAATTATTCCATGTTCAACTTGGTCCGACAACTAATCATTAATTTAAATGAAATATTTAATATTGTATCCATGGATCCTATGGTATTTGAAGTACTCAAACAGATTCATCAATCCAGCTCTTGGCTTCTCAGAGATTCTGAAAACATCATGATGTTCTTTTCTATGGAATATATGAAGTAACCTATCTATTTTTAATCATTTTATTATTATAACATACTCATCAATTTTGTGAAGCTTGAAATTGGAGACTAGCCCTGATTTGGAGTGTTGGGATGTATTCTCATGGTGAGGCTATTCTTGGTAAGTCCTATCTGGAAGAGGTTCTTGAAGGAAGGCTGGATACAAGGCTTGAAAATATACCAAAATAATTTTTTTCTAACTTCACAAGCATCTTCATGGGATTTTTAAGAGTTATGTTTTTTATCTATTCTTTTTCCACAACAATAAATATTCCAAATTTTTATCTCTCTCTCATAATTCCTAAAATTCTCATAGATATATGAGGGAAATGAGGGTGGGTATCATCTCATGTAAGTAATTATTGATGAAAATCCCTAATTTATGTTCATGGTAATTATAACAATAAAGGTATTTCGTTATCCACATTCATAATATAATGTAGTCAATAACTGGCTCATCGTTCTACCTCTTTCATTTAGGGAGAAAATCGATGATAGTTCTGTTTATGGTGGAACTAAATGTATCAAGAGACAACTTTCAAAGATATATTCATTTAGTAATAGATCATAGGGCTATCTAGTTGTACTAAAAAATGGGTTCTTTATAATACATGGGAAAAACATATTCTTGTAATCTTACTTCTACAATAGAGTTCTAAGCATTGTGATGCAATGTGAGGTGATGTGGGCCATAAGCTATAGTAAATCACCCACAATATTGAACAAGGTGAGTCTCAAATTACCAAATTTTATGGTCAGAGGATATGTTCCACCTATACTATATGTTAATTCTATTATTATATGATTTAATATTGTTTCATATCTAGATCTCAATATGGGAAGTGAGAGGAGCTATCATATCATCAGGGTGAGGATTGGTTGTCATGAGCACTTTGACCAGCTTATTAGCTTGATAAGTGAAGTGATCATGAATAAAAGGTGGGTTGAAACACTAATAAGGTAGGATAATTCTATTATTTATTATTTATTTAAAAAATCTACTAGCATATACCTTGATTGGTTTTATTTTACAATCCACCTCGACCATGGTCATCTATCCAATCAGAATAACATGTTTGGTTGGAGGAGGGTTGGGGTCACCTGTTATGTTTTCCCACTCTAGGTGCAGCTTGATGAGGATTTCATCAATGATAAAAAAGAATACCTCTTGATAATGGATAGGTTTATCCAATATATAATATATTATGGTTTTGTGTGAGGTCATACATGAGCCAATGGTCTCAATGATTCCCCTTCCCTTATTGACTTGTCGATGAGTAGGAGACAAAACTTCAATGGGTTTCCAAGTCCCATCATCTTTCTATTTTTATGACTATCAGATACAATTGGAGGATGTTAATGATGACATTTCACTCCACTTGGTGCATTTTTATAACCACTTTCCATGTCATCATCCTGTTTTTTATCATCTAGTAGATTAGTCGTTGTGACAATCATAGTGATGGTGGTGGGAATATAATATTCATCATCAACGATTGAATTAACCTAATGTTCTGATTCCTCCATGAAATGGATTTGAATTGAAATTTAGTTTAGTTCTCCCATCCTTAACTTTTCACATGAAGGGGTAACTATTTCCTAATAAGGTGATGTATGGTGTGTCCAATGTCTCAAGTCCATTGTATATTATGACACAACTACGAGTTGAGGCATTGTAGAACAATGAGTTTAGTGATATAAAAATTATGAAAATTATTTTTTAAATCATTAAGGAATTTGGGGACACATTGATATGAAAAATAGGGCTCTTTTAGGTGGTTTAACATCACCTAATGATTTTGGAGGAGGCACACTTCATAGTCCTTAGTGAGGATGTACACGATAGTGATGTGTAGGGAGACGGGTAGTGAAAAAACTATTTTTATATTGTCAGTGCATTGGATATCCCAAAATATTATTCTCCATATCATTCAGTAGAGATTATTCCTATTATTTATCACCCAAGATCTAATGAGAAATAGTTGGGGAGCTGGGGGTGGTAGTGATGTAGTGTTAATCCCCTATTGATTTTCTCGAAGAGGGGGAATCACTTCAGAAAATCACCATAGAAATGATAGAGTGTATTATGGTTGTGGGGACATATTGATAAAATTATCATTGTATTATGGGGTATTATGAGACTCCTAATGATTTGGAAGGACATCATACCCCTATGAATTAGTGGGGTTCTCTCCATAATTTGACTGAACAAAATCAAACCCTAACTTCTCCCCTACATCAATAGTATATTTGGAGAGAAGGAACGATAATGGTTAATGGAATCAATATTTATAGAGTCTAAAAAAGTGAACTAATACATCCTCAATATTTAGGTACTTGTAGAGAAACATTTTGACCATATAGTCCCATGACTCGGGGATTTTTATTCCCATGTAAAGGGATAATTCCACCATGTTTTGGTGTTGGAGTTGGAAGAATTTACCCTAAGTAATTACTCAACTCAAACTCTAAGAGGTAGATTTTGTAGTGAACTTTCCCATGACCATATCTCTAATTGTAGTATGTGTGTTCCCTAAGAATGAGTCTCTTTGGGTCACATGAAATTCATCAATTTATGATATAACTGACATCGTGGGTAAGACCCCCAAAGTGGTTATCTATCATTTCTCCCATGGAAGGATCTACAGGGTAATGTAATTTTTCATCATGGGTATACATATATTTAGACTTATGAAATAAAGTATTGGGCCTCCATGGTGAGGTTCATCATAAGAGTATAGTCTCACATGAATGGTTGTAGTGAAAAACATTACAATGATATGAACTCGAAATTCTTTGTAGGTAGTTTTGGTCTCAATCCAAATTTGGAAAGGAAATGCCCCACCACAGTGGTTTCAAGGGTAAAAGGTGTGTTAATGGTCATAAAAGACACTAGATATTTTTTTGATTTCTCCTTTTAGGCATGGATAAGAGGCCTCCACCAGCATTGTCACCAAACACTCTAAACTCATGATGATAGAACATGTCTTCTATAATCCCACTCCTCATACAATGTGACTTTTGGATCTTTCGATGGGTCTTGGTGGGATCCCTCATGGCTGACACCTGGGTAGTGGTCAGGGTAGGAAAAATTCATTTGTCCCCTGCCTCCATGATATTAGGGGAGTTATATTTTAGATCATTTTAGGGAGAGACTCTAAAAATATTCAAGTCCATGACATTGGTTGATTTCCACATATGTATTCTTTAAGGGAAGAAATTTGAGAATAGTCCCTGAAGTCTTAGGTATTGGTGGTCCATGCCCCCGGTTGGGATGATCCCTTATTGATTTTTATAATGCAAAAGGTACTTAATCACCCATTATTGGATGTTATATGTGTAATAGATAGGTAAATGGTAGTAAGGTTCCATGGGTGCTGTGGCCATCATTAAATAATCAAGTCTGTGTGGGACATCCACACTATCAATCCACATACTCCCATACTTGTTGGTTGTGGGAAGTCGAGAATATAAAAAATATATTTTCATGTATGACATGTAGAGTGAAACTTCATTTCATTTCTTGTTATGTATATTCCCAATATTCTGTACACCTCATATCCTATTGAGGGTGGAAAAGGGATTCATATCAACAATACGTAAGACCGATGAAACCTAATGCTCATCATATTCCTCTAGATAATGGTGTATAGTTTTACATCAAGTTCAAAAAAATTATAGAGTTATTGGGGTGTGCATCTGGTATAACTTATAGAATGTTCTATATCCTTGTACTAGTCATGTCCCCTCTATGTGGTTACCAAATAGTTCCTTCTATGAAAAGGTGGTTGGACTCTACAAGCATGGTCGATGATATCTTCTCCTTGATAGGAATAATATGATGGGATATGAGCTCTTCTTTCCATGGATTACTCCTTGAAGTTTGTTTCCTAGTCAGGGTATCCATCATAGATTTATGAAATTTTTGAGAACCATGTGCTCAATGCCATATTAAAGTGTTCACTTGTTAATTACACCTCTTATTATCTCAATAGTGCACCTTGTAGTGGTTTGGAGCTGACAAGGGAGTTTTGTATGGTTAGAATATGTGATGTTTTTGTGTAGATATGGAATCTAGAAAATTCATCCTCCATTGATGTTGTGGGAATCTCATCTATAAGGAATATTAGGTTTAATACCAAACTAATTTAATGTCTATTATAAGGAAACATGTATGAGGGGAATAATTTATCCAAGCCTCATTGACACAGGCATCATGTAGCTATCAGATAAGGTGATTCATGTATATTATGTGTTACATGAGGCATACAACAATTGTTATTACAAAAAAAATATTCTCATAACATAATTATTCTAGTTCCAAAAAATCAGGCATTTCCTGCTTGCCACATGAGGTTGAGATTTTGATACATCCAGAGGGGTCATAACATTAAATCTGAGTGAGGGTGTTTAACATATTTAGAGTCCATTATAGACTATTCCACATAAAACTGTCACATGTGGGTTGTTCACAAGGTTATTTTCTTGTGGGGAATTATCTCACATAAACTCGTCATGTATTGTAGAAAATATAGTTCATACCCACAAAGTGGTGACAATGATTATTCGAAACCATAGATTTTAATAGTGATATATTTGGGTATGGTTATTGAAGGAATAAAGTTACTACCTCTTAAGGGAAAGAGAATTTGAGTGATTATTCTATGAAGGGCTTTAAAATCAAGGAGGAATTTATATACCTTATTATGATATGTGGTTCAAATACCACATATTTTGATTTCAGAGTTTATGTTCATGTGAAAGGATATGCCATTGTTGTTTAACTTTTTCATTAAGGATGATGTGTTGTGAAAAAAGGAAAAAGGGATGGTGTTGAGCATATAAAAAGAAGTTGAATTAATAGTTGGTGTGTTTTTTCATTCTTATTACATGATTCATATAATTCTTTTCTCATGATGTGCCTTGGATTGATCATATAATGAATTCCATGTTCATTGGATGGAGTGAAGCTTTCAATTTAATGTCTTGTGAGAAGAACATTTTCATGCATTTCTCGCCGAATCCATTTGGTGGATGATCTGATTGAGGTTCCAACAATCCTGTCAGAGCTAATAAGTAGAAATGTTCTAGGCTCCATGAAATAGATACATTGTACTCCTAACTTTTATTCATTTAGATCAGATGCGGAAGAAGTAGAATATGGGGCTTCACCCATATATCTTGGGAAAGGCTCTGGATCTAGTTTCCAACAATCCTTGTTTTATGAAGGATGGATAAACCTCAAAAATACTAGATATTATTCTATGTTCTTGATATTATATCCTCCTAAAATTTACTGAAATAGTTATGAGGAAAAAGTTTCTCTTTCATAATTCTCTCTATTATAGTGTGGAATTATAGGGGCTTCTAGGATGGGGAAAAATCTCCTTCAGGATGAATGTGGGTTTGAAGAACCAGGTTTCCATTATGGATATTCAAGAACCAAAACATAATGGGGACACATTTTCTATCATTTTGAAAAATCTAGGCATTATTAACTTCAGGAATGGGAGACCACGCAAGACACATTTGTGGATTTCATTTATGTGTAATGTTATAGTTGATAGTGATGAGATATCTTCCCAATATATTACTATAAATCTCTACATTGAAAGTTATTATTTATTTTTTAAATTATTAAATGAATATTATTACCCAAATGAGATTGTGTTTCTATGGAATATGATTTCCTCATTCCTTTCTAGGAAACGTTTCCTAGTTTTTATGATTATTTTAATACAATTAGAGATAGGTCAAAAAATAATGGTAGTGCAAACTATTTTTCTAAATTGATGAATTATTTCAATGGGTTTTTGACATTTATTAGTATACAGTGAAACAAAAAAATGATGACGAATGAATTTGAAATAGTTTGGAAAAATACCTTTATCATATTCATGGAGTCAACTCCACCCCCATGTTGTTTTCATAAATCAATATCATCTTCTATAAAACTAAACTCTTATTCTAGTGAAACTCAAAAGGGAGGACGTAAGGAAATATTAATTAGTATTCTTTTCTAGTTGTGTTCCTTATTAAGGGTTCCTCTATGTAGTTAAAAATTCATGGTATAATATTTGTGAGTGGAATGGTCGTGGATGGACTAGTTGATGAAATAAAAAGGATCATAGGATAGATAATGGAATGGAAGTCATCAATTCCAAATTATGAACCCTCATTGGAAGTTCTTAAATAGGATATTTTATGGATGGATGAAATTATTTAGCAGAACTGGGATGATGATCCAGATTTTACTATGGTGCTTACACAAAATATTATTTCTAAAAATATGGGGAAATAGAGACAGTTTCAAGAGATAAATAAAGAGACTTTTTATTAAGGGAGGGAGATTGAAACATGGATTTATTCCTTTCCTATATCATTAGCAAGATTTATTTATGAAATGTCAATATTCTATGGGATTAAGTATCTTAATTGAGGGATGATGATGTTTTTGATAAAACAACTGAAACTAATTTTAAGTAACTTCTTTCTATGCCGTGATTATTGGGTGACATAATAAGATAATGGGACATTAGATATGAGAAATATTTCTATAACATCAAAAATTTTGTTGATGATCAAGATAATGATCATATAGATTCTATATCAGATGAGAAATAGATCATACAAGATACCATTGATCTTAATGATGAAAGTTCACCGAGGCCGGATAGATTTCCATGGTATTTTTCTAATACTACATGAGTTATCATTCATCCTTTGGTTATTGATATATTTTAAGACTTATTCTCATGGGGTCACCTTACTGGATCTTTTTGTTCCTCATTGATGATTTTAATCAAAAATGTAATGGATCGAGGAAGAATTGAACAATAAAGGCTAATTTTTCTTTGATGCTTCATTTATAAAATCATAACCATTATCTTGAATAAATGGATGGGAAAGGTGATACCCTAGATTATCTAGGTAGACCATCATTGGTTCTTCATGGGTGGAGAATTATAAGTTGTGATTGTGACTTTAGAAGAGATGATGATTGAGCTTGACTAGATATATATTGGATCCAACATAATGATCAAGGTGGACATAAAAAAGGCTTATGATAGAATGGAGTGGGCCTTCATTATGATATTCATGGATATTTTTGGTTTCAGGTTCTAGGATTTTGATCTGGTATATAGTTTCTATGAAATTCTACGGATCTCCCTCCCTCTCTCTCATGGGATGACATAATGGGTTCCTTAAATCTATAGAGTGTCATCTGTAGGGGTGTATTGAATCACAAAATTTATTTATTTTATCTTAGGATATTCTCATAATGAGTTTCAAATGTGGAATAGTTAGAGGGTAAATAATGTATTACAGGAATATTTCTAGGATATACATTATTTCCCATATCATGTTTTCTAATGATATGTAATTCTAAGTAAATTAATTGAAAAAAATACATTGAAGTATTCAATAAAATCTTTAAAATGTATTGCTACTGGAGTAGGAAAATGATCAATGTTTTGAAGAGTAGTCTCTACATTTAAAAATCCTATTTGAAATGTAATTTTAGTAAATGTCAAGATAATATATCCATTTAAAGAATAAATCCTTTAGTGTATTTTTTATGTTATCATCTTTTTGATGGAAATAAAAAAAATGAGTCATTCCTAAATATTCTCTCACTTGTGTTCATGTGCATATGAAACTATAAAAACATGTTGAATTCATTTGGGGTAGGATCACACCAGTTAATAATGTCCTTACATCCATGCCTATGCATATTTTTCATGTCATTAAATATCAAAAATTAATTATTGCAGAGTTTGAATAAACTATGTAGTCTTTTATATGGGTCTTGAAATAGGGGATTTCCACTGGTATTTATGGAAAAGTTTGGCTAGAACCATATCAGATGGTTGTGTGAACGTCGAGATAATGGACATAACTATGAATGGAATTCAGTGCAAAATGGAATGGGAAATTATTGACGTGAAATTATTGAGGAAAAGATTTATGAAGGAAATTTACGGTGTGGAATTGGGAATATGGCTGGATATTACTAGTATATTATCAAGCCATGTTCAATGCATGCTTACCCATTTTTAGATTAGGAAGGATACAATGTGTTAGGTGGTTGGGAAAGTAGATATCAACTACAATAATGACAACTGGGATGGTTCATCTCTCTTATGCACTGGTTTTATAGTTCAAAATATTATATATAACATGTTTATTATGTGTCTTATATTCATTTATATCACTCTAGATGAAGGTAAAATGTCCCTATTCTAATGGATTATTCTTTTTGCTGAATTGGATAGATTTATGTTCTCTTATTTGGCTTTCAGAGACAATTGAACTTGGGACTACAATTCGCTGATGCATTTCTAGCGGGTGGTAGATGAGTGGGATATCTAACTATGGTGGAAGAATATACTTGAGAAAATGTATTTTATGGTTTGAAGGATTTGAAACAATTCCTATGAAGTATAATATTCAAAATAATGGAATTTTGTTGGCATATCATTGTATGTGTTATAGGAGGCCCTATATTGAAATGGCATGGTACATATATTTTGGAGTTGGTGGGATGGTTTCTCTAGGGAGATCATTAGGTAGAGTATAATAATTAAATTACATGGGGGGGGGGGGTATTTATGAAACTTTATGATATTGTGGTTTCAAGGGGCTGAGAAGAATCCACATGATCTTTTTTTATGTTGGATAGCTTTTAAAGATGTGTGTTGGGATATCTATGAGGCTCACAAAAGGTGTAGATAATGTAATCTATACACCCTTATTTTCAAAAATGTTCCTATTGTTTCACTAGTTGAGGAGATCAGATTCTTTCCCTCATTGGGTGTTGACATGGATCTTAGTAGGGGGATTCATCAAAGGGATATTTCTATTTCTAAAGGTAGTGGATCAATTCCTCAGGGTATGTGGTTAAATTGGAGGCCTCCCTTCATTGTCATTAAGATAAATATTGATGGAATCATTTCCCAAGGTGTCATTATGTGTGGAGGTTTGGATAAATATTCTAGGGGTGTATTACTTAATTGATTCAGTTACTTTTATTTCTTAGTTAATTCCATAAAGGTTGAATTTAAATCCATTATTGGCGGTCTATCTCTTTTTTGAATGAAAAAAATCCATATTATAACTATTGAATTAGTCTCAAAAATTTTGTAAGCATCCTACAATATAATGAAAATGTATGTTTGTGTATGGTTAATTATATTCATAACATTAGGTCCCTCCATGCATGTGACATAGACATCTCTCATAATTTGGGGGAAGGGGATTTCACCAAGGAAAACCACACAAGAAAGGGAGGTCCTAGTGAGAGTCTTTATATATTTCATAGTTTAAGACACTTCCCAAATGACTCTAACCCTATTAAATGTAGTGATTCTCTCAGGATTCATCATTTTAGAACTCCATAATTTTTTAGGATACGAAATATAACAGTATTTGTGAGTGAGAACATTTTCATGTATTTTAATGTCATGTAACATGGATGTTGTCATATATAGTAAAATTTTTTAGAGCTCTAATGTTATTTCAAGTATTACAGAAGGAGCTTCCCAATCCAAGTCTAGGCATGACATATAAGGTTATATTTAGATGAGGGAAGGATCTAGGGGTCCTACTGTAGCACCCATTGTTTGAGTTATGTCACCATTTTTATGAAAATTTTTGTGTTTAATGTGGTTGGGAGGATTTCGGAAGAGGTTGGTATAGTGTGTAACAGTTTTGAATAAGTTTGGATGCTTTTATAAGAGTGCACAGTTTAAGCATGGTTTGGGAAAATTGTGCATGTTATCCCAGAAACCGTGTAGGGAGAGACAACGGGCTTTTCACGGTCTATGCATGATTTTCCAAACCATGAGAGACAAATTTTTGTGACACCTTGTCTTAAGGAATTGGCATGTGCACGGTTAGTTCATCATTTTCCAAACCGTTCAGGATAACCATGCGACCACATAAAAAGATGATTTTTAAATCTAGGTTTTCTTGGGATTGACCTATTTCACTCGAAAATTCCTCCAACTCGAGCCTCACTCATGTTTTTTTTGGATCTAAAGGTTTTAAGGGGATCTACCACTCATTTTGAAAGAGATTAAAAGGGGTTTCTGCGTGTATTAAAGGAGTTTTCTCTCGGGTAAGTCTCTTCGATTGGGTTCTCTTTGATTTTCTCTAGATCTACTCTTCCCTCTGTTATGGTTTTCTTGATCTAAATCCATTGTGTGTAGGTCTTGGGATTTTTACCCTAAAGTGATGATTTTAGGGCTTGTTGATGATAGAGGAGAGGATATAGAGTGGTTTTGGTGGTGCATTCGCTGGATTTGTGGTGCAGTTTCTTGTGGGTTGGTTTCATCAGAACACTAAAGGTTGGTCGATTCTCTCTCAATTCTAATTGGTTAGAACTAGTGGTTTTGATTGAAATTAATTTTTTTTCTTGAAATTAATTTTGAATATGATGTGCGAGATCTTGGTGGGAAACCCATTTGGTGAAGATTTGGGGATTTTTTGGTGAAATGGGACATGGTTTAATGAGGGGTTTTGTTCTGTGATTTTAAAATATAGATTTTAAAATGTGTTACATGCTGTGGATTATGAAATGTTTTTGGAAAAAAAAATTTCTTTAAAATTGTGGATTTATTGGAATGGGGTGTGGCATGGGAATTGTTAGAAGGTGTTTTCAATAAATGGGTTATTTATTGAAGTGAATGGGCTAGTTTTGGAAATGGTTGTGTGCTTATTGTGTGTCCTTGGTGCTTTATGCATGTTTTTTGATTTAGTGTTATTGCTTGTGTTTATTTTGTGGAATTGGGTAGGAAGTCTCAAATATAAAAGGTTATGGATAGTGGACGGAAGATCTGCCGTTATGGATAGTGGTCGGGAAGCACCACAGTTTGAAATATAGTGAATGTTTTTTAGGGAAGTTCTACTGTTTGGTTTCCTGGTTTTGTGTTTCTTTTCAAGATGGATTTTTTTAGGCTAATGTGAAATGGTGTCATGGCTTATGGCATACTTGTGGATTTTCTTTATTTGACATGGCTGAGTAAGGGTATGTTTATCTCGTGGAATGATTTCACTATTTAATGTTTTATATAAACTACTTTATTAAAATGTGATAATGGTTTCATCCTAGTGGCATGTGTAGGGAAGTTATATGGGAGAATTCTACTGATTATTAGTACTCACCCCCTGCTATGGAACATTGGTGATATTGCAATCTTGGTTTTTTGGGAAATAGGTATGGTTAAAGCATCTCATTTTTCTAGTAGTTTGACATGATGCTTTTGTGATGCTGTGGTGCATAGAGAATGGATCTTGGTGTGGATCTATGGATGGTGTCCTAGTTCATTGGGGTCTTGTTTTGTAGTTTACTTCTTGGTACTATTATATTTGGTTTGATTGTATTGGAATTGGGAAATTTTAATGGAATGGTTTGTTGACTCTTAGTAATGTATGGGTTGGTTATTTTTGTTAAGAAGAATCATGTAGATTTTTTGGTAATGGAGTATTTGGTTGGTTGATTTTATCTTAGGGAAAATCATTTCCCAAAGATTCATGGAGCCCTTGGCATTTATTGCCAGCTTTTGGCACCTTGGGAACATCCCTTAAGGCCAAGTAGCATTCATAATCTCTCTCAAGACAATGGTATGGGGTAGGATATAACAAGTGGTATCAGTTGGTTTGGTACTTGGCTTTCACGGGAGAATAGTTGTTCGGTCCTTGGCATTTATTGTTGGTCATGGAGTTGACATTCGTTCTTGGGCTATTCTTTGAGTCGGGATGGTAGCTAGGTGTAGGATTGTCAGAACATGGATTGTATAGAATAAAAGGATATGTATAACCCTTTTATTCTGAAATTCATGTTACTAGGGAGTATAGTGCTTGAATACATTTATAGGCATTGAAAATATCATTGTCGTTGGCCTAGAGAATGAGATGAACATGACATGTATGGTACAAATTATGTCCAACTAAGATGTATATTTCATTAGGATTTAATGGTTTATGGTGAGATATGAATATGTGGATTTTGAATAATCTGAATTGGGTTTCAAAGCTAAAGTATTTGAGACATGGAAACTAGTGGGTTTTTTAAAATGGGTCGATTTTCAAAACATGGAAGATTTTTCAGAATAGTGCAACATTGAAAATGTGAACATGTGGAAATCATAGTTTTGATAGTTGTTATTTAATGTAATTTTAATCGTAAGACTTTTCTTGTTAATGGAGTGGAACTTATAAGAGTTTTTGTATTGATAGAAATGGAAACGGGTAGCGTTCATAGAGAGAAACTGGAAGAAGATGCTGAAAATGTGGTTTCCCCTGAGCCTTAGGTGAACCAACATCTAGTTCATAGTATAGTACAATATTTCTAATATGTGGAAAGATAAAATAAAGAGGATTAAGAAAATCATATAGATCATGTGGTTCCATTTTGAATGAATAATCTACCTATTTTAGGGGTGATTCGGAGCTAGAAAGTGCTGAAATATGGATGAACAGAATTAATAAGATATTTGACTTCTTGGAAACACTAGAAGAGTTGAGAGTGATGTTATCCATGTTTATGTTGGAAGATCATGCCCTTCAATGGTGGGAACTGGCAGTCCAAGCCAGGATAGACCAAGGTATGAAATGGGAAGGTATCAAGGAGTTTTTAAATAAAAAATTCTTCCCTCATACGTTTAGAATTCAGTGTACATCATATTTCTTCCATTTAAATAAGGGAACATGGAGGTAACTTAATATGAATATATGTTTATGATCTTATTGTAGCTTTCACCTGAGGTGGTGGTTAGTACATCATTGAAGGAATTAATTTTTGAATTTGTGTTGAGACAAGACATTCATTCCAAGATAGAGGTGTTGTGTATAAATGATTACATGGAAATAGTGAATATAGCTATGTTAATTTGGGGCTACAACGGGGAGAATAATTTTTTTACCCATATAGATTAGTGGCAACTAGAGCATTGGGTTCAATCAGAAGAGGTGAACTAATTACATAGGTGGGAGTACATAATATAATCCTATGGAAAGATCAGTGAATCTTACTCTAAATCGTCAGAGTAAGCTAGGATGTTTTCAGTGTGGCTCTATAGGAAACATCAAGTGGGATTGTACGAAACATCCCCTAGCATGTATTAATTGTAAGAAGATGGGGAATCGTCAACATTGTTGCCAGAATTCCCTATGGTCAGATGTTTGTGACACTCTTTAGGGGATGGAGGTGTCACATGCCTTGAAAGGATGGGGGTAGCAGCATACCCCTCGGTAGTAGAGTAAAGTTAGTCCTGGTGATTTAAGGAACACCATGTATCCTCATCACGATATTAAAGAGAAGACCATCAAAAGCAAGAAGTTGTTCGGAGCTAAACAGGTTGTAATGGATGATCAGTCGAGACCATACATAGTGTGAGGTATGGTTATTTAAAATTCCATGTTAATGCATGATTTATTTTAATATGTGTTCTTCACATTCATTTATTACTTCCCATAATGTTATTTTTTTGGGTTTACATGAAGAAATGATTCCTTGTTTTTTGAGAATACAAACTCTTCCAAGTTAAAGCAAGTGTCTAGATTTCCTCAATAGGGCATTTTGATTAGTTAAGGATGGCATTGAATTGATGTAAGATTTCTCATTGTTTGATATGGATTTTTATGACATAAACTTGGGAATGGATTCGTAGGTGAGGCATAAGGTACACATTGATTTCCAGGTGTGAACAGTTTGTTATATGATGGAGGATGACATTAAACATACATTTAGAGGGGAGTAGAAAGAAATGATGGGTGCAACAGATTTGATGGCACTAGTTGATGGAACGATCTCATATCATTTATTATCTTTGTCATTGGCATCAGTAGAAGGTGTTGAGTAGAATTTTCTTCTGGTAGTGGTGGATCGGTTTATGGATGTATTTCCCCATGAATTATCTGGGTTTCTACTCATGAGAGAAGTGGAGTTTATGATTGATCTCCTTTTGGGGACTAGTCATATCTCACTTCTGTCTTACCATATGGAACCATCAGAATTGTGGGCATTAATGGTGCAGCTAGAAGAGTTAGAGAACAAAGGGTTCATTCGGACTATCACGTTTCCATGTCCAACATCTGTTTTTTGTTAAAAAGGTTCGTGGAACTCTACAAATCTGTGTGGATTATCGAAAACATAATCAGGTTATGATAAAGAACCGATATCCACTTGCATGCATTAATTATTTGTTTGAAAAGTTGAGGGGAGCTCCGTGGTTATCCAAGATTGACTTGAGGCCAGGATATCATCAATTTTGAGTAAGGAAGGATGATATTCCCAAAGTAGCTTTCAAAAGTAGATATGTCCATTAAGAGTATGTGGTTATAACCATTGGTCTAACGAATGCACTAGAAATGCTCATGTAATAGACAAATTGGATATTTCAGAGATATATGGATTCTTTTGTGGTGGTATTTGTTGATGATATACTGGTGTATTCAAGTACAGGGGTGGAGAATGAGTAGAACTTGTATTTAATGTTGGAGATCTTGAGTGATCATCGATTGTATGAAAAATTGTCAAAGTGTGACTTTAGTATATAGGAGGTTTGTTTCCCAGGCCATATTATTTATGAGAAAGGTGTTTCAGTTCATCTAGAAAAGATAGAGGTTGTAATCTCCTGGAAACCGCCAAAGAACATTTATGATATACCGAGCTTCCTTGGACATGATGGTTATTATCAATGTTTTCTTCATGATTTATCATGATTGGATTTTTCAATGACATCTTTGACAAAGAATAATACCCCATTTCAATGGGATGAGGAGTGTCAGAAATGAATTGAAGAGCTAATGTTCCACCTTTCATCAACACCAATCTTGGTTTTTTATACCAGGAAAGGGTATGTGGTGTGTTATAATGAATTGGGATTAGGTTTGGTGTGTGTTATAATGTAGGGGGGACCATGTGGTTGTATATGGATCACAGTCGTTGCGGTTCCATGAGAAGAACTCCCCAACATATGACTTGTAGTTGGTGGTAGTGCTTCATGCCTTGAAAAGGTGGCCTCATTATATCTCTGGTGATAATTTAACTCTCTTTACCAACCATAAGATCTTAAAAACTATTTTATCACAAAAAAATATGAACTTGAGGCAAATGAGATTGATGGAATACCTCCATATGATTGATTTTGACGTAATTTACACACCGGGTAAGGGACATTTGGTGGTAGATGCATTAAGTAGGAAATACTATGCTCAGATGGTGAAACAGATAGAAAATCGGTGGTAGTTTATGGCAGCCGTAGATGACATGTGGTTGGAATGTGAGGTCTGTGGTGACAGAGAACTCTTCTTTCCATATTCCCTGGTTCCTGACTTGGTTGGTTTGGTTAAAGAGGCACATGCATCTGATCCGAATGTATGGCATTGAGGATGAATCTCAACAGTGGGGAGACCAATGAGAGCAGGGAACTGAATAGGAATTTAGTCTTTTGTTTTGGGAATCCAGTGGTTGTACCAGTGGCTTATCAGGAGGAATTTATCAGAGCTTATCTTCATTCTAGGTGGGTTGTCTGTCCTGGGATTCAAAATATGTATAGGGAATTGAAAGTGCAGTTTTGGTCAGATAGTATGTAAAGGGATGTGGTTGAGATTTCCTCTAGATGGGTGACTTGTCAAAAAGTCAATTCAGAGCATCAGAAGTAGTTGGAATGTTTCAATCAATGCCTATTATAACATTGAATTGGGAGAGAATAGTGATGGATTTTTTGCTGGGTCTTCTGAGAATGGTCAGGAAGCATGATGTTATATGGGTTATTGTGGATTGGCTCACAAAGTCATCTCATTTCCTCTTAATTCATAAATCTAATACGGGGGAGGATCTAACCCAAATTTATATCTGGGAAGTGGTAAAGCATCATGGTGTTCTAGTTTCTATTTTATTAGATAGAGATCCAAGGTTTGCATCTGGTTTTTGGATATTTTTTTGAGAAAGCCATTGGGACACAATTTAAAATGATCATGGCATATCATCCTCAGATGGATCGCCAATCCTAGAGGACGATAATAACTTAGAGGATATGGTAAGGACATTTGTGATGGTTTTTTTTGGTTCATGGGAGGATCACTTACTATTGGTCGAGTTATCCTATAATAACAATTATCATGATTCAATACACATGGATCTATTTTAGGCATTATATGGGTGTCTGTTTTGTACTCCACTATGTCAGGAGGAAGCAGGTGAGACTTTCATGATTGGACAAAGCCTTGTCCAGGAAACTATAGTGAAGATCAAGATGATCGAAAAGTGGATGGGTATAGCCCAATATCATCAGATATCATATGCAGACCATCTTGAATGGTTGTTGTCATTCGATGTGGATGATCATGTGTTTTTAAGAATCTCTTATAGACCGGGACATCGTCGGTTTGGAAAGCAGGGTATGTTATCTCTAAGGTATATTGGGCCTTTTGAGATACTTGAGTTGATTAGAGAGGTGGCTTATCATTTTTATTTTCCAACATGGTTTAGTGAAGTTCATAATGTGTTTCATGTTTCACAATTGAAAAAGTATCAGCCGAATCATGACCATCTGATTTGTTGGGATCATGTTGAGCTAGAACCAGATTTTTCTTTGGTGCACATGCTGGTGCAGATTGTGGATAGGGAAGAGAAAGTCTTTTGTGGTAAAATTATTGGTTTATTTTGTTTTTTTGGTAGCATGGTTAGATTTGGGAGGAGAGATTAGAGTAAGATAAATGGATGGTTGAGCAATTTCCCGAGATCTTTCGGCAAAAATATGGTTCTCTACTTTCCGAGGATGGAAAGTCTAATAGTAGGGAGAGTGTAGCCCCACCGGTTTGAGGAATGTTTCCTTTTGTAAGATTTTATTGTGTTTAATGTTCTTGGGAGTAATTTGGAATAGGTTGGGAGGGTTTGGAATGGTTTTTAATATGTCTGGAATATTTTCTAATGGATCTCAGTTTGAGCATGGTGAGGGAAAACCGTTCGGGTCTCCATGTAACTATGAAGGGGGGATAGTGGGATTTGCACAGTCTGTGCATGCTATTCCAAACCATGTGAGACAACTATGCGATACCCCTTTTCATGAGGTAGTGTTTTGCTGATGGTTAGTGTATGGTTTCACAAACTGTGCGGGATAACCGTGCGGCCACTTAAAAAGAGGATTTTTAAATCCGAGTTTACTCGACCTTGACTTATTTTACTCCAAACATCCTCCCACTCGATCCTTACTCAGGATTTTTGGTTCTAAAAGGGTTTAAGGGATCTCCTACTCATTTTGGAATAATTTCTAAGGGGTTTCATGGTGTTTGATGGTGGTTTCTCCGGGGTAAGTCTCTTCTATTGGTTTCTCTTTGGTTTTATATAGATCTACTCTTCCCCCTCTCTAATTTTTATATATCTACATATGTTGTGTGTAGATCATGGGTTTTTTATACTAAAGTGATTATTTTAGGGCTTGATTAAGATAGGTAAGAGGATCTAGAGAGTTTTAGGTGGTGAGTTTTCTTTATTTGTGGTGCAGTTGCTTGTGGGTCGATTTCTCCAGAAACCTAAATGTTGGTGGTTCCTCTATTGACTCCACTTGGTTATAACTAGTGGTTTTGTTATCAATTAACTTGTTTTTCTTGAAATTAAATTTGAATATGATGTGTGGGATCTTGGATGGAAACCCATTTAGTGATGATTTGGGGATATTTGGGTGAAATGGGATATTGTTAAAAGAGGGGTTTTGTTGTGTGATTTTAAAATAGAGATTATAAAATTTGTTTCTTGTATTAGATTATGAAAATGTTTTGTGAGGATCGGTTTCAATAAAAATTTTGTTTTATTATAATTGGATGTGGCATGGAAAATGGTAGAATAATTTTTCAATAAATGGGTGATTTATTGAAGTGAATGGGAATGTGTTGGAAATGGTTGTGTGCTTATTGTTCGGACTTAGTGCTTTATCCTTGTCTGTTGATTAAGTGTTTTGGCTTGTGTATATTTTGTGGAAGTAGGTGGGAATTCTCACTATAAAAGGTGATGTATAGCGGATGGAAGTTCCACTATTTTGGATAATGGTATTGAAGAACCAATAGTTGGAATTTAGAGAACGGGTTGGGCGGATGTTCCACAATTTGATTTCTTTATTGTGTGTTTCTTTGAAAGATGGAATTTGTTAGGATTATGTGTAATGGTTGTATGGAATATAGAATAGTTGTGACGTTTCTATGTTTGACATGTCTTGGTAAGGGTATGTTTGGATTGTAGAAATGGTTTCACCATTTAATTTTTTATATAAAATAATTTATATAAATGTGCTAAAAGTTTAATCCTAGTGGCATGAGTGGGAAAGTCATTTTGGGAAATCCTATTAAGTATTATTACTCACCCCCTTATTTAGAACTTTCGTGCTTTTTCATATGTAATTTTCTATGAAACATGTAATGGTAAAACATCTCATTTTTCTAGCAGTTTGACATGATAATTTGGTGATGTTGTGGTGCATGGAGCATAGATCATGGTGTAGAGCTAGGGATGTTGTCCTAGTTCTTCGGGGTTTTGTTTTTTAGTCTTCTTCATGGTACATTTGTATTTTGTTTTGTTGTTTTGGAATTTGGAAATTTTTATGGAATAGTTGGTTGAATAATGTTAATATATGGGTTGGGTGGTTTTGTTAACAAGCATCATGTAGCTTTGTTGGTAATGAAATATTTTTTTGTTGATTTTGTTTAAGGGGAAAATTGTTCCCCATTGAATATTAAATCCCTTGGAATTTTTTTCTAGCCTTTGGCACCCTAGGATCGTCTGTTAAGGCCATATATCATTTCTTCACCATATCATGCTAATGGGATGGGGTGGTATGTTACAGCTTATATTCTCATCAATTGTAAAAGATACTAGTTTCTAAAGATTATGACACCAACGGGTCTTATGTGTCGATTGAACAGGTCCTTTTTGATGTCAAAATGGATACATAATTCCTATAAAAGTAATTATGCATGGGTCCTAAGGTTATGCTGTCGATTCTTAGGAGTATAATGTAATGAGTATACCTAGCCCATGTAAGGGGAAAATGATGCACGCATAAGGGTTGATGATGCCAACTGTGTAGACGATTGAGTCATGAGTAAACTCAACAAGGTTATGTACATAGACCATGATCAAATAACATTTTAATATAAATTTTTTTATATGTTGTATCCTATAGGGTTCTATAATGTGGTTTATTGTGATGGTCAAGGTGTTCACGAAGACAGGTATATTGTGATACATGTATACTCCACATAAGGATGGTTTCTTAGCTTCTAGTTTGTGGGGGGGGGGTTGTGAATGATGGAGGTATTGCATAACCCTATGAGGCATGAAGCACATGCCTATACTATAAATCACGTGATCCTTCATTATGGTTATCTAAACCATGATATTATTATTTAAATGTCTCATGGGAGTTCACTCATGAAATATGGATATATATAGTAATCCATGTGCTATTTCATTTGATATGGTTGGAGTTTCAATGATTGGGAGCTTCACATAGATGTATAAACGTCAGATTCGTATAAAATTATGGAGGAAGAAAATATATAAATGAAACATTGAGGTCCATATATACTTTGCATGAAATATTACCATATTCAATCATGATGATGCTTCATCGTGCTCTGATTCTACTTCATGTGACACTGGAATTTCATGAAGGATGAGACCTTACCTAATCTATACCCTTATAGTAGTTTTGAGCATGTTTCATCTTCGATTTTACTCAATAAATTAATTAAATATTTAAACCCTCCATTAACATGTGTTATTCAGTTTCAATCGATTCCCATAGTTTCATAAATGGAAAAACTTATGATTAGTGTTACTATTAGTCTAAATAATCAATATTCAAATTTCATTGTGGGTAGTTTTGGAGTTTCAGTCAAAAATCCTACTATTGATGGTAAAATGTGAATCTGCAAGGAAAGAGGTACGGATTAAGGGAGAACTATGTGAAGTTGAAAATAAAAAAACATTTTTGGATGTTTTTGGGGATGAAAATAAAATTTAGAAGATAAATAATGTTTACACTATGAGTGAGGCATGTGAGAACCTTGTGAATTTTGAGCAAGAAAAGGAGATTTATAGTGTTGTTAAGAGAAAAAAATTAAATGTAAATTAGGTAGAACAATAAAATAAGGCTATAATGAAGTGGTAAGAGAAATTAATTACTATTGAAAAATTGATGAGACATGCCTTCAAAGAAGAGAATGTAGTTGACAACATGTTTTCCATAGATAGTGGTTTTATGATTATGAAGACATGAATGAGGCATGATCTTAATGGATATTGTAATAAAAACAATATAAATTTCTTACAATACCAAAAAAAATAATGAGGATGTTATATGCTCAATGGAATGAAAATTTTATAAAACATGGTGAAAATTTGAGAAATTATCTGATGATTTAGTATATGAGATGAAATATATTAATAATCTACTAAGGGTGATCAGATGAAAAAAACAATATAACATTCAAATATAAAGATGATGTATGAGTGTTAAACTTCCCTTAAAAATGAGAATTATGTTATGAAATATGATCTACATGGGGTGTTATATATTTAATTGTGAATTGTTTTAATTTGAGTTTTATATGGATTAATGATTGTATTTGATATCACATTCCTAGAATACCCTTAATATAATGAAAATAAAATAATATTGAGGAATATATCACATCGATAAATTATTACATATAAAATTGATCACCATGAATATAAAATCTTGTATTATATAACATTTTTCCTATATAGAGATACGTTATCCTTATTACTCGGTTTTTAAGAAATTTTTTTGATACACCTTTTCTATTGATGAACATTTTCAATATTCTATATGGAAGGAATATGAGTTGTGACTATCCCCAAGATACCCGTTAAAATTAATTTTAAATCAGGGGAATAAAAAATATAGGGGACATGTTTTATTCAAACAAATTCATATAAAATATGTGTGAAATTTGATTCAATTCTTGAAAAATAGTATGTTGTTGTTCCGAAGTGTGTTTTTGCATAAATTGTTAATTTTTGAAATTTATATTTATAGATAATGTAAAATTACGAGGTTGGATATTTTTTATGGAAGATGTGTTGCTATGTATAGAGAAATATTATTTAGTGAGATGATGATTTTCTGATGATCATGTTCTTAACATCATAAATATATTCATGATTATTCTGATGTTTCGTACATGTAAGGGGATGTAGGAATACATAATAAGATCAAGAAGTGGGTGTACAAAGTTCATGGTATGAAGTACCCTGTACTATTTTGAGAAGGACAAGAAACACAATAATAATGTTATATAATTTAGATATAAAGATTATGAGTTGAAATGTTCAAATATGAAATTGAACGAGGAGTGATCTATGGAGACATATTTTTATAGAGGATTAGTTTCAATTAATAGATAAACTAGGATGTGTATAGAAGATAAATACTGTATTTAGAAAATAAGTATTACAAAAAAAATGTTTGAAATAGTATTATGTTCAAAGATATGATATTTTTACAATGTTTATGATATAGGGTTGAAAGATGTATGAGTCATATGATAAAATGTTAATGATATCTAATAAAAGAAACCAATGCATACCACCAGGATTAGAAACCTATTATACCGATAGAGACAAATATATATAAATGTTTATCATAGTATCACTTGAAATATCCATTAGTTAGAGTATTTTATGTCATCATTTGGGGAAATAAGGCATTTATTCAGAAAAGACAAGCTAGAAGAATGTTTAAGATATACATGGGGTGTATTGGAGAAGGATAATATACAGACTTATAGGAAATAGAGAAGTATGATGACTACCCAATAGTGAAATATGATGGTAATTGATGTATCTATAGAAAAAATAATTAAAGTTTCATCAAACATACAATAACTAGATATAGAAATATTATGATGTACCATACATACAAGAATAAAATATCATTAAGAAGATAATTATGAATTCATCAAATATATATTTGGTGTGACCACCCCATAGAGATTTCATAACATTGTTAAATGAAATTAGTAATGTTTGTGAGTATATAGTACAAAGCTGAAGGTGTACCAAGAAATATCCATTATATAGTGGGTTTCTTATGAATACACATTAGACAGATTTTTCTAAATGTTCATAATGTTGAGAGAGTTCCTAAAATGTTTAAATAACATTGTAAAATCATTTTCAATGTAATGATTCTGATATATTCAAACATTCATCATAATATGATTCCATATATATGTATGTATGAAAAAATATTTCAAGTTTATTTTTAAGGAATTAATGGTAATAAATGTTTGCATAAAATTTTTAGAAGATTCAAATGTAATCAAATTAAATAGTGGTAGGATGGAAAATTCAATGATTTAATTTTAAGAGACTGTATTTTCTCCATTTAATTGGGACATTGATGCCTATAAAATGAGGTGAAGTCATAGTATGAATTTATTCTATTCATAAGCATGAAGTAGTGGGATGGTTGAAGGCTTTTTTCACATGATTTTCTAACCCGGGATCCACTTTGTTGAAGAATTAGAGCATTAGACAAAGTTTCATTAGATGAAGAAGAAGCACAGTGTGAGCTACCAATATAATATCTTTTTGGTTAAAGATGTTATTATAATATGAATGTTATTTAAATATAGGTCCAATAGTTAAAGGAAAAAATTCAAAAGGAGAATCTAACTAAGGAAAATATTATAGATAGGAATTGAACCAATGCTCAAAGGATTGAGTGTATCAGACTGATCATAATGGGATGTGGTGTATCATATAGAGGTTGAAATTATAGTTCACATGAGACTGTGGATAGAATATCAAGTGGAAAAAATAATAAAATAATTTTTCTCTTATTGTTTTCAAGATAGAGTTCTAGGATATTTTAGATGAATCTATATCCATCTATTTTTAAGATCAAGGTTAGTCTCTTAGTCAAACATATAATTTAGATAGACATTGAATAACTTAATTAAGATTATACATAGAAGAAGTGGATCCAATATTCTTATAGAGAATAAACGTCAAAATAATATATTCATTTAAAAGTAGGATAAATAAATTAAGGAATATATTGAAGGTGGGGTGTGGAACTAGTTGATGAAAAGGCTGATAGCTAAGGTATTTTACTTGTTCTAAAAGAACTTATTATAGGGAGAACAATTTGATGATATAACCAACTGCTGAAATGATTTCGTTACTAGGTTTTAGAATTATGGTTATCAAGAAGAATAATTAATTGGGTGTGTGACCCATTTCTTCATGTGAGTTTTTAACCCTGAAGGATGTTAGCAAAATATTTTATATTTAGGTAGAAAAACAACATGGAAAGAAGTGGGACTTTGTACCTATCATTGTAAATATCTTCTATTAATCCCCCTTTTAAAATTCTACATATGCGGTAAGTATGGGAGATATATTTTAGTTCATTAGGACTCTATCAGTATTTATATCTGTAATTAAATAATAATAATTAATAAAGTGTGTGAATATTGATTCTCCCCTCCCCTTCTTAGTGATCTCACAATAATTTTGGTAATTTAGTTGGCTTGGGTTATCTATGATAGCCATAGAGAAAGAATATTCATGATTCAAAAAATATTAATACTATATAAAATTATTTTATAACGAAAATATTGTTTTAAGGGAGTTCTTCTTTGAAAAATGATCATATAATCTCGTATAGGATGTCACAATGTTATATCATTTAATAATCCACAACCATGATGAATTTTTACAGACAACACTTAATTAATATTATTATTAGTGGATAGATACCTAATAATTTTTGTGATATTTTAATTTTTCTTCTATTATGTGAGATTTTATTTGAATTTAATTTCACTCCAATTAGGATTCTCACATTTTTTTGAATTATTGTTTCTGAAGGGAATGGAATAAAAATAGTATTCACTATTAAATGAATAAATAAAAATTGAGATGTATAGGATCACTAGGAACTGATTTGGGTATTTTAAATATAGATTTTAATTTTAATTTTTAGTTTTAGAACCAATTTATTATATCTGGATATAATTTCGATATAGTTTATGATTTCTATGTCTAGAATATTATTCCCATCTTCGGTGTACTGTTACTATGTTTGATGTGCACTTTCTCTATCTGGATGTCTTCACATCATTACATAATTACATCATAACATGGGATCTATTCAACTCAAATTCAGGATGTCATAACTCAACATTTCTACAGACTAGCATCATAACATAATAACTAAAACATTTTATAGAACAACTTTGTAACATAATTCGTTAATATTTGTACAAAAAACATGAAAACATCATTAATCCATTATTGTACAACTATACATTATAACATCATAACTAAAAAAATTTACATATAAAACATTTCAACATCATTTCTCAAACATTTTATTGTAATAACTTCACAAAAATATAACATGATCTTTGTACAACTACATAATTATAAAATTATCTTCGTAACTCAATCATTATATTGGTGTGACTTCATCGGATAGACTCATTCTATTAACATTAGTTTGTTACAATTTATTAAATTTATCTCTTATTTAGACATTCATATGATTCCATATCTAGAACATTTTATTAAGATTCAACATTTGATAATGATTCATTAGAATCTTAATCTTGTAACATCATATATCTCACTCCATCTAGGAAAATCATTCAAAAAAATTAGTCTAGAAATCATATCCTTATCACACTTGATCATTATTAAAATAATATCTCAAATATTGAATATATTGATTAGTCATGACATATAAAAAATCATTTATCAAAAATTAATTTACATACTTAATTACTCACACTTATTCCATCATAAATCTATTTTTTCTTGTAATAAACATCTCTAGTGCCCCCTATTCATAATTTTCCTTCTTCTAAAGTCTGAACTACTGATATAATATCAAACAGAACAACATAGGAAATAATCCGTCATTCCATACTCCAAAATTGCATCATTATTAAATATTAAGAACTATAATTTATAAATTTGAATCTCCATATTTCATAACATTGATACATCATATTTTTTATCCCTAAAATATAATATTTCTTATCCATAAAACTATGCCTTTCCTTTCTCTAACACTTCATATTCTGTAGATCTCATATTTATCCATTTTTATCTCTAAAAGTCCATCTCTTTAATTTTTTAATCTATATCATTTATGAAAATAAAAAATTATTACGTAAATAAGAAGCAACATAGAAAACTATATATGAAAAAAACATAAAAATTTACCAGAAAAAACTTATGAATATCTATATGAAACTATATAGGAAACCATATCCTTATTGTTTCTTCAATGATGTGTTCCCTAGATTATTGGTATGCGGAGACAATTGAAACTGTGCTATTATAATAGACTGAGAGGAGTAATTTTACTATAAAATATAAATAATGATTCAAATTTTTAGGAACAAAATTTTTTCATGTGAGAGGGGGAGAAGCCATAGATGTGTTAAGGAACTATAAATTATTCCATTTTATAGTGGTAATATTTATGATTTATATTAAAATGATAGAGGGGAAGTAAGAGGATTTTATTTTTAGGAATTTGGATAATTAGAATTCAATGGGTCTATGTGATTATAATTTGATCATACTTTTATGAGGGGGCATATTTGATCACTATGGTGGAATATCTAATTATTAGACAACATCATACATGAGCGTCTATTTTCTTATTTTTGTAGAGACCATAATATGTTGAAATAATTTTTGATCATACATTTGGACCACGGGGTTAGTTCATAGTTTAGGGTTGTTGAGAATAGTCTATTATTGGTTAACATATTACAGTTATATATCTTAATCTATGATGGTGGAGATTAATATTTTATAGCTTAGACAGTGGATGGTTACCAGTTTATTATTATAAAATTCGATCCATGGGGTTGGAGTTTAAAGTTGATTATCATGTAATAAAAGCAATGGTTTTTAGATTATGGTCATGGATCATGGAATGTTAGTGCATACCAATTTGGGGTGTTATATCATGGACCATTGGGGTATATTATAAGATTTTATATCATATAATGATTTAGACATACAATGATTATATAAATCAGGGCACGGTAACCCCAACATGAATTTAGTGCTCAATGCTGTTATAGATAACCACTAAAACAAAAGCACATAGTTTATTTTTATTATGAATGGAACATGTTTCCATTATTAATATAATGGGACTCATATCATGGGGTTTTTTTCATTTTTGGTGAAACATCAGTTATTGAAAGATAAAAAGTATGTATTGAATCAAGGGAAAATTAATTCTGATGTGAAATGAAAACCCAAATGGTATTATATACAACCTTAAAAATTAATACATGTAATTTATGTTGATTATACTATTAATATATAGGGGTAGAGATTAAGTTCAAATGGATTTGAATATTTATAGGGAGAATAATGTTGTCTCCAGGATAGGTAGTCATAGGTGACCTAATAAACTAGAGTTGAAAAGTAAGATGATATGGGGGATAAGAGGATTATGTTCAGGATAGAGAGAAGATATATATATATATATACTACATTATATAAATCATATTGTGTTAATTAATCCATAGTGTGTTCATATATGTGATTCAAATATATAGATATAGCTATTTATAATAAGGTGGGGGAGTAAGTAGTGGGTTCAATCATAAAAAAAGAATATTATAACATGATCTGAATTAGTTAATGTCTCACCATTAGTGGATTGTGTTGGAATGTGGAAGTATTTTTTGGTTGTTCCCTACATAAGTAATCTATGTGCCACTATATATTCACTATAATTAGAATCATTCCACACATAGTTCATGATGGTGAATCCTCTACATAGATATTAGGCATACACTAGATAAGTGTGTGTGTGGAATTATCTACATAATGGTATTTTATTGGAACATTAAATAATTAAAATATTTTTTTGAAGCATAACAATTAAGCTATATTGGATCTTGATGATATCCATGATATAATTCATATTTTTTTAACAATGCAATATAATTAAAAAGGGTCATTCTAAATTTACATCACTGTGGTTCTATTGTATGTGATTGAAACAAATAGTAAGGCATGGTAGGTGATCAAAAATATAAAAATGGTGGTTTCCACTTTAGAATATATTCAATAATAATACAGTTTAGTTCCATGTTAAATAGATAGATTCATTAAGTTTAACATCAGGATATAAGGATGATGACCATGGATTTTTTACATCATTCAATCAGGATGAGACAATTCTGATTGACATCATATTGTGAGGATAATGTCAAGGGTTTTTAACATCTTTCATTGGGGGAAACAACCAATTAGTTTAAAGTTATATGTAAAGGATGATGAATATATAATTTAGTTATAGAAACCCTATTTTTTCTTACATGACTATTACATTAATTTAAAGACAACCGAAAAAATATTACTAACAAACCAAGATCCAAAGGTTTCGTGTTTTGGGGAAATTAGGAAAATACATAAATTTTACAATATAAAACATAAACCTTTATTTAATTCCTTCTTCCCCAGATTCATATTGGTCAGTATATTCTATGTAGTACAAGTATTCAATTGAGGATATACATGAAAATATGGGGTGAGCTGAAAGCCAAGTAAGAGGATGAATAATAGACATGAAACATGAGTGAGAATAATAATAATCATCATAACATAATAAAAGGATTGTAAATCATAATCATAAGAGTATTCATTATAAAAATTCATGGAATGTTGTAGTGTATACAAATGAAAAATCAAGTCTTAGTGGTATACTACCACACATAGTTGTGAAAAAATCTAGTATCATGTTCACACATAACATATGTGAATAATCGAAACATCATAATTTTGAACAAATATAGCATATTTTTCCTGAATAATTAACATTAACTTTTTAAATACATCAGCTTAACCAATGAATTTGATCTCTATATAATTCTGTGTGCGCCCATCACATCATAACATTTACATAATAAATCATGACACATTGAAAATATATCAACCATATAGATAAAATAACCAATGGAAAGGAATGGATTTATTGTTATAAATCATATCTTCATAAACATTTGAGTTCACAAAATATAAAGGGAAATATATTCTGTGTGTCAATATTGATTGAAGAAGAAACATTATCAAGAGAATTTATAGATGTGGTTTTTCAAAGAATGGTTTTTTTTAAAATAATTACATTTGACATAAAACCATAATGGAAAATTTTATATCATAGAAAATAAAATGGAAGTGAAAATAGATGATATTAATTTAACATTCATAGTAAAAATGGAGTGAAAGAGGGAGAACCCAAGGAAATGGAGTTGGGTTCAAGGATTCCCATTACCTTATGTCAGAGTGAATTTTCACCTTTAATATCCCACATAATCAAATTAAATTAATTAATTAATAAATATAATAAATTTATACATTTTTTTGATTCTTTATAATTTTATAAATTTCTTTTATGGTCTTTATTATGAGTTATAGAGTTCAAATCTGTCATTTTGGGAGTGCTTGTTTTCTTGATTTTCATTATCAATTTGCTTGTTTATAAGTATGGAAGTTAATGTTTAATGAGATTGATTATCTAGAATTGAAATTATATGTTATTAATTAATATATTTAAGTGTAATGTTTCTTATATATGATTTGGTTATGTGGTATGAGGTTGATTTTTTAGATAGAACAGTAATTAAAATGATTTAATTTAGTTGACGACTTTTACTACTATAATGAGATTATATCATCGTGTTTATATATTTAGGTTATAAAGCATTATATAAGTAATAATATTTACAATATAATATTATGTAACCATCATAATGGTTATATGATGATCCTTAAATGTGGTATAGAAAAAGTAAAACACATCATCCACAGTGGTGCTAAATCGACACGCCACTGATGATATTTTCATTTTTAGAATAAAAGGAAAAGGGAAGTGGTTTGAAGAAAAATTATTACATTAACATAATATAATTAAATTATATAAAAGATACTAGAGATATCATAACACATTGATACATAGAGGTGTGGATATTATAATAAAATAAATGAAATTGAAAAGAATTAAAAGGAAAAGAAATAGATTTTACCTCTTGCATTTGTCCTCCTTGAGAACCTCCTTAGGGAAATGAGTTTGGTCTTTTTATGGGAACAAGTGATCTAGGACATGGGGGAGTTTCTTGGTAATATTATTTGTAAAAACATGGACAATATTAAATTATGGGAATGTGTGAGGAGACACGGTGGGGGGGGGGTGGTATTTATAGGGGATGAGAGGGGTGTTTTCACATTAATTTATTCATTAGTTTATTATTTTGACATAAAACTATAAATAGATTGAATATAATCACTAAATATATTATAATAATGTATTACAGTTTCAGATTATGGGTTTAAATTAGACATATATCATCAATGACTCAATAATTCATTTATTTAGCTTTTATCGTAAATTATCGTATTTGACCACTCCCAAAACAATCAAGTATTTTAAGAAAATCCCCATGAATAACCCTAACCATTTTTGATGTTCAGAATTCAAAATTAAGCTCCATTTTATAAAAATGATTTTATAAATTTGAGAATTTTAATTTTCAATTAAAATCATCATTTACTAGGAAAATACTGATTTCGAAATTACAGATGATATTGTAAAACATTAAAAAATTAAATAAGGTATCATAATATTATCTTATAATCCTAAGAAAAAATTGTAAATTTATGAATGTATTTTATGAAAATAATATTTCCTTTAAATAATTAAATTAATTTTAATATCATAAATAAAAAATTATGTTTTATAAAAATATCCAAAATTATTTAATATTTTATAAAATATTTATTTACGTATTTAATGACATAATCTTGTAATATATTCTTTTATAAGATGAATAAATTTTATTTATACTTTCATATGTGAGGTTACTATTCTATTGAATGAATTACTATTCTTAAAGGTCATATTACTATTACAGGGGTCTGGTTAATGTTCCAATGGGATTGGTTTCTTATTTTCTAGAAATACTTCTTATTTCATTCAAAATTAATTTATAATGATTGTATTGTGTTCTCAAAGTGATTTTATGTGGTTAATACTATATGAAATAATTATATGAATGTAATTTCCATTGATAAAATTTTGTGTCATTACATTCGTCCCCCTTATGAAATTTCTCCCTCAAAATTTTGTTTTACATACTATTTTGGAAACAAGATAGGGTACTTCTATTTCATTAATTCCTTTGGTAGCCATGTTTCTTATTCATACTAATGGTTCTTCAAAATTACATTTACCAGGCGAGTAGTCTTGTTGTGAAGGACTTTATCTCTAAGGTATAATATCTTCATTATATTCTCTCCATAAGTGATATCTTTTTCTAACAATACCACCTATTGATTCAGTACATGTGAGGGATCTGTTATGTACATCCCTATGAGGGATACATGGAATAAATCATGTACTTAGGATATGGTATGTGGATGTTTCAGTTGATAGGCTAGAGCTCTGACATTATCAATAATATCAAAGGGGTTTATGAACCTGGGACTCATCATTCTTTTCTTCCCAAATCTCATAATAAAATTCCTATAGATAGGAATAGGAATGCCATGTCTATATCCTTTAACTCTAGGACCCACAATCGATTTACAACATAGCTCTTCTATCGACATTTAGCTTCCTTGATGTTCTGCTAAATGGTTTTCATCGTTTCTACCATTTCGTTAACCATTTCAGGTCTTAGGAGCTTACATTCACAAAATTCATCCCAACATGTCAGTTTTATGAGTTTTTCCAATATAGGGCTTCTTAGAGATCCATTTATATTATTGAGTGGAAACTGTTATTTTAGTATAACTTGGTATGAGGTGGATATTGGTCCCATTATCCTTTAAAGTTCATAGAACATGACCTCAACATGTATTCCGGTGTCTAAATAGTCTACTCATATTGTCTATTAGTTTGAGGATGATAATATATATTGATGTTCTACTCAATGTTTAAATCATTTTGGAGACATTTTGAGAACTTGGAGGTGAATCTCAGTTCTCGATTGGATAAAATCCATAGTGGTACTCTATGAAGCATTACCAAATCTCTGAAATATATTCATGTAATATTTTCTATAGGTAATTTTTATTAAATTTAGATAAAGTGAGCTATATTTGTAATACGATCCACAACAACCCATATATCACTATTTTCTATTCCTATTTGCAGATGTGCAGTTATAAATCCTGTAGTGATGTTTTCCCCCTTCTATGTTGGTCTGGGTAGTGGTTGGATCATCCCTTTATACTTTTTACTTTCACCCTTAACTTGATAACATACCAGCCACTTCAATTTATACTCAATGATCGCATTCACCAAATTATCATGAAAATAGTTATCTTAGAGATATCGATACGTCATTGTTCTCATTAGATGAAAAGAGAAGGTTGAGATTTTTATATCATTCAAAAGATCCTTCATTATCTATTGATTATATACTATAGATATTCCAGACCCAAATCTAACAACACCTTCCTCATCAGTTTTGAACACTAAGGGTTTCCCCTTTCTCATGGATTTTACCTTCTTTGGAATTTCCACATCATTAATTTAATAATATTTTATTTTCTCCATGATGTATGGTTGACTAATAAATTGAGAGAGGATTGATGATGTGCCTCTCTTAATGATTCCAATGTCCATCCTTTAAAAATAAAAGAACACTGGATCCTTCTCAATTCACATCATTGACAATGTTACATAGTCCTTTCTTCATAGAACATCCACCACTTTATTATCTTTTCAACGATGGTAGTGGATTGAGTAGTCATAATCATTGATGGGATACAACCATATTTGATAGAAAATATTGATCTTCTCATCTGTGAATATATATTTTAGGCTCATATGATTTGAATATATTCCACACACCTCCCCATATATATAATGCCTCCATATTTTCAATGAAAATGCCACATCATCCAACTCGAAATCATTTTTGAGATATTTTTGTTCATCAATTTACAACGGTCATGATCCATATGCAATAACTTTACCATTTTTCATTATTAAAGAGCCTAATACCTTCATGGAAGCATTACTATATAAAAATAATAATTCCCCACTTGTTGGAAGTGTGAGTACTGGCATAGTGATGAGCCTCTTTTTAACTCATTGAAGCAATATTCACATTCACTCCTCCTGAGTAAAATTTCTACCATCTATGTCAAGTTGGTTAGTGGGTTTGAAAATGATGATAATATCTTCAAAAATCACCTGTAATACACAACTAGACCATGGAAACTACATATATCCATTATAGATATT
The DNA here is from genome assembly GCA_963277665.1 of Viscum album. NCBI lineage: Eukaryota > Viridiplantae > Streptophyta > Magnoliopsida > Santalales > Viscaceae > Viscum > Viscum album. The sequence goes on from OY728150.1 coordinate 360,937,281, forward strand.
GTCTTGGGAAACACTTTGATTGCCTATTTATTTGAAATGTCCATAGATATTCCTTTTATGGTGATAAAATTCCCCATGAATAATACTTCTGCCATCCAAAATTCACATTTTCTATAATTTTCACAATGTTTTCCCCCTCAAATAGGCATTATAAAAGTATTTAAATTCCCCTCATGTCCCCCCTTTCCCATGGAGAATATCAGAATATCATCAATAAGGACTACAATAAATTTTTCAATGTAATCTCTAAATACACTATTCTTTAAGTGCATGAATATTGTTGGATAATTAGTGAGTTTGAACGGAATAACTATGAACTCATAGTGTTCAAACATTATTAAAAATGAATCATTTCTACTACCTTCCTTCCTCACCTTTAATTGGTGATATTTTGATCGAAGGACCATCTTAGAGAAATATTTGGCCCCACATAGTTGATCAAACAATCCATCATTCTGAGAAAGGGGATACTTGTTCTTTATCTGGATTTTGGTGAGATCATGATAATCAATTCATAGGTGCATCGATCCATCATTATTCTTGATGAATAGGACTGGTTCACACCATGGTGAAGCACTCGAACATATAAAACCCATTTCAAGATTCTATTGTAACTGCAACTTATGTTCCTCCAACACAATGGATACCATTCTACATGGTGTATTGGATATAGATATAGATCCAAGAATAAGTTCAATTGAGAACAAAATATCTAAGTCATAATGAACACTAATCATCTTTCATAGAACAAATTAGTGTAGTCCATTACAATGGGAATTTCTTCGATCATGATTCTCTCCTTGGATTCAAATGTTTGAGACAAAATTTATTTCTCATATAAAAATGACATCCACACATGACATGATGATTATGAATAAGATTCATCCTACTCCTTACACATGTACATAATTAGATTATTCCTCAATATTTGAAGACTGATCTCCCTTTCCCAAAAATTGATGTTGGATTTGTACCAAGATAACCAATCCATGACCGAAATAGAATCAAACTCCAAAAAAGGAAGTAAGACAACATTTCCTAGGTGGTCCAGTAAAAAAACATTAATTGGGAAATTAGTTATATAATATGGATGAAAAATTTTCCTCAATAACTATTCCCATAAATAAATCTACCACAATAATTTATTGTGGTGTTTGAATAGTTCTACTAAACATGAATTATATGAAAGACTACATAGAACCAAAATAAAATAATATATTAGAAATTCGTAAATGAATAACCAGAGTATTTGACACCATATAATTATTAGGATTAACCACATAAGTAGTTATCGAATATTTCTATATCCTTTTTCATTGTAGATGTTGATGTTGATTACAATTGGAGACTTGAGGCTTAGTGAACTAGCTTGCATAGTGCCCCTGCTCTCTATAGCTAATGAATTGAAACATGGGTAGTGCTCTCTTTTTCTCAATGAAATTTTCTATCTTCCTCATGTATCAGCTACATTCATGAGCATCATTTCCTTATCTACCATAGTTGAACCATTTCTTGAACCCTTTGACGAAATTTCCATGATACTTATTTTAACATTTTTGACGTGTGAGTTGTTGAGTTTTCTTTCAACCTTTTTCAATATATCCTCCATATTGAAACTCCATTTTCCATTTTTTATCACCATAGCCATGGGACCACTCTCTAAAATACATCCTTAATTTGAGATAACATAGGTCAAATTCTTCATAACTCATAATTTCTCGAATTTCTAGATTCTTTAGAAGGTGTGGTTTTTTTCCACTAATAATATCCTTATTTTGTTATCATTTTTTAAAAATATCATGAGTAATAACATTCATGTTTTGTGAAATTTACTTTGTATTACATGAAATATTTACGTTAGTTTTGCTTCAGCTCTATGAATTCACTCTCTATAATTCTTCAAAAGAGTCTGAGAGAAATAATTGTTTAGAAATATTTTATTAATGTCTTCTCACTCTATCTCATCAATTTTATACATTTACTTGGGGTTATTAATAAACTACAACCATTGTCATTCCTCTCTATATTAATGATAAATGACAAGAGTCTCCTTATCATTCATAGAATAGTGATGCATAGAAAATATCTTCTCTATTCGATTGACGCACTGTTCTACGACAAGTTGATTGAAATATCAAATAAATGTTGGTGGCTGTTTCTGCATAAAAGACTTGATAACCGTTAATCCTTCTTAGGTGAAGGAGGTAATTCCAAATTATTCAGCTGAGTATTCTTGGTTAGAGACAACTGGGTAATCATTGCCATGAAATTTTGGACTCCACCTCCTGAGTAATTATGGATTTTGTTTGGAAAATCCATGCCTTTTTCCTCTCATAGGTTATTGGAATGATTTCTCCTTGTTCACACCATTTTAAAAAATAGAAAATGTTTGAACAAAACACAAGTAAGATTTTCGTGGATAAATAATTTATTCATTTTTTGAAATTAACTATAAAAACATATATTTTTGTATCCCTATGTTTATCAATTTTTGAAACAAATATTCTTGAGATATTACATATACTTATTCTCATAATAAGTGTTTTCACAATGTTTCTAAAATCTAAATTCCAAAATTAACTAAACCATTATATGATAACAACTATAGTAACCCTGGTTTTTCTTATATGACTATATCTTTATTCTAAAAATAAAAAACATAATAATAGTACAAAACCAAGATCCAAGGTTTCTTTTCTTGGAAACATTAGGACCATAAATATTTTTTACATAATAAAAAATAAATATTTATTTAATTCTAAAATCATTAGATTTTTGTTGACCTTCATGTTATCCATAGTACAAGTATTCACCTTATGATTTACAAAGTAAAATGAGGAGATATAAAATCCTATTAAAATAGAAAATAAAGGACATGAAAAAATTGTGAGCATAATCATAATAATCATAACATAATAAAAATATCATCAATCATAATCATATGAGGAATGATTTGATAAAATCATGTAATGTATAAATGCATAAAAATGAATCCTTATGTCTTAGTGGTAAACTAAAACAAATAGTTGTGAACAAAGGTATAATCTTGTACTTGGATAACAATGTGAATCATCATAACATCATGATTGTGAAAAAATATTTCAACATGTTCATGCATATTTTAAATTATCTCATAAGATACATCACATTACCCAATTAATTGTAGTGTTATATAATTCATGTTGCATCCACCACATCCTAAAATTTACAAAATCAAGCATGCCATATAGAATGTATATCAAAAATAGACATAAAATAAACCAGGGAAAAGAATGAGGTTAATTTCATAAATAAAAAATTCATAAACAGTGTAGTTTCCAAAATAAAAGGGAAATAAGATGCATGGTATTAATCATTATTGAGGAAGAAACAATCTCATGAGAAGTAAAAGATGAGTTTTTTGAAAGAAATTTTTTTTGAAAAATAATTCCATTGTTTATACTAGATTTTAGGTATAGATATCCTATAAAATAAAAGGGAAGGAATAATTGATATTAAAAGAACATCTATACAAAAAATTGAGTGGAAGTGGGAGAACCCAAGGAAATGGAGTTGTGTTCGAGAATTCCCCTTACCTTATGTCAGAGTTCATTCTTCACTTTCAACATCTTTTATAATAAAAAAATTACTAATTAATTAATAAATAAACATTTCTGCATGTTTTTTAATACTTATTAATTTATTATATTCCTTTGTGTTCATTATGAGGAGCAATAGAGTTCAATTTTGTCATTCTGGGAGTGTTCGTTCACTTGGTTTTCATGATCGGTTTGCTTGTTTATGAGTGTAGAAGTTCATGTAAAATGATAATGATTCTCTAAAATAGATAATATATGTTATTAATGAACATATATAAGTTTAATTTTTCTTATATATCATTTGGTTAAATGGTATGCGGATTATTTATTAGACATATTTTCAATGAAAATGATTTAATTTATTTGGTGGTTTTTACGACTTTTATGAGCTTATATTATAATGTTTATATATATAGGTTTGAAAAATTTATATAATTTCTAAAATGTATAATAAATTCTTATTTAAAATTAATAGTTGTCTTATTACCAATGTTGATAGAGGAAGTGAAAAATGAAAACACATCATCCATAGTGGTCGTAAATCGATACACTACAAGTGATATTTTAATTTTCAAATTAAAAGGAAAGAGTAAGAGGTTTAAAGATGAATTATTACATTAAAATAATACAATTATAATATATAAATGATACTATAGTTATAATTCAACTTATATATGTATAAGTGAGTAGAGGATAAGAAATGAAATGAAATTGAAAAGAAAATAAAAGAAAAAGAATGATGTTTTTACCACTTTAATTTCTCATCCTTTAGAACTACCATAGGGAAAATGGTTTTGTAAATTGATGATACAAAAGGATACTAGACATGGGGGAGTGTCTTGGGAAGAGTGTTTTTAATAAAATGGACAATATTAAGGGGTTGTATTTTTTGGGGCGAATGTGTGGTGAGGGGTGGTATTTATAGGGGAGGAGAGTGGTGTTTTCTCATTATTTTATTCATTAGTTTATTAATTTGGATCATCACTATGATTAGTTAAATCCTTATCACTAAATATACTAATATTATTAATGACAGTTTTATATTTTGTTCTTAAATCATCCATACGTCATATATGACTCAATAATTCATGTATTTAGCTTTTATCGTAAATTATTGTATTTTACAAATAACAAAAAATTAATTTTTTTATAAAATTCCATAAAATTAACCCTAAACATTTTTTGATAGGTATAATTCAAAAATTAACTCCATATTATAAAAATATATTTTTTTTAAATATGATAAATTTAATTTTTAATTAAAATCATGATTTACTTGGAAAATTTTGATCTTAAAATTATCGTTGATTTTATAACATTTTAAATAATTATATAATTTCTGAAACAATAATATTTTAATAATAATACAAAAAAATTTCTTATTTAAGAATATATTTTAAGAAAATAAATTTACTTTTCAATAATTATATTAATTAAAATATTATAAATATTTTTTTTAAAAATACCAAAAATTAGTTACTAATTTTTAAAATATTTATTTACTTATACCAGGATATAATTATATCATATTATCATTTATATGATGCCAAAATTTAACTTTACTTTCATAGATGGTGTTACTATTCTATTGGATAAATTACTATTCCTAATGGCCTTGTTACTACTCCAAGTGTTAGGTTACAATTCTATCGGGATAAGTTCCCTAATTTCTTGAAATACCTATTATTTCATTCACATATCATTTATAATTTTTTTATTGTGTTCTAAAAGTTATTTTATATGGTTTATAATATACTAAATAATTGTAAAAGGGAATTCCCAATGAAAATTTTGTGGGTTGTGACATTAATATCATATAGTGGGTATTATTAACATATAGATTAACATCCTACCAAAACAATGATGACCTTGATGTTAAATGTCATATAACATGGATGATAAAAATTCAATTCAACATCATATGAAGATGGTTATGGAGGCCATTATATCCATTATAGGGTAATTCATACAAAACCAATTATTCAAGAGTCTTATTTCCCTCCTAATAAATGGAGATCAATGATTTCATTGAATTTGGGAAAATCATAATTTATAGGGAATATCTCATTTGGATCTAATATTCACAATCATTTATTTATGGAATATTAGGCTTCTAAATTTCAACACCTTTCCACCCTAGAAAGATGAATTAAGGCAGAACTCCTGAAACTATTCCTGAGACGCTAAATTATGAGGGACCTAAAAATTATGTGGTGATTTGATCATTTTTCATCATGTGTTCCCAACATAGTAACATGGAAAAAAATTCACACCCTTTATCAATGGGTAAGGAATGGACCTCAAGAGTAACAAATGATGAACCACATAGTAACATTATTTCATTTCTATAACAAAGGGACTAATGAGTTTCATAGGTCGAATTTTTCTATTATTTTTATTCCAAAAATATTTTCTACTGGAATAAATTAAAACTCCTCCAGTTATTATTCACCATTATCGGTAGAATGTTTTAGATAGAATTTTTAAATTCATCGATCTCTCAAAATTTTTAGTTCCAGATCGAGGGATGTATTTCTAGACAATATCCATATGTAGGTTCCACCTTTATAATTTATGTAATGAAAAAATATACATATATGGCTTGAATATATGGTGTAAATAATATCCAAATTGAATATTGATAATACCCCACACACAATTACATGGTTTCATTCTTCCTTTTTTTAACAACACATCCTTTTAAATAAGCATTCCCATTCAAAATGTTCTTGTTTCAAGGGGGCATGATGTTGGAAAAAATCCAACCCCATTAAATCATTTGTTATATAGGATACAAAAATATTCAGTGCAATATACTACTAATATTGATTAATAATCCATTTGTGCTGATGGGGATTCTCCGTAAGAGTTATCCAATTTACTCTATGGGGAGCCATTTCATGGGCACTATTGTTAGTGTCAATATGCAGAAATCTATGATAACATATTTACAATTCAACAAATGGAGGATATTTATGGTTGTTATCTTATTTTGAATGTATATGACATCATTAAATGGTTTTTTATGTAAATGATTAGAATGGTTGAACTGAAATGTGTTCAAGATAACCGGGGCGTTGAAACCAATCTAATATGATGTATTTCATCCGTGGTGGTTTGGAAGGTGGAAGGTATGGGTACATTTGTAGGAGAGGTAGTAGTTATTTAATATATGACATAATATAAGATAGCTAGTCATAGGATAGGGAGAACCGTTTTTCACTAGAAAGTTGTCTATGGAGCCTTGAACAAGGATTCAAAAATAAGAGTAGTCTCATTAGACGTAGCTACATGATTGGTATCACTGTGTTACTAATAAAATAGTTTTCTAATAGACATTAATTTTTTTAATCAGTTGGAATATATGATCGGATGACCATGAATATCATATTCCTCCATAGCATAATTTTAGGTGACATCAGTTCAATATAAGAATACACTCTAAAACTAGTTGATAGTGTAAAAAGCATTTTATTCCACCTACGGAATATCAATTGTTTTTAGAGGTGGTGTGTAATAAATTACTTGAATTATTAGAATGTTATTGTTTTTTAATGATGATTCTTTATTACTCAGACTATTGGACGACAGAATTTGAAACCCTCTATTATTAAACCTCTATAGGAAAAGAGGGAAATGGTAATATAAATCCATGGTGGTGTAACAGTAACATTATATGAAAAATTATATGTAACTCCCATATGTGAGATTATTTTTATGTCTATATCATCAAGGGAATACATCATATCTATTTTCATATTTACAATGGAAAGACCAATTTTACCAGAAATCATTTTCGTTAACATTATACATGATTTAAATCAAATCATGATTCAATATTTAATAATGGTAAAAATATACATTACTATTCCTCTCATATACATTGAATATAAGTTTCATTTCAAGTTAACCCTTAATATTATGACTCATTCACTCAATAATATACCAGGAAAAGTGGAGACTTTCGTGATTTAGTTTCATATTCCTCCATTATAATGAATGTAAACAATTAAGCATCAAGGTTATTAAAATGGAACATTAATTTAGACTTAGAATATAATCAGTCATATCATCCCACTATGGAGTATATTTTTGATTCTAGGAATCCTATATGGGCTTAGGACATGGTCATGAATCCATTTTTAATTAAATATATCTAGTCATTCATTAATCACATCACATTTAACATAAGTAGGTAAAATATATTATCATAAAAGAGGATTATTACGTTAGGATTTCAATTTCCATTTTTTTCATCCTTTCCATAGGTCAACCCTATATTTTTACTATTCACAGAAGTATAATTGTGTATATTATTATTTTCATATAAATGGTGGTTGATATCATTGACACATCACATTAGGATAGGATTATCTAGGGGTTTAAATTATAAAATAAAGGTGTTGATAGTGTAGATTCCAATATAGATGATTGTAGTATTAATTAAAGTGAGGAAACTCATGGTTTATAGTCAAATGAGGATTCTCATAGTTTAAAATCTACTAGTAACACTTATGATTTATAATTAATTGGTGAAACTCAATGTTTAGATTCTTGTGTGGAAAACATGGTTTAGAGTATAGTAGGGATGGTCATGGTTATGTTTTCATTGGGGGCCCTCATATTTTAAATTATAGAAATGATACTCGTGGATAACTATAATGTATAGACTCTCATAGTTTATATATCATTGTAAGAACTCATAGTTACGGTATATTGGGGAAATTCTGAATTAGAAAGACTGACAGATTTTCACACTTATAGACTTGGTTCTCTCTTGTAATGAGATTTGGTTTGGAGAACACATAATTTTAATGGGGATATGTGATTGTATTGGTTTTAGGATTGAACATGAATGTGAAATTCAAAAAATTGTATCATAATAATAATTAAATAAAATATAGTTTGAGGGGAATAATTTATGGTCATTTAATTGGATGGTTTTATGGATATTTTCACCCAGTAGGGATGATTCTTAAGTTATAAAAGGGGAGAAAATAATAGACTTATTCAACCATAGTAAATGTACTACTTGTATCCTTTATAGAATTCTTAAGGATTTGTGTGGGTATTATAGAAATTCTTCTTGCGTGATTGCAAAAAATGAAGATATATTTGACAGATTTAATATTTGAATATTCTCCACCATTGCCAGGATTGTGCTTCTTGTTAGAGGAAAACATTGAAAACATGATGAATTAGTTAAAAATCTGGCCTATGTATAGATTTATTTGGATTGGAAATGTATACCCTGGGGTGGAGCATTTTTCCATATAATATTCCTTCAGAGGAATTGAAGCATAGGGCTTGGGGATCATATCAATTTCTTTAAATTCATGTATGATCTAATTTCAAGAATTAGATTTTCAGTTTAACCCATTATCGTTATAAAAAATACTTGACCTCATGTTAGAATTAAAATTATCCACCTTAACAGGATTTTATGGAATCCAGTAATTCTTTTACATATTTCCTCTTCTGTTGATATTCTAATCAAAATAGATAGATCCACAGATGTTTACAAGATCCTACATTTCTATAGGTTCCTAGTGGTTGTTGAATTATAAATTTTCTTAATTAACAATATAGTGTTGTCATTATTAGATGATGACATAAATCTTAATGTGAAATATGATAGAATTTCTCATTTTTGTGTAGACTATCTAACAATTGGTCAGGTCAAATATATATGTCATAAAATTTTTAATTCCTCCTATTTTAATATAAATGAGAATCATGAGACAACTTGTAGGAAGAAATTGAAGGTGCTGAATAAGGTCTATCATCATGGTGGAAGACATGCATTTTAGAAGAACCTTGTGTTTGAGGTAGTTTCTAATGCTTTGAAGGGATATGCCTCCACCCTGATAATGGTGCATGGTCTTGAGTTTACAGTTGGAACGTGAATTAATTTTTTAACATTAATTATAGTCATGAGGGTTGTGGAGACCATGGTAGGAAGGTGTAGTAGATAGATACTAGTCCTATCTTGGTTGAGAATGTTAATGTGGATGCGATTGTTCCTAAACTAGGTGGTGATGGAATACAATGGGTCATGGAAGATGCTGATAATGTTTAGACTCATCTGGATGTTTCAGAGGCTATCTTTTCAAAGTCTTATTTGGATAACGGATGCATGTTATTGGTGGATTATAATCCTCCGACCCTGTTGGATGATGAATTTGAGAAGTGGGGAAACATCTCTAATGTTGAATGAGTGAATGAAAACATCCCCCATAAGGAATTGGGTAGTGGTAGTCTTGCCTTTTTTAAGGATGCAATTATATATAGAATATAAAAGGTGATTGATAGTGGGGGCTTCACTCCTACTCCAACAAAGAGAATACCATTGAGGGACTATTCTCACATAGAATAGACTATGTCTACCTAATTCTCTTCACAGGTGTAAAAGATGGAAAATGAAGAAATCATCATGGACTTCAATTAAGGTAATTTTCAATCTTAGTGGGAACCATTTGATGATTCTAATTATGGAAATGAAATGTATTATATTGATCTTTAGCTTTTTTGTCTAACTTTTTTAGATGACGTCAAGTCCCTTTATTTGAACCCACCCTTCTGTCTCATACTCTTTTTTTAACTTTTAATAAATGGCTAGAAGATTTTTTTATGGATCGAATTGTTTGGTATAACATTAATTTCCATATATGACCTTGTCATTTTTCTAATATATAGAAATGAAAAAAATAATATATTTTACAATGAAAGTAATAACGAACTAAAATCAAATTAAACATCAACTACACAATTTCCTATAATAAATTTTCTATATATGACTGTAAACTATAATCATTTGTAATATATAAAAAATTTATGATTTTAATAATTTATTTATTAATTATAGATACGCTGAATTTTTTTATTATTATTCTCTATTTTTTTATAAACACAATCAAACATTGACATAGACACACACTGATATATATCTATCATCATATAATTATCTTAACAATAATTAAAATTATCATGTTTATAATTATAATAATATATTTAATATTAAGAATATTAAAATATTTAACTATATTGGGATAATTCCATAATAACATCAATCCATATGTCCAAATACAGAAATAAAAATTTGAATAGAAATTTATATAACTAGGATAATACATATTTATAAATTATAAGTTATATTAAAAAAATATTCCTTATAAATTTGGAATACAAGATTAATAGAATTTCATATTCTTCCATTTCTACATATCTATATCTTCAATCCTTCCTTAAAAATGTTCAAAAACTATTCAAAAACCTGAATTTCAATGTTGAGGAATCTTTATTGTACTATATTGTAATATCCCCATAATCATAATTCCAAATTACCCCACATGGATCTTATTACTACACTATTGACTCATTCATTGATAATCTACCATTTACATCTACAAATATACATGAACATCTCTATACTACAAAATATCTACCCTAAATATCCATTCACATATTATAGAGCCACTCGAAACCCCAATTAATTAATTCTGTTGAAATTCTTTATGTTATAAATCAATTAATCGAATACATAAACAAAATAAAGGAAGGGACATAATTTATTTGGTTTAGAAAACTAATAATATTAATTATAAAAAATATTTTTTATATTTTTAAAATTATAATGAAAATTATAAAAACTTATCTCATTATCACAATTAAAATCATATAATGTATTTTATTAACAAATTATGAGAAGTGCACAATTGGATGGAATCTTTCAATTCCTTCTACATCAACTTATCTTTCCTAGTGAACATCATCTAAATATGACAACATTGAGGTATGTGAAACTAATCCTAATGACAGAATGAAAATGAATCTTTATCAAATCTTGAAGCTCATTTTAAATAAATAGAAAAAAAAATTTGAATGCAATTTCCCAATTACCATTATTTACAGAAAATTTCAATAATGTTTTCGTTTGGAAGAAAATTTAATAACACATAGTAATAAATAATTACATATTATATAATAATAAAATTAAATTAAAATTTCTAAAAAATATGAGGTAATTTAAATAAAAATACATTTATAATAATGGGATTTATATAATATATGATTAATTGTATTACTAGAATATATATATATATATATTATTATATTTGAAATAAATATTCATTTTTTGATGTCCACAACACCCAAAATTTCCCTAGTTGAGCCTTGGCATATAACATTTCATGTTTGACATGTTTTTGTGGGTCAGATTTCAAAAACACGGATTTATCAAGAAAATATGATAGGTTAAAATTTGGCCATACTAATAGTCTACCATTTTATTAACCATGAAGTATGGCCCTAGGAGGTTCCAGTGGTTTTTTACACTATTTATGTATGGTTAGTGAAACCATGGTATTTCCTACGAAACTATGTGGATGTATTGTTGGTTTTATAGACCCGATGCATTACATGAGGATAGTTTCCCAAAACCATATGGATCCCCCATGTAAATGTGTACCACATTAACCAAAAGTATAGATTCCATCCACTAGTGCCCCTTAGTTTTTATTACCATGCCTCCTAACAATGTTCCTCAATCCAAACATTTAAAAAATTGAATTTACCCATTTTTATGTTTTCATTTTTATACTTAATCACCTACTAATACCAACTAGGATCTAACTAAACCTTACCCAATGATATAGAGTCTTCTCCCTTGGTATAATTTGGTTCCTTCATTCATGAATGATCTCATCAAGGTATGATAGAATTTTTATCAAGTTTTCTATCTTGTTTTTTTCTACACTTTAGATCTATTCTCTACATTTCTTGATGGAAGTCAAGTGGGTTTTTTAGAATGTGTCTATTATTATTTGATACATTTTTTGTGGTTTTTTAGTGGATAGATTCTCCTAGGGACCCAATCAACTCATTCTGAAGCACTGTTCTCGAAGGTGATTAGATTTCAACTACCCTTTAGTTTAGTATGTATGTAAAAAGTTATTAATTTATTAATTAATTGATGTTGTTGTATTAGACCATTGGTTTATGTTAAAAAATGATGTATTGGATTTCAGGTTTGATATATTTCTTTAAATCTATTTTTTGAAAGTGGGTTACCATCAAAAATGGATTTGTAAAAAAATTGGTTTTGATGAAATATCTTTTTGATGGTATTGTTTCAGAAGGGGGTCATCAAGAACTAAATATGTAATTATTTTATGAGAAAATGTTTTATAAATAATGATCATGTTTTTTAAATTATATTTAGAAAACATTGCACTTTGGTAACCATGGGTGTATTTGGAAATAGACGTATGAAACATTATAATGTGATACGACAATAGGATTTATATCGACTGAATGTGGTAGGACTCGATATCAGTTGGATTTACAATATGTTTAGATTATTTTTTTCATTATATGTCAATGAATGAATTACCATATGTTATATCTAATATATTTTATATGCCATTTATGATTGGTTTATAGCTTATGGTATTTTTCATGGTTTGTAGTTCACTTATTTATCTTATAGTATATCCATTCTGTATTTTTAATATAATATCATTCATTAAATCACATACCATTCATATCAATTATATGTGTGGATATTAATTTGGTTAATAAAACCAAAATATTTTTATTAAATTAACTATGAAGGTAGTTTCTAAATTTTGATTTGGTTAAATATAGAGCTAATGTTTTCATGGTACAATATTTTTTATAGATTCCATGGTGAATTCTTATTAGTATTTCTACACACACATTTTTAATTCCATTGTTCAATTATAAATGTGGTTTTTCATTACTTGGGTAATAGGAAGGGAATCTTGTAGAATGCTAGTTTTTCATGGTTATAATCCCCTTTATAGTGGGACATTTCTGTGGGAATGGATGGTAACATGAACATATTGATTATAGATTGTATTTTTTTACATTAAAAACTAAAACATTGGGATTGAAGTTGTATTTCTCATGTATATAAACTATTCTTTTACATTATACTCTAATTATCCATTAGTAATACATGAAACCTGTTTTGGATGTTTTTTTCTATCTACCTCCGGGAGGGCCTGTAACGACCCGAAATTTTGAATAAATCTTGTTTCCTAATTTTGTGTGTTATTCTATTTTATTTATACTCAAAAAAACTCTTTCATTTGATAACATGAGTATAATTAAAATGAGACCGTTGGGTTTTGACTGTTATGTGACCATTGGTCAATATGACCGCTGGAAACTAAACGTTTCGATTTTTGACACTAAATACAAGTAATCTTGGTTAATTAATATAGAAAGAAGATTCGATGGCCTCACCCAGTAGTCTTGGACCAATCGAATCCCATCTAACAGACCATGGGAAGGAGGTAGCACCATTGGGCTTTGCTCTGGAACAAACCCAAGCCGAACTTCATCGTGTGAAGTTAGAACGGAATCGCCTTCGCGAGAAGTACAAACTGATAGAAATTACTACTCGTGCGATGTTGGCCGAGCCTCCCTCGATTTCTCTCACCTTAGCACACCTTACACTTAGGTCTTATTATGGTGTGATAAGGGGCTATGTAAGGAGACCGTAACTGCCTTGTGTAATCCTTTGTTTTAAATAAAAATTTCGATTTCTTCTTATGATGAAGGTTATGAATTTTCAAATGACCGGATAAATATAGTATGCATATTTTTAATGAATTTTAGAAAAAGGATATTTTAAACATGTTTATGTACACCTTAAATAATTAAAAATGTGTAATGATTTTCAAAAAATTGTCTTCTACAGTTATGTTCAGTATGAAATTTAGAGTCTAATAAGATCAACATAATTTTTGATGAATAGTAAATTATGAATGGTGATTTTATGCTTATTATTAGTAATGTGACTAAATGGATTAGTAATCTTACTTAAATAAAGTATTAATATAATCTAGTCACCTTGATTATGTAATGTGAATCAATAAAATGGTTAAATAACCGTTTCATATATTATTATTCAAGTATTAGTTTTTTCAGGTGAATAGTGTTTTTTAATTAAAAATTTAATTAAAAATATTTAGAAAATTATTTTTATAAAATGGATTTCATTTTTGAACTCAGAGCATCGATATTATGTTAAGATAATTTTTGGGGGTTTTTCTGAAAAAAATGAATTTTTAGTGAATAGTGTATTTATTTAAAAATTAAATTAAAAATATTTAGAAAAATATTTTTATAAAATGGAGTTCATTTTTGTAATCAGAGCATCGATATTTGGTTAAGGTGAAATTTTGGGATTTTTCTGAGAAAGTTGAATTTTCAGTGAATAGTAAAAATACAGTTTTAGGGTTTCAGTATGTTTAATGACATCATAACTGTGTCATGATGAAGTCATGAGATATTTTATGGGTTGGCCGACCAAAGGTGATGCATTATTGTATTGGGGGCCCCATGTGTACTAACTTCATGGGAAATATCTTGGGAGAGCACATGGTTTTGAGAAACCCACTTTTGAGGTGTCCCTTGGCCATTAATGCCTTGTCCCCTCACTTTCCCTATAAATACCAAGCCCTCCTCTCATCCATTTCGACTCCCCACTCTCCCCCAACGAATTTATGGTCTAATTACCTCCCATGGAGTCCTCCCAAGGTGCCCCCAATCCCTCAAGGTCCCAACCATTGAGTTTTAAGAGTTATGTTTTAAGGTACCAGATTCGACCTCTCTCTTTCTTTTCAAGTAATCTCTATGATGTCATTCCTTTTATGCTACATGTTCTTATGTTAGAGGATGTTATCTTATATTAATTATACTGTCCTTTTTTATGTTCATTTTATGAGATACCCCTCTGACTCTCATCATTTCATTTTATAAAAGTTTAAGTGGCGCAGTTAGGCTGCCGAAATTTTTGTAACGGATTCTTTCACCCTTCTCATTTTCAAGTTCTATTTTCTTGTCAAGTCTTTCAAGTTCCTTTTTAATTATGTTGGGATATGATATATATATCAATCATACTGATCTTTTATGATCATATGATGAGAGACACCATTTGATCTCTTCAATTCAGTATTTTGATGTTTTAAGTGGCGCCGTTAGGCTGCCGAATTTTTAAGGGATTCTTTCACCCTTCTCGTTTTCAAGATCTGTTTTCATGTCAATTATTTCAAGTTCCTTTTTATTATGTTGGGGTATGATCTCTATATTTATCATACTGAACCCTTATGTTCATATTATGAGAGATCCTATTTTGATCTTGTCAATTCATTTTTGGTTGAAGTTTAAGTGACGTCGTTAGGCTGCCGAATTTTTAAGGGATTCGTTTGCCTTTCCCATTTTTCAAAGATCTACTTTCATGTCAAGTATTTAAAGTTCCTTTTGTATTATGTTGGGGTATTACCTCTATATATATCATACTGATATTTTATGTTCATATGATGAGAGACCCTATTTGATCTCATCAATTCATTTTTGTTGAAGTTTAAGTGGCGCCGTTAGGCTGCTGAATTTTTAAGGGATTCTTTCACCCTTCTCATTTTCAAGATCTATTTTCTTGTCAAGTATTTCATGTTCCTTTTTATTATGTTGGGGTATTATCTCTAAATATATCATACTGATCTTTTATGTTCATATGATGAGATACCCTATTTGATCTCATCAATTTATTTTTGTTGAAGTTTAAGTGGCGCCGTTAGGCTGACGAATTTCTAAGGGGTTCTTTCACCCTTCTCGTTTTCAAGATCTATTTTCATGTCAAGTCTTTCATGTTCCTTGTTATTATTATGGGGTATGATCTCTATATCTATCATACTGATCATTTATGTTCTTATGATGAGAGAACCTATTTGATCTCATCAATCCATTTTTGGATGTTTTAAGTGACGTCGTTAGGCTACCGAATTCTCATAAGAGAAATCTTATTTTTGTCTTCCTTTCATGTTTTTCGTTTCATATGGTATGTCCTTAAAATTTCATTAACATGTTCTTAAATACTATAGATTCTGTTCCCATACTGTTTTATGTATAATTTTTGAGTGGGTGACCCATGTCCCCTCTCTTTTCAATGTTTTCTAAAACCATGTATCGTAGATGTTATGCTGCATAGTATTCATCTCAAAATGCCTCCCTCTTTATCTCAAAATTATTTTATGTTATTAAGTGAATACTCAAAGATCTTATTTCTACAGGGGTATTCACATATATATCAAAATGTTCTATTTTAAATTCTGGGATTTACATACATGAAACCCGCCTTCCCTTTCCATGGGTTTAAAGTGACACAAAGATCATGTCTTTAAAGCAGTTTTTAAACTATTATGATTATGAAATGAAACACATTTATTTTATGCTATGTGGGTAGTTTATGAAATGATTTATGATGATATATGTGGCTCACATGATAATAAATACATGTCAAGGGTGTGCCCAGATAGCACTCCAATGCATTGGGTAAAGACTTAATCTCTAGAAATGACTTTTTAGACTGACACCTTCGTGAATAACCTTGGTAATTTTTAATGAAACCTTGGGGATGGACCTTGGTGAAATGAAATTATTGTAAATATTAAATGTTTTAGCCACATATTCATGCTATGGAAAATGTTATTTTTATTATGATATGCCTCGTGATTTCTTTATCATGCCTTAAAGTTCTTTTCACGACCTTATTGAAGAATCTCTAGTTCACATGTAAAATGTTTCTCTTGATTCCCATACTAGGCCTTCTTCTCACCCTTTCTTTTGATGTATGTCCCCATATTAAGAGATGCAGTAATGAACCTAGGATGAACATGAGGAGAAGCCTTTCAAGTATTTAAGAAGAATGTTTTTTTTTCATGTTTTAAGTTCCTGGTTTCCAAGAAACTAAACCTTAAAGATCCTCGGTTTTGTAAAATGTAATGAATGTTTATGTGATAAAAAGGTTGGATGCTATAGGGCCTATATAGTTGATATGATAGGTTAACCAAAGTTGGTTCAATAAAAATGATATCGAATAAATTAAATAGTATTTAGTTATACTTAACTGACTTGTTTTTGTTTATAGTTAATCTCACAAAGAATTTTTTATAGTTCGGTATGGTAAGTAAGTGCAAAATTGATCTTGGACATCATATTTCTGTGTCGGAACGCATGTATAGGTGGGTGCCTAGGGATATTTTACAAGATTAAGACATCGTTTTTTGAGGTTATTTAAATAAATTTTTTAGGAGGTATATTTAAATGAGAAAAATTATTTATTGTTATTTAATTCATTCCTGGAATCTATAGTTGTATTAAATTCATGTCAATGAATGGTTTAATTTTTTTGATTATTGAAGTTGGTACTTAATTCTTAATTTTCTCTCAAACATTTAGGTTATTGTCATTGTGGTTGTTAGCTAATGTGTAACGCCCTGAGATTTTATGAGAAATATTATTTTTAATTACTTTGATGTCTTGTGCTGTACGCTACACCATGATTTTCTTACGCTATACGCCACACCGTATTATCTTGTAGTATACACAACTCTATTCTTAGATCGTGTTATATAAAATTTCAACTTCGTTTGATAGAAGTTATTCTACGCAACATTGAGTGTACATATATATATATACATTCAATGTACAAATGAAATATGGTTGGATTCTATTATACAAAACAACAAAGGAATCATTCACTACATGCAACCCTGACTTGGCTTTCTTTACACGCAATCGTGACCTTCCACTAAAGTGTTTGTTGTACGTGATACCGAGTTTTACTAAACAACGATAAGTTATTAAAATATTATATAAACTAGCAATTATGAATAGTAATATCCACTATTTGAGATTTTATAAATTTTATCATTCAAAATGGACTTCATTTTTGGATTTGGAATATCGAAATTAGCCTATGGGGAAATTTTGATATTTTTCTGAAAACCTTAAATTTTTGACGAATAGTGAAAAAACTGTGTTATTTGTTAAAACTGAATTTTAATTTAAATAATAATTTATTTTATTTAAACTTATTTTATATCAAAATATATACATAATTATTATATAATTTCAATGTAATTCATAGGAGTCATTTTATAATAATTTTAGATATATAAAAATTTTATTGAACTTTTCACCGTCTTTTACCCACCTCCTTGGAGCATTTGCAATTCTACATAAAACTTAATTTTACCACTTTCTTGAGTTGAATTTTGAAAATCTGAGACACATGGTTAATATCAATAGGTAAAATGCGGTTCAATAAGATAAAAATAATTTTTGGTGAATAGTAACTTTTTACTTTTATTTACCATAGTTAAAAGTAAATATGGTAATTAAGGGTAAAAATGATATTATTATTACACTAACACATGTCTTAATTATATTGTATAAGTTTAATTCAACCAAAAACATCTTTAGAATAAAATATTACCCTTTAGCTCCACTTGGATTAGGTTAGGACACTTATTATTATTTTATTTAAAGAAGAGTTAAAAGAGTTAAAATCAAATTTTAATAACTAAAACATTTTTAATATAGGTTTATACATAAGATAAATTAAGCTATAAATATTCATTAGAAATATAAAAATATTTCCTACGTAATGGTATTTTATATATAATTTTTAGACATTAAATAATTTAATTTATTTATGACACAATGATGATGCAGTAATTCCCTTATTCATGAAATATTAACATAATTGATGTTATAAAGAAACAAATAATTTCAATTTGAGACATTATATAAATTACACTAATTTTTTATCTTAATATGACATGTTATAATTGATTAAATTAACTTTTTTTGCACTAATCATGCTGTTATGATTTTCAAAAAAATCTATTACCAAATAGTGTCAAAATTGACATAAAATAGTTTCGAAAACAAATATTATATTATTAATTGTTATTTTATTCCTTAAAATCTTATGTTTGGCCAAATGACTTATATAAGGTTATATATATATTAATAATGAACCACTTGGGGTTCGTTTGGCTTGTTATAGTAAGTTTATTAACCATATAGTGTAAGAAAATAAGAAGAAACGGAAAAAGTTAAATTATTTAACTTAGAGTTAAATATAAATGATAAGGATAAAATAGTAACCTAAACTTGACTAAAACCTACTGGTTGATAGGCTGTAGACCCATCCACATTTTAGCTTCGAAATTAATCAATTTAGAGTTATTATAAACTGAATATGACTTTATTATAAAATAATATTTTATGTTTTTCCTAAGGTGCCCCTCTCCTACCTTATAAAACGGAACCTCCTCCCTCTTCTATTTACACAATTTTGAGCTATCAATATCGGACAAACCCTACACATTTCCCTTCAAAACTTCCCTAGAAAAAATATAGAGGTTCTAGCATCCTCAAAATACCAACTCTAGTGCCTTAAGAGGAAGCTTAAAAGAGGTGTGTCGAATAAGAGGTAATCTCTTCTACCTATTCTTTCATGTTTTCTTTCTTCTTCAACTTCTTCTTCTTCAGTTGTTTCATTATAAAGTAATAACATCAGTTTCAATAATATACTAATATGTTATTATAAATATCAAACAACCCCATTTCACCTTCTATCCATCCTACGGAAAACGAAATCACCGCGCTTGCATACGTACGGAATATCGTCTCCTCGCTGTGGTGTAATCTGTTTTTCCACCACAACCTTATTTGGATGGGTATAATGGTGTAAAGAATAAATATATGTGGTTATTATAATATCATACTGATTCTGAGATATTATATCATCCACTACAATTTCATTCAATAATTATGGGAATGATATGATTGCTCGTGCGTACGTACCGATTACCATCTCCACGATGCGATGAGATTAATTCTCCATGTTAACCATTCAAGAATGATTATAAGGAATATATAATGAATAATAATGAAATATATGACATAATGAAGCTACTGGATTTATGTATATATATATATATGCCATCTTCTTACTTCCATAAATTCAATTAGGAAAGGAAAACAGCGTTCATGCGTACATACGGCCTACCGTCTCTATGAACGGTGTATTTCATTTCATTCATCTATCTATTATAAATATATATACAGAATATATTTGATATATAAACTATGATTTAAATTCTGGAAGTAATTTAATCATGATATAAGTAATAATAATATCAAGAACAATAAGTCCAAACACGTATGATAAATAAAATGATTTTACCCAAAATGCTTCTTTAACATGGAATTTACAAAAGAATGGGTAATATAAAGTCATAAGTGAACCATATATTATATCATAACAATGAATATGATTCTGTAATAAGTAAATGAAATTATTTAAATCATTTTACAGGATTTTCGGATACGTACGAAGCATATCGGACCTAAGGTAGAGGATAACTTTTTCAATCTCATTTTTATCCGAGATTGTTTATTCGTAAGTATTTACTGGGGTTATATTTATCATATATGTCCCTGTTTTCTAAAAATGGTTTCATGTATGTTTAAGATATTTTTTACCCATTTTGACTTTTACTGCATGGTATGTATGGAATCTTTCTTTTGTTTACCATACGCGGTACTTTTTTACTTTTCCGAAAAAAGTACGAGAAGAATGTTTTTTTAACCTATACTGCATGAATGGATTTTAACGTTTTCATAAAGCATAATTTTCATAAAAATTAATCTCCATAATTTCATGACTATTTTCCAAAAAATAATTCTCTTTTAAAATTTCATTTCATTTTGTGAAAATAAAATGATTTTGAAAAATAAAGGGATATTTTCCTCAAGAATTCATTTCAAGTTTTTTGTCAAAAATATTTTCCATCTAAGATGACATTATTTCACATGTGTATATTTCAAGTATAATGTCTCTATTATTTACATGGTTTCACTCTTCTTATGATGAAATGATATCCATATGTTTTATATGGATTGTGTTATGATGGGATGATGTTTATGAAACCCATTTTATTCTTTGGGTTATGATGAATGATTTATGTTTATTTTGTGGCACAAGTAAGAATGATTTCATTATGAGATGGGTGGGACCTATATCTCCCTCCAATGAATTGGGTAAAGATTTATATATCATGAGATAGACATGGCTGGAACAACAAGTTAATCCGGTTCAGTGATATAGGACTGGAACAAGGAGTGAACTCGGTTCAGTAAGAGACTTTGTCCACTAAGATAGTCTTACCAGCAATGCCTTGGCTACTATGGAAATCATATCAAGTGATTAATGTTTTTACAGAATCACATGTTTTATTCCCATGATATTTTACCATGATTGATGTTCCATTATGATCTATTCCTTACATACTGCCATGTTTTATTTTGTTTCTCATGATTATGAAGTTTAGACATTATGTTCATGTTTTTAAGTTCAAATGTACATGGTTCGTTTTATTTTCTCCGTGCTTACCCATACTGAGCATTCGAGCTCACCCTTTATATGTTTTATTTTCCCCAGGATATAAAGAAAGGTTTTAGGTATGAAAAAAAGGGGGAAGATTTTTGTGGGAGATGTTGAAGATATTTCACCACGATTAGAAGATTATATTCTGAGTTTCCAAAGACACTAAACTATTACGATCCTTGTGTGTCTGTTTTTTATATATATTAAGTATTCCGAAAGAAGTAATGTAATGTCTTTGTATGTCAAGCTTTGGGGTCTCTACAGTTGGTATCAGATGAAAGGTATAGTCAACATTTGGAAACTAGGATGCGAAAACTTTAGTGAGATCCCTAGAGATATTTCTAAGGTATGTCTAGGGATGTCTCTAAGGTTTAGCATAACTATAGGTTACAGTCCTAGAGTTATGTTGACGATCATGAATAACATAGGGTGAACCTAAGGTATCATGGATTAAATAATGTCTGATAAGTTAGACATCCCATAAGTGATTTTAATGATTATGTGGTTCCTCTTTATTTTAAATGTTTCTTACACTATGGTTTATGGTTTTAGTCCATGGAGGAAATGAGAAGGAATTTAGTTAATGTTGATTCCGATTGACAAATTGGTGACTGTGATAAAAAAATCATGTAATTCCTAGAGAGAAAGGTATTGTGATTATGCCGAATTAGTCATCACGGTATATGATTAACAAGGTGAACATTGGTGGTATTCCAAAGTCATCAAATAAGAGGAATATGAACTTTTATACATGTTCTCATGGAGAGGAACAGAGAGTAAAGAATATGAATCTTTCTACGTATTAAGAAAAAGGGAAAAAGAACCTTGAGGAATACCTCAAATAGAGGGGAAGAAGTTATCTATGTGGAGAAAAGGGTCATAGAGTGACAGACTGTTATGGAGTTCAATGTCTTATCTGTGGAGAACATGGGCATTACCCAACTCAATGCCCTGACCTAAGAGGTTACTTCTTAATCAAGGAAGGAATTATTCCATGATAATCATTGAAGAGGATGGATTGAAGTGTTTATGTATTGGTATTCAATATTAATGTTGTTGAGGTACATTTATGGTATATTGGAATATTTTTGTATTAGTCTATTGTGGTTTTTAACAATTTTATAGAACTGGTAACCATGAAAAGTGATTGAAATTTTTTTGGAAAGTAGATGATATGTGCATAATGAAGGGATAAGGAGAAAATGAAAATTTTCATAGTATTCATGAGCTCATGACTAATATAAGCACAAAGTGATATCAGGGTTTGAGAATATAGAAATTTTGGGATTTTGGTATGTGGAAAGAGTTAACTTTTGACAGCATTCATGTTTTAACTAATGTTCAATAGATATTCATTTTTTAAGAGAATACATGATTAATGTATTCACATGTTTGGAATGTGACCAACAAGATATATTTTATGATATATGGGGGGAAAATGATGGTATTCAGATGCCCGGTAAATGCCATTTCTAGTAATTGTTTTCTTTATACTATGAGCTTGGACAGAAGTATTTTTGATAAGCCTAAAGATTGGAATGGAATATGTTGGACATAAGTTAGTATTTTTTAAGGCTAGAAATTTTTGATATTATTTTTGGAATGTTATAATAGTATATTTTTAGTAAAAGGACAACCCATATGACGGGCGACAACCCGTCGCATCAGACAAGGATGCGGGAATCAAACCCACAACCGAAGTGCGACAGGACTTTATCACATACCACTGGCCTACAGGAAGTACCTATTTAGTAGAAACTAGTTTTATTTTATTAAGCGATGTGATATATGAAGTATAAGTCCATTTTAGCAACCATATATTATTAATCATAGCATACATGGACTTATGTAAATTTAATAAATCATGCTAAACATTTTGTGATAGAAACAGATGGAATGACCTATCATTCTTTCGCATGATCTTCTAACACTTCATGAATGACAAATTGAACTTCATTTCATTAAGAGATGAAGTGAAAATTGTTCAAGGCATGAACAACAATGTGATTGTACTAAAATCAAGTATGTATTTCTTTTAACTCGACAATTTTTCAACATTAGGGAAATGATCTTGAGAACTGAAAATGTTTTCCTAGTACCCTCATATCTGATGAATCAGATGGTACCTTAGATCATCAAAAATTTATGGAATTGTGATTGTTGGATATTTCATAGCCATGTTCTCTACCACTCTCCATCTAAATATGATGGTTAGATTTCTCTTCCATATCCATATTTTCACCTATGTTTTCCTATGTGGAAACCCAGTACTGAGTTGCTTTGGGTGACCATTATGATTCTAACATTAATGTTTAAAATGAAGTTTTAGTATTGCTTTTTACGATGTGGGTTTCTATGAAAGAAAATTTCAAGTAGTAAACCATTTATAACCCCAATGAATTTTGAGGGAGAAATTAATTTTAAGGGGGGTATAATGTAACACCCCGATATTTTATGAGAAATATTATTTTTAATTACTTTGATGTCTTGTATTGTACGCTACACCAAGATTATCTTGCGCTATATGCAACACCGTATTAGCTTTCAGTATACAGAACACTATTCTTGGATTGTGTTACACAAAATTTCAAGTTCATTTAATAGAAGTTATTCTACGCAACATTGAGTGTGTGTGTGTCTATATATATATATATATATTTTATGTATAAATGAAATATGGTTGGATTCTATTATAAAAAACGAAAAAGGAATCTTTCCCTACACGCAACCCTGACTTGGCTTTATTTACATGCAATCGTGCCCTTCCACTATAGTGTGTGTTGTATGCACTACTAATTTTCACTAAACAACGATATGTTATAAAAATATTATATAAACTAGCCGTTATGAATAGTAATAACAAATTTTTTAAATTTTTTAAATTTTATCATTCAAAATGGTATTTATTTTTGGATTTGGAATATCGAAATTATCCTATGGTGAAATTTTGGTATTTTTCTAAAAACATTCAATTTTTGATGAATAGTGAAAACATTGAGTTATTGGTTAAAACTGAATTTTTATTTAAATAATACATTATTTTATTTACATTTATTTTAGGTCAAAATAGATACATAATACTTATATAAGTTCAATGTAATTCATTGGAGTAATTTTATAATAATTTTAGATATATAAAAAATTTATTGAACTTTTCACCGTCTTTTACCCACCTCCAAGGAGCATTTGCAATTTTACATAAAACATAATTTTACCACTTCTGTGAGTTGAATTTTTAAATTCCCAAATACATGGTTAATATCAAGGAGTAAAATTTGGTTCAATAAGATTAAAATAATTTTTTTTGAATAGTAATTTTTTACTTTTATTTATCACAGTTAAAAGTAAATATAGTAATTAAGGGTAAATATGATATTATTATTAGCCTAACACATGTCATAATTATATTAGATAAGTGTAATTCGACCAAAAACAACCTTACAAATAAAATATTACCCTTTATGTCTTCTTGGATTAGATTAGGAAACTTATTATTATTTTATTTAAAGAAGAGTTAAAAGAGTTAAAATCAAAGTTTAATAGCTAAAACATTTTTAATATAAGGTTATACATAAGATATATTAGACTATAAATATTAATTAGAAATATAAAAGGATTTTCTACAGAATTGTATTTTATTTATAATTTTTAGACATTAAATAATTTAATTTATACTTGACACAATGATGATGCAGTAATTACCTTACTAATGAAATATTAACATAATTGATGTTATAAATACCCAAATAAATGTAATTTGAGAATATTTATAAATTACACTAATTATTTAGGTTAATATAACATGTTAGTATTTGTTAAATTAACTATTTTTGAACTAATCGTGCTTTTATGATTTTCCCAAAAATCAATGTCCAAATAGTGTCAAATTTGACATAAAATAGTTTTTAAACCAAATATTATATTATTAATTGTCGTTTTATTCCTAAAATTCTAAGGTTCGTCCAAATGAATTATATAAGGTTATATATATTAACAATGAACTACATGGGGTTCGTTTGGCTTGTTATACTATTTTTATTAACCATATAGTGTAAGAAAACAAGAAGACATGGTAAACGTTAAATTATTTAACTTAGAGTTAAATCTAAATGATAAGGATAAAATAGTAAACTAAACATGTCCAAAATCTATTGGTTGAGAGTATTTCGACCCATCCCTACATTATCTTTGACATAAATCAATTTGGAGCTATTATAAATAGAATATGGCTTTATTATAAAATAATATTTTCTATTTTTCCTAAGGTTCCCCACTCCTCCCTTATAGAAGGGCACCTCATCCCACTTCTCTTTAAACAAATTTTGAGCTTTCAAGATCGTCCAAACCCGGACCATTTCCCTTCTAAACTTCACTATAAACATTATAGAGGTTCTGGGATCATCAAAATACCAACTCTAGCGCCTTAATATGAAGCTTAAAAGAGGTGCATCGAAGAAGAGGTAATCTCTTCTAACGATTCGTTCAAGTTTTCTTTCTTCTTCAACTTCTTCTTCTTTAGTTGTTTCATGATAAAGTAATAACATCAGTATCACTAATATATTGATATGTCATTATAAATATGAAATCCCCATTTCACCTTCTATCGATCCTACGGAAAATGAAATAACCGTGCGTGCGTACGTACAGAATACCGTCTCCACACCATGGTGTAATCTGTTTTCCCACCACTACCTTACTTGGATTGGTATAATGGTGTAAAGAATAACTATATATGGTTATTATATTATCATACTAATTATGAGATATTAGGTTTTCCACTCCAATTCCATTCAATAATTATGGGAATGATATCATCGCTCGTGTGTACATAGAGATTACCATCTCCACGACGAGATGAGATTCATTCTCCATGTAAACCATTCAAGAATGATTATAATGTATATATAATGAATAATATTGAAATATATGAAATAATAATTCTACTGGATTTATTTATAAATATATATATATATGTAATCTACTTACTTCTATTCAGGTCAAATTGGAAAGGAAAATAGCGTTCATGCGTACGTACGACCTACCGTCTCCATGAACGGTGTATTTCATTTCATTCATCTATCTAATATATATATATACTGAATATATATGATGTAAAAACCATGATTTATATTCTGGAAGTAATTAAATTATTATATAAGTAATAATAATATCAAGAACAACAAGTCCAAACACATACGATAAATAAAATGATTTCACCCAAAATGCTGGTTTAACATAGAATTTAAAAAAGAACGGGTTATGTAATGTCATAAGTGAACCATATATGATATCATAACAGTTAATATGATTCTGTAATATGTAAATGACATTATTTAAATCATTATACAGTAGGTTCTGATATGTAGGACGCATATCAGACCTAAGGTAAGGGATAACTTTTTCAATCTTGTTTATAATCGAGAATGTTTATTTGTAAGTATTTACTGGGGATATATTTATCATCTTTGTCCCTGCTATATTAAAATTGTTTCATGTATATTTAAATTCCTTTTTACCCATTTTGTCTTTTACTACATGGTATATAAGGAATATTTCTTTTGTTTACCATATGAGGTACTTTTTGACTTTTCCCACAAAAGTATGAGGAGAATGTTTTTTTAACATATATGGAATGAATGGATTTTTACATTTTCATATCACCTAATTTTCAAAAAGAATACTTTACAAGATTTCATGACTATTTTCAACAAAATACTATTGTTTTAAAATTTAATGTAATTTTTTAAAAAGAAAATGATTTTGAAAAAGAAAGGGATATTTTCCTCAAGAATTCATTTCAAGTGTTTTGTCAAAACTATTTTCCATCTAAGATGACATTATTTCATATGTGTATGTTTCAAGTATAATGTCTCTATGATTTACATGGTTTCACTCTTTTTATGATGAAATGATATCCATTTGTTTTATATAAATTATGTTATGGTGGGATGATGTTTATGAAACCCATTTTATTCTTTGGGTTATGATGAATGATTTGTGTTTATTTTGTGTCACAAGTAAGAATGATTCCATTATGATATGGGTGGGACCAATATATCCCTCTAATGAATTGGGTAAGGATTTAAATCTCATGATATAGACATGGCTGGAATGGAAAGTTAATTCGGTTCAGTGATACAAGACTGGAACAAGGAGTGAACTCGGTTCAGTAAGGGACATTGTCCTATAAGATGGTCTTGGTAGCAATTCGTTGGCTACTATGGAAATAATATCAAGTGATTAATGTTTTTCCATAGTTACATGTTTTATTACCATGCTATTTTATCATGATTAATGTTCTATTATGATCTATGCCTTATGTACTGCCATGTTTTATTTCATTGCTCATGATATTGATGTTTAAACATTATGTTCATGTTTTTATGTTCAAACGTATGTGGTTGGTTTTATTTTCTCCATGCTAACCCTTACTGAGCATTCGAGCTCACCTTTTATATGGTTTCTTTTCCCCAGGATATAAAGAAAATTTTTAGGTAAGTAAAAAAATGGGATGATCTTTTTGGGAGATGTTGAAGATCTTTCACCATGATTAGAAGATTATATTCCGAGTTTCCAAAGACACTAAACTATTATAGTACTTGTGTTTCTATTTTTGTTATGTATTATGTATTCCAAAAAAAGTAATGTAATTTCTATGTACGTCAAGATTCAGGTATCTACATAATGACTCCTAGAATTTACCTTTTGAATACAATTTAGGAAGTTATGAGATATGTTTTTTTGTAAAATCCCCGAGTGGACCTTTATTTGTGGAAGATTTAATCCACACTATTCTGACTCTAGTTAAACTGGTTATTGTAAACCTAATATGATCACTAAAACATGGCCAATAATTTACTAAGAGGAATCCACAAATCTCTTATTGTGATAAATATCAATTGTATTTTAATGAGTGGCTTCAAGAGATTAAAATTATATTATTTTTCCTAAAAACTCTAAAGGGATCTATAGTGGGTCATTCAATATATATGTTTATACCAACATGAATAATATCTTGGAACTCCAATGGGTATGATATGTTAAATGGAGAACTAAAATATATTTATTTAATGAAGATATTAATCCAACACATTTATCTATAAATTTTAAATTTACTAATGTCCTACGAATTTTTGATCATAGATCCAGTGATGCTTAGAGTATTGTAATATTTCACCCATTTCACTAAGTTTGTTCACCAATCACCTCATCATGTTTTTAATGATTACCTTAAGGATTTTAGGTTCATGAATTTACAAAATTCTAATATGTTTTTGATGTTTATTCAATTTGTTTATCTCACTGCTGTGTATGTAGTTGAAAAATAATCCATAAATGATGAATATATAGCTACAAAAATGGTGTTAGGTGGAGCTTTGGATGATATATCTTTTATAAAGCATGTGTTCTCTAGCCAAAATAAGAAGCATAAGTTTAGTTAGTTATCATTAGGACCAGTTTCAGGGGAATAAACAAAACTACAAAATATTGATTTCTATCAGTATGGAAGGACTATTGATACTAAACCTAATTTTATGGAAGTACCCCAATAATATCGCAGTTGATGAATGTATGGTCATATTAACCATTTTTAAGGATGCATTTCCTAATATAGTATTTTGTGATCCATTCTCAACAAGGGTTCATAGTATCATTCAGATCCTTCTAAGGGTGGTGGGTCATAAACTCATGTCAATGGGGATATGCAAGCATCCAATAAAGATTACGGGAAGTTTATACTAAATTAATTTATTAATAAGAGTGTACACCATATGAATTAAATGAAAATATACCATCCAGTAGAGGTATGATGATAAATCATCCTCTATGTAATAAGATTTATTTGAAACATTTATTAATCGTTATATTGTATTATCAATTATAATTTTTTTGGTGTGATTTAATTTAGAACATATTAGTTTTCTATTCGATCCTTCCATGGAAATGATATAGAGGAATGAACAAGGATTAAGACGACATGAGTGTTAGGTGACAATAGCTGACTTTGAAGTGTTATGTCATTTCTTCACCCTCGATCATGATTCACTTTAATATGTTTTATAATCGATTAGATGATTATAATGATGTACCAGAAATAATGTTGTAACCTCTCATGTATTTTAGGGATAGTTGGATTCTAGATCTAGGAGATCGAGGCCTATTTTTTCTAATTCAAGAATGATATAATTCGTGTTTTTAGATATTTTCCTTGTTTTCCTTGATTCTTTCTTAAGAATTTCACTTCCGACAGTGGTGAGTGTATACACCATGGTATTTTGTGAGGATTTTTCTATTTTACCTCCACAGAGGGAGTTTGATTTTTCTATTTACATTCTCATTTGTATGATTCCAATTTATATGACAAATTATGTAATGAATTCTAATGAGTTAATCAAACTTAAGTTCCAATATGTAAATCACGACCTTAATATATTTATTCATACTAACATGTCACATTAGACTTTACCAATCATAGTTTCTTATAATACAGACATATACCTTTAAATTTTTATTGATTTTCAAAAGATAAATCAGGAAAATGTTGAAAAACAGTTTCACATGGAATGAATTCTATCCAATATTGTTTTTGTAATTTTATTGAAAAGGGATTACCAAAATGAGTACAAAAAGAAGGAGGAGGAAAAAAGGAGCTCCCCCCGAAGGAAAGCCTACGGAGGTCTGACGTAATGTAACCTGAGGGCATCCCCTTTTATGAAATCAATCCCCATGAATTGATGAACTATTTGATCAACTTAGGGGAGCTCATTGATTTTCAGTTATTTAACTCCTATTGGGGTACCATGAGATGGGAATCTAAGAAAATAATATACCTAATATAATGTTTATTATTTGGAATGGGAGGTTTATGTTTCCTATTATGGATCTTGGCCACAATATTTCATCTATGATATTTATAACATTGATGAACTATATATTTCATTAGTTCTTGGACACATTCATTGTAAAATTCATGGATGATATTTTGGTGTAATCTAATTTAGAGGAGTATAAAATGGACCATTTGTATATCAACGTTATAACCATGAGTGAACATCAATTTTATAGTAATCTTACCATTTTTGAATGTTGGATCTATTAAGTGTTGTTTCTAGGGAATATTATATATGAAAAATCCATACTAGTAGATGCTGAAATGGATATAGGTGGTTATATATTTTGAGTATCCTATAAATGTGTTTTAGATTCATATATTATTGGGTTTTTTATAATTATTACATTAGTCTTGTTCATGAATTTTTTAATCCTTCATCTATGATGAGAACATTGACCCACAACAACGTTATGTTTGAATGGAATGAAAATTCTCAAATATATTTATAGGAACTGATGGCATGGTTTACATTAGCTATAGTTCTGATTATTATTTAATTGGGTAGAGGATATGATATTTTAGTTGATTCTTCTTTGGGATTGGGTTGGGTATTTTTTTCATGGAAAGTAGGTTTGGGATATGTCACACACTAGATACACCCTCGGGAGAAGAACTACCCTTCCCAAGACCTTCAGTTGGCAACTATTATTATTTCTCCCAAAACATGGTGTCACTATATCTTTGGGGATTTTTATTTTACATAATAATCAAACGTTCATAAATTTTATTTTTACTCTATGGGAACTGAATTTTTGATAGATAAGTCATAATGAGTATTATCATACATTCAATTTTGATATTTATTATACTCTTGAGACATGGAATGTGGTCATAAACCAGTTGAGTATGAAGGTACCAACTCAAAATTTGATTAAATTAGTGAAGTAATGGTTATTGATAACTTCATCTACTATGATGATATTATGAGTTACAGAAGTTTATGTATATGCATTATTTTTCATTCATGATGGTGGAATCATCACTTGATGAGTGGGTCTATCTTGAGAAAATGTAAGACACTGATTGTAGGAAATTTAGAAAAATACTAAAGGGAGGAGACACCAATGTGGCCTACTCTTGGTCTCTTATGGGTTCTTTGTGTTTTTATGATGGTTGGTTGTTCCTATACCTCTAAGGTAATAATTGATACAAAGTGGAAATCAATATCATTGCTCAATACACCATGTTGTATCAGGAACTAAGTGGTTTGTACTGGTGGTCAATGATGAGACAAATAATATGTAACATCCAGACCCATCTTAATATCGAACTGTTAGCTAGACTAATTACTACATGACCTAAAGCACACCTACCCAAATGCCAGAGGCTATCTACTAGAAGCAAGGGTGTATGGATAGTCAGTGGGGAGACCATACCCTCATATTAGAGTTTTCACAGTTGTATGACAATATATATAAATATATGACAACAGTGGTAGCAGTATAAATCAATAAATAACGCAGAGAAAGTCAATTTTAATATCAACTCAATAATGAAAATGGACAATTCTAGTTTATAAAATGTATTCATGTCATCGTGGTACATATGTGAAAAGATTAATCAAATCAGCATGCTTTACATCTCAGGAAAAAATGAAATGACCCAAATCCCAAAGGGTGATCTCCATGGGCATCATATTCTCCCACATAGTCCTTTTCTAAAAAATCCTGGATATAATAAAACCACAACAAGTAATTTCCAAGGTCCTGTAAACTAGTAGAGTCTACTAGGGTACCCTAGTACATTGGAAGACTAATTAGGGTGTGATATATAAATCATTGTTGGTCAGGACCACCAGTGTCTATCTCAATAGAGACGATGCAATAAAATTAAACATTGTGCAAATATATATAAGCAATTACATAATTGAATAAATAACTAACTACCCATCCAGGATCCAAAGGGAGACATGATAGGGATACCTATGTCAGCTCGTAGTTGGAATAAGAGTTTGAGTAGGAACAACATATCTATAAATAATGTATAACGAACTATTTATCACATTATTTAATATTGTTTATTTATCCACAAAAAAGAATTGTCAAGTTATCATTCTTATATTTGAGCCATTTAAATGATGTTATCATTCCATAACTCAAACACACTTGAATTTCCAAGTTAGAATTCCATGATCATGCACCCATGAATGTCCAGGTTACCATTCTATACTCACTCCCCAATGAATGTCCATGTCTCCATTCCATAATCATACACCCATTAATTTCCATGCTACCATTCACCACTACAATATATAATTAATTCATAAATTAATTATCATCATCAATCTCATTACTAATGAAACAATTAGTTAAACATGAAAAGTCATTTAGCTAACTCAACAATTAACTTATCACAAAAATTACTCTATTTAATTCAACAATTAACTAGTTATAAGGAATCCATATGTCAGTACCACATGATTAAAACATAAATTAATTATCTCCAAGAAATCATATGTATATCAAATAATTAATTCACAAATTAAATATCTCATCTTAACCCCAAATATAAATCTCAAAATTAATCTCCTGGTTAATCATCTATATTAAAATCACATAACACATAATTCTTTCATAATTTATTATCCCAAAATAAAAAATTTAATATCTCATAATTATTCCCCAATAATTATTATCTCAAAGAACGTCATTAACTTATCATTAATTATCTCATCTTAACCTATTTAATATCTCATAATTAATTACTCGACTAATTATCCCAATTTCAACCTCAAATATTATAATTAAATCACAATTAATTATCTCATCCCACCAATATACAATTTATTCATGTTTTACAGTCAACTTTATCAAAAGAAGTAAATCATCCAAATTTTATTTAATTAATTATGAATGGGTGAAAACCCTAACACAATGAATTGGTTGATCTAATGATTTCTAACTGAAACTGCAACCTGACCACATATACGTACCTCAAAAATAGCACACAATCCCTTGGAATTTATCGACACACATTATTACAGCAACCAACACCATTAATAAGTAGGGATAGTACCAATGCACAACCAAAAATTAAACACAACTCAAAAAAACCAAAAGAAACTAATTAATGGGGTGGAAAACCAATTATCGGGTATTAGGACTTACTAGGGTTTGATGGTAGTAATGGAATTGATCTGAACCACCACGCCTTCGGTGGCGGTTGTTGAAATTCAGATCAACGGGTCTTAAGAAATCCTTCACACCAACTAGAACCAGAATAAAAGATGAAAATAAATCAATCCATGGATTAGGGTTTTGGATGAACTGAATTATAGTGAAGGAGAATCCAAACAACCAATGAGAATAATGAAACACATAGAGACGTACTCACATTGCCGAGATGAATGGTTTTTGTGAGGACCCCAGGAGGAACTGGAGACTAGACGGGGTGCCAAATAGAGGGGTGGTGCACGTCACCATGGGAGGAAGGGGAGGTCACACCACACATTGGAGAAGAGATGGTGTGAACCACCATTGTTTTTCTCTCCCCAAAAAATTAAATAAATCACTAAAATTAAATATAATAATTAATATAATAATAATAAAAATTATAACCACCAATATAATATTATTATTATCAATTAATTAAACCACCACTTTGATAAACCCCCAAACTCATCATTAACCACCATTTAATTAAATTATATTCAAATGAATATATTTAATGAAATTATCCATCTTACCTCATTTAACACATAATTTAATTAAATTCCCTTAAAAAAATTTAAATAAATTAAAACTCCAACCCAAAATTATTTAATTTTATTTTTCTCAACCAAAATATAGTTAAATAAACCCCTTGTTTTTCATCAAATAATTAATTTCCTCTTATCCTTGAATTTAATAAGTTAACCCCCCCCCCATTTCACAAATGTTAATTAAATCCATTCTTACCAAGAATTTTATTAAATAAATCAACCTAAAACTCAAAACTGTGTAAGATGCACGATTTCCCCCACATGGTTTGACTGACCATTCATAGACCATGCGTCTTCTTCTGGACACCTGATTTATAACGCATATCTGACCTACATGGTTTGACTAACTATGCATAGTGCATGTAAACATCTCTGTTGGGTCTCATACTCCTGAAATCCATCTAGCCACCAGGGAAACTCCTCAAGCATTTAATGATGCCAAATATAAACATGTCAAATGATCCCATCTCGATAAACTTCATCCCGAATATTGGTTTTAATACTAACCCATGTAGTAATTGAAAAAGTTCAAAAACTTTTGTTTTCTTAATATGGTTAGAATACACAATCATTTTTAATCTACCCACCTTAAAAACTTCTCATCTGGGAGAATCCATCATGAACTACAAAAGAATTAATAAACCCACCAAGTTCATGATGTTTCAATTGAATGATCATGTTGCATTCACAAACATCAATGAATTTATAGAAATTTCACGTGCCCAAGGACGTAAGCCTTTAGAAAACCGATCCAAAGCTCAAAATCCATCCCAAACATCGAAGCAGCATATAACTAAGCCCACAAAATTAGAGGCATGATCCCATCATTATCTCTTTAACCATCCACTCATTGGTGCTTTCCACCAATATTCATATAATTTAACTGTCAATATACAAAACCATGACTCCTTCCTTGAAAGACTTTATCAACCCATAAATCCAACACTCAACCTTAAACCAACGTTGTGCCTTTAAAACAATTCCATCACCAATCGCATGTAAGACAATGTCCTCACATGACTTCGGGTGACCTTCCCAAGCCAAGAAATCACTTGGATATTTCTAAACTGTAATTCCCCAACACAAAGAAAGGCGTAAAGCAAAGAATCGTGCATCTAATGTACATCCTAGATAATAACAACTATTTGTATCCCAACGAATTTTTAATCATTATCACGATGTAATGCTGACGCTATATCAGTGTCTCTAGGATGAGGCTAAGAAAAAAAATATTCTTATCTCATTCAGAAGGGCACAGTACGAGTAAACCCAGGTCACCAAAAGATCAGTCAATCTACTACCGATTGAATATTTACCGAAATGTTCGGCTTCACAAGCTAATGTGTTATCGACCAAAACCTGATGTCCATTCCACCCAAGGAATCCTTGTTTTTTAAAATCTTACCACTGAAATTATTCCAAAACCAATGAAGTCTCTAATAGTTTTTTCACATCTCCAAAATCATCATGGTCATGTTGTCATGTAAGCACCAACACGTACACAAAAAATTATGTGACACTACCCACTTGAGGAGTGTCCATGTTAACGAAATGAAAGACTAGTCGCTCACAAGAGTAGTAGTTCAGAAAAACCTTAAACGCACATGCGATGTTCCAGAAACCACGATGACCACATCAACATCTCCCACGAAAGATGGAATGTTTAAACCTATTGGAATGTCAAAACACCTGAGTCACAAAAAGTCATCTTGTGCAATGGGAAGAACATACCTTAGTTCCCCCAAATACTCTACTCTAGAGTTACCAATGGATGTCTCTAATGAATGACCATGATCAAGGCATGTCTGACATGCTGAACCAAGCATCCCCCAATGCTTATTCCCATATCAATAGTGAAGATACAATGACTCCCCTATGAATAGGGGTGTCATTCAATAAAACCCAAATGTTATTCTATGGAAAACAACACTTTATCGGTACCAACATCAAAAATATCAGAGTAGAAACAACAAATCTCATGCTCTAAGGGTTATACCTACCATTGGTATCCCCTTACAGAACATATAATTAAACCCAAGCCCTTGGATAAGAAAAAAATAAATATCTAGGCTCAACGGAACCTATTTATTTTAGTCATTTCATTAATTAATTTCAACCATTAAACATTTAAATTAATTTTAAGAGACCCATAAGTACTATTCCACAACAAGGAACATGGTTTTCAAACAACACCACATGGTAAAAATAGGAAATCCATAAAAAACATCCTCTTTAACATTAAACATTAATTGTCAATTCATTTTAAACATGAAATATAACATATAAATTCCTTTTAACAATCTGGAGACCTCATGGGGTCCCATTTATTCAATCTAGGTTCCTCAAAAAGAAACCACACAATTGTTAATTTCACAAAAACTCAATATTTTTTCATTTATAACCATTTGCAAAAATCTATGGTTATATAGGGCTTGGTCACATGGGTGTCCCTCTACCAATCTATAAGTCAACCATACACCTTACTGTTGCCATTT
Source organism: Viscum album (assembly GCA_963277665.1). Taxonomy (NCBI): domain Eukaryota; kingdom Viridiplantae; phylum Streptophyta; class Magnoliopsida; order Santalales; family Viscaceae; genus Viscum; species Viscum album. The sequence goes on from OY728150.1 coordinate 360,974,218, forward strand.
GGATCTTAGTTATAACATACATTTCCCCATTTTATTTTTTTACTTTATCTTCCCTTTTTCAATTTTCCAAATACAGAGGTTGCAATTTTTCTACTTATAAGGCCCCGATACACCTTATAGTTGAAACTGGATCTCATTGTAAATGAAACCAATCAATTTTCTACTCATGCTACCATTTTCACATCAAAAAATACCTTTCATGTTATCGTAAAAAGTATCACAATAGAACGCTACAAAACAAAAGTTTGGCACAAAAACAAAATATGATAATAATAGAGGCTGAATGAAATATAATCATCTAAACATGTTATATCAGGAGATATACTTAAGTAGTTCAAAACACGACATTCCACCCAAGGCATACAATCCAAATTAGCAGTCATCCTACTCATGAAACTATATAGAATGTTATATGAATGACATTTTAATCTCTAAGTTCCTAAGATGATGCATGTAATGAAACTTTTTTTCCATATCTGGCCTAGTAAAATTTTCAAAATTCTCAAAATCAACAAGAAGAAGAAAAATACACCTATCACTAAAGGTGAAATCATATCAACTATAACCTCAAATAGTATAAACATCAATTCCCATCCATGGCCACTTCTTAATTCACTATACAAGGAGTGATCAGTCCCAAACATGACTATTAACTGAGCACTGACACCTTCCAAGTCTCCTATATACCAACCCAAAATAGAAATACAAAGAAAAAAGGAAGAAAAACCTCCTCTGATGACACATTGAAATTTCCCAACCTATCTTACCATCAAAACAATATCTAGATCGGTTCCCACATGACCTCAATTGGGGCCCCCTATATGCCAGAGGCTACTGACTAGGAGAAAGGGTGTAATGATAGTCAGTATAAAGACTATACCCTAGTATCAGAGTTTTCACAGTAGTATAAAAATAAATAAATAAATGAAAATAACATAAGTATTATAAATTAATAACTATTGCAATGGAAGTAAATTGTAATATCAACTCTATAAAGAAAATGGCCAAGGCTAGTTTATACACTGTATTCATGTCATTTTGGTACATATCTGAAACTAGTGAAAAAATCACTATGTTTTAAATCTCAGTACAGAGAAAATAAAAATGTCCAAAGCCCTAAGGGTGATCTCAATGAGAATCCTGAGATCCTACTCGATCCTATGCTTCTAACTCCCAGGTAAAAAACAACAACAAAAAATTCCCATGGTCTTATAAACCAGTAGAGTCTACTCCGGTACCCAGTTAAATTGGTGCCCAAATAGGGTGTGAGATATAAATCATAGTAGACAGGGACCATCGGTGTCTAGCCCAATCTTGGAACTTCAATAAAATTAAATAGAATGAATGTATATTGAAGAATTAATAGAATTGAATAAATAACCAACAACCCGTCTGGGTTCCAAAGGGACACTTGACAGTGATACCTGCTTCAGTACGTAGCTGAAAGATGAGTATGAACAAAACCCATATATATAAATAATGTATAATGAACTATTTATCACATTATTTAATTTTTTTAACCACAAAAAGTAATTACCATGTTCCCATTCTTATATTTCACCCATTTGAACGATGTTATCATTCAACAACTGACACACACTTTTATTTATAATGTTATCATTCCATTCTCATCCACCAAAAAATTTCCATCTTACCATTTCATACTCACACTCCCATAAATGTCCATGTTACCATTCCATACTCACGCACCCTTGAATGTCCATGTTATCATTCCCCTCTATATTATATAATTAGTTCACCAATTAATTATCATCATCAATATCAGTAATAATTAAACAATTAGTTAAACAGAAAAAGTTATTTAGTTTACTCAACAACTAACTTATCAAATAAAATACTATAGTTAATTCAAAAATTAACTAGCCACAAGGAAACCAAGTAAATATCCCATAATTAATTCATAAATTAATTATCCCTTGGAAACCATCTCAATATCATGTAATTAATTCACAAATTAATTATCTCAGCTTATTTGGAAATGAAAATCTCATAATTAATACACCTATTAATTATCTATATTAAAATATCATTATAGATAATTAATTAATAAGTAATTATCTCAACTTAACCAATTTAAAATCTCATAATTATTCCCCAGCTAATTATTATCTCAAATCACATAGTTATCTCATAATTAATTAACTCATCTTAACCAATTTAATTTCTTATAATTTATTCCCCAACTAATTATCACAATTTCAACCTCAAAGAATATAATTCATTCACAATTATTTATCTCATCCCAAAAATAAATAATTTATTCATATATTTCAGTCAAATTTATCAGAAGCATAAAATCGACAAAAATTAATTTTATTAATGTGTGAATGTTTAGAACCCTACCACAATGAATTGGACAATCCAATTCTTTCTAACTCGTACCATAGCCCGCTAACATACACTCACCTCAATAATATAACATGTGTAGTTAGAATTTATCAGCAGTCCATATAACATCAATTGAACCCAAAAATTAGTGCGGAAGGACCAACACAAACCCAACAATTAACACCAACTCAAAACAATCATAAGAAACTCATTCAAGGGGTGAGAAACTGATTATCTGGTATAAACCCTTACCAGGGTTTGACGGTGGAGACCGAATCAATCCAAACCACCATGCCTTAGATATGTACTTGTCAGAATACAGGCCAATGGGTCTTAAGACATCCTCTACACCACTTAAAACTAGAAGAAATGAAGAAACAAAATCAATCCCTCAGTTAGGGTTTCGATCAAACCAAATCAGAGTGAAGGATAATCCAAAAGCATATGAGAATAATGAAACAGATGGAGATAGACTCACCTCGCTAAGATGAATAGTTTTTGTGAAGTCTTTGGGAGGAATTAACATGCAAAGAGGGTGCTGGGTTGAGTGGTGGTGCACCTCGCCATGGGAGGAAGGGAGGAGGTCACACCTCACATTTTAGAAGAGAGGTGGTTTACCTCCTTTGTTTTTAACTCCAAAAAAATAATATAAAACACTAGAATAAAATAAAATAATTAATATATTAATAATAATAATAACCACTAATATATTAATATTATTAATTAATTAAATTACCTCTTTAATAAACCCAAAAACTCCCCACTAACAACCATTTAATTAAATTATTTTCAACTAAATTTAATTAATAAAATTGTTCATCTTACCTCACTTAACATATCATTTAATTAAATTCACTTCAATGAATTAAATAAAATAAAAACTAAAACTCATAATTATTTAATGTAAATATTCTCAACAAAAAATCAATTAAATAAAACACTTGTTTTTGTATCTAATTATTGTGTTGCTCTTATTTTTGAATTTAATAAATTAAAACCCCCCATTTTCCTAACATTTGATTAAATCCATTTTTAACCAGGAATTTTATTAAATAAATTGACATGATACTGAAAACCAGGTAAGCTACATGGTGTGAATCACACGTTCTGAATGATCTTGCATAGACTATGGTATCGATATTGGACACTTAATTTATCATTCCTGACTGAACCACATAGTTTGACTAACCGTCCCCAGCCCATGCGAACGTCTTTTCCAGGTCTGATGCTCTTGAAGCACATCAAGCAACCTGGGAAACACTTCGAGCCTTTAATAATGCCTAATATCAACACATTAAATGACCCCATCTTGCAAAACATCATCCTGAAGCTTGTTTTTAAAACAAACTTGTGTAGTAAATTAAAAATTTCACAATCAATCCAATTTTTAATAGGGTTAAAAAACAGTTGACATTAAATAGTGTGAAAACCCAGGTTATAATAGAATAAATCATTTTCAGGTTCATTATTATGCATAAATTATATTTTAATATTCCTTTTAATTTATTGTGTTATTTTTATAATCATGAAAGAAATTTTTCTAATAAACAGTTTTCTTATGAGGTTTTATTTTAAAATTTTATTTTGAAATATTAGATTTTTAATTTTTAAAAATTAAATTAATTTTTTGAAATATTAATTTCATAATTATTTTTTGAAAAGATTTTTATAATTTTTGATTGATGAATTTTTCAATGGATGCTGAAAAATAATGATATTTATGGAATCTTGGGTTTTATTTTCATGTATTTACAGTGAAAAATATTATTTTTTATGATTTTTAAAATTTAATTTGTTCATTTTATAAAAAAAATAAATTATTTTATTTTAAATGTATTTTACACATTAAATTTTTATATAAATATTTAAATAGTAAAAATGGAAATAAAAAACTATTTTTTGACACATTTTTCCAATTAAAATTAAATTAAATACTTTTTATATTTTTTTATAAATAATAAAAAATGACTTCACATTTGGAATTATGGTGTCAAATTTGGAAAATATGTCTCTGTAATTTTTAGTCATTTTGAATAAGTGTAATATTAATTTTTTATGGTATAATAAAATAGTTTAATTTAGAGTAAAAATAATTTGATATGGACTAAAACTAAGAGAACCAGATTTCATAATATTATTTGAAGAGAAAATTTCATATAAAATTATCCAAACTTATATTATATATCCTTTATTCCCATTTTTCCAGGATTTTTACATTTATAAAATTTTATATAGTGAAATGTTAGAAATTTCATTCTCTTTGTTTTATTATCATTAAATTTGTTTACATAGCGATAAAAATAGGTATCTTCACTTCGAAATTTTCATCTTAATATAAAATATATTTATTTATAATGGTAATATATTTATTATATTTAGTGGTGAAATAATTACCCTAAATACCTATGTAGCACTGATGCTATATTTATTTAAATAATATAAAATAAAATAAATAATAATGAAAATGTTAAAAGTAATAAAATTTGAATGAATTTATGTATTCATGAATTTTATTAATTTTATAACATTTTTAAATTTTTTAATGGATTAAGTTAAATTCCCATTGATATCTTGATTTTATCAAGGTCAAAATAAATTAATATTTCTAAAAATTCAATAATTGATATTTTAGAATAAATGAGATTATATGAAATGATTTATTTGTTTAAAAAATACTAACCTCATCCAAGTGATTGAGATATTATTTAAAATATCAACCATTTTCCATTTATCATAAAACTGTTAATTTATAGTTACTATTTTAACCCCTAATGAGTAAAAACATTTTATATCACAATTATTTTAAAATTTTCTTAACCATGGTATAAAACAATATGATATGTGAAAAATTATAATCTAAACCTAACCATGTTTTATTTTAAAATAGGATTTGAACTCATATTAATTTTAGATACTAATTATATCAATTTAGTCCCATTTTAATATGAGAATTAAAATATACTAATTTAATTCATTATGAAATTCAAATAGATCCCCTCCCCACTTTTATAATAGGGCACATCATCTCATATTTTCTTCACACAATATTTTTTTTCACCCAATAGCTGCTCAAATCTATTACTTATATCTATCCCAAAGTGAGAGTACATGGTATGATTATTAAATAATCCTAGGAAATCATTTGGTGTAATATTTAATTGGTTTTCAGAGGGAGAGGTATAGATCTTAATAAAACATTTTGGTTTTATTAGTACTTATTCCCCATTAAATGTTTCTTCAATCATTATGAAATAATAACACCATTTTTTTCTATATATTAATATTTTTTTTATTTTTATGGAATCACCACTATCCACCTCTTATTCTATCAAATGGGAAATGAAACTATAATTTGAGTGTATGATGAATTAATATTTTATGAACTAATGTAATTAATTTTCCATCACCACCTCTCACAACTAATAATAATGATGGATTTAATATATATATATATATATACAAATATTATATTTATGAAATATTAATAAAATACAAATGTAATATATCATCTATTTTCTTTAACATTCTATTCATTAAAAATTGATAACCTCATTCAAGTGTATTTGGGGACTACCACATCCATTAAGTGATGTGAACAATCATTCATCACCACATCACATCAATGATATACATATATATATACACATGTTTTTCTATACTTTAATAAATAATATTATTTCAATTATATAATTATGTTTATGGAAGGATTAAATAATATGTACATTATTTACATAATAAATGTTGAAAAATGGAAACATTATGCATACATGCATATGAGATACTAGTAGAAGATTTTAACATTATTGTATTTATTAAAATAGATGTGGTTTTTAGTAAATGAATAATTGAATAATGAAATTATAATTACATAATTATCATTATTCTGAATACAATGAAAGAATTAAAACTTTGACCATATTAATCATACCACATACATTTTTGATCTGTGAGCCGAATCACAAAACTGCCTAACATAAACATAAAAAGTTAACTAATTGAATATAATATAGTAAAAAATAAGATAAAAAGGAATAATAAACTTTAAAAAAGATCAAATTATATTATATAATTAACTTCATGATATTATTTAGGAAAATAAACAACATATGTGATTATTGACGCTCAATGTATGGGACACTATACACTAAAAACTTCGATTTAAATATTTTAAATATTTATTTTCTAAATATTTCTCATCTATGTCCATATTCATAAAACTGGTTTTATATGTATTTATATGACCATATATGAACTATAAATGATATTTTATGTCTCTTTCTTAATTTTTTGGAAGGAATATTTTTGTTGAACGTTTTGAATTTTTTTACAAATAGAAATGGAAAGATGTATTTTGACATATACAGTGTCAATGGTTTATGCCAATGGTGTAACTCTTATTTCATGTATCAATTTATTTAATTTTTTTCCTAAAATAAATCCTATCTTTAAAATATTTATGGAATTTTTTTTTGAAAATGGGATATAAAAAAGGACAGGATATTTTTATATTTGAATGTTTTTTATATAGGTTTGAAAGTGTTTTTCATGTATTTTATGATGACAATGTGAAAGGATAAAATTTATTATACAAGATAATATAGTTGAGAGATGTATATAAAAAAATATTATCTCAATACACATTAAATGATTGGTTGAACTCAATTATATCTAATGATGATATGGTAGCCTAAAATTACCTATATTAAAGGTGGGTCCCATTATTTAACCCACCAATGCATTGTATATTATTCATTTTATTCCAAAGGAAGATAGATTTAGTTAACATGTGTCATTTCTCATATGGATTTAATTGGTCTCTTTTTATTTCTAAAATGTGTTATGAGTATGATTCTCCAATCCACCTAAAACTGGTTTATATTTTCAATCTACGATTTTTAATGTTTTTTAAGATAAAATAGTTTGTTTTTCCATATTTAAATGATTTTGTTTACAAATAAAATCAATAATATGATAAATGTATGAATTTTATTGGATTCAATTTTTTCACTAGAAAAATTCATTTCATCATTTTATTTCATTTAATTATTTTTTGGTTCGTATTCCCTATTTTAAAATTTATTTTTACAAGGATTAATGATGTGTAAAAATTATGAATAATTCATGTTAATGGTCATTGTGAATTTTCAATAAAATAAAATATGTATAATTATAAAGGATTTTTTTTAAAATGTACACTAAGTGGTGTCTCCATTTTTTCACATATGTATATATATATGGGTATCTTAAGAATGATCTTGGTACTAATTCTATGAAACTCTTCACAAAAAATATCCTTATGAATTTAATATTAAGAATTATACTGTACAAACACTATATTATGTGATTTTTGTAGAAGAGGCCCCTATATTTGATATTTGAAGAAAAATAAAATATAAAATGAGGTTTCAGAATAATATTAATAGACCACCCTTGAAGGATTCAACATTATTGCAATTTTTTATGGATATTTCATTTGAATATTACATTCTTTGTTTTTCAGAACATGGTATCTTCAGAATTCTCTTCCACATAGTAAATATAGAAGGTGAGGTATGAAGAAATCAACTGGAAAATATCTTCCCAAATTAGAATACTCAAATAAATGGTAATAAAAATATGAAATATTTATAGTGAACTTATTCTGTAAATATCAGTGGAATAGATGTTTGAGAGATTCTAGATTTACCATATAGAAACTTGTAGATTGTTGAGAATTTCATGAAATAACTCCCACAAGCATTCGGTGGAACTTCAGATCAAGTGATATCTAATGGATGGATCAATTAATTAGAAAATACATTTTATATCAAGGGGTGTTTGGAAAATCAAATGTTAAGACATTACATTTATCATTTTGATGTTGAAGCTCATATATGATGGTCATTAGTGAAGAATACAAGAGTGAAATATGATCTTTATTTCATATAATGGGAAAAATTTAAAAATATTTACATTGAGAAATATTTATCTAAGGAGGTTTGACACAGGATAGAGAAACTATTTTCAGAATTGATACATAAAGGTAACAATTCAGTATCCACATTTGAAAAAAATTTACAAGGTTTTCTATGTTTGTGAAATATTTTATTTTGGAACATTAGATTAAAATTAATAATTTTTTTGGATTGAATCTAAGTCAAAAATTAACTTTTTCCAAAATATAATTTAAATTTCATTGGAGTTTTGTTCCTTATGTTGATAAAGTTGAGAAGGAGTTTGAAAAAACATACATTCCTTGATATGAAAAAGTAACAAACGGTCATGATGGAATGAAACAGAGAGGAAAACGACTATGAGGTTTTGACGTAATCTCACAACATGTCTCTCACTGCACATCTAACATGTTTAAGGATTTACTCAAAACCCTAAAGTCATTTCCTTCTCCATTTCTTTTCAATATGTCCATTTTTTTACATTTTTCATCACAGGGAACGTATGTTTTATCAAAATCCATCTCAAATTTATCAAAATAATGACAAAAAATATGAAAACATTTAAATTATCTTATTTTTGTTTATTTATTATATATTTTTATATTATAAAAGTCATGATTATAATTGAAGACACCTAAGGATTATCTTCAAACATTAAAAGTAAATCAACTATATATAAATTTTATTATATATGAATTTTGGTTGAAACATATTTTATTCCATTGATATATTTTTTTCTAAAGATGGAATAACTATTTACATATATAAATTTTTTTTTCGATGAATGGGAAAGCCCTAAAAATGTCATGTATATTCATATTTTACTTAGAATAGGACGTTACTACTAGTGGTATGTTGAAAACATGGCTTTGGGGTCTAGACCACTAATAATTTAAATAAAAAATAGATAGATTCCTCTTACTGAAAGAATGTGATGACTATTTTTAGATATTATAATAGATATTGGTGAATTCAATAGATTTATCCCAACCATCTAAAATTGGATAATTTTCACTAATATTTCTAGTTCATTAAATATTATAGGCTGTGTTATAATATTGAATGATTAGGAAATATCTTATTCTTTAAATAAATTGAAATTTCATGAGGTAAATTTTCTTATACACGATAACGAATTAGAAAATTTTTTCAATATAATTTTGGTGAAAACAATTATATGTTGTAAATTGTGTAATACATACGGATCAAAATATTTTTATGTATATATTCAATCAAAAAGATTTTAACATGTGCCAGATAATATGGATAGAATAGATTATGTCTTATGAATGAATGATTCATTACCATCTCAAGAAAGAAAAAATTGAATTAATTGATTTGAGTACAAAAATAATGATATTTTCATGATGAAATATTTGAACATGAAACTTTGATTAAGGAATTGATGATTTTTTTCTTAGAAGTTGTAGATCATTTAAAATCCTTTGTTTTGTTTCATGTGTCAATACAATTATCTTTAGCATAAATAATTATGAAATCTTATAAGGATTATCATGCATTAGAGGAAAAAATAGAATTTATTAAGAAATATTAGTTTCCAATGGTTAAGGATTATGAAAAAGGTTTTATCATATTTGGAAAGAGAATATCGGTGACTTTTGATTCTTATTTGAAGAGAGAATGGTCATGTGATGTTCATTGTTTCCTAGTTTCCATTCATCCAAGAGGTACAAAGATGTATAGAAACCATCAAGATTTTTAATGGTCAAATTGAATTAAAAGTGATATTTCTTACATTACCATGAAATGTTTTACTTTTCAATAGGTTAAAACAAAATAAAAATTAATGCATGTGATTATTTTTCCTTTTCATGTACCATAGTTGAAATGGGAAAATATATCCATGAATTTCATCTTGAGATTGAAAAATAATTCACGAGGTCTAATGTAATTCATGATATTGTTGATCAAATAACAAAAATATATTTAATTATTTTTCATTTAAGAAACAATGTCATTAGATTACCTTTGATGACTGTACCCTGAGAATATAGTTAGGTTCCGTTGAGTTCCTTTTTACACAATAGCAGACTGTGATCCTAGAATTACTAATAATATTTGGAAGGGCCTTCAAAAGTCAGTGGGTGTTGAATTACATTTCATTAAAGAATTTATTCTTCAATACTATGGATTGTCTAAGTGAATAATTCAGACCATTGAATAAATGGTTCATTCTCTTTCGATGGATTAATATGGAATTTGGTATTAATACCTTTTATTGGTTGATTTTTCAAATATCAATGGTTTTCATTCTAGTATATATATAGAATGTTTTCAGGAATTATAATGAATGCAGCATTGAAGGATATTTTTTGGGAGGAAGTGGTATAAATTATGTTTATGGGAATATAGTTTTTAGAGAAAACTATTGATAAGGGTAAGATGATTCCTCAATATCTGATTATAGTTCGGATAGGCAAAAATGGTCATATAGATAACCAATAGAGTGGTATTTCTTTTTAGGTAGGTGATAATGTCTTTTTAAATAACTCTATGGAAATATGTTATGTGTTTTTATAAAATGGGGAATTTATATCAATGTTTCATTTCACTATATAAAATCTTGGATATTTTTTTATGATTTTTCTACCCTATGGCCTTGCCTATGAGTTTATCCTAGGTACACATATTTTTTCATTTTTTGATGATGGGAAAATATGTTTTATATTCATCTCATATTTTTATCACTGAGGTAGTTTAGTGAGATTACAAACTTTCTTACGAGTAACAACCAGTACATATTCTAGATTGCAGAGAGAATGTATTTTCAAATATGGAAACTCTATATGTTAATGTTCTAGGAAAAACTCATATGGTAAAACAGAAAAAATGGTAATCTAAAAATTATATGAAGGAATGATATCCCAAATTATTTAAAAAGTGAATTAAATTTTGATGACACAATTCACAACCACAAAATGGGGAAAGGGAAGTTCTACCCCTTTAACAATGCTAGTAAAAAAGTGTTGTTAAATGGGTACCTCTGTCATGGCTAAAAATCATTTATAAAGGGGTACGTTTAACAGCTTTAAAATAGAGCTGATAAATGTGCCCCATTATCGGCGTTTTTTTAGTGCTGATAAAGGTACCCCTTTAACAATGGATTTTTACAAGCGCTATTAAAGGTGACCCCCTTAATGAAATCTTATATAAAAGAAATGATAAGGACCCCTAATTTAACAACACTTTTATAAAAAGCGCAGATAATGAGTAAATTTCAAAAAAAACTCAGTAATAATCATATATTTTTATATAAATCATTAAATATAAAATATATTGACATAAATATAATATATATTTTTTAATATGTTTTAGAAAAGGATAAATGGAAATATAAAATTAATGTATAAGGTATGTAATAAAAGTGGCTAATAAAAAAAAATTTAAATATATTTTAATGAATAATTTAGTAATTTTTAAAGAGTAGTAGTTAGTTAATAACAGTTTGAATATTAAAAAATAAAAAAATAAATAAAATATCAAAAATAAGATGAAAATGAAACTCAAACTTCAAATATGCATAACTTTGGATCTGAGTGTCCGTTTGAGCTCTACAATATATAAAATCAAAGCTTGTGACAATCTCAATGCGTTATTTATTAAAGAAAGCCTTCTGTCACATTTTTCGAGGCCAAAAAAGGCCCATAAGGCCTATAATACTGAGTTTTTAGTCGGGATACCCTGATTTTCTAACATTTAAACAATTAAAACTTCTAATTTGGATGTCCATTAGGCATTTACAACCTATCATATCGAATATCATTTCTTTTTCTTCGATTTTACTAGTTGTGGAGTTGAAACATATTTCTGGATTATATATTATGATCATTTTAGCATTCTTTGGATTTTTAGATACACATATATATATATTTTTCATATATATATACATATATATATGTGTGTGTGTGTGTGTTATATAAATATACGAATTTATTTGTGTATATATGTGTGTGTTTTATTTATTTATTTATAAACACATATAAGAAAACATATTTTATAAATGTAATTAAAAATAATCTTATAAATATATATTAATATGCTAATAAATGTACAGATAAAAAATTATTACTATATATATATATTAATATACGAATATATATATATATATATTAATATATGAATATATATATATATTAATATAACTATATATATTTATATTAATATGAGTCTATATTATTTTACGAATAAATATTACTATATATATATATAAATAGATATATCATTAAATTTAAAAAACTATATGTATTAGTGGTAAAGGTGATGGCATGCAAGGGGGGAGGATTGGGGTTCGAGTTCTAGTGGAAGCAGGGTCGCGCGCGGGCAAGTGCATTAGGGGGTAGCACTGTTAAAAGGAGGGCGTTGTGCAGGAAACTACAACGTGCGGTTAGAGGGAGGGGGCTCCTCCTAGTGCAGATAAAAGCATGGCGTCAAGAGATAATAAATGTGCCCCAGACAATATATTCTTTTTAGTATTTCATTAACAAAATTTTCTTTTATCAGCGCTAAAAAATCACTGATAAAACCCCTTTTCGTCAGTGCTGTTTTGAGCGCTGATAATGGGTACCTTTATCAACACTTTTTTAGCACTGATAAAGGGGACCCCCCTTTATCATCACTGTGATTAACAATGCTTTTCTAGTGCTGTGAAAATTAGTTTCTAGCGCTAATAAAACCCCATTTTGTACTGGTGGTTTCTAAAAGGGGAATAATGAAACAACCCAAGTAATAATATAATAGTTTTTTCATTTTTATTAGTATTTAAAATCTAGATAGTAATATTATATATAAATATATAATATAATTTATAAAATAAAAAGGACTTATTTTTTATCAAATTTGCTGTAAGGTTTTATTTATAGGTTTTTTATGAAAAATGATAGATTATGAATTAAAAATAATAATTCAAATTTTTTAAATTGTATTTTTAACATTATATTATGTTAGTGTTTTGGTAGTTTTTTGAAAAATTTGACTTTATAATGAATTGAGACAAATCTAATTTTTATTGAAAGTTTTATTTTCTTTCCATGTATTTACAAATTCAAATTATATATTTGAATAATTTTAAAATATAATTATTTTCACTAGATTAAAAATAATTCAATAATATTATTTTGAATTCATTTTATACTTGAATTCAGTATAATAATATTTTTCTACATGATAATATATTTTATTAAAAAATGGTTTTCATTCTATTTTTCCAGTTCGATTTTAAAATAAGTACTTCAATTATTATGTTTTGAATATTAAAATATGGATTTTATTTTTTGAATTGAGATGTCCAAATTTGGTTAATGGGACCATTTTATTTTTGTTAATTATAAATAGTATTTATAGTAAATTTTTTTATTACCGTAAAGGTGAAATGGGATAATTAAGTGTATAAGTAATGTGATGAAAGAAAAGTAAACCAAAAATTTCTTTAATTTTTCTTCGTGATTATATTTCATACATAATCATCCTAACATTGAATATGTGATATTTTATTTTCATTTAGAAATTATTTTTTCCTTTATAATATTTTATATAATGGAAAGACAATATTTTCATTCCCTTTGTGTCATTATCCTTAATTTTCTGACATTTGGATAAAAATAGAGAATGTTTGGTTCTAAAAATTAATTTTGAAATAGAAATAATTTTTCATTAAAATTTTAATTTATCAACCAAATAAAAATATATTTTATATTATATATGATGGTAGGAGAAATGATTGTACCTCATAAATTACTATATAGTCATTAACATGCCAATGATTCATGGAATACATATTTTCTATAATAGTAATATACGTTTATTTCTAAATAGAAAATATAATAATATAATTTCATAACCAACATCATCATATATACATGGAGAGATTAGATTATCTAAAGTAATGATTATATAATCATTATAAAGATATATGTGAAAATAATTCCTTATGAAATTTATAATCAATGGGTTTTGATGTGGCTCAGGAAGATGTGGGATCTATAACTAAATTAATGTAGTATAGTATTCCAATTTCATAAAAAAATAATATATAAATGTGAATGAGGAAAAAATAATGAATTAAATAATACCTGGGGTAGAAAATGAATATATAAAATCACCAATATCATTAAAGAGAAGAATAAAATAACGTGGTTTCAAAATAATAGTTTCTATAATGATCTTGAGCCCTCATGATTTTTGAAAAAATCATTCAAGGAATCATTGGTTGGGATGTAATTCATGAATTTCAAAACCAAGGAACATCCATGAATGGGATAATCCTCTTTGAACAATAGAGACATGATTGTCTATGATCAGAGTTTATTAAAAATACCCAGAATGTTCATTAAAACCATGGTATATATTACAATACATGGAAGATGAGGGTTTTTTATGGGGGTCCTATAATAAATGGATCTATTATGGAATAAATATGCTTTGAGACCCTCCAATGATGGTGGTGGAGTCCCATGTACTTTTCCAAAATCATTTAAGAGCAACAAAATCCTAGATAAAAGGAGGCAAGTTTTTTGGTATGCTCATGTAATCTAGTGAACTCATCCATGTAATAATAAGTTAAATTGAATAATTAATTTAGTAAAAAATAACCTTTCATATAAATTATAAAACTTAATACTAAAAAAATACCATTTTTGTTTATTTGATATGGATAAATAATAACATTAAATTCATTACATAAAATTTTAATTTTTGACACTTATATTAATATTTTTGTGTTTATTTACATACATAGTTATTTTAGAAGTTAATCATTATAGTCTCCATAGCTTCCAAATAATTAAATTTAAATTCTTGTGGTCACATTTTTGAGGGATTCCAAACAAATTAAAATTATCAAATTAACTACTTTAATTATAAAAATACCTTTTCAATCTTACACACTCCACTCATTTTGTTTTAATTAAATTTTCACGATAGTAAATATTGAAAGCATTATTTTATTTAAAATATATTTTTATTTTAGTATTTATTATATTTTTGGTATTTCCAAAAATCCGTAGACATGAATACAGAAAAAAGTTACCCTTGATATTAAAATGTGTTTATATTTAAATTATAATTTTAATAAATTTATCAAATTTATGTAATCTTCTTTTTTAATATTTTGTCACAAGGGATTAAAACTTTTATTAAATTTTTTAAATAATTGAGAAACATTACATTATTGAAAAGATAAAGTATCCATTTTAAAATATAAAAACTACCATGATATACCAGATGAACACAAATATGTATTTTCATTTATTTAGATGTTTATTATGTGGAAATTTTAACTGAAAAATCATTTTGTGACATATATTTGATGACCTAAGATAGATAAACAATGGGTTTTTTATTATATTATTTGAATCTAAGATCTTTATTGGAATTTAATTTATGTATTGATTTTTTATATTTCCAAAAAATATATAATGATAATGATTTTAATTTGATTATGAGTATAATTTATTTGGTAATATGCATTTTGGAACATTGTTGGGTAAATAATTTTTAAACCATGACATTTCCATCGTGTTTTTTTTAATCTCTATATTTTTATAATGTAACCGATTTTATTAATTAAATAAAATATTGATTATTTATAGATAAATAATTGGATAAAATGAGCTAAATAGTTAAATTATATTGACTAATTTTAGTCAACTATAAACATATGTCTTTGAATATAGATGTGTGTCATTTTTCATTACATTGAAAATGGTAGTGTTTTATGTTTCATTGGATATAAGAACTAATATATACTAATGTGGAGTTTCATGCATGAATTCTATCACATGTTAGTCAAATCAGCGGGATCATCCATGGATTATATGAAAACATATATTTGGTTGGTCTCTATTGGGTTTTGACAGTGAATAAAAACAATTCTATATATAAACCCTAACATATATAATTCAAGTACCCATAAGATCCTATAGTATACCTATGTGGGCGTGAATCAAGGGTGGCCTTATATTTCTTGAAAATATTCAACAAAATTTGTTACCTTTTTATGTTTTATGACCATATTTAATCATTTAGGATATATAACACTTTTAATTTG
The DNA here is from genome assembly GCA_963277665.1 of Viscum album. Classification (NCBI taxonomy): domain Eukaryota; kingdom Viridiplantae; phylum Streptophyta; class Magnoliopsida; order Santalales; family Viscaceae; genus Viscum; species Viscum album. The sequence goes on from OY728150.1 coordinate 360,990,565, forward strand.
TGTCCTCATCAATTTTCCCCCATGTAATGAATATTAGTAAAATTAAATATCATAATGTTATGTTTACATTGATTAGTCCCAATGTGGGTACCAACTCCTTATTACATTTAGAATCTCCTAAGTCACAAATTCTAAACATATCATTATCACGTATACACAATTTACTAGTGAAGGAATCAAACATATCCAAAGTAATTGTGGGGGGGGGGGAACAAATGGAACCTATGAAATTTGGTTATCATTGATTACACATGTTTTCTAAAACAAAAAATGAATTTTCTTTTGAACCTATGATTTCATTATCTATAATGATGATCTACCTCTAAGACTGCATGAATGAAATTATGTATCTCCGACTCAAAAAAATATAATGACTATGGTAGTCCTTTTTATGAAGATTTATTTGGAATATATCCATCTTGTATACACTATCCATTAAAACTCTGTTGAGTCATGCTCTGTCCAGTTGGACTCTCTTAAACCATTCTCTATTTCATTACTTGATGCTTCTCTATCAATAATGAGGCTCCTCAATTATCAGCTCACTAAACTCACTAACACTCGAAGATTTTTCTTCATCAAATATTTTTTTCATAATGATCATTTATCCCTTTATATTGGAACGACTCCTATGAAAAATATTGGATAATTGTGAATTCCAAAATTGAATTTATCACACAATATTATTTTTCATTATAACATTTATGTTTTTTACCACCTTGAAATCATTCAATGAAATTCATCAAATATTCCTCAAATGTTGGTGTCTATAATTTTTCACAAATCATTACATTATTTTCCAAAATTAAAATAATATCTTAGTATAATTACAAATTTTGACTTTAAAAAGTTTTTTTAATTATCCACAAGCCTTGGAATGGTGTGTTATTCCTCTATGAGGTTTACTATTCCACTTTCCATTGTCTTCTTCCCCTTTTCATACTATTTTTCCTTCTTCTAGTGTACTATTACTCTATCTCATTTACTATTCCTCTAAACTATATTCTTCAAATCAAGGATTAATAACTTCAAAAACAAAAACATATACAATGTAAATGCATAACATTATAACATCAAAATTATACATAAAAAATTAACAACATACTAACTCAGGATTTCTACAAGACAACATCTTATCATCATAACTGAAAGTATTTATTATGAATTTTCATAACATAAAAACAAAAACATTAAAAAATGAATCTTCATTATTTAATAACATAACCATTTATAGGGAAATATAATAAAATTATTACTCAAACATTGTAAATCATCAACTTCATAACTTCATAAATCAAAATGTTTACAACTAAAACATTATAACAAGAACATTTCCATTTTAATATTATACTTGAGAAACAATATCCAACAGACTCATTCTATTAAAATCAATCAAGTATGAATTATTATACATCTATATCAAGTAAAATTTCTTATGATAATATGTACTATAAAAATTCATATGAATCATCATTTGACATGATTTTATAATATTATATATTAAGTAACTTCACTACTTTCAAATAATTATAAAAAATCATTAAAGGAAAATCTAATAATATTCATATATTTCTCACATATCATCCATAAAAAACTCATCAAGAATCATGAATAATTTGTGGACTCATGATTTAAAAAAACATTTATGTTAAAAAATGAATAGATTTACACACTTACTTCCATCTATTCCTTCATTCATCTATTGATCCATGAAATATACTTCATTTTCATTCTGACATAAATATTTTCTTTCTTTAGAAGTATGAAATACTTAAATAATATCCTCAAGAATACCATATAAAAATATATATCCTTAATCTAAAAAACTATTATATTATACTTTTAAACATAAAATTTCATTCACAACTCTAATAAATCATTTTTCACAACACTAAATCTTCATCCTTTTTATCCCTAAAACTCTATATTTATTATATGTATAACTATTAATTTCATAACTTTGAAACATCATCTTCTTTAACTCTGAAACATAATATTTTATATCATTAATAATCTATATTTCCTATCTCTAAAAACCTATTATTTATGTTTGAAAATCTATAAGGAAAGTCATAGGAATATCCATAGAAAACTATATAATATAATTTATAGGAAATAGAATAGGAATCCCTATAATAAATTCAATAGGAAACATCATAAGAAACACCAATGGAATCTTCGTAAGAAACACTATATGAAACTTCTTCATCCTGGAATTTAACTTTTCAGAATCAATGGAAGTTAACACAATACATTAATTATAATATTCCATTGGGAACTTTAGTAACAGTGATGCTATAATATTAAGAAAATTATAAAATGGCATCAGACCCCCATTTTTGTATTCTTGGAAGACATTTAGTAAGAATTGTGATAAAATAGAAAGGAATAAAATTAATGTGATATGATAGTTATTTTTTCCATTTTATTTCATAATATTTGTTTTCATTGAGTTAATATATGATTAATGGCCCAAGAATAACTTATATAATTTTTGTATATACACCCAAAATTATCGTTCAATGATCATATATCATTTTCTATGAATATTAATTACATTACACAAACACATGACCAAGGACAATAATAGTTTAATTTATTTGGAGTCTTGGTAACACAAACAACTAGACCATTTATAAACAGAATCCCATCTCACTATTATCTTCAAAACTTGGACAATTTATAGACATATCATAGACAATAAATTTCTTCATAACAAGGGGAATGGAAACATGTGAAAGGGTGAGATTAGATTCTTAGTAAGGGTAAACGAAGGAGGTCTATATGCATGACATGAACATAAGGGTATGGGATCATGACCACACCATTTTGAAACCATACCATAAATATAAATGAAAAGAATCTAAATTCATTTACAAAACATTAGTAATTCATAATACATGATTCATAATGGAACCAAAGAATATGATCCATGAGAGAATAACATTGGAATAAGACAAATATTTATGTCATACACAAAAGAATAAAATAATTATGTCAAGGATACCCACTAAAACAATCATAACATGTTAGGATTGGTATAACCACTAGAGTACCTACTTCAATCTTGGGATGATATCTCATGAACCCTTTTTCTTCCATGTGAAAACCTCCTTTTTACCCATATAACTTATATAACAACATCCATTACCCAATGATTTGAATAGAGATATAGGTCCCACCCACCTTTTAATATAAATCATATAAATGTGTACCAAAATATCAATAACATTTCATAAAATCATAAATCATGATATTAAATGGGTTTCAAAAAAAATTCATCATATCATACCATATCGAAAAGTGATGGGTTATATAATCCTTTCATTTTTCATCATTCCATAACTCGTGAAAAAAGAGGGTTTCTTATGAATTCTATCATGGTATAACCCAAGGGTCAGAAAAATTCATTAACATATTGTAATAATAGTCCACTCATAGAATTAATTATAATTGTTTCATTGGTTCATATCCCTAGTAATACCTAGATAACATCAACAGATTTCATCTTAGAACGAAAATGATTTTGAAAATAAATTCAAACATTTCATGTGGGAAATACCTTTTCATATTTGAAAATTAATTTTTAAAATATAATTTTTTTGAAATTATTTTTATTTGAAAATATCCATGAAATCATATAAAATATCCCTCGATGAAAATAATGTCCACGACTATGGGTTTTTTGGTCATGTTGTATACAATGAAACAAATATTCAATTCACATTTTTGGTAAAATCCAGAAAAGAATTGTATGGAAAATTTCATAAAGTTTATTTTCAAAATATTTTTATAAAATGTCAAAAACGGATAAAAAATACATCTAAAAAATATATGATAGTAGTAAAATATTTTGGGATTTTTTTGGAAAACATTGTTTTGGAAAAAAACAGTCTTCTGACCGAAGAGGGAAATAATGTTCGATTTAAACAAAATTATTTTCTCAATAATTTTAAGTACCAAAATTTTAAAAAATGGAAATTGTAATATAATGATTAATAAGAGGATGATAAAATTATTGATTTTAAATAGATATTGATCAAAAAAATTTATCATCAGAAACATGATCACAATTAATCATGATATACAATAAAATTATAACATTAACTCATTTCCACTTTGGTATCACTGAATCATATGAACCATAATGGAATAAAATAAAATAGAATAACATTCGGATTTATAAATTCCTGAATTTACATTTAAAAGCAGTTTTATATACACCATATGAAAAAATATAGGTGTATTATATAACATACGTCTCAATGAAGGAAATTTGAGACAAAAAATCAAATAGCTCTTTAGAAATATTTTGAATCTTAATCCCCAAAAAATAAAAACAAAAAATGAAAAATTAAAAGTAATTAAATGAATAATTTTAAGGACATATTTTCTAAATGGTGTAATATATACACCAAAAAAATGAAATGAATGGTGATTTTTCATATGACCCCAGAAATAAAAGAGTGACTAGAAATTCACTACCTTATGTCGTGAATTCCATCAGTTACATCAAGAGATACTATATAATAAACATAATTTTATTAAAAATAAATTATAAAACCATACATATATATATAATATATAATATAGGTTTTCTAATAACCATTTATTATCTGTTTATTAACAATTCAATGATAAAATCATGTTTCAGTTGGTAATCTCTTTTTCTGTGCATGTATTGATTTTTAGAATTTTTCGTTTTAAAACATTGATCATTATTAATTCCTATGAATTTTTATAACCATAATAGGAATATAAAATCTATTTATTCTGATATTTATTTAGTATAATCGATAATATTTAGTGATAGAAAATTAAATGCACCATCCATGGAGACGGTTGTCTATACGAATGTGTGAACGTTGTTACCAATTTATTTTTGGATTTTGAAAAATAAAGATAATTGGTATATAATAATTAAATAATAATTTATATGTTATATATATAACATATTTTCATTAAAAATTTCATTATTACATTCCATGTGAAGCATGAATGAATAACATCACTTTGGGAGGTGGTAATCCACCATACACATGAGCAGCGTTATCATATTTCTAATCAAATGGAGAGTATGAATGTATGGTTGAATTAATATTTATATAATTATAATTATATAATATATAAATAATTAATCAATAATTATTTCTATCCTTTATAAGTTGTATTGTAAAAACGAATGGAAATTGGTCACGAGGAGGTAATCCTCTGTACAAAAGAATAATGATTTCGTAACACATTTAATGAGAATGAAGATGGTTGTAGGTAATTCAATTAGAATAACAAATATAATTATATGGTATATAATATTATTATAATACCATAATGTTATAATAATATTTGAAGGATATTGAGGATAAAATAACAGAAAAAATGCTCTTTGATATATGTTATCTCTTTTTTGGGTATACATCAACGGTTTGCACGAAACGCCTTCAAATGTTACCATAATGAACCAAATAATGCTTAAGGGGTGTTTTTTAATGTTGATTACTTGAAAAAAAATACAAATCACAAAATCTATTGAAATACATTTTACAAAAGTATAATTTATGGGATCATATTACAATATTTTTCATGAAAGAGAATAAAAGCAGTGAGGATGTCTTCACACCATGTTATGTCTGGATTAACTCTCAAATTGGACAAGACATCATAAATAATGTGTGCTTCCTGATAAACATGAGTGATGATGTATTACATATTGTTCAGTGAATGGTTCCATTCAATATATTGGGTAGTCATCATCCAAGATAAATGAGTTACACCATTCCAAATTTCTTGTACAATGGTCGTCGGGTCACTTTTAATCTATAGGTTGTTCCTACCAAAAACCAGGGAAAAATAAATTGCATGAATCAAACCCATCATCTTAGCTTCAAGGGCGGTGTCAATGGCACAATGACCCATGAAGCTACCTTGAATCTGACCGAAGTGATTCTTTGAGACGACACCACACCCAACAGGTCCGGAATTTCCCTTGGAGGTGCCATCAATGTTGATTTTGATACATATAGTGATAGGAGCTCTCCAAAACACCTCTACAATATGATGCAAGTGAAAAAATGTTTATATTGATCCGTAGATATTTTAATATTCTAACGTTGTTCATGATGTGGTGTAAATTCATTTTTTATCAAAGAATCTTTTTGTATGGCAATGAGGATTCAGATATGACCTGCAATAAGATTGAGTGAGTAGTTGTTTTGAATAATTGCATTCTGATCATACCAGATCACATGGTGGAGTTTAGAAACTGTAGTAATGGAATGGGTCTTGATTTTCTAAGAGCATTCCATCTCTTCACATTTCAAAATCTGAGTTTTGATAGAGTCATGTATCAACCATCTTCAATCAAAGAGGTCAAACATCTAGTTCCAAATAGCTAAAGCAGTAGCATAATAAATGATAAAGTGGATTAAATATTATCTATGTTGATTATAGATTTTACATTTAGAGAAATTTTGAATTCAAAACGATTGTAGAAAAATAGTAGTGGGAACTCTGTTGGGAGCAAGGCGACATATGAGACTGAATCTCGACGGCCTAATCTGATGTTTGTTGAAGTGGAAAATCCAGCTGTAATCATTCTCAATTGTCACATAAAATATGTTTGTAGTAATTTTTTTAGGTAAGAATTTCCATTTTGAGCAGGCTCTAAAATTAATAATCATTGTTGAATGAAAAATCATATTTTTCATTTAGATTCAAAATGGTATCTAGTATATGATCTTGTTGATAATTAATAGTATTATTTAAAGAGATGTTCAGGTTTTCAAGATTCTGATTACAAGAAATCATAGAGAATAAAGGCATGCCAGTCAAGTTATTGAGTGAGAATTTCATGGAGAAATATATGGAGACAATTCATATGGAATTATTCATAATGTTGTTGAAGGGGAGCTTGATGGGATTCCATATATAAAAATTAATAAAGCTCGAATTTCAAGTCATAAGTTTGTAAAGAAATATATTTTTGAGAAAGGTGATATAATCAGATGAACTGTGAATAATATTCCAAGTAATCCGAGCATGAATACATTCATTAATGTACATTAAGTGTCATATGCCAATGCCACAATTCCCAATAGGCTCGCAATTGATTGACCAAGGGACCATTACAATTTTTCATTCGAGAATACAACCGGTCCACAAGAAAATTTTAATATAATTTTTAATTTTTTTGATAAGGAAAATTGGCCATTTCTAGACCATCATGGATTAGACCATCATGGAGACAATAGATGATTTAACAAGTCATGTCCTACCTGCTATAGAGTGATAAATAACACTCCAAGATGAATGTTGGTTTAGAACATGATTAACAATGGTCATAAAGTGGCAAGACATGGGTCTACCTAAAAATATGGGCACACCAAGGTAAGTGAATGGGATAGAGCCTTATTTAAGACCTAATTCAAAAATAATGTTACATTTTATCTTAAGGGGAATGTTCATAAGAAAGAATATAGAGATCATTTTCCAACTTATGGTTTTTACAGAAACATACACATAGTGAGAGAGAACAGTCTTGAGGTTAAGAATGTTTCTTTTATCACCTTGGAGGAAAATGATGATTTCATCAACATAATAGTAGTGATTGGGAGAATTTAAATTCCTATAGACATGAATGGGATTCATATTATTTTGAACCACCAGAATATTGATCAGTCGACTGAGGTAGTTTTCCTCTATTGAGAAGAGAATATAATAGAGGGGGTCACAATGTCTGACTCCTATGGTGTATTTAAAGAATCCTTTGGGAGAGCCATTGATCAAAATAGAGATAGTGACTGAAACCCATTCATGTCTATTGGATTTTATTAGGTCAGTTTTGAAGTTATTTGATATTTTATTTGATGAACCAAAGTGGTTTCAATGTGTGAATAATAGTTGATATAGAGTGGCCTTTTATAAGTTCATTTAGTGGCACACATGTAGTATTTTGAAAATATAAGGTTCACCCAAATGTTTCACATTCCAAAAGAGATAAAAATTACTCAACATAGAACATATGATAATATATAGTTGAAATTTGGAAATAAAATATATTTTATAAATGTTTATAGGTTATTTTTACCCCAATAACTATAGTTTAACCCCTACTAAACACATTTTTACCACATCCATCGTGAATAATTTTTATTATTGTAGCTATTAATATTTGTACAAAGTTATGATAAAATTATTAGATAAAAAATTGTATGTTAATTAAAAATATGGAATCAAATAACCAAATTCCATTCAATGATGTGTAAAATTTAAATTTAAAATTAATCACACAAATGTGATGAGAAATTCAGTTTTTATAGAGGGAATCTTCAAAAGTTTACAATGTTTTATATAAAAAATCAATATAAATTTAATTAGAATTACATAAATTTAATTCGTTGTTGTTATATTTAAGTAATGTTACAATAAAATATATTTAAAATATAATTTATCTTTATCAATAAATTAAAAAAGAGTTTTCAATTAAAACATAATAATTTGCGCTATTCCTAAAAAAATGGCACATTTTAGAAAAATCATGAAACTTCTCCCTAAGATATTTTTGACAATATTATTTCAAAAATTATGTTTATTTTAGCAAAAAAAAATTCAAAAAATTTCAACAAAATTTTTATAATTGATTATATAATGACATAAAAACATTTATTTGAGAAAATATTATTTTTGAAACACATAAAGACCGTATTAAAAAATTTGTATTTTATTTTTAATATGATTTATTTATATAAAGTCAGTAAAAATAATATTTAAAAAGATGTTATTACAATTTATATCACTACGCTAAATGTATAGGTTATGATTTTCATATTTAAATAGATATATTAATAATATAACATAGTTTTTTTAATTCTAAAAGTTGTGTGCAACACATTCTAAGATAGTGTTAAATATAGATACAAAATAAAAATTTTGGACAATAGGTCTAATTAAGGTATTTTTTTTAATTTTTTTTAAGTATCTTATTTTTTATAAATAAAAATTTTACAAGTTATGAGGGGACTCAGGGGTGTTCAGGGGGTTCGGGACATGAAAGGAAAGAAAATCGGGCCAAACATTACGTGACACATGGTTAGAGCATGGTTAAGTAAACTATACAGACTTCCTAGAAAAACCATGAAGCCTTGTATAGTAGATTAACACATGGGTTTAGTAGGGTTTATCAAACTGTGCGACCTTCCAAGGTAACCACCCGACCCAATATCCCTTAGATAGTGATTCACGCAAGGTTCTCACACGGTTGGGAAAACAATGTGGGTAAACCATACTTCTCAGTAATGATAGAAAAATTACAAAATATCAACTTCATGGTTTTATGTTCAAACTCAGTATTCTCCTCCATTTCACTTCCAACAACCCCAGGGAATAACCCAAGTGATCCAAGCTTCCAAGAGGTGATTGTCCATTGTTTTTAAGCTGTTTGGAGTGCTATTAGTTGAGGATCGAAGCTCCAGGTGAGTCTAGTCCCTATGTTTATTCTCTTTTTGGTATAGGTTTTTCAGCTCCCTCTTATCATCATTCAATGATTTAAAACCCTATTGTTTCAGTGATATATAGGTTGAAACTTTAAAGGGTGGTTGAATCCGGATCTAAGGCTTTGATTCAGAGTACGATTGTCAATGGATTTGAGGTAGATTGTCTACATGCTATATCCCACATTTTCATTATAGATTTTTGAATGTTTGGTTTCTTATTGGTTACCTCTGGTTATTATTTTTATTCCTTTGATGGAATATGAAAAATATTGTGCCAAAAGTATGATAAGAAACCCTCGTGGTCTCTATGGGACACATGAAAGATGATTTCACCAATGTAGGTCTACCCACAGGGTGTTCCAGAAATCCCAGATCTAAAAATGGGTTATGTAATCTTAGGGTAATTATGTGATAATTTAGTGCCCTTATTGAATATATTTATAAGTTTAATGGTAGTGAAAATTGATTTTTTTTTCATGTGTTTAGTTTTGGAAATATCATAAAGGGTTTTATTTGATGTCATGAAAATTGTTTAATTTTGTAAATTAATATTGTGACATGTGTCTTGTGAATTATATTAGAAATTCCTAATAGAGTTGGTTAATATTAAAGGGGGATAAGTTCAATTGTGTTTGTATTTGAAATAAAAATGTGTTAAATGGTATTTTGTATTGGAATGCATGAATATGTGAAATGGGATGATGAAAGGGAGTCATTGAATGTGCTTAGTGAGATAGGTATGGGAATATGAATAGGAATAAATGGTATAAGTATTTTAAATGGTAATTATATTAATTGTTTATAGCATAATATAAATTCCCATGTTATGTTTTATGGATTTTGATCATTATATAAATTGGTTTTGCTTCATTGTGATATAGTATACGTGTGGTGAATGGTTGAATAAGCATGTGCACACACATTGAGGTGTGTGACAATGTAGTAAGTCTCCTCCCAAAGGATGAGTTGGACTGATGCTCTAACTCCACCCACAATGCACGGGTTAGGGAAGGGGAAGAAGAACTATTCCTCAAACTATTTCATTTCACATGGACTAAGCCTTTGAGGTGTTGATGTTGTGATGTTGTCATGTATTATCCCTAGTGAGATAGGTACTTTGGTTATTCACTTATGCATAATGATAAATTCCATGAACCTTTTGTGAATTAGGTAAATGTATATCCCATTGATTAAATGTTGATAATGAACTATGTAAGGATGTAGATGAAGATAATGAACTCATACTATGATTAGTAATATTTAAGGATTGTAAACTAGTGGCCCCTGAATGGTATTTTTTTACATGTCCTTTATTTTATACCATCATGCACTATCTATTTATACTGGATATTTTATGGACACCAATGGTGGTGGCCTACTAATTTTTACTCACACCCTTATCAGGCCTCCATTGGGTATCCTGGTAGATTTCAAACTTATAGGTTAGGAAAGGGACAAGGGCCCTATTCTAGGGAGTTAAGTTATTATTGGGAGGTATATGGATTAGGTTCTCAAATTAGAGTCAATTTTTTTTGGGGATTCTATGTTCATCTTTATTTTGGGTTTTTTATCACTTGGAAATGTGATATGACATGACATATTTACTGTTTGTTGTGGTCTGTGCTCAGTTTTGGGAGATGGTTATTTACACATGGTCATTGGTTATTTTTTTTTACATTTTTATATTTTTGGCTATTGTGTATTAGTCTAGAAAAGAGGGTATAGTCTCCCCACATGACTCATAAACCCTCGCTACCAGTTGGTAACCACTAGTGTATGGGGAGGTGCTATATCGGTCATGTGACGACATGACTCGGGGAAATGGTTTAGTGGTACCTACGTCTATGACATTACAAAGTAGTATCGAAGGATCTATTTTCTAGGAATTACTATTTTTTGTGGTAAAATGAAGCTAGTAAAGTGTAAATACTTGGTAATGAGCTCATTCTATGGAGTATCGAACCCATATATGAGGGAAACCCCAAGTCACCCAAGGTGGAAATGATTGTACTTGTTATGTTATGTTATATTTAATGATATTTCACTAATGAGTAATGTACTTGTTGTGTGAGGTGACATTTTTATGATATTATTCTCATTAACGTAAAATAATAAGGTTTTGAATTCATGAATCATTCTAGGACCCTTAGTATATAAGTGTCAAATGTCATGGTTGGCACCCACGAGAGACTGGAATATGGGAGATTAAGGGTATGATGCCTTTGATTCTCTAGAAATTTATTAAAATGGTCTATAATGAAATAATTAAAATTGGTAAAAAGAGAATTATGATGTTAAATAAGAATTTAAAAATGTTTTTAACAAGGGCTTGTAAGTGAAATAATTTTTTTTAAGTATGTTGTGATATAGAAACTAATTTGAAATGGTTTATAAGGAAAGGATTATAACTTTGGGAGTCATTAACCCTTTCTTAACCATGGTCATCGGTAAGGATGGTCGAGGGTACTGTTTTAGGTATGATACGACCCTTTTAAAATGTGTATGTGAAATGGATTTTTTATGGTTACTATTGAGCCTTCCTTTAGATTTTGTGGAAGAATTATTGTTTATGTTCTAAAGCTAATATTTGGAATTGTAGAAAAATGACACCAAAAAGCATGTGTTGGTTTGGGTATAAGAGGATGTTGATGAGAATGCTTTCCCAGTAGTGTAGAATGAAGATCTAGTGGTTCAGGATGATAAGGAATATCAGTTCCATGAGAACTTTTATCATTTTATGAAAACGATGGAACAAGACCCTGGGAGGGTTGCACCGAGTTTGTTTGAGATGACTAGGGAGTTTTAGCTATAGACCCCTCTGACCATTACTAGATATGGTGGGCCAGATGCATCCATGTTCCGGATAGAGTCTATACAAACAATTCTGGATCATCTGGAGACTCATTCGGAGATGTTATTGAAGTTAGTAGCATATATGTTATGAGGCTCAGAAAAATGAATGAGGGACATTACTGTTCAGATAGATTAGGCTAAAGGAATGGTATGGAAGGATTTTAAGAACATTTTTTGGAACACTGCCACCCAATGATCATGAGGTAGGATAAGGATGCAAGGATTATGAGTTTTAATCATGGGGATATGTCAGTGATAGATTATTATAGTCATTTCAATGACTTACTCCAATTCATTTAGATATTAGCACTGGATGTTGCAACTATGGATAAAACCTTCCAGGATGGTCTTAGGATCGAGATCAAGAATCAAGTGAATATATTCAATCTAAATAGTATTTTATATGTATTGGACAAGTCCCTTATCTCAAAAAAGAATCTAAAGGTAGCCTTGGGTATTGGGATTGTGGTGTAAGGTGGGGGGATAATTGGTGAAACTCTCGAGGTAAGGAAACATCATTTTTGGAATTTCCAAAATGGAAAAAGTATGTAGAGAAGTCAAAATAGAGAAGTAGTTTCTCAGAGAGATGATAAAGTGTTCTGTTACCAGTGTGGAGGGATGGGGCACAAATGGGGTCAGTGTCCTGGATCACCTGCTGAGTGTTCTTCATGTGTAAAGATGAGATATATAAAGTGGTTCTGTAAGAACCCTCATAATATGAGCACATACGAAGGTTAGAGACACATGATGAGTGTGGGTAGGGTGTCAGTCACCCTGTATTAGGCACAATGTTAGATATCCATGGTTCATACTAGTAGGGGTGGTGTATTTAAAACTTTGGGGTGAGATCGTCCATGTTAGAAGGACAATGTAGTGCAGGGTACTAAAGTTATACAATATGGTAGAGGGTGGGTCATCTCCACAAAGTTTAGTATACACATGGAGGTGGTGAGGCTTGAATATCAACCATTCAATGTAGGATTCTTATAGATTCCACACTTGAAAGTTCTTTATTTGACCCCAGTTACAGATATTATCTTATTTATACCTAGTTCATACTTGTGTTGGGCCTAAACATGAAATATTAATATGGGTTTATTTCAATTGATACTCCATTGGGGTGTAATTTGAGAATATCATACAATGTAAGGGTTTTACATTAGTGGTTCATGGATATTTTTTTCTGAGGAAACATTTTATCCTTGAGATTTTAGGGTTTGACCTAATTTTGGGTATAAAATGGTTGGTATTGTATAAAGCCTATATATATTGTAATCAACATTGGGTAATATTTGTAGAACTTTATGGAGACACTTACATCCTTAGTGGTGAATGGGATGTTTAAAAAGGCAGTTCAGGGACAATTTTCTAGAAGTTGGGAGAAATCACAACCTATGTGGCTTGTTTTGTGCTAGATAAAGGAGGAAGGGAGCAACTAACATTCCATCCCTTTTTGGATCAATGCAATGATTTTTTTTCTAGAGTAATTTTTAGGGAAACCAACTGGAAGGGATTTTTAGTTTATGATTGATTTGATTCTAGGGGAAGAACCAGTCTTCATTCCTTCATATTGAATAGAACCAGAAAAAATCAGGTAAAATAAATTTTAGATGGAATATTTAGAGATAAAGGGGTTCATACATCATAGTTAGTTGCCTTTGGGGTCTCCCATTATTTTTTCCAAGAAGGAAGATGAATCGTTGAGGTTATGTGGTTACTATAAGAAGTGTAATCTGATGATGGTTAAGAACTGATACATACTTCTCCTGAACTGATGACTTATTTGACGAGATGGGGGGTGCTTCTATGTTATGGATGACCAATTTTAGATTGGGATATCATCAGTTAAGGATGAGACATTCTGACATACATCATACAAATTTTAGGAGAAGGTACGGGTTGCATAATTTTGTGGTGATGTCGTTCTGGTTGACTAATTCACCAGATGTGTTCATAGATTTGATGAATCAAAAATTTCTTCCAAACCTTGATCATTTTGTGTATATCTTTTTCGATGAAATCCTGGTTTACCTTTGAACTCTTGACAATCATGCCAAACATCATGACATCGTCCTATGTAAAACAAGAGGGCACATGATTTATGCCAATATATCAAAATTTCAATTATTCATTGATAAAGTGAATTTATTTGGAAACATCATTTTTGAGTTAGGTGTGTCAATGGGTACAAAAAAAGTGTAGGTTTTGGTGCCTTGAGAGCATCCTAATAATTTTTCTTATGATTGGAGTTTTCTAGGATTGTACGGTCATTACCGAAGGTTCATTAGGGATTTCTCCCATCTAATAGAGCCACAGTTAGTCATAAAAAATTAGGGAGTTATGTTTTTGTAGTTGTAGGAATGCAAGAGTGATTTTCAATTGTTTAATAAGTGGTTCACTACCATAAAAATTCTGATCTTACCTGAATTGAGTAATAGGTATACATTGTTTTGTAATGAGTCTGATATTGGACTTGGGGTAGTTTTGGTTCAAGATGAAAGGCGTATAGTGTGTGGGACATGATAGTTGAGGAATTATGAAAGATATTAACTTATGAATGATATTGAGTTAGATGGTATGGTTTATGTCTTAATGTGTTGGAGGAATTACTTATTGGGAGATTAGTTCATCGAGTTTACCGATCATAAAATTATTAAGTACATATTCTCTCAGAGGGATTTGATTCTTTGGAAACAAATGTGGGTCAAGTACCTATAATCCTTTGATTAAAAGTATTATTATGAACTAGGAAAAGGGAATATTGTTGTGTATTCTTTGAGAAATAACAATTAGTATCAGGTGGTTTAGGAATGAAACTCTGAGTGGAGAGTGATGACATATTTTGTTGAGATTCACGTGGAAGGGTGGGGTGGGCATGGGGAAATGACCCTTGCATCTATAGTAGTTGAGTCTTTTCTTTTGAGTTGGGTTAAGGAGAGTCAGATGGAGGTTTCAAAGTGTTTGGATAAGAATTAAAGTCTTAATGGTGGGAAGTCACCTTGTAGTTTGCCTATTGGTGATGATGGAATTGTCAGTGTTTGTGGTAATGTGGTTTAGCTAATGTGTATACAGGAAAAGATGATTCATGAGCTTCATGCATCAAAGTGGATATTTCATCCTAGTTTGACTAAAATGTATTCTGATCTCATTAGGTAGTATTGGTGGACGATAATGATGAAAGTGGTTGTAGGTTTTGGGGTATGATGCCATACTATTAAATAGGTGAAGGCCGAGAATTAGTTCCCTTGGGGTTTGTTACAATCATTTCCTATTCTGGAGTAGGAGTGGAATAACGTAATGATGGAATTCACAGTGGGTATTCTGAGGAATCCTCAGAAAAATTATGTGATTTGGGTGGTTATGTATTAGTTGAATATGGTAGACTATTTTTTTCCGACCCTAGAGACTTACGTAGTCGATCAGTTGGGTCAGTTTTATGTTCATGAAATTTTCTTGTATCTTGGTGTGCTAAGAACCCTATATTTAGATCTTGATCTACATTTCTCAATTAACTTTTGGATGGGGTTACATAAGGTTCTTGTTACCCTTGTCTTTTGGAGTACGAACAATCACCCATAGACGGAAGAGAAGTAATAGTGTATTATTCATATATTAAAGGATATGTTGAGAGCTTGTGTTCTGGATTTTAGTGGTTCACGGGGAAAGTACTTTTAACTTCTTATGTTCTCTAAAAATAACTATTTCCAAGCAACAATTAAAATGAAACCTTTTGAGTATATTTATGTGAGACCCTGCCAATGACAGTTGTGCTTTTTAGAAGCTGAGGAGTCTGATTTGTTAGGACTGAGTCTCGTGCAAGAGAGGTAACAAAAGTTTTATTGATTAAGAATCATTTGATGAAGACTTAGAGTATGAAGAAGTCATAGGAATATTATATTTGTATACCTGTTGACTTAATGGTGGGATATAATGCTTTTGATTAGGGGTCTTCATGGTTGGGTCACCATCTTATTTAATGACAGAGCACGTTGGAGACTTGGTATGTGGGGCAATTTTGTGGAGAAGATAAAACTGGGGGTTTACTAATTGGATCTTCAATACTGTTATATTTTAATGAACATTTTTTTAATGTATTTCAACTCCAACATGATCACTTTGATCTATCATATGTGAAAATTATTGATGTTCTAGAGTTTGAGGCTTATGCATCCTTTAAGAAGCATCCAGTTTGTATTGTGGATCATAGAGAGAGGGTCTTGAGGGGAATGACCATTCCCTTAGTTTGAGTATTTTGGAATCATGGAAAAATTTAAGAAGAACCCTGGTAGAGAGTTTCATATGTATGGGCCTAGTTTCCCAATCTATATTCATCTGAAACTCAATAATTCTTGGAAGCCCGGCTCGAAGACGATCCATTATATGGTGGGGAGGTTGTAAGATCCTAGATTTCATTAACACGGTTTTTGATCAAGATTTATTTGAAGTATATTATCATTGGATAATGAAATGATTCCCATGTGTATATGGGTACTAAAGGGTGTTCTGGGGGTTTGGGACACAAAAGGAAGGAAAATTGGGCCAAACTGTTCTTGGTGCACAGTTGGAGTACAATTTAGTAAACCAAGAAACCTTCAATGGAATATTGTGCATCCTTGGACAATGTCATAATTCACAGTTGGAGCACAGTTTTCCAAACTATGAAACCTTACCAAGTAACTATTCAACCCAACTTCCCTTGAACATTTTCTTGTGCATGGTTTGGAAAACTAGGTGGGTAAACCGTGCGGCCTAGTAATGTTGGTAAAAATTACAAAATTCTATCCTCATGGTTTTATGTTATAACTTGATATTATCCTCCACATCATATTTTACAACCCTAGGGATGAACCCCAGAAACCAAATCTTGTAATAGGTGATTCTACATGGATCCATAGACATTTGGATTTTCATTGGTTGTGGATCAAAGCTCAGGGTGAGTCTAGTCCCTATTTTGCTTCTTTATTGGGATTATGGTTTACAACTCCCTCTTATCTTCATCTGAATCTCTAAGACCATATTTTTCTACGAGATACTATTTGAGGCTTTAAAGGGTGGTTAAATCGGTATTTGCGGCTACAATTAAAATTGTGTTCATTAAAAGATTTGAGGTCGGTGGTCTAAAAGTTATATCATATATTTTCATTATAGATTTGTTCATGTTTGGTTTGTTCTTATCACCAATTGTTATGATTTTGATCCATTTGTTGAAATTTGGTTAAATGATTCTTCAAATTATGATTAGAAACCCTCATGTTCTCCATGGGACACATCGAGGATGATTTGACCAATTTAGGGCCACCCATGTGGTGTGTTGGGAATCTCAATTATAAAAATGGGATAATTAAGTACATGGTCGTTATGGGACAATGTAGATCCCTGATTGAGTATGTTTATTTATTTAATGTAAGTGAAAATAGAATATTGGAAATGTTTCTAATTTTAGTAATATCTTAATGGTTTTTATTTTATGGCATGAAAATTTGTCAATTTTGTTAATTAAAATTATGACATGTGGCATATGAATTATATTAAAAATACCTAAGAGAGTTGGTGTATATGAATCTCTGAATATGTTCATTGGTAGTAGTATGTGAAATGAAAATGAGTTAAACCATATTTAATAAAGTAATGAATGAATATGTAAAATGGTATGATAAAAGGGACTTATTTAATGTTCTTAGTGATATTGGCATGAGAATGGTAACTGGGATAATGGGATAAGTAATGTAAATTGAAATTGTGTTAATGGGTTATGGAATAACAATAATTCCCATGTTGAATATTATGTTTTATGATTATTGAATGTATTGGTTGTTTCTGGTTGTTATATTTTTTAGGTGTGGTGAATGAATGAATAAGAATGTCCATAGGGTTTGAGGTGTGGCACAATGGACTGAGTCTCCTCTCAGGGGTCGAGTTAGACCGATTCTATAACTCCACCCACAATGCATGGGATAGTTAAGGGGATGGAGCTTTATTCCCGTAAGGATTGAATTTAATTTCGACTAAGACATTGAGGTGAGGATATGGTGATGTTGTGATGTATTATCCCTATTGTGATAGGGAATTGGCTTATTCCCATATGGAGAATAATAAATGTCATGCAACTTGTGTAAATGATGTTATTTCATAATCCATGGATTACATGTTCATGATGAACTAAGTAATGAAGAAGATGAACATAATTAATTGGCAGTATGAATAGTAATTGTTAAGTAAATATTTTATACTAGTTTCCCATGAATGGTCTTTCATTTACTTTTAATTTATTTCATACCAGCATGCACTATCAGTTTTGACTGGATATTTTGTAGACACCATTGGTGGTGGCCTAATAGGTTCTACTCACACCCTTCTCGGGCCGCCATTGGGTACTCGAGAAAATTAAATACTTGTATGTTTTGAAAGGGGAAAGGGGCCTTTTCTGGGAGTTTAGTTATGCTAAAGAGGTACATGGTGTTACAGCCCAAGATTTCATAGTATGTTATTTCTTCAACATATCCAATAACTTGTACTACACGCAACCCCGAGTTCTAGTGCACCACGACTTACCAAACTAGACGTTCAAAAGAGGTTATGAATAGTATTAAATAAATTTGGAACTTTATATAATCCGTATAAATTTAGAATCCAAATTATGAATTTCTTAGACATAATTTAAGAACAAATTCATTTTTTTCAGATAAAAGAATTATTTTTCGAAAATTTCTATTTTATCGCCTTTTAATAGAGAACCATTTTAAATCCAATATTTGAAACTTCTATATATCCAATTTGAAAAAATTAACATCTTCTTTAGAATCAGGACAAAATAGTTTTGTTTCAATAAATATTTGGTGTTTTTCTGATAACTTTCAAATTTGGGTGAATATTGAAAAATACTATATTTTAACAGAAAAAAACTTTTTTAATCAAAATAATTTATAGTGTTAAATTATAAATTTTAAAGGTTTGATATTATAAATAGATTATATTTTTACCATTTAATCCAATTCTGGTCATTGTAAGTAATTTCACTTTAATATTGGACATAAACAAGTGTCAATCTTTTGATAGTTGTTATTTCTTAAAAATATACCTTTTGGTTTTGACAACAGAAATTAATTTTAAATTAATAAATGAAATTTCAATGTTTTTAATTTGGTAAAATAGACTTCATTTTTGAATTTTGAATATCAAAATTATCATAGGGTTAATTTTTGGCATGTTTTTGAAAACATTCAATTTTTTATGAATAGTGAAAAGCACTGAGTTATAGTTTAAAACCGAATTTTTATTTAAATAATTATTTATTTTATTTAAATTTATAATAGGTCAAAATAGATAAATAATTCATATATATGTTAAATGTAATTCATTGGAGTTAGTTTATAATAATTTTAGCTATATAAAATTTTTACTGAACTTTTACCGTCTTTTACCCACCTCCTATGAGCATTTACAAATTTACATAAATCATATTTTTACCGCTTATGTGAGTTGAATTTAAAAAAACCTATAGACATGGATGATATCAATAAGTAAAATTTGTTTCAATAAGATGAAAATAATTTTAGTGAATAGTAACTTTTTACTTCTATTTACCACAGTTAAAAGTAAATATGGTAATTATGGGTAAAAATGATATTATTATTACCGAAAAACATTTCCTAATTCTATTGGATAACTTTTATTCGACATAAAACAACCTTATGAATAAAATATTAACCTCTTTGGTCCACTTGGATTAGATTGGGACATTTATTATTATTTAATTCAAAGAAGAGATAAAATAGTTAAAATCAATGTTTAATAACTAAAAGATTTTTAATATAAGGTTACACATAAGATAAATTCTAATAAAAATATTAATTAGAAATATAAAGATATATCCTACATAATGGTATTTTATTTATATTTTTTTACATTAAATAATTTAATATATTTATGACGAAATGATGATGTATTAATTACCTAATTAATGAAATATTAAAATAAGTGATATTATAAATACCCAAATAAATGTAAATTGAGACATTTTATGAATTAAACTAATTTTCTAGGTTAATAGAACATGTTAGGATTTTTCATATGAATTTTTATTGAAGTAATAATTATTTTATGAATTTAAAAAATACAAAATACAAAATAGTTTCAAAATTGACAGAAAAGTGTCTTTAGAATAAATATTATATTATTAATTGATATTCTATTCTTAAAAATCTAATATTAAGCCAAAAGACTTATATAATGATATTTGTATCATTATAGATCCACTTGGGGTTCACTTGGAAGTTTATAGTAAGTTTATTAACCAAATAATATAAAAATACAAAGAGACACGGTAAAGGTCGAACTATTTAACAAAGAGTTAAATCTAAAATGTAATGTTAATATAGTAACCCAAACCATTCTAAAACCTATTGGTTGAGTGTTTTTCGACCCATCCCCACTGTATCCATTAAATAGTCCATTTTTTAGCCACTAGAAACCGAAATTTATATTATTATAAAATAATATTTCTAGCTTTTCCTAAGAGGCCCCTCACCCCTCTTATAAAAGGGCACTCCCCTTCTCTCAAATTCACACCATCAAAGCCTTTTGGTTCGGCCATAATCTGCCCAAATACCCTCTCAACTATCCTCCCTTAATCCTAGATTCCTTACTTTAGTTATAAATCCAACCTATGTAGCCCTTTTAATCAAATCAAATTGATGAACACAATGAAGAGGTAAATCATTCATCACATCTTTCAAGTTCCTTTCTTTTTCAACTTCCTCTTTTTTTGTAGTTTCCATTATAAAATAAAAACTCTAGTATCTTCTATATAAATTGATGTTATTATAAATATTTTACAACCATATTAATTATTCTATCTATCCGTTGAATAAAATGTCACCATACGTGTGTTTGAACCGCTTACCGTCTCCACGTCGTGGTGTAATTGTTATTCAATACATTATTATTTGGATGGGTATAATAATGATGCGTAATTGATTTAAATAATAAATATATAATGATAAGGATTATTTATATATGATATACCATCCAATTATATATTTTTTTAAGATCAGAAGAATGATATTGTCGCCTGTGCATACGTACGGATTACCGTCTCCACGAACGGGATGAGATTTATTCCCCATCATTTCCATTCAAGAATAATTTTCATTTGATGATTAAAAATAATGAATAAAGACTTGATATCTTTATGTATAAGAATAATATACATCCTATCCAAACAAATATGACTCACATTAAAAATAATATAAAGGAAAATAAATCTGTTAACACCCAAAATGACGATAATACTAAGATATTATTAACAAAACAATGTTAAAAGATCATATATGATATCATATTAATGTATATGATTCTTTTATAAATTAATAAATGTTATTTCACCATTATATAGGAGGTTCACCTACCCTCAACCAAGGAAAATTACAAGGTAATTGTTAATTCTAAAATCTCTTCGTTATCCAAGGTTGTTTATATGTAATTATCTATTGGGATCTCGTTATCATCCAAATCCATGTTTTTTTAAAAATATATTTCAAAACACACTTACTATTTACCAGACTATGGGCTAAAGTCATTTATACCCTTTCTTGATTTTTATAAGATGTTTACAATGGAATCTTTCCATCATTTTCCAAATAAGTTCCTTTATATCTTTTTCGACAAAATTAAGGTAAGATTGTTTTTTTAACTCATACGGCGGGTGCGGCTATTTTAACCGTTATAACATCATGGAAGATAACCTTACAAGATTATAAGAATATTTCCAAAATAAATGTTCTATTTATAAATTATGTGTATCTTAAATTATTTCAAAATAAAAAGATATATTTCTCTAAAAAAAGGTTTTGATTTCATCTATGTCAACATCCTTTGATGGATTTAAGAATATTTGAAATTGATTTATTATGATACAAAACATCCATATTGTATTTAAGGTTTTGTGATGTGTTTGACTGTTGATGTGTTATTTTTATACCATTCATGTTTTATGGATAAAGTATTGACATTTAGTATGCTAGTTTTAATTCGAATGTTTATGTTATGTTTAATCCTTTTAATATTAGGATTGCATTGGACTTAGTAATTGAAAGGTTGAGCCTCCTATTGCTCCTTGATTCATTGGTATGACTCATGAGAAAAAATAGTGTCTGGGCACTAGGCCATGAAAAAATATTATTTGTAGTTTTGGAACAATGCCTTGAATACGTGGATATGAATGTCTGCCAATATGCATTCCATCATTATGAAAGTGGCTATTGATATTTAATGTGATTATTTGACTAGTAGAATATCAATGTGAATAAGTAAATGGCATTTATTTGATTTTTATCTATGCCATATTATGCTAATTTTCAAGTTTAAATGGATTTTGTTTTATTTTTATACATTGACTTAAATTTTTTTCTTATTTATGAAATCTTCCACTATATTGTTATCCTTACTAAGCATATGAGCTCACCACTTTCTATGTTTTATTTTTCCCAGGATGAAAAGATATATATTATGACTGAACTGCATAGAGAGTCTATGGGATCTCAGTGTTGTCTATGGAAACAATGTTGTTGTAGTTATCCATTTTATGAGGTAATGTAAACCCTATGAATGTATCTAGTACTTCCTAGGCTACTAAACTAATCAGTCTTTCGAGACATGATCTTTTTTTATCATGACAATGATACGTAATAGTGCACTGACTCTGGGTAACTAGGGTCGGGGCATTACAGTTGGTATCAGAGGAAGTTTAGTACAAACCTCAGAAACTAGATTTTGGTAAACTCTGATTAGATAACGTAGCCCTATGATGGTATTTGAGGATTAGTATATAATAACTTCCAAAAATTTTGGTATTGTAGTGATTTTGTGGGTTTTCGAAGTAATACATCCATGTCTGGATACGAGCAGGTAGAGATGGAACTGGCACAGATGTACCTAGGGGAAAAACTAAAAAACACTGCTTTGAGCTAGACATGAAGATGAACTAGTGCATGAAAATGGGCCTTGCTGCACTCTTGGTTACGACACTCCCAGGGGATATGCTTAAGATAATTCACATTTTCATTAAAATCCATTATGAAGGATTTAAGTGTAAATACTTCCCCAAAGAAAACATTTTTATTATTATGTATTATATCTATAAACTATTCAATTTATGTTAGGTATTTTAATAGTTTGAAATTATTCATTGCGATTCATAAACTGACTTAGTGTATGCCATTGATTAGAAATGGCACCTAGTAGAAGGAATGAGAACTCTAGAAATATGTATGATCTAAAGAGTAATAAGGAAAAATCTTTCATAGTATTAAGCCATCAGTTATGAGGGAAATAGTCTCCCACGTATTCTCAAAATATGAAGAAATAATATCATGTGTTAATAAGATAAGTAAAGAATGATCTTATTTTTATGCCTTTGAGGGGAAGCAAGAGATGAAAAGGATGGTAGAGAGAAATATGGAAAAATGGAATAAGGGAAAGAAGGAATTTCCAATATGTGATAAATGTGGATAGAATCACCTTGGTAATTGATTAATGAAAATGGGAGTTTGTTATAAGTGTCGAGAATAAGGACACCAAGTATGTGATTGCAAGAGTGAGAAAAAGGTTTCAAATGTACAATACTTCATCTCCAAGGAGTTGGGACACTACGCGAATCAATGTCCAAATAATTAGAGTATACCCCAAATGATACTATTGGATATGAATCAAGTTATGATACTGATGAATATGAAGATACGTGATTAAGAGTTCTTATGTTGTTATTAATGTATTGTGTCAATTGAGTGTTGTATCAATGATGTACTGGTTATATGATTCATGGAAATAAATAAGGATTGTACTGTAGTACTATTTCATTGGGAATTTTATATTATATGGTCCTGATACAAAGGTGGAAATTTTGGAATAAGAGATGGTTGATTTGAATAAATTATATTGGATATTCTTGACTATCTTGGAAATGATTAATGATATGTTTATTTCATCATTGTTTGAATATTCTAATTTTTTGGATATAAGGAATATATCCAGAATTATATAAATGACAAGGGAGCATGAATTTAATAAATAAGGATTTATGGTAATTAATGGTTTTAGCATATTTTAAATTAATACATGATGAACGTGTTCATATGTTATTACATGGAAAAAAGGATCTTCATTGTGTTTAACATCCATATAAATTTTGGAATGTGAGTTTGGATTGAAGTATTTTGGATTAGTCTAAAGGTTGGAATGGATTAAGTATGAAATTGCATATTGTTTTTATGGTTCTTTTTGGATTGTTATAAAAAGGACAACACGCAGACCGTGTGACATTCCATCATGTCGGAAAAATCTGCGGGAATCGAACCCGCAACCATAGTGCGATTGGGATTTATCACCTACCATTGGACTACATGAAGTCCCTGGATTGTATAATCTAGTTTTTTTAAGGTTATGATAGGCGAATTATAAATTAATTATTTTTGTTACCCTATATGATTAAGATAACGAGAATATTTGTTTTGAAATCTTTTGGAGTGAAAGATGATTTTGTAGTAGGAATGAGTTGAAGGATGAAACTCTAATTGTCAAGAATATATATATATATATATTCCCTCTTATTCTATAGGTAAATTAATTCTTAAACCTTAGGGAAGGGATCTTAAAACAAAAAACGTGTTATCCTAATACCTTTTGTTTTGTTGAACCGATGGCATTTCAAATCATCAAAGATTGATGGATTTGAGGCCCTCAATTTTACACTTGTTTGTGATTGATGACCTCAATAACTCCCTATAAATATTTATTTTTCCCCCCAATTATGTGTATCTAATTTCCAACAATGTTCTCCTAATCGAGATCATAATTTAGTGGTGACCTTTTCATTTCCCTTTTCCACTAATTAAGACTAAATTTTATTAACCCAATTTCCGATGGGGGTTTTCCCACATTGGTATATTCTATTTCATCCTTTTATATAATATAAACAATTTAAAATTGTGAGGACACAATTTATTGAAGTAGGGAAGAATGTAACACCCCATGATTTCATAGTCCATTATTTCTTCAAAATATCCAATAACTTGTACTACACGCAACATCGAGTTCTAGCGCACCACGACTTACCAAACTTGTCGTTCAAACGCAATTATGAATAGTATTAATAGAATTTTGAACTTTATATAATCCTTATAATTTTATAATCCATATTATGAATTTCGTAGACATAATGTATGAGCAAATTCAATTTTTTAGATAAAATAATTATTTTTCAAAAAATGAAATTTTACCGTCTTTTAATGGTGAGCCCTTTTTAAATCCAATATTTGAAACTTTAATATATCCAGTTTAAAAAAATGAACTTCTACTTTAGCATCGGGACATAAGAGTTTAGTTTCAATAAATGTTTGGTGTTTTCATGATAACATTAATACTTGGGGGAATAGTGAAAAATACTATATTTTACCTCAAAACAACATTTTTAATCAAAATAATTTATAGTGTTAAATTATACATTATAATGGTTTATAAATATTAAAATACTATATTTTTACCATTTAATCCAATTTTGGTCATTGTAAGTAATTTTACTTTGAAATTGGACATAAACAAGTTCCAATCTATTCATAGTTATTATTTCTTAAAATTATGGTTTTGGGGTTTAACAACAGGAATTAATTTTAAATAAATAAATGACATTTATATTTTTTAATTTGGTAAAATAGAATTCATTTTTGAATTCCGAATATCAAAATTAGCATAGGGTGAATTTTTGGCAGGTTTTTGAAAACATTCAATTTTTGAAGAATAGTTAAAAGCACTAAGTAATTGATTAAAACCGAATTTTTTTAAATAAATATTTATTTTATTTAAATTTATATTAGGTCAAAATAGATGCATAATACCAATATAAGTTCAATTTAATTCATTGGAGTGATTTTATAATAATTTTAGATATATAATAATTTTAATGAACTTTTACCGTCTTTTACCCACCTACTATGTGCATTTGCAAATTTACATAAAACATAATTTTACCGCTTCTGTGAGTTGAATTTCAAAAATCCGAGAGAAACGGTTGATATCAGTAAGTAACATGTTGTTCAATAATATTTAAACAATTTTTGGTGAATAATAACTTTTTTACTTTTATTTACCACGGTTAAATGTAAAGAGAGTAATTAAGGGTAAAAATTATATTATTATTACCCTAACACATTTCATAATTATATTGGATAAGTATATTTCCACCAAAAACAACCTTATAAATAAAATATTAACCTTTTTGGTCCACTAGTATTAGATTAGGATATTTATTATTATTTAATTCATAGAAGAGTTAAAAGATTGAAAATCATTGTTTATTAACTAAAACATTTTTAATATTGGGATACACATAAGATAAATTCTACTATAAATATTCATTAGAAATATAAAAATATTTCCTACATAATGGTATTTTATTTACAATTTTTATACATTATATAATTTAATTTATTTATGAAAAAATGATTATGCAGTAATGACCTAATTAATGAAATATTAAAATAAGTGATATTATAATTTCCCAAATAAATGTAATTTGATACTTTTTATGAATTCCACTCATTTTATAGATTAATATGACATGTTATGGTTGGTTATATGAATTAGTTTTGAATTAATATTGCTTTTATGAATTTATAAAAAAAACAAAATACCAAATAGTATCAAAATTGACATAAAAGAGGTTGTAAAATAAATATTATATTATTAATTGATATTCATTTCAAAATAACTATGGTTTAGAAAAAGAATTATATAGTTATAGATGTATCATTAATGAATCACTTTGGTTTCTCTTGGAAGTTTATAGTATGTTTATTAACCATATAATATAAATATACAAGGAGACATGGGAAATGTCAAACTATTTAAATAAGAGTTAAATCTAAAAGATATGTTTAATATAGTAACCCAATACTTTATCAAATCTATTAGTTGAGGGGTTTTCGACCCATACCCACCTTAGCCTTTATATAATCCATTTTTGATCCATTATAAACTAAAATATAGTTTATCATAAAATAATATTTCTATCTTTTCCTATGGTTCCCTTCAACCCTCTAATAAAAGGGCACTTTCCCTTCCCTCAAATACACTCCTTCAAAGCCTTTTGGGTCGGCCAAACTCTACCCAAATACCCTCTTAATTGTCATCCATTTATCCTAGAGTCATTCCTTTTGTCACAAAGCTAACGTAACCATCCATTTTGATCAAATCAAATGTAAGAACTCAAAGAAGAGGAAAATATTTCATCACCTCTTTCAAGTTCCTTTCTTCTTCCACTTCTTCTTTCTTTGTTGTTTACATTATAAAATAATAACTCATGTATCTTATATATGTTTTTATGTTACTATAAATATGGTAAAATAATATTCATTATTCTATCCATCCTTTGAATGACATGTCACCATACGTGCGTACGTACGGCTTACGATCTCCATGTCGTGATGTAATTCTTATTCAATACATTATTATTTGGATGGGTATAATAATGATGTGTAACTGATGTAAATAATAAATATATCATGATAATGATTATTTATATATGATATACCATCCAAATATAGATTATTTTAAAATCAAATGAAAGATATTGTCGCTTGTGCGTACGTACGGATTACCGTATCCACGAACGCGATGAGATGCATTCCCCATATTATCCATTCAAGACTAATTTTCCTTTGATGATTAAAATAATTATTAAATACTTGATATCATTATGTATATGAATAAGATACATCCCATCCATAAAACATATGACTCACATAACAATGAATATAATGGAAAACAAATCTGCTAACACCCAAAACGACGAGAATACTAAGGCATTATTAACAAAGCAATGTAAAAAGATCACATATGATATCATATTAAAGTATATGATTCTTGAATAATTTAATAACAATTATTTCTCCATTATATAGGATTTTAACCTACCCCCGACCAAGTAATAGTACAATGTAAGGGATAATTCTATAATCTCTTCGTTATCCGAGGTTGTTTATACGTAATTCTATATAAGGACCTATTTATCATCCACATCCATGTTTCTTAAAAATGTATTTCAATACATTCTTACTATTTACTATAATATGGGTTAAAGTCATTTATACCCTTGTTTTAATTTTATAATATGTTTATAAAGTAATCTTTAAATCATTTTCCAAACAAGGTCTTTTATTACCTTTTCGAAAAAATTAAGGTAAGAATGTTTTTTTAATTCGTACGGCGGGTGCGGCTATTTTTCGCCGCTATAACATCATCAAAGCGTCCCTTACAATCTTATAAGTAGATGTTCAAAATTAATGTTCTATTTATAAATTAAGTGACTCTTAAATGACTTCAAAATAGAAAAATATATTTCTCTAAAAAAAGGTTTTGATTTCATCTATGTCAGCATTCTTTGATAGATTTAAGCATATTTGAAATTGAATTATTATGATACAAAACACCCATATTGTATTGAAGGTTTTTGAGATATTTTTGACTATGGATTTGTTATTTTTATACCATTAATGGTTTATGGATAAATTATTGACAGTTCATATGCTAGTTTCAATACGAATGTTTGTGTTTTGTTTAAACCTTTTCATATGAGGAATGAAATGGACTTAGTAAGTGATGAGTGGAGCCCTCTAGAGCTCCTCGATGCATTGGTAGGTCTAATGAGAAAAACTAGTATCTCGGCACAAGGCCTTGAAAAAATCTTATTTGTATTTTTGGCAGAAGGCCCTGATTACGTGGTTATAAAAGTCTTGCATTATGAATTCCATCATTATGAAAGTTGATATTGATATTTCATTTGATTATTGGACTAGTAGAATATCCATGTGAATAATTAAATGGAATTTATTAGATTTTTATCTTTTCCATATTATGCTGATGTTCATGTTTAAAAGTCTTTTGTTTTAGTTTTATACATTTCCATAAATGTTTCGCTTATTTTGAATGATTCCGCTATTTTAATATCCTTACTGAGCATCTATGATCAGCCATTTCTATGTTTTATTTTTCCTAGGATGCGAAGAAGTATATTATGAATGACCTGCATGGATAGTCTATGGGATCTCAGTGTTGTCTATGGAAACAATGTTGTTGTAGTTTTCCATTTTATGTTGAAATGTAAACAGGATGAATGTATCTTTTACTTCCAAGGCTACTAAACTAATCGGTCTTTCGAGACTTGTTTTTTTATCATGCCAATGATATTTAATAATTTACTGGCTCTTGGTAACTGGGGTTGGTGTGTTAGATTTGTTATCAAAGCAATTTTAGTAGAAACCATGGAAACTAGATTCAGGTAGACTCTGATTAGAGCACATAGCCCTAAGATAGACTTTGAGGATTAGTATAGAACAACTTCCTAAAATTTTGGTATTGTAGAGATTTTCTGAGTTTTCCAAGAAATACATACCTGTCTGGATACGAGCAGGTAGAGGCGGCTCTGGCACAAATGTACTTAGGGGTAAAACCCAAAAACACCACTTTGATCTAGACTCTAATGGGAACTGGTGCACGACAACGGGCTTTGATGCACTCTTGGTTACGATACTCCTGGGGGATATGCATAGGATAATTCACATTTTCATTACAATCCATTATTAAGGATTTAGTAGTAAATACTTCCTCAAAGAAATGTTTTTATGATTATGGATTATATCCATAAACTGTTAAATTTACATTAGTTATTTTACAAGTTTGAAATTATTCATTGCGATACATAAGCTGAATTAGTGTATGCCATTGTATAGAAATGGAACCCAGTAGAAGGAATGTGAACTCCCCCAATATGTATGATCCAAAGAGTAAGAAGGATCAAATATATCATGGTATTAAGACAAAATTTAGAAGTGAAATAGTCCCCCCTATATTCTGAAAATATGAAAAAATAATATCTTGTGTTAATAAGATAAGTAAATAATTATCTGAGTCCTATGGATTTGAAAGGAAGCATGAGATGAAAAGGATGGTAGAGAGAAAGATGGATAAATGGAATAAGGGAACGAAGGATTTTCCCATATGTGATAACTATGGAAAGAATCACCTTTTTAAATGCTTAAAGGTAATTGGAGTTTGTTATAAGTGTGGAGAAAAAGGACACCAAGTATGTGATTCCAAGGGTGAGAAAAAGTTTTCAAATGTACAATTCTTTATCTGCAAGGATTTTAGACACTACGCGAATCAATTTCCAAATCATCAGAGTATACCCCAAATGATGCTATTGGATAAGAATCATGTTATGATACTACTGGAGATGAAGAAGAATGATTAAGAGTTCTTATTTTGTTATTAAAGTATTGTGTCATTTGAGTTTTGTAGCAACGATGTTCTGGTTGTATGAATCGTGGAAATAAATAAGGATTGTACTGTAGTATTGTTTCATTGGGAATTTGAGGTTATATGGTCCTGATACTAAGTTAGTAATTTTGGAATAAGAGATGGTTGATTTGGATAAATTATATTGGATATTCTTGACCATCTAGGAACTAATTAATGGTTTGTTTATTTCACCATTGTTGGAATATTCAAAATTTTAGGATATAAGGAATATATCAAGTTTTATATAAATGATAAGGGTGTATGAATGTAATAAATACAATTTTATGGTAATTCAGGGTGTTTCCAAGTTTTAAAATAATACATGATGACGGTGTTCACATGTTATTATATGACAAAAAGGATCTTCATTGTGTTTAACTTCCTTATAAATTTTGGACTCTGAGTTTGGATAGATGTATTTTGGATAATTCTAAAGTTTTGAAAGGATTAAGTTTGAAATTTGATATTATTTGTAAGGTTATTTTTGGATTTTTATAAAAAATACATCATGCGGACCGTGTGACAATCCGTCGCGTCGGACAAAGCTGTGGGAATCGAACCCGCAACCACAGTGCGATTGTGAGTTATCGCCTACCGTTGGACTACATTAAGTCCATGTTTTGTATAATCAGTTTTTAAGGGGATCATAGGTTAATTATAAATTCATTATTTTTGGTACCCTATATGATTAGGATAAATAGAATATATTTTTTAAAGTCTTTCGGAGTGAAAGATGAGTTTGTGGTGGGAATTAGTTGAAGGATGAAACTCTACATGTCAACTATATAAATATATATATATTAACTCTAATTATATGGGTAAATTGATTCCTAATCTTTAGGGAAGGGATCCTAAAACCAAAAATGTGTTATCCTAATACCTTATGATTTGTTGAACTGATGGTATTTCAAATCATCATAGATTGATGGATTTGAGGCCCTCAATTTTATACATGTTTCTGATTGATGGACTCAATAACTTCCAATAAATATTTATGTTTTCTTTCCAATTATGTGTCATTAATTTCCAACAATGTTCTCCTAATCGAGTTCATAATTTGTTTGTGATATTTTGACTGACCTTTTCCTCTTATTAAGACTAAATTTTATTAACCCAATTTCTGATGTGGGTTTTCCCACAAAGGTATTTTTTATTTTCAACATTTTATTTTTGAAAAACAATTTCAAATTGAAAGTACACAATTTTTTGAAGGAGGTAAGAATGCAACACCCCAAGATTTCATAGTATGTTATTTCTTCAAAATATCCAATAACATGTACTACACACAACACCGAGTTCTAGCGCACCACGACTTACCATACTAGCCGTTCAAAAGCGGTTATTAATACTATTAACTGAATTTTTATCTTTATATTATCCTTATAATTTTAGAATTCGTATTATCAATTTCTTAGACATAATGTAATAAAAAATGCATTTTTTCAGATAAAAGAATTATTTTTCAAATAATGCATTTCTACCGCCTTTTAATAGAGAACCCTTTTTAAACCCAATATTTGAAACTTTTATATATCCAATTTGACAAAATAAAATTCTTCTTTAGAATCGGGACATAAGAGTTTAGTTTCAATAAATTTTTTGTGTTTTTCTGGTAACTTTCATATTTGGGTGAATAGTGAGAAATACTATATTTTAACTCAAAATAACTTTTTTAATCAAAATAATTTATAGTATTAAATTATACATTTTAATGTTATCAAAGTATAAATAGATTATATTTTTACAATTTATTCCAATTCTGGTCATTTTATGTAATTTCACTTTGAAATTGGGCATAAACAAGTGTCAATCTTTGATATTTATTATTTCTGAAAAATAAGCTTTTTGGTTTTGACAATGGGAATTAATTTTAAATAAATAAATGAAATTTATAAGTTTAAAATTTGGTAAAATATACTTAATTTTTAAATTAGTAATATCAAAATTAGCATAGGGTGAATTTTTGGCATGTTTCTGAAAACATTCAATTTTAGATGAATAGTGAAAAACACTAAGTTATAGTTTAAAACAAAATTTTTATTTAAATAATTATTTATTTTATTTTAATTTATATTAGGTAAAAATAGATACATAATACCAATATAAGTTCAATTTAATTTGTTGGAGTCAGTTTATAATAATTTAAGATATATAAAAATTTTATTGAACTTTTACAGTCTTTTACCTACCTCTTAGGAGCATTTGCAAATTTACGTAATACATAATTTTACCGCTTTTGTGAGTTGAATTTCAAAAACACAGAAGACACAATTGATATCAGTATGTAAAATTTGTTTCAAGAAGATAAAAATAATTTTTAGTGAATAGTAATTTTTATGTTTTATTTACCATGGTTAAAAGTAAATAGGGTAATTAAGGGTAAAAATGATATTATTAGTACCCTAACACATGTCCTAATTCTATTGGATAAGTATGATTCGACCAGAAACAAACTTAGGAATAAAATATTAACCTCTTTGGTCCACATGGATTAGATTAGGACATTTATTATTATTTAATTCAAATAATAGTTAAAAGACTTAAAATTAACATTTAATAACTAAAACATTTTTCATATAGGGTTACAAATAATATAAATTCGACTATAAATATTAATTAGAAATATAATAATATTTTACTACATAATGGTATTTTATTTATATTTTTTAGACATTAAATAATTTAATTTATTTATTCACAATAACGATGAAGTAATTACCTAATTAATGAAATATTAAAATATGTGTTATTATAAATATCCAAATAAATGTAATTTGTGGCATTTTATGAATTCCACTAATTTTTTAGGTTAATATAACATGTTAGGGTTGGATAGTTGAATTTTTTTCGACGTAATAATGCTGTTATGAATTTAGAAAAAAATACAAAATAGTGTCAAAATTTACATAAAATTGTATTTAAAATAAATATTATATTATTAATTGATATTATCTTCCTAAAAATATAAGGTTTGGCCAAAAGACTTATATAATGATATGTGTATCTTTAATGAACTTCTTTTGATTTTCTTGAAAGTTTATTGCATGTTTATTAACCATATAAAATAAAAATACAAAGAGACATTGTAAATGTCAAACTATTTAACTATGAGTTAAATATAAAAGATAAGGTTACTATTGTAATCAAAACCTGTCTAAAACCTATTAGTTGAGTGTTTTTCGACCCCTCGTCACCTTAGCCTTTTAATAATCCATTTTGGATCCATTAGAATCCGAAATTGATTTTATTATAGAATAATATTTCTAGTTTTTTCTAAGGTGCCCTTCACCCCTCTTATAAAAGGGCACTCCCCCTTCCCTCAAATTCAAAACTTCAAATCTTTTGGGCTTAGCCAAAATCTTCCCAAATACCCTATCAACTATCCTACCTTCAATGTAGAGGCCTTCCTTTAGTCATAAATCCATCTTAATAAGCCCTTTTGATCAAATCAAAAGGAAGAACCTAGAGAAGAGATAAATATTCCATCGCCTCTTTCAAGTTACTTTCTTCTTCCACTTCCTCTTTCTTTGTTGTTTCCATTATACAAAAATAAATCCAGTATCTTGTATATATTGTGATTATATTATAAATATGGTACAACGATATTCATTATTCTATCCATCCTTTGAATGACATGTCACCATAAGTGCGTACGTACGGCTTACCATCTCCACGTCGTGGTGTAATTGTTTTTCAATAAATTATTATTTCGATGGGTATAATAATGATGTGTAATTGATGTAAATAATAAATATATCATTATAATTATTATTTATATATGATATACCATCCAATTATATATTATTTTAACATCACATTGATGATATTTCTGCTCATGCGTACGTATGGATTACCGTCTCCACGAACGTGATGAGATTTATTCCCCACCGTATCAATTCAAAACAAATTTTCATTCGATGATTAAGAATGATGTCTAAAGGAATGATATCATTCTGGATATGAATAAAATACATCGCATCCATAACTAATATAACTCACCTAAAAAAGAATATATAATGGAAAATAGAAATGTTAACACCCAAAATGACAATTTTACTAAGATATTATTATCAATGCAATGTTAAAAGATCATATATGATATCATATTAATGTATAGAATTATTCTATAATTTAATAACCGTTATTTCACCATTATACAGGATGTTAACCTCCCCTCGACAAAGGTAATGTACAAGGTAAGGGTTAATTCTACAATCTATTTGTTATCCGATGTTTTTTATATGTAATTATCTACTGAGACCTCTTTATCATCCAGATCCATGATTAATAAAAATGTATTTCAAAAAATTATTAATATTTACTAGACTATGGGTTTAAATAATTTATACCCTTATTTGAATTTTATAAGATGTTAATAAAGGAATATTTCCGTCATTTTCCAAACAATGTCCTTTATAAACATTTCATCAAAATTAAGGTAAGAATGTTTTTTTAACTCATACGGCGGGTGCAGCTATTTTACGCCGTTATAACATCATTAAAGAATAATCTTATATGAATATTTTCAAAATAAATATTCTCTTTATAAATTATGTGACTCTTAAATGATTTCCAAATAGAAATAGATATTTCTCTAAAAAAGGGCTTTGATTTCATCTATGTCATCATACATTGATGGATTTAAGATTATTTGAAATTGATTTATTATGATACAATATATCCATATTGTATCGAATGTTTTGTGATATGTTTGATTGTGGATGTGTTATTTTAATACCATGAATGGTTTATGGATAATGTATGGAAATTTCATATGCTATTTTTAATATGAATGTTTGTGTTATGTTTAAACCATTTAATATGAGGAATGAATTAGACTCAGTAAGTGACAGGTGGAGCCCGCTATAGCTTCTCGATGCATCAGTAGGTCTAATGAGACAAACTAGTGTCTTGGAACAAGGCCTTAGAAAAATTGTATTTGTTGTCTTGGCCTAGGGCTTTGAGTACGTGGTAATGAAAGTTTGAAATTATGAATTCCATCATTATGAAAGTGGATATTGATATTTAATGTGATTATTCGATTAGTAGAATATCCATGTGAATAAGTAAATTACATTTATTTGATTTTCATATTTTCCATATTATGATGTAGTTCAAGTTTAAAAGGCTTGTGTTTTAGTTTTATACATTTCCATAAATTTTTGTCTTATTTATGAAAGCTTCCGCTATATTGTTATTCTTACTAAGCATATGAGATCACACCTTTTTATGTTTTATTTTCCCAGGATGTGAAAAAGTATATTATGACTGACCTACATAGATAGTCTATGGGATCTCAGTGTTGTCTATGGAAACTATTTTGTTGTTGTTTTCCATTTTATGATGTAATGTAAACCTTATTAATGTATCTTGTACTTCCAATGAAACTAAACTAATTGGTCCATCGAGACGTGATCTTTTGTGATCATGCCAATGATACATAATAATGCACTGACTTTGGGTAACAAAGGTCGGGGCGTTACAGTTGGTATTAGAGGAAGTTTAGTACAAACCTCGGAAACTAGATTTAGGAAAACTCTGATTAGAGTCCATAGCCCTAAGACAGACATTGAGGATTAGTATAGAAGATCTTCCTAATAATTTTATATTGTAGGGATTATGTGATTTTTCCATGAAATATATCCCTGTCTGGATACGAGCAGGTATAGGAGGCTCTGGCACATATTTACCTAGGGGTAAAACTCAAAAACACCGCTTTGATCTAGACTCGAACGGAAATTGGTGCACAACAACGGGCCCTGGTGCACTCTTGGTTACGACACTCCTGGAGGATATGCATAGGATAATTCATGTTTTCGTTAAAATCCATTATGAAAAATTTAGGAGTAAATAATTCGTCAATGAAATTTTTTTATTAGTATAGATTATATCTATAAACTGTTCAATTCATGTTAGGTATTTTACAAGATTGAAATTATTCATTGTGATTCATATACTGACTTATTATAAGTCATTGTTTAGAAATGGTGTCCAGTAGAAGGAATGAGAACACCAACAATATGTATGATCCAAAGAGTAATAAGGATAAAATATTTCATAGTATTAAGCCAAAATTTATAAAGGAAATAGTCTCCCACATATTCTCAAAATAAGAATAAATAATATCATGTGTTAATAAGATATGTAAAGAATTCTTTGAGTCCTATGTCTTTGGAGGGAACCAATAGACGAATAGGATGGTAGAGATAAAGATGGATAAATAGAATAAGGGAAAGAAGTATTTTACTATATGTGATAACAGTGGAATGAATCATTGTGGTAAATGCTTAAAGGGAATGGGAGATTGTTATAAGTGTCGAGAAAAAGGACACCAATTATGTGATTGCAAGGGTGATAAAAAGGTTTAGAATGTGAAATGCTTCATCTGCAAGGAGTTGGGACACTACGCGAATAAATTTCCAAATTATCATAGTATACCCCAAATGCTGGTATTGGATAAGAATCATGTTACGATACTACCTAAGATGAAGAGGAATGATTAAGAGTTCTTATGTTGTTATTAATGTATGGTGCCATTTGAGTGCCGTATCAACGATATAATGGTTCTATGAAGCATGTAAATAAATAAGGATTGTACTGCAGAACTATTTCATTGGGAATTTGAGATTATATAGTCCTGATACTAAGGTAGTAATTTTTAAATACGTGATGGTTGATTTGGATAAATTATATTGGATATTCTTGACTATCTTGGAACTGATTAATAGTTTGTTTATTTCATCATTGTCAGAATATTCAAAAAAATTGGATATAATGAATATATCTAGTATTATATAAATGATAAGGGACCAAGAATGTAATCAATAAGGTTTTATGGTAATTCAAAGGGTTTCCAAGTTTTAAAATAAAACATGGTGAAGGTGTTCATGTGTTATTACATGGAAAAAGGATCTTTATTATGTTTAACTTCCTTATAAATTTTGGACAGTGAGTTTGGATAATATTATTTTGGATAAGTCTAAATGTTGGAATGGATTAAGTTTGAAATTGGATATTATTTTAAGGTAATTTTTGGACTGTTATAAAAAAGACAACACGTATACCGTGTGATAATCTGTTGTGTCGAACAAAGCTGCGAGAATCGAACTCGCAACCATAGTGCGATTGGGATTTATCGCCTACCATTGGACTACATGAAGTCCCTAGAATATATAATCTAGTTGTTTTTAAAGGTTCTGATAGGTGAATTATAAATTCATGATTTTTAGTACCGTATATGATTAGGATAAATAGAATATTTTTTTTAAAATCTTTTGGAGTGAAAGAAGATTTTGTGGTTGGAATTAGTTGAAGGATGAAACTCTACTTGTCAAGTATATATATATATATATACCATATTATTATATGGGTAACATAATTCTTAAATATTAGGGAAGGTATCTTAAATCAAAAAATGTGTTATCTAAATACCTTATGTTTTGTTGAATCGATGGTATTTCAAATCATCATACATTGACAGATTTGAGGCCCTCAATTTTATACTTGTTTGTGATTGATGACCTCAATAACACCATATAAATATTTATGTTTTCCCTCCAATTATGTGTCTTTAATTTCCACCAATGTTCTCCTAATCGAGATCATAATTTGGTGGTCACCTTTTCATTTCTATTTTCCTCTTATTAAGACTAAATTTTATTAACCCAATTTCTGATGTGGGTTTTCCCACAAAGGTATTTTCTATTTTTAACCTTTTATTTTCGAAAAAAAATTTCAAATTGCGAGGATGCAATTTATTGGAGGAGGGAAGAATGTAAAACCCCATTATTTCATAGAATGTTATTTCTTCAAAATATCCAATAACTTCTACTACACGCAACACCGAGTTCTAAGGCACCACGACTTACCAAACTAGTCATTAAAAAGAAGTTATGAATAGTATTAAACAAATTTTGAATATTATATAATCCTTATAATTTTAGAATCGATATTATTAATTTCTTAGACATAATGTAATAAAAAATTCATTTTTTCAGATAAAATAAATATTTGTCAAAATATGCAATTTTACCGCCTTTTAATGGAGAACCCTTTTTAAATCCAATATTTGAATCTTATATATATCCAATTTAAAAAAATTAACTTCTTATTTACAATCGGGACAGAAGAGTTTAGTTTCAATAAATTTTTGGTGTTTTTCTGATAACTTTCATATTTAGGTGAATAGTGAAAAATACTACATTTTAACTGAAAACAACATTTTTAATCAAAATAATTTATAGTGTTAAATTATAAATTTTAATATTTTGGAAGTATAAATAGATTATATTTTTACAATTTAATCCAATGATGGTCATTCTATGTAATTTCACATTGAAATTGGACAAATACAATGTGTCAATCTTTTGATAGTTATTATTTCTTAAAAATACGCTTTTTGGTTTTGACAATGGGAATTAATTTTAAATTAATAAATGAAATTTATATGTTTTGAATATGGTAAAATAGACTTCATTTTTTAATTCTTAATAGCAAAATTATCATAGGTGAATTTTTGGCCTGTTTCTGAAAACAATCAATTTTTGATGAATAGTGAAAAACACTGAGTTATAATTTTAAACCGAATTTTTATTTAATTATTTATTTATATAATTTTAATTTATATTAGGTCAAAATAGATACATAATACTTATATAAATTCAATGTAATTAATTGGATTAAGTTTATAATAATTTTGTTATATAAAATTTTTAATGAACTTTTACCGTCTTTTTCCCACCTCTTAGTAGCATTTACAAATTTACATAATACATAATTATACATATTCTATGAGTTGAATTTTGAAAATCTGAGACATACGGTAGATATCAGTAACTAAAATCTGGTTCAATAAGATGAAAATAATTTTTGGTGAATAGTAACTTTTTATTTTTATTTCCCATGGTTAAAAGTAAATATAGTAATTAAGGGTAAAAATGATATTATTATTTCCCTACAACATGTCCTAATTCGATTTTATACGTAGAATTCAACAAGAAACAACATTAGGATTAAAATATGAACCTTTTTGGTCCACTTGGATTAGATTAGGACATTTATTATTATTTAATTCGAAGAAGTGTTAAAAGAGTTAAAATCAAAGTTTATTAAATAAAACATTTTTAATATAGGGTTACAAATAAGATAAATTAGACTATAATTATTCATTAGAAAGATAAAAATATTTCCTACATAATGGTATTTTATTTATATTTTTTATATGTTAAATAATTTATTTTATATATGACACAATGATGATGCAGTAATTAACTAATTAATAAAATATTAAAAATAATTGATATTATAAATTTCTAAATAAATGTAATTTGAGTATTTTTATGAATTAAAATGATTTTTTAGGTTACTATGAAATGTTAGGGTTGGTTATATGAATTTTTTTTGAATCAATAATGCTGTTATGAATTTATAAAAAACAAAATACCAAATAGTGTCAAAATTGACATAAAAGAGTTTTTAAAATTTATTTTATATTTTTAATTTATATTATTTACCTAAAAATATAAGGTTCAGTCAAAATACTTGTATAATGATAGGTGTATCATTAATTAACCAATTTGGGTTCACTTTAATGTTTATAGTAAATTTATAAACCATATAATATAAAAATACAATGAGACATGGTAAATGTCAAACTATTTAACAAAGAGATAAATAAAAAAGATAAGGTTAATATAGTAACCAAAACCTATCTAAAACTTATTAGTTGAGTGGTTTTCAACCCATCCCCACCTTAAACATTAAATAATCCATTTTGGATCTATTTTTTACCGAAATTTATTTTATTATAAAATAATATTTCTAGCATTTCCTAAGGTGAACATCACCCCTCTTATAAAAGGGCACTCACCATTCCATCAAATTCACACATTCAAAGCCTTTTGGCTCAGTCAAACTCTCCCCAAATACCCTATAAACTGCCTCCCTTTGTCCAAGAGGGATTATTTTATTCAGAAAGCCAACCTATAGAGAGATTTTGATCTAATCAAAAGGAATAACCCGAAGAAGAGGTAAATATTTCATCACCTCTTTCGAGTTCCTTACTTCTTCCACTTCCTCTTTCTTTGTTGTTTCCATTATAAAATAATAAATCCAGTATCTTTTATATAATGTGATTTTATTATAAATATGGTACAACCATATTCATTATTCTATCCATCATTTGAATGACATGTCACCATACGTGTGTACGTATGGCTTACCGTCTTCACGTCGTGGTGTAATTGTTATTCAATACATTATTATTTGGATGGGTACAATAATGATGTGTAATTTATGTAACTAATAAATATATCATGATAATGATTCTGCATATATTATATTCCATCCAATTATATATTATTTTAATATCAAAAGAATGATATTGTCGCTCGTGCGTACATACGGATTTCCATCTCCACGAACATGGTGAGATTCATTCCCATTCGTATCCATTCAAGAATAATTTTCATTTGATGATTAAAAATAATGTTTAAAGCATTTATATAATTCTGGATATGAATAAGATACATCCCATCCATAAAAAATATGACTCACATAACAACGAATATAAATGAAAATTAATCCGTCAACACCCAAAACAACAATAATACTAAGATATTATTAACAAAGCAATGTTAAAAGATAATATATGATATCATATTAATGTATATTATTTTTGTATAATTTAACAACAATTATTTCACCATTATAGAGGAGGTTAAGCTACCCTCAACCAAGTAAAATTACTAGTTAAGGGTTTATTCTATAATCTCTTCGTTATCCAAGGTTTTTCATACCTAATTATCTACTGGGACCTCTTTATAATCCTCATTCATGTTTCATAACAATGTATTTAAAAACATTCTTATTATTTACTAGAATATGGGTTAAATTCATTATATCCTTATTTTAATTTTATAATATATTTATAAAGGAATCTTTCCGTCATTTCCCAAAAAAGGTCCTTTATAACCTTTTCGACAAAATTAAGGTAAGAATGTTTTTTAACTCATACAGCGGGTGCAACTATTTTCCACCATTATAACATCGTTGAAGAATCTCTTACAAGCTTATAAGAATATTTTCAAAATAAATGTTTTCATTATAAATTATGTGACTCTTAAATGATTTCAAAATTAAAAGAGATATTTCTCTACAAAAGGTTTTGATTTCATATATGTCAACATCCTTTGATGGATTTAAACTTATTTGAAATTGATTTATTATTATACAATAATTACATGTTGAACTGAAGTTTTTGTAATATTTTTTACTATGGATGTGTTATTTTTATACCATTCATGGTTTATGGGTAAATTATTTACATTTCTTATGCTAGTTTTAATACGAATGTTTATTTTATGTTTAAACCTTTTCATATAGGGAATGAATTGGACTTAGTAAGTGATGGATGGAGCCCGCTATAGATCCTCGATGCATCGGTATGTCTGATGAGACAAACTAGTGTATTGGCACAAGGGCATGAAAAAATCTTATGTGTAGTCTTGGCACAAGGCTCTGAATAATTGGTTATAAAAGTCTGCAATTATGAATTCCATCATTATGAAAGTGGCTATTGATATTTCATGTGGTCATTTGACTAGTAGATTATCCATGTTGTTAAGTTAATGGCATTTATTTGATTTTTATCTTTTCCATATTATGTTGTACTTCGTGTTTAAAAGGCCTTTGTTTCAGTTTTATACATTGCATTAAATGTTATGATTATTTTTGAACACTTCCACTATATTTTTATCCTTACTGAGCATCTGAGCTCACTCCTTTCTATGTTTTATTTTTTCCAGGATGCGAAAAAATATATTATGACTGGCCGGCAGGGATAGTCTATGGGATCTCAGTGTAGTCTATGGAAACAATGTTGTTGTAGTTTTCCATTTTATGATGTAATGTCAACCTTATGAATGTATCTAGTAATTCCGAGGCTTCTAAACTAATCGGTCTTTCAAGACATGATCTTTTGTGATCATGCCAATGATATGTGATAATGCACTGACTTTGGGTAACTAGTGTCGGGGCGTTACACATGGATTAGGTTCCAGACATGGATTCATGATTGTTTTTGGGATTCCTCTCTTTATCTTAATTTTGAGTTTTGTATCACTTATAAATGTTTTAGGACATTACATATTTACTATTGGTTGTGGTTTTTTCTTAGTTTTGGGAGATGGTTATTTATGTGTGTTCCTAAGTTATTCTATATTATTTCTATTATTATATTTTATTTATACGAATTATTACTCATGTAAAGAGGGTATACTCTCCCCTCATGACTCTTAGACCCTCACTACTAGTCAAAAAAATCTTCCATTTGAGGAGGCACATCTGAGATTAGGTGATGACCCATATTGGGGAACCAGTTTAGTGGCTCACGAGTTAGTGAAATTATAAAAATTCAATTTCTTGTAATGCATGTTATCAATTAAATTTAATTTATTCTAAAAATAAGAATTCATAAGATCTCATGGTGTTATGTTATACCACTATAAAATTAATTTCTCCAATAAAATTCATCACTCTGATAAAAAAAATGAGGATAATTTTACCTCATCATACCCTCATGTTCACATATTGCTTCCTCAAACTAGTGGTTTCACCACAATTCATTAACTACGTGAGTGTTATTAATTCTTAGAACATTATCTATATGAGACAGAATCTCGAAATATTGTTCCTTATAATAATTATTTCCCTCTAATGGTATGACCCTTTAGTTTATTATATGTAAAGGTCTATTAATGTACTTACTCATGCGAGATAAATGGAATACATTGTGGATTTTTCAGAGTTTGGTGGAAGAACAATGTGGTATTCTATAATCCCAATACAATCAGCAATTTAAAATGGGTAGATATACCTATGTCTTAGATTCCCATTCATCCCAAATCATAACACCTTCTTTTATGGAGAAATTAATATGAAATCCTTGTCATCATCTTCAAATTCTAAATCACACTGGTGATTATCAACATTGCTTTTCTACCAACATTAATCTTCCTTGATGGGGTTTTAAATGGAATTAACCACCTCTACTGT
This sequence comes from Viscum album, assembly GCA_963277665.1. Lineage (NCBI taxonomy): Eukaryota > Viridiplantae > Streptophyta > Magnoliopsida > Santalales > Viscaceae > Viscum > Viscum album. The sequence goes on from OY728150.1 coordinate 361,034,307, forward strand.
TTCTTCAGATATATCATGCCCCATTAACTTTTTTTCTCCAAATCCTTTCTAGCATATTTGATATCTATATTTCATTATCTATAGGGATTCATAAGGATCCATTTGAATACTCGAGTAGAATCTATTTTTTGTATGAAACCTCAACAAAAGTAAGGTGTTAATTCCAACCACCTTTAAAACACAAATAGAAAGATATAAAAATATACTCTAGGGTATTAATTTTTTTCATAGACTGGTGATCTATCTAGGGATGACAAAAAATGTTGAAACTGTAACTCGAATCAAGAACTTGCTAACTAATTATCCAAAACATTAATCTAAACCTTGGATCTAGATATGATATAATGGATTGCGGTAATCCATAAAACCATAACACTTAATTATTGTATATCATGGAAATATGATCTAGCGATAAGTCATCATTGATATTGATGAAGTGTGCTAACATAGTAATATGATCAACTATAAACCATAGAGTTTTATTCACTTTATAGGTTTTGGGAAGTACACTGAGAAAATCTTTTGTATCATTTTCAAATTTTCATTCTAGTATAACAAATGGATGTAACAACCCCTTGGAATTTTTTATCATATCATTATCTTGGTGGCACAATAATGACTAAAATTATTACTCCATTATATCACACTTCATTCCATCTCACCATAAATACATATTCAATTCTTTATATATCTTTGTAATTACATGATTAATAAATAATGAATAACTATTAGCTTCTTCAATAAAATATTTCATTATGTCAAATATAGACAGAACACCCGCACAATTCTTGAATATTATCATTCCATCATATTCAATGTTAAACTTATGAACATTTCAATCCTTTTATGGTAGGTATATATCTTAACTCTGCACCTCTTTAAACGTCACTTGTATAGATTGTTGAACCTGAAATTAAGAATGATATGATTTTCCCTTTCCTTAAAGATTTCTAGATCCTTCCTTTAAAATACTAAAATATTCAGTCCTTTATAATCCTCATTATGTATTAGATAGAATGATCCTTTTGACTCAAAGTAATGACAACCTTGTTCGCTTTCCTAGTATGGTAATGTATTGAGTAATAATAATATTTAATCAACTCTGGCCATCTTCCTTGTCACATTTTCATCTACATCTATGTGAATATATACATTATAATTTTGTTGTGGGTATTTATATCTCACTATTCTCCATAAATAGAATGCATCCGAATAATTAATTCATAAATTACCATAGTTAACTCAGAAGCATGAGTTGGGTAATATTTATCATGAATCAACAATTTTAATGAAGAATAAGTTATAACCATGTAATTATACATAAGAACACATCCAAATCACTTCTTGTATAGATAAATATAAATTATAAAACATTATACATGAAAGGGTAATGTATGTATAGGTTCACTAACTAATCTTCTCTTCAATTCCTTGAAATTTTCCTCAAATTCTTTGTTATGGAGTGGCTTAACTCCCTTAAAAGTTAACATGGTGAGTAGATTAGATATTCATGGGATTTATCAAACAAACCATCAATAATATCATGATTGATCAATAATAATATGACTCTCATTCAACATATTTGGTATGGAAAACATCAAATATCCTCTTTTCTAGAGGGATCTAATGATATAACCTCTATTGATATTACTTGACCCAAAAAAGGAATCATAATTCACACCGTGTAATTTTTTTAAATTTACCCTTTATTAGGGTCATTAATACAATTACCAAGTGATATTAATTCTCTTCCTTTCACATTGAATTGATAATAATATCGTCTATAATGATTTCCAAAAACTGACTAAGGTAGTCTCAAAATAAACTTTTTGTTAAATGAATGTTGATTTAGGGAGAATTAGTAATACTTAATTCCATCACATTGTATTCGTAAATTTCATACATTCTATTGAATGTTGTATTGGTTATACCATCCTTCATGGCCCTTAATCTTTGATATCCAAAATGATGTTCAATCATGTAAAATTATTGATCTCAACTCATTTGATTAAATAAGCCATCCATACAAAGAGATGATACCTTTCTTGATTAATATTTTTTTTATGTCCCAATAACCAATGAAGAGTTCCATTGATCCAACCATATTTTTAAAAAAATGAAAAGGTACACCCCAGGGTGACATACATGGGTGAATGGATACTTTTTCATCGGTTACCTAGTGTTTCTTCGTCAATTCCAAGAACTCAATGTGGTCCATTCTAGAAGGATTGTATGAAATTTGTGTGACACCATGTATGAGTACTTTAAGTTCTCAACATCATGTTTTCTTGAATCCTAGGTGACTCTTATAGAAAGATATCAATAAATTCCAACAAAATTGTCTTATAACAAATATAAAATATCTCCCCATCCATATGAAATAAACTCCCCTTATGAATAGTAATCAATACCCAAACATTGGATGTAATATATATCAGGTATTCATACTAATAAACACATTTATAATCAATAATATAATGGTTTATAATATAAAATGTGTCTTCCCTTATTCAATAATTTATGTGGGACTTATGTATTGAAAAATTATTCATGCCTAGGAAAACATAAAATCAACCAGAGTGTGAATAATATTATTTACAAGAATCACATTCCCATAACATAAACAGAAGAATAATCATATAATTAGGATGCGATCATCGTATCATTAGTGGTTTTAATTGTTAATCCAGCATCTAATCATTTTTTTAAAATCTTGATACCCTTTGAAAAATATTTACATATGAACGATTGGGTAGATCTACAGTCAAATATTAAATTATATTTATATGGTGGATGGTGTTTGTAACTTTAAAAACGTCATTATCACACCCAACATAATGAATAGTCCTCACAGGATATTTCTCCTTGTTCCATGGCTTACGCAGCTATTGTAAATTACTACCATCATTAACCCTCAGATATTAGAACGTGTTATCATAATTCATAAAATCATTATAATAGAAACACTGATGTGTGGGAGGTGAATTATTTGAAGGTTTCTCATTATTATATCATTAGATAACATCATCCCATGACATTGGAATTCAATAACTCGATGTCCTTCCCTTACACATATAAAGACATCAGTATTCCCCTTATGTCAATTTCATTTATGATTCTTCCCACTCTTTGAGTATAAAGAAATGATCATCATCTACTCTATAGGGTTTTTATATTTTCATATGAATTCAATTATTATATTCTTATCAAAACCATGAGAATAATAAGTTAATACAACCTCCATTTACACCTTGATATCACATCAAACAATCTCTACATACCTATTAATGTCTATTATGGATAACAACCATTGGAGACTTCATTTCATTGCACTGATGAGATAATAAACCTTACTTTTATATTGGATGATAACATCAGATATATAACTCCCATGTATTATAAATTTTGCATCATAGGTACCAAAATATTAACTAACTCTTTTCTTTATCTCATGGAGCTCCTTCTCTATTTTCTTATGAATAATAATAGGAAATATCTTGTTGTAAAATTAGTTTCTAAAATCTTCCCAATCCATGGTGTAAATTTAATTATTTAACCCCATATTCTTGATAATATTCCACCATTTATCTACTTCAACTTAAATAATAGATAATCAAAATTATGTTTTCATGTTTCCAACAATAGACAAGAGAAAATTTATTTTAAATGGTACTGATACAATATTTATTAATTAGTTAATTAGAATAGCATTGGAGAGAAGGTAGATGTTGCCTCAAAATTGACACAATAGAGTGTTATTACTTTCAATGTTCTATTGGAATCCCAACATGATTTATAGCATTAAAATGTTTTTTGAGCCTTGAAATATGATTTTTCATTACATCTCCAATAATATTTGGATGATTTGGAGTAAAATATTTCAATTTTTCTTTTAAAATCCGCATTAACATGGTTCCTTTGGTTTCCATTGATTGACTAAAACACAAAATCATAGTTAATGAAAAAATATTCATTATGGGGAACCAAATAATCATGAAAAATTACTTATAGGATGTATAAATAAATAAAAAAATTTATGATAGGACACTATAGGATTATTCTAGTTTACTAAAAGTCGCCATCTATTTACATCATTCATGATGGTTTATAAAGAGTATTTAAATATCCAACTCATATTCCCTAGGAGGGTCATAAAGGTTGTGCATCAAGGCCCATTGCCATGCACAAGCTGATTATAAAGTACATCTCAATGATACCTTTTTAGAGTTATTACCCCTGGGTAAGAATGTGCTTGATCCAAATTCACCTATGTTTTCTATACATGGATTTAATTTTTAGTAAACCACTTTATCTGTCATTTACCAAAATTCTAGGGAATATTCTTATAAATTGACTCATCCTTATAATTATCCTTTGGAATGTCCTTAGGGATCTCACTATGTTCTTATTATACTATTTTCCAAATCATTTATAAAAAAATCATCTAATAAAAACTATAGTGACTCATGATTATCATTCATAGTTATTACATCATTTTTTATGAAAGTTTATTACATCTCACAAACACATGACTGGGGACCGTAATAGTTTAGTGTATTTTTGAACATGGAAACACAAACCATTTGTCCCATGGTAAACTAAATCATCTCCTATTATGATCATTATAATTAGAACCCTTCTTTTAATTATCGTACATAATACAATTCTTCATTACATAGGTAATGAAAACATAACAAAGGGTGAGCTTAGATGGTCGGTAAGGGTAAACAAGAGAGATATGTAAGAATAACATGAACATAAGTGTACAATAACATTAGGATAAATTTTGAAAACTGTACTCTCTATAAGAAATATTAGAATGTTGACATGTGGTATAAATATTAATACTTCATTAGACAAAATTTATAAAGTAATAAAATAACATTATCCATAAGGTGATAAGATCCGGGTAAGAAATTAATTTTTGGTGTACTGATAAAGATAGAAAATATTTTATCAAGGCTACACATAAAGTCAATAATAACATGATAGGTTTGAGATAAGCACCCATGAAACTACTTCAATATTGGGATAACCTCTAGTGTACTCTCTTCTGTGCTTGGGATAACCTCCTGTATAGCATTTTTCCTCACATAACATTAAAAATTACCCAATTAATTTGAGGGAGATATAAGTACCACCCATCACATAGTGAACATCATAAATATTTATGCAATAAGATCATAAAATATCCATAATATCTTTACCCATTAAATGAAATGTGTTTTATAAATATTTGATCATATCATAACCTATGTTATAGAGATAGGTTTCATAACTGTATAATCCTTTCATCATAGAATAACCAATGAATGCAAAGCATGTTTCATAAGAATTCAATCATGGTATAATCTATAAAAGAGAAATAGGTTTTATAAACATCCTTTAATAACAAACGATTCGGATAACTAATAATAATGGTATCCTTGGTTTATATATCTAGTAATGAAGTGGAAACATCAATGGATGTCATCTTAAATGGAAAATGATTTTGAAAATTATTTAAAACATTTATTGAGGAAAACAAACATTAAAATTTATAAAAATAATTAAAACATAAAATATTTTGGAAATATTATTATTTTAAAATAAAAATAAAACATATAGTGGATGCTTTAATGAAACTACTTTTCATGAAAATTGGAAGTATTGTTATAATAATATAGGTTAATATAAAGATTACTCTCACTTTTTTTATAAAATCCAAAATCGAATTATTTTGAAAAGTACATGAATAATTCTTCCAAAAAAGTGTAAAAAGTAAAATAATAGTAAAAATGACTTTTAAAAATAATACAACAATAGTAAAATATTTTTTAGAACACTTTATGAAAACATGGTTTTGGAAGAAAACATATTTCCAACTGAAGAGAGAAATAATGTCGTAATTTCATAAAATAGTTTTCTCAATTGTTTTAAGTACCATAGTGTGAAAATATGGTACCATTATTATCATGATTAACTTTAGGAGATGAAAAATAATGATTTTATTGGGATATATATAATATTATTTTATCATTTAAAACATAATCATAATCAATCCTGATCGACAATTAGATTAAAATAAAAAAATATTTACCACTTTGGTTCATTAAATTGCGGGACCCATGAAGGTATAACGTAAAATGTTACATAAAATATCATTGGGGTAAAGAAATTCATGAAAATACAAGTAAATGGTTTATATATACTGATGGATCAAGAATATAGGTGCATAACATAATGTACGTCTCAAAGAAGCCAAATTCGGAAAAATATCCCTTGCTGCTTTAGAGATATTTTTTACATGTAATACCCAATAGATAATAACATCATATGAAAAAATAAATATTAAGAATTTATTTGGATAAGTGATATAATATGTCAAATGGGTATTATAAACCCCATAGAAAATAATGAAGTACTGAATTTTCTAATATCTTTTTGAAATAAAAGAGAGACAAGAAATCCATTACCTTATGTTTCGTCTTCACTAATACACATTCAAACCTATTGTGTGATAAATATATGTTTATTATACATATGTTATAGACCCATTCATATATATATTTATATCATACCATATATGACTTACTTATTACATTTTTTACTTATTTACTAACAATTCCATGTTAATTTCATGTTTATGGTTGTAACTGCTTTGTTTTTATTTTTTCATATGATTTGTAATATTATTGGTTTTTATAATTTTATCTTGGTTATGTAATATCCATAAAGAAAACAATGATATAAATATTAAACATATTCAATATATTTTTATTAGAGTAATCCAAAATATTTCGAGATAGAAAATGAAATACATCTGACGTGTAGATAATAGGTTGTATATACACATGAATGTTGTTTCCATTTTCATGTAAAATTGAATTAAATAATGGTAAAGTATATATAATAATTATAGAATCATTTTTATTTCATATATAGATATATTAGAACTTAATTAAACTCATTCATATTACCATCCTTATGAAACATGGAAGAATTAAATCACTTCAGGATGGGGTAGTTCATCGTACAAGTGAGAAATGTTATCGTATTCCAATAAAATAGTGTGTATGGTAGTGTGTGAGAAATAAAAATTAAATATGTAAAATAGTATTATAAATATCATATATAAAAAATAAATCCATCATTTTTTCTATACTTTAGATGTGGTAATAAAAAAATGATAGACATCACTTCATGATATAGTAGTCCGCTGATGTAACAGATTGACCCATGTTTCCCTCAATCATAGCATGCAACCCAATCTATCATATACACGAATGGTGTTCCCAATCCCCACAGGATGGCAACAAGCACCCGATCGTTGAAAAATATACTAGAGGGAAATATTTTTCTCAACCTGAACAAATCCATGACATATGTGTAAATGAAACAATAAAAAACAGCAGAAGGCCAGTAAATATATGTCATAATTGTAAGAAATGTAGTGGAAGTAAACGATTGTAAATGCAGAAAAAACACCAAGATACAAATCAAACTACAAAGGAACAAAACCAAATAGCTACTCCACATTATGGTGTAGAGGAACTCCCACAATCTCACCACTAGCAGCCTAACTGAGCTGACACGAGACCTCGCAGGCTCACTATAGCGCCTTTCCTTTCCCTGCATTGGAAGACATACATAGGTCTGCATAGTACCAAAGAGGTGAACAATGTGTGAGATAATAGGCTCAATAAGATCCCAGCCAGGTGTTCCATAATAATTCTCTGTATAAAAATTATTATATTCTCATTTCAAATAAAACATTTCATGATAATTATTACAAAAGTTTTATAGAAAACATGGTAAACATTTCCCATTTATCACAGTTCTAAGACAAAATCATGTATATTAATTTCAAATCGAATTTTTCATATCAAATTTTACAGGAATACACATGCATATCAAGGTTAAAAATGAAATCCATGAATTACAAAACAGAAGCACATGTATCATAACCAGGGATCAATATATGTTAGACTACTAGACTACTCATACAACAGTCAATCAAGTTTATAAAATGGTTCCTAGAACACATTTCAGGGAAGAAAAAAATAACACATGATTAAATAACCCCAACAATGTTTATACCAGTTCCCAAGAACAACGAGACAAGGAAACTGAGGAAAACCCCATGAGAATCCCACCTAAAAGCCACAAAAAATGGATGATACCCACAATATAAACCTTCCACCTAAGTAGCCAAGGTAACCCATTAGATAATTTTCACAATTTAATCCAATTATTTGAAAACCAGTTAAAAACCATTTTAAAAACCCATGTCAATGATTTCAAAATACCCATTTCTCTAAATTTATCAAAAACCAGGGAAAACCCATTTTTCTATATAACTAAAAATTTCAACACAAATCAATCTATAAGTAAAATTCCATGATTAAATCAATTTATAAATCCATAAAAACTTGGTTTATTAGAATAGTCTAGAGACATAACCAGCTACCTTGAAACTCAGGCCGCACAAACCTGAAATAAGATCCACCAACAACCAATCCCAAATGATGTCTATGATGGCCGTATAATCCGATCCAAATCACAATATTGATCAAATTCAAAAAAATGGCAGTCGGAATAAAGTAGGAAATCCACATAACTCAAAAAAGAACATCCATCATACCACAACCAATAATGAAACGACCTTCAGAATGAGATTAAACAACATATCTAGAAGAAGAACCGCATAAACATCAATTCAGACTAGAGAATATAAAAAACAACTTAAGGTAACTAACATGATCAATGTAAATGAAGGTGTAACAAACCTTGTGCATACAAATAAATTTATTATATAATGAAATATATTCAGAATTTTGTCTCTATGAATCAATAATTTTTTATTTAAAAGAGGTAGTTATAAACATGTCGTCAAACACAAATTTTCCACTTGTATTAATTTAATTTTAAAAAATGGACCTACACAGTTATGATCAATAGGATATTTAGAGTCTGACAGAATCAAATTATTTTTTGGCGAATAGTTACTTGACTCTTTGGAATTGTTATGTTATCCTTATGAATAGTCATATGAGCCATATTAATAGTAAATTAGGAAAATGAATATTAACCTCACCCATGAATGTAAAAATAAAATTTAGGAATCTAAAAAGTGACAATATGATCATAGTATAAGTAAATAAATATTTTATTAAAAAAATTAATTAAGTCATAAATAACTAATTTCAAATTTATGATACATTTATAAGTTCGAATGAAAATTTATTTTCATAAAATGAAACCATAAATTATTGTTTCATTGTGTTATGGTTAAAATATAATTTTATGGGACCTTGATTAAATTTTCAAAGAGTAAAAAAATTAATTATAGTTTTAAAAATGTTATTTTCAAGTAAATTATGATTTTAATTGAAATTTAAATTTCTCATATTTAAATAATTAATTTGATAAAATTGAGTTCATTTAATAATTTTACATGTCGAAAAATGGTTGGGGTGAATTTTTGGTATTTTTCTGGAATACATGAATATTTTGTGAATACTGAAATACAATAATTTATTAAATAAGCTAAATAAATTAATTATTGAGTCATGGATGAAATTCTACATAGGTAACCACTTTTTGTTCTAAAACATATGCACTAATTTTGATATTTAGTCCCATGAACCAACACTATTTTTTTGGTTTGAGAAAAATAATAAAACAGTGATTAAAATATGTGAAACCCCCCTCTCTTCTACTTTAAATACCACCACTCACCCCCTCTTCTCCTCAAACCTCTCCTACATTTATCATTGTACAAATTATATCCAATAATCATCCCAATACATTTACCTAAATCTAATACCTTTTGGTCTCAACAAAATTTATGAACCTGGACATTCTTTTCAGGTATGTTTTTCCATTTCTGGTCGTTTTTGGGAAAAAGAGGAGAATCTAGAAATTTTCTAAGTACACATCGTGTACTTTGATCCCGTGTGAGGCCATGTGTTGGCCGTGTCTGGGCCACACACATGGTGTGTAGGGGCGATGTATAGGTATCCTAATGCGGAGTACAGAATAGGCGAGTACACGCCGTGTAATCAAGAAGTACACACCGTGTACTTTTCTCTTTATTTCAATAAACGGACCGGGGTCGTGTCTAATCCCGATTTCCATATTCTTCTTCACCTAATTATGTCCAGAGCATCCAAGGAGGTCGAATATTCTCCAATCCACTTATCCATCACTGGTTATTCAAATCGAACTTCATCGGTTGAAATAGAATTGCAGCGGTGAGTTCTTGGTTCTTCCTTGGCCTCGTTTCCTGATTCTTTCTCTTATGAGAGTTATCTAAGGTTAAACGTTTTAGATTTTTTTCAGATCTTCTCCATTCTAGGATTATTCCCAGGTCCATATTCAAGTATATTGATCTCCTTGGATCGAGGTAGGTGGTTTGTTTCCATACATTGAATGTCTTTGAGTTTTTGTGAAAAAGTGTCAGATTCCCATGTATCGGGTATCTCGGGTTAGGGTTTTGATCCTGTATTATTATCTGCCTTAGATTTCCTATATGATTGAGGTTATTAGATGATAAATAATATATGGTTACCATGTTTTGGGATCACCCCATGGGTTTTTCCCTTGTTTTGGTTGTTCATCCCTGTTTGGCTTAGGTTTCCTGTGAGGCATACCTTGTGGCATTGATTGCCTACCTTGAGATAATTGATTGCATGTATTACCCACTGTTTATATTCTTTTGATGATTTTTAGCTATTACCCAAGTAGTTGTTGATATTTCTTAGGGATACTGACAGTCTATTACGCACGACTAGACTGCTAAGGGCTGTGTGAACCTAGTGCGGTAGACTAAAGAGGGAATTGATGATTAAGGGCGTCTGTAGAGAGTATGTTATAAATTAGTATCATTCCTAGGACCAATAAGAATTTTACTTTGTGCTTACTCAGAAGGGAATTAGTTATGTATCGAGACTATAGAGGAATTATACATAAGTGCTTCCTCAAAGAGTCTAAACGTATCATTGTAAGACCACAAGGGAATTGACGGTGAGAGCTTCCCACAGTGTTTGTGCCTTTGTATGATTTCTTGACTAGAGGGCTCTGCCAGTATGAGCCATCCAGAGAGTGAGTGTGAATATTGTTTGGTTGTGATGATTCCACCAAGCCAAAGAACAAGCTTGCATTTTATACTGCTTGTTGTTTAGGTATTCTGATGAGTTACCTGCTGTGTTACTTGTTATTCCTTTGAAATATAGATCTTTTTGCTTGATTTCGTGGTTAATAATTAAACGACTTAATTCTATTAATAAATAAAAGTGAATGGATATTTGTAGGACTGTTTACTTAAGAGTATTCGTTTTTCACTACTGCATTTATTTCCTTTAATTTTACTATATTTCTCACTAACAGGAGGGCACCGATCTTGTGGTGATTGCCTACTGAGATTAGTATCACACCATGTTTGGGTCCAACTTTTCTGCCTAGACATGTTATATAGTTGTAGGTGTGGATAGAGATTATGGCCCTTCTACTTCAAGAACATGATTGATGGTCGGAGTTGGAGAGCACATGACCGAGCTTGGGCTTGCGATGCCGCAGGAGATGCTGTTTAATTTTTGTACGTTATTCTCAGTTGTATTTCAGTACTTTGTTGTGTTTTCTTCTTTCCTTAGATACTTGTACTGGCTACATCATTATCATCATTACTATATATTCATTACTTCTGCTGTTTAGTTTCAGTTTTTGTATGTTGTTTACTGCTTCTTCTATTGACTGTTATTTCCATTTCTTTGTATACCTTACCAAATGAGGGAATATTTTACCCAATGAATCACCAAGTCCCTTGCGGCTAGTCGGAATCCTCTAGAATTTAGGGAAACATGCTTGAGGTCTTGTGGAAAACCGTGTACGAGGCAGCAGTTGAGTGGCTCCAGATTCGGGTCGTTATAAAGTGGTATCAGAGGGGTTCCTTTCCTTTTCTATTGACTTACTGTTTAGTGACATTAGACAAGGATAGGATGGAATAGGTTAATGGGAAATAGTTTTTCCCAGGTGTTCAAGAACCATTATATAGGGAAAAATATAGATTACCTCGAATATTGCAATTTTCAAGTTTTGTAATTGTTACAGTTTAATTGATTTCACCGTTGGGTAGTGCACTTGTTTTGTGCAATTACTGTTTATATGATTGTAGTTATATTTTTTTTCAACCCGATTATATGAGGTAATGCCATATCATGCATCATATAGGCACTTGTTAGTAAATCACATTTCTTTCATATTTCCATTCCATCTAGGTTGCATTTGAAATTGCATGCTATTGTGATAGAATTTTAGATAGATGATGCATGTTGTTGTGATAGCTTCTGTGATAGAATACCTGATATGGTGATAGTGTGCCATTTGTTTAGAGATTCTTTATCATGGATTCCGAAACTTGTTATTAGAGGTGTTATGGGCCCTCGAGGATCGTAATTTGGTGGATCATGAGTTTTTTATACTGTTTATTGTTATATGCATTTTTATGATTCCAAGCATTGATTCGCGGGGAGTATAGGCCCCATGGATCGGAATTTGGCACCTTAATGCTTGTTTTTCTGTGTTTTCTAGGCTCCGGTGTAGTTCTAAGGAAACTTTCTGAAAAAAACCAGAATACATGGCATGTACTTTATGAATACACATCGTGTAGTTTTTAGCCGTGTCACTAACTGTGTGGAAAGGGACACAGGGTTGTGAAAGTTATTGTAGGAACACACTGTGTAGTAGTGTACACTCCGTGTAGTATGGCTTCAGTATCTAGATGTGTAATGAACAACACGATCTGGTGGTTTCCATCAGGTACATGTCGTGTCCATATGGAACAGGCCATGTAGGGTCGGCTGTGTGTCAGGCCGTGTCGCTAACAACATGGGCCAGGTAAGGCATGTCTAGTACATGTCGTGTCTCCTTTGAACATTCCATGTAGTGTTGTCATAGGCGAGCTGTGTGATCATGCGGTGTAGTTGAATACATGGGTTGGGAAAATCCAAAGGGAAACACACCATGTACCATGTTGAAACACCATGTAGTAGTGGTCCGTGTACTAGTCTGTGTGACTAACGACATGGATAGGGGGAAAATCTTAAGGACACATCGTGTAGTGGAAAATCATGCTATGTAGTTTCCTGTTGGGATAGTCCGTGTTCTTTGCCATGTAGGAGTGATCAGGCATGGAGAAAAAGGGATAGTACACGTCGTGTATTTTTAGAACATGTCATGTAGCCGGTTGGTTTACACAGCCATGTATGGCCAAGGTACACGCCCATGGTAAAATTTTAGGAAACACGCCGTATAGTTGTACTACACGATGTGTAGTCAGGGTTTTCCCATATTTTAGTGTTTTCACTCCTATTCTGTTTTACTCTCTTAAGATGCAAATGTGTTCCTTCTTATGCCTTCAGTATTTCTATCTTTGTTGATCCCGAATCTGAGGTGTACTTTTGACCTTTCAGAGTTATGGCACCTAGACGTCCTCCTGTTGCACGTCAGGAACCAGGAAGTGACCGTACATCTAATACGACATATCAGGGACTACCAATAGTTCCGCCTATCATTCCAGATATGGAACATATAGTGATTCTAGACATTGGTGTCGACACTCAGTTCAAAGAGGGTTTCATGATATTTATGTAGACCTTACAAGGAGCTCAGCATCCTGCCCCGTATATAGTAGAGCTGACGCGAGTTTTTCAGCAGCAACATCCTCCCACGTTCACGGGGGAGGGAGGACCGTAGGCTATGGAGTCATGGATAAAAGCCATGCTATCCATCGTCGAGCACCTGGAGATGACTCCATAGTGGAGAGTGATGCTTGTGACATATATGCTGCGAGATTCCACCAAGATATGTTGGAATATGATTTCACAAGCAGGGCACCAACAGGCTATGGCATGGAATGAGTTTCAGTGTACGTTCTACGAATACTTCTACCTAGCAATGCTGAGGGCTGATAGAGCATGAGAGTTCATGAACCTACTGTAGGGTACTCTCAGTTTTATGGATTATTCCTCTCGCTTCACAGAGTTACGGAGTTTCACTCCTGTTAGGGGGAATGGCGAGCTGTTTTTAGCGAGGAATTTTGAGGAAGGCCTCAGACCAGACATCAGATCACAGGTGAACGTCTTTCAATTGAATTCTATTACATTGTTAGTAAACCAGGCGCTTATCATAGAGAGAAACTTGAGGGAAATATGATCTGTGGACCAGGGAGGTTCAGCTTCCAGGGCTGATTCTTTTCAGGCAGACAGCAGGAAGTGCCACCGAGAGTCTACACGAGGTGACTCGAGAAAGTGAGGTATCCCTTCTAGTAGATCAGATCTTCCTTCTAGAAAGAAAGTGGTGTGCTATCAGTGTCGTAAAAATGGGCATAATAAGCCTCAGTACCCGAGAGACCCATTGGAGTGCCGATCATGCAACAAGATGGGTCATCTGCAGCGTTTTTGTAAGGTTCTTCTTCCAGCGGCTAGTGAAGGAGGATAAGTTTGAACACCACATACAGGAGAAGGATTACCAGTTCCACAGAAGACTAGGTGGTGGAGTTCTTGAGTTCATTTAGGCTAGATAAGAGGCTATGGAAGTAGTGTTCAAGCTCAGGGAGGGTCACCTAAGGGATCTCAGGCTGCTACACAGGGCCGTAGTGCATGCCATATTTTTACGGTAGAGCATATTCATCAGGAGCAGGATCCTGGACCATCCATAGTTCGAGGTACGATTTTAGTATCCTCAGATCTATCCTATTCACTTTTCGATTCGGGAGCTTCTCATATCTTTATTTTTGTGCATACTGTGGGAATCCTTAGACTTACTATTTATACTGCGGAGGATTTGATGACACTAGACACTCCGTTGGGATTTAGAACTGCTAGAATGCGTTAGTGCTTAGACTTCCCCGTTAAGGATGGTGGGTGTTGTTTTTCACGGAGTCTCTTTGTTTTCGAAATGACCTGCTATGATATTATTCTTGGGATATACTGGTTAGTTCCCTTCCAGCCTTTTGTCGATTGCTATCGCTATAGGGTGAGTCTCACATCACCGAAGGGAAGATCTTTTCATCACAAGAGAAAATTGAATGTCTAGGAGAGCATAGATGGACCAGAACATCATGGGTTGGATGGTGTTACGACCCAGATTGATAGCTTATATCTGGATGACCAGGGGACTTATCAGATTGATTTTTCTCCAGTGTTTAATCGCTTTCTAGATGTCTTTCGAGAAGACTTTTCATGTTTTCCTCTGGAGCGAGAGGTATACTTCTCTATCGAGCTTGTTCCAGGAGCATCACTGGTGTCCATTCCTCCTTATAGGATAGCTACACTTGAGTTGCAGGAGCTCAAGAAGCAGTTGGAAGAGTTACAGGTCAGGGGGTTCATCCGACCCAGTACCTCTCCTTGGGGTTCGCATGTCCTGTTTGGGAATAAGGTAGACTGCACCCTTAGGCTTTGTGTGGATTATTGGAAGCTGAACCGGTTGATGGTCAAGAACCGATATCCACTTCCACAAATAGATGATCTCTTTGATCATCTTCAAGGAGCCATAGAGTTCTCGAAGATCGACTTGTGATCCTGCTACCATCAGTTGCATGTCAGACCATCTGATATACCTCTTACAGCCTTCCGGAGCAGGTGTGGTCTGTATGAGTATTTGGTTATGTCATTCGGTCTCTTAAACGCGCCATCAGTTTTCGTGGAGCTAATGAACAGAGTTTTCCATCCTTACTTGGATTCTTTCGTGGTGGTTTTCATGGACGACATCTTGGTGTTCTCTCACACTCAACACGACCATGCTACCCATCTTAAGATCATTTTGAGTACACTGAGAGAGAATCAGTTATATTAAAAGCTCTCAAAGTTCCACTTTTGGATGGACATGATTAAATTCATGGGTCATGTCATCTCAGAGACAATAGTATCAGTAGACCCTAAGAAGGTGAGAGCAGTAGTTACTTAGGAGTAGCCGAAGAATGGCTTCGAGGTGTGAAGTTTCTTAGGGCTGGCTGGTAACTACAAGCGGTTTATATAGGACTTAACATGCTTAGTAGCACCGCTGACAGTCTTGACAAAGAAGGGGGTGATGTATGATTGGTCAGAAGCCTGCGATTCAGCCTTTCAAGAGCTGATGGGATGATTGACTTCAGAACTGATTCTAGTTTTTCCAGAGCCAGGGAAGAGTTATACAGTTTTCTGTGATGCATCTGGCATTGGGCATGGAGCAGTGCATATGCAGGGGGAGCGTGTTGTTGCATATGGATATCAGCAGTTGAGGCCACATGAGAGGAACTATCCTACGAACGACCTGCAATTGGCTGCAGTTGTTCATGATTTGCGTTGTTGGAGACATTATCTTCTAGGAGACCATTTTTTGGTATATACTGACCACAAGATCCTGAAGTATATCTTCACGCAGTGTGACTTGAATCTAAGACAAAAGAGGTGGGTTGAGTACTAGAGTCTTTCTGTTTTGAGCTTGATTATACGCCTGGGAAAGGCAACGCTGTGGTAGACGCACTGAGTAGGAGGACACAAATACAGGAAATTCAGAAGGCCAGCTGGGAGTGGCAGCTTATGGCTCTGTTCTCTGAAATGCATTTGGAGGTGCATGATAGACAGGGTCAGACTTTTCTTTCTTCTGTAGCAGTTACCTCTACCCTTCTGGACCGAGTTGGAATGAGGTAGCTATCATATTCTGAAGGCCTAGTTCTACGGTAAAGCATGTCAAGAGAGGACCCTCTTCCTGGATGGACCGTTGGCGAGGATGAGATCATGCGTTTCGAGGGATGCATAAGAGTGACAGTAGATATACGCGAAGATCTGATGCAAGATATTCAATCCTTAGTTTGGGAAATTCATCCTAGCATCACCAAGATGTATCATGATCTACACCGCCAGTATTGGTGGCTAGTTATGAAGAGAGATGTTGCTGGTTTTGTCATTAGACGTTCCACCTCTCAACAGGTGAAGGAAGAGCACTAGTGACCAGTAGGGATTTTACAGCAACTACCCATTCCCGGGAGGAAGTGGAATGATTTCACGATGGACTTCATGACACAGTTACCGAGGTTGGCTAGAGGTAATGACGTAGTATGGGTTGTCATTGATAGGATCATGAAGGTTTCTCACTTCTTGCCGATTAAGGAGACCTTCGATGTTGATGAGCTTGGAAAGTTGTACATCTGTGAAATTCTACACTTGCATTGGGTTCCGAGTACTATCATTTTAGATAGAGATGCTCGCTTCACGTCACATTTCTGGAATGGGAAATAGAGGTCTTTGGGTACACAGGTACTTCTGAGTACAACATACCATCCCCAGACGAATGGCCAGTCAGAGCACACGATACAGGTGCTAGAGGACATGCTACGAGCACGAGTCCTTGATTTTGGAGGTTCTTGGGAGAAACATATACCCCCAGTGGAGTTTTACTACAATAATAGTTTTCAAGAAACTATTCTGATGGAACCTTACGAGGCTTTGTGAGGTTGGTCGTGCCGATCACCCTTGTGTTGGCTAGAGGAAGGAGAGGAAGCTATGCTGGGACCTCGTCTTGTTCAGGAGACCATAGAATAGGTGGAGTTGATTCGTAAAAGGATGACTACTGCACAGTCTTGGAAAAAATCCTATGCTGATCAGCAGAGATGACCTTTGGAGTTCAAGGTCAGCGATTAGTTTTTCTAAAGTGTTACCCTGAGGTTGGGTCACAAGAGGATTATGAGACAGGGCATGCTTTCACCGAGATATGTCGGGTTGTTTGAGGTTCTGGAGAGAGTCGGGCTGGTTTCTTATAGGTTGTAGTTACCTCAGAGGTATTAGGCTATGCACGACCTCTTCAATGTCTCTCAGCATCAACGTTATTTCTCAGACCCGTCTCTTGTTTTTCTTCCTGAGGAGGTTGAGCTGGAGCAGGATGCATCATTCGAGGAGCATACTATTAGGATTGTTGATCATAGTTAAAAGGTACTCCGTGGCCAATCTATTACTATGGTACGGGTGCTATGGTAGTATGGTTGTGTATAGGACGAGACATGGGAGAGGGAGGCCGATATGCAATCACAGTGGCCAGAGTTGTTCAAGGTTTCTTCATCACCGCCATGTTAGGGAAATTTGGGGATGAATATCTTTAACTGGGGATGTTTTTAAGAACCTGAACATTCTTTTCATATATGTTTTTCCTTTTCTTCTCATTTTTGGGAAAAAGAGGAGAATCTGGAAATTTTCTATATACAGGCCGTGTACATTATAAGTACATGTCGTGTACTTTGATCCCGCACGAGGCCATGTGCTAGCAATTTCTGGGCCACACACATGGAGTGTAGGGGAGATGTGGAGGCCGCCTAATTGTGGAGTACGGAAAAGGCGAGTACACATCGTGTACTCAAGAAGTACATGTCAGGTACTTTTTTTTATTTCATTAAATAGACCGGGGTCATGTCTAATCCCTATTTCCATCTTCTTCTTCGCCTAATTACGTCCATAGCATCTGAGATGGCCAAATATTCTCTATGTCGATGATTCGTCACTGGTTATCGGAATCGAACGTCATCGGTTGCAATAGAATCGCATCGGTGATTTATTGGTTCTTCCTTAGACACGTTTCCCAATTCATTCTCTTATGAGTGTTATCTGAGGATGAACATTTTAGACATTTTTGCTGATATACTCCATTCTAGGCTGATTAACAGGCCGAGGATCATGTATATCAATCTCCTATGATCGAGGTAGGTGGTTTGTTGCCTTATGTTGAGTGTCTTTGAGTTTTTGTGCAAAAGTGTCAGATTCCCATGTATCAGGTATCTCAGGTTAGGGTTTTTATCCTTTATTATTATCTGCCTTATATTGCATATATTCTTGAGGTAATTATATTATTATTAATTTCATGTTAGCATGTTTGAGGATCACCCCATGGGTGTTTCCCTTATTTTGGATGTTCACCGCCATTTGGGTTTGGTTTCCTATGAGGCATACTTTGTTGCATTGATTTCCTACCTTGAGATAATTGATTGCATGTATTACCGACTGTTTATATTCTTTGATGCTTTTTAGATATTATCCAAGTAGTTGTTGAACATACATAGGGATATTGACAGTCGATTATGCATGACTAGACTGCTCAAGGCAGTGTGAACCTGGTGCGGTAGACTAATGAGGGAATTGGTGATTAAGGGCTTCCCTAGAGATTCTGTTATAAATTTGTATCATTCGCAGGACCTATAGGAATTTGACTTTGTGCTTCCTCAGAGCGTCCTTAGTTGCGTATCGATACTATAGGGGGAATTAGATGTAAGTGCTTCCTCATAGAGTCTATACCTATCGTTGCATGACCATAGGGGAATTGACGATGAGAGCTTCCCAGAGTGTCTATGCATTTGTATGATTGCTTGAAAAGAGGGGTCTGCCAGTATGAGCCACCCCAAGAGTCAGTGTGAATATTGTTTGGTTGTGAAGAGTCCACCAAGCCAAATAACAAGCTTGGGTTTTGTTCTTCTTATTGATTAGGTAGTCTGCTGAGTTACCTGTTGTGTTACATGCTATGCCTTGAAAATATATAGCTATTTTCTTGATTTCTTGGTTAACAATTAAACGATAAAATTAAATTAATAAAAAAATTTGAATTTAGATTTGAAGGATTTTTTAATTTAGAGTATTCAGGTTTCTCGGCTGCATTTATTTCCTTTACTTTTTCTAAATTGCTCACTGACAGTAGGGCATAGATCTTGTGGTGATTGCCTACTGGGATTACTCTCACACCCTACATTATTCCCACTTTTCGGCACAAACAGGTTATATGGTTGTAGGTGTGGATAGGGATTGTTGCCCTTGTACTTCAGTTACATGATTGCTTTTTGGAGCTGGAGAACACATGACCGATCATAGGATTGTAATGCTGCTGGAGTTGATGTTTACTTTTAGTACTTTTTTCTAAGTTGTATTCAGCATGTTGTTGTGTTTGCTTTTTTCCATAGATACTTGTACCTCCTGCATCATTTTCATCATTACTAAATATTCATTACATCCACTGTTTAGTTTCAATTTTCGTATTTTGTTTACTGCTTCCTCTATTGACTGTTATTTCGTTTTATTTGTATTCCTTACCAAATGAGGTCATAGTTTCCCCAATGAATCACCAAGGCCCTTGCTGCTAGTTGGCTGCCTCTGGTGTTTGGGGAAATGCGCTTGAGAACATGTGGCGAACCGGGTACGGGGCACCATTTGAGTCGGCTTCCTCTATTGTTCATAAAACCAATTTAATGGTTTAAAAGATTTTAAATGTTATTATATAACCTCTTTTATGTTTTGGAATCAACATATATACGTAATATTATATTATACAAGGAAACTAGTTCATGATTTTCAAAGTACTACCAAAATAACATAAACAAATATCATTAATGTTTTATCTAATGATTCATCATCATATATGGGAAAATTGAGTTCATGTATCATTTAATATTCTGGAAACATATTAATTCTGCTTAACTATACTTATTGATTATTATTTTCATATGAAAATAAAATCCAAGACGAACTGACCAAGGAATCCATGTAAAGAACGCACAATAAAAAATGAAAAAATGAAAATATTATTAATAAAGTGGTGGAATGATATTATAAAATGATCATATAAAGTTTTATAAATAATAATATGATTATTTAAACTATTAATAACACTCTTTTAACCATTATACATATGGTTTAAACATGTTTTTTGTATGACTAACCTGGGGTGAGATAATTCTTAATCAAATTTCCATATTTTGGGTTAACCGTTAACCTCAAATATTATGTGGTACTAAAAAAATTTTTGAAATGAATTTTTTATATATTATTTTTTATTAAGTGGATTTACATTTTATACATATATTATTTTTGATCTATTAATTCTCACTTTAATTATATGATAATTAATAGGGATCTTCATTTTAAAGTCATATTTTATACTTATATTATTACCAAATTCAAAAGGGATGTATTTATGGAAGTATTTTTATTTTAGATAATCTTATCGTTCTTGTTAATATTTTACGATGAAGGGTGGGACATATATCTTCATCCAATTCATTGAGTTAATCCTTATGTACCTTTGATGGTTACACCATAAGGTAGTTATATGGGTTACATTATAAGGTAGTTGTGATGGTTACAAGTCATAGGGTAGCTACAAGGTTGTAAATATTAAGTAATTAAATCCCCAAGATAACTTTATGGTTTTATTAATGTTTTTATGGAAATATTATGATTTATAAATTATGTATATTATACTTTATGGGTGATAATTTTGTATTCGTGAAAATGATTTCATATGTTTATAATTGTGGGAATAATAATTTCTCTTCTTTTTTTATATAACTTAATGAGATTTTTGTGCTCATAATAAGTTTTAAAATGTTTTTCATAGAGTTTAATGCTGGGTTATATAAAAGGTTATTACATGATGAATCTTTTGGATACTTTTTATTAAAATATTTCTTATTTGTTTTATAAATATCTTTATTATGAATAAATGAATATTATTTTTAGTAGTATTCAATTTGTAAGCTTATGGGTTGAAATGTTTTATTTATGTCCTAACTTTATAAATATATAAATTGAAATGTTCTTTGGGATTTAAATAATTAAACTATAAACGAATTTACAAGATTATGTAATGTTTACAACCATGTCCTTAAAGAAGAAATTGAATCTTCACTCACTTGGAGAGACACACTAAAACCGCAACGAAGATCGAATACATAAAGAATCTATTGGGAACGAATAGTTTCTCCAAAAATTCCTAGATATGAAATATGGTTGATGATAAATAGAGAAAATATCGTCTAATGGACATCAAAAACTTGAATAATTCCATAAAAATTCCCTTCATGGGGAATTATAGGATGTGAAACTCCTTTATACTTTCTGACATCCATGGTGTTCATGTACGATAAATAACCTATCTACTCATATTACAATTATGATATTTAATTAAAACAAGACGTGTAAATATTCATAAGATCATTCAACCTTTCACAGTATAAATCCATTTCATGGATTTCACCTAGTTACCATTACATGTCATGTAGCCTAGTTAGATAGTGAGAAATTATTCTCTAGTATGTGGAAACCACCCGTTAATTCTGGGAGTCCTAAAAATCTGTGACTTTCTATATTTTTATCCTCCCAATTCGTTCTTGGCTCTATAAAGACAAAAATAAGAACAAAAGTGTGGTTAACAACCTACCCTATAGATCAGAAACAATATGATACAAACTCCACACCATAAAGAGTTTATATCCTCAGGAAGTCATGGGGAAGATGTAATCCATGGTAATAAATGAGTCCACTACTCCCTCATCAATGACATGAGTTCCAAAGTCTCATGAGAATTAGATCTAATTTTCCATAGATCTTTGAAAAGAATATCAACTTATTATTCATGATTTTCACTTGAGTGTCGATGATCTCAGCTGGTTCCTCCAAAATAAAAACATCTGGTTGTAACTCAATTTCTTCCCAACTCAGAAAGTGAGTGGGATTAGGCTGATACTACATGAGTTTAGACATGTGGAAAACATTCTGAATTCCTATCAAATGAAATGAAAATTATGACTAAGAAGCAACATATTTGAGAAATTTGGAGACCTCAAACGGTCGAATATATCTTGGATCCAACTTTCCTTATTTTACGAACCGATGGTGACCTAACTGAGGATAAACTGTCATGAATAACCAGTCACCAATGGAAAACTACAAAGGATGCCATCGCCGATCTACATATGATTTCTATCGACTCTAGGATATAACCAAATGTTAATGTACATCCTAAATTTTCACTAATATATCTTGACCCAAACATGGTCCAACTAATTATACATCGCCCACCTCAGCCCAACAAAGAGGTGACCCACATGGGTTACAATAAAATGCCTCAAAAGGAGCCATTTTGATAAATTATTGATAACTATTGTTTAAAAAAACACAAAAAGTACCAAATGGCTACCCCATGATACAACAAAATCAAAGACAGAAGCCGAAAGCATATCTTTTACGATTTGAATCACACACTCTATATGATCGTCTATCTCTAGATTGTATGCTTTTCCCAACTTGACCCGAGTTCCCATCACCTCTTGGAGACCCCTCCAAAACCTCAAGGTAAACCTCTGACCCATCTATAAAATAATGGTAGAAGGAATCCCATGTTACCTCAAAATATCCTACACATACTGCTTACCCAGATCATCAACCTTAGTGGTATCCATGATTTGAATTAAATGAGCAGACTACATCAACTGATCACCAATTACCCAGATAAATTTTTTCTCTCGGGGTGTCCATGGTAATCCAAAAAAAAATCCAATGATGCCTCATCTCATTTCCAAATTGTCACAAGAATAGGATGAAGCAAACTAGAGAGTTTCAAGTGCTCTGACATTATTTTTTGGCTTGTGTAACAGTAAGACACATAATTTACATTGTTACACCTTATACCCGACCACAGTAATTATCATCTCAAATCATAAAACATCTTCTTAGTGCTTGGATGAATGACCAATTAAAAAATGTGATAGCTAAAAACACTAAAATCCTCATAGAAGCTGGGATGACTACCTGATTCCCAAAGTGGGGCATACCATCTGAAGTAAAAGACAAACAAGAAACAGTCTTCCCACCATAAATGATTTCTTGAATTTTAATAAATTTATTTTCCAACTACAGACTCTAAAAAATAGACTCTAAGAGATATAATGATAAGTAATCGTTGGTCAGAACCATACCTGAAATTTCATCATGAGTATCTAGGTGAAACTATGTGAAAATACCTATAAGGTTTCACTTCCATTTGGATTCCAGAACTTTATGAGAATGTACTTTCCTATTAATATCATCTTTAATGATATTTACCATCCATGGGGTGTAGGTGATATTGAAATAAAATGTATGAAAGTATTATACACATCATCTATGTTTTATATTCATGCCTTTTTTATAAAATATATTACTGAAACTCTTATGAACATAGAAGACCATGAAACATTCCCCACACAGTTAGTGCCAACAACATTTAAGGGCATACATATCTATATGAAGCTTTAAATCATGATCTGTATAATTATTCTAATGAAATAAAATTTGAAGAGATCTGCAAGCCATGACACGGTTATACTGCATAAGAATGCATACCAAACTTGCACTAGAAGCATCAAAAGAAACCACATATATCCTAGCAGGTTCAAGTAATATTAGAATAGGAAACGATGTAAGAATTAATTTTTTTCATCAAAAGAATACTGTCACTTCATATCCCATTTTAAATTTTCTAATTTCCTAGTAAGATAAGTCAAATTTGATTCTAGCTTAGATAAATAATTTACAAACCATTAGCAGTATTCAGAAAAACTAAGGAAGTTCCATTTCTCAAAGAAATCATGTGGTTCCTTCCATGAAAAAACATCCTCTACCTTCTTCAGCTCAACTGAAAATCCATGTTCATAAATCTCATTCTCTAATAACTTCACTTATTTAATCCAAGAACAAAATTTCAAAAAATCTCTATACAAACAATTACTTCTTAGAATTCCCAAAACCAAAATTAGATGTTTCTCATTCTGACACTTGAATTTCGAATTAACCAAAATATTATCCAATAATGCTACCAAAAATGTGTCAAGAAATTGAGGCAATATCCAATTAAGTAATTCCATAAAAAAATAAAGAGGGTTAGTAGTACCAAAAGGCATTAAAAATATTCATATTGACCATACATACTCTATAAAGATGTCATCATTATATCAGACTCATGAACTCTGAGCTGATTATAACTTGACAAAAGATCAATCAATGAAAACCACTTTTCCCACATTAAATGATCAAAAAAATCATCCACATGATGAAAATGTTATTTTTTCTTAATTGATACTCTTTTCAACTTCCAATAGTTCATTCACAACCGAAGTGAACCATATACCTTCTTTGAAAAGAGGATGACCAAGGAGAAACACTAGGAAGAATGGAACCTTTTTCTAACAGGTCATTCAACAGAATCATAATCTCTTTTAGCTATTCTGGTTCCATACAATAAGAGGGTATCCGTATCAGATACATACTAGGAACATGGTCAATAGTAAACTCTACCTATGTCTCTAGAGAAATACCAGAGAAGTTTCCAATGAACATATCAGAAAACTGCAGAACAATAATGAGAATATCAACAATATAAAAAAGTCAATAGGATCAGTCACAATAGCAGACAACAAAATCATGAACTCATGGAGGAAAGTTCCAATATGACCAGACCGTAGGTCTGATCCCCACGGAAACACATTAGAGCTCCCATCAACAAAAATAAATGAAAGACATAAACGATAATAATTAACCTAAGATCAATGAATGAAAATAAAATAAATACAATTCATGATGTCAAACAAATCTACATCAAGAATAAGAAAATCACAGACTAACTCCATATTTTCTATCATAAATGGACAATATGTACACTGAAAAACCTACTCTTTCCCATTACCAATAGGTGTCACTGACTCTATTGGAAAGGTAATAATTTATGTTTGAATTTTAAGAATATCAAAAACCCTTGTAGATATAAATGTGTGGGAGGAACCGATATCATATAAATAAATTTCCATAGAAGATTCAACAAGAATACTACCTCTCACTATTGTGGGACCTGCATCAACTTCCACTAGAAGTTCATTTATTGCATGAAAGTGATTCAGTACTGAGGCCTATGGATAGAGTCCCACAGTCTTTGAAGATTTTAATAACAATGAAGTAGCCTTTATTACAAATGAACCTTGACCATAATGAAGTGTAGTTTTAGCATAAAAGAAGTTTTCTATGTGACCAACACATCCATAGTTGTTGCATGCCTTCAGAGGAAGAGGACAAGAATATCATGTGTGTCTGACCATTCCACACTAATAGCAAGTCATATGCACACTATTAGCTATAGAAGATGGTGTAGAAGAGGATCTCTTCAGGGACCAACATCCACCACATCTGTAATTATCCTACCACTTTCTCTTCTTCCCAAGCACTCTACTGAAACAGCCACTAGATGGAAGAGTAGGGGATGG
This sequence comes from Viscum album, assembly GCA_963277665.1. NCBI lineage: Eukaryota > Viridiplantae > Streptophyta > Magnoliopsida > Santalales > Viscaceae > Viscum > Viscum album. The sequence continues at coordinate 361,060,369 of OY728150.1, forward strand.
AAACCCATCATTTCCTTCCATATCCATTCTTTCCATCATAGTTTTGTATCCCATCCATTCATGGGTAGAAAGTTTCAATAGAAATACCTATAATATGATATATAGCTGCAAAATCTATAGGTACTTTTGAGCCTACAGCTGGTCATTTTTTACCACGTCTAAAGAAAAACATACCATCATAGCTAACTTATTGGTGTACGATGACACCAAACTCTCTCATCATTTAAAAGATAGGAACACCCGAGACTTTTCCAAGACTAGATAATCTGGTAATAACTGTAAGAATATTAGGGTTTTCAAAACCTAACAATCCATGTCAACATATCTATCTATATAGACCGTAGAATCCTACCATCGCTTATCAGAACCCTCAAGCCTCAATGATACACACTATACCTTGATATTCTTCGGTGTATTTAGGAAGTTGAAGATATGATCTATCCTATAAATCCATTCCTATACTTATTGAGGTTCATTAATTTCTTTAAAGGATCGTGTATTCTCATTAATGAATTTCCACGATAGATCTATCACTCCTCAAGCTCCTGGTTGTACTTCAAATTCTGGATTATGAAGTCATGTTACATCCTGATTGACATCACCAACTGCCCGTATGATAGTTTCAATCAGATTTTGATATATTGACATATTTCCTTTAGGTGCATCAGCTTCACCATCTTGAGGATAGCTTGGAAGATGTCTCAGAGGCATACTAATACACACCAAAGCATAAAAATATAATACAATAGATCAAATCATAGTTTAAACCAGAAAACCCATAAGATGAAGATGATATTTAAAATAAATCCCATCATTGGCATCACGTATCCCAAATTTCCATTGAAACTTGAGTCTCCTAACAATAATAACAGGCCAATAAAATATCTTAACATACCTCTCAAGTACCAAAAATCCTACCACCAGTCTAACAGATGTCCCAAGACAAAGACTATTGGGGACAAGCCTACTCGGATACCAAATTGTAACAAACCTACCCAGGATACACTCAATCCTAGCACTCGTGATGATCTATCACACCCCTTTAGGGAATTCCCCTTCCCCATGGGATATTGGAAATCACTAGGGCATCAAACAATAAACCAAAGGTAATGATTTATCCCAACCTGAACAAACACATGGAATATATATATATATATATATGATGAATGAAGGAACAATGAAAAAATAATAAATAAATGAAATAATTGTAATAATGGCCATGAAAATAATGACTATAAAAGTTTCCGAAAACTCCAAGAGACAAGTCTAACTATAAAGGAAAAAAAACCAAACTGTTAATCCCTATGATGTCATAGAATTACTCCCTCCATATCACCCCAAGCTACCCAACTCAGCTGACACGATACCACACTACCTCACAGTAGAACCTTTATTTCCCTACATTGGAAGACATACATTGGTCTGTACACCCTAGAAAAGGTGTTTAATGTGTGTGATAATAGGATCCCACCCTTTTTTCATAACAAGTCTCCTTATAACAAATCTTATATATTCATTTGAAATTAAACATGGAATTATAAGCACTAAAACACTTTTATATAATACAAAGTAAACATTTACACTTTATCATTGCTCAAAAATAATAGAAGGTATTTCAATTTCAAATAACATTTTACATATCATCATTCACAAGAATAAAAAAGCATTTAAATGATTAAAGAGAAATCCAAGAAAAAAAATAGAAACACAAATATTAAAACCAAGGATCACTATAGGTTATACTAGTAGACTACTCATACCACAATCAATATTGTACACGATCTAGTTCCTAGAACATTGGTCTTGGAAGAATAGAAATACCTCATGAGTAAACACACCTAAAATGTTAATATCAGTCCCCTAGAACAATGGGCCTAGAAAATAGAGGAAAGCCCCATGAGAAAACCTCTCAATAGTAAAAAAACATGGATGATGGCCTCAAGATAAACCTTCCACAAAAGTACCCATGGTAAACCATGTGTTAATATTCACAATTAAATATAATGATTTGTAAACCATTTAACAAACCCATTTCAATGATTTGAAAATACCCCTTTTTCATTTCTGAAAAACTAGGGAAACCCCATTTTTCCTTAATAACTCTTTACAACACTAACTAATAAATCATGCCAATTCATCATATAAATCAATTTATAAAGTATGAATAATAAGGTTAATCAAAATAGGATAGATACAGAACCGCCTACCTTGAAACTAAGGTCGCACAAGCCATCAATGGGATCCACCAAAAACAAGAACCCAACAATGTCTAAAAAAGGCCCTAGAATAAAATAAACACCACAAGATTTATCCAATTTAAAAAACATGGGGTTGGAGGAAAGGAGGGAACCCACATACCTAATGAAAGAACACATTCTGCACCACAACCAACAAAGGAATGGCCTTCAGATTGAGATCACAGAAGATATCTTGAAGAAGACTTGAAGAAACGCCAATTCCGACCAGTGAATCTGACAACACATTTCAAGGTTGCGACCGCGATGAATGGAAACAAATAAGTGGAAAGATCACTCGCCCAAATTGTTTCACCACAACCACAATTAAGATAAAATATCGAACAAATAAATTAGGAAGTAATGGTGTCACCAAGATTCACAAGAGAGGAACTTTGGTTCAATAGAAAAAGAGAATAGGTGGTCAGATGGACACCCAAATCCTAAACGATGCCTTCAAAATTCTCGGCTCAGGGAATTAAATGATGTGCCTCTCCCTTACACATCATGAAATCCTTAGTTTTCATGTATGAAAATAAAACCCATCACCTAAAATTAATAATAAAATATTTAATTAATTCATGACATATAAAAATTCATCACATCCTGTAACCTTTCATAGCATGAATTGCTTTCATGGCTTACACCCAGAGACAATTACACATCATGTAACCTAGTTACACAGTGTGAAATTATTTTGCAGCCTGTGAGAACAACCAATTAAAGCTAAGAGCCCAATTAAACTATGAAATCACCATCATAGGAATCCTCTCAATTTCTTATCATCACTATATAATAAATGAAAAAGGAAAACGACAACAAGGTTATAGAAATATTTGATAGATCGTTAGTGGGATATTACAACCAAAGACACAAACTATAATACTATAAAACATTTTGTTGATGTTTCTATGGTTGTTGGTCTCGAAATTAACATAACAACATATAAATATATGGAAGATACAAATGTCATTATTTCCTCATTGTATAATAATAACTGAAGGAGGTGGATGAATAAATAGAAAAATAACTATTGTTGATGAACACTACCTCTTCTTCAAAAATCTTTATAAGGTTTTAACAAAAATCATTCCTAGGATAGATTTATAAACAAGATAATGATTCTATGATGAGATTAGGGATGTTAGATTGTTATTTGGGTAGGTATTGGCCAATAAAAATGGGTTTAATGTTATGAAAAAGAGAGGAGAAGCATTGGCCTTTTATAAGTGAGGTGAGTGACAAAATTGTGATTTTTAGAAAATAAAATATGTACCCATGTGTTTCATTTGAGAAAAGGTTCCAATGTAGATAAAATTAAAAATTTATACATTATAGGTTCTAAATAAGTTATAAAATATATTATATATAGGTTCATCATAAATTTTTACAATTACCAATATAGATTAACCCCTAGTAATCCAACATTTAACTTAGCCATGATAAATAGTTTTTAATTGTTTTACTCTTCATTTCAGAAAAAAGTTAAGTATACATTTTTATATAATATAAATTATGATGATTAAAAAACTGGAATCCATTTTTCCAAATTCCATTGAGATAATTATAAAAATATGAATCAAAAATAATATTGGATACGTGATGTCAATGTTGGTTTCTAAAGAGAAAATGTTTTAATGTTTACAAGTTTCATATATTAGAATTAAATATAAAATTGATCCTAATGAAATAATTTGTATTAATTTATATATATTTTAAAACATTTATCTTTGAACCCAATTTAAAATATAATTTTACTTGTTATATAAATTAAAAAAAGTCAGGTTTTAATTTAAATTAAGTATTTTAACTATTAATCAAAAAATGAATCTTTTTATAAAATTCTAAAACATTCACCCTAAGATATTTTTTATTTTATGATTTAATTTTTCTAAATATTATAAAAATAAATTTCTAAAATTTTCAATAGTTAATTTTATAAGTGTCCACAAATAAGTATTACTTTTTTTTAGGAAATCGTATTTTTGACTCATATAAAGTACTTATTGAAATTTTGTGTATTTTTTATCAATTTATTTAATATACATAAAACCATTCTGATTAATATTTAAAAAAATATTTATTGATATCCATATTAATAATTTTAATGGAAAGGTTAAAATTGTTTTATTAAAATAATTATATTAATAATATATCCTCATTTTGTTAAATCATAGTGACACATGTAATGTAAGATAACACAATGTTAGATGTGGCGCAAGCATAATAAGGTGCTGTGTGTAATGAAATATATCAAATAAATTTAATTTACTAAGAAAATAATAATTCTTAGAACTCAGGGTGTTATAATTATCTTAGATTATATTTTAATAATCCCCAAACATGATGGTTTTAAAGAGTATACTATTTATGCATTATTTTAAAGGTGGATAGAGACTAAATACATGGGATTGAAATTTCAAATTGATAGAAGTATGTTAGATTTATTTTGAATATATTTTCCCCCTTTAATTGATTTTGAATGTTTTTTTCAATTTTATTATTAATGTTAATAGGTTTAAATTATTTATAGATTATTACTAAAAAATAATTGTAAAAAGAGGGGATCATTGTGACCTGGATAGATTCACTTAAATTTAGATTCCAATTTTATGTTTTTATTTCAATAACCTCTTTTATAAATTACGATATTATTTCTAAATAATTATATTATTCAACTTTCATGTATATTGTTCTTCTAGTTTGTTCATTGTTCCTCTATCTGGTATATTATTCCCTAATCAGGTAGTATTCACATTGTTAAATCATAACTTATTACCTTGGATATTTTAAAATGAAAAATCATATCTTTATAACTCAAACACAAAACAAACCATCTTAGTAACTTCATAACTCAAACATTGTGTAAAAAATATTTTTATTATCACGACTAAAACAATGTACAAACCAACATCATATTATCATAACTCCATTTCTATATATGATAACATCATAACATTCCATCTCAATTATTTTAAATCTATGACATCATAACTTCATAAATAAAACAATGTAATGTTGAATCTTTATAAAATCCTAGTCTAAAGATTTTATGGAAGAAACCTTATAACATGATCATTGTAAATCATGTGTTTTACATGTAAAAAATCAACTGATAGAATTTTTTTCTTGACCTTAGTTTGGTATAGTTTTTTATGATTATATATCCTATAAAAAATCTTAAAAATCCCAATCCTATATGATTTTTTAATATTCTCCATGCTATATACTTTCTTAGTCCTCTCCATCCAGTAAAATAAAAACATATACATTATCTAGAAAACACATTCAAGAAAACTTCACCATAAATACATGTATTTTCCACTAATCAACCTCTTCAAAAAAATATATATTAATGAACACATTGAGTAATAATGATATATGAAACATAAAGTATAAAAAATAATATAATTAAATTAATTATATTCTCTAATTCCTTCAACAATAAGGTGGTCCTTATAATATACAAATATGGTGTCCCATATTCCAAATTATTCTTCATTGAATGTATAAAAAATTGATATAATAACATCTAGAACAATATAGAAAAACTTTCTCGTATTTTACTTAAAAAATCCATCTTTATTAACACTATAGCCTCATAATTATAACATTGAATCTATATATTTCATTACTATGTGACAACATATTTCTAATCTCAAAATATCCTTTTTTATTATCTCTAAAATTCTATATTTCGTTTCTATAAGAATCGTCTTCCACAACTATAAATCTTTATTTTTTCAATGATATTGAGAAATTATTATCTCTAAAACTCTATATTAATTATCTTAGAAACATTACATACATTAACGTTTAAATTTTAACATTATTAATTCAGAAACATTAACATTCAAATCTGTGGACCTCTATATTTAAAATGTCTAAACCATCAAATTATAAAAAATAAAAATTCATTATAATTCATTATAAGAACCACTATAATAAATATTTTAAGAAACTCCATTTTAAAATACAATTAAATATCCATAAAAAACATCTTAATAAACATTAGTGAAAATTCTATATGAAACTCCCTATGAAAATTTGTAAACATACTCATTAAATTTGCATAGTCAATTAAAACTAAATACAATAATTTTATCAGCATAATAAAATAGAAACCGACATGACTATCATTGCGTGGTTGAAATGAAAAATTATCTTCATTGGGGAATCATAGCTGACTAGGGTCATATCACATCAAGATCTTGGTAGGTAGTTAATTAAATATTTTCAATTCTCCCAATATACTTCTTTTGGTACATTAATTATTTATGGAAACAATGAAGTAATTATTTTTTTCAGAAAATTTGGAATGAAAATATTAAACAAAAATTATTATTCAGTACATTTTGATATTGGGAAAGAATTGTCTTGGTATAATGGTTTAGTTATGTGGGATATTTAATTATTCATTTTTTTTAATTAAAATTGATAAATAATTTTATGAAACCTCATAAACGAAAAAATGTTGTTTAGTTTATTGAGTGTGAAATTTTACAATGCATAGGAAATCACATATAAAGAAAAAATACAACCACCTATAGTAGTAAAATTTTATAAATACCTCATCTGATATTGTAATTCTATAAAGGACATGGCTAGACAATGTTCCATTTCATCACATCATGTATCCTCAAAACCACCATATATAGTATTTAACTAATACAAGGGAAGGAAAGATTATTAATTAAAAAAAGATATTTATTTGAAATTCATACCATGGTAGATGATCATCGCTTCATTAAATTATTTCTCATATTCCATAAATATAATTTAAAAATTAATATTTATATTAAAATAATTTAAATTTAGTGAAACCACCCCCAAAAAATTGACTCTGTTAATTCACTCATTATTTTGGGTGTAATACATCATGGTGGAAAGAGGGAAGAAATAAATATTGATATTAGAATATGAAACAGGGAAAAATTTCACTAAAATATAAATTGGGGATATAATGAAAAATAAATTTGAAAACAAAATGAAAAAACCCCAAATAGAAGCATCTATATTCCACAATAAAAAATAAAATCTTTGGGATCTATTTTATTCTCATTCAAATCCCACATCGACTATTTTTATGTTGCTAAATGTTTCATGGGATATCAAAAATTGTGTAATAAATATTTTTATTTTTGAATCAGGTAATAATTAGGTCATTAAAAGTATTTAGGCTTTATATTTATAAGAAATAACCATATCTGGTCATAGACAATAATTTTATGTCGTTTAAAGTGGATTTATGGTTTAAAATCATTGTAAATAACCTAGAAAGACTTTTACAGTCTGAATTTATGACAGGTAATTTCTTAAGGAGGTTCATGGGATGATATATATATATCATGCCAGGATACATTATCTTCTTAAATAGACTTCTATTTTTTCCTTTATACTTTTCTTTATGTCTTAAATTCTTCATATGTTGAATAATAAATTCACTATTTATTGTACAAATTTATTATTTACTATATTGTTTTCACTATTTTACCTAGATTATTTATTTTAAATACTTGGATATGGACCGTGACACATCCTTTGTCATAAGGCATCATATTTTTCATGAATTCATTTCCTTTTATATCTTTTTTGGTTATTTCATGCATCTTGAAATAAATTAGAAAAATATAAAACTCATTTATAATAAATTATTAAAATATTATAAAGAAGTATTATATTGGGTTTCAAGGTTCATTATGGTTCAGTATTGAGCGAATCACAAGATATCACACACTTTAGGTCTTAAAAATTCTTAATTTAAAATCACATTTTTAATATTATACGTACACTTAATAAATTATTACATTGAAATTTTAATTATTATTGACCATTGAATAGAGGTTATCATATTATTATCATAATTATAATTGAGGATATAATTTCTAATATTACAACCACATTACTCTATTTAATATTAAAAAATATTGAAATAATATATTCATCTAGAAATTAACACTATCATTGACAATAAAAAACGTTTAAATCCTAGTTCATAGGATAACACACTAAGAATTATATACCAAGATCTAAATAAATGATATGAAATTCAAAAATATATCATGAATAATTTATCAATAACCTGGATACCAATACTTTCTAGCTTAATTTTTCAAAATAAATTGACCATTTATTGTCTCGACATAAAGAATATGTTAACTGTAACACCTGAGACTTTTCTGAGAAATATTTTGTTTTTATGATATATAAATCATCAAAGGAATCTTTCACTACACACAACACTAGCTTAGCTTGTTTACACGCAAACGCAGGCTTCCTCGATAGCTTGCGTTGTACGCAATACCGAGATTCACTAAACAACGATATGCTATTAAAATATTATTAAAACGTGCCGTTATGAATAGTAATAACCACTTTTTGAAATTTTTTAAATTTTATTTTTCAAAATGGACTTCATTTTTGGATTCGGAATATCGAAATTAGCCTAGGGTGAAATTTTGGTATTTTTCTGAAAACTTTCAATTTTTGATGAATAGTGAAAACACTAGGTTACTATTTAAAACCGACTTTTTATTTAAATAATTATGTATTTTATTTAAATTTATTTTAGGTCAAAATTGATACATAATACCTATATACGTTCAATTCAATTCATTGGAGTAATTTTAAAATAATTTTAAATAAATAAAAATTTTATTGAACTTTTCACCGTCTTTTACCCACCTCCTAGGAGATTTTTGCAAATTTACATAAAACATAATTTTACCACTTCTGTGAGTGGAATTTCAAAAATCTGAGAGACATGGTAAATATCAAGGACTATAATTTGGTTCAATGAGATTAAAATAATTTTTGGTGAATAGTAACTTTTTACTTTTTTTACCACGGTTAAAAGTAAATAGGGTAATTAAGGGTAAAAATGATACTATTATTATCCTAACACATGTCCTAATTATATTGGATAAGTGTAATTATGAAAAAACAACCTTAAGAATAAAATATGAGCATTTAGTCCCACATGGATTAGATTAGGACATTTAATATTAATTTATATAAAGAAGGGTTAAAATAGTTAAAATCAAAATTTAATAAGTAAATCATTTTTAATATAGGGTTCTACATAAAATAAATTCAACTATAAATATTAATTAGATATCTAAAACGATTTTCTACATAATTTTAGTTTATTTTATATTTTTAGACATTAAATAATTTAATTTATTTATGACACAATGATGATGCAGTAATTTACTTATTAATGAAATATTGACATAAATGATGTTATAAATACCCAAATAAATATAATTTGAGACTTTTTATGAATAAAAATAATTTTATAGGTTAATATGGCATTTCAGTATTGATTTTATTAACTTTTTTAGAACTAATCATTCTTTTAATAATTTCACATAAATCAATTACCAAATAGTGTCAAAATTAAAATAAAATAGTTTTTAAAACAAATACTATATTATTAATTGTTAATTTATTCCTAAAAATCTAAGGTTAAGAAAAATTAATTATATAAGGTTATATATACTAATAATAAACAACTTGGGGTTCGTTTGGCTTGTTATAATATGTTTATTAACTTTATAGTGTAAGAAAACAAGAAGACACGGTAAAAGTAAAATTATTTAACTTAAAGTTAAATCTAAATTATAAGGTTAAAATAGATACCTAAACTTGTCTAAATTCAATTTTATGAGAGTATTTCTACCCATAACCACCTTATATTTGAAATAAATCCATTTGGATCTATTAAAAACCGAATATGACTTTATAATAAAATAATACTTTTAGTTTTTCCTAAGGTGCCCCTCTCCTCCCTTATAAAAGGGCACCTCCTCCCTCTCTTCCTCACACAACTTTGAGCCTTCATGCTCGGCCAAAACCTGAAAAATTCTCTTCTACACTTCATTAGAAACATCCTAGAGGTCCTTGTCTTCTTCAAAGACCAATTTTAGTGCCCTAAGAGGAGGTCTCAAAGAGGCGCTTCAAAGAAAAGGTAATGTCTGTTACCGATTCTTTCAACTTTATTTCTTGTTCCACTTATTATTATTTAGTTGTTTCATTATTAAGTAATAACATCAGTATACCTCATATACTGATATGTTATTATAAGTATTAAATAATCCTATTTCACAATCTATCCATCCTACGGAAAACGAAATCACCGCGCGTGCGTACGTACGGAATACCGTCTCCACGCTGTGGTGTAATCTATTTTACACCACCACCTTATTAGATGGGTATAATGGTGTAAAGAATAACTATATATGATTATTTTAAAGTTATATTGATTGTGAAATAGTATATATACACTCCAATACAATTCCACGATCATGGGAACGATATCATCGCTCGTGCGTACGTAAGGAATACCGTCTCCACGATGTGATGCGACTCATTCTACATGATTTTCATTGCATAATGATTACATAAATGAATTGAGTAAATAAATATGATATATATTACACTAATACCATTCCGTAAATGAGTTATCTATAACCAAAAAGAAGAATAAGAATTTATTCGACAAAACACGCATAAGAACAAAAAGCAATAAACACCCGAATAACAAGTAACAATGAAATATTACTAATAAGAATCTAATAACATGACCATATATGATATCATAAAAATAAATATGATTCTGGAATAAGTAAATAACATTATTTAAATCATTATACAGGAGGTTCGAACACTTACGAAGCAAATCGGACCTAATGTAAGGGAAAATCCCGCAATCTCATTTTTATCCGAGATTGTTTATACTTCAGATTCTACTGGGGAATATTTATCATCCACATCCATGTTTACTCAATATGTAAAATTTATATCCTTATAAAATTGTTTAAATCCAATTTTACCCTTTGTTGAATTTTTAGTAAAATATATGAAAGGAATCTTTTGTCGTTTTTCGTACGAGGTACTTTTTGACTTTTTCGACATTAGTACGAGAATAATGTTTTTTTAACTTATACGGTTGGAATGGATTTTTAAAACATTATTTCCAAGAATATTCCTTTACATGTTTTCAAGTTTATTTTTAATCAACTTCTTTTAGTTTAAAATTTTATGACATGTTAATAAAGGAAAAATGTTTTTGAAGTGGAAAGGATATTTTCCTCAAGAATGGAGTTCAAGTGTTTTATCAAAATTGTTTTCAATCTAAGATAATATAAGGTTCTGTTTATAACCCTATTTTTACATTGCTTTGATTATGTTATGATGGAATTATTTTTATGATATCCTTTTATGGATTATGTTATGATGACGTGATGTTTAAGAATCCCATTTTTATTACATAGGTAATGATATGATGTATGGTTTATGATTTTGTGGCACACATAAAAATAGTATCATTATGAGATGGGTGGGACCTATATATCCCCCCAATGCATTGGGTAAAGATTTATAACTCATGAGATAGACATGGATAGAATGGCTGGTTAAACAGGTTCAGTGAAACAGGACTTAAACGAGGAGTGAACTCGGTTCAGAAATTGACTCTGTCTGCTAAGAGAGTCTTGGCTATGAGTCTTGACTACTAAGAAATGATTCTCTATAATAATGTGTGTATTCCACAAAGTTTCATGTTTTAAGATATGATTATTGGGATTACATTTCACTACTATTTTATTCCATGATTATGAAATTATGATCTCTTTTTTAGGTTAAGATTTCCAAAATGTTATGTTCTTATGAATATGATGTGATTGATACTTCTTTTGTTTACCATTATTGAGTATTTGAGCTCACCGTTTTGTATGTTTTCTTTCCCCAGGTCCAGAACAAGGTTATTATATAGGATATGCCAAAATGGACTCTAGATATGATGAAATAAATGGGAGACAATGTAGATGATTTATGAACTAGTTGTTTATGTTTCCCTATTTCTAAAGACACTATACCTATATGGTCCTTTCATGGTTTTGTTATATTTTGTAATAAGTGTACTTCAATTTTGAAGTAACAACCATGTGTGTAATGTATGGGTCATTATAGTTGGTATCAGAGGAAAGGTATAGTCAAGCTTTGGAAACTAGGATTTGAAAGCCTTAGAAAGAACCCTAAGGATATATCTAAGCTTAGAACACAATCTTAGAGTTTTAGAAATGGCCATGAACAACCTATGATAAGACCTTAAGTGTGAAATTTTATTCTTGATTATGTGGTTTTACTATAATAATTAGTGTTGCTCACACTATTCTTCTTTGTTTTAGTCAATGCATGGAACCCGAAGGAACCGTGTTAATGCGGAATGTGATGGGCAATGCAATGATTGTCCTCCGGAGCAACCAAACGTTATGGGAGCTGGAATGCAAAATCTTGTATCCATGCTCAGACAAATTTCTCAAGCTATGAATCATGCATGACTTCTAAATGAGAAAATGAAGGAGCAACAATATGTTGAATCCTTCACGAGGTAGCGTCCACCTTCATTCAGTGGGTATTCTGATCTATGAGTGGCTGAACAATGGATCCGTACCACTAAAAAGATATTTTTAGTTGTTCAATGTTCTGAACATGATAAATTCATATTATCAGTTTATCCTTTGGAAGGTGAAGCAGATCAATGGTGGAATCTTATCAATAATATGAGCCCAAGATTTGAAATTGAGTCCATGGAATGGGACGAGTTCAAGAACTTATTTTTCAATAAGTACTTCCCTCGTATTCTTTGAACAAAGATGGATAAGGAGTTTCTTGAACTGAAGAAAATGGATGATGAATCTGTTGGTACTTATGAAGAAAATTTTACATGACTTGCAAGGTACGCTTCTGGTATTATTATCCAACCTGAGAGTATGATCAATCAATTCTTTAGTGGATTAAAACCAAGTCTTCGAAGGGCGTTAGCCATAAGGGACTTAAATAGTTACGAAGAAATAATTCGATGTGCTCTCAAGGTTGAGACGAATATTGGAGTAACCCATCAGTCATATGGGATTGATAAGAAGAGGAAAATGGAATTCAAAGGAAAATCTAAAGATCACACTGAAAAGAAGATGAGTTTTCCCTTATTCTCAAAGTGTGGAAAGAAACATGGATGGAGTTGTCTTAGAGGGACAAGTAAATGTTTCAAATTTGGAAAGGAAGTTTGTCGGGCATTTGAATTCTGCAATGATGGGAAGAAGATGTCTAGTGATGCGAACAATGAAAAGACTACACAGAGTGCACCTCCTACACTTTAATGTTACAAGTGTAAGGAAATGGGTAATTATGCCAATAAATGCCCTAATCCAAGGGTTGTTGATGGTGATCGACGTCAACAAACTCTAAAGGACAAAGACAAAGGAAAGTCCCATGAAATTTCTATCAGCAATGTGGAGTACGATAACGATGTTGTGAAAGGTACACATACCATCCACTCTAAAGTAGAAAATGTTTTATTTGATTCTGGATCCACCCACTCTTTTATTTCTGAAGAATTTTCTAATGGTATCACCATATTACCTCATCAATTAGATGTTGAGTTAGCTGTGACAACCCCTAATGGCACAACAGTCGCATCAAAAAATTTATAATTCTTCTCCGATTGAAGTTTGTGGGAAATTTCTTCCTTCAAATATTTTGATTCTTACTATAGTGGAATTTGATGTGATTCATGGCATGGATTGGCTTTCTCTATATGGATCTCATATCAATTGCCAAATATGGGAAGTCACATTTCATATTCCAGATCAATCTTTGATTGTCTATCGATGCAAGGATGAACATAACCTTCCAGTGGAAATTTCTTCCATCTTATGGGTCTTGATTCTACTAAATGAAGGTTATTTATCTCAAATTGATGGTGAGAAACACACGATTAAGAATATTCCCAATGTAAGAGAGTTTAACGATGTCTTTCCAGAGGAATTACCGAGTCTTCCACAAAATCGTGAAGTTGAGTTTTCAACAGAACTCGTACCGGGTGCTTTGACAATTTTAAAGACACCCTATATAATGGCCCCAATTGAGTTGTAGGAATTGAAGAAGCAACTCCAAGAGAATCTTGATAAGGGATTCATATTCCCAAGTGCGTCACCTTGGGGAGCACCAGTTCTGTTTGTTAAGAAGAAAGATGGATCAACGAGACTCTGCATTGATTATCGAGTACATAACAAGATCACTATCAAGAACAAATATCATCTCCCATGCATTGATGAATTATTTGAACAACTACGTGGAGCTCAATACTTTTCCATGATTGATCTTCATTCAGGGTATCATAAATTAAGGGTCAAAAGGGAGGATATACCAAAGACGGCTTTCCGTATAAGGTATGGACACTATGAATTTATAGTGATTCCATTTGGTCTTATTAATTCCCCCGCTATCTTCATGGATCTGATGAATAGAGTATTTAGAGACTATCTTGATCAGTTTGTGGTAGTCTTTATAGACGATATTATTATCTATTCCAAGAGAAATTAAGAACATGAAGATCACTTGAGAATTATATTGAAGACCCTGAGAAAGGAGAAGCTTTATACCAAATTTACCAAGTGTGAATTTTGGCTTCAAAAAGTTTCATTTTTGGGTCACATAATCTCAAAATAGGGGATATCTTTGGATCCAACAAAAAAAAGGTTATCGAAAGATGGTCGAGACCAACAACAGTAACCGAGATCTGATGTTTTCTTGGTTTGGATGGATATTATCGACGTTTTGTGTAAGATTTGTCATGATTATCTAATCCACTCACCAGGTTAACTCGAAAAGGAGTTAAGTTCGTATGGATGGAGGAATGTGAAGAGAATTTCAAGGAGTTGAAAAGAAGGTTATCCAGTGCACCTGTACTCACACTTACTTGTAGTGGAGAAAGGTTTGTGATCTACAGTGATGCATCCGAGAAGGGATTGGGGTGTGTTCTCATGAAAATGATATGGTGATAGCTTATGCCTCATGACAGTTGAAAATCCATGAGCAAAATTACCCAACTCATGATTTGGAGTTAGCTACGGTAATCTTTGAATTAATGATTTAGAGGTATTATCTTTATGGAGAAAGGTGTGATATTTATACTGATCATAAAATTTTAAAGTATATTTTCACACAAAAGGAGCTGAATATGCACCAAAAAAGATGGTTGTAGGTGATTAAGGATTACGACTGCTCAATTCAATACCACCCTTGGAAAGAAAACAAGGTGGAAGACACATTAAGTCGACAAGACCATGCCTGTTTATCTATGATGAGGATCACAAAAGATCCAATATTTATGGATTTACAAAGGATGAATCTTGGAATTATAATGGAAGGGGAAAATCGTATCTTTCTCAAATGAATGTTCAACCATATATACATGTGAAGATTAAAGAGGCACAGAAAGAAGATGTAGAGTTACAAAAGAAGGTGAGAAATGATCCAGAATTCAACCTTGATTGTTATGGGATAATAAAGTTCAGGAATCGGGTTTGTGTTCCTCCCATCCCAGAATTAAAGAAGGAGTTGTTGGATGAGGCTCATAGTTCTTCATTCTCTATTAATCCTGGAAGCACAAAGATGTATAGGGACCTGAAATAGTACATCTGGTGGGATGGCATGAAAAGAGATGTTGCTGAATATGTCTCTCGATGCTTGGTTTGTCAGCAAGTTAAAGCTGAGAGACAGAAGTCTAAGGGGATGTTACAACCATTACCCATACTTCAATGGAAATGGGAAAACATCACTATGGACTTTGTCACCGGACTTTCTAAAACATCCAAAGGCAATAATGCTATCTGGGTCATAGTTGATTGTCTTACAATGTCTGCAAACTTCATTTCTATTAGAGAGGATTTCTCTCTGGATCAGCTTGCCAGGATATATGTAAAGGAATTGGTAAGATTGCATGGAGTACCACTTTCCATTATATCTGATCAGGATACGAGATTTACCTCAATGTTCTGGCGAAGTCTTCAGCATACTCTGGATACAGAGTTGAGTTTCAGCACTGCTTACCATCCTCAGAAAGACGGTCAGTCTGAGAGGATAATTCAAACTCTAGAAGATATGTTGAGAGCTTGGTCTATGGATTTCAAAGGTGGTTGGGATCAACACCAACCTTTGGTGGAATTTTATTATAATAATATCTTTCACTCCAGTATTCAGATGGCTCCTTATGAAGCTCTCTATGGATAGAAATGCAGGACTCCAACTTGCTGGGATGAAGTTGGGGAAAGAAAGCTATTTGGACCTGATCTTGTTGATGAGATGGTAGAAAAGGTCAGATCTATTCAACAACATATAAGAGCACCTTAGAGTCGAAAAAAAAGTTATACCGATAACTGAAGAAAAGACCTAGAGTTTGAAGTGGGTGATAAAGTGTTCTTACGAATGTCTCCTTGGAAGAGAGTAATGAGATTTGGAAAGAAGGGAAAGCTGAGCCCTAGGTATATCGGTCCTTTCAAAAAACTGGATCGTATTGGGAAGGTTTCATACCGATTGGTGCTTCCACCGAATCTATCTCAAGTTCACGATATGTTCCATGTATCTCTCCTGAGAAAGTACATACCTGGATCCTTCACATGTACTCAGCTCAGAAGTTGTACCGCTGGAACAAGATCTTTCTTATGAAGAATAGCCAATAGAGATTCTCTATCATAGTGAAGAAGTCCTATGGAACAAGACCACTCGTTGGTGGAAGTATTATGGAGGAACCACCAATTAGAAGAAGCTACATGGGAGCTTGAGGATATGATGAGGGAGAGGTATCCTCATCTATTTGTTACAAAGTGACGAATTTCGAGGGGGAAATTCATTTTAAGGGGTGTAGAATGTAACACCTGAGACTTTTATGAGAAATATTTTGTTTTTATGTTACATAAATCATCAAATTAATCTTTCAGTATACACAACACTAGTTTGGATTGCTTTACCCGCAACTGCGGCCTTCCTCGATAGCTTCTGTTGTACGCAATACCGAGTTTCACTAAACAACGATATGCAATTAAAATATTATTAAAACTAGCCATTATGAATATTAATTACAACTTTTTGAAATTTTGTAAATTTTATTTTTCAAAATGGACTTCATTTTTGGATTCCGAATATCAAAATTAGTATAGGGTGAAATTTTGGTATTTTTCTGAAAACTTTCAATTTTTAATGAATAGTGAAAACACTGGGTTACTATTTAAAAAACGACTTTTTATTTAAATAATTATTTATTTTATTTAAATTTATTTTAGGTCAAAATTGATACATAATACATATATAAGTTCAATGAAATTCATTGGAGTCATTTTATAATAATTTTATATATATATAAATTTTATTGAAATTTTCACCGTCTTTTACCCACCTCCTAGAAGAATTTTCAAATTTACATAAAACTAGATTTTACCGCTTCTGTGAGTGAAATTTGGAAAATAAGAGAGACACTATCAATATCAAGGACTAAAATGTGGTTCAATAATATGAAAATAATTTTTTTGTGAATAGTAACTTTTTACTTTTTTTTACCACGGTTAAAAGTAAATAGGGTAAGTAATGGTAAAAATGATATTATTATTATTCTAACACATGTCCTAATTCTATTGGATAAGTTTAATTCGACCAAAAACAACCTTAGGAATAAAATATGACCATTTAGGCACATTTGGATTAGATTAGGACATTTAATATTAATTTATGTAAAGAAGGGTTACAATAGTTAAAATCAATATTTAATAAGTAAATAATTTTTAATATAGGGTTATACATAAGATAAATTCAACAATAAATATGAATTAGAAATATAAAAAGTTTTCCTACATAATGGAATTTTATTTATAATTATTAGACATTAAATAATCTAATTTATTTATGACACAATGATGATGGAGTAATTATCTTATTAATGAAATATTGACATAATTGATGTTATAAATACCAAATTAAATTTAATTTGAGACTTTTTCTGAATAAAAATAATTTTCTAGGTTATAATTACATGTTATTATTGATTTTATTAACTTTTTTCGAAATAATCTTTCTATTATGATTTTCACAAAAATCAATTACCAAATAGTGTCAAAATTGACATAAAATAGTTTTTAAAACAAATACTATATTATTAATTGTTATTTTATTCCTAAAAATCAAAGGATCAACCAAATGACTTGAATAAGGTTATATATACTAATAATAAACAACTTGTGGTTCGTTTGGCTTGTTATTGTATGTTTATTAACCTTATAGTGTAAGCAAACAAGAAGACACGGTAAAAGTAAATTTATTTAACTTAAAGATAAATCTAAATGATAAGGTTAAAATAGATACCTAAACATGTCTAAATTCTATTGGATGAGAGGATTGCAACCCATCCCCAAATTAGCTTAAAAATAAATCAATTTGGAGCTATTAAAAACCTAATATGACTTTATAATAAAATAATATTGTTAGTTTTTTCTAAGGTGACCCTCTTCTCCCTTATAAAAGGGCACCTCCTCCCTCTCTTCATCAGACCACTTTTATCCATCATGATCGTCCAACCCCTGCTGAATTCTCTTCTCCACTTCCCTAGAGACATCCTAGAGGTCCTAGTCTTCTTCAAAGACCGATTTTAGTGCCCTAAGAGAAGGTCTCAAAGAGGCGCTACAAAGAAGAGGTAATGTCTGTTACCGATTCTTTCAACTTTATTTCTTCTTCCACTTCTTCTTATTTAGTTGTTTCATTATTAATTAATAACATCAGTATCACTCATATACTTATATGTTATTATAAGTATGAAACAACCCTATTTCACCATCTATCCATCCTATGGAAAACGAAATCACCGCGCATGCGTACGTACGGAATACCATCTCCACGCCGTGGTGTAATCTATTTTCCACCACCACCTTACTTGGATGGGTATAATGGTGTAAAGAATAACTATATATGATTATTGAAAAGTTATATTGATTCTGAAATAGTATACATACACTCCAATACAATTCCACGATCATGGTAACGATATCATCGCTCGTGCGTACGTACGGAATATCGTCTCCACGATGTGATGCGACTCGTTCTACATGATTTTCATTGCATAATGATTACATAAATGAATTGAGTGAATAAATATGATATATATTACACTAATACCATTTTGTAAATGAGGTATCTATAACCTAAAAATAAGAATAAGAATTTATTCGACAAAACACGCATAAGAACAAAAAGAAATAAACACCCGAATAACAAGTAACAATGAAATATTACTAATAAGAATCTAAGAACATGACCATATATGATATCATAAAAATACGTATGATTCTGGAATAAGTCAATAACATTATTTAAATCATTATACAGGAGGTTCAGGCACTTACGAAGCAAATCAGACCTATGGTAAAGGAAAATCTCGCAATCTCTTTTTTATCTGAGATTGTTTATACTTCAGAATTTACTGGGGAATATTTATCATCCACATCCATGTTTCCTCAATATGTAATATTTATATCCTTATAAAATTGTTTAGATCCAATTTTACCCTTCGGTGAATTTTTAGTAAAAGATATGAAGGAAATCTTTTGTCGTTTTTCGTACGAGGTACTTTTTGACTTTTCTGACATAAGTACGAGAAGAATGTTTTTTTAACTTATACAGCATGAATGGATTTTTAAAACATTATTTCCAAGAAGCTTATTTTATAAGTTTTCATGTTTATTTTTAATCAACTTCTTTTAGAATAAAATTGTATGACATGTTAAGAACGGAGAAATGTTTTTTGAAGTGGAAAGGATATTTTCCTCAAGAATGGAGTTCAAGTGTTTTATCAAAATTATTTTCCATCTAAGCTGTTTATATCCCTATTTTTACATTGATATGATTATGTTATGATGGAATTATTTTTACGATATCCTTTTATGGATTATATTATGATGACGTGATGTTTAAGAATCCCATTTTTATTACATGGGTTATGCTATGATGTATGGTTTATGATTTTGTGGCACACATAAAAATGGTATCATTATGAGATGGGTGGGAGCTATATCTCCCTCCAATGCATTGGGTAAAGATTTATATCTCATGAGATTGACATGGATGGAACGGCTGGTTAAACTTGTTCAGTGAAACATGACTGAACTGGGGAGTGAACTCGGTTCAAAAATGGACTTTGTCCGCTAAGATAGTCTTGGCTATGAGTCTTGACTACTACGAAATTATTCTCTATGATTATGTGTGTATTCCACAAAGTTTCATGTTTTATGTTATGATTTTTGGGATTACATTTCACTACTATGTTTATCCCATGATTATGAAATTATGAACTCTTTTTCAGGTTAAGATTTCCAAAATGATATGTTCTTATGAAGATGATGTGATTGATATTTCTTTTGTTTACCCTTACTGAGCATTTGAGCTCACCCTTTTGTATGTTTTCTTTTCCTAGGTCAAGAAGAAGTTTATTAAGTAGGATATGCCAAAAAGGACTCTAGATATGATGAAATAAATGGGAGACAATTTAGATGCTTTATGAACAAGTTGTTTATGTTTCCCAGTTTCTAAAGACACTATACCTATACGGTCCTTTCATGGTTTTGTTATATGTTGTAATAAGTGTACTTCAATTTTGAAGTAACAACCATATATGTAATGTATGGGTATTTATATTAGCTGTATGATTTACATATCAATTAATTATGTGCGCTTCAATATTTATCAACAACAATGTATCATTTTCATAAAATCACATTTTGTCGTATTGTATAGTGTTTAATATATGTTTACAAACCATCATATGAACAAATTGGAATAAAATTGTTGTGATATTTCACATAATACTCAAAAATTGTAGAATAATAAATAATATCATTGATTTATTTTAATCATAAATAAAAATTTCTACAAGTGTCAATTTTTAATTTTAATTAAAAATTCATCCTCAGTGTCTTCGGTAAGACTAGGAAACTCGCAATTTCTAAAATAACAAAAATATAATAATATTATTAACTACTCAAATTTTATATATTATTCAGTTATAAGACATAATGTATTCTAGATACATAACATTATCATATTCATCTTCATGATCTTGTTTCAGCAGAATAATAAATCAAAATACCAGTGATAATATCCAAAATGTTAATACAAAACCATTAATCCAAATATTTCTTCCCCTATAAATCAATATTTTTAAATATATGATTCTTTAAGTTCTATAAATGACTCTAATTCATCAATCCATGGTTACCAGTTGTTATTTTCCTCTTATTTTATCTAAAATAATCAGTTATCATCATAAATGATTCATCATAATGGTTCATATAGAAAATGTTTTTTACCAAAGCATTTTTTGGGTAGTGTCAAACCAGATATATAGAGAGGCTTATTTTTCATGTGCCATTTATTGATCCTTTTAATACCCAATCCACCATTTTCAATATTATTACCCATATCTATATATTTTACATAGAATACATCAACATGTAGAATCTTAATAGGGATGTAATTTCTAGAAGAAACACATAATATCTACATTATAAAATTTTCAAGTTGTTATCCCATGTAAGATATATCCCATAGTGTCATCCTAGGATTTTCAAAAAATTACCTTATCCCAATACCAAAAAATATTCAATATAACCTCAATTAACCTAACTAGTAATCCATACCTTTGAATTTGAGATCCACTATAACTTATCAACTCTTAAATTATCCACAAATAACACACAAAATTCTATAATTATCTAAACTCTATAGTGATAAAATTCGTGACACCTCTATAATACACTCCTATGATCTAGTGTGAATAAACACCATTTGACTATACCAACATCAAAATGAACCAAATTTACCAATTTTTAACCATTATTAATAATTACATCACCAAAAAATATTGAGTCTCATAATTTTGAAGGACATTTCAGGATTGGAGTAATTGAGATGTAAGAAAAAATTTAACTAACAAAGAAAATGTATATTATAACCAAATAAAATTATAAATAAATAAAACCATATTTTATAGTGTATGAGGTATGAAAAAAAATTTCTTAAATAAATCACAAAATGCATTTCACTTAATCTAATCTCTTCAATAGCTCATGGAACATGCATCCTTGTGTATAAATGAACCAAAATTTAGTATACTATTATAACATAACAGTTAAATTGGATATTATGAATATTAATAAAAATTTATTAATATTATATGGTTTACAATTGTAAAATAAATAAATGGTTATCTATTGATTATAAATAAAACAATATTCATTTCAAAAAGAAATTGTTATCTAAAAAGCTCTATGCGTTTTCTAAAATTGTGTTTAGCCATGCTTTACACACATTATTTAAAATTATATTTTATAAATTTAAAAATTCATGATAGAATATCATATTGATTTTTTAAATTATCTTATCCAAATTATTTCTTTTGAAATGTGGGAATTTTAATAAAATGTCTTTTTTTATTTATAAAAAAAATTCTATTTTTTATAGAAATTGTCTTTGGTTTTAAATAATTAAAAAGGATAATTTATATAATAAATTGGTTTTAATTAATAATTAGTTCAATTATATTAAAATTACACTATTTTATGTAACTGGAGTCAATTTAATTATATATTATGATATTAAAACATTCAATACATATGATAATTTTCTCTTTAAAAACATGCTTTTCTATCGCATTTGTGGGTATTATTTTAAATTGTGTTTATCAAAATCATTGAATTGAATTTTTAAAAATGGATTATATATTTTAAGTAATAATAATATATATTTTACAATAAGGTCAACAATTGTGTTGACAATAATGGATAGTGAAAATATGAAAAATTAAGTTTCACGGTTAAAGTAAAAATGGGTTTACTGGGGGTTAATCTAAAATGATATGTATTAAAATGACCTAAAAACTTATCAAAAATACATTTTATGGACATATTTAAATATTATAATGTGTACTGATCACTATAAAACCATTTTGGAGCATTTTTTATTATAAAAAATGTAATTAAACCATTTTCTTTTTAAGAATTACTTGTATGACAGTCACATCACATATAAAAATCCACAACTCTTCTATATTATCTACACCTAAAAAGCTATGTTATTCACCCAATACCTATTCAAATATAATCTAAAATTATATCACCTCATCCTGGAAAACGTTTTTTTTATAAATCAATTCTACAAATACTTTTGGTATAATCATTTGGATATGGTCTGAGAAAAGGTAAAATTTTTAATTATGTGTTTTATTTCTTCATACAACTCCATAAAATTTTAATCATTTATGATTATATAACAAAAACAGTGTATAATATATAATTTTTTTATTATATTTAGGAATTTAACTATACCCATATCCTCTTCCCTCAAATGGGAAATGATTACTTTTCTTGTATGGATGATAGATTTCCTTCTCTCATATCAATGTGACTTGTTTTCCATCAACACCCCTCAGGGTGGGGTTTGATGATGGCTCTAATATATATAAATATATATATATATATATATATATTATTTATGACATAATTATATATCCTAATACATTAAATTATATATAGCATTTTAATTTCTATTATGAATTTTATATGATAATGCCACTCATGTGTGTGGTGGACTACCATCTCGCAAAGAAAATAAGTGTATTTCATGAATACATTTTTTAATGTTTTCATTTATTGTTTTTTTGGATTTCAATTAATAATCTTGCCATTTTTGGAATTAATTGAGTTGTTTTATGTTTTATAGAACGAAATAATGAATATGTGGAAAAGGAATAAAAGCGGTGTAAATATGATCAAAAGGACCCTTCGCGTTGTAAGGGAGCAAAGCGGAACGACGTCGGATTTTTGAAGATGACGAGAAGATGGAAAATGTGAAAACACTATTACATATATTGTACCTCATGTACACATCATGAATTCATTTGAGAAGCAGTATACTTCCAAAATAAGATTTGAAGAGAAAACACACTATGAACTGCATGTACATGTCGTGTACCTTCACAGCACGACGTGACGACAGTCAAACTTCAAATTTATGTGCAGGATTTGTGCAATATTCTCACAGACATTGAGGTGATGCAAACAAGGTGTACATGACGTGTATTATATGTACACATCATGTAGGTGGTCAAATTTCCAAAATCATATCCATGATCCACACATTTTTCATTCAGATTCACAAAATGTGGATCGACATAACATGTCATGTACCATTAGTACCCATCATGACTAGTGACGGGCAGACCCCATTTAGTTCCTATAAATAGATCCCCTGGCTACAGCTTTAGAGAATTCTGGATTCGGATGAAGGTCAATTCCTGGAACGAATCTAATACACCATTGTTGAGTTTTTATGTAATGTTTTATTTTATCCTTCCCTATAAACCTCTCATTAATAGAATGAGGGGGTAATCCCACCTTGTTCTACGGTGATTTAACCGAAGGGGGTGGTGCATTGGATTTAACTCTTTTTATTATTCATGTATTTGTTTTCGTAATTTCCTTCTTTATCTTCCAATCCCATTCATTTTCTTTTATTGTGACTATCAATAAATTAATCAAAAAAGTAACATTTAAATTGTGCAACTAACTACCCTAAATATTCAATTACCATTGAAAACTTTATGGGAAATCATGATTAAAATTGGTATATGGACAAACTTGATTTGACAACACCCTAATCTACCAGACCAAGGGAAATAGGGGATTGTCGTATTGGGGAGGCGATACAATGACCATTAGATCTAACACATCTTAAATCTGATACTAATCATGAATCAATCAAGTTAAATTCTAAAATTCAATTACACTTGAACAAAAAAATTAAATTACCTCAACACACTTTCCAAATTTGATCACAATCCAATAGATCATCTTGATTTTGCCTTTTCAAACCCCATCAATCATTTCTCATAATTTTCTCAACATAATAAAATAAATATTTTCAACTTATAAGTAATCTAATTTCACCATCCATGTGGATTGACCTCGAACTTTCACTCTAATACATTTTTATTAATTGAGTATCATAGTTTGGGTTTTGTATATATATATATATTTTGATTTTACTTTAGGGATCTAACAATTCCCTACGGGTCCATCCGAAGCAATGTGATTCATTTTTCACTAATTATATTTCATGTACGGTAGTATGAAAAATTATAATGAATATATTATATATAAATGAAATTATTATTATATTTTTGAAATATTTATCATTATTAACTTGTAATGTTTCATTTTTTTACCATGAAAGTCATTGAAATATGATAATGTCTTTTCCTTACGTGTGGCATACTGTCTTCACAAACCGATGCTTCTCATTTAACCACCACGCCATATGGATTATAAGTATATTTATATATAAATAAGTAATTTTTTAATAATATTAATAACATTTGGGAATGATAAAATATTACCTAACTCCTTTCCATTATGAGTGTAGGAAATTTGAAATGTTACTCATGTGTACACACGACCAACCATCTCCCTAATTGTAACATAAATTATTTCTCCAAAAAATCATCCATGGTTGGTATAAAATGTATCATTGACATAGATATACTATAATAATTCCCTGATTATTATTTTCTATATAATATAATAATTACATCTTTGACCAATAATAAACCTACAGAAGCAATTTTTGACACAGACAACAAATATCGTCGAAATAAATAATGTAAAAATTATTGATTAATAAAATATATATAACATCGTAATAAGTTAAATAAAAGGAATAATAATCTTTAAAAATGTGATTCATCAAGTAATTAAATAACAGAAGTTGATTTTTTATAATTAAATATAATCCATGAGACGTTTCAGACTCAATGTAAGCGACTTCATCTCAATTTATTTTCATTGAGATTAATATTAATTTCATGCACATTATTTAATTTATATAGATTATATACCACACCTTTGAAATATAATATCCTGATTCAGTAATAATTCTTGGTATTTTATGTTTCAAATTGAATTATTTCTTCCATATTTATTTTGTCTTAAATGTTACCACATGTTAAACAATTACATAACCCAAGTTTTTTCATTGAGTTATATTACATCATCATTTCCTTCGATATGATAATATTATTTTTGAATTTATTATTATTTCTAAAAAAATTATCTGAATTTACATTTGATTAAAATAATAGATTCATTGAATAATAGTCACATCAATATTATGATCTTTGTTAGAGTTTCTTTTTCAATCTCATTTTTATCAGGATTAGTTATACATAAACATCCATTGTAGAAGATTAGTTTTTCATTTTATAATTAAATGATTTAATTTTATTCATCTATAGTAATTCAAAATCATTTTTAATTAATTTTCCCATTTTTTAACTTCGTGTTACTTAGAATTTTTGAGAAAATGTTTTGTGGAAAATAAGAAATTATTTCTCCCTTTAGTGGAAAATCCTTTATCATAAAAATCCTTTTTTGTCAAAATGTGTTCAATGTTTTGTTAAATTCTTAAAATGAGTAAATAAATCAATTTTACCCATGTTCAAATATTTTCTAAATCTTATGAAGGAATCATCATGTATTTATCTAAAATATCCATATTTTTTCTTTCATTGAAAATTTGAAAATAATCATTATTTTAACATCATTGATATATATGGAATTTCCCACAATAATTTCCTCTAAATGTTTTAATGATTCCATTCTATGATTCAAATGTTATTTTAATGTAAAACAATTTTCAATTTTCTTTGAAAATTTTCATTTAAAGATTATTTTCAAAATGAAAATGTTATTTTCCTCAAGAATGATTTAAGGGGTTTTTATGGTATTTATATTTTTCATCGAAAAAAACCTCTATTTTATATATACTAATTTATAGTTTTTTTGTATTAATATTTTACTTATTCATAATCTATATAGTTAATTATTATTAGGTTCAAATATAATAATTAAATTCACTTCTATGATTCATTTTTGTAGTCATTAACTTTCCATTATATTATTCATTTTCTTTTGATCATTGGACATTAAATTTCCCACAAATATCCATATTATTTATCATGGATATGATTACTTCATAAAACAAATATCATTTATACACACGATGATGTACATTGAAATTTATTTGATTGAAATGGGAATTATAGATCTTCCATAATCTTCCTTCAATAAAGATATTTAATGGTAAGGCATAATGTTCATGAATTAAATAAATAATTATATATATAAAGAATGTTTTGGACATAAAGATATGGGTGGGTCCCATTTATAGATATTCCCCCAATTGATCGCTTGTCTCAAGAGACAAATCAGTTGTTAAGCCCTCGTTAAATTGGTTTCTAGCTAGTTTATATATACCCATTAGTTTTAAACTATCTTGTGAAACATTGTGATCTTAATGTTATCATGTGATAAATATCACAACATCCAATAATTAATTATTTAAGTCACTTAGAATATATTTATTATTATCTATTATATTATAATGATGATATTGTCTCAATATGCATTTATTTCAATGGAATGAGTTTTTAGTTATTTCACTTTCCCTACTGATTTTTTTGTTTCTTATTATCTAGTAGATTTCTGTAATGATATTATATCAAGAAGCATTGCATTCATTGTTTATCGAAAATATAACACATTTCATAGATATTTAAATTTCCATATTGATTATTACTTGTCATATTATGATAGTCAAGTTATTTAAAAGGAATTCACTTTTAGATAATTACCTTCCCATGTGAAAAATTCTTATCGATTCATGATATATTCCACAATACATAACCCTTACTATGCATTAGAGCACACCCTTATTTTGTTCCCTTTACTATGAATCCACTAAATTTTTTGTGATGATATTAAAATATAGTTTAGTTGAAATAATTATATTCTCTGAAAAAATTGTTTAAATATGTGTCCTAATTGTAATATGGGAGTCATGTATGTATATTGATTTCCCAGACAAATAAACTATTATTTTATTCATGGTTTGATTACTTGTATCTTATGGAAATGTAATAAAGTAACAAACTAGATCTGGGTTATTGGGGTCAAGTTCATTACATTAGGAATCAAATAATGGTTTAATTGAAACCTTGGGAACTAGATTTAGGAAAACATATATTAGGGAACATAACTCTATAATAAAATTGAGGATTGGTATAGAAGGTCATCCTAATGTTGTAGTAAGAAAGAGATTATCTTGTTTAACTATGAAATATATCACATTCTTGATAATAAAATTGGATTTAGTTTTTTATTTTTTGTAACAAGGTTTAGTAACATTAAAAATGGTGACATTAGCTTGACCCAATCATCACCTAGTAAATGAAAATGATCCATACTGTGCACCTGGTTGGACAACATTGGAGTATATGCTTAAGACAATTCAAATTATCATTAGAAACCATTTTTGAAGGATTTTAGGATATTATGAAAATGAATGACCGAGGTTAATCCTAATGTTTCCTAAAATTGACAAAAAGTTTCATGATTTAATCATCCTATATACGATTATCTTGTTTTCTCACATCAATTATTGTTTCTCACACTTAGCTTATTTGTTTGTTTCAATTGTTGGAACTTGAGATAATTATGTTAACATTAAGCATGAACAAAAATGTGGTGACTATAAGCAACCAGATGATATGATGAAAGGAGTGAAAGATATCATGATTATACTAAATCAGTTTTCTTGAAATATAATTAAAATCATATACCTTAACTAACTCTCAGACTCACCAATGAAGAAAACGTTAGTGTTTTTTACGAGCATAATTCATGGGGACTATGGAGTAATGAAGGATGGATCTTCATGATGTGAGAAATTTTGAAATAGATACCAACTAAAATTTTGTAATGGAATGATAAAATGCTTCAAGTGAGATAAGTAAGGGCACAAATAAAAAAATATAAGGAAAAATAATGAGTATGATGGAAGGGAATGAATTTCTTCCATGGTATCCATTTATAGTTTGTTATATTGAATGTGGGCAACTAGAATAATATTATTTTTAATGAACTCTTATAATTATTAACCCATAAACCAATAAATGACCCATGTTCATTTTAAACAGATCATGTATTTATATTTTTGAATTCAATAATAAATTTATTGATGTTTTTTCCAATTTAATATTTGTTAAAATAATTATGAATCATCAAAGGATTGTGTAAAATTATCAAATAATAGGTGTCTCCAATAACATAAAAGTCATAGATACCATCATGGGTTGTGAGTATAAGTATGATCATAATTTCATTGTTTTAAAAACCCCTTTTTATATTTTATATGATTGGAGTTAACAAGGATTAAGGATATCGTTTGGCAAAAAAATTTCAAAATAATACCTATTAGTTTTTTATTTAAAATAATGATTTTAAGAACAATACCTTTACATTTTTTGGACATATGATTCAAGTAATTTAAAAACAATAAGGTTTATCGATTCATTCACGTTGTATTAATTAGGGGGAACATAATTTGGTAATGTTATAGGAATCATATTAATTTTGTTTCAGAAAAATAATAACACACATGTCGGGTGATAACTCATCTAATTTAACTATGGGAATGGGGAATTAACCCACAACTGAAAGATGATAAGGATTTAACACACAAACCAAGCCTATGTGATATTTTAGTTAATATGTCATTATTTTATTAAAACAGTTTGATGAAAAAATATTTTCCATTTACAATAGGTACTGTTAATGAGGTTTACAAATTAATTTATTATATTAGATAACTTAGCCAACATTATTTGTTTTGGAAAATTATTAGATTCATATTGAAATAAATTTTACTCTATTTTGAATTTAATATTAATGACATGGAATTTCAATGTATTATTTTTGGATATTGAATAGATAATTTTTGAGACGAGGTACTGAGACATCAGGCTATTACAATGCCTAGTGTCGCCAAATAATATCTAAAATATATTTAATATATTCAATAGAACATGTGTGAATGTTTACAAAAAAATATTGTAACTTCTAAAATGGGTCATGTATTATAAATATGATAGAACCATTGAGTTCAAAACATGAGTATTAACTTAGGCTTGATATAACATTTTTCAAAATGGGATTTTGAGGAAAATTATTCAAGGGATTAAAATAAAGAAAATAATTGTATTAAATAATTTTTTTTAATTGTTGATGCAATGTGTAATTTTTTATTTAAATACACATTTATGTAAGATTTTTTATTTTATCCAAATAACCCATAAAATCATAATAGATCTATTGGAGAGTGTGGAATGATATTATATTTGTGCAGAATGACTGAATCAAAGATCGAAAACTCGTGTGGGAACGAATTAGAGGTTATATCCATTGATCACGACACAACTCTGTTCTTCATCAAAAATTGATCCATCTCAAAGTATGAAATTTCTTATGGATTATTTTCCCTTGTTCTATTTATATATTGAACGTGAATCATTCGACTAAGGTATTTATATGTGGATCAGTCATTTTGCGGGATAGTATTATTTCTGGGATTTATTGGGAGATACTCCTTATGATTTTAAGTTTTTATAGTCATTATAATGGTGATAGATTGAGGTCAACATGATCATTGGAACATGATCATTCCTTATATTTTTTGTTGTTCAACTATCCCCTATTTATTTATTCATCTCAAGTGTTAATAATCATCCCTTGGGTAAACATCCACTGAGAAATCCAACGTTTCACAACCGTTTCATAGTACAACAGCTCAAAATCATAGATACAATATCTGCATGTCCTTACTATAGTGAAATAACTAAGGAAAATACATATTTGATGGTTTGGTTACTCAATTTTCATTTTCATCTGCACGTAATGAAGAATGAATAATGAGTAATGTTTTCAAATGGATTTGAATCAGATTCTGGATAACGGCCAAAGAGAGGCTCAGCCAGGATGGATCCATGATTTCTAACATGGTTGAAGCCATATTTTGAGACTGCAGTGGTGTGAGAGTGTTGGAATGGAAGAACCAAGGCTTTTATAAAATTATGATATAAATGGAATGTAATAGAGGATTACATAGCATATGGGGCCCTCCTAGTGTCAGATAGAGTTTTGGTATGAAATTAAAGACCAGACAACATGTGATCCTGTAACATGGCACCTGGTCACCTTTTAGATGGATTGTCATGTAAATAAAATGGTACACGAATACATCATGGATGTATATGACTAGAGAAACACTATGTATTAATACATAGACACAACCCATCTAGTATGTACATGGGTAAAGCTATGTTCGGGTATACTGGTGGAAGTACACGGGAAACAACACATTGTGTACTTCCACACGAATAAAATCATGGTCTTTTTACCTAGGCTTGACCTAGAGTTGAAAGGGCACAATATCTACCCCTACTATATATTGTGTACTCCCTTAATGATTTCATAGATCTAATATCCTCTCTATATTTTACAAGATTCATTATGATGTGTCCACTATAACATTTCCCAGATGGTTAGTATCGAATGTCATCTTACTCAAAGGATATTGATCTCTTCAGTATGACTTCTTGGATTGATTTATTGGAATAATTCCATGATATTTGGAGTAATATCCCCTATCATCTTCCTACCCTATGGGTAGTTATTGGTATCATCATGACCAACATTACGTGGGAGCCAATCCTCTACTTAGTAGGTTAATCCATTCTGATTTTGTTGGCATACCTGATTCCCTTGGTTG
The DNA here is from genome assembly GCA_963277665.1 of Viscum album. NCBI lineage: Eukaryota > Viridiplantae > Streptophyta > Magnoliopsida > Santalales > Viscaceae > Viscum > Viscum album. The sequence goes on from OY728150.1 coordinate 361,092,144, forward strand.
TGATCCCCATATGTGCATCATATCTCTTTATACATCCATGATATGCATAGAATTGTTGGACCTGACGAGAATTACATCTTAGATAGTCATCATCTGTGTTATCAGACACTTGGAGTGTGTTCTCCTGGATTAGTTCTATGTTGAACCATTGAGATAAAATCTTATGCCAGAATTATTATAAGGACCCAACCATATTAAATTACATAGTTTGTAAATAATCAAGAAATCACTTCCTTTAACTTGAATATCTTTTAATGATTAGTGCTTTAGATAATTAGGACATAATACATTCATAACATTACATATTATTATAGAGGGGATTCCATAAAAATATTACTCATTCATTCGAAAATTTAAAACATTACAAATAAAACATAATTTCTTTGACAGTTCATAACATTTAACTTGGATTCCTTCACTTTCTTACAAATCCATATATCCTTTGAAAATAATTTGAAAAATTGGGATGGGAAGAAAACACAAATTAATGGATATATAAAATAGGAAAGAACACATTAGTCCAAGAATAATTGCAGCATAAGAAATCACATTCAAAAAACATACTTGTCACCTATATATACTTACTCTGTAAAACATGAGATATAAAAAATATTCCCACACAAAAAAGAACATAAATATAACTATAAAGGTATATTGGGTCATTACATACATAATAATGTAACTCTCTCAGCTACATTATAATTTTTAACCCTCACGGCTACCATACATTTTGTGTAACCATCACAATTACACATGGAGTAACTACACTACCAACCTCCAACATACATGCACCCAATGTATTGGAGGAAGATATAGGTCCCAAAATTCATCAAAAAAATTTCCCAAGATATAGAACACAATCATACAACATGAATAATTTAATGAAAACATTGCCTTTGAAATTTTGTAAAACATAATATTAAAAGAAAATTTTTAAAAGAAAAGCATCGTACATAAATCGTATAATAGAAGCGAGACTTATTACAGTGGAAGGAATATGTATATAAACTGTAAATACACATACTAAAACAAATAATAATCATAACCCACCACACAATCAATTTTAATACCACATAAATAATAAAGTTGAAGGTTAACCCAAAGAGTGGAAATCGGGTTCATAATTCCCATACCATGGGCTTGTATTACATAAAAAATGTTTAAAACTCTTGTATAATGGTTAAAAAAGTGTTACTAATGTCCTAGAGAAACATATACATCTTTATAATACCTTATATGATCATTTAATTACATCACATCACCTTTTAATTGTTAATATTTTATTTCGTGCCCTATTTTTGGGTGAGTTCTTTACATGATTTCCATGATTGGTTCATGATGGTTGATCTTTGAAAATGGAAGTGATATTATAGAATTGGAATAGAGTGGTATTTAAATATTTCCAGAATTCATAAATTATAATATTTATCAATTTTAATTATAAAATTAAGATGATTCATATGTTAAAACATTTATGATGTTCGTTTAGATTGATTTAGTGGTTCTTCAATAAAGGGTCTTAATTTGATTTATAAATTAAAACCATGAGTACAAACGAATTCCAAACCATGTATGATACATAATAAATATATTATAAATTGTTTCAAACATAAAATTTTTTTCATTAAAATACTTCAAGTATTTATAGAAAAATGAAATCACATCGTCCACGATGTCGGTAATTCGACACATCAGGGACACTGTTTTTATCTTCTTGAATAAGTGGTAGTGGAAAAAAGAATGAAGATGATTTTTCCAAGAACATGAGAAAATTAAAAATAAAAAATATTATAGAGCTTTCAGGCCTCTTGTGTAAGAGGAGGCGAGGAAATAAGATGAAATGAAAGGAACTCAAAATAAAAAAAAATTTGAGAAATTCCTTACGAAAATTTGGCAGCCTAATGACATCGTTTAATTTTTTATAAAATAATTTGATGAGGGAAAATGGGTCTCTAATTATTATTACATAATATGGTTCATAAGTGGGATATAGAATGAAATATCCCAACATAATCCAAATGGAATGAAAAATAATAACATAAATTGAAAGGAAACAAATAAAATGAAAAATGATGTTTACCTGTTGATCTCTTCTCCTTGAGATCCCTCTTAAGGCCTTTGCATTTGGCCTTTTGGTGAGACCCAAAAATCTAGGACATGGGGAAGATCTATGGGAGGATTATTGAGAATACCTTAGGTAAGGATCAAGGCTTGAGAGGTGTAGGAGGAAGAGGAAATTGAGGGTGGTATTTATAGTGGAGGAGAGGGGGGATTTTTCATTATTTTAATCATTATTATAATATTTCTACCCAAGACTATGAATAATCTAAATTCATGAGACCCCAAACAGTAATAATGTCATGTGATTTCAAACCATGTAAGATTACATCATCCTTGCTTCAACTATGATGTAGTAAATTATGTTTTTTACATTTTTCAAACTTTATCAAATTTTAATATTTATCAAAAATTCTAGAATTTTAGAAAAATCCCAAAAATTCACCCATAACATTTTTCTATTTGTAGATTTAAAAAATGAATTCCATTTTTCGAAAATAATTTTACAAATATCATTAATTTAATTTTTTAAATAAATTCAATCTTAATTAAAAAAAGATGAATTTTAAAACTATAACTACTTTAATATCACTTTGAAAAATTAATCAAGATGTCATTATCATAAATCCCTAATAAAATAAAATAAATATAAAATTTACTATTCATTAGGTTCATAACACTATTTGTATTACTATTTATAAGGGTATTTTACTATTCACAAAAAAATACAAGTTGGTTGCATTAGAATCTAAATTTCATTTTGAACACAATTGTAGATGACTGTTTTTGAAATTCAAAATATAGAAGTTGAAACATTATTTTTATTGGATATTTATAAATATCTACATAAAATATTGATTCATGTATTTCAATTTATTTTTAGAAATCCATGGGTTGTTACATTATCTCCACATTCTGGAAATTGCGTCCTCGCAATTTTATTTACTTATTAAACAAGTGAGGGTATTTTTCCCCCATAGCATTTTCAGACTCCCATATTGCTTATTTTACCATGTGGTTTCCCAAAAAAAGCTTTACCTAGTGGATTAACTTATTCTACAATCCCTGTTCCCTTCAATCAAAAATATGAACTGGTTTCTCTTCAAAAGAAACGTTCTCTTCCATCTGAAATACTTATGCGATCAAGACATGTGATGAATTTGGCACATACATTCTCAACATCGAAACATGAAAAAGACTGTGTACCTGAGACAAACATAGAGACAATGATACTTGGTGTGCAAAATTTCCAACATTCCCTAATATTTCAAAAGGAATGATGAACCACAGACTTAGCATCTTTTTCTTACCAAAACACATCACACTTATCCATGGAGAGACTTTAAGGAAAATATGGACACCTACATCGAAAGAGAAGTATGTCCTTCTGTTATATATATAATTTTTCTTCCTACTCTTAGCTATCCTCCAACGCTACTGAATCAACTATTATTCCATCCTTATTATAATGTGCCATAGAAAAGAAATTATTTGTAACCAAAAATCAAACTTAATTTTTTTACATACATTTTCTCTTATTTTATGGTTTGTAGAAAAACCCTTAGATTTTATTCATTATTCTCTTTATTTTTAGAAAATACTAAAATGAAATTAATAAAAAAACCACAATATTATCCATGAACTCATGAAATATTTTATTCATAAGATTCATGAATATAGCAGGTGAATTATTTAACCCAAATTGCATAACAACAAATTCATAATGTCTATATCTATTACAAAAGGTTGTTTTCGGGATTCAATCCACCCACACCTTCAGTTAATGGTATCTGTATCTCAAATAAATCTAGGAAATGTACTGATCTCCCAAGAGCTGATAAAAAAATTCATCAATATGAGACATTGGATGCGTGTTTTTAATAGTTATGTTACTCAAAGATCTATAATCAGTGCAATGTCTCATGGAACCATCATTATTTTAACAAAAAATATAGAAGCACCCCATGGTGATGTTCTTGGACGAATGAAGCCTTTATCAAGAAAATCCTGCAATGGATTTTTCAATTCAATATGTTCTATTACATCCACATGATATGGGTGTTTTGAAATTGTCTTAGCATGAGGAATTAATTCAATTGTGAATTCAAATTCTCGATTAGTTGTGAAATAGTGTAACTCACCAGGAAAAACATCATGGTATTCATTTACCACTTGCACATCATTATTCTGAACAGTTCCTTTGTTTTCATCAATATATGGAAGATAACATTAATTTCAATATTTCAATAGTTTCTCTATTTCCTGGTATGTTACCAATTGTATGGGTTCTTTCTTATATACAAACTGAAATTCGTTCTGAAAAAACAACTTCTTTATCTCTACAGTCAATATTATCATGATAAACAGAAATATAATTCATTCCCAGAATCACATCAAACTAGACTAAGGGAAAAAAAACAAGGATCAAAGGTAATTTTTTCCATAGACCATAATAGAATGATTCTTATAAATTCAATTTGCTATAATATTTCCCCCTCTAGATTTAACAATAAGTCTTGATCTAATTTATTGAGGTGATATTTTCAATTTACCCAAAACAAATTCAGAGATGAAGGAATGTTGAGACTCTGTATCAAAGAAAACTTTAAAAAAATCTTAGTAAACAAACAAAGTACCTGATACAAATTCATTGGATGGTTCATCATCTGCTAACGTAGTCACAAAGTATCTCACTACACCTTTCTGCTTATATTTTATGTTCTTTTCATCATTTGAATCTCTATTTGGGAAGGTATTTTCATAAAGACCCATATCACCAAATTTTAATCACTTTATAGTTTTTTTTTCACTATTAGCCTTAGGATCATTTTTTTTACAATCTCAGGCCGTATGTCTGAACTTACCAAATTTAAAACACTTCCCAGTTTTGCTGATACATTCCCTAGGGTACTTCTTTCCACACTTTTCACAAACTGGAAACTGGATTTTCTTACCATCAGATTTCTTTGGATGATTCTTACCCATTGATTTACATCTATACCTATTCTTATACTTATTTTCAAAATGCACGTGATCATCAGAATCCTTTATATCTACAAACTCACCATATCAGAAAAGTTTTTCATAACTTTTGAATTCATGGGAGGACAACGCCTTTTTATTCCATTCTTTCAATCCTGAGTAAAAGCGGTTGATTTTGTGGTTAAAATCCAAGATAAGATTTGGGGAATACCTCACCAATTTAGTTTAGTTCTCTTCATACACAACCATTGAATCTTCCTCCTTCTGTTTCAATTCAAGGAATTTCTTCTCCATCCTTTGTCGCTCCACCTTATGAACATATTATTCAAGGAAAAGACTTTTAAATTCATCACACTCTAAGGCATCAATATCCACTCTATCCTTGATATTATTTACCATTGACCACCACTGATCATCCTCACCTTCAAATGATAAATGGTAAGACTTACCTTTTGATATTCCGAACATCTCATAACATCGAATATCATTTCAAGATCATTAATACATCCTTCATCCACTAATGGGTTGGAAGATCCATTGATTGATGGAGGGTGTTGTCTCGTAAAATGTTCCACTATTTTCACGTTATGTTGTGGAACCTCTAGTTGTTCTCCTATATGGATGTTTCCACTATTCATTTCAGGTGTCAACTGATCCATTACTGTCACAAACTACTTGGTACCAATCCCTTCCATTTCGGGCTACAGATTCGGAAGGATGTCATTATGTCGATGCCTCTCCTCTTCTTCTTTCATGTTTATTCTATGACCAACCATTATAAACAAACTTACCATAGATGAAGAAACATGGTAATATTTAAATGTTATAACATTTCATATTAATCATAGAGTAAAAATAATTTATGGTATTTTTTTATCATCCTCCTAACCCCTAAAGTTATCTAAACAATCTGTGGATACCAACTATAAAGACCCAACCTTATTACATTACATAGTCTTGAATTGAGTTAATATATCACTTCCTTTAACATTGTGGATATTTTCATGTTAATAGATTTATTTAATTGGGACATAATATATTTATACTAATACACATTATTACAGAGTGGATACCATAGAAATAGTACTCATTCCTTCCCAAATTTAAAACTTTTCAAATAAATCATAATTTCATTGATAATTTTACAAATATTTAAATTGGCATCTTTAAATATCTTACACATCCTATAAACCTATGAAAATCATTTAGAAATAAGGGTTGAGAACAAAATTCTCATTAAGGGATATAAAAAAATGGAAAGAACACATTAGTCCAAGAATACTTGTAACATATGAAATCACTTTCAAATGACATATTCATCCCCCATATATACTTACTTTGTAAAACATGAGATTTACACAAGATTCCCCCAAAACATAAGAAAATAAAAATAACTATAAAGTTATCTTGGGGAATTAATTACATAATAATATAACCCTCTCAGCTACCTTATAATTTGTAACCCTCAATGTTACCATACAATTTGTGTATCTATCGCAGTTACACATGGAGTAACCATAGAGACGACAACAAAATTACACATTCTCAATGAATTGGAGGGAGATATAGGTCCCACCATTCATCATAGACAATTACGAATGACCACAATACAATCATTAAATATGAATAATAGCATAAAAACATTTCCATTGAAATTTTGTAAAACATAATTTTAATATATTATTTTAAAAGAAAATCCCCTTACATAAATCATATAATTGAATAAAGACTTATTAGTGTTAATAGAATATGTATATACACTATAAATACACATAATAAAACATTTTATAAACAAAACCCATCACACAATAAAATTTAATACAATACAAACAACGAAGTAGAAGGTTAACCCAAAGAATGGAAATCAGGTTAAGAATTCCCTTACATCAGACATGTCTTACTTCAAACATGTTTTAAACTCTTATATAATTGTTAAAAGAGTGTTAATAATATCATAAATAAACATATCTATCATTATAATACCTTATATGATAATTTCATTTCATTATTTCACCCATTAATTGTTAGTATTTGGTTCCAAGCATTTTTTTAGGAGAGTTCTTTATATGATTTCCTTGATTGGTTCATGATGGTTGTTCTTGTCAATTGGAAGTAAAACTCCATAATTGGAATGGATTTGTATCTAAATATTTCCAAAATTACTAAATTATCCCACTTATCAATTTTAATTCTGAAATTATTATGATTCATAAGTTAAAACATTAATGATGTTCTTTTAGATTAATTTAGTGGTTCTTTGATAAACGACTTCATTTTGTTTTATAAATTAAAGGGATGTGTACAAAAGAATTCCAGAACCATGGATCATAAAATATTCATATTATATAACCTAGTTCAACTATAAAATGGTTTCATGATCACACATGAAGGATTTAAAGAATAATTAAATCACATCATCCACGATGTCGGTAATTCGAGACATAATGGACAATATTTTTAATTCCTTGAACAAGTTGGTGAGAAGAAGAAGAACAATGATGAATTTTCCATGAACATGAGAACATACAAATTATACAAGATTATGGAGCTTTAATTACTCTTGGATTAGAGGATGTGTGGAAAGAATAAGAAAATAAAGGAACCCAAAAAAAAAGAAAATTTGAGAAATTCATTACGAAAATTAGGTAGCATAACAGCGTCTCTTAAATGTTCCTAAAATAATTTGATGGGAATAAATGGGTCTTTTATCATTATAACATAATATAGGAAGTAAAGGGGACATGGAATGGAATATCTAAAATTAGGCTAAAGGTAATGAAAAAGGATAACATAAAATGACTAGAAATAAATAAAATGAAAGAACATGTTTACCTCTTGATCTCTTCTCCTTGAGATCCCTCTTAAGGCCTTTGGTTTTGGATTTTTGGTGAGAAAAAAAGCTCTAGGACGTGGGGAAGAGCCTTGGTAATAGTATTGCGAAGAACATAGGTAACGAAAAATTCTTGAGAGGTTTGGGAGGAAGAGGGAAATGAGGGTTGTATTTATAGTCGAGGAGAGGGGGTATTTTTCATTATTTTAATCCTTATTATAACATTTTGGCCCAAGACTATGAATAATATCAATTCATGTGAGCCCAAATAGTAATAATGTCATGTGAATTTGAACCAATTAGTCTTACTTCATCCTTGCATCACCCATTATGTACTAAATCAAGTATTTAGCATTTATTATATTTTATTATTCATCAAAACATAAGAAATTTCAGAAAAATCCCAAATATTTACCCTTATCATTTTTTGACATGTTGAATTCAAAAATGAAGTCTATTTTTCGAAAATAACTTTACAAATATCATTAATTATATTTTTTAAATAAATTCATTCTTAATTCAAAAATTATCAATTTTAAAACTATAACTTCTTTAATATCACTTTGCAAAATTAATCAAGATGTATTTTTCTTAAAGACTTAGGAAAATAAAATAACAATAAAAGATATTGTTCATTAGTGTAATATCAATATTCATATTACTATTCATAAGGTTATATTAATATTCAACACAAATACATGTTGGTTCCATTAGGCTCTGAAAAACATACTTAACAGAATTGTAGATGACTGTTTTTTGAAATTAACTACATAGATGTGGAAAAATTATATTTAATGGCTAGTTATAAATATCAACTTAAAACAATGTTTCATGCATTTCAATTTATTTTTAGAAAACCTTGGGGTGTTACTTTATCCCCACCTTCCATAAATTGAATCCTTGTAATTTTATTTACTTATACAAAAAGTGAGGGTATTTTTGCCTCATAGCATTTTCAGACACCCATGTTTATTCTTGTACCGTATGGTTTCCACACAAAACTGGTACCTAGGGATTACCTTATTCCGAAATACATGTTCCAACTGATAAAGGATCTGATATCATTTCTCTTCATAGGAAAGGATCTCTTCTAGATGAACTGCTTCTTGGATCAAGACATGTGATGAATCTGGCACATACTTCCTCATCACCGAAACATGAAAAACATTGTGGACCTCAGAAAAACTCGGAGGAAATGCTTCTTGGTATGAAACATTTCCAACTTTCTCTTGGATTTCAAAAGGACCTATGAACTTCGGACTTATCTTCCCTTTCTTAATGAAATGCATCACACTTTTCCAATGAGTGATTTTGAGGAAAATGTGGCCACCTTCCTCGAGAAATAAGTATTTCCTTCTATTATATGAATAACTTTTATGCATTCTCTTAGTTATCCTCATGTGCTGCTAGATCAACTGTTATTCCATATTTATTTATAATGTTCCAAGAAAATGAAATATATTGTCACCAAAAATAAATCTTTCTGAATTTTCCATACAGTTTATTTTTTTAAGGTTTCTAGAACAACCCTTAGATGTTTTTCATTCTCTTCTTGATTTTTAGAAAATACTATAATGTCATCAATAAGTACAACCACAAACACATCCAAGAACTCATTAAATATACTTTTCATAAGATTCATGAATACAGCAGGTGCATCAGTTAACCCAAATGGAATAACAACAAATTCAAAATGCCTATATCTAGTATGAAAGGCTGTTTTCGGGATGTCATCCTCCTTCACCATCTGCTGTTGGTATCCAGATCACAAGTAAATCATGGAAAAGTTCTGAGATCCTCAGTGTTAACCAAACAAGTCATTTATATGATGCAAAGGATACTAGTTTTTAACATTTATCTTATTCCAGGCTCTATAATCCCTGCAAAGTCTCAAGGAACCATCTTTTTTTTTAATAAACAAAACAAGAGAACCCCATGGTGAAGTGATATGATGAATGAAGCCCTTGTCATGAAAATCCATTATCTAATTTTTCAATTCAATAAGTTCTATTTCATCCATAAGATATGGGGTTTTGAAATTGGCTTAGCATCAGGAACTAATTCAACTGTTGATTCAACTTCTTGATCAGTTATGACATCGAGTAACTCATCAGGAAAAACATCAATGTATTCATTTACCACGAGCACATCAATAATCTGAACAGCTCTCTTATTTTCAACAATATGAGAATTATAACATTTATTTCCATCTTTAAATAGATTCTCATTTTCCTGATATGTTATCAATTTTATGGGTTTGTTCTTATATACAAAACAAAACTCTTTCATAGAAACAACTTATTTATCTCTACAGTCAATCATAGCATGATAAACAGAAACCCAATCCAGTCCTAGAATCACATCAAACAAGACTAAGGTAAAAACAACAAGGTTTGAAGGATATGACTTTCCACAGACCATAACAAAATTATTCCAATAATTCCTCTTTACAATAATATTTCCCCTGGTGTTTTAACAACAAGTTCCAGGCTCATTTATTGAGGTGATAATTTCAATTTATCGAAATATTTCATAGATATGATGGAATTTTTGGACCCCATATCAAACAAAACTTTATAAAAACTTGATTAATGGAACAAATTATGTAATACAACTTCATTGGATGGTTTTTCATCTGTTGAAGTACGTGAAAAAGATCTCACTACAAATATCTTCTTATATAATGTCTTCATTGTATCATTTGGATCTCCCTTTGGGCAGGAATTTTCATAATGACCCATCTCACCACATTGAAAACAATTTACAGTTTTCTTATCAGGATTAGTCTTCTGATCATTTTCATTACAATCTTGGTCAATATGTCCAAACTTACCACATTTAAAACACTTCCCAGATTTTCTAATACATTCATTAGGGTTCTTCTAGCCACACTTTTCAAAAACTGGAAACATTAATTTCTTACCATCATATTTATTAGGATGATTCTTACCCATCACATTTCATATGGACCTATTCTTATAATTGTTTCCCAAATGAACATGATCATCAGATAACTCCATCTCTAACCTCTCAGCACATCAGAAAAGTTTCTAATAACTTCTGAATTCACAGGAGTTCAATGCCCTTCGAAACCCTCTCTTTATTCCTAAGTAAAAACGGTTGATTTTTATATCTAGATCCAGAATAAAATTTGGAGAAAACGTCACCAGTCGGGTGATGTTATCCCCATACACATCCACTAAACCTTCCGCCTTTAGATTCAATTTATGGAATTTATTCTCCATTCTAAGTCACACCACATTTGTAAAATATTTTTCAAGGAAAACAATTTTTAATTCATCCCACTCTAAGGCATAAATGTCTACTATATCCTTGATATTATTTACCATTGAATACCAATGATCTTCCTCACCTTCAAAATGATAAATGGAAAGTCTTACCTTTTGATTGTTTGAATATCCCATAACATCTAATATCTTTTCAAAGGCTTTAATCCATCCTTTAGCCACTATGGGGTTAGAAGATCCATTGAAAGCTGGAAGGTGTTGTCTCGAAAAATGTTCCACTGCTGTCATGTCCTTTTGTGTTACCTCTAATTGTTCTCTTGCATGGATACCACCACCATTTATTTCCTAAATCAGCTGATCCATTACTGTCAGAAGTTTCTTGGTTTCAATCCCTACCATTCTGGGCTGCAGATTCGGAAGGATTTCATTATTTCAATGCCTCTCCTCTTCAACATCCATGTTTCTTCTATGAATTAACATTCTAAAAAACATACCATAGAAAAAACAACATTGTAATCTTTAAATTCTATAAGATTTAAAATTAATCATATATTAATAATCATTTATGGTATTATTTTACCATCATCCAAACACCTAAGGTTATTTAAACCATCCTCTGATACCAACTATAAAGACCCTATATTGTTACATTTCATGGCCAGGAATTTAGTTAAGAAATCATTTCCTTTAACATTGAGGATATTTCCATGTTTATAGATTTAAAGAAATGGTAAATAATACATTCATAACATGAAACAATATTACAGAGAGGATACCATAAAAACAATACTCATTCCTTCCAAAATTTAATACTTTTCAAATAAAACATGATTTCTTTGAGTGTTCTTAAAACATTTAACATGGCTTCCTTAACATTCTTACACATAATTATATCCTATGAAAATCATTTAAAAATATGGGATGAGAACAAAACTCTCAATAATGGATAAAAACTAATTTAAATAACACATTAGTGTATGAATACTTGTAACATGTGAAATCACTTTCAAAAGACAAACTTGTCACCCATATATACTTGGTAAAACATGAGATTTACACAAGATTCCAAGAAAAAATAAGAAGATAAATATAACTTTAAAGGAATATTGGGTCATTACTTACATAATATTGTAAGCCTCTTGGCTACCTTATAATCTATAACCCTCACGGCTACTTTACAATTTTTGTATCCATCGCAGTTACACTTAGAGTAACCATATGGCCGACCTCCAACATAAAATTACCCAATTAAATGGAGGGATATATAGGTCCAAATAATCACCATAAAAAATGAAAAAGAACCATAACACAATCATAAAACATGAATAATTTCATAAAAACATTTCCTTTGAAATTTTTTAAAACAGAATTTAAAATGAGGATTCTATAAGAAAATCCCCTTACATAAATCATATAATTGAAGAGATACTTATTAGATTTGAAGGAATATGTATATACACAAAAAATACACATAATAAAACATATTATAAATAGAACCCTTCACAAAATTAATTTTAATACCACATAATTAACGAAGTAGAAGGTTACACCAATGAATGGAAATCAGGTTAATAATTCCCTTGCCTCGGGCTAGTCTTATTTAAAACATGATTAAGCCTCATGTATAATGGTAAAAATAGTGCTATTAATATATTATAGAAAAATATCCCTATTTATAGTACCTTATATTATCATTTAATTACATCATTTCACACTTTAATTGTATGTATTTTGGTCCGTGCACTGTTTTTGGGTGAGGCCTTTACAAAATTTCCGTAATTGGTTCACGATGGTTGTTTTTTCAAATTGGATGTGAAACACAATAATTGGAATTGAGTGGTAATTACATATTTCCATAATTCATAAATTATAGCATTTATCAATTTTAATTATTCAGTTAAGATGATTCATACGTTAATACATTAATGATTTCCATTTAGATTATTTTAGTGGTTCTTTGATAAACAACCCCATTTTTATTTATAAATTAAAACCATGTGTACAAAAGAATCACAGAACCATGGATGAGAAATAATACACATATTATAACCTGGATCAACCATAAAAATTGTTTCATGACCATACTTGAAGGATTAAAAGTAAAATGAAATCACATCATCCATGATGTTGGTAATACGACACATCCTGGATAGTGATTTTAATTCCTTGAATAAATGGGAGAGGAGAAGAAGAATGATGATGAATTTTCCATGTACATGAGAAAATCTTGAAAATAAAAGATTTTAATGCATTAATTCCTCTTGGATAAGAGGAGGCGATGAAATAAAAATAAAATGGAGGAACTCAAAATAAAATAAAATTTGATAAATTTCATAAAACAATTCAGCATCCTAACAGCGTCGTTTAAATTATCATAAAATAATTTGATGAGAGGAAATGGGTCTCTCATCATTATTACGTAATATGGGATGTAATGGGGATGTGGAATGAAATATCCCAATGTAATCCAAAGTTAATGAAAAAGAATAATAAAAATTAAAGGAAAGAAAGAAAATGAAAGAGGATGTATATCTCTTGATCTCTTCTCCTTGAGATCCCTCATAAGGCCTTAGGTTTTGGACTTTTTGGGAGACGAGAAGCCCGAGGATTTGGGGAAGAGCCTTGGGAGGAGTATTGGGAAGAACTTAGGTAAGGCTCACAGCTTGGGAGGTGTGGGAGGAAGGGGGAAATGAGGGTGGTATTTATAGCGGAGGGGATGGGGTATTTTTCGTTATTTTAACCATTATTAGAAAATATTTCCGAAGAATTTGAATAATCTCAATTCATGTGACCCAAAATAGTAATAATTTCATTTGAGTTCAAACCAAGTGGGCTTATATAATCCTTGAACCACCTATGATGCAATGAATTAAGTATTTAGCAATTATCGTATTTTATCATATTTTACTATTCATCGAAAAATCAAGAATTTTTTAAAAATCCCAAAAATTTACCCATACAATTTTTCAACGTGTAGAATTAAAAAATGAAGCCCATTTTTGGGAAATAATTTTACAAATATCATTAATTTAATTTTTTATATAACTTCATTCTTATTTCAATTATTAACAATTTTAAAACCATAACTACTTTAATATCACATTGAAAAATCAATCAAGATGTCATTATCTTAAAGCCTTAATAAAATAAAATAATAATAAAATTTACTATTCATTACGGTCATATCACTATTCATATTAATATTCATAGGGGAATGTTAATGTTCCCCTAAAATGGTTAGCATTTCCATCTAGTTTCATTGATTGGTATGATAAATCAATAAAAATATTTCATGGGATTTTAAAATCATGAAATATTCTATTAAACCAATGAAAAAAACATTTCAACCAAGGTCATCCATATTAATCATAGATTCAATTTATTCATAATGGTTCATAATAAAAGTGATACGTAACCATGAATATACCAGGTTGGTTCAAAACCAGGTGCATCGTAAGTACACATTCATCATTCACCATAATAAAGGTTAAGATATAATTGACCAACACTTCTTGATGTTATCACCCATAGATGAATCTATTCCAAAACCATGTCCACATGTATTCTCAAAATTGTGTTTTTTTATAGGAAAACAATACACCTTAATTTATGATAACATCAAAATTTATATTATTCATATGAATATCCTAGTGTTTTTCTATAATTTTTTCTTATCCTACTTTCTAATGGCTACTTAACTATTTTATGATTCCAACTATTTCAACCCTTAACATTCATAAAAAATATGACATTTTATTTAATAAATAGTCAGTACATAACATTTTTTATAAATTCTATAATTGTATAGATTAAGTGTCTTTATAAATTTTTTTACACAAACAACCTATTTTTAAGATATCAATAATATCTATCTATATGTTATTCAAAACATGAAAAATTCATAGAAATATCATTCATAAAAATATTCTTCACAACTGTGGGAATAGAATCCTAATAAAGGGTCAGCTAAGAAGATCTGTAAGGTAAATAAAGGTAGACATCAATGATCATTTAAACATAACATGAGCATAGGTATATTTGAACATGAGATAAAAAATTTAAAAAACATAACTAGTCAATTATTGATTATAATATAGAATCATAGAATAAATTTTGGATGTTAATATGAATTGAATCATAAAGGAATCAAAGAACATAACCGATAAGAGTATAAAATTGGCAGAAGACATAATTTTTTGGAATTAATATAAGAATAGAAAATGATTTTTCAATTCAAGGATCACTAAAAATAGTCTCTTTGTGAATTGGTATCATGCTCCAAACCATTATTGTAGTCATGGATCACTCCCATGACTATCAAAGTGGAAATATTACCTTACTAAAAACGGTTTCACTCTCTATTCCAACCCTTATTATCCTATGGGGTAGAAATCACTACCCAATTCATCAAAGGTATATATAATTCCATGTCCACCCACTAAAAATTGAGAAACATACATATCTATTTCATAAGATCATAAAACATAAATCTTATCCAAACCGTGGGAATGGAAATGGGTATCCTAAAATTTTCATCATAGCATCATAGCATATCCTAGGGAAAATGAACAGGATTCAAAAAAATTTCATCAAATCATCATCTTACAAGAAATCCAAAAAATGAATGTGGGTGTTATCATTGTATATTAACCCTATTAAATTAAATGTAAAATAAAATAAGGTTATCATAGATGAAAAATTACTTTATAAGATCACTGTAAAATTTCTTCAATAACAAACCCTTTTCATTCTTAAATAAATAATTTAAAATATAATCATTTCCCACATATTGAGGAAAATAAATTCTTAAAAAATAACCTTTAAAATTTTCAATGGAATATTCAACTCCTTAACAGATAATGATTGAATAAAATTATGCAGATATTTTGTATGTTAAAACAAAGATTTCTTCTTAATTTTCTAGAAATAGTCAAAATAATCTCATTCGGAAAATAATAATTAGATTCATTTTTAAAAAAATCATAAAAAGATTAATGTGGGAAAAAATAAATTTAAAAAAACATAGTATAATAGTAAAAAAATCTTGAAATAATTTTTTTGAAGACAATGATATGGAGGAAAGCATTTTTTTTTAGAATAGAGAAATAATTTTAGTTTTCATTAAAATTTTCCTTTTAGTCTGTTGAATACATATTGTTTGGAAAAAGAAATAATTGTTATTATTATGAATAATTAAAAGTAGGAAATAAATATATAAATTTATTTCTAAAGAGGTATATTATAACAACTTAATATTTTATTGAAATTTTTTTCAAATGAATTTAATTTCTTGGATATATTAGGTTATGAGAAATGCTTTGTTTAAATTAACTATAATAAAAAATAACATTATAGACCTGATATTAAATTCATCGGTATAAATAATAATAAAAAAATTATTAAAAAAAATTATGTAAAAATTTATAAAATAAACTAATTCGTTATCAATTGATTAGAAAAAATAATAAAAAATTTCATATAAAAATAAAAATATTTTCAAAAAATCTATTTCAATACACTCAATTCACCTTTTATCATAATAAATTAAATTAATCACAAATTATGAATTATTTTACTTTAATTTATATATTATATATTCGGTCAACTATTTTTTTATTCATCTAATTTCTTTTCTAAGCACGAGATAAGAGTAAATATAATTTTATGATTAAAACCATATTGTTTTAAAAAGAATATTAATATGATTATGTGAGATTATTTTAAAATAAATATTTATATCTTTATAAAATAAATTGTAAAAAATTTATTATTTTTTATATCAATATTTCAAAATTATCTTAGAGTGAATTTTTTATAATTTTGTGAAAATTTTAATTTTTCACTGAATTGTGAAAATATTGATTTTCGTTACAAATTCCCATTTCATTTTAAGATTTAACAATTTAAATTTTTTTTAAAATTATTTAAATATTTTAATATGATCTATTATTTTAGTTTTATTCAAATTTATAGAATTTAAATTAATTTTTATTTTTAATTTTAGTGTAAAAACGTTTTATAATATTGAAGACATTTTTTTTAAAAACCGCTTTCAATCAGTCATGTAGGTTTGATGTTAATTTAAATTATACTATTTTTTTAATTGAATTTGATGAAATTGATTCCATATTTATATGATAATCATTTAATAATAGATAATAAGTTGAAATTAATTATCTTTTATAATGAAAATTAATAATATTTGAAATTAATTATCACATTTAAGGTTAAAATAGGTTTATCGGGGCTAAGCCAAAGGACGAGTGTGTTTTTACAAACTAAAAATTTAAAAATCCTATTTTATATCCACTAATAGACCTTATCATATCTCATTATCAAATATATCGAAATTTCTAATCATTTTTTTGATTGACTTTATCCTTTTGTATTTGTTTTGGAAATTTCCATGTTGGGCCGCTCCAACACTTATAAAAGGGAACCTCCACTCCTCTTATCTACAATCTTCATGATTTAATTTGATCATTCAATAAATTTCAAAAAACCTTCCATAATTCCATCCCAAATTTATATATTCATTGTTTTTATTATTTAACCCACCGAATATGGATTTTGGTTCTAAACTAATGAGGTAGTCTAAAAAGAGGTATCATTCTAAAATGAGATTTTTTTTATTTCTTATTCCACCTACATTACGACTTACTAAAAAATTATGACATAACACAAATTGTTCATAAAATATAATGATATTTTATTATTTTAATTTAATAGACTATATCCATATCCCCTTCTATAAAATGAGATACGAAAACATTGATCTTCTGTATGGCGGACTACCTCCTCGCGAACTGATGTAATTTGTTTTCCATCAACACCTATAATGGATGGATGTAATGATGAATTTAAATTATATATATATGATTCTAATAAAGTAATTATTCTTATGTAATTATAATAATACATCTACCATTTAACCTTCAAATATGTTGAAAAATGAGAATGTCGCACATGGGTACCTGAGGATTACCAGCTTCATGAAGCAATGTGATACATTAATGTTGTAATTTTTACCTGGATAAAAATAAAGACAAATTTATTAAATATATATTATATATAATATGTCATAATTATTCTTTAATTGTCAATTATTATATTATTTTACTTCTTTTAATCCATTGAAAAATGAAAACATTATTCATGTGTATGTATGATATATCATCTCTATGAACGGTGTAATTCCTTTTTCTATCTAAAATTTAATGGGTAAATATAAAGATTTATATAATTAATATATATGATATTTTTATCATTATTGAAATTTTGTATATGATAGAAATATGATCAATATAAAATGATAATAATAACTTAACCAAAACTAGTATGGAAAACATAGTAGTTATTTATAGAATATGGATCTAAACAAAGAATTGTTAATAAATGGGTGTTAAATAGTAATAAGTAAATCATATATGGTGTAATTTTCCAGACCATTATAGCCCATTACGTTGTAAAAATCAAGATGTATAAGTGTTCTGGGATGTCATAGTGATTTATTTTAACACTTTTAAAAATTTATAGTTTTTATGTTCTCTAACGACAGTTTGTTGGTGGTGAGTCATGATGGTTAGTCACAATGGTGTCTCACGATGGAGACTCGTGACGGTATGTCACCCAGAAGTAACTCATCCAATGGTTATTATTCATGTGGTGAGTCTTCCAATGGTATCTTGTCAAGTGGTGAGTCGTCCAACGGTATCTCGTCTAGCCGTGAGTCTTCCAACGATGACTTGTCTAAAGGCCGGTCCATACAATGGTGAGTCATGAACACTGCTTCTCGCATTATAATGTTTCTCTCTTTTAATGTTTTCATTGATGTAAAATCAGTTTAAATCCATATTTAAATTTTTTTTGGAACTTTTTTGAATCATAACTATGTTTTAAAACCCCAAATATTCCTTTGACTTTCAAATTGTGTGGTCATGGTTAAGATCCACTTTTTATGGAATTTAAACATTATTTCTCTCATTGATTCAGGAGCTGGCCTATCTAAAGATGATATCTTATCTTCGAGGTGTGCTTCCCTTTCACTGGGTGAGAGATTCCCCAAACCTCCCCCTGAGGAGTCATGCAATTGTGGGTAGAATTTGGACTGTTTCTTAGCAGGAGGCTTTTCTTACTGCCAGTGCACCCCCTATTTTGCGCAACTAGGAAGTGTCTATCGTATCTTCATCCATGTAAGGATTCCTTCATCTAACTTAATTGTGCATCATGCAGTGTGGGTATACATATGTTCTCATTGAGATGGAAGTTGAATTCGGATTTATAAAGATAATTTAATCAACTTTAAATCAAAAAATAGGGGGCTGGGGAAAAGTGATAAAAGTTTTCATTTTTTAATTTCACTATTATTGTGATCTATATGGTATAACTACCCATTAAAAATCATGGTCGATGGGGGTCATTGTTTGACCACCTATGATGGATTTTTAATTCTTTTTGATTGGTATTCTTTCAAATGACTATATAAATGAAACTGATTAAACATGTATATTTAGTTAATTTAATAGATTCCACATGATCTTATGGATTCTCGGAAATCACACTAAATTTAATAAGAATAATTGAATAATATATCAATTTTTTAAAACTAAATAAGTTGTGCTATGGTTGTGACACATGGTTTGCTTTGGATTTTTTATATGCGGCAAGGGAATGGATGTGATTGCACTATGGGGGTTGTGTTGTGTGTTATATAGTTGTCATGATATGTGTTTCTGGGTGTGGTAATTATTTGTGATTTTATATTTTGAAAAGATGGTTTGGGGGTGGATAACATTAAAAATTATGATATTAGTGGATGGAATGGGTGATTCTCCAATTAATAACCTATAAAAATCATTCCCATATCTCATGATCAGTTTGTTATGTCATGAATGGGTGTTAAATGGATGGGAATTTTATATGGGTTATTTTTTACCATGGTTCTCCTTCCTTGGTGGGACCTTTTTTTTTTGCAACAAGTTGTTCCTGGTAATTGGTAGTTTCTATGGTAGTGATGGAATGAATAAATGAATTTTTAATAAATAATGATAATTGGATATATGAATTGGATGGGGGTATGATTTGAGTTGTGGATTTTTTGTGGTGGTGTATTTATAGGTTGTAGAAAATGAGGTATTGTGAGTTGGTTGATGGTTCAAAACCGATAGGTTGGGCTTGAGTGTTTGGTATAATATATGTATTATTTGTATTTTCATTTTGATTTCTTTAGGAACCCCACAGTATTTGAGAAATATGTTCCCAACACCCCCTTCATCATTGGGGAGGGTTTCTTTCCCAAACATCATGATGGGAGGATGGATGGCTTGCCACTCACTCTTCACTATGCCTTCTTCCATGCAGTGGTAGCCCAAGATTTATCAGTCTTATTATGGTTTTTGAGGCCCAGGTGTGTGTGGGAATGTTTTAGTTTCCTAGATATCTTAGGTATGAGATGATTTGTGATTTCCCATGTGTCTATGGGATGATATGTGTTTTTATTTCCCATGTGATTTTGGGATATGATGTGGTTGGTGGACTAGGTGTCTACAGCGGGGATGTGGTGTGGTTTGTGAGGGACTGAGTGTGTGTGGGAAGGATGTGATTTATATGTTTTCTAAGTGTTTATGGGTGAGATGTGATGTGTCTTGGGGCCCAAGTAATGGGATGTGATGTGGTTTGTGGGGACTAGGTTTGTGCGGGTGGGTTTTGACATCGTTATTTTAGAAGAGGTGGGAGCACGTTGAGGTTTTCTATTTAGAAAGTGTGACTAACCTAGTGGTATGTGGTGCTAGGTTCCTAAGTCATTGAGTTTCTTACTATATTACATTACATTACATGTGTTAAATGGTGAGTGTGCATTTGTGAGGTTGGGAAGGCTAGTATACCTTGTTAGGTGTTGCTGGGTTTTACTCTTTTATAACGGGAGCATTAGTATGCTACTCTCACTTGTGCACTAGAGACATTCGGTTTTCATACTGTGTATACTTGTGTGCTCACCCTACATAAGAAAATAATTTTTTAGGTTTCTAAGAGGATTATGTGGACCTTTATAGACCATACTATCTCATATATTTGGACAATTATTGTCTCATAGATTAGCCATTCTTTTGGTATTTACTTCTAAGTTTCATTCTATTCCTCACAATTTTATTTTATAAATACTTGTGGGATATATTTTTTCCTATATATATATATATATATATATTTGAGTGGTTTTGGGATGGGCCATCTAATGTCTCTTTCTTGTTTCCAATAAAGTGTAATTTCTCCCCCTTTTTAAGATTTGAATACCCATGGTTCTATTCACCTACCCGAGGCCCACTGGAGGCGGGACTCCGGGTTCATTATCTCTATTTCGTAATTGTCATCCCAAGAGGGGTATCTTTGGAGGGAGGGGGTCATGACAGAATGGTATCAGATGGAGGTTGAGATATTGTAAGGAGTTTCCGGTTAAGAATGGTGAGGATTTCATGGGTTAGTTGGGCAACAGTGTTAGGCAATCGTGGTGAATGGCTTATGTCATGGAAGACCTACTAGGACGCAAGATTTTCGGACCCCATGTGATCTAATTTTAGGACATTGGATCTACCAAATGACCATGTGAGGATACACCACTTTCAAGGTAGAGACCCTATAAAAGCTACATTGTTCATAATGACTTGTGTTCTTGTCTGAATTAGGTTTTCTGGGGAAATTTAATTAGATAACAAAATTAGTAAAATCAGCTAAATTGAATCTTAAATAAAATTCAATAATACACAAGAAGAGTAATTCTGTTTTTACCTTTTTTATCTATGGAAGTCGGTTATATTCTACATGTGGATAAAGTAGTTGAGGCTCTGTAGGATGATCTGGTTGATCAGTGGAGGGAAGGTCGAGTGGAGAAGGATGACCTATGGCAAAGAATGTTACATTATTTCAATATTGAGGCCATGGTAAAGTATGAGGGATGATTTTTGAACATGGAGATGGAGAGTTGGATCGAGGAGCTAGAGATCACCATCCATTTGATCTAGGCTCTAACAGATTATTGGGTTACATTGGTAGAAATTACAGATGTGAGGAGATGTGCTTCAGTGGTGGATAGTGTAACTAGAGGAGAGGAAAGAGGCTGATATTTGATGGGTCTATTTCGAGAATGAGTTCTAAGAATAATTCCTCTCATCAAATATAAAGGATACGAAGATGCAGGAGTTACTCTCCCTCCAGTAGGGGAGTGTGTTGTTATGGGAGATAGGGATTAAGTTTAAGGATCTCCTTCATTTTTCCTTATATATCATTTCTAATAATGTGTCTCATGCCAGTTTCCTAGAGGAGGAACTTCATCCTTCTATCAAGTATATAGTTACTCCTTTTACGTTGCTGATGTACATGTAGGTTTAGAAGAAGGTGGATGTGATTGAGAGGATGCACTCATGAGGAGGTATACTGTGAGAGGGGATCCAGATGGGTTATTCTAGAGGAAAGGGTTCCATTAGAAGTTCTTATGCACCAGGGCCTTGGATGTTTCAACCAGTAGGGAGTCGACCTCAAGAGTTTATGTTTTAACCTTATGGTCATCATGCCATTCTTAGGAACTTGGGACCAAGGTGTTTCATCTATTGAGCCCATGGGAATATTCATAATTAGGTTCCATCGGCTGTTTGAGATTATTATGGTAGAGGAGGAAGGTTCAGCTCTAGCCTCAGAAGTAGTTTCTAGTTATGCTGTTTCAGTAGTAAAGACAACATGCTCATGATCTACTTAGGGAAGATAGAGAAGGTAGGAGACAACTTCAGGATGTCCCTTAGGGACATCGAACCAGGCATAGTTATGGAGGCAGTCTTCAGAAACAAGGTAGAGGATCTAGGAGAGGTCAGTTGCACGTAGCAGACACAATAGTTCTGGCAGGACTGGAGATCATTAGAGATAAAATCAATTAGATTATTACCCTTACATGTTCATTTTTTTGATTCAAGAGCATCACACTCATTTCTTTTACTCACTCTATCCCATGTTCTGGGATAAGATATAAAGAGGATTCCCATTTCCTTGGTATTGACTATGCTAGTCAGAGGTCAAACCAGCTTATTTATGTGTGTCATGGATGAAAACTGATGATGGGCCAAATCAGTCCCGTGGGGATATCTAATTTTTACATATGCACTATATGATTTCAATATTGTCATCGAATGGTTGTATTCCATAGGTATTGTCTTAAAATGCTTTCAGAGAATAATCATACTTTCAGATAGGGATGGACAATGTGTTCCTTTCATTATAGATAGTAGTTTTTAGGTGGGAATTCAGGTGTGGATCCTCGTCTCTCTTGGTTGGAGGATATATTAGTGGAAACAATTATAGTGGAGTCTCCCAGGGTATTTGAGAAATTCATGGAATTTTTTCCCCGAGGAGGTTGTGACATTACCCCCTAGACATGAAATTGAGTTTGGGATAGAATTACCACCCAAAATGTGTCTGATTTTGATGATTCTTTTTGGATGAAACCTTATATGTTACAAGAGTTGATGATTTATATTGATGACCTGATTAATAAAGGATTTATCTAGCTTTATGTGTCACCATGGGGTGATCTGGTGCTTTTTAGAAAAGAAAAAGGATAGTGGTATGAGGTTATTCATAGACTACAAAAGGCTAAATTAGGTTAAATCCAAGAACCATTACCCTTTTCCAAGGATAGAAAATCTTTTTGACTTGATGAGAGGATAAAGTTGGTTTTCTAAGATCGATCTATAGTATGTATATCACTAGTTTAAAGTGAAGAATGGAAAAATCCTGAATATTTCTTTTAGATATTGGAATGGGAACTTCAAGTTTGTGGTCATGTTTTTCGGTGATAGGAACACACCATCTGTGTTCATGGGGTTAATAAAATCGATCCATCATTAGTTTCTAGACTAGTTCGCCATTATATTCATCGATGATATCCTGATCTACTCAAAGTTAGGAGAGGGGAATGTTTATCATCTCAGAACCATCCGACTAGTTCTTCAATGTCACCAGATCTATAGGAGGTTGTCCAAGTGTATATTATATACATTAATGGTGCATTTACATGGCCATGTGGTGTCTCATTAGGGTGTTCCAATTGACTTGTCATTGGATGAAGCAGTTGTTTCTTGGGAGCACCTATGAATGTGGCATAAGTTCACAGTTTTTTGGGTGTGTGGTCTATAATTGGTGGTTTGTAAATGATTTCTCCCACATTTTAGCTCCATTGATATCAATGACAAGGAATGAACATGATTTTGTGTGGATTAAGAATTTCTAGGAATCATTCATCTATTTTAGTAGAAGTTGGTTTGTTCTCCAGTTCCCTAGTTTCCAGAGGAAGGGGTGATGTTTGAGTTGTTTTTTATGCTTCCCATATGGGATTTGGATGAGTTATTGAAACATTGAGCTGTAATATCTTATGGGTCTTGGAATTTATTTCCCCATAAGAATAAATATGCCAACCACGATCTAGAGCTAGAAGTAGTCGTGCTTGAAATGAATTTGTGGAGGCATTACCTCATTAGGGAGAGCTTTTTGGTCTTCACAGATCACAAGAGTTTCAGATATATATTTTCCTAGTGTGATATGAACATCAAGCAGTGAAGGTGGATTGTTTTTTTAGGAATATGATTTTGAGATCTCCTAAACATTAGGAAAGGAAATTTTGTGGCCGATGCATTGAGCAGAATGTTATTGAAGGAAGTCTTTTGGGAATCTGCAGATGCTTGGAAGGTGATGAAGGGATTGGAAGCCATTTCACTTTGATACAACGGTTGAATGTGGAAGGGGTTGTCTATTTTATAATATATTGATGTATTTTATGATTTAGTAGGTGGAGGAGTTTCAATGGGGAGACTCAAAGGTAGAGGTGTTGTATGATCGTGTTTCCCATGGTGGTTCTCCAAAAGGATGGCCATAGGATTGTAAGAATTGGATGTTTTCCACAAAAATGTTATTTATTACGGTAGCGGTGAGTGATGGGATCCTTTATTGGTTTAATATATCACCTTTAGTGGTACACCCAAGTGTTTATAAGATGTATTATGGTATGAGGATATAGTTTTTGTGGCATGGGATGAAACAGGATGTGTTGGAGATTTTTGAAAGGTGATTATTTTTTTTGTTGTTGAGGGTTGAGAACCGTCTCTCCAGTGGTTTTTTGTATCCCTCAAATTTCCCTGGGTGGAAGAGACATGAAATATTTATGGATTTTGTCATAGTTTAACACATATCATAGGGAGAATTAAATTCTATATGTGTAGTAGTGGAACAACTGATGAAATTGGTTAACTTTATTTTAACAATGATTTGGGCTCACTGGATGCCTTGGTAAAGAGATATGTGGATGAGGTGGTGAATCTACATAGAATTATAAGATCTATTTTATTGGATTGGGATAAAAGCTTAACCTCATGAGTTTAGAAGTTATTACAGTATGCTTTTTTCACTCAGTTACACCTCAATACTGACTTCCACCCTCATACAGATGCGAAGAT
This sequence comes from Viscum album, assembly GCA_963277665.1. Classification (NCBI taxonomy): domain Eukaryota; kingdom Viridiplantae; phylum Streptophyta; class Magnoliopsida; order Santalales; family Viscaceae; genus Viscum; species Viscum album. Next base: position 361,117,751 of record OY728150.1, read on the forward strand.
AGAACGGACTACCCTGACATTGGATGATATTTTTTGGGCATGTATCATGGAATGTGTCTGATCGTGGGTACAAAAACTACCCTTTTCAAAGTACTATTATAATAATATCAATCTCTATTCCATTTGTATGGCCCCGTCTGAGAAATTGTATGGAAGGTCTTGTCATTCGCCACCGTGATGGATGGAGTTTGGGGAGGTATATTTTCATAGACTGGATGTGGTGCAGAGCATGTCTGAGAAGGTTTAGCTTGTCCATAAGATGATGAATACGGTGAAAGACAGGCATAAGTCATTTGTATATAATATTATAATTCCCTTAGATTTAGTGTTTGGGGAACATGTGTTCTTGATGGTTTCACCCTAACATGGGAAGTATTGATTTAATAGGGGGAGTAAGCTTTCTCCTAGGTTTTTTAGACCCTTCGAGGTGTTGGATCGAGTGGACGAGTTCTCCTACCAGTTGAAACTGCCACAAAAATTGGAGATTATTCTCAAAATATTTCACGTCTCCCAACTCCATTGGTATCTTCACAATGAATCTCAAGACATTTACTAGGGAGATTTGGATATCGAAGATGATACAACATGCGTGGGGTGACCAGAAGAGATCCAGGATCATCGGGGGGATGTGTTATGTGGGAAGAGAATTCCTATGATGACCCAAATCATTATTAACGGAACATCCTATTGATTTAATTAATTTTCTTGTTATGTAAATTGGTTATATAACATATGAAATTCTTTGGTTTTATGTTTTTGGATTTCAAAATACCGTTAAGAATTGTTACCATTCATAATATATCTATTGAACAATGATCACATGATTAGTATAAATATCGGGCTTTAACAAATCCTATTTACTCATACCAAGGAATAAATGGCTTCATCAAGTAGAATTTCTCCATACTAATTTCATTTTTTAGAGCTCGGAAAAGAAGTGGTGTCATTGGGATTCTCTCTTGACCAATCCCAAGCTGAGCTTCCACACATTAAACTCAAACAGAACCACTTACATGAGACATGGAAGTTGATAGAGATTTCCACCCGAGCGATGTTATCCAAGACGCACCAAGAGTCTGTCACCATCAGACACCTTACCTTTAAGTTTTTTGTGGGTGTTATAAGGGGTTATGTAAAAATAACATAGAATTATGATTATGTGCATTATTTTTGTATATAATAAAGAATATACATTCATTTTAATATAGTTACTTTGTAAATAATTTTTAAATCACAAAGAGTATTTGTAGTGAATAATCAATTAAGAAATCTATTTTAATGAATTAATGTATTTTTGAATTAAAAAATATTTTTAAAAAAAATTATTAATAAATTTATTTTTATTAAATATAAATGATTATATAAATTTTATGAATACAATTTTAATTTTTATTAAGGTTTGAAATCTATTTTTCGTCCAAACCCATTAATTTTTTATAAATGTCATTTTTTATTTCAAAATTAAAAATTCACATATTTAGAAAATTATTTAGATAAAATTAATATAATTTTTGTAACTAAGACAAATAAATTATCGAATGGATATTTTTTTCATAATTTCTGAGACAGTCGGATGTTTAGGTAAAAAAATAAATACCATTTAATTATATAATGTGTTTTTTGACATCATAATGACCTAATAGTGATGTAATAAAATAATATAAATGGGATGTTTGGACAATATATGTTTTACCATTAAAATAATTTGATTTTAGTTTTTATTTATTTATTTTACAACGCCTTAGTGGACCCCCTTCCAAGACTTATAAAACATTTTGACATTTTACAATGTTTTCTTTGAGAGTGTGACTCACTTCCACATAAGCAAGAATAATATTTTAAAAAGTTATAGCATTGGACTTATAATTTTTTCCACCCCCCTTTGGAAAAAAACCATGGGAAAAAACATGGGATGGTTTTTGGTTTTGGTTAGTTAAATGTGTAGGGTCCAAAACCTAAATAATAAATAATTCCCTCCATTTTCCTATATAAAAAAACTCAATCTCCCACTTCCTATTCACTCAAAGCCGTTGGAGCATGACCAACCCATGGCCTCCTCTCTCTATAATCATCCCAAGGTGGGAAAATCTCTCTAGGATCCTCCCTCAAGATTATACCAATCCTCTGGGATCACACTTCCATGTAAGGGATTTCTTCCTTTCTCATTTTTGCCTCAATATTAGTTTGTTGTTATATCCTTTTATTTTCAATTAAAAATGTTGGGGTATGATTTGGACCTCCCCCAAAAATTCATCCTTATGTTTAAATGATGATATACCTCTTTATCTCTCAATAATGCCTCATTTGTACACCCATTACCATGCCAAAATTCTGTAAAGAATTTGTCTCTTCTCCTTTACATTCATGAAATTCATTTATATTATGAATCTAAATTCCATTACATATGTTAATAAATGTATATATATGAACCTATTAATCTCCATTTAATTTACATCTTATGATACACCCCTTTCTCTCTCATCAACCATTTTTATTAATTCTTTGTCTCGTCATTATGCTACCAAAACTACACTGAAATTTCCGAAGCCAAAGCCACTGTGTAGTGAATACCATGCCCATTTCTCTGTCATGGGTATTCACATTTATGCATATTTAATTATTTATTAAATAGTTTCATGTATTAATTTCACATTTCTTTATCTTGAAATAGAATATTATGTTTAATGCAACCATGTTATATGAATCATGTTGCACACTTATGCATGAAATGAAATGATTAAGAAGGGTGTGTCCTGATAGCACTCCAATGCATTAGTTAAATATTAGTATCCTGATACAACAAGTGAAATGTGTTTTTTATCTTGATATTTCATGTGAAATGAGGTTTTACTCATTATCCATGTTCAATGAGCCTAGGAACAGTCTTATACCATGTTAAGTGTTGTTTCCACATTTCCATGTAATGATGATAATTATAGATCATGCCTTTAGGTTCATGTTTCTATTCTTATCCATTGATATGAATATTGCCTAACTTGTACTATATTCTGCATGTTATTCCTTGTTTACCCCCTTACAGGTCTTTATAGATCACCCTTTTCTTATGCATGGCCTCATGTTATCCCATGCAATGCTATGTACGAAGTAATGATGTGGTCGTGTAAAAACAAATTCAATAAAATGTTTTGTTGTATGTTTTAATTTGTTATTTAATGTTCCGAAGACCCAAATACACTAGACCTCTCGATCTTCTATTTTGTATCACTTTATGGTTTTATGTAATAAATTATGTTGAAATGTGGAATAAAGAGCAGGTTTATAATAGTTGGTATCAGAGGATAGGTTTAGTTATTATTGGGATTAGGATTAAAAAACCCAAGTGAAATCCATAGGGTTAATAATTAGTATAATAAAAACATCCCTAGATTATGTTGAGTATTGATTAAGTGGTTTCTCATGAAAATACATCCTTGTCTAGATACGAGTAGGTAGAGGTGGCTCTAGGACAAATGTATCTAGAGGTAAACCTTGAAAACACCACATTGATCTAGACACGAATGTCAACTGGTGCATGAAAATGGGTCTTACAAAACTATTGGTTATGACACTCTCAAAAGATATGATTTGGTAAATTCATAAGAAAAGTATAAACCATTAATACAAGAATTTAAAAAAATCCCCTTAGAATATATGTTTGTAGGTATATCATTGAAAACATAGATCAAAGCCTGTAAATTCTTAAGTTTATGAAATACAAGTTATTTATAAGTCATCCATTTTTGTCTTTCGATTCCCCTTTATTTTTTACCCCTAACTTTCTTTTATTCAAGCCAATGGCCAGTAATAGGTGGGCTTGGGATGAAACCCAATGTTAAGATCAATGAGATTACTATTCTAATGAGATGCCCAATCCAATGGGATTGGGAATCGTAAACTTTATGATGATACTCTCTTAGTTAACTCATGATTTGAATATAATCATGGTTCTAGAGGAATGGTCAACCCCCCTTAATAATGGACACATCACAATTGACAAATTCATGAGACAAATACCTCCTACATTTAATGGATCATCTGATCCATCAATTGCTAAAAAATCGATCAACTTCATTGAAAATATCTTCTCAATCCTTCAATGTTCTGAACAAGAGAAGGTTCTTCTGGATTCTTATCATATGGAGGGTCAAGCTGATCAATGGTGGACATTGATAAAAAATATGATGCCTTAGAAAGAGATCAATGCATTGGAATGAAACGTCATCTAGAAACTATTTTTCGACAAATATTTTCCGCTCATCCTCTGACTTAAGATGGAAAAGGACTTCCTTGCCCTCAAGAAAAAAAGCAATGAATCCATTGGAGCATATAAGGAAAACATCATTGGGCTTGCACGATATTCCTTCGGTTTTGTCGTTACCCCCTAATGCAAGGTTGACTATTTCTTTTTTTGCTAAAACCTAGCATATAGAAAGCCCTAGTGATCCTTGACTTTTAGATCTATGAGGAAATGGTCTGATGTTCCCTCAATGTTAAAATAGATATCGGTGAATCTCATGTGTATCATGGGGATATGAATCGTAAGGTCGACTAAATTTCTAGAGGACCAATGGATAAAGCCAATGGTGCTTTGAAAATCCATCACCCACTTGCAAAAGGTGTGGAAAGAAGCACCCCATAAATTGCCTGAAAGAGACAAATAAATGATTTAGGTGTGGATGATAAGGGCACCAAGTTGTTTACCACTGACAAGAAAACGCCAAAGATGCGACAGATGAGAGGATCACTCTGTTCCACCATCAATTCATTGTTCATTACATCAACTAAAAAGAACCAGGGCACTTTGAAAATGAGTACCCTAAGACAAGAGTGTTTTGAGGCAACCAAAAACCTCCAAGTCAACAAGGTAAAGATTTTTTCATCACTATAGGTGAATTGAACACCGAAAATAAAGTTGAGATAGTTATGCTAGTTATTATTTTAATAATATGGAGCATACTTTTTGATTTGGGTTCTATGAATTCTTTTATATCCAGAAATTTTACTAGAACAATCCCAACACCACCACAAATCATGGATGTAATGATGTCATTGATTATGGAAAATGAGGCAATCATCACATATCATGAATAAAACTCCTCCCCTTTCATAGTTTTTGAATTTAACTTCCCAACGAACCTTTTCATACTCACTTTTGTGGAATTCAGTGAAATTATCGGCAAGGATTGGCTTTCCTTATATAGATCCAACATAAATTTTCATGGGAGGGAAATCACTCTCTATATGGAGAATCAAACCCTTATTTTGTACAATTTCAGGGAGGGGGATGAATCCACTTTAGCACCAACACCTCATGTGTGGATATTACTTCACTATGAGTACGTGTATCTGGCTTAGAAAAATGAGTCTATGGAAGAAACCATTATTGAATACATGCCTATTGTAATGGAATTCACTGATGAGTTTTCAGGTCTTCCTTATATAAGATATTTGAAATTCTCAATTGACCATATACAAGGGGATTTTCCAATATCCAAGACTCTGGGTAGTATGGATATTGTGGAGCATGTGGAGATGAAGAAACAACTACAAGAGAATCTAGATAAAGGGATTATATTCCCATGTTCTTCACCATGGGGTGAATCAGTCCTCTTCGTCAAGAAGAAATAGGGGTCAATGTTCCTTTGCATCGAGTATCATGAGCTCAACAAAATCACAATAAAGAACAAGTATCCTCTTCCCCGAATTGATGACTTGTTCGATTAGATACATGGGGAAAAATAATTTTCCAAGATGTATTTATGGTTGGGATATTACTAAGTAAGGGTTATGAAAAAGGATATCTCAATTACTGCTTCTCATACAAGATACGGGATCTATGAACTCATAGTAATGCCTTTAAGACTCACTAATTCTCCAATAATCTTCATGGACTAGATGAATAATGTATTTAGAGATTAGCTTGACAAATTTTTGTTTGTATATATAGATGATATTCTAATATACTCCAAAACCATAGAGGATCATAAGCAGTAAGTAGGAACTATACTATAGACCTTGTAAAATGAGAAGCTCTATGAAAAGTACAACAAGTTTGAGTTCTAGATGAAGACGGTCTCATTCTTGGGCCATATAATCCCAAGGAATGGGAAATATCTTGATCCCTCTAAGATAGATACAATTGAGGGATGAATGAGGCCAATATAAATAACTGATATCTATATATTCTTGGGGTTAGATGGATATTATCACCAATTTGTGAGAAATTTTTCATTATTTTCCATCCATCATTCCATGCTAACTCGGAAGGGAGTAATGCTTTCTTGGAGTGTTGAATGCAAAATACCTTCATGGAGTTGAAAAGGTGACTTATCACTACACCTGTACTCACACTACCCAGAAGTGGAGAACTATAAGTGGCATTTAGTAATGTTCTGAATAAGGTTATGGGTTGTGTGTTGAAAATTAAAAATTCATTGCATATTCATCAAGCGAATTGAATGTTAATGAACAATACTATCCAGCACATGATCTAGAGTTGGATGTAGTGATATTTGATTTAAAAACATGGCGGTATTACCTCTTTGGTGAGAGGTGTGAAATATATACGGACCAAAAACCCCTCAATTATATATTCCCACATTAAGAGTTGAACATATGCCAATGAATATGGTTAGATCAGATTAAAGACTATGACTGCTCAATCCATTACTACCCTAGGAAAGCGAACAAGGTAGAGGATTATCTACATATAAAGGAACGAATGGTTCTATCATTGATGAGAATTGAAAAGGCTCCAATAATCTTAGATTTTATGAATATGGACATGAGAATCACAAATAATGGAATATCATCAATCCTTTTACAAATGATTACTCAACCATCTCTATTGGAAAGGTTAATGGATGATCAAAAGGATGATGTGGGAATTCAAATGAAGGGGGAAACTATCAGAAAAATGAAATCCTCAGAGTTCAAAGTCAATGGAAAAGGAATTATGAGATTTGGTTCAATAATATGTGTTCCGTAAAATCTGGAGTTAAAGAAGGATATTTTGGATGATGCACAAAGTTCAAATTTATCCATTCACCTAGGAAACACAAAGATGTATTGGGATCTACAATAAAATTATTGGTGGGATAACATGAAGAAGGAGATCATTGAGTATACATCAATGTGCCTGGTATGTCATCAAGTGAAGGCTGAGAGGCAGAATTCTACAGGGATGATGCAACCATTACCCATACCAACATTGAAATGGGAGAACATCACCCTAGACATTGTCAAGAATACTTTTGAAGACATATAAAGGAAAAAATTATATTTGGTTTGTTTTGGATCATCTTACAAAGACTACACACTTCATTGAAATTAAATAGGGTTTCTCAATGAATGAACAGGCATGGATATAAATCGTAGAATTGGTAAGGCAGCATGGAGTACAACTAACTATAGACTCCGATCAATATCCAAGAATCACTTATAAGTTTTGGAAGAGTCTTCAACATACTCTGAATATTTAATTGAACTTTGGTAGGGATTATCATCCTCAAATAGATGGACAATCTGAGTATACTATATAAACACTTGAAGAAATGTTGAGAGTATTCCCAAAGGACTTTAAATGAGGATTGGATCAAAATCTACCTCTTGTTGAGTTCTCTTATAATAACAGTTTCCACTCATGGATCAAAATTACTCTTTATGAAGATCTATATGGGAAGAGGTTCAGAACACCAACATGTTGGGATGAAGTTGGAAAGATAAAACTCCTAGTATCGGTAATGGTTGAAGAAATGGTGGAGAAGGTTAAGGCCATCCAATAGCACATTAAAGATGCTCAGTTTCAACAAAATAAATGTGATGATAATCATCAATGAGACCTAGATTTTGATGTTAGAGACATGGTATTCCTCTTCATATCATCATGGAAGAGAGTTATGAGATTTGGTAAGAAGGGAAAGCTTGGTCTAAGGTAGATCGGCCCTTTTGAGAACCTTGATCGCATAGGGGGAGTTCCCTAATGACTAGCATTCCCACTGAACCTATCTCAAGTAAGTGATGTATTTAATGCATCACTCTTGAGGAAGTAAATACATGTCCTATCACATGTACTCAATCTATAGGTGGTACCATTGGAGAATGACCTCATATATGAAGAGATGCCAGTGAAGATATTATATAATAGGGAAAAATTTCTACGAAATAAGAAAATACCCCACATCAAGGTACTATGGCGAAACCAAATGTTTGAACATCCAATGTGGGAATTGGATGAAGTGATGAAGAAGAGTCACCATCACAAGTTTTAGTGTGGGAAAAGGAAATTTCAATGGTGAAATTTCTTAAGGGGGGAATATTGTAACAACCCAACCCTTTATTAATAGAAATTCCTCTTGATGTAATTAAATTTATTATTATGTAAAATGGTTATATAACATTTTCACTTGTTTGGTTTTATTTTTTTGGATTTAAAAATACATTTTATAATATTTTACACTGCTAATATAGCTATTGATAAGAGATCACATAATTAGTATAAATATAGGGCTTTAATAAATACAATTTACTTAGAAAATGGGAGTGATGGCCTCATCCAGTATAATTGCTATGTACGAAGCCCATTTGTCAGAGCATGGAATGGAGGTGACATCATTAGGCTTCTCTCTTGACCAATCCCAAGCTGAGATTAAAAATGTTAATCTCGAACGGAACTGTCTATGTGATAAGTGAAATTTGATAGATATAACCACCTGAGCGATGTTATCTGAGCCACCCCAAGAGTCTGTCACAGTCGAACACCTTAACATTAGGTCTTATGAAGGTGTTATAAGGGGTTATGTAACAAGACCTTATCATTATGATTATGTGTATTATTATTTTATACAATTATGTATTTACATTCATTTTATTATTGTTACTTTGAAAATGATTTTTAATGCACAAATAGTATTTTTAGTTAATATTCAATTAAGAAATATATTTTGAAGAAATAATGGATTTTTGAATTAAATAATTTTTTAATAAAATATTATTAATAAATTTATTTTTATTAAATAAAATTATCTTATGATTTTTATGAATACAATTGAAACTTTTATTACAGTTTGAAAGCCATTTTTTGTCAAAACCCATGAATTTTTTTATAAATGTTAGTATTTTTATTAAATGTAAAAAATCACATATATATAAAATTATTTAGATAAAATAAATATTATATTTGGAGTCAGGATGACAAAATTATAAAATTGTTAATTATTCCTAATATTTCAATATAGTCGAATTTTTGGGAAAAAATTCAATACCTTTAAATTATATAATGTGTTTTACGACATCATAATGACCCAATAGTGATGTGATAAAATAATATAAATGGTGTTTTCTTCCAATATATGTTTTAAAATTAAATTAATGTCATTTTAGATATGTTTTATTCATTTTAAAATTTCTTAGTGGACCCTCCAAGACTTATAAAACATTTGGTCATTTTAAAATGATTTCCTATAGAGTGTGACTCACCTCCACAAAAGAAAACTTGATATTTTAAGAATTTCACCCAATGGACATATAAGACAATATTTTTCAATCCTCTTTGAAAAAAACTATGGGAAAAACCATGGGTTGGTTTGTGGTTTTGGTCAGTTTAATGTGTAGGGTCCAAAACCAAAATAATGAAGAATTCCCTCCGTTTTAATATATAACACAACCAAAGATCCCACTTAATCTTCACTCAAAGAAATTGGAGCTCAACAAACCCATACCAGCCTTTCTATAGAATCATCCCAAGGTTCCCCAAGCTCCCTTGAAGCCTCTCTAAAGCCTCTCCCAAGCCTTTTGTATCACACTTCCAAGTAAGGGATTTCTTCCTTTCTCATTTTTTCCTCAATTTCATTATGTTGTTATATCATTTTATTTTCAAAACAAATTGTGGGTTATGATTTTGAACCTCCCCCATACATCCCTCTTTATGTTTTAATGATGATATATACCATTATCTCTCATTAATTCCTCCCATGTTTACCCGTTACCTTGACGAGATTCTGTAAGGGATTTCTCTCTTCTCATTTACATTCTAGAAATTATTTTGTATTAGGAATCTAATTCAATTAATTTTTTTGGGACACTAGTAGATATGACCCCTTATGGTTCATTTAATTTTAATATTATGAGACACCATTTTCCCTCTCTACAACCATATTTATGAATTCTTATGTCACGTCGTTATGATATCGAAAATGCACCATGATTTTCCAAGACAATGCCATTGTGTATTGAATACCATTCCCATCTCTCTATAAAGAGTATTCTACTTTATGCATATTTACATATTGATTATAGGGTTTAATTTATGAGTTTCACATTCCTTTATCATGGAATAAATTATGATGTTTAATGAATCCATGTTATATGATCCATGTGAAAAAAACTAATGCATTAAATGAAATGTTTAAGAAAGGTGTGCCTTGATAGTGCACCAATGCATTGTGTAAAGATTATTATCATGATACGTCAAGTTCAATGAGGGTTTACTCATTATAATAAAACTGAAATAAGGGTTTACTCATGATCCATGTGAAATTATCATAGGATCATGTTAATACCATGTTACGGGTTGTTGCCACATTTCCATGTTATGATAATAATGCTATATCATGCCTTTATGTTCATGTTTCTCTTGTTCTCCATTGATATTCATTTTGCCTAACATGTACTATATTATTCATGTTAAGCATTTTTTACCCCCTTGCTGGGCTTTATAGATCACCATTTTTTTATTCATATCCTCAGGTTATTCAATGCATTGCTAATTACGAAGGGATGACATGTTCATGTAAAAGAATTTCTCAATAAGATGTTGGGTTTTATGTTTTATGTTGTTGTGTAATTTTCGTAAGACACAATGACACTAGACCTATATATCTTCTATGTTGTATCAATTGAAGATTTTATGTATTAATTTATGTTAATGTGTCGAATAAAAAAAGGGTTGTTATATTTACCTTAGTTCATGTGTTGTGGAGGAATGTTGGCCTAAAGAAGAGTACATAGGAATTAGAAACCTAGATATGTGCCCAGTACTAAGAGATGTTTTGTGTTTTTACTTGTTCTTCCTTTCCTTGTGATGTAGTGTCATAACTTTGTTTTGTGAAATAAGTTTTTTCCTTGGGTTTAAATGTGTGTAGTGAAATATGTGATGAATTCCTGACATGTGAAATGGGGAGGACCATATTATTTATCAAGAAAGAATAAATACGATGATATTAAACCTATGCATGAGAGTCATTTCCCCCTAGAGAGAATAGTATCTTGACATGGAAAAAGGAATTCTCTGGTTTGTGTGTTTAAGATTGTATGGTAGTTAATATTTTATGGTGTCTCTTTTGGTCAATTGGGTTAAACTATTTCAGAGGGGGTGATCTTGGATGATAAGATTTCACTCCATATTTCAAACAACATGGGGTGGTTCATTGTTGAACTTTGATTTCGGTATTGATGTTTCAAGCATAGCGAGATATTTTAGACGTATCCCATATGGTGGTTGTTTGGACACCTTTTTTCCTTCCATGTTTGGTTTTCAATTATTGGGGGAGATAATAGTTTGAGAGGTATCTAATGTAGTTTCCTAGACCTATACAGTTAGTTAATTTTTGAAAATCTTAAGGGTGAAGTGTTCTAGGAGGCCATGATGACTTATTTCCGCACTTTGGATGATTTCTAGATTTTCAATTTCTCTAATGGTAGGTTGTTGGCGATAGGTCACTGGGGGTGAGTCATGATAATGGGTCAGGAAGGTGACTTATGATGGTGAGTCACAATGGGGAGTCACAGCAGTGAGTTGTGATGGTGAGTTGCGACGGTGACACAAAATGCTGACTCGCAATTGTATCTCACCAAATAATAGCTTACCCAATGGTTTCCCATTTAATGAAGATTTGTCCAATGGTGATTCATCTAATAAAATCTTGTAAAGTGGTGAGTATTCAAATGATACCTCTTCCAGTGGCGAGTCATCCAACGGTGACTCGTCCAATGGTAGGCAATCCAAATAGTGAGTCATGAACAATGTTTTCAGCTTCCAATAGTTTAGCCATTTTAACATTTTATTTGATGTAAAATGAGTTTAATAACATAATTTATTTTTGATCCATTTCAAATCATATCTATCTATTAAAAATCCAACTCTTCCTTTGACTTCCAAAAAGCTTTATCTTGGTATAGATCCAACATTAATTGATTTTAAAAACCATTTCTCCTATTGATTCTGGATCTTGCCTTTCTAAAGCAATGATTTTCTCTTTATTATGCACTTCTCTTTCTCTTGGTTTGAGATTCCCCAAACATTTATTCCACCTTATAAGTTTTGCAATTGTGTTGTATCCTTTGGACCATGTTTTCTCTAGATGCTATTCTTTATATATTAATGCAACAATCTTTGGTACAACCATGAAATTTCGATCATCTCTTCCTCAATGTAGGGATCCCTCCAACTCTTTAATGTGTTTCATGTGATGTGGGTATACGGATGTTCTCTTTGAGATGTAAGTTGAATTTTAATTTAAAAATATAATTGAATCGGCTTTAAATAAATAAATAGGGGGCTAGGGAAAAGTAATGCAAGTTTATGTTTATTTCATTTCAGTATTAATGTGATTTTTATGGGTTAACTATCCACTAAAATTCATAGCCGTTGGGGGTATTATTTTTTCACACCAATAATGTATTTTTAATGACTTTTTATTGGCCTTATATTTAATTACTTTATATATGAATCTTGTTAACAACTTATATTCCGAAAATTAGATGGATGACCTAGGATATTTTGACTTATATGATTACACCCTCAATTTAATAAGTGGAATTGAATAATATCCCCCTTTGTTAAAAGTAACTGAGTTGTGTTATCATTGTGGTATGTTTTTTTATTTTATTTTTTGTAGTGGAAATGGGAGGATGTGGATGCATGGTGGGTGATGTGATGGGTCTGCTGTAGTTGTCATGATATGTGTTGCTAGGTTTGGTTTTGAGATGGGGGTTTTCTCCGTTGATAATATTGTTTGGGTGGGATGACATTGAGGAACGACGATGGAAGTGGTTGGCATGGGTTCTTCTCTAATTAATAACATGTATAAATATTTCCTATATCCCAGGATCAATATTTTATGTCATAAATGTGTGTTAAATAGAGAGAAATGTGTTGTGAGTTATTTTTTTAGCGTGATTCTCCTTCATCAGTGTGACCTTTTCTTTGCTTCTTGGTGTACCTTGTGATTGGTAGTTTCCCAGGTAATGATGGAATAAATTAATTAATTATTAATAAAGAATGATATTTGGTTAGATGAATTGGATGGGAGTATTATTTGAGTTGTGTTTTGTCATGTAGTGGTAAATTTTAAGGTAGTAGTGAGAGCGGTATTGTGAGTAGGTTGTTGGTTGAAAACCAATAGGTTGGACTTCAGTGTTTGGTATCGTATATGAATTACTTGTATTTTCATAGTGATTTATATACACACCCACCCTAGTTGATCAATATGTTTCGAACACCCCCATCATCATGGGAGGGGGGGTTTCCCAAATATCATGATGGGAATATGGATGGATGGCCAGCCACTCTTCCCTACTCCTACATCCATGTGGTGGTGGCCCAAGATTCATCAGGAGGATTGCGGTTTGTGAGCCCTAGGTGTGTGTGGGTGACTTTTTCTTTCCATGGTGTCTCCAAGATGAGATTATTTGTGCTTTCCCTAGTTTCTCCAATATGAGATGTTTTTTTCTTTCCCATGTGTTTTCATAATATTATGTGGTTTGTAACCTAGGTGTCTGCGAGCGGGATGCGGTATGGTTTGTGACAGAACAGTTTTTTGGGGGATGGATGTGATGATGTTTTAGCTGAGTTGTTTATGGGAAGTATGTGATGTTGATCAGGGCCTAGGTGATGGGATGAGATGTGGTTTTTTGGTCCCGTGTGTGTGTGGGTGGGTTGTGATGTGGTTATTTTAGAATAGGTGGGACCGTGGTGATGTTTTCTGTTAGGCAACTGGGACTACACTGGTGGTAAGGGATGAGAGGTAAAAAAATCATCAATGTGCTTACTATATTAAAATAATTGACATTAGTTACTTTGGAAGTTTACCATAGTGATGATGAGATGGATAGTTTACCTTGTGAATGTGTTTCAGTTTTGTTGTTTTCTCACGGGAGCATTAGTATGATTCTATCACTTGTGCATGAGAAGCTTTGGTTTTTCCTACAGAGTATACGTGTGTTCTCACCCTACATATACAAAACTAATTTAAGCATTCTAGGATGATTACGTGAAAAATATTGGACATTAAAAACTCAGAAATTGTTATTATTTTAATTTCTTTACTCAGCATTTCTTTTTTTATTTATATTGGAGTTTTATTGTATTCATAACAACTCTTTTTTAAACATTCATGTGGGATGAATTTTAGAATTATTATATATATAGTACATGGAGTTATTATGGGATGGGTTATATTATCCCACATCTTGTTTCTTATAAAAGGAATATTCCTCACATTTGTTTTTTGATATTTGTATACCCATGGTGTTATTCGCCAACCGAGGACATACTGGAGGTGGGACATGAAGGTCATTATCTCCCATTCTTCATTTCCTGCCCAGGGGGGTATATTTGGATGGAGGAGGTAATAACTTATCATATGATATATAATTGTATGGTTCTATAATATATCTATAATTAACATATAATTATTATAAAATATATTCGAATGTGTATTATGATATTCGATACATGAGGTCGGTGATTTTTATCTCACATTTATTTTTGCGAAACACATGTCATATTCAAGACTTGTTTGTTTAATGTGGTGAATACAATAACCATGAATGTATATTGTTAATATGACTATTATAAAAATTATGGGTATTTAAAAATCCATCAAAGGTTCTTTCCTTCATGGGTCTTATGATTCAAAAAATACAAAGGTTGTATAGATTGTATGTTTCAATCTCATTATTTATCCGGATTGTTTATGATTATTCTTATGGTAATTAATTTTCATGGCATACCACTAAAGAATATCATGAAATTTATTCTAATATAGTTTTTTTTGAAAATTAATTTTGGTTTCTTTTCACTATTATCTCTTTATATAATCTCAATTCCCAAAGACTATTTTTAAGGAAAACTGACGTTATTTCTCTCTTCAGTCATAGAACCGCTTTCTTTCATATCTATATTTTCTAAAAAATATCAATATTTTTTTTAATATTCATAAATTATTATTTAAAGTTATTTTGATTTATTATTTAATTTTAAAAAATAAAATAAGTATATTTTTTATTTAATTAACATCAAACATTTTACTTTTTTTCAAAAATGTGAAGGGGCTCATTATTTTAATGTGTATGGAATGAATGGAATTTTCCACCATAATGAAAACTAAATTATATGAAGATTCCATTACATGATTATTATTTTAATTTCATTATATGTTTTATGATTTAGATGAATATATTTATATGAAATAATTTATTTTTATCATGGTTTTTGTTATGAGCAATTGGTATAATGATTATAAAACTAATTTATTTACAATGTGTTACACCAAAATAAATTTTTTTTAAACCCATTTATTTTTCGTGGGTTATGACATGATGAATGTTTTTTCGATCCTATAGAACACATAATTTTGATTCTACTTATATGACACGTGAGATCAATATTATATATCTCCCAATTTTTTTTGGAAATGATTGATATCTCATGAAGGAAATAGGACTAGAATCGGGAGTAATCCTAGTATAGAAAGAGACTTGGTCGACTAATATAGTATTGAGTGTGAACCTTATATACAATGATAGTTTGTGGAGTGAACCCATTAACATATGATAGTCTTATAAATGGTCCTTCACTACCACAAAAATATTTTATATTCTTTTGTGGAAGAAAAAAAAAGGAATTCTTTTGGTATTTTTATTCTCCCATGGGTCATGTTCATTGATTAATTTAAGATTCAGATCTTTTGAACTACTGTGATTTATGATGTGATGAAATATTATGATATATTATATGAAGGGTATAGTTTCTACATTTTATTTTCATTTTATCATGCCATTATTCACATATTATGTTTAAGATATCATTTATATCTCCCTTGATTTCCATTACAATGATTATAAGATCACAATTTATAATTATTTTTTTCCCAAGGACATAAAGAAAAATATTATGTATGATATGTTTAAGAAGATTTAAAATCATGAAGGAAAAATAATTTATGTATCCATTTTTTTAAAATAAATAAACCAATATGGGTTTGGAGTGGATCATTATGTAATATAATGAATTTTCACTTATTAAGATGTGATATATATGTATGAAATGTATGGGTCATTATAGTTGGTATCATAGGAAGCTTTAGTTATATTTTTGAAACTAGGATGACAAAAGTTAATTCATGACCCTTAGGATGATCCATTGTATAAGAGAGAATATTATTTTATGGTAAATATATTATTGTGGAATTCATAGTAGTATATCTCTCTTTAGAAACTACAAGTGGAAATGATTTTGTTACAGTGAATCCAGTGGTAATAAACCAAGAAATTAATTATCGAGTATATCTTGGAAATAATTATAGAGTATGGAGAGTGTGCCCCAACTATGCACTTTATTTGAAGCTTCATTGATGTATTTATAGGATAATTAACATTTTCATTAAAAAATATTATTATATAATTGAATATATGGTGTCAATGCATGTACTAGGTAAAACCTATATTTTCATTGATTGAAAAGAATGTGTCGAGATTAATAAATATAATGAAATAATTTCATGACTGATCCCTCTAATTAGTGATGTTTTATTTTCATGTTAAGTGTTTTGGTTTAATTAATGTATTGAAAATAACACCATGTTGTTGAGATGGTAATAGGTAATGCTCAAATATTGATGTAACCTATTTTGTCTAAGACATATGAATTCCATTATGTCAGGAAAAGTTTATATGAATGATAAATTATATCCTTAACGATTATATGTTGAATTTGTAGTTACAACCCCTAACATTATTATGATTCAATCAAAATACTTTGATTCTTCTCTGGTTTATATTTATGGAAATATGGTTCCTGTAAATCTCATTATTATCACATTGGTTGATTTTGATGTTATCTTAGTCAGGTATATGATTTATATATATGAATACCACATCAATTGTTGAGGAATGGAAGTCATGATTGATATTCCCATCCAAACTAAGATCATATATTAGTGTAATTGTAAATATGAACTTCCAATGCGAATAAAATCAATTTTATGGGTCTTGATTCCTCTTAATAATATGTCTTTTCTTAGATAGTTAGGGATAAACTAAACATTGTTGAAATGTTAAATTTTTAGGAGCTTTTTCACAATAGATCACATACTTGGTGATACATGTTTTTTAAACACACCACTACAAATGGACAATATTTTGTTGCAAGAATTAAAGAAGAAACTCTAGTAGAATATTGAAAGTGGGTTTATTTTTCCTTGTTTATCCAATTGGGGTGCATATGTTCTATAATTTAATAATAATGATTGGTTTATAAGAATTTACAAGGATTATTGATAACTAAAAAACTCATTAAAAAATTATCCTCAACCCTGTATTGATGCTTTTATTGATCAAAAGTGCATAGCTCATTAATTTTCCAATATTGACCTTCATTCTAGATATCATCAATTAAGGGTAATTAAAGAGGATATAATGAAGAACTAATTCAATAAAATTTATGAAAACTATGAATATATTGTGATTTCTTTTGTTGATACTAATTACCACTATCATCACAAATTTAATAAATTGATTCTGCAGAGATTAATTTGGTTAGTTTATTATAGAATTTATAGAACATATTCTTATATATTCAAAGTGAAGAGAAATAATGATGATATGTTTTGAATTATGATGAGGAACCTATGGAAGGATTTGTTGTATGAAAAATTTACCAAGTTTTGTTTTTTATACAAAAGGTTTCATTTCTGGTCATATAAGTTCAAGAGAGGGTATATGTGTGGATCCATAAAAGACTAAAATAATTGAATTTTGGCCCAAATAACCCGAAGTGATTGAGATATGATGTTTTCATGGATTTTCGGGATATTATTGATGGTTTTGGGATAATGTTTCTCGATTTTATAAACAATCCACAAAGTTAACTGGGAAGTTATCCATGTTCCTTTAGATAAATGAATTTGAATAAAATTTCAAGTAATTAAAGAGGAGGTTAATTCGCACACTTGTGAATACAATATCCAATAGCAGATAAGGTTTTGTAATGTATATTGATGAATCAAAAATGGGACTGATATCAAATATCAATAATAATGAAATTATAAAATATTATTAATCATGATCATATTTACCCAACTCATTAATTTGAGTTATCTAGGTTAATTTGTAAATTAAACATACCGAAGAATTATCTTTAAAGTGAAAGATATGATTATTATAGTGATATTAAAAGTTTAATATATTTATATATATACATATAGAGTTAAATAAATGATAAAGAATATAGTTGGATCTGATTAATGTATATGACTACTTAATAAATTACCACCCTGGGAATGAAAATAGGGTGTCTGATTATTTTATCTGATGGCATCATCCTACATTATCTTTGAGGAAGATTATAAAAGATACAATATTTTTTGATTCTCAAATAATGTTTCTTGAAATCATGGAGTAATTGGAGAAATATTATCATTTTAAGATGAGTGTTATACCATTTATCCACATTAGAATTTTAGAGATGTTGAGGGAATGTGTTGAAATTCAGAGTAGTATAATAAATGTTCATGAGTTTAATCATGATTGTGATGGAATGATAATGTTCAAGAACTAGGTATGTTTTCCATCCTTATTATATTTGAAAGATCCATTCTATAGGGTTCATTGTTCATAATTCTATATTCATCCTAGAATTAGGAAGATATATATAGATATAAGATAGTATATCTGGATGGACGATATAAAGAGAGATATTGTAGAGTATGTGTCTTGGTGCTTGTTATGTCATTAATTTAAGGGTTTGAGATATAAATAAAATAGGATGTTATTGACATTACCCATACCAAATTGGAAATGAGAAAATAGTAGAATGAAGTTTTTCAATGGAATCAAAAAAAATATAAATTCCATTAAGATATATGGGATGTATTCAATCACCTTAAAAATTAAGAAAACTTAATTACCATTATAGAATACTTTAATCTTGATCATTGTACTATAATATTCTTAACCTATTTTAAATTATTTCATGGAGAACCACATTCAATTGTTTCTGATTAGGGTCAAAGGTTTACCTCGACATTCCAGGGAAGTATAAAGAAAGCCCTTGACATAGAGTTGATATTAATCAAAGAATATCTTCATCAGATATATTTTTAGTATAAAAGATACTTTAAACCCATAGGTAAAATTAGGATATCTTATTATATGGATTTCAATGGTGTTTGAGATAAACAAATTTCCATAGTTGAGTTTTCTTACAATAATGGCTTCTATATTAGTTTTCACATGGATCCTTATGAAGAGTTGTGTGTAAAGTTGTGTCGAAATACAATGTTAAAGAATTGTGTAAGAGAAAGAATGTTATTGGGAACATATATAGAATATAAAATGGAAAATATATTTAGAACCATTCAATAACACATAAGGGTAGAAAATATTCCACAAATAGTTACGCCGACCATCATTAAAAATATATTGAATTTAAACATTATGAGAATGATATTCATTGAATTTTCCATGGAATGAGTATCTGAGATAAAAAATGAATATAAATATAATACAAATTTATATTTCCAATTTTAATATTCTTGATAGATTTCTAATGGTATATTACAACTTTTTACTCCCAAAAGATCCCTCTCATGCCCATGATGTGTACCTTGTATCACTCATGGGAAACTACATACCACTACGTTCACATGTACTAAAATCATGGATTATACTATCATAGAATGGTTTATCTTATGGGTATTAACCCTTGGAGATTTTGAATCTTAGAGAGAAGTTCTAGGAAATAATACCACTCACCTTATCAATGTTTTATAGTGAAACCCCCAATTTGAGAATGCTACAAGGGAATATAAGGATATGATGGGGATAAATAATCATCTTTTTCTTGTATGAGGGTATTGGAATATCTACGTTCAAATTTTTTATATGGAAGGAATA
Organism: Viscum album; assembly: GCA_963277665.1. NCBI lineage: Eukaryota > Viridiplantae > Streptophyta > Magnoliopsida > Santalales > Viscaceae > Viscum > Viscum album. The sequence continues at coordinate 361,137,926 of OY728150.1, forward strand.
ATTTAACACCCAAATTTTTAATAATTTTTTTGTTATAAATTTTTTTTATTTGATAGCTTACATTATATACACCACTATGTTTTAACAAACTATAAAATTGTATGCCGTTATAGTCTTCAAATTAATATATTGGGTAAGAATAAGTATATATAAATTATGAAAACATTATGTAGTTAAAATTCATATGATAAATTCATTATATATCTAATGTTTATAAATAAAGATAAAAATATTTTGTGAGTAATTGTATATTTTCTAAAAATCATTACTATTCACACAATTCATTTTATTGTAAATAAAATAATGTAGTAACTATTTATGAATTCTTTAAATGATATTTATATTTTTAATAATTATTTTACTGATTATCTAATATTTTTTCTTCATAAGGGAATATAATATATAAAATATAATTCTTAATTGTTTGTTCTTCTAAAAAGCATTGTCATCACATTTTGTAAACTAATATTAAAATTATTTTTTACCTAACTTAGAAAAACAACTTTAAAAAATAAACATTATATCTAAAAAATCATTCAAAAATTATCAAAAAGTTAATTATTGAGAATTTTATGAAAACATTAATTTTTTGATGAATAATGAAAAATTATAAATTCTTATTAAAATATATCTTTTCATTTAATAAATATAAAAGTTCCATTTTATTTTAAAATGATTTAAAAATGAAAATTTCATTAAATATATTAATATTATTTCAATTTTTTTCATTTAAATTAATTTTTAGTTAATTTTTTATACTAAATCATTTTATACTTAAGAAAACATTATCTTTGAAAAAACATTTTTTCATCATGCAAACATTTTTAATATTAAATTAAACTATTCTACTTCTCTGAATTGAATTTAAATAAATGGATTTATTATTAGGAATCATTGAAATTAATATTTTGTAACAAAATCACAGTAATGTCATGGATTTTTTTGGGTATTATTTTCGAATATAATATGGATTATTTTCAAGACCATTAACTGAGATGGTGTGCGATGCTGAAATACGATGTGACCAGAATAAGTGTTTGAAATATATTAAATATATTAAAAATAACATTCATTAATTTTCCCAAACAAATGGGATAACTTCTAAAAGGGTGTTTGGATAAGAAATCTTATGAAACTATTGAGTTTATAATACGGGATTTTCCCAAGGTGTGACTCGAAATTAGTAGATGTGGGAAGTTTGTGGAAAAGTCATCTTAGGAACTGAAATGAATAAAATAATTTAAATAAATTATTTCATTTCATTTTTGTTGATGCAATGATTAGTAATATTTAAATAGTCATTTTTGTGAGAATTCTGGGGTTAGCTGCTTAACCCTGGAGACATTGGGGAACCCTTGGAGAGGCTATTAGATAATTCACTCAAGGAAATGATGAATGGGTCATGGGTCAATGTTCGAATCACATATGATTTAGAGGATCTCAAAAACTTTAACACCCCAAGATTCCATGGTATTCTTCTTTTTAAATAATATGATAGCTTGCACTGCATGAAACACTGAGTTCAAGCACACCATGATCTATCAAACTAGCCATTTAAGAAGAAGTTAAGAATAATATTAAACAAATTATGAAATTTATAAACAATCTAATTAATGAAATCTTTTCTAATCCATACAAATGATTTTATATGGATAATTAAAGAATTATTCCAATTTTACACATTAAAAGGCTATTTTTTCTAAAATTAATTTTTACCACCATTAAATGGAGAACCCATTTAAAATAAAATACGTGGAACTTTTATTTGAAAAAATTAACATATTATCTTAAATCATTATATCAATATTTACTGTGGCTCACATTTTTGTATTTTTCTGATAAGTTTATAGTTTTGATGAATAGTAAAAAATTATAAATAATCATCAAATACTAATTTTTTCATCAAAATAATTTATAATGTTAAATTATAATTTTTATTAGTAAAGTATAATTAGATTATATTTTTATCATTTAATATAATTTAGGTCATTAGAATTATTTTCACATTAAAATTGGATATGAACATATGTCAATATTTTGAGGATTTTTACTTTTAAAAAATTGTTTTCTCATTCCAGAAACATGATTGATTTTAATTTAATTACTAAAACATTTATGTTTTGAATTTTAAAAATGGATTCTACATTTTCAATTAGTGGGTTTAAATTATATAAATAGATTTATCTTATTTTGACATTATGAAAATTAACATTAGTATTTTTTTTATTACTGCGGTTAAGGGTAAATCATGTAATTAAATGAAAAACAAATATTTGAAAATGAAACTAACATCTATAAAAATTATATTGGATGAATAATTTATACCATTATTATATATGGTTTTAAATTTATTCATTTAATGGACACTAGTCCATGAATGTTTCATGAATATTATTAAAATTAATGAATGTGACAAAATGCGACTCACTAATTTCTTATAAGTATAAAATTTTTAATATAGATATCACCATGAGATAACATAAATTGTAAATAGTCTATGAAAATATAAAATAATTTCCTACATAATAGAAATTTATTTATAATTTTTAGAGATTAAATATTTACCACTAATAATGACACAATAGTAAATAAGAAATTATTTTACTAATAGAAATATGAAATATATAATTGTAAAAATATTAAAATAAATATAATTTGATGTAATTAATGATATCCACCTATTTTATAGATATCATTGACATGTTAGTGACATATTATAAGTATTGGATCAAAGTTATCATGTTTGATTGTTTTTTTAATGAAAATATTTAATAGTATCAAAATTTACATAAATGATACTTTAAAATATATAATATTTTATTAAATGATATAAAAATCATAATCAATCAAAAAAAATTATTTATAATTTTACTAAAGAGTAAAAAGGGGGAACCAAGGAACAAGATATAATGGAAAATCATAGAGGCTGAAAATAATGTAACCCTAGGGCATCCTTTCTATCAAGAGCCTTCCCTTTAAAAGACTATGAGATAATGTCGAGTGAGGAAATAAGGTATGTCCCATGAATTGAAAGGGATTCCAAATTACAAGCTACCTTGTTCCCCTCATGCTAAGTATGAAAAATATCTGTGTGAGTACCAAATAGGTTGTGACATTTGTGGATGATATATGAGATAAAACAAAGAGTGGTGCCCTTACTAGCCAAGGAGATGTGAACAATGGTAGATTTGGTCTCCACAACACCCGAGGTTATATTGCTCTACCTAGATAGATAGAGGCCAGAGAGCATGGCCATAGATTCATCTTGTAAAGACTTTATGATACCATAGGATGCAGTTAAGGCATCCATGACTCGGCCCTCTATATCAAAAATCACACCACCTCCCCAGATGCAACAGATAACACATGAGTCGTTAGTGTTCAACTTAGGAACCATGGAGTGAGGGGGGAATCTCACCCAATGTCCCAGGTGAGAATAAATAGCAGTTTGAGGTTGAATACCCACCATGAGTGGCCTCAAAGTAAGAGCCTCCTTCCAATGTTTACACAACCAGACCAAATCAATCAAGGTGGACAAGACCCTAGTACCCAGTTCTCTTTTAGTTCTACTATCTCCATCATATAATTCTCTATTATAGGAAGTCTACATATACCATAAAATTTCAGTAAACACCACGTCATGGGCCATCCTCTCTAGGCAGTTACCATTCACACCATGAAACCATTTATTGATTAAATGAGTGTCTGACTAATCCATGGCGATGATGCCCATGAAATCCATGAAAAAATACCACATTGTTTTTTCTCATTCCCCTAAGTAGAATAGGTGGTCAAGGCCCCCATACTCTCCCTATAGAAATATCATCATGAATCTATTTGAATACCCATCCTTGGATTAATATCATCAGCTAATAAAGAATATTTCTTGATCGTCCACACAAGAAAATTAAACATTACTTGTTTAACTTTCCTCTAGAGGACTGCACCCCATTCATCATTAAGGCCCGATCTCCTTTTTATCATATAGTAATCCTATAATGAGAAGACTCCTAAGTTAGATGCTGTGAAAAACACATCTCTGTAGCATCTGTGAGATCAATAAAATACTAGGTGTCCCACTAAATTCTATTCAAGAAAACCACAATGAACTCTGGGTACTTGCTAGCATGGCAGAAGTAAATATTAGTGATAGTGAAGCTAGGGAGACCAAGACTCGAACTGGCCTAGTTATAATGCCATAAGAAGATCTCCATCTTCTCCTAAATCCACTAATATAAATTCTATAGGGTCATGATTAGGGGAGCGATCATAGTTCATAGAGAGGATTAAATGCTTGAACGATTTCTATTACTCTCCTGATACTTGGAAACCATGAAGCTACCCCACATGAAGCATGCTTCAATCACATCCTAGCCTAGTATTTCATGCATTCCATGTAGAGTGTTTTAGATGTTTCTCACATTGATACCTTCCCTCCTCAATAGGTCTTGAAAGCCTTCTCCAAGATTCCCAATGCCCCTTAGCATCAGAATGCACACCCAAGATAAAATAGACCAAATTTTTTTCAATGATAGATAAAAAACCCTTTGGGAATTTAACAGTAGAGAAATAATGAACTAGAATGGAGGAAAGGATGGTATTATTTACAGTAATTTGGCTGTTGATAGAGAGGATCTTTCTATTCCAATTAGTGGCATGGCCCGTGATTCTATCAATGATGTGGTCAAAGCGGTGGATGCCCCATCTTCTATAGTGGACCAGAGTTCCTAGATAATACAAGGTAAGAGATCCATGATTCATGTTCAAATGGATAGAAATAGAGTTACTTATTCTATCATAAAAATGACTGCTAATGTAAAATGTTCACTTAAATTTGTTGATGATTTTTACACTCCATCAACAATAATCCTTCATGAGCCTAGTGATACCATGAAAGGATTTCTTGTTTTCATTGAGAAAGGAAATTGTGTCGTCAGTAAACATTATGTGAGAAATTTATCTCACACTCTACCTATACTGGAAAAGATAATTATCACCTCTACTAATACATTGGTTGATACGTCGACTGAAAACATCCTCAGTGAGGATTAATATACTAGGGGAGATGGGGCCCCCTTGCATTTGAACAAAAACTGCATTAAAGAAACTATGGTTCCTCCCCATGAAGTTGAAAGATATCCATGAGGAATTGATACACATAAAGATCAATTCAGTGACTCGAGGATAAAACCCCATGAATGCATGATCTTTGATGTTAAAATTCCATTCCATATGATCGTACACCTTATCCATGTAATGTTTTAAGGCCATATAAAAACTATGGACCTTCATTTTGAGATCACAAAATTTCTTTGGCTTCGCCTACCCCTACCAAATTTTCATCTCAAATTCCTTCAATTTACCCCAAATGCCATAAATTGGGTAGAAATCCAACCAACGAAGTCTATTGTGAAAATAAAATGGAGGAACATGAAAAAGAGGTAATTGTTTTAAACATTCTACTAAATTTTATTCTTCTTTGAACTTATTTTCCTATGTTGTTTTCATAATAATGTGATAACTATAGTATCATCTATATGATCAGATGTTATTATAATTATGAGACAACCATATTCTTCCTTTTATCAGTCTTATTAATAACAATATCAGCATGTGTACATACTTACGGTTTACCATCTCCATGCCATGGAACAATTTGTTATTCAAAAATATATTTTTTAGATGGGTATAATAATTAGTATAATGGATATAAATAATGAAAATAACATGATAATTATTATTTATAATTAATATAACATCGAATTTCATACCATTTAACCATCAAGGGAATCTTATTGTCACTCATACATACGCATGACGTACCATATCCACGACGTGGTGAGATCCATTCTCCACATTAACAATTCAATAATGAGTATAAAATTTGTATGATGAGTAAAACTAAAAATTATTAACATAATATAATTCTTGATATGAATAAAATACATCCAATATATAACAAACATGACTTATATGAAAAAATAGGAATGGTAAAATGAAGCAGTTAACATCCAAACAATAGAAATACTGAAATATTATTAACAAAATGATATAAGAGGTTCATATATGAAATCATAAATATTTATATGGTCCTATTATAATTTAATAAAATTCTTTAACCATTATATATGATGTTAAGACAGTCTCTACTAATGGAATGTATCTGGTAAGAGTTAATTTTCCATAATCTCATTTTTATCTGTGGTTGTCTATACGTAATTATATACTGGGAAATATTTATCATCCATATCCATATTTGTTAAAATTTATTTCAAAATATTGTTTAAAGTCATTTTACCCATGTTTTACTTTTGATAAATGATTTTGAATTGAATCATTCTATCTTTTTTCAAATGAGGCACTTCATTACCCTTTTTTAAAAAACAATGGAAATAATTTTTTTAACTTATACAGACCGAGCAACTATTTTTTCTGTTATGAAACCATACAATTGTGAATAATCCTTTACTGTATTGCAAGGTTATTTTCATAATAAATTTTTTCTTTTATAATTCTTCATCATTTAAATAATTTAAAATTAAATATGGATATTTATCTCAAAGAGTTTTAATGAATTTATTAGATTATTTTCATCTATATCAACATCCTTTGTTGGATTTTATGCTTTAATGTGGTTGATTTATTATGATAAAGTATTCAATATTTTATAGAATGTTTTATGAAATGTTTGACTCCAGATCTGCTATTTTTATACCATTTCTGGTTTTGGGTTAAAGTAATAGCATTTCATATACTCGTTTTAATACGAATATTAATGATATTTTTTATACTTTTCTATTGAATAATGAATTTGACTTAGTAAGTGAAGTTTGGGGACCACTATATCCTGTTGATTCATCAGAAGGTCTCATGAGAAAAACTAGTTTGGGTTTTTCCCGTCTTTTGTATGGTCTTTCCATGAGGCCTTGACACTGTTGTTATGATATCTGACATTATATATTCTCTTGTTATTAAATTATTTTTTGATACTACACAATATTAATCAACTAGTAAAAAATCCATGTGAATGTTTATATGTATTTATTTGAGTTCGAGTTTCCTTATTATTCACAATATTATGGTTTAAAGGATAGTTATTTTGTTATATACCTTTCATTAAAAGTTTATGATTATAGTTTCCACTATATTATTCACCATTACCGAGCATCCAAGTTGACCCCTTTATTATATTTCAGTTTTCCCTAGGATGCGACGTGTTATATTATGACTGAACGTCAGGGATAGTCCAAGGGATATGAATTTTTAATGTAGATATTTTACTGTTTTTTATTTTTTGTTGTAATGTAAATCTTTTGTTTGTATCTAGTTTTTTAAAGGCTATTATAATGATTATTCCTTCAGGATTTTATTTCTTGTGATCATGATAATGTAATAAAATAAAGCACTAGCTCTGAGATTTTGGGATTGGGGCATTATAGTTGGTATCACATATAGATTAGTACAAAAATTAGAAACTATATTTAGAAAAGATTTTAATTAAGGGAAACTACCCTAAGATATAATTTTATGATATGTATATAAGAACATCATAAAATTTTTGTAATGTAGAGATTATGTGTGTATTCTAAGGAAATAAATACCTATCTGGAACTAAAACTTAACATGGTTTTGGAAAAAATTTAACTAAGAGAAATAACTTTGACATGGTGTTCTGGTCTTTACTTGAGGTAACCTGATACCTGACAACGAGCCTTGTTGAAAACTTGGTTTGACACTCCTGGGGGATATTATTAGGATAATTCACATTTTCTTTGTGAACCATTATGAATGATTTAAAATCAAGTATGTCCCCATGTAAACCATTTTAAGGATTATTAGATTATATATGAATAAATTATTCAATTTACGTTATATTTTTTGAGATTATATATTAGGATTCATAACCTAATATATTAAATTATTTTTTTTATAAATAGAACCTAGTGTAATAAATGTAAATCATATCAATGCTAGTAATCCATGAAGGGATTTCTCTTCTATGAAAGATAGTGATGTTAGATCTGTAGCTGCAACTGGAGATGAACAACTTTTAACTATACTAGTGTAGGTGAGTTTGGTTATGAACAATAATCTTACCCATATGGAGTATCTTGATTTATAACATGGAGGATAATGGTCAAACCGCTTCATGAGAAAACTGCCTACAACATTAATTGGGAAAAAATCCACTTGTATATGAGAAATGGATAATTTCCTTAGAGAAAATATTTCTTGCATTAGAGTGTAACATAAGGGAAAAAAGTATTTATTGTAGTATATCATCATTCCAATCAATAGTGGCCATTAATTAAAAACATCAAGTTGGGTGAAGGGGTAGAAAATATGGAATAGATGGAATTTAATGAACTCTTTCTAGAAAAATACTTTTTTATGATTTATGGAAAATACAAGGAGGTAGTTCGAGTATGAGGAAGAAGGAGGAAAATAATATTAAAAATAATGAAGATAAAATCACATGGTTTGAAAGAAATGCAATAAACTATATACGTAACCCAAGAAATAATATTGATCAATTCATTGATGTGTTAAAATTAGTCCTTTAAACAAATAATTCTTTATGTATTATTAAATTAATGTAAATAAAGAGAAGAAGAGGATTATTGATCACTATATAAAGGAAATATGGAGAAGAAGGTAAAAGATGACTTTCCATCCTAAAGTAATTGTGTGAAAAAACATCTGAGTGAATGCCTAAACTGGATGTGAGATTGTTAAAAGTGTGGATAAAAAGGCCACCAAGATTGTGATTTCAAGGTAAATAAAGAATATACTAATGTTCAAAGATTAAATTTTAAAAAAATGGGACATTATGCAAATAATTTTCCTAACTGTCCTGGGATCTTTCCCTTGAAAAGGTCAAGGGAGAAACGCCAAGATTTTATGATCACAACTGTTGAGTCTAAAATCCATAGTGATGTAGTGGAATATACTATAATAATTTCCACATATTTATCCAAATATTTATTAGATATTATATCCTATCATTTTTTTATATATTAAATGTTTTTTTTTAAATTATATTTTTTCAATTAACATTAATAAGGGAGTTTTCAGTCAAACCCCCTAAGGGAAGTCTCCTTATAACAAAGATGTGTTAGGTAATTCCCATTATGGAATATAAACATGATTTATCTGCTGACCATATCATCTTACCTATAGTCAACATTGATATAATCTATGGTATGGACTAGATATCAAAATATAATTTAAAATTTTATTTCAAGAAGAATGAAGTTACGATTTTTGAGGAAGATGTAGAATCTATAATCTTTAGAGTCGAGACTTTATCATCAAATTCTTATCTAGATCCATCTCATATAGAAATTCTAAATAAAATCCATGTGTTATAAGAAAATATAAGGCCTAATAATCATCAAATTAGTGATGTGCATATTATACAAGAATAAATGGATGTATGTTTAAAAGAATTTCCTGGGCATCCTACAGAGAAGGAGGTTTAGTTTTCTATCGATTAAATCTCTGATGTAATGCCAATATCAAAAACACCCTATAGGATGACCACTATGTAATTAGTAGATATGAATAAACAATTATAGGAGTTGGGGGAAAGTGATTTATTATCCATATTGTATCTACATGTGCAGACCCCATTCTTATGGTTAAAAAAAAAGATAATTCAATGAGACTGGGCATTGACTATAGGGAAATAAATGATATTACAATAAAGAACAAACCTCCTCATCCTTACATTGATGATTTTTTTGATCAACATCAGGAAGATAATTTTTTTCAAATATTGAACTTTGTTTTAGGTATCATAAATGTATTGTAATGAAGGAAAATATTCTAATGACAACATTCCGAATGAGGTATGGGAATTATGATTTTATAGTAATGTTGTTCGGACTGACTAATTCCCCCTATGTTTTCATGGATTTAATGAACATAGTGTTTAATGAATATCTTGATGATTTGATTATTGTATTTATTGATGATATCATGTTATACTCAAAAATCTATAAAGACCATGAGATCTACTTTTGGATTATTCTTAAGACTCATAGAATAAATGAGCAACACATGAAGTTTAGAAATTGTGAATCTTATATTTAGGAAATTTCTTTTCTTGGCCATATTGTCTTGAAGGATGAAATCTCTATTGATCATTCTAAGAAAAATGTAATCCAAGAATGGATAGCATTGACGAGATTAATTGAGGTACATATTTTTATTTGTTTTTTAGGTTACTATTGTCATTTCATCTAGAATTTTTCATGATTGGATAACCTGCTAACCAAACTCACACGTAAAGGGGTTAAATTTTTGGCAGAATAGAGTTTGATGACTGTTTTGGAGAATTGAATAGAATAATATTCAATTATCCTATATTTACTTTACCATATAGAAAGTATGGGACTGTGATTTATAGAGTTTCAGCAAGTAAAGTAACTGTCTATGTAATAGAGAATGATATAGTTATTGCTTATGCATCAAGGAAATTAAAATTTCATGAACAAAACTACCCAACTCATGATCTTGCGTTAGCAGTAGTAATATTTTATATGAAGATATGGAGACACTGTCTCTTCGGTGAAAGATGTGTGATATATATAGGTCACATGAGATGAAATATATTTTCTCACATAATGAATTAAACATGAGACAATGGAGATGGCTTTACCTACTTAGAGATTATGATTGCTGAATACACTGCCACCCAGGAAAGGAAAATAGGGTAAATGATTCTTTAAGTATAAAGACCATGGAGTTATGAATATAATGAGAGTTGAAAGGGATCCTATGTTCATGGATATAGTAAATATTGATATGGGAATTATCATGGAAGGTGTAAAATCACTACTTTTTCAAATGGTTGTCAAACCATCCTTACTAGAATAGATTAAAAATTTATAGTGTGATGATGAGGATTTTAAAAGGAAAATTAATGTTGAATATGAAGGGAGATTGATAAACCTCATATATGAAGATGGAGTTTTGAAATCTGTAAAGCGGTTGTGTGTTCCCTCTATACCTGAGTGAAAAATGGAATTATTTGATGATGACCAAAGCTAATATTTCTTTATAAAAACGGGTGTCTCTAATATGTATAGATATTTGAAGGAACAGTTTTTGTGGGACAACATGAATATTGAGACTGTAGATTATGGGTCATGATTTTTGGTTTTTCAATAAGTTAATAATGGAAGTCAAAATTCTTGAGGATTAATACATCATAGTTTCTATACCTATGTTGAAATGGAATAATATTACGATGTCATGGGGCTACCAAATACTCCTCGAATAAATGATGCGATCATGGTTATTATTGGTCATCATATCATATCAACACATTTTCTTGATATAAAAAATGATTAACCACATGAATGTTTAGAAAGAATTGAATATAATTAAGTTTTATGAATTTATGGTGTACCCATATATATTATTTCTTTATTGATCCTCCTTTTGCATCAGGATTCTAGAAAAATTTTCAGAAGGCCCTAGATACTAATCTTCATTTGAGCACTACCTACCACCCTCAAACTGATGGATAATCAGAATGGAATATTGAATTTTTAAAAGACATGTTAATATCTTTATCACATGAATTTCAAGGTATGTGGGATAATTATTTACCTTTGATAGAGTTTTTTCTAAAACAACAGCTTCCATTCAAGTATTTAAATGGAAAAATATGAAGAGTTATTTGGAAAGGGATGTTATACCCCTCCTTTTTGGGATGATATTGGTGAAAGAAAACTCATAGGCCCAAAAATTGTTGAGGAATCAATAAAAAATGTGAAGATTATTCAAACCCATACCAAAACAGCTCAAAGTAGGAAAAAGATCCATGCTACTAATCGAAGAAAGTATTTGGAATTTCAAGAAGGTAATAACTTTTTCTGCAAGGCATCTCCATGGAAGGGTGTTATACAATTCGATAAGAAGGGAAAATTAGTTCCCATGTACATCGGACCTTTTCAGATTTTGGAATGATTTGGAGATGTAGATTACCGATTAGAAATGCCGCCAATTCTATCCAATGTCCATTATGTTTTCCACAAATCATTATTAGGAGACACATTTTAGACCCAATGCATGTACTCCAAATAGAATAATTATAATTGGAACATGATATGTCATAATTTAAAGATTCTATCGATATTCCTTCTATTATAGAACAAGTTTTGAGGAATCATAAGACATGACTGGTGAAGGTTCTTTGAAAAAACCATAAAATGGATGAGGCGATGTGGGAACCTAAAGAACATATGATGAAAACCCACCTGAATTTTTTTATGAAGGTATATTCTAGAAATTTCAAGGAAAAAATTATTGGATGGAGGGGAGAATTAAATACCCCAATAATCCAAGGTACAGTTCATTTTAAATATTTCTATAGATTGTGTTGCATGCCACAATGAGATCAAGCACACCATTATCTGTCAAAATAGATGTTTATAAAGAGGTTATGAATACTACTATCCAAATTATAAAATTTTTAAACAATATAATTAATCAAATTTTTTTAAATCCTTCCATATTATTTTATTGGAAAAAGAAAAGAATTATTCCAAATTTACACATTAAAAGGCTATTTATTATAGAAGTAATTTTTACCGCCTTTTAATGGTCAACACATTTTAAAACCAATTTTTGAAACATTTATTTGAAAAAATAACCTTATTCTTTGAAAGAGTAAAATCAATGTTCACTTTAGATCAATATTTGGTATTTTTTTGATAATTTTCAGGTTTTTATGAATAGTGAAATATACTAAATTTTAATTGAAAAAATATTTTTTCATAAAAATAATTTATTCTGTTAAATTATACTTTTGATTTGTTTTAATGTATAATTTGATTATATTTTTATCGTTTAATATAATTTATGTCATTGGAATTATTTTCACATTAAAATTGTATATAATCCAATGCCAATATTTTGATTGTTTTTACTTTGGAAACCAAATTTTCACATTCTATCAATGGGATTAATTTTAAGTTAATTACTAAAAATTTTAGTTTTTGAATTTTTAAAAACTTATTTCATATATGGAATGAGTGTGTCCAAATTATATAAATAGGATTATTTTATTTTCAAATATTGTTAATAGTATATTTAGTAATTGTATATTAACATAGTTAAGGGTAAATCGGGTAATTAAACAGAAACATAATATCATAAAATTACCCTACCACCTTTAAAAATACTATTGGATAAATAAATTATTCTCGTGTATTATATGGATTTAAATGGTGTCATTTAATGGACACTTATCCTTGAATATTACATGAATATTAATAAAATCAATTATTTTGATAAAATGTCACACTATTATTTATAAAAGGTATAATAATTATAATATAGAGATAATGGAGAGAAAAAATTGATTTTAAATGGTATCTAGAAATATAAAATAATTTAATACATCATAATATTTTATCTATAATTTTTCTATAATCAATAATTACCGCTAATGTTGTTAAAATAGTAAAGAAGAAATTATTTTATTAATAGAAATATTAAATAAATAATATTGAAAGTATTTAAATAAATATTATTTGACTTAATTAATGGAATCCAAGATTTTTTATATAACATAGACATGTTAGTGACATATTAGAACTATTAGTTTGAAATTAACAAGTTGTATTGGTTTTTTTAAATGAAAATATTTAATAGTATCAAAATTTACATAAAAGATAATTTAAAATAAATAATTTTTTTAAAAAATTCATAAAATTAATAAAGATCTCAAGTTCATCCAACTAAATATGATAGTGTTAAATATTTCATTAATGATTCAATTGGAATTCGTTTTTCATTTTATAGTATCTATATTAACCCTAAATTATATAATGATAAGTAAACATAGTAAGAGATAAACTGTTTCACTAAAGGTTAAAAAAAGATAAGACTAATTTTGTGACCAAAAATTGTCCAAAAATCATTGGTTGAGAAGATTTCAACCCATAATCCTAATAAACTATAAATAACTCACATTTAATCTAGTTTAATCTAAAAATAAATTTATAATAAATTAACAGTTTTTGTGTTTCCAAAAGTGCCCCTCACGTATCTCATAAAAGAGCACATATCCTTATATTTTATTCCCACCTATAAAGACATATTTCTTTGAGACACCCTAAACAATTCTCCTTCCAAATTCCCTATATTAATCCTAGATTCCATACATAGGATATAAATCCAACCAAATTAGTCATTTTGTGCAAATCAAAAGGAGACACTCGAAGAAGAGGTAATTGTTTTACCATTTCAATTCAATTTATTTTCATCATATACTTCATATACCTATGTTTTTTCCATAATAAAGTAATAAATATAGTATCATATATATTCTAATATGTTATTATAATTATGAAAAACTATATTCCCCCTTTTATAAGTCCCACAAATAACAATATCACCATGCGTGCATACATATGGCTTTTCATCTCAACGTTGTGGTGTAATTTGTTATTCAACAATAATTTATTTGGATGTGTATAATGATGAGTATAATGGATATAATTAATGAATATAACATGATAATTATTTGTTATAATTAATATTCCATTGAATTAAATACCATTTGACCATCAATGGAATGATACCATCGCTCAGGCGTACATACGACCAACCGTCTCTACGACGCAGTGACATTCATTTTCCACGTTAACAATTAAAGAATGATTATTAGATTTATATAAGGAGTAAAAATAATAATTATGAACTTAATATAATTCTTGTTATGAATAAATTACATCTTCTACATAACAAGCATGACTTAAATGAAAAAATAGGAATGAGAAAACGAAGCAGTTTACACCTGAAACAATGGTAATAATGAAATATTATTAAAAAATCATATAATAGGATCATATATGACATAATAAATATGGATATGGTCCTAGTATAATTTAATAAAATGTTATACCCATTATACAGAAGGTTAACACACTCTCTACTAAAAGAAAATCCCAGGTAAGGGTTAATTTTTAACAATCTCTTTATTATCCGAGGTTGATTATACATAAGTATCTACTGGAAAAAATTTCTAATACATGTACATGTTTTTTAAAACTTATTTAAAAATATTATTTAAATCCCTTTCCCACTGATTGACTTATCAAAAATCGTTTTTACAAAAATATTTCTATCGTTTTCCGAATGAGGTACTTTATGACCCTTTATGACAAATTAAGAGAGAATAATTTTTAACTTAAATGGCGTGAGTGGCTATTTTCCACCATTATGATGCCTTACCATTATTAATATTCCCTTAAAATATTAAAATTCTATTTTCATAAGAAATATTTTTTTTATAATTATTCTACTTTTAAATAATATTAATGAAAAAATGGATATTTATCTCAATGATTTTTAATGAATTTATTAGATTATTTTCATCTATGTTAACATATTTTTTTATGGATTTTATGTTTGATTGATGTTGATTTTTTTTGATAAAATCTTTCATATTGTATTGAAGGTTTTATGATATGTTTGACTTTGGATGTGCAATTTTTATTCCATTAATGATTTATAGTTAAAGTACTAATATTTTTTATACTATTTTTAATAGGAATGTTTATGTTATGTTTCACCATTATCTATTGATGAATGTATTGGACTCAGTATGTGACAAGTGGGGCCATCTATATCCCATTGAAGCATCTGTAGGTCTCATGAGACAATGTAGTTTTAATTTTTACCCATTTATATGTGGTATTGTCATGAGTCCCTGATGATATGGTTATGATGTCTGACATTATGAATTCCCACATTATGTAATTACTTATTGATATTACATGTGATTATTCAACTATTATAAAATCCATGTCAATGTTTATATATATATATTTGAGTTATAGTTTCCATATTATTCTCATGTTTATTTATTAAAGGCTTGTGTTTTAGTTATATTCCTTACCTTAAATTTTTATACTTATAGCTTCCACTATACTATTTACCCTTACTGAGCATCTGAGCTCACCCCTTTCATATCATTCCTTTTTCTATAGGATGTAAAAAAGATATATTATGATTGACCTTTAGGGTAATTCTAAGGGGTATGAGTATTTTACTAGAGATACCATGTTGTTTTTCATTTCATGATGTAATGTAAAACTTATTTTTTATATCATTTTTTCAAGGATACTAAACTCATCAGTCCATCAGGATTTGATTTCTTATGATCATGCTAATTGAATAAAATAATGCACTGGCTCTAAGCTTCTAGGGTTGGGGAATTTCACCAAAGAACAATATGAAACTATTTCTTCATTTTTGATCGATACAAACTGATCTAGTGTGTTTTTTTATTTGATTCTTCCCCATTATTTATTTTTATAACGAATGTGAGTCAATCAATGAACATATTGATGCGTGGTTTGATCATTATGTGGGATGGTTTTATTTTTTTGGTGTTTTTATGTGATAATATCCTTGATGTTTTTATTATTTTTTTGTTCTAATGAATTGAATCGAGATCAACACGATCATCGATTGATGATTGTTCCTCTAATCTGTTCACCTAATTTTTTCCCCTAGTTCATCATTTTTCGCATGAGTTCTTTGTTTGGTAAGAAGATCAACAAACACCGATTAATCAATAATTAGGCTCCTGTTTCATGGTGCAATGATTTGAAATAATTAATTAGGGATAAAAATGACATGATGAAGGTGTGATGATGGATACAGAGTGATTAGGACATTGGTGGATACACGATTTTCCATTCATCAACATTCTTTAGTGCCCAATGAAGAACATTGATTTGATCCTTTTTTAGAGAATATCCGATTATAGAATGAGTTTTTTATGATGTTGAGTCTTGTAAGAGTGGTTATATTTGATATCGTGGAAAAACAATCACCATATCAAATGGAGGTGGCACCAGATCAAACATGGGAGATGATATGGAATTTTTAAATTCTTGAATAACATTACATGTAATTCCTATCTACACACCATTTAGACCCCCATGAGCGGTGGATAATTTTTTAGAAGCATGTTAAATATTACATGGAGTGCGACCCCTATCACATGGGGTGTGGTCACCCAAGGTGAACTCAGTGTGTACTCTGGAAAGTACATGGTCACGGGGTGGAGTTCACAAACTCCCTATACGGTGTGTACTGCCCTATAAAAAATGGGTTGGACCAATTATATGGCATATTCCATGTTTCTGGAATTGGGTACAATACACAAGAATCCAACACATTATTTAGTACTACATAGACATGACTTCATGACATGATCCATTTATATGGGAAAGACCTAGGGTCAAGTGACACAATGTGTAACCCCAACTACACACAGTGTACTCTTTTATAAATGGATTGGAGTTCTTTTCCTCCATATCTTGGAAAATTTTTAATCAGGTACCATCCCATTATCCTTTAATTGAAGGATGGTATCAAATCACCTCCTAATACAAGGAAAACGATACCTTCAAGAAATTTTGGATAGAGTCCTTCAAATCCCTCCAAGTGGACAAGTGTGAAATCCTCTATTCAGCTTCATGTCCTAGGTGGACTTATTTGTATAATCATGCCCAATACTATACAGGCATTGATCCTATACATAGAATTTCAATCTAGATTGAGTTCTTAGAGTCACCCCATGGCCTTCACAATGATCCTCATCATTCTATTTTATTCTCTTAGGACTATCACGGTTTTCTTCTCATGATGAGACCTGATGACCAGTACCTCTCTGACATACATCATCAATTCTATTAGAATCCGGAGAGTGTTCTTTTGGATGACTACTTTTTGGAATATTCAATTTGGAATAATAGGATTTTATACTTTGGTTGTGACTTAGATCTACACTGCATGTATTTGTTTATTATATCATGTTATTAAAATTATATGTTCTGTATATAAATTTTTTTGTTGAGTTGATAACATTCTACCATATTACATGACTTGTGGTTTTAGGGTGTCAAAATGAGTATTTTTATACTCACCACAACATGGGATTTTGTTCACATGTTATGTCCTATGTAGATGTTCACATTTTAAACAGAGTCTAAGGTGAACTAGGACCAGATAGTGATTAGTGAGTCTAGACAGGCCAAGGAGTATTCCTACAGCATTCTGACTGTTGTCCGAGTACTTATTTTCATTGTGGACTTGTGTTTTTAGAATCATTTTGGTGGGCTTGTATTTGGACCTATCTACCTTCTTTTACTACCTATCGTACTTTGGTTGTAGGATTATATGTATGCATACATGATTGTTATGTTGTTTTTACATTTTAACATTGAACAGGCTTTGAGATTTGTGTGTGTGTATAGGTACTTAGGCTAAGGCCTCCCATGTCAGAGATATTCCTTCTTGACGCTGTTGCTAGCCTTTGATCTATTTGAGGCGGGCATGGGGAGTCACGAAATGGTCCTCGTTGGAATGAGTTGTGACAGAGTTGTATCATAGTGGGGTTAGTTCTACATTAGGGTTGGGAGTCTTTGATATCAATTTTGGGAAATAGTGTTAAGTGTTTTGAGTTCAGATTTCAGGCCAATAACTATATTGTTTGGGTCACGGCCGATGTATCCATACACCAGGCTTCTGAAAACATATTTTCCGACTCAATGCATGAGAACACATATTTCACAAAAAAATGGGTCATGTATAATATAGGAATGGGTTGTGTCTTCCACATACTTCATGGGTAAGCTCTATAGATATACTAATTTATCATGGTATATTTTGTTTATTTAAATATTCATTCATGACATATGATGGATATGATTCATTTTTATGACCACAAGGATGATCCCATTAGTGATGTGGAATCGATACAAGGACCCATTCTTAAGATGTTCAATATGGGTGGTGCAACAACTATACTGCCACCTATAGAGAAGAATGTGGTACCCACAATACCAGTGGATGAGGCGCACATGATGAGCGTGCTTCAAGAGTTTTGATGAAAAAGACCAATCAATTTCCATGGAAAGACTAGTTCATTGTTGGAGGAGGACTAGATTGAGGTAGTGACCCAAGTTGTCAATCCAGTCAGTACACCAACAGATTAGATGGTGGTCCGAGTGGAGATCCTTCTTTATAGATCATCAGGGTGATGATGTGGGTTAGATACCCAGTATTACGATGTGGAGACTCTTTTATTGATAGATTTCACATGAATTTTTAAAAGTGGTTTCATCACTAGCTACACTGAAGTTCATACATATCCATGATATTCTACAGATCTAGTAGTGAAACATGATAATAGTTGATTATTTATCAAGGTTTACATACCACTCGTGTTAATCGATGGATAAAGTTTGAGATTAGTTCTTCAGGGACTGGACCATCGAGTGAGGTCTGCATAAGTACATTTGAGGATGTGTTATCCCTATTTGTATTCCTATCTATGATGGGGTGATAGAGAGATCTTTGGTTGTTGAGAGTTTTTTCGAGGATAAGATACTCCCTTTGGTTGTTATTAGTGGGAAAGCATGAGAAATGACCTTAGTATTAGGGATCCAAAATCAGTATCGGGGACCTATATGTGTGATGCATTTTAGGAGGACATCCTAGGATAATGAATATATTTTTTGTACTGATTGGGTTGTTCCAACCATCCCAGAGATAGGCAGTGGTACTCATATCATGACATGGGTCATCTCGCCCATGATTTTACATTCGACCATATAGCTGATAGAGAAAATGTGGACGGGCCACCGAGATTGAGATAGTGGTAGGAAAAGGAAGTTTTATAGGATATAATATGTGGTAAAGTGTTCCAGATAGTGGAAGTATGTTTTATACATTTTGACTTGTCACCACCACCATCCAGAGGTGGTCCACTCCAGGCTTAGTGAGATAGAGGATTGGGGCGGAGACAACTACGGGTGGTTGAATCCTATGACCTAGATGCTCTAGGGATTATTTTAGGTACTATTTATATCTTTTATAACCAATGAGAATTACTTATAGAAACATTTTATAGTCATTACTTTCCTACCACATAACTTTTATGATACTTTCATATTCTAGTTAAACCTTTGGGTTGAACCTTATGCCTGGAGACTCTTACTGGAGAAGTCTCAATGATCACACACTTTTGCTAAAAGTGTAACCTGAATCATGGAAGTTAGAGTTTCTATTGGAATATAATGGAAGTATCTTCATGGAATCATTTAATCATTCTTGGTATGGACTGGTAATCTATAGTATATTCCATGATTTAATAATTTGGGTGACGGGTGTACTGTGTTCATAGTAAAGAAACCTAGTTATCCTTTTTTAGAGAAGATTTGACCCATGTAGTGTAGGATGGACTCATGAATATGAGGGGGTAGATGATTATTCATCATTCATCCAAACTAACCCTTGGAGAAGTGAATTTTGTGAGTTCTTAGTTTTCTACAGTGATGGCAATGTTTGAGGAAGTCTTCCCTGAGAATGATCTAGGATTACCTTCCCATCAAGAGATAGATTTTTGCATTGATCTACACCCTGGAATGGAACTGATATCAATTATAAAATATTTTATGGCTCCCAAAGAGCTTTGTGAGGTGAGGTTACATTTGGTGGACTTGGGAGGAAGGGCTTTGTTTTACCTAGTGTTTCACCCTAGGAAGCCCTGGTTTTGTTTTCTAGGAAGGAAGATGGGATTTTGAGGTTGTGGGTGGGCTACCGGCACTTGAAACACGTGACCAAGAAGAAACATTTTCCACTACTGATGATGGATGAACTATTTATTCAATTAATATGGGAAGGATGGTTCTCAAAGGTTAATATCAGGTTAGGTTATCACCAGTTACGAGTAAATGTAGATGTTATACTAAATATAGTGGTCAGATGTCGTTATGGTCTCTATGAGTAATTGGTGATTCTATTTGGCTAGATGTACACCGCATCTTTGTTCATGGGACTCATGAACCAAATATTTTAGCCTAACATAGACCGGTTCATTTAGCCTCTAATTATGATATCCTTCTGTGCTCATAATCTAAGGAGGAGAATGTAAGACACATAAGTACAGTTCTAAACATACTATAATATCACTAGATTTATAAAAATCTCTCGAAGTCAAAGTTCTGAATTTAGGAATTCCATTATATGGGACACCATATCTCAGTGGATGGAGTGGCATTATACCCTTCCAAAGTCGAGGTAGCATTATCTTGGGATCCTCCTAAGATTTTGATGGAGGTGAAGAGATTCCTTGTGTTGGAAGGATATTATAGAAGATTCATACCTGATTTCTCTAGGATACCAGCACCCATAACAGCTTTGGCTCAAAAGGAGAATCCTTTCATGTGTATAAAGAGGTAGAAGAAGGCTTTTCAGTAGTTTAGGAAAAGTTTGATTAGTGCACCCATATTTCGATTTCTAGGGGAGGTTGTCGAGTACGTAGTGTTTTGTGATGCATTAGGGACCAGCCTTGGTTGTGTTATGATGTAGAGGCATGCATTTATTACCTATTTTTTATTCAAGTTGAGAACACAAGATTACAAAAACACGACCCAGGATCATAATCAAACAACAATAGTCTTTAGTTTCAAGATGTGGTGACACTACCTAATGGGTGAGAGGTTTATCATTTACTCCAATCATAATAGTCTCATGTATATAATTTAACAAAAGTGTCTCAACATAATATAGATGTGATGTCAAGAGTTCCTCTAGTATTATGACTTCAAAATTTCCTATACTTCTGAGATGTGGAACATGGTAGTTGATGCTCTCAACATGAGATCTTGTTCATAGTTTCTGAATGATAAATCAGAGCAGTTTTCCTCATTACAATTAACTTTTGTGGATATAGATGGATAAGCATACAACCATTTGATTTTTTTAACACTTTTCTCTTATAAAGAGTCAGGGAGACAAAACATCGTGATACTGATAGTGAGATAAAACGTACTCAGATATCTACGGGGCATACTCATGATAAATTTTATATAGGTGGGGAGTCCTTCATTATTTTTAGAGGTTTCTTGATTGTACTAGATACATTACAAGAGGTGGTTCTTAGAGAGATTCAAAACTATCTAATGGCGCTAGATCCATGTCTTGAAAAGATTTACCAGGACTTCCGAAGTCATTTTTTGTGAACAGGGATGAATAAAGGAGTTGTTGAGTTTATCTGAAGATACCATACATGTCAGTAGGTGGAGGATGAGCACCACATTCCAATGGGTTTTTCTAAACCCCTTAAGGTGCGATAGTGAATGTGGGATGGGATATCTACAGACTTTATGATGATCATACCACATATTTCTAGGGTAAACAATTCCATCAGGGCTATCTTAGACCGACTCACCTTGTTGGACCAATTTCTCGCTATATGGGAGTAGAGTTCAGTAGAGAGATTACAGTGCCTAAACATGAATGAGATATTCTGAATTCATGGAGTCCAATCGATGATTGTCTTTCATTTTTATGATATTTTTACATCCTTGTTATTGAAAGGATTAAAGGAGGCAGTTCTGGCCCAATTACACTTGAGAATGTATTTTCAACCTCAAACTAATGGCGAGACTGAGCAAACCATTAAGGATATGGAAGACATGATATGGGATTTCATATCAGACTTTGGGAATATTTTAAAGGATCACCTACTATTGGTGGACATTTTTTACAACAATAGTTACCATTCCCCATTAGTATGGAAACGTTATAGGCTTCGTATAGGTGACCTTGTACATATCCATTTTCTGGACTGAACTAGGAGAGTCAGCACTCATGGGGCCTATATTGGTGCGAGCTATAATAGAGAAGATATAGTTCATCCTTGAGCATATGGTGGCTACAAAAAGATATCATATGTCTTGTGATAATAGTCAGTAGGTTCCTTTGGAGTTTGAGGGAGGATACCATGTGTTCCTACAAGGTTCACCTCGATGTATAATAAGGAGGATTGGTTGTGGTGGAAAACTATCTATGAGGTTCATTATCCCTTTCTAGATACTGTTTAGAGTTGGTGAGTTATCATACTACATAGATATAACTCAACAGTTAGACCATATACATGAAATATTCCACATGTCGCAGATGATGAGGTACGTGCATGACCCATCACATGCTATCGAACTGGGGAGAGATAGACATCGAGAATAGAGCGACCATTGCTGAGTTCCCAGTAGTGACTGAGGATTGATATGAGTGGATCCTTCATGGATGATTTATTCCTTTGGTGTGTGACCATTGGAATCACGGTAATATCCATGAGAGGATATAGGAGTGGGAGGATCATATTTTTTCTTTATACCCAAATCTTTTTTAATACCCCTTGGTTTGGATTTTTAGGGATGTAAATCCCCAAATTGGGGAGAATTCAATGTCTCGGATTTTGTGTGTATTATTTTTAGACATTGTATGGATTATTTTTTAGACTAGGTTCTATGAAAGCACGAAATTATGAGTATCAGTGTGCCACAAATAAGTTTTTGATAAATATTATACATATATAAAAAATATAATTCAAACACTGTTTTCCTTAAATTGTGGAATAAATTATAAATGGGTGCTTAGATTAAAAATACGAGGGTAAAATTGAGATTACAATATGGGTTTTACCCTAGGAATGAATTATCATTAGTGGGAATGTGATTTTTTCCAAAATGTCATTGCGGGCGCTAACACAAATAAATTGATTTAAACCAAATATTTTATTTCAAAGGTGTTGACTCAAGAATTAAAAATCTTTAAATATATACTGTTTTCATAATTACAGGGTTAACCGTATAACCTGAAATACGTTAGAAAACCCTTAGAGCGGCCACAATAGAATTGTCTCAAGAAAATGATGGTGGGATCATGGATTTATGATCGATTTCTATTAGATTCAAAGGATCTCACCAAAAAAATTATAGTGTTTTGTTCTTCATTTGTGATCTATCAAAACAAAGGTAGGGAATAGGTTTTGATATTATTCCTCCTTGTTCTACATTTCTATGAGGAATGTGAATCAACCACTGAATAGATTGATCTGTTGTTTTATCGTTCTACAGGATGGGTTTATTTTTCCTAGTTTTAATGAGATGTTATATTTTATTTTTGGATTATTATATCAACAAAAACATCGATCAAGGTTCATTCTTGTTATTTGTTCTTGTTCTTTTCTCCCCTGATTCGTCTTTCATCACATGAATTCTTCATTTTGGTCATGAATTGACAAATTTTGATAAATTGATCATATCACACATGTTTCTTAATGAAACTATCCCGAATAATAGATCTCGTATTGGTACGATATGAAAGAGGTGTGATGATGAAGATAGAGTGATTAGGACGATGGGGGATACCCGATTTTACGTTTTGCTGAAAACAAGTACCAATTATGATTTGATCCATTTTCCAATCAGATATAAGAACTGAATTATTTTTTGGATGAAAAAAGAATCAAGAATTTGATTAGATCTTCATTATTGTGGGAAAATGATCTCTAGATCAATGGCCAGAGGATCCAGATCAAATATGGGAGTAGATATAGAATTTTGTAAAATGTTGAACATCACAGCATGTAATCCATATATAAATGACTTTTGGGGCTCATAGATTAGCTTCTATGGTTTCCAAAGGAACATAAATATAACATGTCTTGTGGCCCCTATCACACAACATGTGTTCCCTCTTGGGTGAAATCTCCATGCACTACAAAAAGTACACAGACATGATGTGGACTACATAGACTACTAACACATCATATACTACGCTACACAGACATGGGTTGGACCGAGTATGTGGGATAAGTAATGTACTAGTTCATGGGTAGACTACATGAGTAGACTACACATCATGTATTACCACACGAACATGGATTGATGTCACAAAACATTTACATGGGTAGGACCTGAGGTCAAGGGACAGGATGTGTGACCCCTACTACAAGTTGTGTACTCTTTTATACATGTATTTGTTTCCATGTGCTCCTTATATTGGACATGTTTCATTATGGTTCATTCCTATTATCATATAAATGATGGTTGGTATGGAATTTTCTCATACTCCTAAGACTATAATCCCTTCATAGTGAATTTTTGGATATAGTCATTAGAATCCATTTGAGAGGCCCAGAGTTGGATCCTCTATTCAGCTTCATTCCCCAGGTAGAGTTTGTGGAATTGTTGTGATCAACACTATGTGTGTGTCAATCCTATACTTAGTGGGTTAATCTAGATTGATTTATTGGTATCAAACCAAGGCCTTAGTAGTGAACCTCATCTATTTAATGTATTCACTTTATACTATCAGGGTGTTCTTCTCATGATGAGACCAGATGTACAGTACTTATTAGACGGACGTCATCAATGCTAACAGACTCAGGAGTTTGTTCTCCCAGATGACTACATTATGGAATATTTGTGTTGGAATCCTAGACGTGTATACTATGTATGTGACTTACCACTACACTATTTTTATTTGTTGTGTGTGTCTAGATATACTTATTATACATACTGTAGATATTTTTCAATGTAGAGCTGACTGTTTTATATTTTGTTTTTTCTTTCTGGTTTCATGGTGTCTTACTAAGTATTGTCACACTAACCCCTGCATGGATTTTTTCTATATGTGTCATGTCTTATGTAGACAATACACTTTTTGATAGAGCCCTTTGTGGACTAAGACTAGATAGTTCATAGTAAAATAGGATAGAGAGAGGTGTGTTCCTATGGCTTTCTAACAGCATTCACAGTCATTAATTTCATGTTATACTTGTGTTTTCAGAATCTTTGTAGTAGGATTGTATTTATCCATGTTTAATTTATTTTACTTCATTTCATACTATGGATATAGTATTAGATGTATTAATTTATGGTTGTTCATTTTTTTTACACTTCAGTATTTTATAGGCTTTGATTTGTGTGTGTGTACATGTACATATCCTATGGTCGTCCATGTTAATGATATGACTTCTGGTTTCTAGTTCACAACCCCCAATCTTTTATTGGAGTTCATAGGGAGTTGCAACATGGTACCCATTAAGTTGGTCATGAAGATCACATTACTTTCGGGTCATAATAAATATTAAAACAAATTAGAAACTAATTATTGTGGTTATGTTTAAAACGATTTTACAATGGGTTAAACCAAAATACAAGGATTTTTTCGTTAATTAAACATTTCAGAATCCTATTTTACCCCATATATCAACCTTATATTATCACACCATTTAATTTGTGACCATTTTAAATAATTTTAATAGGTAATGACTTTATATATTGTATTGTTTTGGGAAATATCCATTTGGAGCCCCACCCAAACATATAAATTGACAAATCCTCACCTATACACTCAACACATCAAGATCATTTTGGATCATCCAATCCCTACCCATACCCCTTATTTACTTACCTCAAAATTTCTCAATGGACTTCTATGTATTAGGAAACCCTTCAATGATGGATTTTTATGCTAATCTAAGGAGGTTGTCTGGCGAAGAGGTATCAATCATAACCAAGGGTTTTTATATTGTTAATTCTTTGAACACAATTAAATCTTATTTTGTGACATTAATTTACTAAAATAATTATGTCACATATATATAGGTATTATTATTTTAATGGAAGAACCTATATATATATTCTATATCATGAAATGAAAAACAAAAAACTATCAATTGTGTGTACGGAGGGATAACGCCTCGAGAACTTATATAAATGTTTTTCACCACACCATCATAGAGATACATATAGTGATATATTTAAAGTTTATATTATTTTTAAATAATTTTTTATAATTCTCAAGTATAATATCAAATTTTTATTTTCACATCCCAATCTACTAAAAAATGAAAATTTCACTTGTACATACATGTGGACTAACACCTCCTCAAAGTGATATAATATGTTATTCAATTTATTTTTACATTTATGTTAATAAGGATATATTTAATTAATTTATATTACATATATTATATTATAAAAATTTTGTGATTTTGAATTATTATTTACCTTTATTTTGATCTATCCAGCAACGATTGAAAACAATGTCTATTCATTCGTACAACCTATTATCTCCAGAAGTGGTGCAATTCATTTTTCTCTCTCTAAAATTATTGATGAATCTAAATATATATACATATATAATGAATATATATGATATTTATATCTCAACTAATATGATTGAGATTACATAACCATTATCAATGTATAAGTACCAATACTACCGAACCAAAACATATATTGAAAATGTAGTTATTACCTGGAACAATGATTATGACATAAATCATAAATGAAATAAGTATTAAAAGGTTATATGTAAATAATATATGGTATAATACATAGGACTATAGTTGTGGAATATATTTACGATTAACATATATTTATTATACCATAGGTTTTAATGTATATGAAGAAAATTGTGACTTAAGGTAATGGATTTTCATCTCACTTTTTTTCCCTATGAGACCCATGCTATATTTACTGCTTGATTATTTTTTTATACATCAAAATAATATATTTTATTATTCTTCATATGAAAAATATATTGATTTACATATACATATTATTTGATTTATTTCATGGCACTTATGATTAAAAAACTATCAATGTAGTAATAATTTTATGTTACAATCTTATTCTTTTTGGGATTGTATATGATTATGATTTAGTTGAAAATATCATGATCTAAATCTAAATAATATAATTTATTTATAAAATGGTTATTTATATAGGGTTATTTTTATTATTTCATTTCCTTCTTGTACTCAATATTCTGAAAAAATATTTTATAGAAAACTGATTTTATTTCTCTCTTCAGTCAAATTACCATTTTCCTCTCTGACTATATTTTAAATAAAAAATTGATTTCAAGATAAATTATAATATTATACTATATTTATTTAAATTTATTTTTACCAATGTTTTAATTTTTTAAAATATTTTTAAAATTAATTTTCTTATCATTTTCATAATGATGTACTTTTAAATTTTTACAAAAAATGTAAAAGGAATGGTTTTTTGAACATACATGGAATTAAAATAATATTCCACCATCATGAACATAAAATTATTTTATTCTTCCATTACATGTATCCATGGTGAATTTTAATGAAAATATTTTCCATTAATATGTTAAATTATTAAAAAATTTAATAACTAGTTTCAAATTAAAAAAATCTTATTTTAATCAAGAAATGTTTCAAGTGATCAATAAAATAATTTTCCATCTAAGATGACATATTTAATTTATCATACAATTCCTGAGGTATATAATACAATGATACCATCCTAATACATTATCAGTATAGTTTATTATAATGATAAATGTTTTTTATTAAAGCCATTATTTGTTCCACGAGTTGTTTAATTGTGAATTGATGAAATTATTTAGAAACTTGGATTATTTCGATGTGTTATGCCATTATGAAATTTTAATGAAACATATTTCATTTAAACTATTTATGATATGATGAATGTTATGTGATCTTATGGAACACATCTATATGATTTTCATTATGTGACATCTGAGAACAAAATTATATATCCCTCCAATGCATTAGGTGATGATGAATATTTTTTTAGTTAAAGAAAAATAGAATCATAAATAAAAAATTCCCATTAGGGAATCTATCAACTATTATACTATTGGGATTGAAACATGACTACTATGCTGGTTTAGGGAGTGAACTCATTCAACGATGATATTCTTGGAAAAGAGTATTGAGTACTAAGGAAATGATTTTCAATGCTTATTGTCAATCCATAAATATAAGAATTACTCCAATTTTATACCATCAATGATCATTTGATTAAATTATGATTCATGTATTATGAACTTCTAATCATTATTCATTAATTAAAAATTGTGATCTATGATATATAGGGTATGATTCTATAATGTTATGTTCATGTTCTCATAACCTTTTGACCATATTATCTTTAAGTGATTGTTGACATACTACTTTTTTATTAATAATGATAATATAATATCAAATGTTTTTAGGTTTATTTTCCCTGGGTTATGAACAAGGGTATTAAGTCTAGTATATCTATCAAGGGTTCTCGTTATGAAGAAAGAGTTGATTGTGTTTTCATGTTTCCAAGGGCACCTGAACTATATGACTCTGAAATTAATTATTCTGTAATTTGATGAATATTGGCCTATTAAGATTTGATATATTTTCAAAAAATTATGGATCAATATATAGATGATGCAATTTTAGCATTGAAAACATAATCACAATCAATCCTCTTAAATGATGAGATTGTAACATTAATAACTTGCATAATGTATTACAAAATTTGAAAACACTTCAACACCAAATAAAATAAATTAATATTTATTACAATTAAATACCCAAAATATGTATATAATAATAATATCAAATATTATCCTTTTACAAAATTTAAGCACCCACTTATTATAATTCCTTATTAAAATCATCATTTTAGTGTGTTTATTGTTTTGTTTTCCATGAGAATTTCGATTTGGTAGTTTCCATACATTTACATTGATCATGGTTTGATCATATCATGAATTTATATAATCATATAAAAATAGTATATATTCATCGTATATATATATATATAGATAAATTCATACAAAAGGATAAATATATATAATTGAATAACAACATTCATGGACCAGTAAGTCATATGCTTTCATGAACGTTGGATTCACTTTTCAATTATTGGCAAGAAGAAACATTAATAACTAATTCACTATGATATTATCATTATTATATCATATATATATATATATCATATATATTCATTAATACAATATTTATTTCAATCCATATAATGACAAACATGATAAATTAACAAATCTCTTAGTAGACTCGGTAGTCTACACATACGCAAAAGTGTCATTACTAATTTCCAAAGGATTGGAATATAAGAATGTAGAAAGGATATAATAAACCCATGTGAATTATTATTTTTTAAATAAAATATATAATACTTATACCCATCAAAATATCCATCCATGACTTATGGTGATATAAAATGAATTATATACCTATGTAGAGATGGTAGTCCACACATACGCACGGGAGATAATTTCACATCCCATGATATGGAAAAGAGGGTTTAAATTATAGATATTATAATCGTAAAAACATTTAATTTTATTGTGGATGTTGATGTTATTATTTAATGTATAAAATAATAGATTTATAGAATGTAGATCATATAATTAATTGAGTGAGGTTGAGTAAGATGATTACCTCTTCTTTGAAACTCCTCCTTTAGATCCTTTATTATTAGACCTTGGAATGTTATTTAAGGAATACATTCACCTTTTTTCATATAAAGAAGGTTGTAATAGAATATTATATGGTTGTTCTTCTAGAATGGTAATTGTTCTATAATGAAGATATAAGGAGGTGTGTCCTTTTATAAGTGGGAGAGTTGACACACATTTAATTTAATAAAAGAATAAAATATAATGAATTCATTTTCAAGAAAAATAATTAAAAATGAAATTTGACACATTGTTATTAAATTAGTATGTCATAAAATTTCAAAAAAAATATGATTTATACATGTTTAATTGGAAATTTCAGCCTTATCTCTATATTTATCCCTATGATAAAGCCATTTTAACCGTATCCATAGTGATAATTCTTTGATGTTTTTACAATTAATTATAATTAAAAATGAATGTGGAATAATTTTAATATATGAAATGATTTTTAAAAATATGTAATCCATTTTAAAAAAATTCAATCTCTAAATATATCAGAAAATATATTTAATATTAACACATATAATTTAATGAAAAATGGTATTCAAAAAATAGTTCTACTTAAGTATACAACATGTTTATAGAAAAGTACAAATAAAATAATTTCCAATGAAAATAATAGGAATCAGAATAGCATTAAATATCTAATAATACCATTTAAAACTATTTTAAATCAAATTGTATCCTTTTAGTTTATTCATAGGAAAAGAAATATTTTTATAAAAATCAGTATTTCTCATTATTCATCTAAAAACAATTCATTGGAAAAAAAGCATCAAAATTTACTCTAAAAAGATTTGAAAAGGTAATTTAAAAAATGAAAATAATATTTTTAAAATTCTAAAAAATTATTTATAAAATTTTATGATAAGAAGAAACAATTTTCAATTTGAAGAAAACATGTCTTTTTTGGCTATATAACAACTTTACTAAAAATTTATTAATTATTTAAAAATATATATTCCTTATATAATTTTTTTTACATAATTTAAAAATTAATTTTTTTATAATTATACCACTAATTTAATGGATATTATATGATGGTAGACTATACTACTATTCATTTGGACTTTGAGTTGGGTCCATTTTAATTTATGACAAAAATTAAAATTATTTAAAGAGATATATGTAATAGAATCTCTTGGGGCTACAATTATGATATATGATATTTTTGGTGAGAATATGAAAATGTTATGCTCATGTCCTCCAACCCTTATACACCTATTATATTTAATTTATCATTGATATATCCCTTGTTTACCCTTAAAATGCATATGAGCTAACACTTTCATATATTCCCTTTTACTAGGATATGAAGTAAGGTTTTATGTGTGGTATTTCTAAGAAGAGTACTATGTGGGATGATCATTATTGGTGATATTAAATAGAATTCATAAAATTATAATATTGTGTATATAGTCCCCTATAAACTAAAACATTATGGTACTTGGTAATTATTGTGTAAAATATTTTTTGTATTAATTTATTAAAATAAAATATATATATATATATATATAAATTCATATATATAATGTTTCGCTGCATCTAGTTGGTCTCTGGTTTTTGTTTACCCATTATGTGGAGATTTCTATTAGCTTTATTTGGATAAAACCCTAGGAATAATTATAAGTATAGGATTAAAATATAATTTTTTGTAAGGTATATATTTTGTGTGTTTAAAAAAAATAAATCCCATTATGTATTATAAACATGTATATTGTTTTATTACATATGAATCTAGGATTGATATCCTCAAAATAATTGGTCAATTATATCTCGACGATCAATCTAGCCCATGGTGATTGTTCCTTTATGATGAAACCATTTCAAAACTTCTGGGGGGATATGCTTGATTAAATTTATATTTTCATTATTTATCATTATAAAGGATTCGAATAGATTATTATCATGAATAAAGTAGGTTAAAACTAATATTTAATTGATATTAAATAGGGTGTCCTGATTTAGAAATCATATAAATGATTTCTCATGATTTTGTATTTTTCAACTATGATTATTTCTTTCCACACTATTCCTTTTATTTTCAGTCAATGCTCATAACTCTATGAAACCATATAAATGTTGAATGCGATAGGCCATAAATTATTAACCACATGAGAAAGAAAATATTATGGGAGATGGGATGAATATTCTTTTTGTTACTCAAGAACAAAATTCTCAATCTATGTATCATGCTAAGATTCTATATGTGAAAAGGAGGTAACTAGGTTCTATTGGGTCATTTAAGACAAAACATCCACCTATATTTAAATGTTAAGCTAATCAAATGGTTTCTAAGAAATGGATCAGTATGAAAGAAATGATATTTTCAATTATAAAGTGTTCAGAACAAGTAAAATTTATTTCAGATGTTTATTATTTGGAAGGTGAAGAAGTTGAATGGTTGAATATTTTCAAGAACAAATAGAAATTTAGATATATTTAATCCATGTATTGGGATGAGTTTATTCACATATTATTTAATATGTAATTTTCAAATATTATTTGTACAAAAATGGGGAAGTAAATCATTGGGAAAAAGTTGAAGGATAATGAATACATTAGTAATTGTGAAGGATATTTTTCATGACTCATTAGGCAAGTTACACTTTCAGTGTTTATAATATAGTTCCCTATAAATAAATTTTAATATATTCTAATAGTTCATTATAGGAAACACTGTATTTAAAATAATCATGATATACTATTAAAACATATTTATTTAATGTGATTGAAATTGTGTAGTATTTGGATTAGTGGGTATGTATATCACTAAATTTATTATGAAAATATATGGTTTATACTTGTTTAAAATTAATTGATTGGTTATAAATAGTTTGAGAATGGAAAAAATCATTTTAATGTAAAAAATATATATTTCTAAAAACATATTTTTACGTGTGGGTGATTTTTTATATTAAGATCATAAATAAATACCTCTTTTATATTAATTTTTATTAAATATTGATTATAAATTAAAATAAATGTTTCAAAATTAATTTAATTTTTTTATGAGTATGATAGTAATAAATATAGTTCTATGCTTAAAATGTATTCTTACAGAACATGGATTACATCATATTTTTTTAGACATATATTAAAATGAATTTTGTATAATTATATGAATTTAATAATGAAAAATAGATCTCAAAATGGGAATCAACATATTTAAATTTTATAAATAGATCCCTTATATTATTATACATTAGGAATACTAAACATGGTAAACTTGGGTCACCTTAGAAAGGGTATGATTTTTCCAACAAGTTTAAAATTTTAGTGAAGGATTATTCCACTAACACTTGAATTTATCCAATTTTATGAGTGGATTTTAATCCATATCTTTCATTTCATAATAATATATCCACTTGGTTCCTTTTTGGGATTATGAAATTTATATTAATTTAATAAATAGATAAATACATAATGTCACTATCACAACTTTAATAACACTAAATAATTATTATAATGTTAAAATTGGATAAGTATGGTTATTAATATTTATCAAAGAGGATAATGAGTTTTTTTATAATGGTAATTTATCACTAATTTTATGTAAATTAATAATTACCCTAAATTATTACACAACACTATCCAAATATTTTTTCAATTAACCGAAAAATAAAATAACTGACACTAAAAAAATAAACACAATAAAATTTAGGTGAAAATTTAAGTTAAAAAATAATAGATAAATATAACATATTATGAAAGTGTAAATATTTTATATAAAAATTACTTTGTTTTCATGTTTTCATTCAACTCAAAATAAATGAATAACTTTCAAAATTAATATTAATTACATTTATCTATTTTATAAATAAAATTATTCAAAAATAATATAAATCATGTAAGAGGGAAAGAAGGATTATAAATTTTCTACAATTTGTGACCTAGTAAATATAACTACAAATGTTTATCTTGTAAGTAAAATTATACCTCTTTAATATGAACTCATTAGTACTATTAAGATAACTACTGGTTAACCAAGGGGTAAACCAAATGATAAGGATATATAATTCCATTAAAAACAATATAAAATTCCATAGATGTCTATATTTTGACATTATCATCATTTTAGTAGAATATTTTTTTTGGGAAAAAATTCATGATAATGACTTAATTATATTTTACGTTTTTATGTAATTCCTAGTGTGTCCTTCCCATCCAAATAAAAGGACACCCCTTATCTCTTATCTTTAATCAAAATTATGATTTATAGATCAACCAAACTAGAAAAAATTTTATTCTGAACATTCTTAAACACATTTTAGAGGTTATTGGATTTTTAAAATTCCCATTCATGGGTCCTTAAGAAATTATCTAAATGGGGTATCCCAAAGAATTGGAAATCAACTTACCAGGACTATTTCAATTTTTTATCTTCTTCTACCGAATATAAATATGTGGTATTCCTCATAAAATAATATCTTAATTATTATAAATGTACTTAAATATAATTATGATAACAAACCCCCCATTAACCACCCTTTTTACAAGAAAATTAATGTGAAAGTATCACTCGTGTGCACGTGTGGACTACCACATCCACAAAGCGATACAGTTGATTTTCATTTTTAATATTACAAGGATAGTAATATGGACTATTTTAAAGTACATATATCATATATATATATATAATGATTTTTAATGGTTCATTATTATTTTCCTATATTTCATTCCATATGAAAAAGTCAAAATAGTGTGCAAGAATATGTATAACCTACCTTCTCCATGAATAGTGTAATTATTATATATATATATATATTATGGAAAATTGTAAATATGTATATAATGAATTAATATTATATTTTTATAATAAATAAATATATGGAGAAGATAGATCCATGATAAATGATCAAGGACTGGGTCTTCCAAGAATATATTCTCCTGAAATCGAAATAGCCAACACCCCAAAATGTTGATTTTAATAGGGAATTTTTTATAAATACATGTAGAAACATTATCATGGGGTGAAACATGATATTATATGTATGTAAATTACTCTAGTGTAAAATATTATTAAATTTATATTTATTATAAAGGATGTCATAATTCCTTTAATGAATGTTGAACTTGAGGTAAGAGTTTTATGATACAATATCATTGATTACCAGGATTTTTTATGATTGAATTTAAGATAATAAAATTATATGATTAAATCTTTAAGAATCTCCTAAAATTTACTCTCCTCTTAATATTTATTTAGAATACATGTTTCAATTTTATTTTCCTCAATTTAAGTACTTATGTTTCTGAATGAGCATTTTTATGGAATACTAACTTTATTTCAGTATTCATTTAAATATAATTTTCTTCTATATCATTATTTTCTTGAATACTTTTCTTAAATTATTTTTATAATATTCTCTGACCAATTAAACTTATTTTATATATGTTTTATTTTTTATGTTTTTTCAAATGGAATCATCTTATTGTTCTCTTAAAAAGTGAGTTTTACTATAAATGTAAAAAGAATCCTTCTTTTTAAATACATGACCTAAATGGAATTTCCCACCTTTAAGATCGATCAATGAATTGAATATTTCTTTACATTTTTACTAGGTTATTTTCAATGGAAATTTTTTAGAGAAATTTTTTAAATTTTGCAATTTTAAATATATGACTCCAAAATCAAAAATATACTATCATCAAAAAAACATTTGAGTGATCCTTTTAATTTAATTTTTCATCAATGATAACATAATTTTATGTTACATATTATTTAATAGGGATATGAAATAATTATACCGTATTTATTTTATTTTTTTGGACGGTTTATTGTAATGATAATTAATATTTTTTTAACATATTTTCATTTTCCTGTGTTGTTTTTTGATGAATGTTTTTGTGATATTATGGAATATAATTGAAAGGAATTACAATTACGTGATAGAAAGGCCCAAAATTATATATACCCTATTGAATTGGGTAAATATTAATATTTTATGAGTTCTATGTTTACACAAGAGGTAATCCAAATCCCACAACAGTGTACATGAGAGGTTATCCCAAGACCAAAAAAGATGGTACTTAGGAGGTTGTCTCATGACCAAGAGAAGGTATACATGAGGCTATCACATTCCCAATGTGTGTACATGTCCAGTTATCCCAATCCAAATATTTTTTGAATATCTTGGTGGGTATCGTTGACATACTATTTTTTATTATGATTATTCCACACTTATGTCACTCTATTATGACAAGAACATATATCAATGTTATGATATTTTGGATCATGTTCCTTGATTACTTTATGATTCAAATATTATTAACAACCATTTTCTATTAAATGAATAAAAGTTACAATATATATTATATAGGTTAAGATTTTATAATTTTTGTATATTGTTCTAATATAATTATTCTCAAGTTAGGTTTATATGATCATTGATGTCTCCCTTAGTTACCTTTAAAATGAGTCTGAGCTCTCCATTTTTTATGGTTCATGTCCCTAGGATATGAAGAATGTTGTTAAGTATCAAATTTCAAAGAAGGGTGAAACATGTGAAGAACTAAATGGGAGATGATGTTGACATTTTATGAACTGAATATTTATGTAACCAATTTTCTAAAGGCACTAAACCTATAAGAATATAGTGTGGATCCTAATGTTATGTAATTAATATACATTTAATAATATTGAATATTTTTATGCGGAACACATAGGTTACTATAAGGTATTCTTATGGTTTTATCATCGAACAAGAATTTATGATTGATCAATTATTCGATGGAATAAAACTATGTCTGTAAAGGGAATTACAAATAAGGGACATTGAGAGATGTTAAGAAATAATTCAAAGTGATATTAAGGTTTTAATGGATATTATAGTTACCCAAAAAAATCATGGTTTTTATAAATAACTAAAGATAAAATCAATGATAGTTATAATTATAATAATAACAGAAGAGAGAAGAAGCTGATATTTTCTTTATGCTCAAGGAGTGGAAAGAAACAAGTTGTAAATTTTCTTGAGTTCACATGTAAATGTTTTATGAGTGGAAAGTAAGGCTATTGCGAAATATAATGTCAAATTATTGGGAAGAATAAATCATGAAATGATTGGGTGAAACCAAAAAAATGTAACACACTCTCTCTATATAACATCCAAAGATTGACTTACAAGGACATTACATTTCTTTTGTTGAATACTTAATACATTACAAAAAATATATACCCAAAGATCATGTTAGTGTAGTGTCTTTGGAAAATTGGAACATAATCTTCTTACTTTGTGAAAGATCTTCAAGATATCCCAAAAAGATATTCCCCTTTTGTTTTCCTACCTAAAACCTATCATTATATCCTAGGGAAAATAAAACATAAAAAGGGTGAGCTCAAATTATTGGTAAGGTTAAACATGGAGAACATAAATCAGACCATAAAAATTTGAATGTAAAAATGTGAACATAAAGATTAAACATAAAAATATTCAGTCATGAAATAAATCATGGTAGTACGTAAGGCATATATCAAAAAAGTATCATTCACCATGATAGAATAGCATTAGCCTGAAACAAATAATTTTGGAAGACTAATAAGGACATTATATGATTTCAATATTAGTCAAGTCATTTCTTCCAGGATCATCATAGTTGACAAAGTCCATTAATGAACAGAGTTTACTTACCATTCCAGCCATATATTACTAAACCATATTTACAGAACATTCTAGTCATGTCTATCTAACGAGATATAAATCTTTACCCAATGCATTGGATTGAGATATAGGTCTCACCCATCTCATAATGAAATCATTGTTACATATTTCATAGAAACATAAATAATTTATCATAGGATAACCCATGAAATAGAAATGGGTTTCTTAAACATCATTCCATAATAATACATATAATATTAATGGATTTCATAAAAATAATTCCATCCTAAACACAATAAAATCAATCTAATAAATAGGATAGAAACATAACCCTTTGTCATCTTAAATAGAAAATAATTTTTATAAATACTTGAAATTAATTTCTGATGAAAATATCCTTTCTTCTTTAAAAAAGTTTTCCTTTATCAAAATGTCACAAAAAATTTAAAGAAAAAAATTTAGTTGAAAATTAACTTTAGATAGTTTAGAGGAAGCTTCATAGAAATAAATCTTCATGAAATAGTAAAATTCCATTCATGCCGTATAAGTTAAAAAACATTCTCCTTATACTTTTTTCAGAAAAGTCAAAAAATTACCACGTATAGAAAATGATAGAATAATTCCTTCCATATCGTTTAATAAAAATTTACATATGTGTAAAATTCACATTAAACAATAGTAGAATAGTATAAATAAAATTATTTATTTATGAAACAGGTATGTGAATGATAAATATACCCCAGTAAATACTTACAAATAAACAATCTCTGATAATAATGAGATTGCAAAATTATCCCTTACATTAGGTTTGATATGCTTCATTTGTTTCTGATCTTCCTATAAAATAATTTAAATATTTTTTTGGATTTATTCTAGAATTATAATCATTTTTATGATGATCAAATATTCATCTGTTTGTTAATAATATTTCATTGTTACTCGTTATTCAATTATTGACTGCTTTATATATTTATTCATGTTTTTTTGGATAAGTTATTATTACTCTTTTGTAGGTTATAATTATATCATTTACATAATGGTATTATTATAATATATATCATATTTATTCATTCAATTCATTTATATAATCCTGTATTAATGAAGATTATCCATAATGAATCACATCACACCGTGGAGACGATAAGTCATACGTACGCACAATCAACGATATCATTCCAATAATTGTGGAATGGTATTTAATTGGATGGTTTATAGTATCTCCAAATTAGTATCATGTTATAATAATCATATATAGTTATTATTTCCACCATTATACCCATCCATGTAATGTGGTGATGAATAATAGATTACACAGTGGCGTGGAGGCGGTAAGTTGTACGTACGCACACGTGGTGATTTCGTTTTTTGTAGGATGAGTATAAGTTGAAATTGGGTTGTTTCATATTTATAAAAACACATTAGTAAATAAGTGAAATTGATGTTATTACATTATAATGAAATAATTAATTAAGAGTGAGTAGAAGTAGAAAAAATTTGAAAGAATGATTGGAAGAGATTACCTCTTCCTTGATGTGCCTCTATTAAATTTATTCTTAGCGCACTATAGATGGTGTTTTGAGAATACAAGAAACTCTAGAATTTCACTAGGGAAGTTGATAAGAGAAATGGGCAGAGGGTTTTCTAAGGTTTAATGCTAAAAATAGTGTGAAGAATAGGGGGGGTAGGTTCCCTTCTATAAGAGAAGAGAGGGGCACTTTAGTAATCTCTTAAAATAATAATTCATCATAACATAAATTACGATTAAAAACGGTAAAAAAATTATTTTATTAGAAGATAAGATGATTTTGGTTTGAATACATGTAATCTAAAAAAATTAGACATGTTTTGAATATTTTTTAATCCTTATCTTTTTGGTTTAACCCTTATTTTATCCTTTTTAATCTTATATTGATATCATGTTATTTACACATTGTGGCTTAATTATATTACCATATAATTCCTAACAACACAAAAAATGTTATTTATGACATATATGGACTTATATTAAAAAAATTTACAAATCTTAGGGTTTAATGAATTTAATATCATTTAATAAACTATTTTATGTTTTAAGTCATGAATTGTGTCAATTTTGTACACTATTCATTCATGACTTTTTAAAAAAAAATCATACCAACCCGATTCCTTTAAACCAATGAAATTAAATCAAATATAATATGTCAATATCCTCCATAAAATTTGTGGATGACATCAAAATAACAAAATTACATTTATATTAACATTTATAATATTATTTATTTGAATCTTTCATTAATGAGGTAATCAGTACATCCTAATTGTGTCATAAATAAATATTTTTATCTAATGTTTAAAATTTATAAATAAAATACCATGATTTAGGAAATATTTTTAGATTACAAATGACTATTTATAGACCTATATATCAGTTATACTATCCTATATAAAAATAAATTTATTAAAAAAATATTTGTTTTTGTTATAATTATCTTTATTTTAAATTAGTTCTTATAAAATATCACTTTCACATCCATGTGAATCCATGAGGCCCGAAAATTGACTCAAGGATTCCCATGGTAATAACTATATCATCCAATATGTTTAAGACATATTTTAAGGTAGTTTTATACTTTATCATTATTATTTTTGTTACCCTTATTTTCCAAAATTTCACATTAATCATGTTAAAAAATAATAATTACTAAAGATATTATTCATAATGTCCAAAAATAAAAGGTACCTATACACATAATTGGGAACTTATGATTACAAATATGGAATCTAGTTTTCCAAATTCAAAACACAGAAGTTACATTAAATAATTTATAATTAATTTCTATTGTCAAAACCAAAAAGAGGGGTTTTTAAAAAGTCATAACTATTAAAAGATTGACATGTGTTTATTTCCAATTTAAATGTGAAATTATTTCCAATGACCAATATTTGATTAAATGATAAAAATATAATCCAATTAAACTTTAAAAATATCCAAAAATATAATCTAACTATATATATAATTTGAGGAAAATTCAGTTGTGAATTAAAATGATTAATTTGTCACTATTAATTAAATTTTGAATTTTATCATAAAAATTACAATGAAATGTCTGGATTACAAATAAGAAGTTAATTTTTTAAATTTCACTTATAAGAGTTTCAAAAAAAAGATTTAAATTGGTTGTCCCAATAAAAGGAAGTAAAACTATATTTTATTAAAAAATACTTATTTTATTGAAAAAATGACTTTTTTCTCATATTATGTTCTAGAAAATGTGTATGATATATGATAATGTAATATAAAATTAAAAATGTGGTTAACAATACATAAAAAGTTAGGTTTATATCCCATTAAATAAAAATATTTTAATAATGTAACATTGTTTAGTGAAACTCGGTATTGTGTACAACCCAATCCATCAAGGAAGGATGCTCATGCGTGTAACTCAAGCTAAGTTAGTGTTTTGTGTAGTGCAGGATTAATTTGGAGTTTTATATAACATAATAAAAACTTGGTCAATTTATACATTAAACAAAATCTATACTTAGTATTGTGTGAAATTAATTCTATCCAAAGAATTTGAAATTCTGTGCAACACATGTTAGGAATACTCTTCCAAATGCTGCAATCTAATACAGTGTTGCGTATAGAGACATCTAATCTTTGTGTATCATTCAACACAATGAATCAAATAAATTATAGGAATATATCTTATAAAATCACGGGTTTTTAAATTATACCCCCTTTAAATGAATTTTCCCACGAAATTTATCAGGGTTATAAATGGTTTTCTACGTGAATGTTTCTTTCATAGAAACCCACATCGTAAAAAGTGATACTAAAACATCATTTTAAAATAGAAAGATGAAAACATAATGGTTACCCAATGTAACTCATCATCAGGTTTCAACATAGGATAACATAGGTGGGATGTGAAAACATAGATATAAAAGAGAAATGTAACAATCAAGTTCTACTGGATTGTTATAGAGAATAACGTTTGGAGAATGTTAACTACCCGAAATCCATAAATATGTGATGATTTAAGGGACCATAGGATTCATAATATAATAAATTACTAGGATAATATTTTTTGTTTCAATATCCTTTTTCCTAATGTTGGTGAATTTTTTAATGAGGAGAAATACTTACTTTATTTCAGTACAATATCACTCTTGTTCGTGCCTTGAAAAAATTCTACTTTATCTCTTATTTAAAGTTATGAAGTTGAATTTTTCATTCTTGATGTGTTAGAAGATCATTCGATAGAATGATGGGTCATTCCATCTGTCTCAAAAAAGGTTATCATAGGAAATAAAAGATTTATATGTCAACCTATAGTGAGATAATACATTAATCTAGAAAACCTCAACCGAAATATATCTTATACTATCAATAAATGGATAACATTACAATCCTTCCAAAAACATAAAATATAATCTATTAAAAAGAGGATAACTCAATCAATATACCATTTATCTCCCATATCTCATAAGGAAGTTCTTGTTTGTCACATTCCAAACATATGAATACCTTAATCATGTATTCTCTAGAGTCATTATAACAACCAGAATTATCAGATATACTTATTGAAAACATGCATGTTTACTTATTCCAAAATTTATTGATTATATTTTGTAAGTACAATTAAGTTGTATACTTCATTTGTGATATAATGACCCTCTTGTAAACAACTCAATAATTAGTTCCCAAGAAACTAGAATCATCTAATTTACTCATTCAAATCCAACATATCTTTATCCAAACATCGTTATCATAACATAAAGTACATATTAAGGGTTATCATTCCCTTAATCTTGTGTTCTCTAAGTATATCACCTTAAACTTAAATCACTTTTTGTCTCTCTATAACTATTGAACATATCCTTTACAATATTTAATGAAAACTTATACTGAAAACACTTATACATTTCATGATTCATAATAT
This sequence comes from Viscum album, assembly GCA_963277665.1. Taxonomy (NCBI): domain Eukaryota; kingdom Viridiplantae; phylum Streptophyta; class Magnoliopsida; order Santalales; family Viscaceae; genus Viscum; species Viscum album. The sequence continues at coordinate 361,180,596 of OY728150.1, forward strand.
TTGAATTCCAAAAAATATACACCTCATTCATCTAACTTTATTCTTAAACCATTACTCAAGAAACATCTTCTTCTTCTTTCCTAAAATGTGATTCAAGTCTTAAGGTTTCTCAATCTCAATCTTCATAGTTTTAATGTAAACAATACTAGAAGAACATCACATACCTTTCACAACTTGATTCTGATATCTTTTTCCTCAGTAGTATGACCAACACATTTACCATCATCATGATTATCTTCATGATATTTTCACTTAGGAAATCAATCTTTATAATTCCCATAATTTACACATCTGAAAAATTCAATGGTTAACTATAATCTATGTTTTTTTGGATGCTAACTAAAACCAGAAAGAAAAGTGTGAGATATATATATCAGATATTAGAAACACATGTGTTTAGATAATTATTTATAATATTTTAATCTGTGATATCTTCAGTTTAACTATAGGTTATTCATGATTAACAAAAAACCCTGTGATTGTGACATATACATGACTTATCATTAGTAAATCCCTATAAATATCCTTAGAAATGCCTCTAGGGATCTCACTAATGTTTTTGCATCCTTGTTTCCTAGGTTTGACTAAATGTTCTCTTTGATACTATCTATAACAACCCAATATTGACATACATGGACATTACATTTCTTTTGCAGAATAATTAATCCATTACAAAAATTGTATTCCTAAAAACTGAATTATTTTATTATCTTTGGAAACTGAGAACATAATCTTATAACATGGTGAATGATCATTATCATCTCCCATAAAGATAATCCCCTTTTGTTTTCCTACCTAAAACCATTCTATATATCATGGGGAAAATAAAACATAAAATGGGTGAACTCAAATGCTCAGTAAGGGTAAAATGGAGAACATAAAATAAACCATAAAAATTTGAACATAAAAACATAAACATAAATTTTAAACATCAAAATATTGAGTCCTAAAATAAATCTTGGTAGTATGTAAGTCATAGATCATAAAAGAACATTGACCAGGATATAATAGCATTGGTCATACGGTCCTGTAAGGATTTCGGGCCACCCAATGCCTTCGGGCCAGTTGATTCTCAAGGCCTTCAGGCCACCATAAGGTCTTAGGGCCACCCCATGGCCGTCGGGCCACTTTATTTCTGATGTACCAGTTTTACTACAAGGAATAAGGCATCAGATAAGGCTTCAGGGAAGGCGCATCCACTAGAGCAGAGATAACAGGATTTCGAAGATTGAGAGGGTATGGCTTTGCCATTGGTACTAGTCATGTGTAGCTTTTCATAGAATAGCTAGCTGACTAGAATTATGAAGGTGTAGTGTTTATATCTTGACATATATTTTGGAGGATCGGTTTCATGATGTCTTGTCTGGGTGATTCTCTCTAAGACCTACGGGTGATGTGATTGTCTATATTCCTCCGGGCCTTATAAGGGTTCCACCTCACCCATTGAAAGGTGTATTATCAAAAATAAAAAAAAATTAAGGCATTCCGTCCATTCCGACCGACAGACTAATAAGAACATAATATGATTTTAATAGTTTCCAAGGAATTTCTACCAGGACATCATAGTGGAAAAATTCCATTAATAAACCGGGTTTTCTTGCCATTATGGCTATATATTACAGAACTAGATGTACTAACCATTCTATTCATCTCTATATCATTTGATAATAACATTTACCCAATGCATTGGAGGTAGATATATATCCCACCTGTCTCATAATGAAATCATTCTTACATGTTCCATAAAATATAAATGATTTATCATAGTTTAACCCAAAAAATAAAATTGGTTTCTTAAACATCATTCCATCATAATCCATATAAAATAAACCGATTTCATAAAAATAATTCCATCATAAGCACAATAAAATAAATTAAATAATAGGGATAGAAACATAACCCTATGTCATCATAGACGGAAAATAATTTTGAAAAAAACACTTGAAATTAATTTTTGAGGAAAATATCTTTTCATTTTTAAAACGTTTTCCTTTGTCAAAATGCCATGAAAATTTAATAGAAAATAATTTTTGTTGAAAATGATCTTGAGATTGTGTAGAGTAATTTACATGGAAAAAAAAGAATCCTGAAATTTTAAAAATTTATTCATGTCGTATATGTCAAAAAACATTCTCCTGGTACATTTAATGAAAAAGTCCAAAATTACCTTTTATATAAAATGAAAGCAAGATTCCTTCAATAATGGTTAATAAAAAATATCCATCGGGTAAAATTAAATTTGAAAAATAGTAGTATAATGTAAATAATATTATATAATTAGGAAACATGGACGTGAATGATAAATATACTCTAGTAAATACTTACGAATAAACAATCTCATATAATAATGAGATTGCAAAATAATCCCTTACCTTAGGTCTGATATAGTTCATATGTATCCCAACATCCTATATAATAATTTAAATAATGTTACTAATTTATTCTATAATCAAAATTGTTTTTATGATGGTCATATTTTGATCCATTTGTTAGTAACATTTCATTGTTACCCATTATTCGTGTATTAACTAATTTATGTTCTTATGCATGTTTTAACGGATAAGTCCATATTCTTATTTTGTAGGTTATAGTTAAATCATTTAAATCATGTTATTAGTATAATATATGTCATATTTATTAATTCAATTAATTTATATAATAATGGTTTAATGAAGATTATACACAATGAATCACATCGCACTGTGGAGACGGTAAGTCGTACGTATGCATGAGCGACGATATTGTTCCCATAATTGTTGAATGGTTATGAAGTGGATGGTGTAGAGTATATCATAATTTTTATCATGTTATAAAAATAATAATATAAGGTTATTATTTCCACCATGTTACCGATCAAATTATGGTGGTTGTGAAAAATAGAATACACTAGGGCGTGGAGACGGAAATCAGTACGAATACATGTGCGATGATTTAATTTTTCGTAGGATAGATAGAAAGTGAAATAGGGTTGTTTAATAATTATAATAACATGTCAGTGTATGATTGATACTGATGTTATTACTTTATAATGAAACAACTAAAAAATTAGAAGAATAAGAAGAATATAATTTGAAAGAATCAGTAGAAAAGATTGCCTCTTCCTCAGCGTGGCTCCTTTAAACATCCTAGTTGGTCATAGAGATGGTCTTTTCATAATACTAGAACCTGTATAATTTAATTAGGGAATATGAGAAGAAAATATGATTGGTTATGCCCAATCTTGAAGGCTCAAAATGGAGTGAAGAGGAGAGGGAGGAGGTTCCCTTTTATAAGAGAGGAGAGGGGCACTTTAGGAAACTCTTGAAATATTAAATTATTATAAATTATATTTTGATTAAAAAGGTCCAAAACATATTTAATTAGAAGATAATATATTTTTGGTTAAAATAACTCTAATAAAATAATTTTAGATAACTTTTAAGTAATTTTTTATCCTTATCTTTTTGGTTTAACCCTTATTTTAACCTTTTTAATCTTTCGGTGATATCATGTTATTTACACATTGTGGGTTAATGTAATTATCATATCATGTAAAATGAACCAAAAAAAGTTATTTAGGAAATATTTGGGTTTATATTGACCATTGTAAATAATATTAGTGTTTTAGTAATTTAATATTCTTTAATAAATTATTTTATGTTTTATGTCAGAGATTATGACAATTTTTGACACTATTCATACTTGAATTTAAACAAAATTCATAACAGCCTGATTACTTCCATCCAAAGGAATTATCTCAATGATAATATGTCAATATAATCCATAAAATTCGTGGATGAAATCAAAATAACAAAATTACATTTATTTTAACTTTTATAATATCATTTATTAGAATATTTCATTAATGAGATAATCAATACATCATAAATGTCTCATAAATAAATATAATTATATAAAGTCTTAAAATAATTAATAAAATACCATGATTTATTAATTTTTTTGATTTATAATGACTATTTATAGATATATATATCAGTTATATAACACTATATTAACATCTCTTTAGTAAAATTTGTATGTTTATGTTATAATTGTCTTTACTTTAAATTAATTCTTATAAAATGTCATTTTCACATCCCTGTTATTCCATGGGGTCCCAAAATTGACCCAAGGATGGTCATGTTCTAAAATATCTCACCTAAGAGGATTAGGTTACTTTTTAGGGTAGTTTTATACTATAAAATTATTATTATTTTTTCCCTTATTTACCAGATTTACCCTTTAACCACGGTAAATAAAAATATTTACTGAAATTACTATTCATAATGTCAAAAAATAAAAGGTACCTATTCACACAATTTGGACCTTATAATTCAAAATTTGGATCCATTTTTCCAAATTGTAAACATAGAAATTGAATTAATTAATTAAAAAATAATTCCCATTGTGAAAACTAAAAAGCGGGGTTTTTAGAAGTAATAACTATAAAAATATTAACATGTGTTTATGTCAAATTTAAATTTGAAATTAAATACAATGACAAAAATTGTATTAAATGATAAAAATATAATCCAATTAAACTTTTAAACAAATTAAATAGATAATATATCTATAAAAATAAATTTGATAAAAAGGTTGTTTTGAATAAAAATGCAATATTTTTAACTATTCATTAAAATTTGAATTTTTATCAGAAAAATAAGAAAAATTCAAAAAATGTAAATTTTTATTTCCCCAATCCAAAGAAGAAGTTTATTTTTTCAAATTTAACTTATAAAATTGTCAAACTAGATTTAAAATGTGTGTCGCATCAAAAGGCTGTAAAACCTCATTTAAAAAAACTTCTTTTATTGATAAATTGATTTTGTTCTCAAGTCCTGTTCTAGAAAATGTGTAAGATGAATGCTAATGTAATATAAAATTCAAAAAAAATTTAATACAATTCATAAATTCTATTTTATTTCCCATTATATAAAAAGATTTTAATAATATATTTTTTTTAATGCAACTCATTATTGCATAAAACACAATCCATCGAGGAAGTCTGCTCTTGCATATAACACAAGCCAAGTGTATGTTGCGTGTATTGAAATCATCCTTTGGTGTTTCATATAACATAATCCCATCATATTTAATTTATACATTGAAAAAAATCTATACTCAATATTGCGTGAAATGAATTCTATCAAAAGAACTTGAAATTGTGTGAAAAATAATCCCAGAATACTTTTGGTATATTGCAAGATAATAAGGTGTTTCCTATAGCACAAGCTAATATTTGTGTACCACACAACACAAGACACCAAAACATTAAAATAATCTATCTCATAAAATCCCAGGGTGTTACACACTATATTTTCAAATGAAATATGTATAGACATTATGCTAACTAATGATTCGATATAAAGATCAATGATATTGATTTAATTTTGAAACCTTTAAATCCCCTCAAGAGTGTAAAATTCCAAAAAATCACTATTAATTGTGATGGGTACAATAAAAATGCGGTGAAAGGCACATTTACCATCTACTCTAGAATAACTAAGTCTTATTCGATTCTAGATATACTAAATCATTTTAATCTAAATAATTTCCAAAGGGTATCTAATGTGACCCTTATTTATCATTATTTTTGTCTAGGATATCAATTAAATAAAGCATTAAACTAAAAATGTAATATATAATTTATAAAATAAATTTAATTGGGTATCAAGTTTGATCCATGAATAATGAGAATTAATTTATTAGAATGTTTTAGTAAATTGAGAAAAAAATTCATTGAATTTAAATGGATAGAGGGAGAGGATGTAACTTCCCAGATCTAGGTCCCACTAAATGGTTCCATGTACTATATTGGCCAAATGACCTCAAGCACATTTCCCAAATTCCAATGACCGCCGAGTACGAGTGAGGTCCTAGGTTGTGATAGTGGGGAAACTATGCCCTCGTTAGAATATTACAACATAGCGGAATAAATATTAACAAATAGAGGAAGAAGTTAATAGAATGAAACTGAAGTAAACAACTGAAGTCTAAAGGAAATAAGTTAACGAGAAGTTATATTATTTCAAAATGATGCATCATGTCACATGTCTAAGAAAAAAACATCATACACTACAATCAAGTTCAACACAATAACAACGTATAGTAAAAAATGAAACTCCACATAATCTCTAGGCTCATCTTGGTCCCATGATCTCCTTCTCCTAAGCAGTAAGGATGTACCTGTATAGGGATCCTTGTCCCTATCAACACCTACATCAATATAGTCTTTTTGGGCCCAAAAAAATAACCCAACCCGGGTGGGAAAAATAATTCCTAGTATACAACCACCAAAGGTCTATGCCAATCTATTACTGAGTATATGAAGTAGCTGTGTATAGTAAGGACTTATAGTAAACTATTGGGAACTCATAAGTAAAAAATTCTACTAGTACTGGTATTCATTTATAGATTTTTCTATGTTAATTAGTACTTCATTTACATGAAGTATTTATGTCTAAAAATTCAGCATCATCTTGATGTTCCCCATAGCAAAGTAAGAACAACAGAAGTCTCAAAATACCTTTCAATAAGTACATAATGTCTGAATCCAGGTTTGTGCTTCATCTTGGAAGACGTGTCACAACTCATTCCATTAAATAATTTAAGTATATCTCGATCCCATTCTTGATATTCCTATGTTTTAATTCAATTATTACTACAGGTGTAATCCTATTGACATCCTATGAGTCTGTTCTCAATGGTCCTACTAGGGATACCTAAGTATCACTATTCATGTTGGTGTAATTTAATGCAAGAACATTCTCATTAGTTCCACTAGGGAGCCCAAGGCATCACTCTATGTGAAATATAATATTTTGTGAACATATTCTATCCCTAGAGGTCCTACTATGGATCCCAAGTGTCACTAATGACATATAAGTCAAAATCCTCTTGAGTTCGTCTGTGGCAGTTTAAACTAAACCCATGTATCACCCAAGTTGAAAGAAATAATAGTCATGCAAGTCCATTCATGGTATTATATGCTGAACCAATATATCACTCGATGATATTTACCATTTACTCATTTAAATTTATTAAAACATTCCCACTACTTGAAAAAAAAAACATTGCATTACAAAGGTTCAAACAAAATCCCAAATCCATAATCAATCACTTGCAATTTATACACAATTACATTTCAAGATAATAATTTATGTTCATTCTAAACAACCCTAAATTAGAGAACGAAGGAATGTATATGGGAAAACTAGGCCAAAAAAACATTATAACAGTCATAAATGGGAAACTCCCCTGCGAGGTGGCCCTTAATTCGGAAAAAAATCTAAACATGCTTTAATTAATTGAATTAATTACCATAACAATGTTTGGTAATAATAAGGATCAAATTCATTTCACTAAGACACCCTAAACATGGGTGTGTGGCTTAACAACATATATATGTATCTCGACAATTAACGAGAGGCACGAGACCACCAACCTCAAAGCCATATAACTGATATAATCTGATGTCTGCCTTTGAATCAACCTAGAATGGCATAGATCTAAGAAAATAGGTATATCATTCAACCTTTAAAAACATCCATATGAACAAAAAATAGGAAGAAAGGCTCAAGAAGAATAAATCCCTTATGAATTGGGTTCCAACGTGACCGACGACACTTTAATCGTGTTTCGGATGATGAAACGAGATATAGAATTGATCACACATCTCATTGTTCTTCACCCAACGACTCTTCTATCCAAAAGAAGAGAAAATAAGGATAATTACCATTTTAAGACAAATATTTAGATTACATGGGGTGTATGTTCATATACATGGCATTTATATCATTTTATTATTCCAAAATTAAAAAAAATACTTTACACATCTGGAATTGACCTTGCTGACAATACTATAAAATGTGTACTAAGATTTAAATGATGTGTAGTGGATTTTTCTTCTCTCCCTGGTGAAAAAATTCCGACACTATGTATCCCCACATTTCATGGCTAGACTACATGGTGTGTACATAAGATTACATGGTGTGTACTACTAAAACTTAACATTTTACCTATTTTCCCTATTTTCTCAAAAAAACTCAAAGTAAAAGAAAAATAAGAAAAACCATGCCTCGTAAGAAGAAATGGGTTTTTAAAAACTCCCCCCATAAATCAATTCATCTCCAAATTTCCCTTCCAAGGGTGTTGAAGAAATATCTATGAAAAAAATCTGGCAGCTGAGCACGTACGTTGGCCTCTCTCTCCCTAATCTCATCATGCACTCGATTGTGCTTCCATAGCACCCATATGAGAAGAACTAACCAGCCTCAAAGAGCCTTCATGCTCATGTTGACTATACGAATCCGATTCTTCTAAAAGGATGCATCAACCTTAACCTCAACCTACTTGGGCTGGAAAACTTGATACGGGTCTGAGTGATAGCGGTGTAGCTGAGATACTTCAAAGACATCGTGTGTGTCTTGGTAACTATGAAGTAATTGTAACTGATAAGCAAACAACCTGACTCAATCCAGAATCTCAAATATTCAGACTTATCTCTGTGAAATTTTACCCTATCTCCTGATCCTCTTATACCCCAACCTCAGTACGCCATGTAGGAAAACTCGATCCCTACCCTCGAACTCCAAAGGTCTTCTACAGTGATTGACATAATATTTTTGATGATAATTCATAGTAGCCATCCGTTTCTGAATCAAGTGAACATGTTTAGTAGTCTCCTGTACAAGATGATGTCCCAGCATAGCTTCCACTCCAGCCACCAGCCAACATAGGGGTGATCGGCATGGCCTACCGTAAAAAGCCTCATATGGCTCCATCTGAATAGTTTCTTCATAGCTATTGTTATATTTGAACTCGACTAGGGGTATATTCTTCTCCCAATATCTCCCAAAGTCTAAGACATATGCATGTATCATCTTCTCTAGTACATGTATAATATGCTCTGACTAGCCATCAGTCTGAGGGAGGTATGCTATACTTAGAAGCACCTATGTACGCAGTTACCTATAAAAACTCTTCCAGAAACGAGATTTATATTAGGATTCCTTATCTGAAATTATAGAATGAGGAACCTAATCATGTTTTACCACCTCTTGGATGTACAGATTTCCAATATCATTAACACCAAAGGTCTCCTTGATCAAAAAGTAGTGAAAAAATTTGTAATCATATAAACTATGACCCACACAACATCATTTCCCCTAGGTGACCTCACTAACCCCGTCAAGAAATCCATTGTGACATCTTCCCACTTCCACTCCACAGTGGTTAGCTTCGTAAAATGTCCATCTAGCTGTTGATGCCCCCCTTCACCTACTAATAGGTGTAACACCTTGTAAAAAACCATCATCTTATCTATATATACCCGGACACCAGTACTGACAATGAGAGTCATGGTACAACTTGGTGACTCTGAGATGCACTGCCCTAGCTAAATAATGAAACTCCTACAACATCTACTTATGTATATCCCATAGAACACACAAACATCCATGGACAAGAAGAACATAAGCATCGCCTATCATCCATATAGGCGGAGGGTCCTCACCTGCCACACTCTCCCGTAAAAGTAGGCACTCAAAATTTAATAGATGACTCGTCCTCACTCTATCAAGGATGGTAGTAGTAACTACCTAGGATGAAAGTTAAGTCTATCCCTGACTATGATACACCTCTAAATGAATATTAAGGAACAAATCCATAAGATTCCTCTTACCACTAGCCTCCTGCACTACCTATAATTGAGTTCTCTTGCTTAGTGTGTCATCCACTGCATTTCCTTTTCCAAGCGTATAGGTAATATCAAAATAAAACTACTGAAGGTATTCCACCAACCATCTCTTCCTCAGATTCAAATCATGCCGAGTAATGATTTATTTATGACTTTTGTGGTCTTTCTACACCAAACAATTTTATCCAAATAAATAGTCTCTAACAGCACAAATCATGGATATCAGCAACAAACTTGAGATCATGCATCGGGTAATTCCTTTTATGTGGCCCCAATAAACGAGACCCGTACACAATTACTCAACCCCATACATAAGTACTTCTCCAAGCTAGATACCTGATGCTTAGTAGTACACAGTGTAACTCTTGCCCAGCACTTGCAACATCATTATTGTCACTGAATTCGAACGTCTCTTCAACTCCTGAAAGGCTACGTCACAGGTGTCTAACCCCTCAAACTTCACACCTTTCATGGTCAAGACCATCAACAGCACTGCTAATAATGAGAATCCCTATATAAAATTCCTTTAATAACCAGCCAACCCCAAGAAACTATGTACCTCAAAAACATTCATGGGATTCTCCCAGAAAACTAATTCTTTCACCTTCTCTAGGTCCACTGATACTCTACTATTTGAGATGACGTGACAAATGACCTGAATTAGATCTATCATGATGTGGTATTTTGTGATATTAGAATAAAACTAATTCTCTATTAGTGTATTCAAAAATATCTCAAGGTGTTTGGAATGGTTGTGTAAATTGAGAGAATACACAAAGATACCGTCCACAAAGTCTACCACAAAAGAATCTAAGTAGGGATGATACAATCGGTTCATCAAGGACATGAAAACTGCTAGCACGTTTGTGAGACTAAGCGGCATAACCATGTACTCATATAGACCATACCTTCTATGAAAGGTTGTATGAGGTATGTCTGCAGGTGGAAAATATAACTAGAGATATCCTAACCATAGGTTAATCTTTGAGAACACTCGGGCTCCTCTAAGTTGATCAAGAAGGACATCTATCCGTGGAAAGGGATGTTTGTTCTTGGGCGTTAACTAGTTCATCTTCTGATAATCCATGAATATACTAAGGGTATCATCCTCCATTTTCGTGAATAAGACCGGTGATACACAAGAATTGGTCCGGATAATACCCCAAGCTTCCAAATCTTCCAGCTACCTCTTGATCTCATACAACTCCATCGTTCCCATCTTGTAAGGAGGAATGGACACCGGTGCAGCTCCTGGAACTAGCTTGATAGTGAATTCCCCCTCTATAACCATAGGGAATCTTTATAATTCATCCAAGAAAACATCCCTAAAATGATCAAACACAATAAGGAAATCTACCAGACATGTTCCCTGATCATTTAGATATAAACTCGACATCTAGGCTATCATCCCACCCACCCCATGATGATCGGGTCCAGCTCTGCTTTCCTGGACATCCCATTCACCCTTATGTAGAACCTCTCTACCCTCTAGTGATGTAAAACATTCCCTACGGTGATAGAAATCAATAAAGGCTTGAAAAGAAACCAACCAGTCCATTTCGAGAATGACATCAAAGCCCGTCCTCTCTAAGACATAGAGGACCCATAGAATGTGACGCCCACCAATATCCATGGGGAACAACTTGCACCAACACACACCTTCTGTTATAATTTATAACAGAGTTTCTAGCATCATAACATCAGAAGATGTATAAACATAGAGTCCTAGGCTTTCCGAAATGGCCACATATATAAAACTATGTGTTTCACAAGTATAAAAAAGTGCATAAGATAAAATTGATGAGCCTAGAATAGTACCTCTGGAAATGGAATGTATGGGATACTACTCATGATGGGTATGTTTCACTGCATATGTATGACCTACACTGCTTCTCTGAGACACTACTTGGCTACCCTTAGTTTCCCCGCCCTACTGTAGCTGAGATCCTAGGCCGAGCTACCATGACCACACCCATTGCCTTGGGTTGAATGCCCTGATATATTCTAGTTTCCAAAGAACTGAGAAAATATTGACCCTGATCATGCACGTGTAGTCTATATTGAACCCCTCTCACTAGAAACTAGTGGGAAAGTCCTACAATTTTTTTTCCATGGCTCATCTTTCCGAAACCTCGGCACTCAACTGGGTCGTCCAGGCACTGGGGCCTTGTATGCCCTGGCCTACAGCACTGGTAGCACCTCAACTAGATACTAAAAGAAAGGTTATGAGTTCTTGTATCCCTAAATGAAATCTTCATATGGTTCTTCTTTCTTCCATTAGAGATAGTACCAGATCTTGATTCCCTACCACCCAGGCTCACAGCTACATCTTCCCATAAATTACGGTCAGTAATCATCGCCTAATTTACATTAGAAGTAACTGAAAGAAACCTAAGGACATTCACCTGAGATCCGATGTCAAACGTGAGACCATCCTCAAATAGTATAGCTTTTAATGCGTTATTACCCACCACAATAGATGAAAATCACTAAAGCTCAGTAATGAGGGATGAATTACACATAACTGATAGTGTTCCCTACACCAATTGCACGAACTCCCAGTCTTGTTTAGCCCTCAGCATCTTGGGAAAATAAAAATCATAGATGGTTGCCCGAAATTCTTCCAATGTAATATTCTTCTGACACCCTTCCTGAGTGATAACATCCCACCATCTTTTAGAATAATCACCCAGCATAGAGGTCATGATCTTGACCCTCCTCTTGGGATGCGTCTCCAGATGGTCGAAGATAGGAAACACTGATTCATGCCATGATTCTTTATCATGTGGTCCTCTATCCCTTGAACAAGTAGATGGATTCTACTATAGTAAAATATGAATTTGATCTGCCATCGATGTGCCAGCCATTAGTGCTCTCTAGAAGGTCTGTATGAACCTCACAAAACCTTCTCGGAACTTTGTGTCTTCACCCTCATCTAATGTAATGGATGGTTCCATATCTGGCACAACTAGAGGATTTATTAGTAACCCATGACCCACTATTTCTTGAGTATTCTCGTTTCTTCTCTCCTGGCATACAGCCAATGGTCATCACAGTGTCATGACTCTACAAATTCTATCACACACACCACAATACCGACTTAAATGAAAATGGAAACTGTTACTCAAATGTTCATGAACGAAACAGATTAAGGAAAACACTCGTGTTTTTTAAAATATGAGTACATGGTGTGTATTACCCCTTACACAGTGCGTCCTCCTAGGCCTTTACATGGGCGTGTACTTCGGCTCAATGTGTCCATGTAAAAACCCATGTACAAGACATTTTCCCAAAGAGACACGACATGTACTTGAGTTTCCTTCCTAGCCAGGTACTTCTACAAAGCTAGAACTACATGGTTCTACCGATGTAAGACTACATAACGTGTTAACCCTTGACATGACGTGTATAAATAGTTTTTCATCCTTTTGTGTCATTAGTCATATGGTCGGATACACTATCAACATCTACATGGAATGTACTCCCATTACACTGTGGGTCCTACACAATGATTGAAAACCCATATTCCATCATCACATGATAGGTTACAATGTCAATGAAAACATGGCGTGTACATAAGGTACATGATGTGTTCTTCTTAAAACATGGAACACACTCTTCCATGAAAAGGAAGAACACATGGTGTGTTAGGCTATACTACATGACATGTATACTGTGATTTTTAAAAAACCTCAAGATTGCCTAGAAAAACCTTGTTTAGTGGAAAAACTAACCATTATGTTGCTAAATTCCAATCCATGAGGGCCCATACTCCCCATAAATCAATGTTTTCCACCCTAGAAGAACATATGTTAGTACAATTACAATTAAAAGAAAAACTAAATTATGCCCCACCTAATTCCAGTCCAAGAGGACCCATATAGCTTAAGAAGAAATGTTTGGCATCCATTCAATCAAAATAATAGCACGTACCAATACACATATCACAAAATCAGGCAAAGCTATCACATCATCTATCACAACAGCATGTGATAACTAATGCATCCTAGGTGGCATGACTTAATGCATGGCATGTTATTCTAACAAGTTTCTATATGATGCATGATATGGAACACCCTCAACTCACCGGGTTTCAACTATATAGGACCCACAATTGCATCAATTGTAATTGAAAAAATCAAGTGCATCACCCAACGGTGAAATTGATTCAACTATAATAGCTCAAAATCTAAAAATCCCATTTCTATTCAATGCAATTAGATTTTCCATGTACGCAGTGTAGGTAATATCAGGCAAAAATAATTACCAAATCTATATCCCATCATATTCCTATCTATAGGCTTAAAATAGTAAAAAAATAGTAAATAAAAACCTTTGATACTATTTTGTAATATCTAGGATCTGGGTTCTACTAAACAGTGCCACATACCTAGTTGGCCACATGGCCTCAAGAAAATTTCCCCAAATTCCAAAGGCTACCGACTAGTAATAAGGGCCTAGGGTGTGGTAGTGGGGAAACTATTCTCTCATTGGAAAAGTGTATCACATTGGAATAAATATTAACAAATAGAGGAAGTAGTAAATAGAATGAAACTAAAGTAAGAAACTGATGACTAAAGGAAATAAGTTAACCAGAAGTCATATGATATCAAAATGATGCATCATGTCACATGTTCTAAGAAAATAGAAAAATAGGATACACTACATTTATGTACAATAAAATACCAATATAGAGTAAAACAAAATGGAACTCAGCAGCATCACAAGCCTCATCTTGGTCCCATTCTCTCCTGCTCTTATACTACAATCCCATACCTGTATAGGAAGATTTTCCCCTATCAACACCTACAACAATATAGTCTATTTGGGACTAAAAGAATGCCTCAAACAGGGTGTGAGAAATAATTCCATGTAGGCCACAACCAAAGGTATGTGCCATTCTGTCAATGAGTATATACAGTAGTTGTGTATAGTAATGACAAGCAGAAAACTAGTGGGTACTTCGATATAAAAAATATAATGGTACTGGTATTCATATATAAAGTTTACTATGTTCATTAGTAGTTCATTTACTTTAATTATATAGGTCTCGAAATTCGGCCTATTCTCAACATTCCCTGTAGTAATGTAAGGACAACAAAAGTCTCAGAAGACCTTTGAATAAGTAAGTAATGTCTGAGTCCAATGTTTTTCTTCAGCTTGGAAGACATGTCACAACAAATTCCATCATATCATTTAAGTATAACCTGATCTTGTGCTTGATATTACTATGTTGGAATTCATGTATCGCTATAGGTTTAATCCTACCGACATCCTACGAGTCCGTTCTCAGTGGTCCTACTAGGGAGCCTCGAGTATCACTCTCGATGGTGGTTTAAGTTCGTGGGATTCAATCCCCAAAGGTTCTACAAGGGATCCCAAGGTATCAATCTATGTGAAATATAAGATATGTCAATATACATTTTCTCTGGCAGTCCTACTATGGATCCCAAGTGTCACTAATGACATATAAATAAAAAACCTCTCGAGTCTGTCCATACCTTTCTAAAATGAACCCAATTATCTCCCAAGGTGCAAGGTATAATATTCATGTGAATCCATTCATGAAATTCTAAGATGAACCTATGTATCACCCAATTTTATTTACCGTTTACTCATTAAAATTTATTAAAACATCCCGACCTACTTAACCAGAAAACCACTGCATATAAAAGGGGAAAGAACAATATCAAAGACATAATCAAACACTTACAATTTCTACATAATTACAATTGAAGATAATAAATGAATTCCATTTAAAAAACCCAAATGGGAGTACAATATAATTTCAATAGACATCCTAGGAAAAAACTGCTATATAGTAGTTATCCAATGGAAACACACACATGGGGTGGCCCTTAATAAAGAAAAAATGCTAAACAGGATTTAATTCATTGAATTAATTACCAGAACAATGATTGGAAATAATAAGGATAAAATTCCTTTCAAGGGGATGCCCAAAACATTGGTACACAACACAAAGACACGTATAAACATATCCACAATTAATGATATGCACAATACTGCCTACCTAGATGTCATATAACTGATATAATCTGACGTCGACCCTTGAATCAGCCTAAAACAGTGTATATCTAAGAAAAGAGGTAAATAATTCAAACTTAAATAACTTCGTTCTGAATAGAACTTAGGAATAATGACTATGGAAGAAGAAATATCTTACAGATTGGGTTCTAACATCATTGACGACACTTGAATTCGGTTTCAGATGATGAAACAGGAGAAGTTATTGATCTCGCAGCTTCCTGTTCTTCGTTCGATGGCTCTTCTGTCCAAAAGAAGAGAAAACAGGGGTATATCTCATTTTAAGCAGGATATTTTGAGTATATGACATGTAATTTTATATACACAACATGAATATCATTTAAATGTTCATAAATTTTCTGACCTACTTTACACATCCCACGCCGACCTTGCGGGCAGGACTACATGGTGTGTACTAGGAAGTACACGGTGTGTAATTGCTTTTTCTTCTCTCCCTGGACAATAAAATCACACACCAAGTATCCCCATCCTACGTGGCTAGACTACACAGCATGTACATAGGATTATATGGCGTGTACTACTAAAACTTTTCATTTGTCCATTTTTCCTTGTTTTCTAAAAAACAACTCAAATAAAAAGAAAAGAAGAAAAATCATACCTCATATGAAGAACTGGGTTCTTACAGAGGAAGATAAGAAGAATATTTTATTTTGATGGTAATGTTAGGAAAAAGTATAGGGGTGTTTGTAGATTTATATTTAGGTGAATTGGAAAGAGAAATTAAATTGGGAATTCATGGTTGGCGTCATAGTCAAGATTAGGTCGATCTAGTGGACATGATGTCCCCTCCTTAGAATAACAATCCCCCTTTTCCCTATTTTGGTAATTAGGGAATTAATAAATCAAGTATTCTTATTACCATATTAATACCAAATTATCCTAGACAGAAAAATAGTGAAAAAATATTTTAGGGAAATTAGTTCCACAATTTGGAAAGGTTCTTTTAATATTCAAAAAAAAATTAAATTGGAATTAGATATACTAATTGGGGAAACTGGGAATTCATGTATAAAATAAATAAATATAAATCAAAATAATCATCCCCCTAAATCAACATTACACTTTAACACAAACGGAATTACCCCTAATTATTATAATGAGGGAGTAAGAGGGAAGGAATAACAAAATAGAATGCATAAAATAAAGTGGTCATGGAGACCAGGGGAGGACAATGTAATATCCCAGCCACTCACCATAGTATCTTTCCTCCAAATACATCCTTAAAAGCAGCATTGAAGTTTCCTAATTATAGTCCTTCAAATAGCTCATGTTGTGAAAAAATCAATCATAGATGAGGACATAAATATTTCTAAGGTCTATCTAGATATTTCAAGGTGGGGTTTGGTAATAAATATGTTTTTATATTGAAAGATTCATCAAAATGCCTCGAATCTATGGCTTTGTAGTATAATTCGGGAAATAAAATATGTTTCATGTGGTGAATTGTACATTCCATTTTACAAATGGTGTTTTTCAGGCTATGTATTTATCTTTTCTAGATTCATTTCCTTAACCATATCAAGGATTTCAATTGATTATTCCATCATTTAGCCTCTATTTAATCCTGATTCATTTTTTTACCATTAGAAGCTTCATAAGAGCATTCTACAACATGAAAAGCCATATTATTTGGGAAATATTGATATGTTTTTATTTTTGTCATGTTTTTTATAAATTATTTGTATCCTTACATATGTTAAAAAATTATTTGAAATTTATGCAATAATTAATAATTTAAACCACAAATGTAATGTATTTTAATAGTACAAATGAATTCAAAATATTTATGTATCAAATTCACCAATACTAGGTTTTAGATATTTCCTCAATGATAGAATCTCAAAAAACTAAAATGCATCCTCCAATTATCATACAAGAATTGTGTTATCAAAAATAAATATGATAAAATGTAGAATTAAATTTTCACACATTATATAGGTAAAATTCATTAATAAATCACTTTATAAGGATGAAAGTCAACCATGTATTATACATTTCTTAATTTGAAACAACCATATATTTTTAGTTCGTCCATTTTTAATATTTTAATTCATTATTCATATGTATTCCATATATAATTTACCACACATTGAATTTTCTGATCATCATCAAGTTAAAAAATTTATATAGAATTTATCTCAAACATGAGTAAATTATCACACACCATAACTATAAAAGGAATCTATCATATCTACCATGTAATTTCAAACATATAAAATAATAACTAGGGCTTAATTATTTGGTTAAAATGACATTGAGTATAAGGGAATGTAAATAAATTATGTAAAACAAATAATGATCAAAAGTATATTATCTATACCGTACACTGTAAGATAATAAAAAACATGTTCAATGGTAATGACCTCTAAAAAAGACATGTCACCATTTCCCAATGAAAAAGAAGGCCTAAGAGGTAAAGAAGAATAATGAATGAAAACCCCCACTTTTATAGAGTTTCATATATTTTATTCTATATTTTTTCTTGGGTAGATTCTCATAGTCGCTGATTGACAATATATGATCTCTCATGGAAATAATTTTAACAGTTATAACAACATCATTTATAAAAAAAATGGTGATTTCTAAACTTCCAAACACACTACCGTTAGAAACAGCTTGGATTGTTTGAAACTTAAATCAACGAGGTCATCCCCAATTCAAAAGGAAACACTTGGTGTCAATAATTTTTACTAATTATCACTAATTATCACTAATTAAGACAAATTATTTCTAATTATCACTAATTATTTTTAATTATATGTAATTATTCTTAATTATAACTATTTATTTATGTTTGTCAATATTTATTGCTATTTATAACTATTTATTATTATTTTCTCCTACTTATTACTATTTTTCCCTTTTTGTTATATTTCTTTCTAATTATTACTAATTATTGAAATAAATAGAAATTAATACGAAGTCACCAAGCCTACTCCACCTACTATAATGATGAGCCGAAAAATTTCCAACGGATTTGCGGTTTCTCTTTTTCCTGATAGCTCATCTCCTTGCAACTTTCCTTGACTAGAATCACTATGAAAAATCTATTTCGACGTACAGATATCCATTTTCGTATGCACAAGAATGTGGAGTAGGGAGGACTCACGATGCTGCTCTCTATTCTTTTGCATATGAAAATGGATATATGCGCGTCAGAGGAGATTTTTTATAGTGATTTATTTAATAGAAAGTTGCAATGAAATAATAAATCATGCAAAAGATCTACTGTTTATCTTTTGGGAATTGTGTCTTCCATCTTAAATAGATGATAACAAATTATTCCAATTTATTACTAATTATTCCTAATTATTAATAATTATTGCTATTTTTCATTACCATTACTATTTATTACTATTTATTACTAATTATTACTAATTATTAATAATTATTACTAATTATAACTAATTATTAATAATCATTCCTTTTTATTTATAATTATTCCATATTATTCCATATTATTCCAAATAATTACTAATAATTACTAATTATTAATTAATATTACTAATTATTACTATTTTTTACTATTTATTAATATTTATTAATATCTATTACAATTTATTGCTAGTTATTAGAAATTATTACAAATTTTTCCAAATTATTACTATTTATTCCTATTTATTCCTATTTATTAGTATTTATTCATCTTTATTAAAATTTATTAATATTTATTCCTATTTACTCTTATTTATTCCTAATTAATCATATTTATTCCCATTTATTAATATTTAATCATATTTAATCATATCTACTTCTATTTATTCTAATTTAATGCAATTTATTCAAATTTATTAAAAATTATTATGAGTTATAATTAATTATTCATAATTATTATTAATTATTTCCAATTATTCTTATTTTTACTAATTACTAAAATTTCTTCCTATTTGTTATAAGTTATTCTTAATTATTTCTATTTATTACTAATTATTCCTATTTATTAAAAATTATTCATATTTATTACTAATTATTACGAATAATTCCTCTTTATTACTAATTATTCCTATTTTTAACTATGTATTCCTATTTAGTACTAATTATTCATATTTATTACCAATTACTCCCATTTATTACTAATTATACCTACTTATTACTATTTATTAGTAATTATTACTACTTATTCTTAATTATTCATATTTATTTTAAATTGTTATTAATTATTTCTAATTTTTTCTATTTATGTCAACGAATTACTATTTATTGCAATTTATTACTATTTATTACTATTTATCTATATTTTTTAATATTTATTCCGATTTTTTACTATTTATTCCTAATAATTCCAATTTATTACTAGTTATTATTAATTATTATTAATTGTTCTTAATTATTATTACTTATTACAAATTATTCCTACTTATTACTAATTATTACAATTTATTCCTATTTGTTATTAATTATTCTTAATAATACCAATTTATTAAAAATTATTCCAATTTGTTACAAATTAATAATATTTATTACAAATTATTACTAATTATTCTAATTTATTAACAATTATTTTTATTTATTAGTAATTATTCCTATTTTCTACTAATTATTCAAATTTATTACTAATTATTCATAATTAATATTTATTCTTAATTATCACTATTTATTCCTAATTAATCATAATTATTCCTAATTATTACTAATTATTTCTAATTATTACTATTTATTACCAATTATTATTATTTATTCCTAATTAGTACTTTTTATTCCTAATTATTCTTTTTTATTTTTATTTCTTAATATTTTCCCCATTTATTCCTATTTATTAAAATTTATTCTAAATTATTCCAATTTTTTATGATTATTTCTATTTATAATTGTCTATTTCTAATTACCATTAATTAGAACTAATAACCGCTAATTATAACTCATTAGCACTAATTATTACAATTTATTAGTATTTTTTGTAATGAAACACCATATTTTTGAAAATAAATATTACAAAAAATAAAACTTTCCAATGCTAATTTAATTTAATTGTTGCTAATTAACAACAATTATAAATAACATAAAATTTAATACATTTACTAAAAAAATAAAAACAATATATATATACCTTAAAAGTTAATCATTTGTACCCTGAAAATATTTACAATTTCTTCAGTATAAATTTTAAACTTTGAGAAAAAAATCTTAGGGAAATTTTAGAGTTTAGCGACAGAGAGAATTTGAGAAAGGTGTGAAATGAAAAAAATGATGGGAGTATATATAGGATAGAATATTTGCGATGGGATTCCCATTGCAGAAAAGTAATATTAGTGATGAGGCCCGTCGCAAATACTCACCCTTCTATTAATTAGGAAACACAGTTAAAAAGGTTTTTGCGATGGCATAGGTCGCAAATACCTACATATCGACACAGTATTCGCGATAGGGTTTATCTCCAATCACAAATAATATTATTCACGAAGATATCTGTCTCAAATGATAAAATCCTATTAATTAACTGGTGGAGGTTAAAAATGGTATTTGTTTTGAGACCAGTCGCAAATACCCACCTCCCACAAGAGTATTTGGGACGAGATTCATCCCTCATCCCAAATACTATAGATTACCAAAGGGTATTTACGATGGGAGTAAATACTTGTCGCAAATACACTTCTTGTGTATTGGCACGTAGTGGGTGCTAGGCCATTTGCGACGAGACTTAGGTCCCCTCAAAAATATTCCATCCCGATGGACTATTTGTGATGGGGATGGGACCCATCGCAAAAGGCATGTTGGAATTATTTATTTTTCATGTAGTGAACCATCACACCATCTCTCTCATTTATTTTGGAAAATAATGAAAAGTATTTAGGGAATGGAATGTATGAATAAAATTTCATTATAATGTGGATCTGTCCCTAACAAGGATGTTAATGGATTCTGTGTGATTAGAAAGGATTAATGTAAGGTGGGTCCTTAGAAAACGATTTAAACAAAAAAAAATTCATTCATATTAAAATTGATCTTTATTTTTAATAACATTGAAATGATTATATGAATGTTCTAGAATAGAACATTTTTTAAGAACTCAATAAATATACTTTAGAATGAATATGAATTATTTGTTCAAATAATGTTTATAAAATTATATTAATTTATTGAAAAATATCTTATATAAATGAATATGAATAATAAAATCAATTATGAAAAACATAAAATATTTTAGGCCATCAAATTATAAAGAAAACCATTTTGAATTTCACTATGTATCCTTAAACCCTGCTTTTTCAAATATAAATTCACATGTTCATCCCTATAAATTATTTCATCCATTTTTTAGTTGATTAAATAATGATTCATATAGAAGGGAATGAATTCATAATTTTAATGTTTTAAATAAATTTAAATATATAGAACACAAATTAGAAAAGAAAAGTTAAAATGCATACGCTTTTATTTAATGATTCATCAAACATTTCTATGTAGGCTCTAACTACACCAAATTCAATGATTGAATGTTATAAACAATTTTTGTTTTCTCTATTTCACAATGTGATTTGGGTTTATAATGTGAGCTAGGCTAATAGATTATTCTTCAATTTAACCCTGATGGTTTCATTATAGTTCCTTAATGGTCCTGAAAAATTTAAACAAACAAGTGAAATTAAAGGCCATTTTCAAAAAAATATTAATGATTTGGAAATGTTCTTGCATCTAAAAATATAAAATAAAAAACATAAAATCAAAAATCACTCGTTGAATATTAATTTCAAACATAATTGGATCAATCATACCATTTTTTAGATTATGTGATGAATAATTTTTAATATTGTACATGGATGAGTTCTACGAATGGCATCAGCTGCTCTCTATCCACGTATATGGGCCTCCCTCCTTGTAAAAATATCTTAATTTTCCCTTGGAGTAAAATTATGTCGATATCTAATAGGTTTATCCACCAATTATTTTCTAGACTAGAAAAATATAATAACCAAGTCATGTATTGTCCAAACATTCTAGATGCCTTCATATTTTTGCGTTTCTGTTATCCTTCCATTCTAGGTTACCTTATCTTCTACTTTTCAATTTCCGATTTTTATTTTACTCATTATTCATTACCATGGATAGTAAATTTCTCATGATGTTCTTCTATGATGGAACCCCCTTCAACTTCATATGCTCATCTTCATTAAAATTATCATCCTTCAAATTGTAGTTCTCTATTACATAGTGTATAATGAAATTGACTTGTTAACTTCCCTATCAGAGGCATGACTCACCAATTTTTATATCAATCAATACTCTCCATGTTGAATTTTTTTTTACAAGAATAAAATTTTTCTAACCTTCTACTATATTAACCACTAAAATGTCCATGGGGATGATAAAAATGTCACCATGGATCAAAATTTCTTCAATCAGTCCTTGTGGAAATTTCACAGATGAATCATTTAATTGAAGTGAAACACTTGTGGGATTAAGAAAATCAAGTCCAATAATTTTTAAGTTGGAGTATGACTTCATGTTGAAACTAAAACATAAATCACTTAATTATTTTCCAAATTTAATATAACCAATGTAAATATGAATTGAGAAACTACCAAGGAATTGTTTCTTATTAGGCAGGTTGTTCGAAACAATAACATATCACACCCTATATAGCAATATTTTGGTTATCCCTTACTTATTTATTTAATTCATCACCGTCTCTCCCATTGTATAATAGTATTATATAATATTTTCACGTTCATTTGAAATTGAATTTTTTATTTTCATTTTCTTCAATTCTTCAATAATCATACCAGATTTCACATATATCATAGTATGCTTGATCCTTTTTGTAAATGGAAAATGTGGCTTATATAGTGGTGATGGTTCCCCCGTATCTTTTTCATCTTAATATTTTAAAATTTTATTATTTTATTTCTCTTAGAATTCATTTTCAACTGGTTTTTTTCATGTTTTCTTTTTCATAGATTAGGTTTCCCCCCTGAAGACTTTTCATATTCTCATGGTGATGGCTTCTAAATCTATGTGGGGGATAACTTCAAGGAATCTAGGTTTTCCTACTAGTGTATTATTTCAATGATTCTCAATTTCTCCCAACATGAAACTCGATATTTTTAAATACTTCTTTCGATTAGGTGATTTTCTCTTTATTTCCAACATTAAAACCTTAGTTGTTCTTATGAAGGTATTTGACATCACTTACATGGAGTGTAATTGGTTTTTAAGAGTTTGGCATTGGTGTTGTGGTTTAAACCCATGTTGCCTTTGATGAAATAATTGGACTTGGTTCCATTTTTTGGTTATTTTATCATATATCCCTGTATATAGTTTTCATGATTATAATCCAGCAAATTCACATCTTAACAATACATACCTTTTATGTTTTATTAGATAACATGTAATTAAGATTCCATGACCTAAAATTTATTTTCAAGCAATCCTATATTATTTCCACCATATATACTCCTTAAACATGTCCTTAATATATTTTCCCTTGAAAACTATTATTTTACATTATTCCAAAATATTATACCTCAATTTTAGTGACGTTTTCATAACAAAACATCCTATGACATCATAAACTATGAAAGAATTACCCTATAATAATCCTTTTTTAAAATTTATTTCCAATAGAAAGGGTTTTATGACATGATTTTGGTGTCATATTATAAAGATTCTAAATATCTCACTTGAACTACAAAATGAGTCATCATATATTTGTTCAAATTCAAGTATATTTACTAATATATGCATATATTTTTAAGGTGGGGAAAACCTGGTAAATCAATTTCTTCCTCATATGCCCATGTATTTACCATGTGAGAGTTTAGAATCTGTATCCACTAAAGTGATTAGTCCTTGAGGGTGAATTTTAACACATGAAAACCTTATGATGTTGTTAGTGATATTGTGAAACTAGAATGTGTCACAAAATTCAATGAAACCCCCAATATGATAATTTGGATTTTCTTATGGAGGGATCATGAATTATATGGGATGTGTGATTGTTTTGATGAATTCAATATTGATTTAAAAATTTTGAGTAACAATAGGGGGTAGCATAATACATTTATGGAATCCCACATTTTATGGATTTCCAAAATTAACTAGTGGATGGACCCCCCATGTTCCTTTTTTGGATATCATGATGCCCTACCTGTCCAACATCTCTTCTTTACTCAACTTCATGGTATACCATAATTTCTTCTTCTTTATTCTTCACATATTTTTTCATAGATTCATTGGGAAATCAGGATAAAATATAGGCTCCCATTCTTTACACATAACTCTAGGTGAGTACTCGTGTAAAAAATGGGTCCGTAAAATTAATACGCAATAACAGAAACTGTAAAATAGGGAAAAAGATATAAAACAAAAATGAAAATTCATAAATATACCAACCATTACGAAATTTCATTCCTTGGAAAAAATATAAGTTTTCACATCACTCTAACACATCGATATTTCTATCAAGGATATAAGAGTACAATTTTTTTTTAAATCAACAAGAACTAACAAATTTTAAAAATGTAGTTAAGTGGAAATCGAGGTCTATCTAGAGATAATTGTATGGAATTTCATATATTGTTTTAGAAAATTGTGATAAATTAGTTGATTGATATTATATTAGAGAAATAAAGAGAAAAAAGAATAATTTTTTTATTATAATCTTTCGAAAAACATGTCGGGGTTGTGGTAAATTTTATGTTCTTCTCCAATTCAATTTAGAAAATAATTTTTTTATAAAATTAGTGACATGAACTGGTCACCGAATTATTAACAAAAATAAATTTAATAATATGAAATGTAATAATAAAAGGATGGTGTGTAAGAAAATTTCACTAGCAAGGATACAGTTGAGTAAAATTGAGATCCAAGAAAAATAAGAAAATTATCAAATCTTGTAAAAGTGAATTGTAGGGAATTCTCAAAGGCAATATATAACTCTTCTTCAGATGAAATTCTGCATTCTAGGAAAATTGGTACCAAACCAAAAGTTCCCTAGCCTTGATACCTTTCCACACATCCAATATTTTACCACTAACATTATATAAAAAATGAGATTCATCGAGAAAAATACAAATAATTTCCAATAACCATCTCCAAATGGGACCCAAAAGAAAACAACATCCAAGAGTTGATTGTGTTCATTAAGTGGGATGAAAAGTAGTCTGTAGGATTCTATAAATGTATAAATTGAACCAATGAAATGAATCCAAAAATATATAGACAAGATAATCATAATATGTTGAATAGAAGTCTTGAAATGAGAGGCATATCAAATTATTGAAACAACCAGTTCAAGACCTTAATAACAGTGAAAACTAGATCAGATAGAAAGCAGTGGAAGCACTGTCTACAGCAAAAAAACATGACTTTTAGACCAATCTCAGGTCATATCATAAAACAAATAAATTTTTATTTTATATTTGGTGTGGAATTTTAGACGAGGTAGTTCTCTGGATCATAGTATCCCCACCATGGTTTGTAAAACCCCCTTTTCCAAAGTTTGGTAATTAGGGAATTATAGAATCTAGTTTGTCTCATTATCATAATGAATTAATCACCTTATACTATTCAACGTTCATGAATTTTTTTTGGGAAATATTTCACACTAAATTGAATGGTTAATTTTACATTCAAAAATAAATGATCCTGATCAAAATAAAACTGATGTGAATGGAATTTAGATTTATAAATTCAAACAAACGAAAATAAATTAATAAAATAAAAATAGATAAATCTAGTACACCATCCCTATTCATCTATATAGTAGTTATCCCTTCCACATCTCTTTAATTGATCACCATCTCTCTCATGTTCTAATAGTATTGTAGCCTATTTTCATGTTCATTTCAAAATGAATTTGTCATTTTCAATTTCATCTATTATTCAATAAACATACCACTGTTCACATGTTTCTTAGTCTGCTTCATCATTTTTGTAAAGGGATAATTAGGATTATATAGTGGTGATGGTTCCCTTGTTTTTCTCTCCTTTTTATTTTTCAGTTTTCTTATTTTATTTCCCTTAATATTCATTCTCAATAGGTTTTTTTCATGTTTTTTTTAGATTAGGTTTTACCTTGAAGATATTTCTTATTCTCATGATGATGGCTTCTAAATCTGTATGGGGGATCACTTAAAGGAATCTAGGTTTTCCTCCTCTTGGATTCATTCAATGTTTCTCAATTTTCACAACTTGAAACTCTATATTTTTAAATACTTCATTAAATTGAGTGATTTTCTCTTTAATTCTTACATTATTTCTTTAGTTCTTATTATAAAGGTATTTGACATCTCTTACATAGAGTGTAATTGTTTTTTAAGAGTTTTATGTTGGTGTTGTGATTGAAGACCATGTTTTCTTTGATAAGATAACTGGACATGGTTTCATTTTGTGTTTATTGTGTCCTCTATCCCTATATTTAGTTTTCATGATTATAATCCACATTAATCGCATCATAGCAATAGATACCTTTTGGATTTTATTGGATAACATTAAATTAATATTCCATGACATAAAATTAATTTCCACGAAATCCTAGATGTTTCCCACCGTATATACTCCACGAAAATTCCCTTCATATATTTTATATTAAAAACTATTGTTTTACATTCTTCCAAAATATTATAACTCAGTTTTAGTTACATTATCCAAAAGGAACTTCCTACTGTATCATAAACAATCAAATAATTACCCTTTGATAAAATTTTTTATAATGTTACTTACAATATAATGGCTTTGATTACATGATACTGGTGTCATCTTATAATGATTATAAATATATCACATGAACTATATAATGAGTCATAATTTATTTGTTCGATGTTAAGTGTATTTACTAATAGATGCATATATATTTATGGTAGAAAAAACTTGGTAAAAACATTTCTTTCCTAATATGGATAAGTAGTTATCAAGTGACAGTGTAGACTTTATATCCACTATAATGATTAGTCTTTGAGGGTAAATTGGAATACATGAAAACATAAAATATGACTATGTAGTTATCAAGTGACAGTGTAGACTTTTTCTATGGTGGCCTCCTGAATTAGATGGAATGTGTGATCATTTGGATGAATTACATATTGATTTAAAAATGTTGACTAACAATATGGGGTACTAGAATTCAAGTATATAATCCCACATTTTATGGATCTCTAAAATTGACTAGTCCATGGACCCCCCATTTTCTTTTTTTGGAGATCATGGTGCCCTACTGGTCCAACATATCTTCTTTGTTCAACTTCATGGTATACCATGATGTCTTCTTCTTTTTTCATCACCTTTTTATCATAGTTTCATTTTAAAATCAGGATAAAATGTAGTCTCTCATTCTTTTCATGTACCTCAAGGTGAGTACTCGTGCACAAAATGGGTTCATAAAATTATTATAAAATAACTCTATGTTTAAAATAGGTAAAAATATGTAAAACAAAAATGAAAATTCATAAATATACTAACCATTACTAAACACCATTCCCTAGTGAAAATCTCACATTTCAAATCACTCTAACACATCGATATTTCAACCAACATATAAGAGTAAAAATTTATTAAACTCAATAAGTACTGAAATTTTTTAAAAATGTATTTTAGTGGAAATAAAGGTCTATCTAGAGAGAATGGGATAAAATTTCAAAGAATGTTTTAGTAAATTTTGATAAATTAGTTTATTAATATTATTTTAGTGAAATAGAGATATTTTTTTTGTTATGTATTATCATTTTTGGAAAAACATGTCAAGGTTGTTGTAAATTTGGTGTTCTTTTCTAATTCGATATAGAAAATAATTTCTTTTTTTTATAAAATCACTAACATGAATTGGTCCCTGAATTTTTTCCCCAAGGAAATTTAATAAAATAATATGTTACAATGAAAGCATGAGAGGTAAATATATTTCACTAGCATGGATAAAGTGAAGTGAAATTGAGTTCCATGAAAAATAAGAAAATCATAAAATCTTGTAAAATTGCACTATAGGGAATTCTCAAAGGAAAATATTACTCATCCATAGATGTAATTCTACATTCTAGGAAAGCAGGTACCAAACCAAAAGTTCCCCAACCCATGTACCTTTACACACATAAAATATTTTACCACTACAATTATATGAAATTTTGAGATAAAATGATAAAATGACAAAGCATTGCAAAGTACAATCTCCAAACGAGTTCAAAAATCATATTAAATCAAAGAGTTATTTGAGTTCTTTACGAGGGATAAAAAGTAGTCTAGAGGAAACTATGAATTTCTAAATCGAACCAATGAAATGAATCACATAAGATATAGACAAGGTAAATCATAATATGTTGAATATCAGTCTTGAAATGAGAGGCCTATCAAATTATTGATACTACTAGATCAAGACCTTAATAGCAGTGAAAACTAGATCGTATTGAAAGAAGTGGAAGCAGTATCTTCAGCAAAAAAAATCACCCTCACGTTTAGACCAATTTCGAGTCATATCCTAAAAATCATATTTTTTTATTTTATGGTTACTGTATATGTTTAGATTGTGTAATTCCAATGATTATGGTATCCCCACCATGGTGTGTAAAACCCCCTTTTCCAAAGTATGGTAATTAGGGAATTGTCGAATCTACTTTGTCTCAATATATTAATAAATTAATCACACAATACTGTTCAATGTTCATGAAATTGTTTTGGGATATTTGTTGCAAATAAATTGAAGAGTTGTTTTTACATTCATAAATCAATGATCTAGATCAAAATAAAATTTATGTGAATAGAATTTAGATTTATATATTGAAACACCCCAAAAAAATTAATAAAATAAAGTTATATAAGCCTAGTACACCATCTCCATTCATCTACATTACATATAACAAGGTTTGAATTACCCCTT
Organism: Viscum album; assembly: GCA_963277665.1. Taxonomy (NCBI): domain Eukaryota; kingdom Viridiplantae; phylum Streptophyta; class Magnoliopsida; order Santalales; family Viscaceae; genus Viscum; species Viscum album. The sequence goes on from OY728150.1 coordinate 361,210,139, forward strand.
AATTCTAGAAATGTAGAGTAAAAGGGAAGGAATAAATAAAAGTAATATATAAAATAGAAAAATATATAAAGATAGGTGGATTACTCTACATCGGTCTTGAAACTCACCTCATGCTTTTTTCTCTCTAGATTAATTCTTAGTAGCAATGCAATTGATCTCTATTTATAAACTTTCATGGTTATCACTTTGTTTTAATTCATCGATAAATGAAGTTATAAGTTGGACCAAGGGTATAAATTTTATGTTTTATTTAATGGTATGTCAAAATACCCTCAATTGTTTTCCATGAAACATATTTCATGTCATGACATATGTTTAATATAGTTAAATTAATTTTCTCTTTTCTAAATTGGTTATTCTTCATGAAATAACTTCACATATTGTTTCATGTTCACATCCTAAACTATATTCATCACCTGAATAACATTTTTCTAGTGTTTAACCATCCTTTAAATCCTAATTATTCATTTTTGACCAATGCAAGCCTCTTATACCCGTCCTACATCATAGAATTCCTTATTTTTGTAAAAATAATGATATTTTTTTAATAAATATTTTGAATACTAAAAAATATGAAAGATTAATTAGAATTAGGAGCATGAAAAAATTGATTAAATGTCAAAAATAATTTTCTTTAGTGTCAAAAATTTAGGTTTCATTGTCACAATAACATCCCTATCAATTCTATGTGGAATTAATAGGGAAAAATCATAATTGTACAATGATCTAATATTATTTCAATGATTCTTCTCAAATTGAATTTAATGGAAATATACTTCCAAAAAATAGTTTTATTCTCCCTCTTGGGGAATTTTAGGATATTTTTGGCATGTATTCTCTTTATATTTATAATCCCTATATAAATTATCATGGAGGGGAAGTGAAATATGATATTATATACTAACCTATGATCTACTATGGATGAGAAAAAAAATATTAACATGCAATGGAAATTACATCCTTTATATGCATCTTGATTCCTCTTTATAAGGATCAATTTTCTTAGATGTTTGGAGATTATCTCAACATCTAATATATTCAGGTTGTACAAAAATTTGTTTATGTATTTACAAATGATTTTTCAAGTCTTACACTAAATGATGATTTTTTTTTCAACAAAACTTATACCTTCTATTAAACTTATTCCAAGGACTCCATATAGAATGTTATATATTGAGTTTCTATATTTAAGAATAACATAAAGGATGATATTAATAATGAATTTATTTTTCCATGTTCATCACCATATAAAGATAATTATTTTATATTAAGAATAATGATGTGTTAATGCATCTCTATATTTATTATCATGAACTGAACAATATCATAATCATGAATAAGTATCATCTTCCATGTATTGATAATTGGTTAGATCATTTATGAGGATAAACATTTTTTCTATCCTGGTTTAACTTCAATCTGGTCACTGTCATTTGATGGTCAAGAGTAAAGAAAAACTCCAGATAAATATCTATTTGTGGTTTGGACAATATGAATTTGTAGTAATTATATCAAATCATAATAATTTCCCCACAAATTTTTTAATTAATGAACATATTTTGTAGATATTACCTTGATCGATTTTTCATAGACATTTTTAATGGTACTCTTATATATTCAAAGAAAAATTAGTAATAATAAATTCACATTATTATTGTTATTAATACCTTATCAATGGGGAATCTAATTGTAAATAAAGTGTGAATTTTATATAGATAATATTTAATTTTTGGGCAATATAATCTCAAAAGATGTTCTCACGGTGGATCCATAATAGATGAATGTTATTGAATATTCCCCCTTCCTAACCACTATAAATAAGATCCATTGTTTTCTTGGATTGGCTTGATATTTTCAAATAATTATGGTGAACTTACCATAGTGGACTAAACCAGTCACTATGTTAACTTAAAAGGGATCCAGGTTCCCTTTGATAGATGAATTGGAAGGAATGTTTTTGTAACTAATTATATGGTAAATTTTCACAACTATACTTACAAAACCCAATAATAGTGATGGGTTTTTGGTAGTTTTATTTCATAAAATATGGGGAAGTTAAGATTAATCATCGAGATTAATATTGTGATAGCTTATTAATCCTAGAAATTTAGTAAAATTTCCCCACACATGATTTTGAGATTTATATTGAAATTTTCAATTAAATATATAGTGGCATTGATATTATGGAAAATACTATGTCAAATATCAATCAACCATAAAATTTTATATTATATATTCTTTTAGATATATTTGAATATACACTAGATATAATGGTTGGAGTGTATTATATATTTGGAATCCTCAAAACATTACCACCAATGGAAGGTGAACAAGGTGACTTATGGTTTGGGAATAAATGTTAAATATGCCTTATCGATGATGTGGATTAGAAATGATCCAATATTTTTGTATTTTAAATAGATTTATCTAGAAATCTTGAAGTAAGGGGAGAACTTATATCATTCTTAAATGAATTTCTAACTATCTAACCATGAGAAGATCAAATACGAGAAGATGGAAGATATAGTTGCTGGGAAAAAATCCTTCAAGGTAACATTGTAATTGTTTTGGGTTTATTCTATTTATTGACAAGTTAAACTCCATAATAAGTTGTGGGGTATAGAGTGATTTTTAAAATATTATGTTAAAAAATATCCAAGAAAAAAAAATCATGCCATGGAAGCGGTATAAAAAACTGCATAGACAAGGAGACATTATTTCCTAGTGTTTGCAAAATTTATGGGGTCCAAAATATCGAGGTTTTTTAAGAAACCTAAAAGATGTATTTCCATGATGGAATTTGAAAGATATTTAAAATTAATTAGTTTTTCAAAGAATAAGTTTCACGATGTTCATTTCGTGAAGGCGGAAAATGTTTTACAGTAATCTTCATGATTACGAGAATCTTTATTGGCATAGAATTTTATTGGATCTTCGTGAGATAGGGAGCACCATGAATGAAATTAGAGAGAACCATGAAATTTTGATGATATTGATGGAATCTTCTGAAATCAGTGGAATTTCTTATAAATTGGAATCTAAGCCCCTCTGAAAAGTGACAATACCTAACGAAGAATTTTAGGCATAGAATTTGCGAAGGTGGTTTGTGAAGGTAGTTCTTGAGAAAATGTTCACAAATAAAGTTGGTTTTAGAAGGCTATAAATGCTGATCGAAAATTTTGAGAAACAAAAAATTGTCGAAGTTATTGAAGGTTAAAAAAATTAGACAAAAATTGGTATGCTATTGGAAGGCTAGTTGGGGTTTGCGAAAGGAGTGAGCTTCGAGAAGCCAATTTATGCTTCGAAAAAGTGAGGTTATTCGTGATGGAAGTGAGAATTGTTAAATTATTCAAAATGAAATTTATCTGTAAATACATAGAAATGTGGTATTACTAAATTTTACAAAAGTGGGACTTCAATAAATCATCCATATACAATTGAGTATGTATTCATTAGTGATAATGAAAGGACCTGTATGTCTATAAACTGTGGGTGAATCCCTTCCAAGAGAATTAAGCATTAGAAGAGTAAGAAAATGATCATTTCCTCCTATAGTGATCTCGAGAAAGTGACATAGGTAGTTATCTTTGGGAAATTATTAATATAACCTAAAACCTTGTAACTTTAGTGAGCCTAGGCATATAAGTTATTTAGCTTGAACCTGGTATTTTTGTAGTGTGCATTAGTGGATTTCGTTCATCAGCACATTGTCATTGTATGCTCTTGGGATGTATCCCAGTGAGCATGAACTATATAAAATTTAAATGTCTTATTCTTGATTTAATTTATGTTCTTACATTTAAATGGAAAACTATAGAGAATAGTGTTTTTTAAAGATAAAACAAGATCTGAATGGGCATTTGATTAAATCAATCATACCCTAATTTACCCCCTCTCAAAGTGCTGAACCTAATTGGTTTCACAATAGTGTTATAGGAGAAGGTGTGAAATATTTATAAATTAATCCATTATTTTGATTGAATGAAATGGTTTTGGAAATTATTATGTGTCTCACCAATATTAGATATCAAGAATGACATATTGGAAGAATCACATAGTTTGACATTCTTAATTGATCTGGGTAATATAAATTTCTATATGCATCTGACTGTTTATTTTTGGTGGGACAACACGAAGTGATATATTATAGACTATATACATCAATGATTTATAGGGGATCATGTTAAGGCTATAAAATATAATTCTACAGTTGCAATACAACCATTACCCATACAAAATGGATATGGGAAAACATCATGTTGTATTTTGTTGTCGAACTCCCCAAAAAATCTAATGGTCAAAATTTTATTTGGTTTGTAGTCATTTTAAATGAGAAGTTAGTATTCTTTACTCAAAATAGAGATGATTTATCTTTCTATTTTCATTCTAGAATGTACTTTAATGAATTGGTAAAGATGAAAAAAAGTACAAAATTTTGTTGTATCTGATCAAGCATCAGTGATTTACCTCGATGTTTCGGTGAATTTTTTTATCCTTCTCTAGATTCAGAGTTTTATTTCATTAATTATTTTTGTATTCAGAAGGATGGTTAGTCTCATGAACCCTTTTATACAAGTATGGTATGTTGATATCTTTTTACTAAATATCAAAATGGTGGTTAGGCTAAACACCTTCTAATAGTCATGTTTTCTTATGAAAATATATTTTACTAAAGAATTAAAATGTAAACTTATAAAGTCCTCTATGTAAGTAAGTGTATAACTCCAACATGTTGGGATGAAGTTAGAGAAAATAAGCTATTGATACCTGAGTTAACTGAGGAAATGGTTTGTATGTCTTGATATATTAAGAAACGCATTAATGAATCTCAGAGTCAACATAAAATATATGCTATTAATCATAAAAAAATATGGAATTAAATTTTAATGAGTGGGTATTCATATGAATATATCCGTGTAACAAGTTTTTTTGATTTGGAAATAAAAAAATTTATGACCTAGGTATATATTTCCACAATGATATTCTGGACAGATTAGGGAGGGTGGCTTATATGGTGGTGTTTCTATCGAACCTCTCTCAAGTTCATGTTGCATTCCATGCTTCTCTCATGAAAATGTATATACCAAACCCTTCACATATACTAATATCTAATGTTATACCACAATAGTATTATCATTCCTATGAAAAAAACCCTATATTAATATTTGATGATAGTGATAATGTTCCACATAACATGACCACTCACCTGGTTAATGTTCACTATAGGAACCTAAATTTTGAAAATTATACTTGGGAACCCAGAGTTGTGATGAAACAGAGATATATGAATTTCTTTATGTCATAATGAGTTATTTTTTTTAGAGAAATAAATTTAACATGTGTATAATATAGAAACCCTCAAATTTATTATATATTTTTCTATAAATAAATTTAATTTCATTGATAACATACAATACATGAAACCGTAGGTCAAATGAACTATGATATAAATACTATTAATTAAATTTTATTTTTTTCAACCTTGTATATAGAATTGATTGTTTTAATATGAATAACCACTTTATGGAAAATATTTATAATGAGTTTATATAATTTTGATTAATTAATAAACATGTAATCCATTTTTTGAAAAATCAATCTCTGATTTAAAAATGGCATTTTGTGAGAGAAAATGTTATAAATAATTTATACTAATTTTAGAAATTGAATTTTATATAAAGGATTTCATTTTAAAAATAAATATATGAAAGTTCTCCTAGTGTTAAATAGTTTCATTTTTCTATATTGATTTATTTTACCTTGAAGGGTAAAAAATGATTATTATTATTGATAACTATATTTTCATTTTAGAAGATTAAAATATTCATGTTTTTAAAATATTTTAAAGTAAATTGGTTTATATATTTTATTTATAATACAGTTGTGATTATTATAATCAATTTTAAGTTGGATTTTAGTATAAAAACATTGTATACCAATGAAAATAGCCTTTTTTGAGAAATACTTCTGATAATATTTTTCTAGATTAATTTTAAATTAAATTTTACCACCTGAATTAATTTTACTTTATAAAAATAAAAAATTACTAGGAAAAATTATAATTATTATATTTTAATATGTATTTGTTTCATATGAATATAATCTCAAGTAAATATTTTTCAACTTCCTAAATGATGTAAAATATAGTAAAAACATGGGGTAAAAAAATAAAATATCTTTAACAAATTATTTTATCTTATTGTATGAGTTTTTATCAATAATATATATTTTTATGAACTTAAATAACATATATTAAAATATTATCTTGATTTTGTGTGCTCAATATTGACTTTAGCGATGTTAAGTTATAATTTATTCAAATTAAAAATCGTTTTCCAATATCAAAATTTAATAGAATTATTGGAATATTACATTAATTTTTGGATTAAAAAAATATTAATCACATCATTAATTTATTATTAAACCTAATTCATTTATTAAAAAAAAATTTATTTTATTTCAATGAATGTTTTTTTACTCATAAATTGGATATTTTCTAAAAAAAATTATTTTAATGTGCTTTGTTTTCTTATATTAAAAGTAACCTGTAAACCCAATATAAACTAATTCTGAAAAAATTGATTAATAATTTGGAATCATCATTTGATTAATTAGAAATATTTACCCATTTTTTTATATAATTAAGTTATTAGGAAAAAAAATTCATGTTTTCATAATTATGTCTAAAATTAGTTTATCGTTGTTTTACTAGGAGAAGAGGATTAAGATGTATCCAAAAAATGTCCAAATGTGATTATTTGAGTTCCTTTTGACCTTATAATGATTTATATTCCAATTTTTTATGCCTTTTTTCCAATTTAAATGAATATTATATATATATTATTTAATTTTATATGTAATTACAAGTGTCTCCTTTCCGTCCATAATAAAAGGATTACACCTCCTCTCTCTCCTACATATATCATTATACTTATATATCAGAGAATACAAACCATTAGACTTTCTTATATTCCTTCTCTACAACATAGATGCTTTTTATTAACAAAATCCCATCCTTTCAGGGCTTAATATGTAAGCCTAAAGAGGTTTCTCAAAAAATAGATATAACTCTAAACTGAGTACTTACTATTCTAACTCTTAATACACCTCCTCAAATTATAAGTGATACGTTTTAAATATATTAATTTAGTATCATCAATATACATAAATATTATTATTATTATGGAATAACCATTATCTGATTCTTTTCAATCATATGGAAAATAAAATCATCTCTTGTGTATACGTATGCCATACCATCCCTATGTAGTGATGTAATATATTTACAATCACCATATTACATGGATTGATAAATTGTTGGAACTAATGATTTTATACAATTATTATTACATTAATATATTTATGGTATTTTATAATATTTTTTTATCATTCTTTATTTTATTTCATCTAACAATGAGAACATTTTCAATGTTTACATTCAATTTACCATCTCTATGAATGGTGTAGGTAATTATATTATATATACCATTTATGGATTATTATAAATTTTTTTGAAATGAATATAAATTAAATTAATATTATAATTTAAATTTTATATATTATGGAAACATGATTATTTTATAAGGATAAAAACTATTAGAATAAAACATAAATGTAAAATAAAGAAGTATCACCTAGAGAAGTGATGTTAGAAAAGAATTAATAACAAATAGGTTATAAGATCATATAATAAAATAGTATATATTATGATATTTATGGGTATTTATGTATAATAAGTATATAATTATTTTATAATTATTTTTGCGGTGGTTCTAAAATGTATGAAGCAATACACTATTACATTTGAGGGATTTATGTTTCTAACACACCTTAATCAGGATTGTTTACACTGGAATTTTTATTTATAAAATTATATAATACTTATATGATATAAATAATTCATTATTTTTATATGCTAGTTTTTTATATAGCATTTATGCTTTAGTTCCATCTTTTTCCCATGTGTTCTCTAAATGGTTGAAAATATTTTCTGGAAAATTTGATCCTATTTATTATTTTTCAAGTGATTTTATTTCTTCCATATTCATCTTTTCAAAAGTGTTTTTATGAATTTCATTCAATATTCATCAATGATTCTTTAATTTAATCTTTAAATACATTTTAGTTTTTGTATAATGGATAAATGTTTTTTTACATTCATAAAAAGGCTCTTTTTAATGATGGTGTGAACAGAATCATCATTTTTACTATTATTGAATTAATCAAATTTTCCCCCATCATGGATTTTAAATGAATTAAATAATAAACTAAACATTTCAATAAATATTTTTTAAAAATTATTTCCCAAATATTTTGGTAAAAATTACTTTTTAAAAAATTTAATTCAAAATGAAAAGGGTATTTTCGTTAATAAATATTCTACGTGATTTTTAAAGGCATTTTATTTGACGATAACATCCTTTGATGATACATATGCTTTACTCATAATATGATCCCCTGATAAAATACATATTATTTCTCTATATGTTTTATGAATATTTTTATGATATTTTTATGAATCTTATTTATTTTTTGACTTTTATGTTGTTATGAAATTTTGAAATGATTATGAAAGGTGTTCCCTTTCAATGACTTATGATATGTGATGAAAGATTTATGATCTTTTGTCACACGTGTGAATAGATTAAAATTATTTCACAGGTGGCCCTGAAATTATATATCCCTCCTATGAATTGGTTAAAGTTTTATTTCTCAAGAGTTAATAAGGACTAGAATAGATATTGAACATTGTAATGTCCCCGAACTGGAATCCACTAAACTGGTGCTCCGAGCTGGGTAGCCACATGGCCTCAAGCGCACATCCTCGTGTACCCAAGGTTTCCAACTAGTAGCAAGTGGTTAATGTATTATGTGGGGAGACTATACCCACATTCCTAGATTAAGCCACATCATTTTATATAAAAAAGAATGTAAACAATAAATAAAAACAAAACAATGCATTTCCAACCAAATCTATATCTGAGTACATAAAAACCCCCATAATAAATATATCATATCTTACTAATAATGAAAAAGTTATGGAAACACAAAATAAAGACCAGAATATGAATCCCCGAAACTGGTCCTGAATCCAAGTCTAGATCCTCAACCATACACATTCAAATCCCAACTCAACTCCCTGACATATGTTTGTTTCCCTTATCTTGGCCTATAAAAATGAAATCTACTCAAGAACCCAAAAACGAACCAAGAAGTTCAAGAGTTCAACTCTATAGGGAACCACCAATGGTGTCCACAAATTAACTAGTCTAAATATGTAGTGCATGAAAGAATGAAATTAATGACAAGATAAACTAAAGAATACTTGGTTTCCATTAGTTTACAACATTCAATTTATCCACATTCATCATTTCTTCCATTTTCATCACTTATACCATCTATATTAGTGAATACATTTTCATCACATGTTTCATGGGTTGGGCACTTACATAATTTTCACAATGGCCTAAGTCGGTGAATTTTCTTTAATGATGGTATAATTCAAGTTCCATATCACACAATGAAGGAATATTTCATAACAATTTCATTTCACTTATCTTGGAACCTCAGTCCAAGTATTTTCATCCAATTCAACCATTTTGGGCATAGTACCCCAGTCTGACTCCCAAACCCATGCATTATAGGGGTGGGGTTTGGAGCCTCAATCCAACCTGACCCATGGGGGAGACTTAGTTATTTATTTGACATCACTAGGCCATGTTCACAAGTCTATTTATCTATCTCCCACATATTTCATATCCCAAACCATTCACAACCTATACACGTAACATTTACAATTCACATTTCATTCAACATGCCAATAGTTCGGAAGCCTCAACCAATTTGAACAATTATTATTTAATTAGTAAAACCCGTTTATCATATTTCCCTTTCTATACCATAACTCTATTAGAATAATCAAAATTTATCATATTGATAAATTCCTAAGAATTAACAAATTTTAAACATTCATCAATTCATATGGATTAATCTATTTACACAATACATTTATAATTTCCTAATCTTTTTGACTTATTTATATTAATCCATTTAACTATTTTACAAAATTGGCCAAATATTTATTTATTCCATTTGCAACAACTAGAAAAAATATATTTTTTCCTCTTTATAATTCTAATTGACATGTCAACACATTTATCATGGGCTCTATTTTAACAAAAATGTACATTGGGAATAACATTACAATTTTCCATGTTCTGCAGTTTTAGTGCACCACATGGGTTTACCTAATCCAATATAATCTACCTCAACATATCTCATGGGTAACATTAGAGGTTGAAATCATCATTTCTCTAACAATTTAACATAATATTACTAAATTCATCAAATTCAATTCAAGGGGTAGAAAATATCATAACCAAAAATGCACAAATCGACAATGTAACTATGGGATATAACATGTAGACCACCTACCTCAAATATGAGGTTGAACACACCCATAAGATTAACCTTAGTTCCAGATTCAATCATCCTTTTAATCCCTAATCTAAAATCAATTGGAAAAAGAGGTGTTAAGGCATTTAGAAGTATAATAATGGAACCACTACACCTAATATGAAAAAGAGAAATAAGAGGAGTGTTAGACTTACACAGAGATTCAATCAACAACCAAAAACACTCCTAATGGACTCGAATTGAAGGAGATATATCCTAGGGATGATTTGGGATGTTTGGTTACTCACTTGTTTGGAGGAGGACAAAATGGGGAGAAAATATGGTGAGGAAAATAATATCCTGAGGGGGAAATTTGGTATATTTTCAATTTTTAATGGGATGCCTGGTTTGGATACACGATTTTGCAAACCATGCACCAATCGGGAGCGTACCTTTACCAAGAGGCAACCATGTTTCGCAGTATCCTAGAGATTGTTCATGGGTTAAGAAACCATGAACCAACCATGTGAAGTGCCTCTATACAAGGATTCATAGTTTCGCCTCACCCCTTGCACGATTTTCACTAACTGTGCACCAACCATGGAACATGCACAACATGACCTATTTTACTATTCTTTTATTTCACAATCCTCTAGAGCTCCCCTGAGATTTATCATACACTTGTTAAAAACTTATTTATCCAAATTTAATGAATTTGAACAATAATATAATAAGAAAACACCTCTATGATGTTCGGGATCTTAGAACCTCCCAACCATATAATGTTTCGTCCTCAAGATGCACTCCTGGGAATCAATGATCTTTAGAAAAAAAGATATTGGAACAATGAGTCCGAATGGCCAAATTTTTCTGCCATGTTTCTCCCTGATCATTACCATGTTACCAGAAAATTATTACCACACACATAGTCTTTCCAACAAAACATTCTCACTACAATCCACAATACGAACCAAATGCTCCTTAAAGGTTGCATCAGCCTCATGATTAACATCATCAACACCTATCACAAGAGATGGGTCAAAGAGAAAATATTGATGTTTTAAAAATAAGAAATACATTTTTCTGGCCACTATATCATAGTTGAGGATTCAATCAGTGTTCCATCAGTCTGATCCCCTTAATAATCTCAAAAGGTCCCATGTATCAGGGTGGAAAATTTCCTTTTTTGAATTATATATCGACCAAACCATGCCAACGCATGAAGAAACACATGATCACTGACCAAAAATCAAGTGGTTGGTGATGATGATCCTCAAACAAGTTCTTCCTACTCTAATCCATTGTAAAACACTTCCAAATCTTCTGAATATTCTCCGACGTCTCATGTACAACACTCAATCCCAACAACTCTGATTCCCCAGCCTCTATCCAACACAACAATGATCTACATAAAATGCCATAGAGTTCCTGAAATAATTATATCTAAATCAAATCTTGGTGACTATACTTGTATGGAAAATCAGTAAGATATAAGTGATTATCCCAATATCTGCAGAAATCTAGGACACATTCCCTCAACGTGTCATCGTGAACCTTGAAAGTGCACTCTAATTTCCAGTTTGTCTCCATCTAAAAGGTTATACTCAAAAAACATGGGTACCTAGTGTCCACTTTAATCCTAGATAAATGTCCAATGTAAAACATAGACCATGATATGAAACTATCATCTGTGGTACCCCTATCAACATTATTATCCCCTGAAGATAGAAATCACCCTACTGATCAATGGTGAAGGTCTCTCAAATTGTAAGGAAATGTGCATCCTTGGTTAATTGATCCACAAATATGCAAAAAAAACATCATTTTTTGTGGAATAATCCTAATACACATAAAAAAATTCATCATTAAATCATCCCATTTTCATTATGAAATGGGAAATGGTTTCAACAAACCACCCAACCACTGGTACCCAACAATCACCTACTGGCATGTAAGTTATTGCACCGTGAAACATATAACCTCATTCTTCATGCCAAAATAACAATACCACGGAAGATAACCATTATAAATTTTGGTCATGATAGGGTGTACATCCCACTTCAATTCATGAAACTCTCACTTCAACTCTTCTCGCAAACATTATGAAACAACAACAGAACCATGAATATAAACAGTCCCATCAACACCAATGGTCCAACTAGAAGCTGAATCCCCACCTTTATGACATTCCATTAAAGCCAAACAATTTAGACCCTCATGATATTTATATTTTATCGTAATCATAAGCTTGGAATAAACTTCTAAAGATGATAGGGTTGTGTTCCCTTGGCCACCCCGCACCTCCTGAAACATATCAAAGAACAATGCCATAATCCACCACTCTGAGCTAGATTTTTGAAATGCATGAATTTGACTCTTTTAGATTAATAAATATGTAGCACTGATCATCAATGTCAAAATAAAACAGGAACTCAACCCATATTTACTTTTTATGATTTTAATTTCACTCAAAAAAGATGTATTTAAGGCTTTTATGACTGCTATACACTAAAAACCACTCTCCCAATAAGTTATTTCATCACCATTTTGAAGCCTAGATCACAATGGCCCGTCCAAGATCATAGTTTGGGTATTTTTACCATGAGACCTTAAATTTGAGGAACTATACAAAATAAACTGATCATCCTACATATACACATCCCCATGTTGAACAGTGGATGAATCAAAAATAAAGGCATACCCCTTAACTGGCTCAGGTAAGACTAGAAATGGTGTGGTGGATAAAATCTTCTTAAAATCTTTAAAGGGATTATTAGAATACATGTTCCATTAAAACATGATTCCCTTCTTAGTTAGTCCTAATAGTGGTTCTTATAAAGAAGAAATGTTTTTGATCAACCTCTGGTAATAGCTGGCCTATCCCAGAAAACCTCGTACATAAAAAACATTCCTAGGATTCTCCCAAGACACAACCACATGCACTTCCATTGGGTCCCCTAAAACTAATTCACTAGATATTATGTGGACCATGAAATCCTACCTATCAATCCAGAAATGAAATTTGGTTAGCTTGGTTTATATCCTATGCGCTCATTGAATACAATGGAAGATGTTAAGATGTTTGGTGTGCTCATCATCAGACTTCGATTACACAAAGATTTCATCAACAAATACAACTAAAGTATGATATTCATATGGGTGAAAGATTAAATTAATTAGGTCCGTAAACATTGAAGGTGCATTGTTTAACCTGAATGGCATCACAAAAATATGTATTTCCCATACCTACTCTTGAAAGCAGTCTGTAGAATGTCAAAAATTCTCACCCTTAGTTGATAATAACTTGATCTCGAATTAATCTATGATAAAACTAAATAACCTATCAATAATTAAAAAAGATCATCGATTTGAGGAATTGGTTATATGTTCATAGCTGTAATTTGGTTCAGCTTCCTATAATTGAAAAATTACTACAATGATCCACCATCCTTCTTAGAACACAACACTTTGGATCACCAAGGTGACGTACTTGGGGGAATAAACCTTTTTTCTCCAATTCCTCCAATTAGGTCTTATTTTCATATAACTCTTCCCATTCCATTCTATATGGAAGAATGGAAATTGGATATTCTCTTAGAAGAAACTCAATTAAGAACTCAAAATATCTCCCGAGCAGAATCCCTGAGAGGTCCATAGGAAACAAAACATGAAACTTATCCACTATTGGAGGAAATACAAGTAGATCCAATCCACCACCATAAAACATAACACAAGATAAATTGGGTTATGAGTACTCCAAACTGTCGAAAATGTAGCCCTACATGCCTATATTAGATATCCAATTAACCATTATTGGCATACATATATGTCTCAAGAGATGTGAAGGTCACCTATGTAGGTTCCGGGCACAGCGGAAGAGCGTTGGTGGGTTTGCCCAACTTTAATTTTAACGTTAAACAATGTTCAATCCGAGATCCGTCACGATATAAAACACTGAATCTTCGGAATAGAATGAAGAACGAAAAGAAAAGAAGAGTCCCAGAACCCTTGAGGAGGATCATCATATGTTGATTATAATTAATTTAATTAATGCATAAGAATTACCTTGTTGGGATTCTTTCTTCGTTGATGTGTCCGGTCACGATTTGGTGATACGTCATTGCATCGTAGAATCCAAGTGTAGGATTCCTCTAGCGGTGATCCACATGTGTGTCACGTATCTCCGGACATCACCGAAGAGATCTCTGGGTGCTAGCGCGGAAGAACCTTCGCTTGCGATGTCCGCCTTCGACCGCCTTGATCCGGTGGAGGATCTTGCTCTCGTAACTTGAGGGCGTTCTTGGTGGAAAGGGAATTCTATCTTGGCATGAGAGTATTTCCAAATCCGTTGTGCACAATAATGGCTCTCAAAAAAATGTTGGGGTTGCGAGGTTATTTATAACCAGGTTTGAGGTTAATAGAGTTATGACAATAAATAAACGCGTTACGCGTTTTATTTATTTCATTAACTCTTATTGAAAAACCCCATGTCGAATTATTAATTCCTTGACATGCGCCCACACTGATTATAACAAATATAATTTAATAAAATAATATTAAATCCAAAAAATCCCAATTGGAAAAACTACACAGCATGTAATAATTAAAACACGATGTGTACTTGTTTTCCATAAAACTACACAGCGTGTATATTTAATATACACGGCGTGTACTTTTATTTTTCATTTTCTCCACCACATTTATTAGACCTTGAGTAATGACTATTTATTTCTTAAATAAATGTAACTACATTACTTTCTAATAAATATATTATTTTATCCACAGTATATTCTCTCGAATAACTAGTGTCAAAATAAATGCAATCAGATATCCTTAAATAATTATTAAACCATAGTCGGGAATAATATTTATTTAACTTGTTAAATTAATATTTAACTGAGATACATGGACACACTTAGTGTGTGACCCTCTAGGCCTCTTTCTCAGCGACATTAGGCTGAGCCTTCCTAAAGTCCAAGGTTAGCGTCTAGAAACACACCAAGGCACCCATAGAGAAAGAAGTTAACGCCGCAATGATGTGTCACCTCCTACGAACGCTTACCATGTAATATAATCCCTTTGTCTTGATATCTCCAATCAAGCGGGTTGCATGCTAGTGACATCAACCCATGTGCTTGATTATTCTTTCTTTGACTTCCCGGAATTGAACTTGCCCATTCCTTACCATGGCCATGGATTTATTTAGGCTATATGAATTCCATCAAAGGGCCTGAGATATATACTTCCGTTATGGAACGGAAGGGAAAAATCCTTTCTCGCATTATCTATTAATGCGGTATTACTCGTGACGCACCCAACATATCCTACCTCGCTGCGAACAGTGTGTCGTCACAGTTTTCGTCAATACATCTAAGTGTGTGAGTTGTAATACCCATTAATAATAATCTTAAAGTCTAAAGATCAATACACACGTCCGCAGATAGGAACATCCAATGACACTATGAAATGTGGATTTCCTACTGGCGGGTCTCGTTCTCATAATATCATCCTGGATATTACCAAGGGCGCACACCATGAGAAGGTGCCTCAAAGTTTTATGAGTCCTCACCCCTAATGACCTGTATTATTTGTGTCCCTCAAATAATATCATCCGGCCATAGAAAATACATTCAAGAACAGTGTTATGGCACTTTTGGGTTCTCATCATAGCAGGGATCCACTACGACCCTTTAATGCAACATCTGTCCTTAGGAAATTATCACATGACATGTCACGCAGAAGAACAATAAAGATGTGATAAGGCTTTTATTTAATGAATAAAGTACAAAGTAGTTGGTTCTAGACCACCAACTCCAACAGACTCCCACTTGGACTAGAACCAACTTCTAACAACCTTTAACCCGCTAGCTCTCACATGATATTCATGATTCTGCTGAGATAGGCCTTTAGTCATGGGGTCTGCCACGTTCTCTTCCGTGGACACTCTGCTCACTGCAACTTCACCCCTTTGATAGAAATACCTCAAGAGGTGATACTTCCAGAGTATGTGCTTTGTCCGTTTATGTGACCTTGGTTCTTTTGCAAGAGCCACCGCTGTAGTATTAGCATAATACAATGTAATGGGATCTTTACTGCTAGGCACCACATCAAGCTCCTGGACAAAGTTCCGAATCCAAATGGATTATTTGGATGCATCAGAAGCCGCTATATACTCGGACTCTGCTGTAGAATCGGCGACAACTGGCTGCTTTGAACTCTTCCAACTCACAACTCCTCCATTAAGACAGAAAACATATCCAGATTGCGACTTCAGATCATTCTGATCTGTTTGAAAACCAGCATCAGCATACCCTCTGATGACAAGCTCCTCGTCTCCTCCATACACTAGGAACATATCCTTAGTTCTTCTCAGATACTTAAGGATAGTCTTAACAGCAGTCCAATGCTGTTCTCCTGGATCTACTTGATATCTCCCTACCATGCTCAGTGCATCGGCAACATCAAGCTTGGTACATAACATGGCATACATGATGGATCCTATAGCCGAAGTGTATGGGATCTTACTCATCCTATCTTTCTCCTGTTGTGTCTAGGGACACATTTTCTTAGAAAGATGTAAGCCATGTGACACTAGAACCAATCCCCTCTTGGATTTTTTCATACTAAATCTCTTTAGTATCTGGTCAATGTATGTACCCTGACTTAGTCCAAGCAGCCTCTTGGATCTATCACGAATGATCTTGATCCCTAGAATGTAGGCTGCTTCTCCTAAGACCTTCATGGAGAAACACTTGTTCAACCAGTCCTTAACTGACTGTAAGGCTGGTACGTCGTTTCCAATAAGCAATATGTCATCAACATATACCACTAGGATGATGACCGCATTCCCATTAAACCGCTTATAAACACAAGGCTCACATTCGTTCTTAATGAAACCAAATTCCTTTATGCTTTCATCAAATCGAATGTTACATGACCTGGATTCTTGCTTTAATCCATAAATGGATTTCTGCAACTTGAAAACCTGTTTGGCTTCACCTGGTGTCACAAACCCTTCTGGTTGTGTCATATAGACATCTTCCCGAAGGTTCCCGTTAAGGAATGCTGTTTTGACATCCATCTGCCAAATCTCGTAGTCATGGTAAGCTGCTATGGAAAGTATGATTCTTATAGATTTAAACATGGCAACTGGCGAGAAGGTTTCATCATAGTCAATTCCATGACGCTGTCGGAATCCTTTAGCCACTAGACTTTCTTTATAGGTGCTAACATGACCTTCCATGTTCAGCTTTCTTTTGAATACCCATTTGCATCCAACAGGCTTTACATCAACTGGCTCATCGACCAGAACACAAACTTGGTTCTGATACATGGAATCCATCTCCGAATTCATAGCTTCTAGCCATCTTGCAGCTTCTGAGCTTTCTACTGCTTCCTTGTAGGAGAGAGGTTCATCATTGTCCAACAATAATGATTCAACATCCTTGGTGACTAGGAAACCAAATCTCTCTGGTTCCCTTACCACTCTTGAGCTCCTGCGCAGTATATGTGTTTCTAGAACCTCTTCCACGGGGACCTGTGGAACTTGTTCCTGTACCAACTCCTGTGTATCTTGAGCATCAACTTCTTCGAAGTCAATCTTGCTCCCACTATCCTTCTTGAGGATGTGCTCTCTCTCAAGAAAGACGTCTTGTCTGGTGACAGTCACTTTCTTGTCTTGGGGGTTATATAGGTAATATCCTTTTGTTTCCTTGGGATATCCTATAAAGATACACTTCGTGCCCCGGGGTGCTAGTTTGTTGCCTGAGAAGGCCTTAACAAACACCTCGCATCCCCATACACGTGTGTGAGACAAAGTGGGTTTCCTTCCATTCCATAACTCGTATGGAATTCCATTTGCCGCCTTAGTTGGTACTTGGTTTAATGTGTATGCTGCAGTTTGTAATGCATATCCCCAAAAGGATAATGGAAGATCCGCATGACTCATCATCGACCTCACCATGTCCAACAAGGTGCGGTTCCTCCTTTCACTAACACCATTCCACTGTGGTGTATAAGGAGGAGTGAGCTGAGATATAATCCCAGACTCCCGTAGAAGATCGATGAACTCTTGGTTCAGATATTCTCCTCCTCGATCCGATCGAATATTCTTTATCTTCTTACCAAGTTGATTCTCTACTTCATTCTTCAATTCCTTAAATTTCTCTAAGGACTCTTACTTATACCTCATTATGTAGACAAAGCCATATCTACTCAAATCATCAGTAAAAGTAATAAAGTAAGAATATCCACCTCTAGCTTCTACTGGAAATGGTCCACACACATCTGTGTGTACCAATCCTAGAAGCTCTGTGGCCCTTTCACCTTGTCCACCTAAAGGCGGCTTGGTCATTTTTCCTTGTAAACAAGTGTGACATCTATCAAGTGGTTTTAGCTTAGTAGAGTCTAAATAGCCATCTTGGTAGAGCTTTTTCAATCGTTTCTCGTTCACATGACCAAGGCGGTGATGCCATAATTGGGTGATGTATGAGTCATGTGAGTTTGTTTCGTTATCAATTGCCAACACTTGTTTTTCGTAATTTAATACATACAAACCATTATTCAAATGTGCCATACCATAACATACGTTTTTCTTATAAAAGAGACAACCCTTATTTCCAAACATGAAAATAAATCCATCCATATCCAAACAAGATACATAAATTATGTTCTTGGTAACACTAGGCACAAAATAACAGTTTTGTAAAACCAAAATCATGCCAGTTAGCAATGAGAGATGATAGTCTCCAATAGCCAACGCAGCCAGCCTTGTGCCATTGGCAGCTCGAAGATCCACCTCTCCTCTGGCGATCTTTCTAAATCTACTTGGTTCTTGCATTTGAATACAGATTTGATCCCCACAAGCTGTATCTAATACCCAATGTGTATAAATATAAAGATTGCACTCGATAAGGAATGCACCTTTAGCGTCCCCACGCTTCTGGGTTCAGTTCCTCTTCTAGTTGCCCTGCTTGCCACATGCAAAACACACTGCTTCCCGTTCCTTGCCCTGCCTCTGGATCTTCCCCTTCTTGGAGGGACGGTGCTCGGGGCTTCAGACCGTTTATAAGTCTTTGGCCCCTTTGCCTTGTCCTTCCTTTTCTTGTTCACCATAAGGATCGCGGGTTTGTCACACCCCATGTCCTTATCTACCTAGCGAATCAAGGTCAGAAGCTCCGATAGACTCTTCTCATTGTCGCTCATGTTATAGTTGGCAATGAAGCTAGAGAAGGTCTTGGGCAATGATGATAGGATGAGATCTGTACGCAACTCATCTGGGAATTTAATCCCTAAGATGTCCAAGCGTTCAATGTAGCCAATAAGCTTGACCACATGAGGCCCAGCTGGTGCAGACTCTCCAAGCTTCGTGGTAAACAAAGCATTGGAGATCTCATACCTCTCCTGTCTCGCCTTCTCTTGGTAGAGATCTTTAAGGTGAGACATCATGCTATACGCATCCATGTTTTCATGTTGCTTCAAGAGCTCATTAGACATGGCCGATAGCATGAAACACTAGACATATGTGGCATCATCCATGTGTTTCATGTAGAGAGATAATTCCTCATCACTAGCCTCTTTCCCAGGCGCAACTGGAATAGGCTCTTCCAGCACATATAATTTCCTTTCGTGGCGAAGGACGACGCGTAAACGCCTCTGCCACTCATGGAAATTGGTGCCGGTGAGAAGGTTTTCTTTTTCGATTATGGTGCGCAATGATATGTTTGAAGTCATTTTCTTGCCGTTTCTATAATTTAATATGAGCAAAGGTTTAGTACTTTATTATAAAAATTGAGACAAATAAATAAATTAATACTTATTAGTCTCCCACTATTTTATCGAAATCCAATAGCCCTCACCATTGACTTCGGAATATTCTATTGCGTGAATATTCTAGTGGAAAGGATCCATATTGCCCTTCGCATTACCCCAACTAGGGTTGGTCAAGTAACTTGAAGGGTTTTAGGTAGGCATTCCAAATGCCAACTGCATTAACTCGCATTTCCTTTATCCACAGAGTGGACTCCCCAATCCTGAAATCCTTTTTGGATTTCCTCAACCTTTGCCTCTTGGTCACACCAAGTCCTGCTGTGGCAGTCAACCCTTGATGCGAACCAAGTCAAGTCAACCCAAAACCTTGAATTAGAATTCCCCGATAATTGAAAGCACCCCAACTAGGGTTGGTCATGCACTTTGAACTATGGTTCGATTCTAACCAAGATTATGGAAGGTAATGCCGACTTAATATTTATTTTGAGGGATTTTATCCTTATACATAAATTGCCATTTTATTATCTTTGATTACATGCTTGTTAATATTAAGTGGGATATACTTAAGTGATTAACCATGTCTAAGATAATATTTATGTATAAGCCAATTTTATTTTAGTTCCATCTTGCATGCTCGTTTAATTCATTAATTGTGTGATCGTGACAATACACCCACAATAAATAAACCATGCAACTGACAGAAATAAAATAAATGGTATGATCATGAGCTTTTCTATTGGTTAGTTTATCTAGCGGTTGATAAAATAACCCAAGACCTAGGGGAGAAACACCATGAACCTTTCGGGTTCATGTTTACAGCTTTCCACCTGTCCACCATTGTATCTCCTTAGATTTGTTTCATCTTGGCTCCTGACTTGCGCTGCCTCCACTAGATTGGGAGCTCCATCAATTACATATGCATTTATCTCACGCGCAGGTGAGGGGAAAAAGGGGGTTTTTACATAAAAGAATCCTTGGGCGTGCAGGCCCTACATATTAATGAGGACATGGCTCGCAGGCCAACAAATTTAATTTAAATAAATAAATTAAAAGAAACCATTCACATACAAAGGTCTCGGTCTAGCTCATGATCATCCATACATGCAACGATATTTACGCATAAATAAAACTAGCATTCAATTATTTAATCGTTCTTGTTTAAGATAAATCACGCTCGAATCAATTAATTATCTTTAATTAATCAATCCTTTTATCTTAAATCCCTTTTCTGAATTTCCTTGAGATTCTCATCCATCATAATTTTAAACAAATAAATTCATTTAAAATTATCCTTGTACACAACTTGTACCTTGGAGGCAACCCGGCGAATTCCCATTTATTTCGCAGATGTTAAATTAAACACATATATATAAAACACCTATCACGTGTTGTGCCTCCGCTTTACGCCTGCACCATGGAACACGTCTCAAGGGTTTTTATAATATAGTAATAAATTTTAATAAATCTGCGTAATTTGGGTGAGTACACGGCGTGTAGTTCCGACTACACGGCGTGTACTTTTTCTTCACCGTCTATCCGAAGTACACACCCGGGGATAGGGCGTGTTAATGTACTTCAGAAATTTTCGGAGTACACGGCGTGTACAGTGGGACACACGCCGTGTAGTTTCCGCGTTACACGGTTTCCAGACGGGAAGGCTATGTACGGAGTACGAGACCCAACCCTAACCTGAAAGGACTACACGCCGTGTTCATTGGACCACACTGCATGTATTCCGGAAACCGTGTGCCACATGTTTCTGGTCAACACACGGTGTCTTAAATTCTTAGAAAGAATCCAATACACGACCTGATTTGGCGGATCAGTCAATGCATTGAACCTAGACTACACGGTGTGTACTTCCGAATACACGCCATGTATTCTGGTGTTATACGGCCAGAAACATTTGGCTCCTCCGGATGAGTTCCTCTATTTTATTTTAATCAAAATTAAAAGAAAAATCTGTTTCTGTGAGGTGAACCAGAAACGAGAGAGGAGGAACAGATCTTGATATTCAGATTTCCAGAACGATTAAACATGAATTGAAATAACTAAATTATTAAATGCGTAAATCACCAACAAAAAAACTAAATAATTATAACCAACGATATGACTGCTCGGATACCACTTGTAGGTTCCGGGCATAGCGGAATCGCGTTGGTGGGTTTTCCCAACTTTAATTTTAACGTTAAACAACGTTCAATCCGAGATCCGTCACGATATAAAAAACCGAATCTTCGGAATAGAACGAAGAACGAAAAGAAAAGAAGAGTCCCGAAACCCTTGAGGAGGATCATCATATGTTGATTATAATTAATTTAATTAATGCATAAGAATTACCTTGTTGGAATTCTTTCTTCGTTGACGTGTCCGGTCACGATTAGGTGATCCGTCGTTGCGTCGTAGAATCCAAGTGTAGGATTCCTCTAGCACTGATCCACATGTGTGTCACGTATCTCCGGACATCACCGAAGAGATCTCCAGGTGCTAGCGCGGAAGAACCTTCGCTTGCGATGTCCGCCTTCGACCACCTTGATCCGGTGGAGGATCTTGCTCTCGTAACTTGAGGGCGTTCTTGGTGGAAAGGGAATTCTCTCTTGGCTTGAGAGTATTTCCAAATCCGTTGTGCACAACAATGGCTCTCAAAAAAATGTTAGGGTTGAGAGGATATTTATAATCAGGTTTGAGGTTAATAGAGTTTTGACAATAAATAAATGCGTTACACGTTTTATTTATTTCATTAACTCTTATGGAAAACCCCCATATCGAATTATTAATTCCTTGACATGCACCCACACTGATTATAATAAATATCATTTAATAAAACAATATTAAATCCTCAAAATCCCAATTGGAAAAACTACACGGCGTGTAATAATTAATACACGGCGTGTACTTGTTTTCCATAAAATTACACAGCGTGTATATTTAATATACACGGCGTGTACTTTTATTTTCCATTTTCTCCACCACATTTATTAGACCTTGAGTAATGACTATTTATTTCATAAATAAATGTAACTGCATTACTCCCTAATAAATATATTATTTTATCCACAGTATATTCTCTCGAATAACTAGTGTCAAAATAAATTCAATCAGGCGTCCTTAAATAATTATTAAACCAAAGTCGGTAATAATATTTATTTAACTTGTTAAATTAATATTTAACTGAGATACATGGACACACTTAGTGTGTGACCCTCTAGGCCTCTTTCTCAGTGGCATTAGGCTGAGCCTGCCTAAAGTCCAAGGTTATCATCTAGGAACACGCCAAGGCACCCATAGAGAAAGAAGTTAACGCCGCAATGACGTGTCACCTCCTACGAACACTTACCATGTAATATAATCCCTTTGTCTCGATATCTCCAATCAAGCGGGTTGCATGCTAGTGCCATCAACCCATATGCTTGATTATTATTTCTTTGACTTCCCGGAATTGAACTTGCCCATACCTTACCATGGCCCTGGATTTATTTAGGGTATATCAATTCCATCAAAGGGCCTGAGATATCTACTTCCGTTATGGAACGGAAGGGACAAATCCTTTCTCGCATTATCTATTAATGCGGTATTACTCGTGACGCACCCAATGTATCCTACCTCGCTGCGAACAGTGTGTCGTCACAGTTTTCGTCAATACATCTAAGTGCGCGAGTTGTAATACCCATTAATAATAATCTTAAAGTCTAAGGATCATTACACACGTCCGCAGATAGGAACATCCAATGACACTATGAAATGTGGATTTCCTACTGGCGGGTCTCGTTCTCATAATATCATCCTGGATATTACAAAGGGCGCACACCATGAGAAGGTGCCTCAAAGTTTTATGAGTCCTCACCCCTAATGACCTGTATTATTTGTGTCCCTCAAATAATATCATCTGGCCATAGAACATACATTCAAGAAC
Source organism: Viscum album (assembly GCA_963277665.1). Classification (NCBI taxonomy): domain Eukaryota; kingdom Viridiplantae; phylum Streptophyta; class Magnoliopsida; order Santalales; family Viscaceae; genus Viscum; species Viscum album. Next base: position 361,234,215 of record OY728150.1, read on the forward strand.
AGTGTTATGGAAATTTCGGGTTCTCATCATAGCAGGGATCTGCTACGACCCTTTAATGCAACAACTATCCTTAGGACATTATCACATGACATGTCACGCAGAAGAACAATCAAGATGTGATAAGGATTTTATTTAATGAATAAAGTACAAAGTAGTTGGTTCTAGACCACCAACTCCAACAACCTAATGATGGTAAAATTAATTATGGGTTTGGTAAAATTCTAACTGATCCCTGACCAAAATAAAATCCAAACATGACATCACAAGGAAGAAAAAATATCATAGGAAACTGTACCCACCAACTTAGAGAACACACCCCTTACACCGCCTAATAGATTCTACTTTCAATCCTAATGGTGTATCAATCGACATCAACCCACATTCACATTCAACTTCTTGTCCCAACACACCCAAAAACTGGGAAGATATAAAATAATTTGAATCACCTCTATAAAATAATGCACTTGGAATCCTGGATGCAATAAGGATCATACCTTTAATATTATATTTTCCAACCTTTCCACCCACATGTATAGACTGAACTACAAGAATCTCACATTTCTATCTAACATTGGCTCTGGTGTGAGTTCCTTGCATTGTATTACCCTACTGATATAAACTCTCACATACTGAAGTACCATGTCCTCTACCTATACTAGTTAGTCTATTAGTGCTCTAAATTTCTACCAAGTATAGGATAACCAACCCAATTCCAACACTGAGGATCAGTCTTGATCATCCTTCCACGCCAAGTTGTCGGGAATTCATATAGAACCTTTTCACATTCCCCATTCTTCCACACGATCGACACTCAATCGGTGGTTGGGGACAATGACTGCGCTTGTTCCCCGATCTATCACACTAATATAAAAACACTAAGTCACATTCATATGTGGCTAGTTCCTTCTTATGACTACCCATTCCAACACAACCATGTTTTAAATAAAGTCTTGATCACCCAACTGGAAATGCATGCCTACCACCAGATGCCTCCTTGATGCACCCTTATGAAATTAGGGATTGACCCACTACATCAGAAACCATCATTAAATAGAATACATTCACATGGTAATTTATCTAATGTCTATGTCCATCCTATAAACATCATTCCATGGCTACCTCGTTGCCTACCAACTTGGGAACGAAGCATTTCATGTTAGTGAACCGACATGCATATTCGACCACTAACATAAACCCCTAGGCAATCCTCATACACTCTCAATGATTATCCTATCTCTAGGTATTAATATAATAATATTTTAGTAACATTTCATTGAAATCCTTCAACGTCATTCCATTAGTACACTTGGTCTAGACCAAAACATCCCACCAGTATTTTTGTTCCCCTAGAAACATGTAAGTTACAAACTGGACTCTCTTCTCTAGTTGAATCTCTAAGTGATCTAGAATATTTAGAATAGACTCTATCTATAATAGAACATTATCTAGTCCAACCTCACAATCAAAAGTTAGAGGGTGTTGTATTTGAAACTCACTAGTAAGCTCAAAAATACTCAAAACAACCCTCCCTTGGCCTCATTCTATCATTTTCATGAAAATATTGAAGTTACCCCTCAAATTATCCTATGTCCTATTATCCTATTTTAATATGGTTTTAAGATCCACTTTTGTAGGAGATTTTTCAGTGGAATCCTCTTATTTCATATTTTGCACATGATGTCGTGGTGGAATCATCCAAAAATTCCTAAAACATACCTAATATCACATTACACGAAGCATCGACCATTATACATAGAAATCTCATCACAAAGAACAACCTACCCATCCCATATACACTATAAAAAATATATCACCACACCACTTCACAATTTACCAATCATAAAGTTATCCTAGTTATAACATCTCATAAAACAATAGTTTTTATCCACACATTAACATTTTTTTCATTTACAAATTTTCATCCTATTTATTAGACACCATTTTCACCAAATTCTCAATAAATTAAACTATATTCTACTTTATATGTTCCACACACCCATCTCGTGCGTGCCTATCATGGTGCATGACACCAATAACCCAAAGTTCATATAATGATATTTGAATACCCAACCTCATTCCATTTCTAACATGAGAAAAATGTCATAAATTGACCACTTCACAAAACAAATGTATCACCTAGTGGTGAAATATCATTCAAAATTATCATCACATTTCAAGAACAACATCTCTTAGCATGGGTACATAGGTTTTCCCTCAGACATGGGTTAGATACTCCCATTAATAAGATCATTTCCAAAGCCCAAAACTTTCTAATCACCCTCATACCTTCTCAAATAGTAAGACAACCGAAAATAACCACTATGATACCACTATGTAACATCCCTAACCTAGAATCCACTAAACCAGTGCCCTGATTTGGGTTTCCACATGAACACAAGAACACCTCCCCATACGCTAGAGGTTTCCGACTATCATTTACTTTCTAATAGGTCAGGTTGGGAGGCTATACCCTCTTTACCATTAAAAGTCACATCACGTAATTTATGAAATAAAAGAGGCAAAGTAAAAATAAACTAGAACCATGAATTAAAAACCAAATCCAAAATAACATACCATGAAAACCCAATAATAAATATATAATGGCATTCTAATAGTGCCAAAGTGAACAAAAACAAATATAAAGAACAGTTGTTGAATCCTCAAAAGGAGTCTTGGATCAATGTATGGATCCTAAAACATTCACATCCCAAGACCAACTGAACTGCCTAACATTTGAAATTTTTTATTTTTATAACCTGAAACCATGAAATATGGTGGGGTACAGAATATTGTCTCGAGTAGGGTGTGAGTAAAACTCAGTATTACACCAAAAATTATTTCTTCAAAATATATAGTCTAAATAGATTATGCATGAAAGTATGAAATAAATTACAAGCTAAACAAAATATAACTTAGGTTCCATTAGTTTAAAACCTTCTCTTTAATCACTATCATTATTTGTTTGATTTTCATCAATTATAACTTCTTCATTACTGAATATCTTTTCATCACATTTTTTAAGGTTTGGGTGCTTACATCGTTTACACAATAACATATGCTCCTCAATTTTCTTAAATGAAGGAATAATTCAAGTTCCCTATCTCACCAGGGATAAACATTTCATAAATAATTTCATCACACATACCTTGGATCCTCATTATAGATAATTTCAACCAATGAAACCATATAGGTCATAGACCCTCAATCTAACTCTATATCCCATGCATTCTAGGGGTGGGGTTTAGCGCCTTAGTCCCACCCGACACATGGGAGAAGCCTCAGTCCTTTATCCCACACCACCAAGCCAAGCACACATTCTTATTTATCAGTTTTCCACATATAACATAACATAATACTTTCACATACAATAAAAATAACATTTATAGTTCACATTTCATTAAACATGTCAATCATCATCAAGCCAAAACCATTTATCATAAATACAATTTACATAACATACCCCATTTAATCTTTTTCAATTTTTATACATTAACTATATTAGAATAATCATCAATTCTCATACATGATCCCATTTGACATATTCATCAATTCTAAATCATTAACCCATTTTATACATTTATCAATTCATATGGATTAATACATTTATGCATTCCTATTACAATTTCATTATTCTTTTGAATTAATCTCATTCAAGCATTCAACAATTTATCACAATCATAGATATAATATATTATTCCATTTCTAGCAACTAGACCTAACTATCATTTTTACCTATTTATAATTATAACTAATATGTTATCAAATTTATCATGGGATCAATTTCAATATAAATGAACATGGATATTAACATTACATTTTTCCATGTTTGAGAATATTGGTTCACCCCATGGGTGGCTCTAATCTAGCCTAATCAAATTCAACACATCCCATGGGGATAATGAGGCATCCAAAACATAATTTCTATTGATATTTTACCAAATATTACTAAAGGCGCCATATGTACTTGAAGGGGTTGACAATACCATAACCACACCGGCATAAATCGGTATGGAAACTATGTGATATAATTTGTAGAAAACCTGCCTCAAATATAATGAATAATGCACCCTTGAACAAAACCATAGATCTAGATGCAAAAAATAATTAAATCCACAACCTATGATCAACCAAAAAAAGTGGGTTTTAGGGCATCAGAATAAGATGAATGGAACAAAAATGTCTAATCTAGAAAAGAGAAACAAAGGTATTGTTCGACCTACAGAGAGATTCAATCTGCAACAAATGACACATAAAATATCCTAGATTAAATAAATATCAACCATTGGTAGGAATTGGGATGTTTGGTTTGTCACTAGGGATTGATGAGGAAGAAATGGAGAAAAAATTGGGTGAGTAACTTTAAATATGGAGGGGGAAATTTGGTAATTTTTCACTTTTTAATGGGCCACATAGTTTGGAAACATAATTTGGAAATTCATGCACTATACATGTTCATAACTCTTCTGAAGAGGGTTCCTAGTCACATGGTTACCTAGGTATTCTAAATGGTTGGAAAAACCATTCATCAACTGAGAGAAATTCATTTTTCCATGTTTGTGTGGTTTGGCCTGAACCTTTTCATGGATCACACAAACCATGAACCAACTATGAAATATGCACAAGATGACCTAGATTTCGTTTATTTCATATCCTAAGCCCCTGAAATACACACGAGATTCCTCATAAACCTAGTAATCATTTAATTAGCTAATGATGTGGAATTTAAACCAAAATTTAATAAGAACGCAACTCAATGAACTCAGGGATCCTGAAAAAAAATAATTATAAAGTTACTCTATCCATTATGATATTCTTGGTATTTCACCTTGATTATGAATATTATTGAATTGAGAGTGAACCCAATCCACTTTGATAATCATCATAGTGATGCTTGACAAATGAAATGATTTTTTCTACTTTGGTATATGCCAAAAGCATGTGTCTTATACCATTGTTTAGATCTCATTGATCATTTTCTTTGGATAATTTGTATTTATAATTTTATAAACATCCATGCATTATGATATTATTCTAAATTGTGACCTATAATATGCTATCTTTATATAATTAAATGTTAATCTAATTTTTTTAATTCCCATATGGTTATATTATGTTCATGTGGCCCTTGATATGCTCCTTATTTACCCTTATTAATCATCTAAGCTCACCATTTCCTGGGTTTCCTTTCACTAGTTTATTAATATTTATTTAAAATTGTTGGTTCCTAGTTCAAAAGACAAGGAATGTTTGTTAATTAAAATGAATGTTACACAAGTCTGAAATATTGGAATTTTTATAATATTATTCATTAAGGGGAAGAAAATAGAAAGGGTGGTCATCAGACCAGGTGATCTCATGGTACAACCCCTTGATGGAAAGACATATAAAACCTTCTTCTCTTCATGAATGGAATTCGTGATTATATAGTCGATATCCATGAGTGAGTAAAGGAAATCTATCCATCGAGTTGTGTGTAGCCACACAAGACGCACCACACCATTCAAAAGAGATTTCATGGTGGTGGTTGAATAACATTCAATCTAGATAATATTCCAACATTTTTTCCTTATGAAAGAGATTTCATGGACAACACTCACCATTTCTACCTCCAAAAATGAGTCAAAGCTATAATTTCAATATATCCAGCAGAGAAGCTGCCCAAGGTGGCTCCTGTAAACTGCTCCACAAACTGAAGGTCCTGGTTTACCTTTAAAGGATCCATAAACATTGACTATAATCCATCATGGGAAAGGTACGTCCCAAAAAACCTCAATGGTGAATCAAGGCAGACAATAAATTTCTTCAACCCCAGGGCACAAAAAAATGATGAAATCAGAAGCACGTTTGTTTCAGTTTCCTTAATGGATCAGAGCAGCTTCAAAAATAACAGGGTTTACCCTTACCCATCCTACATTTAAAGTGATGGAGTTATTATGATGAATAAAATAATTTATATCATACCAAATGACATAGATAATCTCTTTAAAACATCTAAAAAAGGGTTCTCGATCTGTTGAGAGGAATCTTTAACCAATCAGTTCTAAATATGAGATCTAATTGATTCTATATGTGACCATATATAAACCAAGAAATGAAAAAAATAATTCAAAAGAGTAGTACTATTAGTATAGGAAATAAAGATATGTTTAGTGAATTTTCTAGGACAATTTCAATGTATAAATTTAGAGAAAAGTTAGATCCCAAAATATTCGACACAAACATAAGTGAGGATGATGTTGTGTGTAATAATCCAAATAAGAGTGACTCTCGAAGGGTTTATCCATAATTTATCATAAAATTGAAGCCAAAAAAATCACAATCATAATTTCTAAAATTTCGGTTATAAAATTTTTGAGTCAATCATGCCATTGTGAGTAGGTTACCAAATTAAAAATTCAACTGAATTGTAAAAGGGGTAATTTTTAGTGACATGATTAACGTTATTAAGAATATTAAAGATGTGATAAATTAGAACATCTTACATAGAAACTTTTTTTTTATAAGGTAAATGATTAGGATCAACCATAGAAATCAGAGGACCAAAATTCCAGTTATCTAAACAGAAATTCAAGTAAGATTCTCTGTTAAAAATACTTCTATAATTAGAAACAATTTATGAGAAAGCATTCTTAATGGATGTCCAGATAGATGAGTCCATTATATTTCAGATCTCCATTCTTTAGCTGGTCAAAAAACCTATTTTTATGGAATGAAAGTGGAATAGGGTCATTATAAAGGAAATTCCTATTACGTATAGCTTGTAAAGTGTTATTAACAAGTTTATGTTTTTTTTCAAGAGAACCCTTATCTATGTGTTTACAATAGGTAGTGCAAGGAATGGTAACTAGTTTTAGTTCAAGAGTTCTTCCACTCCAAAAAAATTTGATGAAGAAATTTATTTTTTTGAGGATGGAAACAAGATATTTGTAATCCAACAAAGATTAGACTATTTTAGAGAAAATTGTAGATTCAACAAGGAAAATTATAGCAGCTATATAAAATGATTTACCCTTCTATGAGGTGATTTGATTTAGGATTTGGCTAACAATTTTTGGAAAGGTATCTAATTTTATGTCTTTCCCAAAAATAGGGACATCAAGGTAGGTGGAGGGGAAGAAAAAATATTTTATGCCAAAATAATTAATTTTAATGACTTTTCATTTAGAAGGAAACCTTTTCCCAAGATAATAAACTACTTATTCCAACCAATTCCCTGAACAGAGATCTCTTCATAGTGAGATAGAGAACCCATATGATATTATATATCTCTTTTACGTCCTTGTAAGAAGATTGTGTATCTAGTCTCCAAATACTCTAATCCTTCATGGTCCATGGGTAGGGCTTTTTAAAATACATTTAATATTCATCTAAAAATATGTAATATTTATGAATGAGGTATTTTCATCCCCATATATAATGTTTTATAAACATTATTTTTAATTATTCTCATTATTTCTATTAGTATGTTAAGACCTATTTTTATATCGTGTTCGATTAATATTGATATTTTTAAACATATTTTGTAATTAGGTAGTTGTTTATTATTCCTACAAAAAATTTCATCATTACCATTTCATAAAAGGTGTTGTATTATTTTTAATTTTTTATAATGATATAATTACACTATACGGTAGTTTTAGTTGTGATTCTCTAATATGAAATCTGTGATGAGTATGTTTCTGTGATTCTAAAATAATAGATGTTCATGGCTTAAATATTTATATTATTCAAAATATTACATTTTGAGACTAAAATATATTCATTATTTACATATTTAAATCATATATTACCAAAAATTAAATCCCCAATGTCTTCCATGATATAGTTTTAGTGCATTGTTTTGGTTGGTGGTTCAACTGACCCAAACAAGAATATATCATAATTAATGGATGATAATTATGTGATTTAGATTACATGTAATTATAAAAATATATATTAATTAACTTATTTATTGTTTATTTGTGTGATATATCGTAATTGTAATGAATTCCAAGATAAATATAACCAATTTTATTTTATTACGTAGTACTATCAAATCATTTTTTTTCTTTTTCCACGTTGTTCTAGACTATTAAATTTACAATTGATGTTTATCACACAAATATTTAATAGGATTGGAAAAAATTTTATGGAAGACTAATAATTTAATTAACATCAAATTTATATAATAATTTCATTCCCACGACCATTCCTGAAAAAAAGTTATGAAAATAGTAAATATTAAAATCAATCGTTCCATAGAGGTGGTAGTTTTCTCATATATATGGTTAATGATTTAATAATAAATATAATGGGATAAATGTGGAATATTTTTATCATTTTAAAATCCAACATATGTTATAAATTTAAAAAATATTTATTTAATTGAACTTTATTATTAGTCATGAAATATGGTTAAGTAAAATTAATCATGATACTTTGTGGAGGTAGTAGTATGTACACATGCACAAATTTCATATTTTTTACAAAATATAAAAGTGTCAAAGTGGCTAAAATATGTTCCCATAGAACGATATAAATTTTAATATAAAAATTATAATTTATTAATATAAAATGATGAAATTATATTGGTAAAATTAATATATAATAGAATGTAAATATGGGAGAATTAATAATAACGATGAGGACTTGGACATTACCTTCAAGTAATCCATGAAATGTGAGGCCTTAGTCTAATAGTTTTTCTCCATAATCATATTATAGTGAAATAATTTTCTTGGGTAATGAATAAATTGATATGTGTAATATTTGTGCGGAATTTTGAGTTCTATTAAAGGGGTGGTGGGAAGCCACTTTTGTAAGTGGTGTGAATGGAATTTGATTTAAATATTCCAACATAATATAAAGATAGATTATGATTCCCATGTAACAAGGGTCCCAAAATAAGAAATAATTGATATGGAGATGATATATGATCTAGATTACATTGAACAGTCATTTGGAAACATGCAATAACTTGCGTGTTGAGTCATTTACTCTTAGAAATTTTAATTTATCCACTTTTGGTTTTACTACTGTAAATTTTTTTTCCCTAGATAATTTACTTTTAATAACTAAAAATAAAATGAAAATTGTTAAATAATTTGGATGTAATGATTCCAAATATCAAATACATTTTATATGGTAAAATTTATATGATTAAGAAAGAACATTTTTTACAATATTTCATGTATCTTTTAATTATTTGTTTTTAGAAAAAAGTGTATTTTAAATCATGGAATTGATTTGTATGATAAAATTTTCAATTTATTTGACTTTAATGGTATCAATTTTTTTATTATAAAAAATAAACTTTAAGTTGATTTTAAATGACTATAATATAACATCCTATCCCGGGAACCAATAAAATAGTTCCCCAAGCCAGTTCCTCACATAGCCTTAAGAATGGATACTCATACACCAGAGGCTATAAACTAGTAACAAGGGTATAGTAATGGTATGATGGGGAGATAATACCCTTTAGATCAATAATAATTTGATTATTCACATAATAAATTTAAATGAATGGAAGATAATAATAACTCATTAAAAGGACAATGTTAAAAAACCTATGATGCATGTGCTTGCGACCCTACAATATACAAAGAATTATACATACATAAGGTAGAACATAAACAAGGATATAATAATAAAAGAATAAATATATGTAAAACTGTATTTCAAAATGTTTTCATGAGTATACGCTTTACTGTTACTCTAATGGAATGTCCTTACTCATATTATACAAGATCGTGCAATCCCAACCATAATTTTGGTATAGCTACCATTTAATCATTCTAGGTACAAAACTACATGCTGAATAGGGTGTGACATAACCTCATTAGTACACAACCAATGGTTTCTATTGCAATACATACCATGAATATAAATTAATTTAGGGTATTTGTTGAATAAATAATGTAGTGAATAAATAACTATGATCGATTCAAGAACATGTTCTTCCATTGAATAATGGATGACCATACCTACTTCGGACTAAGAGATAATATCTATGAATATTCCATCACATATATATATATATATTCATATATGTTACAATATTTATGTAGAGATATACATGCACTGGTGGGGACTCGAACAGAAAGGACTAGTCACCCACTTTTAATGAGAAAAATAATATAATAAGAGTTTCATATTAAGTAAGGGTTATCATCCCAAAATGATGAACATAGGATATAGAGTTCCCTGAATGATCATCCCAATAAATGATGAGAGATGTCAAATCCATCATCCTAATCACGGATCATGAAAAATCATTCATAACAACCCAAAATGACACAAAGTTCAATGTCTTACATCCAAGACCAAGGGCGTATGAAATATCATTTTCAACAAACCTAATAAATAACTCTTAGTGACATCAACTCATAAGACAGTCCCACATACTCAATGCTCCATTAAACAAGGCATTATGTAAATAAGTACCTAATATGAATCATGGCACGAAGTAATTCCATTTTACCCATAAACATTCCGGAATCTTTCTTAATTGGAATTCAATGAAAATATAGGGTGCAATAATTTTGTGTAAAAGCTATTTAAATTTTACATTTAGATATGCTCTATGGAACATTAATTCCAATTTTCAATCCAAGTATATGTAAATACTAATATGCACCATGTGATGCATCCTATAAAATTTATAACTAAACAAAAAAATGGTATAGGAAAGGCCATGAGAAAACTCTATGATGAGATATGAGTAATCACGATAGATCAATTCAATTTAGTGATAAGTAACAAAGAAGTCCAATCCATAATCATTCTAGAGAACAATTCAATTATGTTATTTTGTCCATTTTATTTGTACTAAATTAATAAATACATGGGATGGTCTATGCTATTTTACATTTGAAACATTCCTATTAAGATACCCTTTTTAATTTATGAACAATTTGTACCTAATAGGTGGTTTTATTCTGTAATGGGGTATGTTTTGTTATAATAATTATATTAATTCATCCTTATGATATCTTACTAGAGTTATGATCCAAGACTCATTAATTTTGATTAAAGCATAGAGAAATTGTTCTAATAATTTCATTAAAAACATCCAAAATGGTTTATTTAATTCCCTAGATGAATAATTAGTGATGGGAATTAAATATATGCACTCCAATATGTGGTTAGATTTTTGAAGAGAAACCTATATTAGTGAAATTAAATTTACATTGGATATATAATTTAATACATTTTCATTTAATTAATTAATTTTCCATTTAATAGGTCACACGTGAAAATATAGTGCTTGGATTAATGATGTATTTTATAAAAAATGATGATATTGTGGGAAAAATCATTGATCACCTACCTCATGATTAGGATTCTTTACTCACCCATTAATAAGATTTATTTCAATCTATAAAAAGAGAGACCAATATATTATACAAACACCCAGAAAATAGGATGTATTATCTCACATTGAAATAGAATTCAATATTCTATGATAAACTATTAAATTTGTGAGGAATCTTTGTGTAACCAAGGGTGATGAAATGTGATTGAAGGCGATTGATTCTGAGTATATATGAGGATGAACCACAGAATCATAGGAGGTGAGGAAGATCTCCATTTATTGGAGGGAGAAGTTATGAGAATGGGGACGATACATGTGTTTTGAATATTAAAATAATACATGGTTAAAAGGGTAATTTAAAAACCTTTTAATTTTTTTATAGTTTGAACTCATATTTAGCTAATGTGGGAACCAATCTTGCACCAGTAGTTCTTTTGGTGGAACCACCCCTACATGTTTGGGTGCTTGATTTCTCAAACCTCCTGTAAACCATGTAATCTTTCACCAAAATGGTTTGTATAATCTTTCATGGTTGTGTGGTCAAGGGTGTATGGTTTAAAAATTATTCTGACAACCCTATAGGGTATCATGGTTTTCTTTAAAAATTTTCACTAACCATGTTTAAAACATTCACACCATTTATGATTTCCAAGAACATGGATTTCAAACCTTAGTTCTCTTGATAATCAAACTAATCCTTTTAGTTATTTTTCATGACATGAACATAGGTGTAGACCTGATATATAACCCTTGGATATTCACCCCTAATTTCATCATTTTATTGGGATTGAAAGTCTAGGGTAACCTGGGAATCAACTACTGGACTTCAAGGAGATCATCAGAGGTATATCATTCTCCGACGTTTACAAGTGAGATATCGGTACAAAACTAAAACATCCACGTAACTAAATAATGTCATTAGTACAAAAGTAGTGTATTTATTGGAAGATGAGTCAATGAATATTCTAGTTTCCATGAGTCCATCCTTGTCCTTCTACACCAGAATCCTAACATCACCTAGGATAGCCCAAACCTCTACTATTTTCCATTCTATGGGAGACAAACTCACCCAAAGACTATTTAATGACCTATAAGGGTGTTTAATATAGCTTTGTTTATAGGTGATGATCTCTCATAAAAACATATAAAATATATATATATGGTGCATGATCATCACTAAGACAATAGTTTAGTAACTTGATACCAACCAAATCTTAATACACATAAGAATGAACATTGAAGCCACCCTTGGATGACATCCTTTAAATAGATAAGTGGCCCATGAAACATGTTTTCATTAAATTTAGTACCCCCAGTTTCTGGTATATAACCCTTAAATGATGCTTTTTATGGTTATAAATTTTACTCGTGATTAATGGGAGTGTTTGGAGAACATTGGAAGCAGTTTTGAGGAAAAATGGATGTCGCACAAGTGGCACACAGTTTGTCTAACTGTTCAGCCAAACTGTGCGTAATTGGTCCTATTAAGGTAGTGTATCTAGCGAGGATGGATCATGGTTAGGGAGACCATGAAAGAAGCAATGTTACGGTCTTCTTAGGTTGTATCTATGGCACGGGTAGCACACCGTTTTTCTAACCGTGTGGACTAACCATGTGGATGGTTTAAGTGAGATCCCAAAAAAGTGGATCTCATGCATTTTTCCTCTAAGTGGCTCATTTTTTCTCATAATAGGCAATAAATATAGATTTTTCTTCTAATAAGGCCGAATACATTTCTAAAATTGTTCAAATGGTGATTCTAAGACTTTCCTTAGAGAATCAAAGCTGGATTCTTGAGTTATGTGATCATTCTTCATCGTTGTTGATCATTTTCTTAGATCTACTTAGATATACTTCTATTATTCTATAGGTATTTATATCGATTCACATTTTGGGTAGATCTGGATGTGTGGATTCCAAATATTATGAGTTTTTTCCTTAATCTTTCTAGGAGAAGAGATCTAAGGTAGGTTCTTGGAGAATTGACCTGGTTTTCTTGTGCGTTCTTTGTTCGTTGGGGTTTTTGTCAAAACCTTCATGGTAGGAAGATTCTTTATTGACTCCACTTAGAAAAATAGATTCATATTATTTAAAATTTAATTTTTGGTGTTGAATTTATAGTTATTTAGTTGTTAAACACTTGTTGGAAACCATTTTGGGTGATGGTTGGGATATCTGGAAAATTGGGTGTTTGAGTAAACTGTTTTTTCTCTTGGTTTTAAAATATGAATATTAAAAAGGAGAATTTTATGGATTTTTGGAACATGAATTGGATTTTATTTTTTCAATAAAATGGAAGGTTTTTTGAAATGTAACTTTTCATTGAAATTGGTTGTTCTTTGGTTGTCAATAAAAGTTTATTTTTATTGAAGTGGTTTGTTTTGGAAATCGGAATATTTAGAATAAATTTTGTTAGTGTGATTTAATGCTTAACATGCCCATAATATGGGATGAGTAACATTTCGGTAAAAGGTACATGATGTTGGATTGAGGTATTGTGTCATTGGGACACAATTTAATTGGACAGGAGACTATTAATGATTAAGGAACTGCCAATCAAAGCATGCATGTGTGGGTGGGTTGTGAACTATGGAATGGGTATAAAAAATGAAAGGAAGAATTAATTTTAAAATATTTGATAGATTATTTTTCTAGAAAATGGAATTTATTAATATTGGTTTCATTTAGTTTTGTTTTCACTTGGTTGCAAACAGTTTTTGAAAATTGTTTATATTTTCTTATAAACAGTTTTGGTACATTGTTTTATATAAACAGTTTTATATAAATGTTGCTAACTTTTCTAACCTAGTGGCATGAGTAGGGAATCCATTTGGGAAAAACTACTGAGTTTTATACTCACCGCTACTTTGGAACTTTGGTGATTTTTAAGATGTTATCTTATGGGATAGGGGAGAAGTTAATGGTTCCCATGTTTTTAGCACTACCTCGTGATATTTAGGTTGTTTGGTGATTGGGGAACTCGGAGCTTGTGAAGCATGGAGTCTTGTGGCCTCTTTAGAGTCTTGAGTTGTTTGTTTTATATTTACTTTGATACTAGTTTGGTCTTCCATTATGGCACACATTGATATGGTTTTAAGATACATGAATTTGTTGAGTTGTATTTATTTTTTTCATGCATCATTTAGTAAATGGATTTGTTACGGTTTTTTGGTTTATTAGTATCTTGGTTCATTTACTAAAGGATAAATAGTACCCCACTTTTATTTGAAACCCTTTGACATTTATTTTCTACTTTTGGAATCTTGTGTATGTCACTTAAGGCCATGTAATGACTCGTTGTGCTCACAAGCCTATAGGATTGAGCGGCTCATTTCAAATGGTATCAGACGGGTCCTTCCTTTGTGGTATAGATGTTATAAGCTAGTTTGGTCCATTACTAACAAGTGTTCATAAATGTTCATGGTCTTGGTGTTTAAATTCCTTATTTTCTATTATTTGGGTTACAATATTAAAAAGGAGTATCATTATCGGAACATGAAATGTATAGAATAAAAAGACATTGCTAACACTTTTATGCTAAACATCATGTTACAAGGGAGTTGGGTACATAGTTGTTTTAGATGCTCTTCTTTAATGATGAAAATATCATTGTCATGGGTTTATCCAATGTGATGTGCATGAAATGCATTTTAGTTGAATGAATTACTACTAGGAATGTATACATATTTTCATGTAATGATTCATGTTGTGAAAAAAGTGCTGATTTTTGAAACGTATGGAATTGTTTTTCAAATGAATGGTTTTGAAAAAGAAAATTCTTATGGTATTTTGAAAATAGAAAAAATTTTAAAAATCAAGTTTATTGTTTTTAAAAAGTTTTGATCATGGAAAAATGTTGATTTTGGAGAACAATGTTCTGATCATTGATGTAAAAGAATTTGAGATGCTAAGCCATCAGTTTCTACAGAGTGAGATTGACTTATATCATTGTTGGTTTAGGAAATGGCACCTGGTAGGCTTTCTATGAAACAATAAGAGGATGATTTGAAGAATGTGGTTTCAACTGAACTATAGTTGAACCAAGAGCTGGTTAAGATTATTTTCCAAGATTTTCAAGTAGTGGATATAGGGAATCAGAGGAATGCACCAAGGCTTGTGGATCATACCATTAAATTCAGAAAGAAAAATCCACCTAACATCTGAGGTGATTCTGAAACCGAAATGTTGGATGTCTGGCTGAGTTAGATAAAGCATATCTTCGACTTCATTGAGACATCTGTAGATATAAAGGTCAAACTGGTGATGTATATGCTCGAGGATCTTGCACACTAGTGCTAGGTTTTAGGGGTGCATGCTAAATTGGATGAAGGCCTTACATGGTAGGATTTTGAGTAATTTTTCAACAAAAAATTATATCCTCACTTGTTTAAGATCCAAAAAACAATGGACTTCATTAGCCTAAAAAAAGAGTCTCTTAGTCAAACAGTACACAACTAGATTCATGAATTTAGTCTATTTTTTCAAAAGAGGTTTCACCAAGTACATATTTGAAGGCATACATCTTCGAATCGTGGATATTACAATATATTAGATCGAATATTTTGGTGCTATGTATTAGGGATTATACATATATGGTGAACAGAGTGAATGTGGATGAATTTCATATCTCAGGATCAATGGAATGAGGTATGATGATACCCATGGGGAGTGGTGGAAACTAAAATGCTGGAAGTAAGTGGAAACGGGACACCTATTTCCATGTTTGTAGTGGGAATCAGAACCAAACAGTTGGATTAGTGAACCTTTTTCTACAACCTGAGAACCAAGCATGTTTCTTTCAATGTGTTTAGCTTGACCACATGAAGTGAGAGTGTACGGCACAACCTAGAGCATGTCATAATTGCTACACAATGGGACATCTTCAGCGTTATTGTAACAGTGCTCCATGGTCAGGTGCTCGAGACACTTCTCAGGCGTCAAAAGCATCATATGCTTCCATAGGGTGAGTAAAATAGAACTAGTCTCATCAACTGAGCAGATCTATCCTTCATTATTCTAGGAATACCATGACTCGTCAACAAGGGAAATCTCACCAAGGAAATAAGAAGAACAGTGACACAATGAAATTTTATGGAGCGGAGGAGATGATTGTCGATAATAAAGATAGGCCACCTACGGTGAGAGGTACGATTCTTATAAATTCATCCCTAGTGAATGTTATATGTGATACTATTGCATCGTATTCTTTCATTTCATATTGTGTTGTAAATTTTCTATTTTTAATGTTGGTGATGAAGCCCTCTATTTTAGAACTCCAATATCCTCCCTGTGAAAGACAATGTCAAGACCTTCTGTGTCAAGCATGTGCTATAATTGTTGTTGGAGATGAAATGAAATGGGACTTCCCGATGTTGGAAATGGATGTCTATGATGTAATCCTATGTATGGATTGGTTGAAAACGTTTAAGGATCACATCTACTGTTATAGTAGAACAATGACTATTAGGAATGAGGACAACATTGATCATCTCTTCATAGGAGAGGGGATGGTAAATAAAAGTGAAAAGAGATTGTTGGAACCAATGGTTTGAATGATATCTTACCAGTTAGAAACATTTACATTGGAATCAATGGAAGATACCAGTAAAATAGATTTCCAGTTTTTGTGGATCAATTTTCAGTTTTATTTCCCGAGAACATCCTAGGGTTACCACCTATAAGGGAAGTGGAGTTTATTATTGATCTCTTTATGGGGACCAGTCCAACTTCCCTTCCATCTTCTCGGATGACACCAACAGTGTTACATGAATTGAAAGTAAAATTCAAGGAACTAGAAAGCAAGGGTATCATTCGGCCAAGTACATCCCTGTAGGTAGCACCCGTTTTGATCATGAAGAAAGTAGATGTAACTCTTTGGTTGTGTGTTTTTTATCACAAGTTTAACCATGTTACGATTAAGAATATATATCAAATTCAACACATTTATGATCTATTTGATATGTTAAGGGGTGATCAATGGTTCTCAAAAATTTACTTGCGATCTGGATATCACCAATTGAGAGTTCGAGATGAGGATATTCCAACGATAGAATTTAGAACTTTGATTATGTAGTTATGCCTTTCGGTCTAATTCCTGCACCATCAATATTCATGGAATTGATGAATTAGATATTATAGTGATATCTGGATTATTTTTTTTGAAGTCTTTGGACAACATATTGGTGTATTCATAGACAATATATGACCATGAGAAACACCTGTAAACAGTGTTACAAATCCTAAGAGATCACTATTTGTATTCTAAAATATCAAATAGTGATTTTTTGATACAAGAAGTATGTTTTCATGGCCATGTCATTTCTGAAGAAAAAAATTCATTTAAACATAAAAAGAGAAGTTTTTATCTCATGGAAACCACTAAAGTTTGTTATTAAGATATGAAGTTTTCTTGGTCTAGATGGTTACAACCAACATTTTGTGCTTAATTTATCACAGATAGTTTTTCCAATAATAGCTATAATGAAGAATAATTCTCCATTCCAATGGATAGAGGAATTTAGAAATCATTACAGGAACTAAATGTTCTTCTTACATTAGCACCTATCTTTACATTTCAAGAATCGGGATAGGTGTATGTGGCATACTATGATGGTTAGGGATCAGGGTTTGGTTTTGTTCTCATGAAATGATACCTCATGTTTTCTTATGGTTCAAGGTAGTTGAGGGTGCATGATAAGAACTACCCGAAACATGA
Source organism: Viscum album (assembly GCA_963277665.1). Lineage (NCBI taxonomy): Eukaryota > Viridiplantae > Streptophyta > Magnoliopsida > Santalales > Viscaceae > Viscum > Viscum album. The sequence goes on from OY728150.1 coordinate 361,252,226, forward strand.
TTTGGTGTTAGAAACAATCATCCATACTTCGAAAACATGGAGACACTATCACTTTGGTGAGAAATTTACTATGTTCATAGACCACAAAACCATGAAACACATTTTATCATAGTGATATTTGAATAAGAGGAAAAGTATATGGATGTAGTACCTTCAAATGTTTGACTTTGACTTGATGTATAAAACCGGGAAAGGAAATGTAGTGGTGTATGAATTGAGTTGAAAGTCATATGCTCAGTTTCCGAAAGAAGCTTCAGATGAATGGTAGTTGATGTTGGTCCTAACTAACATGCATGTGGAATGTGAAGATAGAGGTGATGTTGTGGTATTCCTTTTAGGTACTCCTGTTCTTGATTTGGTAAATATGGTCACAGAGTCCCAAACATCTGTTGCAGAATGTCTGGTTATGAGTTCAAAACCGAATTGTAGGGAGACCATTGAAGGTTGGAAACTTGATGGAAGTTCAATTTCACATTTTGTAAATCGGATGTTTGTACCTTTTTATTTTTAAGAACAAATACATTATGAATACCACCATTAAATATGGGATGTTCATCTAGGTAAACATATGATGTATAAGGTGTTGAAGGTGAAAATTTTGTGGAACAACATAAAAAGAAAGGTGTCTTAGTTCTTCTCCCAATGCTTAATCAGTCAGATGGTTAAAGCAGATCTTTAGATACCTGTAGTTATGTTTCATTCTTTACCTATTCTAGTGTGGAAATGGGAGAAGATAGTGATGGATTTTATTACATGTCATCCAAGAATGGTCGATAAAAACAATTCCATTTGGGTGATAGTGGATTGTCTTACCAAGTATTCCCATTTAATACCTTTTAGTGAATCTCTAATGGTTGAGGATCTATCCAAAATATATATATGAGAAGTTGTAAAGCTCCATGGAGTACCAGTTTCAATAATCTCCAATAGAGCTTCTATATTTAGGTCACATTTCTAGAAATACTTACAGCAAGCTCTTGGAACTCAGTTGACTATGAGCACGTCGTATCATCCTCAGACAAACAGCCAGTCTGAGCGGACGATAAAAACATTGGAAGACATGTTGTAGGCTTGTTTAATGGATTTTATTGGCTCATGGGATGTTCATATACCCTTAGTGGAGTTCTCATATAATAATAACTATCAAGAATCGATACATATGTCTCCATTTGAAGCTTTGTATGAGAGTCCATATTTTTCTCCACTATGCTAGGAGGAAATAGGTGAACTGTCACTAGATGGGACGAGCCGTGTCCAAGAAACAACAGAGAAGATCCATTTTATTTGATAGAGGATAGATACGACTTAGAGTTGTAATAAATATTATATATATCATCATCGAAGACCACTTTCATTTATCTTGAGTGATCATGTCTTCTTGAGAATATCTCCAAGGCTTGGACACCATCGTTTTGGGAATCAAAGAAAGATATCTCCATGATACATAAGTCCTTTCAAGATACTTGAACTCATTGGAGAGGTGGAATATCAGTTGGCATCACCACCATGGTTTAGTTCAGTGCATAATTTTTTCAATGTATCTCAGTTGAAAAAGTATTAGCCTAATCCAGACAATGTGAACAGATGGGATCACGTTGACCTAGAGCCGGATGCTTCGTTGATACATATTCTGGTACAGATTATGGATAAGAAACAAAAATCCTTGCATAGAAAAAGCATTGGTCTTGTGTGGGTTTTATAGTAGCATGGTCATATTTAGGAATATCATGGGAATTTGATTCTTTCTCAAATTTACCCAAGAGATGAAGGTAGAACGGTCCTTGTAGTCTAGCTTGGGTTGTCGAATCCACAGAGACCTAAGAAGTGACCTATAGACACGCACATTCTAAGGACTGTTTTTGTCTATGAAGTGGAAAACTTGGGTTGATTTTATGTGGGTTTAAAGTATAACTAACAGATTTAAGTGAATTTAATTTAAAATAATGATTTGATCCTAGGTTATCGCTCTGGGTGGATTGGACGTATTTCCTTTTCAATGATTTCAATTTATTATATTTGGGATGGGTTCGTTTAAGGAGATAAAACAACATCATCACTTAATGTTTTAATTCCTACACCCTTTAATACTAATCACCTATACACTTGAAGGATAAATGTTTTGAGCACTTCAAGGTAAAGGTTCGTATTAGCACTTGAAGTGTGTGACCTTAAATTCAACAAGGATGATGGAGTTTAAAAATCATCAAATAAAATTTCAATTAACGAAGTTATTATACATTAATGGGGTGATAAATAACATCCAATACATCCCCTTGATACTCCCTTGGATCAACCCATAAGTAGGTTATCCCTCCATTGATCCCATGGTTTCAATGGAAGCGGAAATTAGACTCATGATGGAGGAAATTGAGAAGTAAAGAAAACAACAAAAATAAAATGATGACTCTACCGTTGTGTGAATAATTTAACAAGATTTGGTGTGAATAAATTTAACCCTTGAGGAAACGGTATCTATGTGAGATGTAGAACAATATAATAAGAGGAGAAGAAGAACTTTTATTAAGAAACTAAAGTGAACTGAACAACTTACATGTGAAAGACAAACTTGAGACAACAAAATTGCAGCATAACATTACAATTGAACAAAGCGCCAAAGATGAAACAATCCTTCACCACCACTGCCTTAAATAGGCATTTTGGGAGCCTTGGTTCGAGCCTCCCACAGTAAAAAATATCCCACTTGAGTATGGTAGGCCTGGGGTGGTGGAATGTAAAGGAGAGGAGACTTTTCCACCCTTCCGAGGTGGCAGCCAACTTGCTTCCACCGAATAGACGTGCTTGGATGACCTTATAGATGGCCGAATCAGAGTGGTCCATAGAAGAATAATATGGATCCCAGGATTTCTCCTACCTGCATTTAAAATTTGGGCTCATTGGGAGTTCTGGTTTCGGAGATATGATTATATTAGTGTACTATTTTTCTGGCCCGCAGAATCTGGGCCAGAATTTTATCTCTAAATTGGGCCGCAAAAATGACCAAAATGGAGGCCTAATTAGAATTGGATCCTGAAGTGTTATTTTTTCCTCTATATTTATTCTATCATCCCAAGAAATGTGTGATTCATTGGGATTGTTTTTTGAGCCCCACAGTCTCATCAGTGGGCTGGTGTCCAATCTGACTTCTCCAGAATTGCTTCCTTTCATCACAAAATATCCCCATCTTCATCCATGAATTTTCATTGATCCCTAAATTAAACATGATAATACTGAAGTGTAAATAAATTTACAAAAATATCAAATTGAAATATGGATAATTACATTCCTTAAAATCAGATGAATCATTGGGTACTTTAAATGATGATCAAAAAATTAACCACATAATAGTGCATTTTAAGAAGGTATTACAATCATAATGTGAAATGATGGTCAAAGTGTAAAATGCACTAAAATTGTGTTTATGAATAAAAAATAACATGAATATTATGTATATTAACAATTAATATTAGCCTTATTTAGTGGCTAATCACACCCCCCAACTTGAGTTTTTCTAGTCCTGAGCAAAATATATCTCAACAATATGAAATTCGATTTCCCTTTTCCAAAAACATTTTAATAAAAAATGATCACCAGAAACCCATATACCAAACAATCATGAAACCCATCAAAATATTTTAATACAAGATAATTTCATAATCAGATCCCAATCCCAAGCCCATTCCTTTGTTCAAATTCATTGCCATATTTCATCCAATATCAATTAAGTATGAGGATGTGTTGTGCATCACAATAGACATGGAGGTTCATTTCTATTCAAGGGGGGAATGATGGAAGTGATAGGTGGAATCACATTTCAATATTAAGATGAGTAATCATTTTTTTAATTATTTTTTTTGCTTTTTTTTTTGTTTTTTTGTTTTACTTTTTTTTTGCAATTTTTCCATGGAAATTGAAGTTGCACACAAAAGAGTCAACCCCTATAGAGAGACTTTGCCGATGACTCCCAGGATCAAAGACCGTAGGGCACCAAGTAAAGACCACATACTCAGGAATAATCTCGAGTTAACTCAGTCAAAAACAAATTCAAATTACCAAAAATAGAGATAAATTACTAACTCTGGGCAAGACAACAATGGAGTCACAATCCCCAAGTGCTGAAATCCACGCATTAGGTCATTTCATTGCTCTACGTACAAATTTATTATTATTTTTTGTAATTTTTTTTATTGAATACTCATATTAAAACTAAAATGATCACCAAACCTATGCTATTTATTTGGGGGACCCAAGGAACTCAAACTAATACCCCACTATCCAAAGGACATGCATTGTGATCTTTATTTTGGATGAAAATATAAACGATGAAATATCACATTGGACAGCCACACTTTCCAAAATCTATGCTCATGAAATTATAGAAGGATTAAAATCAGAATCAGGGCATGCTAAATTATTTGATATTCAGTTTCAAAGTGTGCAATGTGTATTACCATGTTCAATGTTAAATTAATTTTTCCTTCCATTTACACAATTTTTATTTTTTCAAATCATTCATTTTTTTACACGAAATCATTTTTTATTTTGTCTCCCCCCCAACATAAAACAACATTGTCCCCAGTGTTTAAAGATAAGAAAATTTAAAAGGGGTTATAGGTTGAGAATTAATGTTCAAAAAGAAAATTGAAAATGAGGATCATGGAATGAAGTCACCTGGTGGTTGAAGTTGAAATTCATGCTTCCCCCTTTTAATCCTTTGATGTCCATGTCACTTGCAGAGTTACCTAGTAGAAAAAGGAAAAAACAAAACAAACAAAACAAAAAAAACAATATATATATATAAAGAGGAAATTAAAATATAAGTATATATATATAAATTATAGAATAAAGAAGCACAAAAAACTGTAGGTCAGTGGTAAGTGCGCGCCCCTGTCTCCCTTCGGTCCCGAATTAAAATCCCTGCGACTTCACCGGTTGTGACGGGGTTTTCCCCATGACCTACATTGTGGCCTTTTAATTTTATTAATATATTTTTATTTTTATTTTTATTTTCGTATTTTTATTTTAACCTACAAACACATTAAAATAAAACAAACTGATGATACATCGTCTTCTTTTTAAATTTATGGGAAAGGCATTACTCAAGGATCACACCACGTGACACGGATGAATATGGTTCTCCCCTTTCATATCCATCCATACTCATAATAGAGGAACAGGTCAACAATCTATTTTTTTTAAATATAAAAATTATTAATTAATCCTATTTAAAATATAAAGTTTTTTAAAACAACAAAATGATAGGAAACTTGAAAACCATGGGTTGCCTCCCATGCAGTGCTTTGGTTTAATGTCACTATCTCGACTTAACCCCACAACGTACCCAATACCAACATTCAACATTTTAAGGACCATATGTTTCACCAATTATACTAGGTTGAGATTGATTCTATGTTTAGAATTTGTTTCATTCACAAACCTATCTTCTAAAATGAGTGGTAAAATCAAAGGAATATCGAAAATGGTTGGTCCAGTTGCTTCTCTAGTCTTGCTTAAGGCATCAATAATCATTCCTAAATTTTCTTTTTCAATAGAAGAATTAATTCCAACTGAAAGTTCATGGTTATACTCTATGAATAGATACTTGATTGGGCAATGAAGAATAATAATTTTGAGCTCATGTTGGATAGGACATTTAGACACAGGTTGAGATTTTGAATCTAACTCAGTTTCATTTTCTAAATTTCTCAATAGAATCAGTTCCTTTTTAAAAGAAGAATCAATAATAAAATTGGAATGATCGGTGTTAGGAATCGGTATAGACTCAATGTTTGTGATTTCTCAATGGTTCAGTGATTAGTGTTTTTAAAAAATCATCAATGGAGTTATCCTTAGGAGACTCAATCCATGATGTCAAATTATCTACTTTTGAATCCAAAAAATCAATTTCTTCTTGATTTAAAGACACTTCAATAATTCCATTATCTTCTCCATCTATCCCAAATCCAAAGGTTGGTTTTTCAATATATTCATGAGAGGTTTTTGGGAGAAAAGAATCTTCTATCAATAATGAGGAAGGGATAGCATGAGTGGGAATGGGTTACATAACCGTCTCAATGTTTTTTTAATTCTAATCTCAAAGATGAAACCTCAAAATTCATTTTCTCCATTTGTTGACACAATTTTTCATGTAATGGTTTTGGATCATGATGGGAAAGGGGTTGAGAAAGATGGTTTATTCCAGGTGGATAATTAAGTTGTTGGAATTGCATAGGAGGGTGTTCCGATTGGCCTTGTTGGGATTGGAACTCAAAATAGGTTGGAATGTATTGTGGATCATATGAAAAAAAAATTGTGGTTCAGTAGGTTGTTGATTATCCCACATGTAGAAATTAGGATGGTCATTGTACATCACAAATGGGTTTGGGTGATCAAAGTAGGGATAGGTTTCCCATGTTTGGGCTTGTTCAAAATTGATTTCCATATGAGTGAAATAAGGGATGAGAATAGAAAAGTAGGGTGAGAAAAGAATTCTAGTGTCTATGATAACTTAATTAGGTCCCCAGAAACGGTGCCAAAATTTGTTCTCGCTCAAATTTACCCAATAGATTAAGGTATAATAGTCCTTGTAGTCTAGCTTGGATTTTCGAATCCACAGAGACCTAAGAAGTAACCTATAGACACGCACATTCTAAGCACTACTTTTGGCTATGAAGTGGAAATCATGGGTTGATTGTATGTGGGTTTAAAGTATAACTAACAGATTTAAGTGAATTCAATTTAAAAGAATGTGTTGATCCTAGGTTATCGCTTGAGGTGGATTGGATGTATTTCCTTTTCAGTGATTTCAATTTCTTATATTTGATATTGGTTCATTTAAGGAGATAAAATAGCATCATCACTTACTGGTTAAATTCCTACACCATTTAATACTAATCACCTATACACTTGAAGGATCTATGTTTTGAGCACTTCAAGGTAAAGGTTCATATTAGCACTTGAAGTGTGTGGCCTTAAATTCAACAAGGATGATGGAGTTTAAAAAAACTTCAAATAAATATCTCAATTAAAGAAGTGATTATACATTAATGGGGTGATAAATAAAATACAACTCATCCCCTTGATATCCCTTGGATCAACCCATAATTGTTTTATCCATCCACTGATCCCATGGTTTCAATGGAAGAGGAAAGTAGACTCATGAGGGAGGAAATGGAGAAGTAAAGAAAACAACAAAAATAAAATGATCACTCCACCGTTGTGTGAATAATTTGACAAGATTTGGTGTGAATAAATTAACACATTGAGGTAATGGAATCAAAGTGAGATTTAGAACAACATAATTAGAGGAGAAGAAATTTTTTATTAAGAAACTAAAGTGAATTGAACAACTTACATGTGAAAGATAAACTTGAGACAACAAAATTGCAGCATAACATTACAATTGAACAAAGCACCAAATATGAAAACATAATTCACCACCACTGACTTAAATAGAAATTTTGGGAGCCTTGGGTCGATCCTCCAACAGTACAAAATATCCCACTTGAGTATGATAGGCCTAGGGTGGTGGAAAGTAAGGGAGAGGAGACTTTTCCACCCTTGACCCGAGGTGGCATCCAGCTTACTTCTATCAAACTTACGTGCTTGTATGACCTTCTATATGGCCAAATAAGAGTGGTCCATAGATGGATAATATGGAGCCCCGGATGTCTCCTACACTCCTTTAAAATTTGGGCCCATTTGGAGTTGTGGTTTCGGAGATATGATTATATTAGTGTACTATTTTTCTGGGCCAGAGAATCTGGCCCAGAATTTTATCTCTATATTGGGCCGCATAAATGACCACAATGGAGGCCGAATTAGCATTGGATCCTGAATAGGGATTTGTTAATCTATATTTCCTCTAGAGTCCCACGAAATATGGGATTCATTGGGCCTGTATGTTGAGACCCACAGTCTAAACAGTGGGCTGGTGTCCAATCTGACTTCTCCAGAATTCCTTCCTTTCATCACAAAATATCCCCATCTTCTTCCATGAATTATCCATTGATCCCTAAATTAAACATGATCATATTGAAGTGTAAATAAATTTCCAAAAATATCAAATTGAAATATGGATAATTACATTCCTTAAAATCAGATAAATCATTGGGTACTTTAAATGATGTTCAAAAATGTACCACATAATAGTGCATTTTAAGAAGGTATTACAATCATAATGTGAAATGATATTCAAAGTATAAAATGCACAAAATTGTGTTTATTAATAAAAAATAACATTAATATTATGTATATTAACAATGACTATTAGCCTCATTTAGTGGCTAATCAGAATGCCAGCATGAAATGAAAGAGAAGTGGCCATAACTCTTTCAGTGAAGTGAATGTTTTCTACTTTTTGAGGATGGAAAGAAAAATGGTGGGGAGAATGTTGTACCCATGGTTTCTGGTATGTAACTCTTAAGTGATACTTTTTATTGTTATAAAGTATAAATTTGTTGAATGAGAGATTTGTGAGAACTTTGGAAGTAGTTTTGAAGAAAAATGGAAGTCGAAATGGTGGCGCATAGTTTGCCTAACAGTGCGGCCAAACCGTGCGGCCAAACCATTTGTAATTGGTTCTCCTAAGGCTATGGAATCAGAATGGATGGAGCATGGTTTGGGAGAACATATGAGGAAACCATGATAGGGTCTTCCAAGGTAGTATCTAATACATGGTTAGATCATTGTTTGTCTAACTGTGTGAACAAACCATGCATATGGTTTCAATGAGATCCAAAAAATTTTGATCTCGTATATTTTTGCCTCTATGAGGATATTTTTTTCTCCTATGCCACCATAAAATTGGATTTATCTTTTCCTAAGAAAAAATAATGGTCTCTCATCATTCTGAAGGCGGTCTAAAGTCTTTCCTTATTGAATCAAAACTGGATTCTTGAGGTATGTGATCGTTCTCCATCGTTCATGATCGATTTCTTCGATCTACTTAGATATATTTCTCCACATATCTTGGTTACTTAGATATATTCTTTTTATGGGTATATATATGTGTGTGTATGAAAAATATGATGTTTTTTGGTCTTAATCATTCTAGGAGAATAGATCTATGGTGGGTTCTTGGAGAATCAACCCATTTTTCTTTGTGTTCTTTGTTTGGTGGGGTCTTTGTCAAAACCTTCAAGGTAAGAGGATTCTTAATCGATTTCACATAGTATAAATTATTGGAATGATTTCGAATTTAATGTGTGGTTTTGAGTTTTTTTTGATTTGTTTGTTCAACACTTGTTGGAATCCTTTTTGAGTGATGGTTTTGATATCTGAAAAATTGGGTGTTTTAGTAAATTGATTTTTCTCTTGGTTTTAAAATATGAATACTAAAAAGGGGATTTTTATGGATTTTTGGAACATGAATTGGAGATTATTTTTTGAATAAAAGGGAAGGTTTCTTGAAATTAATCTTTTCTTTGTAATTGGTTGTTCATTGGTTGTCAATAAAAGTTTATTTTTATTGAAGTGGTTTGTTTTGGATATTGAAATATTTGGAATAAATGGTGTTGGTATGAGTTCATTCATAATGGGCCCTTAATAAGGGACGATTACCATTGAGGTACAAGGTATATGACTTGAGATATGGGGCGTGTGAAACTGGGACACAAGGTAATTGTACGAGAGATCGCTCATGAGTATGGAACTGTCAAATGAATCATGCAGGTGTGGGTGTGTTGTGAACTATGGAATGGGTATGCCAAATGATAAGAAGAATTGGTTTTAAATGATTTTTTTTGTTATTTTCTGAAAAAATAACTTTCTGGAAGGACACACTTCACACAACCTACATGATGCTCCCCACTATTTTAGTTTCCTTTTCATCATATTATATGAAACATACACTCATCCCAAAGCATGTTCTCTATTTATGAAGAAAACTTTGTCATGGAAATTTCAAACATGAAGAAATTGGATTAATAGCTGCTTAATAGTGTTCTATATTATGCCTATATTTAGTAGCAATAGTGATTCTCCTTCTGATCCATGCTCATGCATGTCATTTTCATCTTGCATAAGATCCAATACCAAGATGAACATTAGTGTTACAACACCTGATCCTTCTTATCATTTCATCTTAAGCACTGGGAGAACTCAACATATCTATATAGTTCCATTTCATTCTTATCAATATATAACTAGTGAACGTAGCATAAAATTTCAAAGGTACAAAACTCCCGATAAGTGTACACTCTTGGTAACTATACTTTGTATGTAGCCTATGAAAATATCCATTTTCAATGAACTCAAGAAAAACAATCTCTCACAAAATATTGGGACTCTTTAATAAAAACAACCACTAAAATACTTTTGATTAGTTTCATTACTTCTTAAATGATGGAAATGAATTTAATGACATATAATACCTCAATTTTTGACCACTAATATGGACACCCATTAATGTTATAAATAGGCCAATCAACAAAATCTATACCAGTACGTGATTTCCCACATGAAAGATTTAACCCATAGAGTCCCCATTTCTTCTAGAAATGGGGATGAACTTGTTTTTTTAAGGTTCAAACATTACAATCGGTTTCTAATGGGTTTATTCATAGAACCGGAAACATCCAATGATTCTATATCCATTTGGACCTACATTCCAAAGTTAGGTGCTCATTAGTTTTTGACATATGAGACTTAAGAATTTACAATGGTCGAGTGGATGGGATGTCAGGCTCATCACACCTTTTTGAGGGGAATTATTACCTACTCTTGGACTCTCTTATAGATTTAAGTTATGTTCACTAATACTTATTAATTCACCAAGTATGAAAATGAATTTTCCTTTAGATTTGGAAATCAATGATTGACATGTATGAGATTTGGAGAATCATTTATATGTATTTGAGGTTATTCATCAATAGAGATTCATTTTTATGTATTGGAGATTCTTAGTCAATGGTATCCTTCAATACATTATATAGAAATATTTTGGTCATTATGTTGAACATACTGGTTTTAAATCCACCCAGTGGGGCACTTGATGTTTATTGTCATTCAGAAAGACATGGATTATTTCAGAGTTGGGATCGTACCCACAGATGGGCAACCTACGTATCCTTGTTAAAAAGAAAGTAATGGGAACCCATGTATTTCGATAGGAAGGATATAGTTTAACATCATATAGGACGGAAACGAACTAATGAAATATGGGCTTGAACCTTATAAAGTCTTCCTATGTACTCTAATTTAAATGCATAGATCAAAGTCCACATAGTTCGGGTAACGAAAAATGGGGTTTATGCATGGTTAATGGCCTAAAAAGATATCTCATTATTACTTTTACACTCTAAGACCATTTGAGTCATGCTCAGTGTGAGAAACAAGAGGTATCAGTAAATTTGAAAATGGCGTCGTGAAAGGTGAAGTCATGAGAAATGATGTAGGGCTTGCATATGTATGACGGCCCAAGTAATTGATGATCGGGACTTAGTTCAGGAAATAATCCCTGGAGCAGGGTCCATAAAGGTATTTGTACTTTATAGAGATTTGTAATTTTAACTCGGGACTTACTACTGAGACGGAATCCCAATTTAAGAGGGACTTGTGATTGGGTTTTATTATTGAGAAGTAAGCCCAAATAAAAAGAAAATAAGGTTGGGGCTTACTCTTGAGGAGGAGGCGCAGTGTTAAAAAAACTTATGATTGGGGCTTAATCCTGAGGAGGAGGCCCAAAGTTAAAGGAAATTATGATTGGGACTTACTCTTGAGAAGGAGGCCCAATGAAACTCCTCTCAGATAAGAATGCCAAGAAAGGAACAATGGAATAAATGGTTTTAAAGAGGGTTTGAAGGCCATGTCTTGAAGAAGAGAGGTGGATTTGAGGAAATGAGGTGACTAAGAAGGAGGCTCACAAGTATGGTTCTGGGGCGCAAGTACTGGTCATGCAAGTATACTTGTGCGACATGAGTCACCTTGGGCGATGAATAATCTGTAGGGTAATACTTGGGTGACTTTGAACTTGAGCCCTTAGTATCATCCCTAGAGGCTTCCAAAAGGGTGGCGCGCAAGTTCCCTTGAGAGGGAAAGGTGGCGCGCAAGTGTCTTCTTTTCCCTTAAAGACTAGACACTTAGGCGCACAAGTATTATTGAGTTGTAATGGTTAGGACTTATTCTTCCTCTTTAGAACTTCCATTCTAGGTAAAGAATTATCTTAGAAGTTTTTGGAAGACTTCAGAAAAAGGCTTGGGCGACTAGAGCCTGAATCTGAGTTTCTGAGAATTTGTCCTCGAAATGGGGGCCCACATGGTTGGTTTATAGGAAACTGGGTACCTTGGGTTAAAAAATGAATAGGGTGCACAAGTGACTTGTGCGACTCATATGTGGCACGCATGTGACTTGCGTGGCATGCAGGGGACGTGCAGAACACCCTTTAAATGAGTTCATGGTTCATCCCTTTGTCAATTTTTGATGATCTTCAAAGGGTGACACTCATTGAGCTTAAGGTATTCCCCTTTTCCATTTCTTGGACTCTATGATGGAAAGGGGCATAAAAAAAGCCCCCCCCCCTCATAGTTGGATCCGAAAAAGGAAATAGGATTTGACTCTGAGGAAAATGAGAAACAAGGGTTCAGCGGCGTGCAGATGTTGGCACGCAGGTTTCGGCGTGCAAGTTCTGACACGCAGGTTTGTAGGATCGCCTATATATATGGGTGTCAATTCATGATGACCATCCTATCATTAAATCATTTTAGATCACATCATTGAGGTGCCTTCATTTCCTTGGTTGATCACTTTTCATTGTGTCGCGCTTCTTCTGTAAGGATTTTGACTTGTGTGGCAATACTTGCGCGGAAATACCTGTGTGGCATTACTTGTGTGACCTGACTTGTGCGACAAGACTTACACGCCTTAATTCCTTGGCCATTTTTTTCTTCACAAGTATTTCCCAAAATCAGACTTACTTAAAAGTTAACTGTTTAATCCTTGTGTAGATTCAATGGCTCCTAGAAAAATTTGATTGGCTGATGAGTTGGCCAGCAAGAGAATAGATGGTATGATGAACATCATTGCCCATGACTATTACAATATCCATGATAGAAATATTCCATATTTGTCTATGTACATGATGATATATCATGTCAATTTACCATAGATAATTTAATTGCCTTTATATGGCCATTGTCATCTGCAAGGAGTCAATGTTCCTGAGGCAAAGAATTATATTCCACATTCCTGGTTTTAGACATACACCAATTTCGCTTCAGCAAATGTTTCAGTTGTAGGATCATTTTTCAATGCAGGAACAGTGGAGAAGGTGTACATAATGAATTATATCCCATGTTCTGTAGATCTAAAACCTCACAAGCCTGAGCTGCAGCTTCATTTTTGTCCCTCTAATTTGTGAAATTCTCATATGGATCAATCCAAGGGATGGAAAAAGAGTTGGGATTTCTATCCCGGAGGAGGTTTGAAGCTTACTTGGATGTGGGTATATTGGTTGCGACAAACCTATGCAGATTTTGTCGAGGATCTGAAGGGAGCTGTGATATATGAAGCTGTCTGGGCTGGGAAGACATATGTCTGCAGAAATGATAATTTTGTGCCGGATCTAATCAGTCACTAGAGCCTGGAAACCAATTATTTCAATCTGACTCATGGAGAAGAAGTCATCAGCTTGTGGGATGTCTTCAAGATCTCAGGGGCTCCAATTTTGGGAGATATGTATGATGAATTCATCCCCCCCAAGGTGACATGGAATGATTCGGAGAAGTCTCCAGCTTTGGCTTGAGATTTATTGAAAATTTTCAACAAGATCAAAAATTCAAAGTACACAAAAACTCATTCTAGAAAGGATATTCATCCAGAGGAGTGGCTGGATATGTTTCTTATCAAGAAGAAGGAGAAGGGGCCCACCTGTACCTATCCTACAAGCTGCCCCAGAATAGAGAAAAGGGGTGCTCATGACACATTCTGGCCAACTCTAGAAGCGGGAGAGTTTGAAAAGTGGGGGTATGAAGTGGATCAAAGAATCCTAGAAAAGACCCGTCTGGTGGGCATTCAATCTTTGTGGCTCAGTGTTTATCTTCTACTAGTTATGTATTCGAAGGGAGGCATCATGTTAGGCTTTTAAGCTTTGTGGCTCAGTGTTTATCTTCTACCAGTTAGGGATTCGAAGGGAGGCATCATGTCAGAGTCCTTCGTTGTTTCAGCCAAGTTGGATGAGAGAAAAATGGTTGGGTTGGCCACCCCGATTTTGGCAATAATTCAGAGGAGCTTACTCCATTTTTATATGGGTAAGTATTCTTTGAGAATAGTGGTACCATTATATGTTTTCGGGGGATGGATCACCACTCACTTCAGGACATACGATGCACACAGCGGAGTACAGGTTCTTGGAAGTTCCTTTAGGCCATCGGTGTAGGCATTTTCTGTAATTTTTTCCATTGACCCTCAATTATTGGGATCTGAAGGTGAGGCTGAGCATGATCAAGGAATTTCATTTCATTCCTTATGGAAACCCGCCAATCAGGCGGTTTGTTGATCATGCAATAGCTAGACTGGAATTGATGTCATAAATGCTGGATTGCAGATATGGTGTATTGGCCACCAGAATTGACGGAGAGATTATATGTGAGGCTTATGCTCCATATATATTTTCACACCAATTCAAGTGTCTGCAGTATATTGTTGTATCTCCTCCGATGCACGTTAGGTCAGAGCATCATCCAATGGTTTCCCAACAACTATGGTTCCTGACAGCTATGGAGAATATCGGGGTAGTGTTTGATCTACTAGTTGCTGGAGCGGCGAGTCAATTGACTATATGGAATGCCGAGAACTGGGTAGCATCATACCCTCAAAGGGGTATTGAATCATCTGGACCCTCGGGTGGGGAAAAAAGAGAACCTTCAGGAAATAAACCCTTCATCTAGAAGGTGATTCCTCCTCACCCGGAGCTAATTCTCTGGGTTCCTCACCCGGGGCAGATTCACTGGATTATCAGAATGGGGATGATGAGGTAAGACATGCGTCAAAGAGGTCTCGTGCCAGATATAATCCTCATGCAAGATTCAAGTATGGCATCCCACCTTCTTATAACATAACTTTTCATTACATTTTACAAAACCGAGATCTTTAAGGTTTAGTGTCTTGGAAACCAAGAACATAAAACATGAAAACATAAAACATCATTCTTGAACACTTCAACGGCTTCTCCTTATGTTCATCCTAGGTTTATTACTGCATATCATAACCTAGGGACATACATCAAAAGAAAGGGTGAGCAGAAGGCCCAGTAAGGGAAACAAGGGAAACATTTAACATGTGAACTTGAGATACATCAACAATGTCATGAAAAAGAACTTTAAGGCCTGAGAAAGAAATCATGAGGCATATCATAATAAAAATAACGTATTTTATAACATGAAGATGTGGCTACAACATTTAACATATACAATCATTTCCATTTCACCAAGGTCTATCCCCAAGGTGTCATTAAAAAATACCAAGGTTATTCACAAAGGCGTCGTTAAAAATGGTCATCTCTAGAGATTAAGTCTTTACCCAATGCATTGGAGCGCTATCGGGGCGCACCCTTAAATTTGTCTTTATTATAATGTGATCCACATATATCATCATCAAACATTTCATAAACAACCCATATATAATAAAATAAATGGGTTTCCTTTCATAATCATAACGTTTCAAATACTGCTTTAAAGACATGATCTTTATGTCACTTTAAACCCACGAAAAATGAAAGCGGGTATCATGTATGTAAATCCCAGAATTGAAAAAGAACATTTTGATATATATGTGAATATCCCTACAGAAAAATATCTTTGATTATTCACTTAATAAATTAATAGAATTTGAGGAAAAAAAGAGACATTTTGAGATGAAAATTCTGCAGCATAACGGCTATGTTATAGGGTTTTAGAAAACATTGAAAAGAGAGGGGAAATGAGTCACCCACTCATAAATGATTAATAAAACAGTAGAGGGACATAATATAATATATATAAGAACATGTTAATGAAATTTTAAAGACATAACATATGAATTGAAAAACATTGAAGGAAGACAAAAATAATATTTCTCTTATGAAAATTCGGCAGCCTAACGACATCACTTAAAACATTAAAAAATGAATTGATGTGGTCAAATAGGGTCTCTCATCATATGAACATAAAAGATAAGTATAATAGATATAGATATAATACCCCAACATAATAAAAAAGAACATGAAATACTTCACATTAAAATAGATCTTGAAAACGAGAAGGGTGAAAGAATCCCCTAAAAATTCGGCAGCCTAACGGCGCCACTTAAAACGTCTAAATACTGAATTAAAATGATCAAATAGGGTCTGTCATAATATGAACATAAAATATAAGTATGATATATATAGAGATCATACCCCAACATAATAAAATGGAACATGAAAGACTTGACATGAAAATAGATCTTGAAAACGAGAAGGGTGAAAGAATCCCTTAAAAATCGGCAGCCTAACAGCGCCACTTAAAGCATCAAAATACAGAATTGAAGAGATAAAATAGGGTCTCTCATCATATGAAAACAAAAGATAAGTATTATTGATATAGATATCACACCCCATCATAATAAAAAGTAACATGAAAGACTTGACATGAAAATAGATATTGAAAACGAGAAGGGTGAAAGAATCCCTTAAAAATTCGGTAGCCTAACGACGCCACTTAAAACATAAAAATACTGAATTGAAGAGATCAAATTGGGTGTCTAATCATATGAACATAAAAGATCAGTATTATAGATATAGAGATCATACCCCAATATAATAAAAAGGAACTTGAAAAACTTCACATGAAAGTAGAACTTTAAAAAATGAGAAAGGTGAAAGAATCCCTTAAAATTTCACCAGCCTGACGGTGTCACTTAAACATTCTTAAAATGAATTGATGAGAGAAATAGGGGGGGCTCTCATAATATGAACATGAAAATGGAATTAAGATTAATATAAAAGATCATACTCCAAAATAAGAGCATGGATCATAAAAGAAATGACATAAAAAAGATTACTTGAAAAGAAAGAGGGATGTAGGATATAAGGCCCCAGCCTTAAACCTTACTTAATATTGAATTAAATGAGTAATTCACATTGAGGATCTTTTCAGGTTTAGAGTTTTAGAGAATTAGGACATAACTATTACATCTCAAAAGATTACAAAGTAGTCACTTCTACTAAATTTCCATAAAATAAAACTCTTTAAAAGAAACATGTATAGTTCCATGTTTTAGGTATCATGACATTCCCTTGATCCCATCCTTGACCCTATTCCACGCTATGTCCTGTGAAAAACATTTCAAAAACTTGGGATGAGCATAAGAAGCTCAGTAAGGGATACACAAAGAATAAAAACTGTTAGTTTTTTAAAACAACAAGTAAACCATGAATACTTTATCAATGTAATACTTTTCACCTTCATGAAGTAGTAAAAACTTTTCACTGAAAAAAAAGTATCATTACTTACCTTTTTGTAACCAAAGGATTACCATAAAACCCATATAAAGAACACATAACATATATAAAGGTAACTTGGGACATAAACATACTTAAGACGAATAACCATACGGTTGAATCCCACACATATCACTTAATGGAATAGCCATACGGCCAATTTCCATACATGCTTAATGGAATAGCCATACGACCGACTTCCATACCCAATGCATTGGAGGTTATAACGTAACCACCCATCCTGGTATTCATGGAACCACCCGTCATATGGTTTATAACGTAAACACCCGTTAAAATGTCCAAGTACCAATATAAAATCATAAAACATAAAACCAATATAAATGAATGATAACATTTCCACATCACAATATATCATAATATAATCCTTTATCAAAACCATTTTCAAAACCCTTTAAAACATTTAATACAGAGATTTTTGAATCAAAGTGTCCCATACCACCTTGAAGCTTAAAATTTTAAACCATTAATATCCATATAAATAAATCCTTAAAACCATTTTGAAAACATGGATATTAATAAGAACAAATAATTAAAACATTTAAAATGACATTTTGGTTAAAGGGGTTTTACCAAAATTAGAAACACTTGAATACAATAATTGAGGAATAACATTTACTCAGAACTTTATAATATCATGAGGATAAATGGATTCATGATATAATACTCCAAAGGACAGTATATACACCATATAAGAGTGAATTGGTGCATAACATCAATGAACCCTCAATAGAAATGTCAAATGTGATGAAATCCCTTATAAAGAAGGTATCCTTAAATTAAGGACAAATCAATCTCAAAAATATGTGTGACAAATATAAATACACCCAATATAAGTGGATATTAATTGTAATGACTACATGTTGAACCCAAAGAAATCGAAATTGGGTTAAAAAGTTCCCTTGACAGCCTAACGACATCACATCAAAATGAGTTGATGAGAGATAAAAAGTGTATCTCATCACTTGGACATAAAATTTACATAAATAAGGATGTATGAGAACATATCCCAACATAAAAATATGTAAATTAAAAGACCCAATAAAAGAAGTCTTTTAAAAAAGAGGAGGGTGAAAGGTTCCCTTACCGACTTGGGTATCTTTCAAAACATACACCCCATGAAAGAAGGACAAAATATCATTGATGTAAATACTCATAAACAAATGTATATTACACAAAGAGTAGAATAATGGGCAGTACATACACCACTCAATGGAATTTGTGGCAAATGTAGCATAAATCTCACGGGAATAAAAGTGAGATGAAAAATCCCTTACGAAAACTCGGCAACCTAACGGCGCCACATAAAACTTCCGAATATGGATTGATGAGATCAAATAGGGTATCTCATCACATTAAAATAAAATGTACAGCAAGAGGAATATAAAAGAACATCCCCCAACATTACAAAGAGGAGCTTAAATGAAGTGACACAAAGGAGAGTACTTAAAAAGAAAGAGAGAGGTTAGATCTCTTACGAAAATTCGGCAGCCTAACGGCGCCACTCAAAACTTCCAAAATGGATTGATGAGAGATAATAGGGTCTCTCATCACATGAACATAAAAATTACAGTAGGATTAATATAAAATAAGATCCCAATAATAAGAAATATGAGCTTAAAAGAAATGACATAAAAGAGTGTACTTATAAAGAAAGAGAGTTGTAGGATCCCTTACCTCGGGTCCGACTTGACTCGATCGTTCTTTAATCTCCTGAATAATAAACTTGAGTTAATTTCTAATTCCTTAAGAACCTTTTTCAAGTTCATTATTACTTTTATACCACTTATTACCATGTCATAAACATTATGTAATCATATAAGTTAATAATATTTGTTTTGCCGATATTTGGTTCTTAAGTCGAAAGTGGACTTCTTACAATTAAATGTTGTTCGTGTGGCCAAATGTTTATTATATCCAGAATTGTATTCATTATGTAGATATCATATATGTCATATATATCCAGTACATTCATGCATTTATAACATTACATAATCATTTAGAGGTAAGAAATGAAATGCACCGTTCATGGAGACGGTAATCCGTACGTACGCATGAACGCTACTTTCATTTCTATTTCATATTTTATAGAATGGAATAATAATGATATAAAGGTATATTATAATTACAGTATAATATCATATATAATATCATAGTTCCATCCTTTATACGTCCCACATATGGTATTTAACGAATCAAATCACTTTGAGGGGGCGGTAGTCCGCACTTCCTTAAATGAAGATATCGAGTATACCCATAACGGAAGCCATAAAGGTAAGACAAAAAAGAAAAATACAGAAGTGTAAATAAAACATAAACATATTATATATCATATATAAAAATAGTGACATCATAATGGCCACCTTTGACGGTGTTAAATGAGTATTGAACAATCATCGTTTCAGGAGGCAGAATTTCACCATCCACGGAAACCGTATGTTCTTTAACCATTTGATGTAGTTGTGTGAGAGTGTAGCTAGAATAAATCCTATAAAAACATTCTAGTATATTGGAGATAATTTTGTTGTTACAAAAGAAGTAAATAAAAAGAGTTTAGGGGGTTGGAGAAGCAAAATAAAACAAATGAACATGAGAGAGTGAATTACCTTTAAAAGTGTAACTCCTTTTGATTTGATCCTAAAGGCATCCTTTGAAAGGATTCTGCCCAAAGGGAATCCTCTAGGATGAGGAGAGGTATGTGGAGAGAGTAAATGGGCAGGGGTTGGCCGAGCCAAAGGCTTGAGGAGTGTGTTAAATGAGGTAGAGGTGGGGGCCTTTTATAAGAGGAGAGGAGGGGCACTTTTGGAAAGTAAAGAAATATTACTTTATTTGAAAATGTGTTTCGGTTTAAAAAGGTCCCACATTGATATAATTCGTGGATAAGGTGATAAGGATTCGAAATACACTCATCCAATAAGTTTTTGACATGTGTAGTTCATAGATTTTACATTATCTTTCCATTTTATTTAAATCGTCAAATAATGATGTCATCACTGCATCATTATTATGTCATAAATAATTTAATTTATTTAATGTCTAAAAATTATAAAAAAAATACTATGATGTAGGAAATCTTTTTATATTTCCAATGAGTATTTATAATCAAAAAGATTACTTGTATAACCCCACTTAAAAATTGTTTTAGTAAAACATATCATGTTTGTGTCAATTTTACTTTTACATTAAATAAAATGTTATTTATGTCATTTCCCAACCAAAGTGGATCCATGGGGTCCCCAAGTTGACCCATGGCTTGTCTTGGTCGGCCATGATACAACCAATGAGGGTAATACATGTGTCAATCTCATCTCATTTTATTAAAGCATTATTTTTACCTTAAACTACACTAATTACCACTAATTGCGATTAAAAACATAATAAGTTACTATTCACCAAAAAATTATTTTAATCTCATTGAACCACATTTTACTTCTTAATGACAACCATGTATGTCGGATTTTTGAAAATCAAAACACAATGATGGCAAAATTTCATTTAAACGGAAAATCAGTTTTTATAAGTACCACTTAGTGGTTTCACTATTCATCAAAAATTGAAGTTTTTCAGAAAAATCCCAAAAATTCACCGTAAGCTATATTTGATATTATGAATTCAAAAATGAAGTCCATTTTACAAAATTCAAAACATATAAGTCAAATTAATTTATTTAATAATTAATTCCCGCTGTCATGTCAAATAGCGTGTTTTATGAAACAATAAGTATCAAAAGATTGACACTAGTTTAAGTCCGATTTCAAAGTGCAATTGATTCCAACGAACACTATTGGATTTAATGGTAAAACTATTTTCTAATTTAACTTTAAAACCAATTCAAAATATAATCTAATCATATAAATAAATTAGATTAAAAAGTGGGTTTGAATTAAAATATAACATTTCACACTATTCATTAAAAAAAGAACTTTATCGGAAAGATACCAAAAATTTACACAAAGTAAATTTTGATGTCCCGATTCTTAATAAGAGTTTTATTTGGTCCAAAAGAATGTATAAGAGTGATCAAAACTATATTTAATGACGGTTCTCCATCAAAAGGTGATAAGTGATCCTTTAGTGAAAACTAGGGCATATACGCCTAAAATTTAATTCTTTCTGTATTTTAAGCCATTATCTTTTATTGGATAAATGTAAAGACATTTAAAAACATATATAATCATATTTTAGTTATTTCTATCCATTCCCACCATTACAACGGCTACATGTTAACTACCATTTAAAATAATATTATTTTATTATTAGAGTGCAACGTAAGATTCCCAAGAAACTCGTTGTTGCGTGTTGGGTACGCCATCGAGCATAGCGTCCCCTTTAAAGTTATTTAAATATTTTATTCACAAATATGGATAAATATGAAATGTCATATTCTTTATTTACCTGGGGTGTTACATCCTTCCCCCCTTTTGTGAATTGCGTCCTCGCAATTTTAAAATTGCGTTTGGAAACATCCTTGAAAGTCCCACATCGGAACAAAAGTCGGTAAAACAAACACTTTAAAATAAACAGAGATAAGTACAAAGGTCACCCAAGTTAACCCATACTAGGATTCCTAGTATGAAAATATGGACATGGAGGAAAAAACAAAGGGTCATGTTCTGATGGAGAGTGATAGAAAACATGTTTAGGAGAAAGTTAACCACGAGAAAATCACAAACTTGTGATGGGTTAAACGGTATTCGATTCCCCAGTAGGAAAAGTTAATAGAAAACATTTTTGTTTTAAGTTACATTTTATTGAGGAATTTATTCATAAGGAAACATAATCACTTGTCATATTGACTTTCAACTTTTATTAGATTCTTTACACAAACTCATATTTTCTCCAAAAGACGAGTATTTAGGAAGACTTGTTCACATTAAGAGTACTATAATCAACTTCTATAGAATCACCTAATCCACAAAATAGAACTATATACTTCCCATGTATTTAACCAAAACCAAAACCAAAAAGGCTAGTACAAGATCAGATAATCCAGAAAAGGATAACCATTTATAAAAAGAAAATATATTCTTAATCTCCAAAATTTGTCCAACAAAACCGAAAGTTCAACGAGGACCATTTGTCCATAAAATTCTTCAAAGTAAACCAAACTAAGATTGAAACCCAAATATTTGAAGGATTTAGTCACATAGTCTACCAAGTTAAATCGTAACATTTATCTCCAAACAACATCAGTTGATCCTAAAGTCTCACATTGAAAAGTAATTATCCTAATCACATATCCTCCAAAATCAACTTACTCTTAATTCATAAAATCATATAACTAAAAAGAATCGGTCAAAATAACCAGGGACTTCACATAGTCCAGTGGTAGGCGATAAATACCAGTCGCACTTTGGTTGTGGGTTCGATTCCCGCAGCTTTGTCCGACGCGACGGGATGTCCCACGGTCTGCGTGTTGTCCTTTTTCCAAAACTATATAATTCTTAAAACATTCCCCAAAATGAGATAAAATCTTCAAGAATAATCATAACATATTTTAACCTCAATTTTATCTCATGCCCTTCATTTTCCATCATATCATATAATAACCCATAATTACCTCAAAAGTAAGGATCATATAAACCCTCATGGTTACCTTAATAATTATTACCTGAATTTCCACATCGAGTTGGCCATCTCGTACATGATGCATTAGAGAACTCACCAAGGTTGAAGTGGTTGATCATGACTCCTTGATAGTTGGTTTAGAACAACCATGAGATTCCTCATTGAATCCCCCATCTCATCCAGTCTCTTAATCAGAGAACCACCACAGTTTCCTTCAAACCCATTGTCACTTTGGTGCCTGCTAGATCCAGCCATTTACTAAAACCAAAAAGGTCAGTGTGAGTATATCAACATAACTATCATTTACTAATGAGGAAGATACACACTAAGATATACTTACTCATTTACTTTATCAAAAACTAGGACTCCTTCTGAAATCCTAACCATTATGGTAATGTCACTTATGCTTAGAGAATACCCTAACCTCTAAAGTTATCTAAACTGACCTTTGATACCAACTATAAGGCCCCAGCCTTAAACCTTACTTAATATTGAATTAAATGAGTAATTCACATTGAGGATCTTTTCAGGTTTAGAGTTTTAGATAATTTGGACATAACTATTACATCTCAAAAGATTACAAAGTAGTCACTTCTACTAAATTTCCATAAAATAAAAACTCTTTAAAAGAAACATTTATAGTTCCATGTTTTAGGTAGCATGGCATTCCCTTGATCCCATCCTTGACCTTATTCCACGCTATGTCCTGTGAAAAACATTTCAAAAACTTGGGATGAGCATAAGAAGCTCAGTAAGGGATACACAAAGAATGAAAACTGTTAGTTTTTCAAAACAACAAGTAAACCATGAATACTTTGTCAATGTAATACTTTTCACCTTCATGAAGTAGTAAAAACTTTTCACTGAAAAAAAAAGTATCATTACTTACCTTTTTGTAACCAAAGGATTACCATAAAACCCATATAAAGAACACATAACATATATAAAGGTAACTTGGGACATAAACATACTTAAGTGGAATAACCATACGGTTGACTCCCACACATATCACTTAATGGAATAGCCATACGGCCAATTTCCATACATACTTAATGGAATAGCCATACGGCCGACTTCCATACCCAATGCATTGGAGGTTATAACGTAACCACCTGTCCTGGTATTCACGGCACCACCCGTCATATGGTTTATAACGTAACCACCCATTAAAATGTCCAAGTACCAATATAAAATCATAAAACATAAAACCAATATAAATGAATGATAAAATTTCCACATCACAATATATCATAATAGAATCCTTTATCAAAACCATTTTCAAAACCCTTTAAAATATTTAATACAGAGATTTTTGAATCAAAGTGTCCCATACCACATTGAAGCTTAAAATTTTAAACCATTAATATCCATATAAATAAATCCTTAAAACCATTTTGAAAACATGGATATTAATAAGAACAAATAATTAAAACATTTCAAATGACATTTTGGTTAAAGGGGTTTTACCAAAATTAGAAACACTTGAATACAATAATTGAGGAATAACATTTAGTCAGAACTTTATAATATCATGAGGATAAATGGATTCATGATATAATATTCCAAAGGATAGTATATACACCATATAAGAGTGAATTGGTGCATAACAACAATGAACCCTCAATAGAAATGTCAAATGTGATGAAATCCCTTATAAAGAAGGTATCCTTAAATTAAGGACAAATAAATCTCAAAAATACGTGTGAAAAATATAAATACACCCAATATAAGTGGATATTAATTGTAAAACAATAAAAGGTCATTCACACATATTCAATGACTACATGTTGAACCCAAAGAAATCAAAATTGGGTTAAAAAGCTCCCTTGACAGCCTAACGGCATCACATCAAAATGAGTTGATGAGAGATAAAAAGTGTATCTCATCACTTGGGCATAAAATTTACATCAATAAGGATGTATGAGAACATATCCCAACATAAAAATATGTAAATTAAAAGACCCAATAAAAGAAGTCTTTTAAAAAAGAGGAGGGTGAAAGGTTCCCTTACCGACTTGGGTATCTTTCAAAACATACACCCCATGAAAGAAGGAAAATAGATCATTGATGTAAATACTCATAAACGAATGTATATTACAAAAAAAGTAGAATAATGGGCAGTACATACACCACTCAATGTAATTTGTGGCAAATGTAGCATAAATCTCACGGGAATAAAAGTGAGATGAAAAATCCCTTACGAAAACTCGGCAGCCTAACAGCGCCACATAAAACTTCCGAATATGGATTGATGAGATAAAATAGGGTATCTCATCACATTACAATAAAATGTACAGAAAGAGGAATATAAAAGAACATCCCCCAACATTACAAAGAGGATCTTAAATGAAGTGACACAAAGGAGAGTACTTAAAAAGGAAGAGAGAGGTTAGATCTCTTACGAAAATTCGGCAGCCTAACGGCGCCACTCAAAACTTCCAAAATGGATTGATGAGAGATAATAGGGTCTCTCATCACATGAACATAAAAATTACAGTAGAAGTAATATAAAAGAACATCCCAATCATAAGAAATATGAGCTTAAAAGAAATGACATAAAAGAGTGTACTTATAAAGAAAGAGAGTTGTAGGATCCCTTACCTTGGGTCCGACTTGACTCGATCGTTCTTTAATCTCCGGAATAATAAACTTGAGTTAATTTCTAATTCCTTAAGAACCTTTTTCAAGTTCATTATTACTTTTATACCACTTTTTACCATGTCATAAACATTATGTAATCATTTAAGTTAATAATATTTGTTTTGCCGATATTTGGTTCTTAAGTCAAAAGTGGACTTCTTACAATTAAATGTTGTTCGTGTGGCCAAATTTTTATTATATCCAGAATTGTATTAATTATTTAGATATCATATATTTCATATATATCCAGTACATGCATGCATTTATAACATTACATAATCATTTAGATGTAAGAAATGAAATGCACCGTTCATGGAGACGGTAAGCCGTACGTACGCATGAACGCTACTTTCATTTCTATTTCGTATTTTATAGAATGGACTAATAATGATATAAAGGTATATTATAATTACAGTATAATATCATATATAATATCATAGTTCCATCCTTTATACGTCCCACATATGGTATTTAACGAATCAAATCACTTTGAGGGGGCGGTAGTCCGCACTTCCTTAAATGAAGATATCGCGTATACACATAATGGAAGCCATAAAGGTAAGACAAAAAAGAAAAATACAGAAGCGTAAATAAAACATAAACATATTATATATCATATATAAAAATAGTGACATCATAATGGCCACCTTTGACGGTGTTAAATGAGTATTGAACAATCATCGTTTCAGGAGGCAGAATTTCACCATCCACGGAAACCGTATGTTCTTTAACCATTTGATGTAGTTGTGTGAGAGTGTAGCTCGAATAAATCTTATAACAACATCCTAGTATATTTAAGATACTGGTGTTGTTACAAAATAAGTAAATAAAAAGAGTTTAGGGGGTTGGAGAAGCAAAATAAAACAAATGAACATGAGAGAGTGAATTACCTTTAAAAGTGTAACTCCTTTTGATTTGAGCCTAAAGGCTTCCTTTGAAAGTATTCTTCCCAAAGTTAATCCTCTAGGATGAGGAGAGGGATGTGGAAAGACTAAATGGGCAGGGGTTGGCCGAGCCAAAGGCTTGAGGAGTGTGTTAAATGAGGTAGATGTGGGGGCCTTTTATAAGAGGAGAGGAGGGGCACTTTTGGAAAGTAAAGAAATATTACTTTATTTGAAAATGTGTTTCGGTTTCAAAAGGTCCCACATTTATATAATTCGTGGATAAGGTGATAAGGCTTCGAAATCCACTCATCCAATAAGTTTCGGACATGTGTAGTTCATAGATTTTACATTATCTTTCCATTTTATTTAAATCGTCAAATAATGATGTCATCGCTGCATCATTCTTATGTCATAAATAATTTAATTTATTTAATGTCTAAAAATTATAAAAAAACTACTATGATGTAGGAAATCTTTTTATCTTTCCAATGAATATTTATAATCAAAAAGATGACTTGTATAACCCCACTTAAAAATTGTTTTAGTAAAACATATCATGTTTGTGTCAATTTTACTTTTACATTAAATAAAATGTTATTTATGTCATTTCCCAACCAAAGTGGATCCATGGGGTCCCCAAGTTGACCCATGGCTTGTCTTGGTCGGCCATGATACAACCAATGAGGGTAAGACATGTGTCAAGCTCATCTCATTTTATTAAAGCATTATTTTTACCTTAAACTACACTAATTACCACTAATCGCGATTAAAAACTTAATAAGTTACTATTCACCAAAAAATTATTTTAATCTCATTGAACCACATTTTACTTCTTAATGACAACCATGTATGTCGGATTTTTGAAAATCAAAACACAATGATGGCAAAATTTCATTTAAACGGAAAATCAGTTTTTATAAGTACCACTTAGTGGTTTCACTATTCATCAAAAATTGATGTTTTTCAGAAAAATCCCAAAAATTCACCCTAAGCTATATTTGATATTCTGAATTCAAAAATGAAGTCCATTTTACAAAATTCAAAACATATAAGTCACATTAATTAATTTAATAATTAATTCCCACTGTCATGTCAAATAGCGTGTTTTATGAAACAATAAGTATCAGAAGATTGACACTAGTTTAAGTCTGATTTCAAAGTGAAATTGATTCCAACGAACACTATTGGATTTAATGGTAAAAATATTTTCTAATTTCACTTTAAAACCAATTCAAAATATAATCTAATCATATAAATAAATTAGATTAAAAAGTGGTTTTGAATTAAAATACAACATTTTACACTATTCATTAAAAAAAGAACTTTATCGGAAAGATACCAAAAATTTACACAAAGTAAATTTTGATGTCCCGATTCTTAATAAGAGTTTTATTTGGTCCAAAAGAATGTATAAGAGTGATCAAAACTATATTTAATGACGGTTCGCCATCAAAAGGTGATAAGTGAACCTTTAGTGAAAACTAGGGCATATACGCCTAAAATTGAATTCTTTCCGTATTTTAAGCCATTATCTTTTATTGGATAAATGTAAAAACATTTAAAAACATATATAATCATATTTTAGTTATTTCTATCCATTCTCGCCATTACAAAGGCTACATGTTAACTACCATTTAAAATAATATTATTTTATTATTAGAGTGCAATGTAAGATTCCCAAGAAACTCATTGTTGCGTGTTAGGTTCGCCATCGAGCATAGCGTCTCCTTTAAAGTTATTTAAATATTTTATTCACAAATATGGATAAATATGAAATGTCATATTCTTTATTTACCTGGGGTGTTACATAGGATCCCTTACCTTAAACGTAACTCTTATAACTCAAAGGTTGGGACCATGAGGGCTTGGGGGCACCTTGGGAGGGCTCCTTGGGAGGTAATGAGACCAGAGCTTCGTTGGGGGAGAGTTGGGAGTGAAAACTAAAGGAGGAAAGGGTGGGTATTTATAGGGAAGGTGAGGTGATACTTTAATAATTTCAAGGGACACCACACAAGTGGTTTTCTCAAAACCATGGGATCTCCCATGGTATTTTCAATGGAGTTAGGCCACATGGGGCCCCCAATACAATAATTCATCACCTTTGGTCGGCCAACCCTTAAAATATCTCATGACATCATCATCACACATTTATGATGTCATTAAACATACCGAAACCCTAAAACTTCATTTTTACTATTCACGGAAAATTCATCTTTCTCAGAAAAATCCCAAAATTTCACCTTAACCAAATATCGATGCTCTGATTAAAAAAATGAACTTCATTTTATAAAAATAATTTTCTAAATATTTTTAATTTAATTTTTATATAAATACACTATTCACTGAAAATTCATTTTTTTCAGAAAAATCCCCAAAAATTACCTTCACGTAATATTGATGCTCTAAGTTCAAAAATAAAGTCGATTTTATAAAAATAATTTTCTAAATATATTTAATTTAATTTTTAATTAAAAACACTATTCACCCGAAAAAAAACTAATACTTGACTAGTAATTAATGAAACAGTTATTTACCTATTTTATTGAATCACACTACTTAATCTGGGTGCCTAAATTATATTAATACATTCTTTAAATGAGATTACTAATCCATTTGGTCACATTACTAATCCTAAGCATAAAATCACTATTCATAATTTAATATTCATCAAAAATTAATTTGATCTTATTAGACTCTAAATTTCTTACTGAACACATTTTCAGAAGACCATTTTTTGAAAATCATTACACATCATTAATTAATTAAGGTTTACATAAATATTTTAAAATATCCTTCTTTTCAAAATAAATCAATAAAATACATCCTATATTCATTCGAACATTTGAAAACTCACAAACTTCACAATAAGAAGAAAACTCAATTTTATTTATAATAAAGGATTACACAACGCAGTTATGGTCTATTTACATAGCCCCTTATAACACCAGCATAGGACCTAAGTGTAAGGTGTGCTAAGGTGAGAGAATCTGAGGGCGGCCCGGCCATCATCGCACGAGTAGTGATTTCTATCAGTTTGAACTTCTCGCGAAGGTGATTCAGTTCTAGATTCACACGATGAAGTTCGGCTTGGGTTTGGTCCAGAGCAAAGCCCAGTGCTGCTACCTCCTTCCCAAGTTCTGTTATATGGGCTTCGATCGGCCCAAGACTACCGGATGAGGCCATCGAATATTATTTCTATATTAATTAACCATGATCACTTTTATTTAGAGACAATAATCACAACATTTTGTTTCCAAAGGTCATACTGACTAATTTTCATATAATAGTCAAAAACACAACAGTCTAATTTTAATTATACTCATTTTATTAAGAAAATTTGTTGAGTATAAAAATAAAATAACACACAAAATTAGGAAAAATGATTTATTCAAAATTTCGGGTTGTTACAATCTTCCCCCATTAAGAAATTGCGTCCTCACAGTTTTTAAAATTGGGTTTGGAAATTTCATTGAAAGTCCCACATCGGAAAAAGAGTCAGTAACACTATTACATTAAAATAAAGACAAGGAAGTACAATGGCCACCCAAGTTAAACCATAATAGGATTCCATGTTGGAAAACATGGACATAGAGGAGAAAACAAAGGGTCACGTTCTGATGGAGAGTGATAGAAAACATGATTAGGGAAAGTTAACAATAATAAAATCACAAACTTATGATGGGTCAATAGGTATTTGATTTCCTAGTAGGAAACGTTCACAGACAACGTTTTTGTTTTAAGTTCCTTTTTCATAGTTTTGAAGAATTCATTTACTACATAGAATAAAAACATAAGGAAATATACCTACCTTCAAGTTGAGTTTCATCCTTTAATAAGTTTCTACCAAAACTAATCTTTTCTCCAAATGATGAGCATTCAAAAACACATGGTCTCATAAAAACACAAGAATCATCTTCTTCAGATTCATGTAATCCACAAAAGATTAACTATCAATTTCTTCTATCTTAACATTATCCCAAAAACAGAATGGGTAAGATAAAACAACTCTTCAAAAAGAAAGAATCCCATAGGAAGGGAAACTACTTTAAATCTTCAAAGTTCCACGGTACTACCCAAAGTTTATCATAGACCATTCCATAAATAACTATCCTTAAAATTCCTCAAAATAACCCAAACTAAGATTTAGACCCAAATACAAGAAGGATTTGATAACATAGTCTTCCAAGATAAACATTATCGTTCATCTCCGAACAACATCAACCACTCCTAACATCTTATTACAAAACTAAATATCCTAAACATATTTTCCCCAAGATAGGTCAATCATTTCCATAAGTGACCTATAATACCATATGTTCACCTTAAATTCATCGATTCTTCAAAATATAAGTCAACCTGTATTCCTCAAAGAAAATACCGTAGTAATCCATTTACCTCGATCATATAGGGTTCCCAAAATAGTGAACGTCTTCCAAAAATAATAATCATCATTTAATCCCCTAATAAACTTTATCAGATGAACATCCTTGAGACTTCCTCTTATTCTTCCTTGATGAATTTGGGCATTCAACTAGGTACCAATTGTTAATTGTGATTTTTGATAGCTGGTTTGGCATAATCACAATATGTTCAACTTGATCTCTCGTCATCTCTGTCATATTAATAGGAAAATAATCACATTTCCTATCACAATGGTTATTGGGACATGTTCTTCCATTTCCCGCCATTATCTAAGAAAAGAAAGTATAATTAGGTGCTTAAATACTTATCCAATAATCATGAAAAGGAAACTTTAATCATAGAAGGATAAACATGTAGAAGAAAAGTATATCCTAACTTGTGATCCCCTAGGTTCCAATCTAGGTTATCCATGATCATATATTCTCACGTGAATCTTTATTTTATTTTATCATTGTTCCTTTAATAATGGTTCATACTAAGCTTATGAATTTACCAAAGCATATCCCCCGGGAGTGTCGTAACCAAGAGTGCAGCAAGGACCATTGTTGTGTACCAGTTCCCGTTCGAGTCTTGCTCAAAGGAGTGTTTTCGGGATTTACCCATAAGTACATCTATGACAAATCCCCCTCTACCTGCTCGTATCCAGACAGGGATGTATTTTCTTGATAAAACACTTACTGAATACTCACCAAAATACTAGGAAGATTTCCTATATTTAAAGTTTTCTATAGAGTTCATCCTAAAGTTTTCATATCCAAATTTCCACAAATAACTAAACCATCCTTTGATACCAACTATGGAATCCCGCCTTTTTATAACATAACTTTTCATTACATTTTACAAAACCGAGGATCTTTAAGGTTTAGTGTCTTGGAAACCAGGAACTTAAAATATGAAAACATAAAATATCCTTCTTGAACACTTGAAAAGATTCTCCTTATGATCATCCTAGGTTCATTACTGTATCTCATAACCTGGGGACGTACATCAAAAGAAAGGGTGAGCAGAAGGCCCAATAAGGGAAACAAGGGAAACATTTAACATGTAAACTTGAGATACATCAACAATGTCATGAAAAAGAACTTTAAGGCATGAGAAAAAAATCATGAGGCATATCATAATAAAAATAACGTATTTCATAACTTGAAGATGTGGCTACAACATTAAACATAGACAATCATTTCCGTTTCACCACGGTCCATCCCCAAGGTGTCATTAAAAATTACCAAGGTTATTCACCAAGGCGTCGTTAAAAATGGTCATCTCTAGAGATTATGTCTTTACCCAATGCATTGGAGTGCTATCAGGGCGCACCCTTAAAATTGTCTTTATTATCATGTGAGACAAAAATATCATCATCCAAGATGTCATAAACAACCCATATAGCATAAAAGAAGTGGGTTTCCTTTCATAATCATAACGTTTTAAAAATTGCTTTAAAGACGTGATCTTTATGTCACTTTAAACCCAAGAAAAAGGAAATCAGGTTTCGTGTATGTAAATACCAGAATTAAAATAGAACATTTTGATATATATGTGAATACCCCTGTAGAAAAATATCTTTGATTATTCAATTAATAAACTAAAAGAATTTTAGAAAAAGAGAGAGACATTTTGAGACGAAAATTCTGCAGCATAACGGCTATGTTACAGGGTTTTAGAAAACATTGAAAAGAAAGGGGACATGAGTCACCCACTCATAAATGATTCATAACACAGTAGAGGGACAAAATATAATGGATATAAGAACATGGTAATGAAATTTTAAAGACATAACATATGAATTGAAAAACATTAAAGGAAGACAAAAATAAGATTTCTCTTATGAAAATTCGGTAGCCTAACGGCGTCACTTAAAACATCAAAAAATTAATTGATGAGGTCAAATAGGGTCTATAATCATATGAAAATAAAAGATCAGTATGATAGATATATAGATCATACCCCAACATAATAAAATGGAACATGAAATACTTGACATGAAAATAGATCTTGAAAACGAGAAGGGTGAAAGAATCCCTTAAAAATTCGGTAGCCTAACGTCGCCACTTAAAACATCAAAATACTGAATTGAAGATAAAAAATAGGTTATATCATCATATGAAAATAAAATATATGTATTATAGATATATATATCATACCCCAACATAATGAAAAGGAACATGAAAGAGTTGACATGAAAATAGATCTTGAAAACGAGATGGGTGAAAGAATCCCTTAAAAATTCGGCAGCCTAACGTCGCCACGTAAAACATCAAAATACAGAATTGAAGAGATAAAATAGGGTCTCTCATAATATGAACATAAATGATAAGTATGATAGATATTGATATCATACCCCATCATAGTAAAAAGTAACATGAAAGACTTGACATGAAAATAGATCTTGAAAACGAGAAGGGTGAAAGAATCCCTTAAAAATTAAGCAGCCTAACGACGCCACGTAAAACATCGAAATACTGAATTGAAGAGATCAAATAGGTTCTATCATCATATGAACATAAAATATCAGTATGATAGATATAGAGATCATAGCCCGACATAATAAAAAAGAACTTGAAAGACTTGGCATGAAAGTAGAACTTTAAAAAATGAGAAAGGTGAAAGAATCCCTTAAAAATTCGGCAGCCTAACGGCGTCACTTAAACTTTCTTAAAATGATTTGAAGAGAGAAAGAGGGGGTATCTCATCATATAAACATGAAAATTTCATTAAGAGTAATATAAAATATCATCCTTCAACATAAGATCATGGAGCATAAAAGAAATGACAGAAAAGAGATTACTTGAAAAGAAAGAGGGAGGTAGGATCCCTTACCTTAAACGTAACTCTTAAAACTCAAAGGATGGGACCTTGAGGGCTTGAGGGCACCTTGGGAGGGCTCCTTTGGAGGTAATGAGACCATAGCATCGTTGGGGGAGAGTTTGGAGTGAAAACTAAAGGAGGAAAGGGTGGGTATTTATAGCGAAGGTGAGGTGATACTTTAATAATTTCAGGGGACACCTCACAAGTGGTTTTCTCAAAACCATGGGCTCTCCCATGGTATTTCCCATGGAGTTAGGCCACATGGGGCCCCAATACAACAATTCATCACCTTTTTTCTTCCACCCCTTAAAATATCTTATGACATCATCATGACACAGTTATGATGTCATTAAACATACTGAAACCCTAAAACTTCATTTTTACTATTCACTGAAAATTCATCATTCTCAGAAAAATACCCAAATTTCACCTTAACCAAATATCGATGATCTGATTACAAAAATGAACTCCATTTTATAAAAATAATTTTTTAAATATTTTTAATTTAATTTTTTTTTTAAAAATACATTATTCTCCGAAAATTCATTTTTTCAAAAAAATCCCCAAAAATTACCTTAACATAATATCGATGCTCTGAGTTCAAAAATAAATTCCATTTTATAAAAATATTTTCATAAATATTTTTAATTTAATTTTTAACTAAAAAACACTATTCACTCGAAAAAAACTAATACATGACTAATAATTAATGAAACAGTTATTTACCTATTTTATTGAATCACATTACTTAATCAGGGTGCCTAAATTGTATTAATACATTCTTTAAGTGAGATTACTAATCCATTTGGTCACATTACTAATCCTAAGCATAAAATCACTATTCATAATTTACTATTCATCAAAAATTAAGTTGATCTTATTCGACTCTAAATTTTATTAATGAAAACATTTGCAGAAGACCATTTTTTGAAAATCATTACACATCATTAATTATTTAAGGTTTACATAAATATTTTAAAATATCCTTTTTTCAAAATACATCAATAAAATACATCCTATAGTCATCCGAACATTTGAAAACTCACAAACTTCACCATAAGAAGAAAAGACAATTTTATTTATAACAAAGGATTACACAACGTAGCTATGGTCTCCTTACATAGCCCCTTATAACCCCAGCATAGGACCTAAGTGTAAGGTGTGCTAAGGTGAGAGAATCTGAGGGCGGCTCAACCAACATCACCCGAGTAGTGATTTCTATCAGTTTGAACTTCTCACGAAGGTGATCTAGTTCTAGCTTCAGACGACGATGTTCGGCTTGGGTTTGGTCCAGAGCAAATCCCAGTGGTGCTACCACCTTCCCAAGTTCTGTTAGATAGGCTTCGATCAGCCCAAGACTACTGGATGAGGCCATCGAATCTTCTTTCTATATTAATTAACGAAGATCACTTCTATTTAGAGACAATAATCACAACATTTAGTTTCCAAATATCATACTGACTAATGTTCATATAATAGTCAAAACCCAAAAGTCTCATTTTAATTACACTCATTTTATTAAAAAAAATTGTTGAGTATAAAAATAAAATAACACACAAAATTAGAAAAAATGATTTATTCAAAATTTCGGGTTGTTACATCAAGAGACCTACTCCATCATCTCCTGGTGAGCTATATCATTGAGGAAATTTATTCACCATTATTTTATAGAGAAACAAGTATCAAGATTCATATTTTTATCCTTTATCTATGATTGCAAGAGCTGGGAAGAAGTTGAAGTCCCAGTTTTTAGGACCCTCCTAGTGGCCTTCTGGTGCACAAGCTGAATATTTACGACCAGAGGCTGTCCAGACATGGAAATGTTTATATTGTAAAGCTGAATCCACCTAGGTGGACTTATGCGAAGATCTATATATCCCTAGAGTGGGGAATCAATGGGCTTCTGCTGATATCTACTTCGAGGATAACCCTGATGAAGTTTGGGATTTCATCAGAGAGTTCGAAATGCTCATATATTCCACTAATGATTCCATTCCTATTACCAAGAGGGTGAAGGAAATGATGAATCGTTTCACCACGTAGGGGATTGGTGCTTCAGTAGACGAGGAGTGGCATGATTACGTGGCTCCTAAAGATGTAAATTTCTTTTCTTATTTTCATTGACAATTAATTTAAATCAAAGCTTGTTACTCAAGGAAATTACTTTCTTCATCCTACAGCTTGTTAAGAAAGGAACTACTAAAGTCCCTTAACCATATTACAACCCTAGTGGCACTGCTCTTGGATCCGTTGAATCTCATCGTGAGGTGGGCGAGGTATCACCAGGTCGGAAATCCATGGATGAGGTGTTAGAAAGGGCTTTTCACTCTCCAATACCTATATTTGGAGGTAACAATGTCAACACACCCTATATGTCAATAAAGCAAAGGCATCGGAGGAATAATTCCACATCTAAACGCTCCATCAGTAGTGGTAATTCCTTCAGATTGTCATGAATCCTAACTCATGAAAAGATTGCTCTTACTTCTTGGGATTATAGGGGATTCTTCGATTTCCCCTTTGAGGGAGAGGACAGACCCTCCTCTGAGGACGACAGAGGGTGCTGGTGAACAGTCGCAAATTCATGCTGACCTGGCTACTTCTGAAGAAATGAGGAGAGAAGAAGAGCCAGCTTCTGTTCCCAGTACTGATCCTGTTGCTACTGCAAGTAGGGAAGAGCCGACATCTAGTAAATTAAAAATACGTCATAGAATGTTGAATGAATAAATCAACTAACTTCTATTATGTGATGCTTTAGGTTCAACACCTACACCAAAACATTTGGTGACTATTGCAAGTGACTCTGCAATTTTCTCTGAGGAAGTTGTTTGAGGTCGGAGACCGCAGGAGGAGGGTCACCAGGAAGACATGTCAAATGCTCCCACTAGTGAGACTAACCAGGAATCTGAGATATCACTGGACGAAATGATGAAACATGGTGCGTATTTTGAGGAAATTTTAGATCTGGTTAAATTACCATGTCATTTAGAAGATTTTGGATGTGATTTTTATCCTTCATCCTATTAATTTTTTTAGTACATCTCTGACCATGATTGGTTGAAATGTGTAGTTCCGTCTGAGCAATTTGTGGATCTAATGATGCCGGAAGGGGGTAGAGACAACCCTATCATTTCAGAGACCCTAGCTGAAGTGGAGCTTAACCAAGCTGAGCTTCCTGAAATCCATCCTGAAAATCTTGTTGAAGATAGGTAAGAAGGGGAGGAGCCTTCTCATGTTGCTGATCTACTATTTGGTAAAAGATGATAGTATTTGTGGATGTATTTTATTTTCAAGACAGCTAATCAACTTTTTTATCCTTTTGAACTAACCAAGGCTTTCAATTGACTATGCATCTTCATCAAAAGATATATGTTGTTACTGGGGAACATGACCACCTTAACAATTCATTGGAAGGAGTCCAAACGAATGGTAAGAAATACATCATAGATGTCAAGAAGGCACTCCATCATGCTGAAAAGAGTGAAGATGGTCGAGTGAATGAACTTCAAGTAGCTGCTGATGAAGCTCAGGATGCTGTAAATCAAATGAAAAGTTATGTTGAAAGCATCTTGTAATTATTGAAAAATAGAAGATACTCCAATCTATGGATGTTCTTCTAATCTTGTGTATCAATGAAAAAGACATTTCATCTTCAATCATTTGTACCTGAATTCTCTTGCTAATTACTTATATTATTATTTTTATATTTTTTTACCTAAGCCAATGGGCCTAGTAAGCATAGTTTGATTTTTTCTAGGATGATACAAAAAACCCCACAAACATTGCATCTTTTATTGGTCAATATTGCCTAAATCATAAAATATGTACATTTATCGAGCTTAGACTCAACTTTTGTTCAGAGTTCCTTTTACAAGTTCCCAAGTTAAAGAGTACCCTGTCTTTTGTTGGAATTTTAAAGTCATGCATGTCGGACATAAAAAGGCTAACGTTTAACGTCGAAATAGCATTGACCTAAGGGATTAAAATTGACTCAATTCATTGATAATTTCTTTGAAAACATATTACCACATTCAAGTATGGGGGAAAACATGTAAACTATGACTTAATAAATTTTGAATCTAAGGGATGATATGAAAAAAGTGTTAAAAGGAATTAGAGGAAGTATTTCCTAAGAGTGAAGTTTCCACTATTTGACAAACCCATTAGGGGGTTGAATTCTGCAGGGCCACCTAAGGGTATTGGCTGCATAGTCAAATAATACAATCTTTTGGATGACAGGTCCATTATGTAGACTACTTACGCAAGGCCACCTAGGGTCATGTGCTGCATAGTTAGGAAAAAAACTCTCAGAAAATTTACTTTTCTATTGCTAAAAGCCAATAGAAGTTTATGGAGAATCAAACTTTCCAAAGCACAGAGTCTGCTGTATGGAGAGAGGTACTTGAATATGTTGAGGATATTCTCAATAAAGATTGTCAAAGAATTGCATGAATGTCACTCCTGCAAAGGTCTGACCCAAACATATGGAAGGGAAATATGAATCATAGACATGAATACTTTCATATCATGAAAAAGAGTATGGGACAAATATGTTAAGGATGGTTGTTTTTGTGGATCCCTACATATCATCGTTAAGTCCACTAAGGAAAAAAGTGGTTTTTCCCCCAAGAATGAAATTACCATTATTTGAAAAACCTATTAGGTGGGTTGAATTGTGTAGGGCCACATAAGGTCATTGGCTGCATAGTCAAATAATAACATCTTTTGGCTGACAGATATGTTATGTAGACTACTTATGCAAGGTCGCCTAAGGGCACATTCTGCATGGTTAGGCAAAAGACTTCCCGGTTATCATACATTTTGTGACCAGAAGTCAAGAAAAGGGTTATGGAGATCTGTAAGTATTTAAGGATAGGATTATGACACATAAAATGGGTATTGTCCAATGCCTGAAGGAGATACATAGACCAATGTTGACCATAATCATGTTGTGGCTAGGTCCTGAATTGA
The DNA here is from genome assembly GCA_963277665.1 of Viscum album. Lineage (NCBI taxonomy): Eukaryota > Viridiplantae > Streptophyta > Magnoliopsida > Santalales > Viscaceae > Viscum > Viscum album. The sequence goes on from OY728150.1 coordinate 361,290,986, forward strand.
GATGCTGGACTTCACTACATATCTCATTAGAATGAGAATCAAGCCATACATAGTTCTTGAAATAGAGTTTAACGTCATGTGGTATGAAAGCGTAGGATATTTTAGTTTAGGGTCATAGTGTTCGGACCATAATTAGGGAGACACATTGTGTGTTTGTTATAAACCTGATGTGAATAATGACCAGGGTTTTCATACAACATTCATGTTCTCATAGGGGGAATTTTCAGCGAAGGGACTGACCGTGGAGTTTGGGGTTAGGCCCAAAGACATGGGGCTGTGTTCAAGGGATTCTTGAGCATTCCTACGTATCCCGTAAATATGGGAATCAAGACATATGTAGTTCTTGAAATACCCTCTGTATAGATTTGGTTCATACATGTGAAGGGCGAAAGGGGAATTTTGTGCAATGGTGGTTGGATCCAAGATTAAAGGTTCAGGCATTGCCATGTATGCAAATAGTCTTTGGAATATAACATGATTGGAGATCAATGTCCATAACGATTCCCTGTCAGGTGACGGTGTCATAGACTTTTGTAGTTTATTGTCATACAGGACAAAAGTGCGAATAGTTTAAGGTCATATGTATGGACCAGTGTTGCATAGTTTAGCGTCATGTTGCTAGGATGTATTTCTATGTTGTTTAATGTCGTGCAGCGAGGAAAATAGTGGATATATAGCTTAACATAATATAGCATGGAAGATGATGAACCAATGTGAATATATTGGTTTCGGGGGGCTTCACGGATCAACATCATATGAGATGGATGTGAACCGATGTGAAGATATTGGTTTGGGGCTTGAACCTTGGGAGGTTGCCTATGTACCCAGCCTAAAAGGCAAGGATCAATGTTTGCGTAGTTCGATTGAGAATGAATTGGTGATCGAGTTGTACTTGAGGAATACCCGAAGGTGGTGTTGAGACATACGTGTGGTTAGCAGTCCATAGAGGGTATTATGGTTGAAGTTTACTCTAAGCTCACGTGATTCATGCTTGGTGTGTGAAACAATAGGTAAAAAACCCTAACGATTCACAGTTTAACGTCATGTGGGACAAAAGGGTATTTTATAGTTTAGCGTCATGTAGCTAGGATGTATTGTAGTTTAACATCTTGAGGGACAGTTGCACAGTTTAAATGTCATGTGTCACAGATATGGGGTTCTTGGTAGTTTAACGTCTTGTAGCTTGGATGAACAGTTTAACGTCATGTTGGACGATAGTGGGGCAATGCAGTTTAACGTCTTGCAGTAATGACTAAAGGGACCATGCAGTTTAAAGTCTTGTAGTAAGTACTAAAGGGACCATGCAGTTTAAAGTATTACAGTAAGAACTAAAGGGACCATACAGGTTAAAGTCTTGCAGTATGAACTAAAGGGACCATGCAGTTTAATGTCTTGTAGTAAGGACTAAAGGGACCATGCAGTTTAAAATCTTACAGTAAGGACTAATGGGTGTATCTGTGTAACACAAAATATTTCTTCAGAATATTGAATTTTTTGGAGTTGTAATGAGTTCTACATCCATTGAGATTAAAGAATAAGATCCATTGTAGTAAACCTTATGTATTGAATAAGGTCCTTCCAACTTTGACTCAAGCTTTGGAGGTTTTTTCCCTTGTATCATTGGAGTTTTGAGGACCAATACCAATTCTCTTTTAATGAATGAATGACGACACGCATTTTTATTGATAGCTTGTGCTATTCGATTCTGATATACTTCCTAGTAGTGCAGGTTGTACAATCGTTTTTCATCTAATCATTCCAATTCATCAAATCACTTTTGATTTTCTTCATCTATAGATAACTGGTCACAAATGGATACTCTGAGTGAATGTAATTAAACCTCGATGGGCAAGACTGCTTCTGGTCCATATACCAAGGAATATGGAGTTAACTGCGTAGTAGTGTGGGTAGTGGTCCTATAAGACCATAAAGCAAGAAATTTTTTATCAGGCCACGATTTCTTATCTCTATTCACCATATTTTGCAGTATGTTTGAGAGATTCTTGCTGAAGTCTTCTATTTGGCCATTGGTCGCTGCCTGATACCGAGATGAATGGTTGGATTTGATGTTGTATTCTTGATACAACTTTTTCACCTCAGATGAAAAAAAGTTGGTGCCATTTTCCATCAATATGGTATGAGGGACACCAAATCTGGTAATGATGTTAGACATGACAAAGGTAACAATGCCTTTAGAACTAAATTCGTTGATAGGTATTGCCTCTGCCCATTTGGAAAATAAGTAAGTAGTAGTAAGAATATACATAAACTACTTGGATGTAGCCAGAGGATAAGGCCCTACTACATCCATTCCCCATGTGGAAAATGGCCATGAGTATTTAGCTATATGAAGCAACTCTGGGGGTTGATGAATGAATTTTTCACATACATTGAATAAATGACACTTCTTAGTGAAATCAGCACAATCTTGCATCATTGATAGCCAGAAGTATCCAAGCCTTCAGATTTGACCAGAAAGTCTATGTCTAGACTTTTGGGCACCACAAACTCCTACATGTATTTCATTCATGATAGCCATTGTCTCCTCACCATCAGTACATCTAAAGATAATTCCATCAAAACCTCTCTTGTAGAGAATTTTTTGGTGATATGGGCTATAATAAAGAGTAAAATTGACCACATGTCATCGGACTTGTTCTTTCCCAACTCTATCAAGTGGGAGGGTTCCATTTTGAAGGCATTCCCTGATAGGTGTCATTTATCCTGTATTATGACCATATGGTATAGAAATGGGACTGATTTCATTTATTTCCTCTGTTCTGATTTTGAACAAAAGTTGAAACAACACGATGGTGGGAAATACTGATGATTGTTTTGTCTCTATTTGGATCTGCTAGGGCTGTGGCTACATTAGCCAGTGCATCAGCTTGGTCAATTTTTGATCGTGGGACATAAGAAAATGTCAGTTCCGAGGGAAATTCTGCCATTAACTCTATGACGTAAGCACACAAAGGGATTAACTCTTCTTTTCTGATGGCATAATCCCCATTGATTTATTTGATTACCAAATATGAATCACCTTTTACACTCAAGTGATTCACCTATTTCGGAAGTGCCAATTCCAAACCTGCGATGAGAGCTTGATATTTTGCGTCATTATTTGTACTGCCTTCCAACAACAAGAAGATGCTAGCACTACCTTTCTAGGGAAATAAGCATGATTCCTCACCCAACAATGTTGAATTTAGGATCTTCCATTTTCATTCCGGTTGGACTTCTGGAGGCACCATCAAACTACATTTCCCATTTTAGAGGATAATCATGAATAGAGAATACTTCCTCATCAGTAATTTCAATATTTAAAGATGTATCTTCTACATATGGGTGTTCATAAAGGAAATCGGCCAGTGTTTGACCCTTTATTGCCTTTTGAGACACATACTAGATATCAAACTACTGCAAAATAACTTCCCACCTTGCCAAATGCCCTGTAAGAATTGGACGACTAAGGATAAGTTTGAGAGGGTTATTGCGAGATACCAATTGGACCTCATGATGTTGCATGTAGTGTCTCAATTTATGAACTACAAAGATTAATTCTAGGCAGCACTTTTCAATACTTAAATATCGAGTTTCTACCTCAAGCATAGTCCGAATGAGATAATAAAGGCTGTTTTCATTCCCAAAATCATTATTTTTTGCAAGGAAGGCACCCAATGATCGCTCTAAAGCTGTCACATAGAGAATAAGTGGTCTTCCATCAACATGTGTCATTAATACCGTTGGAATCAAGAGATATCTCTTGAGAATATCAAATAATCTTAGACATTCTTCAGTCTACTGGTAGATGACTCCCTTCTTCATTAATTTGTTAAAGGGTAAACACTTGCCTACCAAACTGGCAATGAAACGCTGAATATAGGCCAAGTGTCCTTGAAGTCCTCTTAATTATTTCAAATTTTGAGAAGGTGACATATCAAGGTTTGATTTTTTCTTCTCAGGATCAACTTTGATACCATGATGGCGTACAACTAAACCGAGAAAGTTTCCTCAGGTTACCCTGAAAGCACATTTCAAGGGGTTCATCTTCAAATTGTGTTTTCGATGTTTATGGAATATGATTTCCAGATCGGCCAAGTGATCATAATGTTGTCTGGATTTATCCACCAAATCATCCACATAACATTCCATGAATTTATTTAAAAGGGGTTTGATGATACGGTGCATGGCATGTTGATATGTTGCACCCGAATTTTTCAGGACAAATGGCATTACCCAATAGAAAAAAACACCTTGAGGAGATCTGAAAGTTGTATACTCTTCATCCTCTGGGACCATTCATATTTGATTGTACCCAGAATAACCATCCATGAAGGAATGATCATTGTAGCCAGTTGTTACTTCAATTAAGAGTACTGTGATCGGAACTATAAAATCACCCTTGGGACAATACCGATTAAGATCTCTAAAGTCAATGAAAACTCTAATTTGTCCATTCTTCTTTTTCTCAGGGACAATATTAGCTAGCCATGTGGGATACTGAACTTCTCTGATGAAGTTAGCTTTGATAAGCATATCAACTTCAGCTTCAATTTTGGAGGCATAAGTTGGGTGTGTTCTTCATGTGGCTTGCTTGAATCCTCAATGTTCTTCTGGAAAACCCAGATGATGAGTAGAAACATCAGGATCAAGACCTAGACTTTCTGTATAATTCCAAGAACATACATCTTGATTTTTCTATAAAAATGAAGTATACGTTTATTTCTCTTCAAGAGTCATGGACGCACTAATTAAAGTGGGGAATAGATCTTCTTTTGTACCCAGATTTATTTCTACGAGTTCATCTATAGTGGTAGAGATACCCTTTTCAAATGCTGGAGGAGCATCCCTGATATCCTCCTCTTCTTCTTCAATATGTGTTAATTCTTCTGCTTCTACTTGCATAGTATATGATGAAGCATAATTTCCATGATCAGGGGAGAATTTAAAACGTGAACATTTTGAAAAAGAGACTACCATTTATGGACCTATTGGTGAGGAAGGGTCTTTCTGAGGTGATAGAGAGGAGATGATGGATTGAGAATCGAAATAATTATTTTCCTCTGGCATTACTATAACTTATTCTAGCCTGGTTGATGAAGTATATAATTGATAGATTTCAGTGGATGAAATGAAGACATCTCCATGTAAGATTTCATCATTGCTTGGAAAATCAACAATTTCTTCCATGTTGTCTTGCTCGATTGATATAATTGACATTATGGAATTTTCAATAAGAGTGTTTGGATTTGGGTCTATCATGTCAATATGACAGATAGGCAACACATAATCTGTACTCACATGTATGAATGGGTTTACTAGAATCTTTTCCAAACCATATGAAGAATTAATTTTAGTGACCTTCACTTTGGATTTTTTATTTCCCTCCATGTGATAAAATTCTGCCTGAATGTATTGAGATTCACATGTTTTGAATGGGGCTTTGTCACCATAAAATGTCCCAATTTGACCATTGAAACAATACTTAAGACATTGATAGTACGAAGAAGGTACGATGGCATGTTGATGTGACCAAGTTCTTCCAAGAAAAATGTTGAAAGCTATGTCCTGACGAACAACCATGAAATTGGAATTAGAAACAATGTATCCAAACTGAATTTTGAGTGTAATTTCACTCAGAGGTTCATGTTAATTCTTATCATATCCTTGAAACATCAAAGTAAAAGGAGATAAATCATATTCATTGAGGACCAATCGATGGAGTGTATGAATAGGAATGAGATTGACTCCTAATCCATTATCAATGAAAGCTCATCGGATGTCTATATCATTTTCATTTCTTGATAGATACAAAGGTCTGATATGTCCATGTACAACATCATCTTCTTCTTCATCTGTAAAAGATATCACTGCATGGAATTTTGTAGGATCATTCTCTATATGGTAGACATCAGCCACAAAAATTTCAGTTTCCAATTCTTGAGGACATGACAATGCCTCAATGAGCCCCTCCTGAAGATATTTTGATTGATTCAAGGCATCCAGAATTTATAACTTGGCTGGTACATGGGCCAAATGTTTAAAGACATCATACTTTCAGTCCAAAGTTCTGTGTTTCCCCTCATGAAAATTTGGTTTTGCAGGTGCCTTAGAAGTTGATGCTTTGGAAGTAGATGCATCTCTTATCGGGGTAGGAGTTGGAAATATTCATGGATTCAATAGATTAGACTGACTAGGTCTATTTAGTTTCTTAGAGGAGGAAGGTGTAACCTCTAACCAATCCTCCAAAACAATTGCGCCAGGACCGAATCTGCCTTGTGTGGAAGAACTTTCTTGTTCCTGTTGAGCCCGCTGAAGGGCTTTGCCTCGAGTTTCTGCCGCATATACAGTTCTAGCAGGGGTAGTATTGAAATAGTGGCTTCTAGAATATCCATGTCTTCCCCTGTTTCCTAGACCTCAGTCTCATCCTCTAATTCCTCTGTTAGATACAGGGAACTAAGGATCATCATAATCGAAACTATTATTGGAATAAGGATCTGTTAAATGAATCATGTTAATATAACCAAAGATTAATTCTTCATATGATGAAGATTCTTCCTGATTACCCATTTCAGGTTGTGCCATTTGGTGGGGCGGTGCCAGTTCTTTTGAAGTAGATGTCATAAAATCTGCTAGAGTCCAAGACAATACAGGCTTTCACACGAACGCTTCTTCTTCTGACCTCTCTTCTTTCTTCAAATTACACTACTTATTTGATTATTTTCCTTCTGATGAAGGGGGTTTTTCTGTGGAATTCATAGAATAAGACACAATTGTTTGATTCAATTGTGTTAGTAAAATAGAATGGTTTTGGTTGATCGTTTTCTGACCATCCAATCATTATATTTTGGCGCATTTTTACTTTGGACTTCGTGCCACTCGCCCTCTTCATCTGGATCAGTAGCAGTAACACATGCTACCTGGGCTGAAGAACCTTTCAGTTTTACCTGTTTTGAGTCCACCATCTTTTGCAGGAGGTCTTTGAAGACAAAACACTCTTGAATGGGATTCTCCAACATATGATGAAATGGGAAATAGTTGGGGAGGTCCTCATCTCCTTCTTTGTTTGGACTTTTGGGCCTCGGCAACTGAACCATATTTTTTTCCAGAGCCGAGATGAAGTAGCCATGAAAATGTTCACTCTAGAAAGAATAAACTTTACTCTTCAAATCTTCAAACTGTTTCGACCTTTGATCTATTTGATCATCTTGATGAGGAAACCATTGTTGTTGACGTTCAGGAGGTTGAGACCTTAGATATGATGAAGGTCTTGAAGTGGAATAGGTATAGGTGCTTGTTTATGTTTAACTGGATAAGTTTCTTCTTTCCCTATTCTCCTTCCGGGAACTGATGGAATTATACGAGTTTTAGCCTTAGTCTTCATAAGAGAGTCTTCTATCTACTGAGCGATTGAAGTAAGGTCTCGAAACCCTCCTTTGTATTTCACAAGGACCGACGGTGTTCATAATTCATCATGAAAATTTTCCATAGAGATTGGAAACAATTATTTTTTAGGGAGTGCTAAGCTTAAAGAATATGTTAATCTATTCCAGCGAGCAATGAAATTTGAAACTCTTTCATTCTCCCTTTTCTTACAATTGGTAATATCGTAAACTATTGTCTTAGGAAATGTTGAGCTAAATTGAATAAGGAACCTTTGACAGGGATCTTCCCACCCAGTAATTGACCGGGATTGCAAACTTGTATACTAGACAAAAGCTGGTCCATTTAATGACTGTACAAAACACCTGAGCTTAACTGCTTCTTGTTGTTGAGGAGTTATCATAATAGGATCACAACAGGAAACAAAATGTGTTATGTGTTGTTCTGGATATCTCGAACCATTAAAAATTGGGAATGTGATACTTGAAGAATTTGATGGGGGAGGAATTGCATCCACCCATTAAGGGTAAGCTCTCTTTTCTTGTTGAATTTGTGCATGCTTTCCTTCCATTGATTCCAACCGAGTTGTTAATGACTCAATGGCAGTCATTAAGTTTTGAGAAACATCTGGTTGAGCTAGGACCTGAGAAAGTGAAATAACTGGAGTTTGGATGGGTGTGGTGACCGGGACTACCACTAATGGTAGTATTGCCGGTTGTTTTTTCGTATAACCCGTAGGATTGGAACTGTGAGGGTATACTTCTAAAGGTGGATATTCTTGATCCATCCCAATAGCTGAATCAAAATACCATGATTGATTAACTCGAGCATTCTTAGTAGGAATAATACCATGAAGTAGTTCTGTATTTAACCTGTTTAATTCCTTCATTTTTCTTCTTGTTGTGAGAACCTTTACTATAATATGAGTGATTGGCCTTCTCCAGAGGTGGGGTGGGGTGTAACCTGACTCTTACCCTTTTCCTTGGAATGTGCCTTTCTAGAGTATGGAAGGAAATTACCCAAAGTAATATCTTGCCATTGGGAAACCCTCTGTCTTCTGGTACTCACACATCCTTCATTAATTTCGATGTGCACAGTCTCTTGAATAGTAACTTCTTCATCTGATCCCTCGGAGTGAGCCTCATGTTCTGGGGTATTAGTGACAATGGCATTGATGAAATTTATCGATTCATAACCCATTGATGCCCTTCTGTCAGCGCTTCTACGATATTATCTTCCTCCATGTCCTTTATGAGACATTGCCTTTTGTTTGGTTGATCCCTCAAGAGATTCTTTATGAACTGTAATTTGGAGGGAATTTCCTGATAATTCGTCTCTGCGTTCCTCTTGTGGCTTCTTCCATAATCGAAAGATGACTTAATTTCACGGAGGAATAGATTGAGAATTTGAAAAAGTCCCCAGTCCGATAGACTGGGGCTGTTCTTATTTTTCATACTCCATTCCCCAAATCCTATCTGTTGATCCCAAGGGTTGAGTTAAAAGAGTCCCCAGTCTGGTAAGTTGAGGTTGTTATTGAGATTCTACATCTGAAACCTTTTTAAAATACCTCTTGATTTTGCGGATTTTAGTCCGGAAATTGGCCAGATGCATCAACCTACATCCACTCAAATCACCTGGCTTAGATGACCGCTGGATTATTTCTAACACCTCTCTCACCTGATGATGTGAATGCTCTAAACGAGAAGCCTGTTTGATATTCTCATTTTCTTGGTGCAAAAGTAATTCGACAACTTGTTCTATATATTCCTGAATTTGAGAAGAACTATTTGAGGCTTGTTCTTGAGCAAGCCTTTGATTACGCACAAAACCAGTTAGATGTGGCCAGCCATGGGCAGTAACATTGCATGAAACAACTTTTGGTGGGCATTTTTGACTGGAGAGCACAGTGAAATGGAATTCTCCATGAACAACCCATCCCCTGATATGAATACCAGATGGGGAATTGGTAATTAATTGGTGCAACCTTTTCAACATGGCAAGGCATGAATGTTGAAGGGATCTCTGTTTCTTTTCAACCTTTGGATGTCAGGAAACTGAGAGAGATGCCAAGTCAAATTGGTGTTGCAGCCCTTCTATTATATTGGCATGATTTTGATATTCATCATAAGATAATATTTTCTCTTCTAAGTGACAAAGAGTTTTCCATATGTTGAGACGAATATCATGAATACAATCTTCTGTCAACATTTATGGAATATCATACTGAGAGTTAGCGAAAGGCTAAAACATGACTATTATTTCACCTTTCTCTAGTTGTTTTCTCATATTCATCACTTCCTCTTTTTCATTTGATGAGGATTCTTCTACCTGATTGGACCAAAGTTGGTGCTTCTTTGTTGCTTCTTCAGATTCAACATGATTGGTAGAGAATTAATTTTTCAAATTTGAAGATGAATGAACCAGGGGTGGTTTGAATAATGAAATTCACTCCAGGCTATCTTCTAATTGAGAAATTATTTCACTTTCTAGTGTTAAGGCATCAGACATGACTGGCTTTGCATTTGAAAGTGCCGCAAGATAAGAGGGCTTTCTCGTTACTCCATTGTCCATTGAAGAATTTTCTAGGAAATGCGAATTACTACTATGAAGAGGACTTTCTTAGCTAAATTCATCATCATGGGGAGGACCACCAAGGTGGGTTACAAAAAAATATAAAACCTCTTGCTCCATGGTCTTCTGGCCACATAGAGGGTTATTGTGGGTCTCATCTAAAGATGATACCTCGAGATTGACCGAATTGTCATGAAGCAAGCCTTCATGAGGAAGTGTCCGATGAAGATCTTCGGAATTATTGTTGTTACTTCCAGAATCTTGAAATGAGAGAGTAGAATCTTGACTTGTAATAGAAAATTTTCTGAGGGCTTCATGAACTCCATCATTGAACAAGGCCTTATGGCAGATTGGCTCTAAAATTTTCAATTGTGATGGATGGGTATTTTTCTTAGATGCCTTCTTACTCACGTTGGAAACCACTTATTGTTGAAAGTGGTTATAATGGGAAGGTGTGTGTGCCTGCTTAGGAGAAATGGTCAGGTTAGGCTAATTGTATCCATTTAAATCAGGTTAATGTACCCGACTTGATTTTCCGTATGATATGGGGGAGTATGCCTCGTGACCCTCATAGACTGGAACAGAGGTGTATGTATGCTCTAGAGTGACATATTGATCAGTCACTACACTGATAGGGATAGATTTATATTTCTTTCCCTAAGATGTCACTGAAGTTGTTATAATATTTTGACAGGTATTCAGAATATGGGCAAAGATTTTCTTCTGCTCTTTCACCATTATCAGAATGTCCTTGGTGACTTCAGCTACCAGAATGGGAATATATGTCCATTCTGTGTTTGGAGTAGGTGTATGTGCCTACTCATGTCCTCCTTTTCCTGTCAATGGACATTGAATGTACTTATGTATAAGGGCAGAGAGTTGAGTCTACTCATGATTTTTTGTTGGAGATTTCTGACTGAATTCTCCGGGTGGAACCAAACGAGACTGTTGGCAGGCTTGATGATCATTAGCACATGTATGTGCCTGTTTTGTATCCTCTGTCAAGTATGGTTGATAGGTTTCCTTCAATACTGGTAGACAAGACTGTTGACTGAATTGGTGATTGTAAATAGTTGTATATTCCTGCTTACCAGTTGCCACCATATTAGATTGGCGAACTTCTTTGGATGCAGTCAGATGAGCCTGATGACTGGATGCTGATTTATAAATAGGTGTATGTGTCTGCCTATAGTACTCTACCATAATTGCCTAGCGGGATTGATGTGTTACTGCAAGACGAGTCTGTTGGGCAGTGAAATTAGGACGGACTGGTGTATATGCCCACTCATTGTTGGCCATTAAGTTATATTGATAGTCTTCTCCAGAAGGGGAACAAATAAGAACTTGTTCCCTATTGACCGAATTTCACCTTTGGCAGTTCATCTTGCGTGCTCAGTGTAAAGACCCGTAAATTACAAGGAAATTTTTTTCTTAATTTTCTTTGGAATTTTACAAGAACGCAGTTTCTGACGGCGCCTGATTTCGAGGCCCGGTGTGCCCGGAATCAATTTCCGAAGTTTGGCTCGGGTACGTTCAGTGAACGGACGAGCGGGTTTTTCTAACTTTTGAACCGGTGCTCGGAATCAAATTCTGAGGGCACCGATAGAATCTCAGCGCCGGTAATTTCTTAGATACGCCTCTTCCGGAGTTTCGTTTTCTCGGGTGTGGTTTTTAATTTTCAGGCTTAAAGTTAAGAAATAAAATAATTGTACGACAAACTTTATTTTAATTCACTTAAGCCACTTGGAAGCCACCTGAAAGCCACTTAAAGCTGCTTAAGTGGAGTTCTTAAGGATAGGGTTCTATCCAAAAATATCCTACCCTCTTGGTAGGATATTTTTGAGGTGGGACCCGCACGAGCCCCACCGTTTCTTTTCCGCTAAGTAACGCACCCGCGAAAACCCGTCATTATGAAAGTCAACTGACGCATTTTCTTAATTTCTTAACGCACCAATTAATTGTGCGGTTTTCTTCGTTGAATTAATTGGGTGGTTTATTTTGTTGAATTAATTCTACGAATTAATGGTTCGTTACTTATCTCTTTATTCATTTCTTAATCGGTTTAAAATCCGTTGGCGTAGTAATAAAATAAGACCAACGCCACATCTTCAGGATTACACGTTGGGAGACCTTTGACAGAATTCTTGTGCCTTCACCCTTCTTTGCAAAGAACGCGAAGAACGCGAAGAACGCGAAGAACGCCGGCCTCCGACGAAGAACACCGAAACCGCGGAAATCGACGACGCGACGCCGTGTTCTGCGACGCCGATGTTTCCTCTTCTGCGACGTTCCTTCCTTCGCAACGAAATCTTCAATCATCTGTTGGAGGTCAGATATTTCGGGTTCCTTTTAGAACTCCTTTGTGGTTTTTATCAACACACGGATTTAATTATTATTAATTAAATCTTTTTGTTCTTGAACCTCGGAGTTCGACGACGCGACGCCCTTCCACGACGCGACGATCGCCTACTCCCGCGGTGATCAAATCCGCAAAGAACCCGCGTGCGACGACTTGACGAGGTAGGTGATTTTTGTTAATTTATTTATTTTCTATTCATGATTCTAGTTTATCGATCATCGTGGATTTTTTTCGACTAGATGTTATCATTTAACGAGAGGGGGGCCGTACCGCACAAACACGGCCGAACCCCCCTCCTATGTTCATGTTTGATTCTTGTGGATGGAACGGAATGACGTGGTGTCGTCGCAGCACACGAGAATCACATGGAAAGTATTACACGACGCCGTCGCGCCGCGCCGTGAAAAGAAAGAACAAGGACGCGACGCCGTCGCGCCGCGCCAGAGAACCACGAAGACGGCGTGTTTCATTTCTGACGTGCGGATTGACGGGCGACGACGAAGCAGGCCATTTGGGGGTTTGAATCCCTTCGCAGTGAAGGTGGGGTCCAGGGGGGACCATAGGCGAAGACGGCAGAAGGAACGGACCACCGGAGCGCGTCCGGTGGTCCGCGAAAGGCGGCGGCGGCGCACCGCCAGAAAGGAGGCGGCCGACGAACCGCCGACCTCAATCAGCGGCGAAGGGTAGGGGAGCCGCGCACCCCGCCCGCGTGTCCGCTCGGCCGCGCTGGCCGAGCCGCAGCCGGCCGGTCGGGTCGACACGGGGGGGGGGGGGGGGGGGGTCGGCCCGGGCCCAGACCCCCGTTTTGGGACCACTTTCGGTAAAATGCCCGTAACATGAGCTGCGGGCCTCCACACGACTCTCCGTCAACTGCAACACGATCCTTGGATCGAGACGGTCATTTCGGTATATCGCACTCAAGGTTTCGGATTACTTTGGGTTCGGCCGGGTTGGTTCGGATACGAAACCAACCGGGCCCTAGGAGCGGAAACACTTATATCTTAAGCTCCGGATGTCCGATTAACGTGTCGTCGATTTTAATGGATTCCTCTAAGTGAGACGGATCTTTTGGCTTACTCTGCTCGAGGATTGGATGTCGTCGGAGTGCGGTCGGGTTGGATCGGTCACGAAACCAACCGGGCCCCTGGAACGAAAAAGCCAATAACTCACAGACCGGGCGTCCGATTGACGCAACGTCTGTCTCGTTGCGTTCCTATTGACGATACGGAACTTTTGGCATCCTCCGCCCGAGTTTTGGATGCATTTGGATTATAGCCGGGTTGGATTGTACCCGAAATCCAACCGGGCCCCTAAAACGGAAAAAGATGATATCTTTCAGACACGACGTCCGTTTGACGAACCGTCAGCGGCGTTGTTGATCTCGTCGAGAAACAGTCCCTATGAGTTTACCCTATGAGAGTTCGGGGTACAGTTGAGATACGGCCGGGTTGGTTCGCTTACGAAACCAACCGGGCCCCTGGGATGAAAAGGCTAATAACTCACAGACCAGGCGTCCGATTGACGCGCCGTCTGTTGCGTTGAGACCCCTATGACGAGGTGGTCCATTGAGATACTCTTCATAGGACTTTGAGATACTTGGAGTATCGACTTGTAGCTCGTGGAGCGAACCCTCCTAGAGACAAGCGTACGGAGTACGGAGACCGTGTAGCCGGCAGAGACCTGAAGACTGCTTGTCCGATTCGATTCGGAGTGACTTACGTAGCCCAGTGGGGAGCACTACTTTGTGACGTGGCAGACCCACAGCAGAGGAGCACTACTATGTGAGGTGGCAGACCCGCGGTACTCGACAGGAGGAGTACCTCTGTAGGCTATGATAGGGGAGCACTACTGTGTTTGGGTGGCAGACCCCGGCGGGAAGCACTACTATGTGAGGTGGCAGGCCCGCGGTACTCGACAGGAGGAGTACCTCAGCAGTCTTAGGTTAGTGAGCAGTACCTCAGAGTTGTGACAGGACCACTGTACACTCCAGAGACGGAGCTCTTCAGCAGTTACGATTTCGATAATGAAAATCTTGGTTGAGCTGAGACTTTTGACCTTTGTGTTTACCTCATGATTGAGATAGGTCATTTGATAACTTAGGTATATGTTTGGGAATATACCTGGGTAGTGGTTATCCATTGATTTCACAATCCTTGTGTTTCCTCAGGATTGAGATGAGTTACTTGATAACTTAGGTATATGTATGGGCATATATCTAAGTAGAGGTTATCTGTTGAGATCTTCATGTGGTTATCCTTGTTGGTTTAGTGAGTCCTTGAGGGTCTCGGGGTCCCTAATGAGTATCTTTATACTCACCCCTGCACGGGCTATGCCCGCACCTTGTTGTGTCTGGTTGCAGACGACGGGGAGTGCTGACGGAGGCCGAGTGTTCGAGGACTGGTCAGTACCCGGAGGTGGACTACACGACGAGTCAGTACACGGAGGTGGACTACACAACATGACGACTCACAGAGGAGGTTGACAGACGAGAGCGTGGAGGAGGCTATCCGTACCTACCCTTCAGGTAGGATCCGTGGTGGACAACCAGGAGCTGCACTATCTGTACCTAACCTTCAGGTAGGATCTAAGGAGGATGACCCAGGAGCTGCTTCCTTCTTCCAGCTGTTTGTCTTTTTGCTGTTGTACCTTGTTCAGTTGTAGTCGTACTTTCTTTTGGGTTTGTATTCTAGCCCATTTACTCTTCAGAATTTCTTTTGTACTTAGTGTTTTTCTTCCGCTTGTACTCTGTGGTGCTTGTTTTCTTTTATAATGGCAATTCTTTTCCAGTTATCGGGATTTTACACCTTTGGTGCTAGTCTCCAGCCCCTGGCCTATGGAAGGCAGGCTTGGGGTAGTCACGGCACGGGCCTCGAGGACGGGTCGTGACAAATTGGTATCAGAGGAGTTCGGTTCTACCGTAGAACTTATAACTCTGATGTTTACTTCTGTGAAGCAATAGTGTTAAGAGTACCGAGTGTGGTTTTCAGTTCAGGGAGTCCAGTGTTGGTGTGGGCAGCCGACGTATCCATACACTAGGACCCTGACAACTGATTTCCGACTTTGTGCACGAAAACACTGATTGCGTGTGTGTTTTCCAGAAGTTTTATTTAAATGTCATATCAAACCAGGTCAGTACATAGCCCTAGAGTGGTGCGTACGGACAGGGCCCGAGAGTGGTGCGTACTGACAGCCCTGTACTGAGGCCTCGTCACTCGGCGGGCTGTCAGTAGGCACCACTCTCGGGGCTCTAGCTGGTCTTCCACAGGGCCCGAGAGTGGTGCGTACTGACAGCCCGCCGAGCGACGAGGCCTCAGTACAGGGCCCTATCCCAGTTGAGGCACCAGCGGAGGCACCAGCGGTACTACTACCCGTTGGGAAACCGATGCCACCATCCCCAGCAGTAGAGGATGCACGTCGCTTGAGCGCACTACATGAGTTCCAGCGCCAGAGGCCACCCAGGTTTCAGGGAGGGACGGACCCGCAGGCGGCAGAGGATTGGATGGAGGCTGTGGTGAGAGTCTTTAGGCTAGTAGCGATGCCGACAGATTTCATGGTGATCCTTGCTGCCATCCTTCTTCAGGCAGCAGCAGGCAGATGGTGGAGCCTGATGCTTCAGATGCATGACGAGGTGACACTTCTATGGGCAGACTTCGAGAGCCTATTCCGGGCAAAGTTTGTACTAGCCACCCTTCATGCGGTGTGTATACATGAGCTACTTCAGCTGCAGCAGGGCAGCATGTCAGTGGCGCAGTACTCAGCGAGATTCACAGACCTCTCGTGCTACTCCACAGATAGGGTACGAGACCCGTTCTTCAGGGCCCGAACCTTCGATCAGGGGCTCATGCGGGAGATCAGATCTTCGGTTTTACCGCACAACATTCTGACGTAGACAGGAGTGTTGGAGCGAGCCCTCTTAGTGGAGAGTTTCCTTGCTGAGCAGTCTCCAGCAGCAGGACCCACCACTAGCCGGCATGCGGCATAGTCTTCTGTAGCAGGCACTAGACAGATGACGCAGGGGTCCAAGAGGACCAGACCTACAGGTGACCGACCGAGTGACTCAGGTTCGGTAGTGCGAGGCACCAAGGGAAGTGATAGAGCCAGACCTACCATGAAGTGTTACTCCTATGGAGGAATTGGTCACATAGCACGTGACTGTCCGACCCGCCATGCAGATGACCAGTAGTTAAATGAAGAACCTTCGAGGCAGAGGAAGAGGTTCGATCAGGGCGGACCGCAAGGAGCAGGCAGCCATGGCAGAGGAGCTGGCCATGCAGCTGGAGGTGAACGATGCTTCGGGATGTTGCCACCACCACCAGGAGGCCCACCCCGACTGCAGGGGACAAGAGGACATGGGAGAGCTCAGCTTCAGGCAGCTGAGGCCTATGGTCGTGGAGCTCCGGAAGCAGATGGACAGGAGCGGGACTAGCTTTCGACCTGGAGGCTATTGATCCTGTTGCTTCTGGTTTTGTTGATGTTTGTCTGTAGTTGCTTTGTGTCTTGTACTATGAGCTGAAATAATAAAAAGACACTTATCTTTGTTTGCTTTCCTGTCCTTTTGTTTGGTTGATACTGAGTGGTCCCGGTTAAGACTGTTGACTTGACCCTCATTTTCGAGTTTTCTACTGAAGGAGACCTAGTGACCACACACTGATGCCGACAGTGTGACTCGACCCTTGGAGGCGAGACTGACAGTTGGATCTCTTGGTAGTTACGTCGAGTCCTTACGACGTCATCCATGGCATGAATGCATCCTTCATGTCAGGATTGACTATTTTAGACAACGAATGTGGTTCATCCAGGGGATGAGACCGGATTTCTCTTATCGGCAAAGAAGAAATCATAGCAGCTCTTGTGAGACTAGAGATGGTCCAGGTCATCCAAGAGTGGATGAGGACGGCAAAGGGCCGACAAAAGCCTTATACTGACAAGACTTGGAGGCCCCTAGAGTTTGAGGATGACCATCACGTCCTTATACAAGTCTCACCTCGACGAGGTTTACGGAGATGTGGCCAGGGAGGCAAGTTATCTCCGAGGTTCAACGGACCTTTCTAGGTCCTCAGCAGGGTAGGTGAGGTGGTTTACCGCTTGACCCATCCACTTCAGTTGCACTAGGTGCATGACATTTTCCACGTATCCCAACTGAGGAGATACGTGCTCGACCCTCCGCATATCATCGACCATGAGGAGCTGGACGGTGGCGATGAGGTGACCTCTACGGAGGTTCCTGTGGGGATCGAGGATCGACAGGAGTGGATCCTAGGAGGATGGTCGATTCCTCTTGTGCACTTTCTTTGGCAGCACGGGAACCTCCAGGTGAGCACATGGGAGCGGAAGGATCAGATGCGTGCTCAGTACCGCCTTTGTTTCCCTATGTTTGTGGTGAAGCTTTATGGGGACGTAAAGCCCTGTGGTGGGTGTAATGTAAAGACCCGTAAATTCCAAAGAATGTTTTTTCTTAATTTTTTTTGGAATTTTAGAAGAATGCAGTTTCGGACGGTGCCTGATTCCGAGGCCCGGTGTGCCCGGAATCAATTTCCAAAGTTTGGCTCGGGTACGTTCAGTGAATGGACGAGCAGGTTTTTCTAACTTTTGAACCGGTGCTCGGAATCAAATTCTGAGAGCACCGATGGAATCACAGCGCCGGTAATTGCTTAGAAACGCCTCTTTCGGAGTTGCATTTGCTCGGGTGTGGTTTTTAATTTTCGGGCTTAAAGTTAAGAAATAAAATAATTGTACGACAAAATTTATTTTATTTCACTTAAGCCACTTGGAAGCCACCTGAAAGCCACTTAAAGCTGCTTAAGTGGAGTTGTTACAGATATGGTGTTATCCAAAAATATCCTACCCTCTTGGTAGGATATTTTTGAGGTGGGACCCGCACGAGCCCCACCGTTTCTTTTCCGCTAAGTAACGCACCCGCGAAAACCCGTCATTATGAAAGTCAACTGACGCGTTTTCTTAATTTCTTAATGCACCAATTAATTGGGCGGTTTTCTTCGTTGAATTAATTGGGCGGTTTATTTCGTTGAATTAATTCTACGAATTAATGGGTCGTTACTTATCTCTTTATTCGTTTCTTAAACGGTTTGAAATCCATTGGCGTAGTAATAAAATAAGGCCAACGCCACATCTTGAGGATTACACGTTGGGAGACCTTTGACATAATTCTTGTGCCTTCACCCTTCTTCGCGAAGAACGCGAAGAACGCGAAGAACGCAAAGAGCGCCGGCCTCCGACGAAGAACACCGAAACCGCGAAAATCGACGACGCGACGCCGTGTGCCGCGACGCCAACGTTTCCCCTTCTGCGACGTTCCTTCCTCAGCAACGAAATCTTCAATCATCTGTTGGATGTAAGAGATTTCGGGTTCCTTTGAGAAATCCTTTGTGGTTTTTATCAACGCATGGATTTAATTATTATTAATTAAATCTTTTTGTTCTTGAACCTCGGAGTTCGACGACGCGACGCCCTTCCGCGACGCGACGATCACGTCCTTCCGCGGCGATCAAATCCGTGAAGAACCCACGTGCGAAGACTTGATGAGGTAGGGGATTTTTGTTAATTTATTTATTTTTCATTCATGATTCTAGTTTATCGATCATCATGGATTTTTTTCGACTAGATGTTATCATTTAACGAGAGGGGGGCCGGACTGCACAAACACGGCCGAACCCCCCTCCTATGTTCATGTTTGATTCTTGTGGATGGAACAGAATGACGTGGTGCCGTCGCACCACACGAGAATCACACGACAAGTATTACGCGACGTCGTCGCACTACACCGTGAAAGGAAAGAACAAGGACGCGACGCCGTTGCGCCGCGCCGGAGAACCATGAAGACGGCGCGTTTCATTTTTGACGTGCGGATTGACGGGCGACGATGAAGCAGGCCATTTGGGCGTTTGAATCCCTTCGCAGTGAAGGTGGGGTCCTGGGGGGACCATAGGCAAAGACGACAGAAGGAACGGACCACCGGAGCGCGTCCGGTGGTCCACGGAAGGCGGCGGTGGCGCGCCGCCCGAAAGGAGGCGACCGGCGAACCGCCGGCCTCAATCAGCGGCGAAGGGCGGGGGAGCCGCGCACCCCGCCCGCGTGTCTGCTCGGCCGCGCTGGCCGATCCGCGGCCGGCTGGTCGCGTCGGACCGAACCGGACCGCGCCGGACCGGGCCGGGCCGGGCCGGGCCCAGACCCCCGTTTTCGGACCACTTTTGTTCAAATGCCCGTAACATGAGTTACGGGCCTCCAAACGACTCGTCGTCAGCGGCAACGCGATCCTTGGATCGAGACGGTAGTTTTGGTATATCGTACTCAAGGTTTCGGATTACTTTGGGTTCAGCCGGGTTGGTTCGGATACGAAACCAACCGGGCCCTCGGAGCGGAAACGCTTATATCTTAAGCTTCGGACGTCCGATTGACGTGCCGTCGACTTTAATGGATTCCTCTATGTGAGACTGATCTTTTGGCTTACTCCGCTCGAGGTTTGGATGCCGTAGGAGTGCGGTCGGGTTGGTTCCCTCACGAAACCAACCGGGCCCCTGGAACGAAAAAGCCAATAACTCACAGACCGGGCGTCCGATTGACGCGACGTCTGTCTCGTTGCGTTCCCGTTGACGATACGGAACTTTTGGCATCCTCCACCCGAGTTTTGGATGCAGTTGGGTTATAACCGGGTTGGATTGTACCCGAAATCCAACCGGGCCCCTGGAACGGAAACATATGATATCTTTCAGACAGGACGTCCGTTTGACGAACCGTCAGCGACGTTGTTGATCTTGTCGAGAAACGGTCCCTATGATTATACCCTATGAGATTTCGGGGTACAGTTGAGATACGGCCGGGTTGGTTCACTTACGAAACCAACCGGGCCCCTGGGACGAAAAGGCTAATAACTCTCAGACCGGGCGTCCGATTGACGCGCCGTCTGTTGCGTTGAGACCCCTATGACGAGGCGGTCCTTTGAGATACTTCTTCGTGGGACTTTGAGATACATGGAGTATCGACTTGTTGCTCATGGAGCGGACCCTCCCAGAGACGAGCGTACGGAGTACAGAGACCGTGTAGCCGGCAGAGACCTGAAGACTGCTTGTCCGATTCGATTCGGAGTGACTTACGTAGCCTAGTGGGGAGCATTACTTTTTGAGGTGGCAGACCCACAGCAGAGGAGCACTACTATGTGAGGTGGCAGACCCGCGGTACTCGACAGGAGGAGTACCTCTGTAGGCTATGATAGGGGAGCACTACTGTGTTTGGGTGGCAGACCCCGGCGGGAAGCACTACTATGTGAGGTGGCAGGCCCGCGGTACTCGACAGGAGGAGTACCTCAGCAGTCTTAGGTTAGTGAGCAGTACCTCAGAGTTGTGACAGGACCACTGTACACTCCAGAGACGGAGCTCTTCAGCAGTTACGATTTCGATAATGAAAATCCTGGTTGAGCTGAGACTTTTGACCTTTGTGTTTACCTCATGATTGAGATAGGTCACTTGATAACTTAGGTATATGTTTGGGAATATACCTGGGTAGTGGTTATCCATTGATTTCACAATCCTTGTGTTTCCTCAGGATTGAGATGAGTTACTTGATAACTTAGGTATATGTATGGGCATATATCTAAGTAGAGGTTATCTATTGAGATCTTCTTGTGGTTATCCTTGTTGGTTTAGTGAGACCTTGAGGGTCTCGGGGTCCCTACTGAGTATCGTTATACTCACCCCTGCATGGGCTATGCCCGCACCTCGTTGTGTTTGGTTGCAGACGACGGGCAGTGCTGACGGAGGCCGAGTGTTCGAGGACTGGTCGGTACCCGGAGGTGGACTACACGACGAGTCAGTACCCGGAGGTGGACTACACAACGTGACGACTCACAGATGAGGTTGACGGACGAGAGCGTGGAGGAGGCTATCAGTACCTACCCCTCAGGTAGGATCCATGGTGGATGACCAGGAGCTGCGCTATCTGTACCTACCCTTCAGGTAGGATCCGAGGAGGACGACCCAGGAGCTGCTTCCTTCTTCCAGCTATTTGTCTCTTTGCTGTTGTACCTTGTTCAGTTGTAGTCGTACATTCTTTTGGGTTTGTATTCTGGCCCATTTACTCTTCATAATTTCTTTTGTACTTAGTGTATTTCTTCCGCTTGTACTCTGTGGTGCTTGTTTTCTTTTATAAAGGCAATGCCTTCCCAGTTATCGGGATTTTACGCATTTGGTGCTAGTCGCCAGCCCCTGGCCTATGGAAGGCGGGCTTGGGGTAGTCACGACACGGGCCCCGAGGACGGGTCGTGACACTCAGGTCTGAGGAAGCTGAGCTGGACCCCTAGAGGTGATACCCTCATCATATTGAGAGTCCACTACCGCACGAGTCTGGCGGCGATTGTTGGTGGGAGTCCTCATGAAGGGCTTCTGTCTTATTTAACTAAGGCCTTCAGTGACCTCTTCATTCACCTCCCTATAATATGGTAGGGAATGGTTGTTGCAATTTGGGGATAGTGACCCTAAACGGTTGGAAATGGTGGTCGGCACTACCTATTTCGTGACCACTGGTTGTCGCTTTCCGGACAACCTGGTTTAGTTGTTAACATGGAGGGCTTGTCAAGAGGACTCCATAGTCGGGACGGTACTGTGTTGATGGTATTCCTTCACCAATGAATTTGAGACCCAACGTTGAAGACGCATATTAGGTGCTATCATCCTCAAAGAGGATGAGGATCCAGCCGGATTTTTAACCGAGGCATTCACAGGTGTGAACTTTAAATAATCCATTCAGGTATTGCCGAAAGATCTTGAAAAAGAGTGCATGTTTGATATAATATACATAATCAAGATAAGATTGTATAGACTACATCTGTTGGATTAACACATATGTGTTTGATTTCTTTGTTGGTCCTCATATTGAATTTAATATGGGCCTAACAAATAAGTAAAACATCATTTTAACATGGTTAAGGATTCACATCGGGTTCACCATTTTTTGTTTCTTCTAGAAATGGAGATGACCTTCTTTTTTAAGGTTCAAACTTTCCAATCAGTTTCTAACGGGTTTATTCATAGAACCGGAAACATCCAATGATTCAATGTCCATTTGGACCTATATTTCAAAGGTAGGTGCTCATTAGTTGTGGACCGATGAGGCTTAAGAATTTACATTAGTCAAGAGGATGAGAGGTCAGTCTCATCACACATTTTTGTGGGGAATTATTACCTACTCCAGGACTCTCTTATAGATTTATGTTATGTTCACAAATCCTTATTAATTCACCAAGTATGAAAATGATTTTTCCTTTATATTTGGAAATAAATGATTGACATGTATTGGATTTAGAGAATATTTTATATATATTTCAGTTTCTTCATTAACAGAGAATAATCCGTACGTATTGGAGATTCATATTCAATGGTATCCTTAATACATTATATAGAAATCTTTTGGTCATTATGATGACCATACTGATTTTAAAGCCACTCAGTGGGGCACTTGAAGTTTATTGTCATTCAGAAAGACATGGATTATTTCAAAGTTGGGATCGTACCCACAGATGGGCTACCTACGTATCCTTGTTAAAAATAAATGAATCAGAACCCACGTACATCGATAGGAAGGATATAGTATAACGTCATATGGGATGGAAAATAATTAATGAAATATGGGCTTGAACCTTATAAAGGCTTCCTACGTACTCTACTTTAAAGGTAGTGATCAAAGTCCATGTATTTTGGGTAACGAAAAATGGGGTTTATGCATGGTTAATGGCCCAAAAAGAGATGTCGTTATTACCTTTACACTCAAAGCCCATGTGAGTCATGCTCGGTGCGAGAAACAAGAGGTATCAGTCAATTTCACAATGGTTCCATGAAAGATTCAGTCATGAAAAATGATGTAAGGATTGTGTATGTATGACGGCCCAAGTAAATGAAGATCAGGACTTTGTTCAAGAAAGAAGCCCAGGAGTAGGGTCCATAATGGTATTTGTACTTTATGGAGATTTTGAATTTTAACTCAGGACATACTCCTGAAAAGGAAGCCCAAATTAAGAGGGATTTGTAATTGGGTTTTATTCCTGATAATGAAGCCCAAATCAAAAGAAAATAAGGTTGGGGATTACTCCTGAGGGGGAGGCTCAATGTTAAAGTAACTTATGATTGGGGCTTAATCCGGAGGAGGATTCCCAAAGTTAAAGAAAATTATGATTGGGACTTACTCTTGAGAAGGAGGCCCAATGAAATTACTCTCAGATAAGGAAGCCAACAAAGGAACCATGCAGTAAATGGCATTGAAGAGGGTTTTTGAAGTCCATGTCTTGAAGAAGAGAGGTGGATTTAAGGAAAAGAGGTGAAAAAGAAGGAGGCACACAAGTATGGTTCCGGAGCGCATGTCCTGGTCATGCAAGTATACTTGCGCGACATGAGTCACCTTGGGCGATGAATAGTCTGAGGTGTAATACTTGGGTGACTTGGAACTCAAGCCCTTAGTATCATCCCTAGAGGCTTCCAAAATGGTGGCGCGCAAGTTCCCTTAAGAGGGAAAGGTGGCGCGCAATTGTCGTCATTTCCCTTCAAGACTTGACACTTAGCTATGCAAGTATTAATGAGTTCTAACACTTAGGCCTTATTCTTCTTCTTTAGAGCTTCCATTCTAGGTAAACAATTACCTTAGAAGTGTTCGGAAGACGTCAGACAAAGACTTGGGCTACTAGAGATTGAATCTGAGTTTTTTAAAATTTTTCTTTGATATTGGGGGCCCACAGGGGCTATTTATAGGACACTGAGCACCTTGGGAGAAAAAAGGAATAGGGAGCCCAAGTAACTTCCACAACCCATATGTGGTGTGCTAGTGACCTGCGCAGCATGCAAGGTACATGCACGATTCCCTCCAAATGAGTTCCTGGTTCATCCATTTGTCAATTTTTGATGTTCTTCAATGGGTAATCCTCAATAGGCTTAAGGTATTCCCCTTTTCCATTCATTAGAATCTGTGACGGAAAGGAGTTTCAACAGTCACATAACCCACACTGGCTATTAACCATCCTGATGACATACCTATTCATCCATCATTAAAAAGGGAGGGTCACAAGACCAACAATGTAACTAACCATTACCTAGTCATGCCTGACAGATGTAATTGGAGAATTAAACAATGACCTCATCCCTTTAATGGGTCAATTACGACATGAACACTCACCTAACATTGGTGTCACTATTAAAAATAATATTCCTACCACAGTCAAGTGGATCTCAAATGACCCCTCTATCATAGAGCTCAAAAGTAGATTTTATCATTGTGATATTACCACTGACGACACTACCTCAATTGGTTTAGTCCCTTAAAAATTCATAATTCAGTGAATCTATAAATATGTCACACCAAAATGGTCACTAGGTTTACTAGATGAACCATTATATCAACATAACATAAAGATCTTAAATTTTTAATGAGTAATGTAAAAGTTCCCATTCTAGGAAACTCTCAAGAAAACATTTAAAATACAAATACATGAGGCTTGATGCTTTGAAAAAAAAATTAAGTATTCATTTCATCAATTTCACCAATTAATAATTATTTTTATCATTATATATTCTCATACTTATTCTAATTACATACCAGTTATAAATGTAAATATGCATGGATCTTTATTTAGCGGTCTACATGCCTCATGGTTATAAAATTATATCAAAATTTCCTTTTATCCATTAATTCATTTATAATTTTCTAATAATTGTTCATGGTTAAATAAAATTTCAATTCCAAGATATACTATAAAAAACCCTTAAATTTGTGGTTGGAATTTTAATTAACTAAATCCATACATAATTATAAGGGAGAAAAGAAGACCAAATGCTCTCTCTGATTTTAAGGGCATTGGTTCTATAAGAATCCCCCATATAGTTTTATGTAACATTGTATAAGTTAGTGATGAAACATTTAATAACTATCCATATATTGAATTATTATACACCAATGTGGTTATGTACCAAGGAATATTAAAAAAAGGTGACCTAGGAGGGTCACATCATTCAAAACAAGGTCCATTTAAATGAAACCAAATATTGCATTATTTATTAATGATTATTCACACCCTTAGTGTGTTTCCCAAATAGTTATAAGATTTTTAAGGTCATCTACAATGGACAAGTAAATCATATTAGTATTCATTTATATGGTTCATCATTCCCATGTTATGAAGGTATATGAATTTGAGGTTGAAACTGACACCATTTTTGATAGACTAATTACCATTACCAGGTTATAGGTATACTTTAATTTGTTGGTTACAAATGGAATTCATGTTACTGAAACTATATTTTCACTTTTGGTCTCAGAATATAACAATTACATATGTAATGGTTTTCTTATATTGGACATCATTCCTAAATTTATAGATCCCCCATAATATATAAGTTTCAAATTAGAATACATTTAACTATATACATTGATGATTCATCTCGTGCAACCTATGATCCATAACTCAAACACGTCAAAATTGGTTAGTCAAATTAAATTCCAACATCAATATATGTTGGAAACACCATTTAGGTTGATGTAGAAACTTCATTTAACTGACCATATACTATAAAAATAACAAGGCATGCTCTCTCAAAATATGAATGAAGGTTAACATTGAAATTTATCCCATAACATGGTTTATAGGTAACTATTAAAAATATTCACATAAACATGGTATAAAGACAATCATGATGCTAATTCACACATGGAAAATCCATCATGTATCAAGAAATCAAAAAATGTAATCTATAAGGCATGAAATTTGCATGGAATATGGATTTATATGTTCCAATAATGATGCATGTAATTTTTCTTCCATACCATACAGGGCCAGAGAAAAAAAATAATTTATGTCTCACAAATCAATAAGCATAAAAAAGTAAATCAATCACTCATGGTGAAATAAAAATAAAATATGACAACAAATAACAATATCAACAGTCCAGTCCTGAGAAACATTGCCTTTCCCCTATGTGTGAGATGATAACTCCCAGACACATGTTATTTAAAAAGTGTTAAAGAATTCTTAGTATACATTTTACCATCAATTATATTTAAGATAATGGAAAATAATTATTTGGTACCACATGTAGTTTCATGACATGGGAGAGACTAAAATGTTTCCCGGAGTCGGTTTGTCACATAGCTTCAAGTACACATCCTCATACGCTGGAGGATTCCAACAAGAAGTGAAGTCTTAATAATGATATGGTGAGGATACTTAACCATCATTATTAGTATCAAACATTGAAGAATCATAAATAATGAAATGTAGTATATGATAAAAACAACTAATAAAATATCTTGTGCTTAATATAAAGCCATGCATGTCCATGTGATGAAACAACATAAAATGAAATATACCTACAACGTGTAATAGATAAATTTAGGTAAACTGATATATGAATAACTAAATCTAAAACCATATATTGAGAATTTATCTTGAGTATATTCTTAGCCACTTATCCCATTCCATTTCCTAGAATAGAAGATATAACAACAAGTAAGCCCAACCAGAATACTGACCCTGCAACCATAAATACTTCATGGGAAGAAAATAAAAACATGATCATGGTTTGAGATAAAAATAATGGACCCCCAATAAATGTTTTCTAATTCAATCCATCCCATGAATAAAATATAAAACAGTGTTCAATTATAATAAATAATTTAGATAATAAATTACTATTAGTGAGTCAGGAATTGGATACTCAAAGGAAAATTGTCCAAACATACCAGCTTTGGCCTAAGATGAAATATCTAAGAACATTACATTTGGTATATATATGATTATATGCAACTATATATATGTGTATATATGAAATAATGAAGAAACAACATGATGGACCAAGGAACCCACTTATAATAAAATTAATAATAATAATAATACGATAAGAGTATTAGTTTAAATAAGGGTCATGATCCTAAGAATATGGATAGGTGATACTTAGATCCATGATAAACCATACCAATCAATAATATGAAACTTCACGTGAAACATGATTATCATAGGTTTTAAAACGTCATTTCCATAAAAAAATGATTTAAAGTGCCATATCCAACATTCTACACCAAGAGGGTGTGAGACATCAAATCCAACTACCCTAACCTAGTCCTTTCAGTAGTAATCATGTATAGGGAAATCCCATTTTACCTATGAGACCTCAACTAGTGAATTTTTTAAAGAGGGACATGATATATCACATCGTACATTGTAATTTCTTATGACCCATGATGCCTTATGAGACATCCTTAATTGGAAATCCATGATTTGTTCTGATCATAATAATTAATTTTATAAGTAGATTACATTTCCCATTTATATGTGGTCCATGGAACGGTCTGTTCTAGTTTTTAATACTGCAATAAGTTAAAAGAAAAAAATGGATATGTGAACTATCCAAAAATATTTCTCATTATACATCTAAAAATGTATATGATAAGCCATAAGAAAAAATCCATGATAAGATAAAAACAAAAATTATCATTCCATTAAATGTAGGTATAAGTAAAAAATAAGGCTATCTCCACAAGCATTCCATATCACAATTCAATTATATCATTGGGACTATTTTATCAAAAAGTATTTAAAAAGTCCATGGGAATGTCCATTCCATTTGACATTTCAAACATTCCCATTTAGTTTCACCTTTTTATTTATGAAGACATCAAATCCCATGCATGGTTTCATTATATAACGAGGTATTTTTGTCACACCAATTCAATTAATTTAATTAAATAATCTCTTAGATGCGGGATGATCAAACACACCTCAATTAAGATTAATGTGAAAGAAAACATTATAATGAAACTATTTTTGAAAACACTAAAAAGGGTGATTAAATTTACTATTTAAAGTAGAGGTTTTGGTAATATAATCAATTTTCCCCAATGGGTGGTTTGAGATAAGTTGAATAGCATTTTTCTATGAAATAAAATGCACAACATCTATTTAAATTAAATAACTTACATTTAGAAAATTAATTTGAAATTCATGCAGTGACACACAATAAATATGGCATGTAACAAAATGGAATATTTTATAAAAATGAAATAATTTTAGTGAAAATTCAAAAAACACCTACCTCATTCTTATGACACTTCACTAATCCATTTTTATGCTTTGATTCGATCCAAAAAAGAGAAATTTAATGAATAGTGGAAATCCCTTAAAATATTGTCTATTATTATTAAATGAAATGCCATTCCATATAATAAGACAAACCAAAAAGGGGGAAGGATGAATGATAGAATAAATGAGGGTGATCATATATAACTGAATGCACTAAATTTTGAGTCTAGATGGTGATGACCACCAACGCCTTTGAGGAGAGTATGATCTACATGTTTGGGAGGGAAATACTATGTGAATAGGGTGGATAAATAAGAGTTTAAGGTTAATAAAAAATAGGGGGAAAAGGTAAATTTCATATATTTTTAATGAGGTGAATGGATTGGGAACACTGTTACAGAAACCATGTTCCAACCGTGTACCAAATGTACCTTTCATGGAACCACCCCTCACACAGCTAAAAGCATGGTTTTTATGGCCATGTGCAGCCCTTTAGGTCTAGTTATGAACAAACCTATTCCATTTTCCCTAGTCAAGAACCCTTGGGTGCATGTTTTTATGAACCATGTGTCACCGCTATATGTATAAACGGTATGGGGCCTAGATTTGACTAACCATGTCCAAAATTTAATCCCCCTTAACAATTTCCAAAAATAGTCTATTTATATACCAGTTCTTATGGAATTCCACCAAACACATGATTCACCTCTTGGGCCTTAAATGTAACACCCCGACCCTAGTTACCCAGAGTCGGTGCATTATTTTAATACATTTGCATGATTACAAGAAATTCAATCTTGAAGGACCGATCGGTTTAGCAGTCTTGGAAAATAGATTACATACTTGAATGTTACATTACACTTCATAACATACAAAATAACATAAATAATCCTTCACGAATGTCATTATTCCCTTGGATTAACCCAGTATATCAATCAAAATACACTTCATGGAATCCTGGGAAAAATAAAGCATCTAAAGGGGTGAGCTCAGATGCTCATTAAGGATAACAATACAGCAGAAACCTTCATAAATAAACATAAATATTTAAGGCAATGTATAACTAAAACAAAAGCCTATTAAACCTGAACTTCAGCATAATATGGAAAATATAAGATGAAGTAATTCCATTTACTTGTTCACATGGATATTATACAAGTCGAATAATCACCTGCAATATCACTAACCACTTTCATAATGATGGAATGCATAATTCAAGACTATCATAACCACATAGTCAAGGCCTAGTACGAAGACTAAAAATAAGATTTTGTCCAGGCCTTGTGCCAAGACACTAGTTTGTCTCATGAGACCTACCGATGCATCGAGGATCTATATTGGGCTCCACCCGTCACCTACTAAGTCTAATTCATTCCTCATACTAAAAGGTTATAACATAATCAATCATATTAAAATTGTTGTACCTCTCGTATCCCCTCGTGGTTTAATTTTCATGATCACAATCACTTTCATGTTTATCTAACTTTGTTTTTAAGTGTTGTGGATGATAGGCAAAAGATTTCCAAAGGATTGACCCAAGAAAGTTGGCAAAATGGACTGAAATTCAGTCCACCGGCCAACCGGTGTGATAGCACCGGCCAGCCGGTGGAACTGGCAGAGGCATTGCCCACTGCCAGGTTCCACCGGTCGACCGGTGGCTCTGTCACCGGTCGACCTGTGGCATCCAGCCCAAATAGTGTTTTCTACTGTCTCCCCACCGGCCAGCCGGTGGCTCCTCCACCGGTCGACCGGTGGAGCCTGGACCAAGTTTCATCTCCTCTGCCAAGGCACCGGCCAGCCGGTGGCCCTGCACCGGCCCGCCGGTAGCCCAGTCAAACTAGCCGTTGGGTTTGACCAGTCAACCATCTTTTGGCCTCCAACGGCTCCGAGGACTTCTCCAACGGCTCCGAAGGCCCCCAATGGGTTCCATGCCTATAAATAAAGGCTGAGGAAGCCCCAGAACTAGAACGGATCACATACCAAGCGCCCGGACATATTGTTGCACATTTGGCGAACCTCCGGCGCTCCACCTTTAAGGATCCTCAAGTGCTCCAATCCAATTCCCAATCCAAGGAGCACCTCAAGAAGCTTGGGAGAGCACGCTACATCAACTCCATCATCCAATTGGCGCCCAAGTCTTCCTCCATTACGGTTTTTCATTCTTTATTTATTTTGAGCTTAATTTGGGTTTGTGTCTACAAACCAAACTCTTTTCTCATCCCCTTTTCTTTGGGTTCTCACACCACCACTAAGGTGTGAAGAGGTTTCTTCAAGCCTTTCCTTTTAAAAGGCTTGTGTTTCGGTGAGCTAGCCTTCACCTGTTAAAAAGGCTAGTGGGTTCTTGCTATTCCATTGAAAGCAAGTGGGTTCTTGCTAAACCACCAAAAGCAAGCTGTAATAGGTCCTAGTGCTACCTCAAAGCCTAGTGGGTTTCTTGCTAAAACCATTGAAAAGCAAGCGGTAGGAATCTCTCAACGGTTGAGTTGGGAGCGGAGACGTAGGCCGGGTTTTGGCCGAACTCCGTTATCAATTTCTTGTGTGGTTGCCTCTTTTATTTTCCGCTGCACTTTCACTTTGATTTTAATTTGTTAATCAATTTTTTAAAAGGCAATTCACCCCCCCCCCCCTCTTGCCATCATTCCTTGCTTTCTTCCGCCTAACAATTGGTATCAGAGGGCGTATTTGAATAATTCCCTAACCGGTTTCAAATTAAAGATCCTTTTTGATGGCTTCTACCGCTTCAACCTCTTACGCCTCCGAAGGCTTTTCTTTGGATCGTGCTCCATTTTTTGATGGAACCAATTATTGTTTTTGGAAAACCCGCATGACCACATTTCTTAAAAGTATTGGATATCCTACTTTTAAAATTTTCATTCATGGTTATACTCTCTCTAGTAAAGATGAATCTAAATGGACCCCCGTAGACATTGCAAATTTCGAGCTGGATGGCAAAGCCATGAATGCTCTTCATTGTGGGTTAGATCGTAATGTTTTTGATCATATTTCTTCTTGCACTACCTCTTATGCTATTTGGAAATTGTTAGAACTAACCTATGAAGGTACTAGCGAGGCTCCAAAGCAAGAACCCGCTCAAAAGCAAGAACCCATTCAAAAGCTAGAACCCGATGCAAAATCCGTACCCGCTTGCCCACTTCACAAGAAAAGGGCCAAGAAGAAAAAGAAGAAGGCTTTAAAGGCAACATGGAGTGATAGCTCCACCTCTTCATTCTCCTCCTTCTCCTCGAGCGATCAAGGTAAAAAATGCCTAATGGCAAATCATGAGGTATCATCTTCCGACTCTTCTTCCTCGTCTTCTTGTTCTTCAAATTCCAACTCTTTAAATCATTTATCCTACGAAGAACTCTCACATGCTAGAGACCAATTAGAAAATGGTTTTCATAAGCTTTCTTCAAAATTTGTCGCTTTGAAAAAGAATTTCAAAAAACTCTCCTCCGAAAAAGAACAACTTCTTAAAGAGAAGGAGGAACTCTCCCTTAAAATCCAAAATTTTCCCAATGTTGATTCTTTGCAATCAACCATCAAGGACCTTAGAGAATCTTTAGCCAAGTTCACCCAAGGGGAACAAAATCTCTCAAAATTGTTTGGTTCCCAACGAATTTCAAGAACCACCCAAGGGCTAGGCTACACCAATATAGCTTCCTCCTCCCATGCTCCAACTGTTTTTGTAAGGGGGAGCTCTAGTTTCAAATTTTGTAACTATTGCAAAAAACCCGGGCACCTCATTTATGAGTGCAATTGCAAAAATGCCCGGTATGGCCGCCCCAAATCTATTTTCTTAAATGATGAATTTTTTAGGAGAAGACCCGCCATGAAACAAATTTGGATTGAAAAATCCCTTTTGGCGAGTCTCTCTGGGCCAAAAATAGTTTCGTTTCCCCGGTGACTTATTGTTTTTATTTAGGGGGAGTATTTTCAAAACCTTGTATTAGATTCAAACTTTCAATTTCAACACTTGGTATCAAAAATTTTTCATTTCAAAATTTTCAACTCTTGGTATCGTTTTTTTTATTTTCAATCTTTCAATTTCAATTCTCTTTTCAAAACTTTCAATTCAAACTGTTATTCAATTTCTCATTTCAATTTTTGATTCAAAACTTTCAATTCAAATTTCAAAAATTTCAATTGATTTAAAATTCTCATATCTTGTTTTTCAAAATTTTCCCTCAATCAAGTTTTATGCCCCACGCTATTTTGATAATCACAAAGGGGGAGAAATTTCTTGATTGATTGGGGGAGAATCCTTTTCATCATGCTTAGCATTTCCTTTCAATTTCAGTATTTTACATTAATTGTTTTGGTGATTGTGATCATCAAAATAGGGGGAGATTGTTGTACCTCTCGTATACCCTCGTGGTTTAATTTTCATGATCACAATCACTTTCATGTTTATCTAACTTTGTTTTTAAGTGTTGTGGATGATAGGCAAAAGATTGCCAAAGGATTGACCCAAGAAAGTTGGCAAAATGGACTGAAATTCAGTCCACCGGCCAACCGGTGTGATAGCACCGGCCAGCCGCTGGAACTGGCAGAGGCATTGCCCACTGCCAGGTTCCACCGGTCGACCGGTGGCTCTGTCACCGGTCGACCTGTGGCATCCAACCCAAATAGTGTTTTCTACTGTCTCCCCACCGGCCAGCCGGTGGCTCCTCCACCGGTCGACCGGTGGAGCCTGGACCAAGTTTCATCTCCTCTGCCAAGGCACCGGCCAGCCGGTGGCCCTGCACCGGCCCGCCAGTAGCCCAGTCAAACTAGCCGTTGGGTTTGACCAGTCAACCATCTTTTGGCCTCCAACGGCTCTGAGGACTTCTCCAACGGCTCCGAAGGCCCCCAATGGGTTCCATGCCTATAAATAAAGGCTGAGGAAGCCCCGGAACTAGAACGGATCACATACCAAGCGCCCGGACATATTGTTGCACATTTGGCGAACCTCCGGCGCTCCACCTTTAAGGATCCTCAAGTGCTCCAATCCAATTCCCAATCCAAGGAGCACCTCAAGAAGCTTGGGAGAGCACGCTACATCAACTCCATCATCCAATTGGCGCCCAAGTCTTCCTCCATTACGGTTTTTCATTCTTTATTTATTTTGAGCTTAATTTGGGTTTGTGTCTACAAACCAAACTCTTTTCTCATCCCCTTTTCTTTGGGTTCTCACACCACCACTAAGGTGTGAAGAGGTTTCTTCAAGCCTTTCCTTTTAAAAGGCTTGTGTTTCGGTGAGCTAGCCTTCACCCGTTAAAAAGGCTAGTGGGTTCTTGCTATTCCATTGAAAGCAAGTGGGTTCTTGCTAAACCACCAAAAGCAAGCTGTAATAGGTCCTAGTGCTACCTCAAAGCCTAGTGGGTTTCTTGCTAAAACCATTGAAAAGAAAGCGGTAGGAATCTCTCAACGGTTGAGTTGGGAGCGGAGACGTAGGCCGGGTTTTGGCCGAACTCCGTTATCAATTTCTTGTGTGGTTGCCTCTTTTATTTTCCGCTGCACTTTCACTTTGATTTTAATTTGTTAATCAATTTTTTAAAAGGCAATTCACCCCCCCCCCTCTTGCCATCATTCCTTGCTTTCTTCCGCCTAACAAAAATTAACATATGAAATGTCAATACTTTCTCCACAAACAATGAATGGTATAAAAATAACACATCCACAGTCAAACATATCACAAAACCTTCAATACAATATGGAAGATTTGTATCATAATAAATCATCTTCAAACATGTCTAAAATCCATAAAAGGATGTTGACATAGTTGAAAATGATTTGTAAAACTCTTTGAGAGAAATATCCATTTTTCTTGAAAACATTTAAACGTCACACAATTTAGAAAATAAGACATTTAAAGACATTTTTTGAATCAATGTTTCTCAAACCACTTTGAAACGTTTTAAAGGAATTAACATTTTAAAAACATTCATGTCCATATAAATAAATCCATAAAAACGATTTTGAAGACATGAACATTAATGTGAAAGATTTAGAAAATTAAATATTTAAAACATTTGAAATGATGTTTTAGTAAAAAAGTACCTTAAAATAATCCCTTTGAAAACTATTTCACAAAACATGGACATGGATAATAAATATGTTCCAGTAGATACTTACGTAAAAACAACCTCGGATAATAAAGAGATTGTAAAATTAACCCTTACCAATTTGGTAACTTACAAAACATACACCCCATGAAAGAGGTATCATACAATGAATATGTAAATACACATAAATTAAAGTGTATTACATAGAGAATACAATTATGTGCAGTACATACACCACACAAAAGGTAATAGTAGCAATATGGCATGAATCTCGCGGGAATAAGGACTGAGATGAAAATCCCTTACCTTGCACTTTCTATTAGTCAAGGGTACGTTTAACCTATTGTATGAAGACTATAGTATGTTATTAAATTATAACAGAACCATATTAATATTTATGATATCATAAATTTTTAATTTATGACTTTATACTATCCATTTAATAATAATTTCTATGTTATATTAATATTTTGGGTAATAATCTCTTTCTTTATCGTACGTGTTTTAACTTGTTACTTTTGATTGTATCACATAGATCATGATTTAAATAATTCCAGAATATAAAACATCATTTATATATAATATATATTTAGAATATAAATTTGTATAATAGACATATATATGAAATGGAAAACACCATTTATGGAGACAGTAGTCCGTACGTACGCATAAACATTGTTTCCGTTTTCATATAGTATTCAACAGAAGTAAGTGAATAAGATAAATCTAAGTACATAAATATACATATATATAAATATATATATCTCCAATATAATTATTATTTCATTTATTACATACTTATTAGTAATATATTTTTATAACCATCGATGAATGGTGAACTTGGAAATGAATCTCATCGTGTCGTGGAGACGGTAATCCGTACGTACGCACGAGCGAAAATATCATTCTTTTGATATTAAAATAATATATAATTGGATGTTATATCATATATAAAGAATCCTTATCATGTTATATTTATTATTTACATAAAATACACATCATTATTATACCCATCCAAATAATAATGTATTGAATAACAATTACACCATGACGTGGAGACGGTAAGCCATACGTACGCACGTATGGTGACATGTAATTCAAAGGGTGGATAGAATAATGAATTTGGTTAAACCATAATTATAATAACATCACAATATATGGAATATACTGGAGTTATTATTTCATAATGGAAACAACAATGAAAAAATAAGTGTAAGAAGAAAGGAACTTGAAAGAGGGTGGTGAAATCATTACTTCTTCTTCTTCTTCGGGTTATTCCTTTTGATTTGATCCAAAGGGCTCCTTTGGTTGGATTTATAACTAATGGAAGGCCTATATGATTAAGAAAGGATAATTAACAGGTTATTTTGGTAGCGGTTGGCCGAACAAAAATGCTTTTAAGGTATGAAGAATTGGTTATAAGTGGTGTCCTTTTATAAGGGGGAGGAGGGGCTCGTTTAGAAAAACTGAAATTATTAATTTATAATAAATTCATATTCGGTTTATAATTTCTCAAAAGTGTATTATTCAAAGTATAAGGTGGTTATGGTTCTAAATATTTTCATCCAATTTACTTCATACATGTTTGGGTCACTATATTATCCTTATCATTTATATTTAACTCTTAGTTAAATAGTTTGACATTTACAATGTCACTTTGTATTTTTATATTATATGGTTAATAAACATAATATATAATTCCAAGAGAGCCCAAAGTGGTCCATTAATAATAAAACTATAATTATATAAGTCCTTTGGCCGAACCTTAGATTTTTAAGAATTGAATATGAATTAATTACATAATATTTGTTTTAAACACTCTTTTATGTCAATTTTGAAACTATTTAATAATTGATTTTTGTTAAATTATTAAAAACATTATTAATTCGAAACAAATTCATTTAAGAAATACTAACATGTCTTATTAATCAATAAAATTCGTGTGTGGCATCAAAACTTTAAAATTATATTTATTTTAACATTTATAATACTAATTATTTGATTCTATCATTAATAATGAAAATACTGCATCATTATTGTGTCATAAATAAAGTTAATTGTTCAATGTCTAAAAATTATAAATAAAATACCATTATGTAGGAAATATTTTTCTGTTTCTAATGAATATTTATAGTTTAATATATAACATATAATATCCTATATAAAAATTGTGTTTCTAAAAGATATATGTTTATGTCATTTTTGTATTTACTTTAACTTAAATAATTTAAAGTGTCATTATCACTTACTAGTGGATCCATGGGGTCCCAAAATCGAACCAAATATGCCCAGTGTCGGACATGTAACAACCAATATGGCTAGGACACGTTTTAGGGTAATTTAACATTATTATAATATTATTTTGTAACCCTTAGTTACCAGATTTAACCTTTAACCATTGTAAATAAAATATTTACTGAAGTAATTATTCAAAATGTCTAAAAATAAGAGTTACCTATTTACACAATTTGGACATCCTGGTTCCAAATATGGAATCTATTTTTTCAAATTCAAAACACATAAGTGACAGAAATTAATTTAAAATTAATTCTCGTTGTCAAAATAAGAAGCGTGTTTTTAAGAAATAATAACTATCAAAAGATTGACACCTGTTTATGTCAGGTTTAAATGTGACTTTATGTCCAATGACCAAAATTGTATTAAATGGTAAAAATATATTCTAAATATACTTCAAACCCACTCAAATTCATAATTTATCACTGCTAATTATTTCAACTAAAAAAGGTGTTTTTAATTAAAATTTTGTTGTTTTCACTATTCATAAAAAATTGAAAGTTTTCAGAAAAATACCAAAATTTCACCCTAGTATAATTTTGATATTACGAATCCAAAAATGAAGTCCATTTTGAAAGATAAAATTTATAAAATTTCAAAAATTGGGTATTACTATTTATAACGGCTAGTTTGATTGGTCATAGTGTTTTAGATTCTCGAAGTTGTGTGCAATGCAAGCTATTACATTATTCAAAGAGAAGTGTACCGTGGAAGCTTGGGTTGTAACATTCTCCCCTACTTCAATAAATTGCCTCCTCAGAATTGGAAATTATTTTTCAAAAATAAAAGTTTGAAAATAGAAAATACCTTTGGGAAAACCCACATCAGAAATTTGCTTAATACAATTTTGTCTTAATAAGAGGAAAAGGGAAATGGAAGGGTCACCACAAAATTATGATCTCGATTAGAAGAACATTGGTGGAAATTAGAGAAATATAACTGGAGGAAATACGTAAATATTTATAGGTACTAATTGAAGTCATCAATCACAAACAAGTGTAAAATTGAGGGCCTTAAATTCATCAATCTAAGATGATTTAAAATACCATCGGTTCAACAAAACATATGGTATTAGGATAACACATTTTTGGTTTTATGATCCCTTTACTAAAGTATATGAATTAATTTCTTCATAGAATAAGATAAGAAGAAAAATATATACTTGACAAGCAGAGTCCCATCCTTTAACTAATTTATACCACAAACTCATCGTTCACTCTAAAATATAATAGAAGTTAAAAATAATATTCTATTTATCCTATTTGTATAGGGTTCAAAAAAATGAATTTATAATTAATCTACCAGAATTTTTTTAAAAAGACTACATTATTCAATCCAGGACATCACGTGGTCCAGTGGTAGGCGATACTCCCTTGTTGCCCTTTGGTTGCGGGCTCATGTCTTGTGGCCTTGTCAAACACGACAAGTTGCCGCCCGACCTCCGGGTTGTCCTTTTATGGCAATCCGAAAATAATATCAAACTAGAATTATCCAAAATACTTCTGTCCAAAATCCCATTCCACTATTTATAAGGAAGGTAAACAAAATGAAGATCCTTTTTGTCACTTAATAACATGTGAACAAATTCATCATGTATTATTTTAAAACACTGAAACACCTTGAATTACCATAAATCATTATTGATTACATTCATGATCCCTTATTCCTTATAGAATACTGGGAATACTCCTTCTATCAAAATTTTTTATAAAATCCAACAATGATGGAATATACAAATCACTAATCAGTTTCAAAGTACTCAAGAATATCCTATATAATTTATCCAAATCAATCATGTATTATTCCAAAATCAATACCTCGGTATCAGAACCATATTATAGTTTATCATTCTCTCAACCATATATTTTCCAAAAAAATTAACCTTATATTTAGTCACTTTTCTTGGTTCCACAGAATCTCAAGCCCTTCTAAATTATGGCTTAAGATCATGAGATATATGATCCTTCTTACTCTTTGGATCATGCATATTGCTGGAGTTCTCATTCCTTCTACTAGGAGACATTTCTAAACAATGGAATACAATAGATTAGTTTATGAATAACAATACATAATCCCAAACTTGTAAAACACTTAACATAAATTAAACTGTTTATGGATATAATCCATAATAATAAAAATGTCTTCTCTGAGGATGTATATACTCATAAACCCTGCATAATGGTTTGTAAAGAGAATGAGAATTATCCTAAGCATATCCACCAGGAGTGTCGTATCCAAAAGTGCAGCTAGGCCCATTGTCGTGCACCAGTTCTCATTCGAGTCTAGCTCAAAGTGTGATTTTTGGGTTTTACCCCGAGGTACATTTGTGCCAGAGTAGCCTTTACCTGCTCGTATCCAGACAAGGATGTATTGCATAGAAAACTCACAAAATCTCTACAATACCAACATTTTAGGAAGTTCTTCTATACTAATCCTCAAAGTCCATCTTAGGTCTATGTTATCTAATCAGAGTTTTTCTAAGTCTAGCTTCCAAGGTTTTTAAAAAACTTCCTCTGATACCAACTTTAATGCCCCGACCATAGTTACCCAGAGTCGGTGCATTATTTTAATACATTGGAAAGTTTACAATGAATCAAGTCCCAAAGGACCGGTCAGTTTAGCAGTTTTGGAAAATAGATTACATACATGAATGTTACATTACACTTCATATCATACAAAACAACATAAATAATCCTTCACGAACATCATTATTCCCTTGGATTAACCCTGCATATCAATCACAATACACTTCTTGGAATCCTGGGAAAAATAAAACATAGAAAGGGGTGAGCTCAAATGCTCAGTATGGATAACAATACAGCGGAAACCCTCATAAATAAGTATAAACATTTAAGGAAATGTATAACTAAAACAAAATCCTTTTAAACTTGAGCATCAGTATAATATGGCCAAAATAAAATGAAGTAATACCATTTACTTGTTCACATGGATATTCTACTAGTCGAATAATCACATGAAATATCACTAACCACTTTCATAATGATGGAATTCATAATGGTAGACTATCATAACCACATAGTCAAGGCCTTGTGCCAAGACTTAAAATAAGATTTTGTCAAGGCATTTTTCCAAGACACTAGTTTGTCTCATGAGACCTACCGATTCATCGATGAGCTATAGCGGGCTCCACCCATCACTTACTAAGTCCAATGCATTCCTCATACGAAAAGGTTATAACATAAACATTCGTATTAAAACTAGCATACAAAATGTCAATACTTTCTCCATAAACCATGAATGGTATAAAAATAACACATCCATAGTCAAACATATCACAAAACCATCAATACAATATGGACGATTTTTATCATAATAAATCATCTTAAAACAAGTTTAAAATCCATCAAAGTATGTTGAAATAGATTAAAATGATTTGTAAAACTCTTGGAGGGAAATGTCAATTTTTCTTGAAAACATTTAAAAGTCGCGTAATTTAGAAAAGAAGAAATTTAAAGAAATTTTTTAAATCAAAGTGTCCCATGCCACTTTGAAACATTTGAGATGAATTAATATTTTAAAAACATTCCTGTCCATATAAATAAATCCTTAAAACCATTTTGAAGACATAGACATTAATGAGAAAGATTTAGAATAATAAATATTTAAAACAATTGAAATGATGTTTTAGTAAAAAAAAGTACCATAAAATAATCCCTTTTAAAACTCTTTCATAAAACATGGACATGGATTATAAGTATTTCCTAGTAGATACTTACATAAAAACAAGTGCGGATAATAAAGAGATTGTGAAATTAACCCTTACCAATTTGGTAACAGATGAAACATACATCCCATGAAAGAGTTATCATACAATGAATATGTAAATACACATACAATAATGTTTATTACACAAAGATTGCAATTTTGGGCAGTACATACAGCACACAAAAGGTAATAGTGGAAATATGGCATGAATCTCACGGGAATATGGAATGAGATGAAAACGTCTTACCTTGCACTTTCCATTAGTCGAGGGTACGTTTAACCTCCTGTAATGAGACAATAGTATGTTATTAAAGTATACCAGAACCATATTAATATTTATCATATCATAAATTATTCATTTATGACATTATACAACCCATTTAATAATAATTTCCATGTTATATTAATATTTAGGGTACTAATCGCTTTCTTTATCGTACATGTATTAACATGTTAATCTTGATTGTATCAATTAGATCATGATTTAAATACTTAAATAATATAAAACATGATTTATATATCATATATATTTAGAATATAAATATTTATAATAGACATATATATGAAATGGAAGACACCGTTTATGGAGACGGTAGTCCGTACATACGCATAAACGTTGTTTCTGTTTTCATATATTATTGAACAGAAGTAAGTGAATATGATATATTTAAGTACATAAATACTTATATATATAAATATATATCTCTCCAGTATAATTTTTATGTCATATATTACATACTTATTAGAAATATATATTTTTATAATCGTCAATGAATGGTGAAATTGGAAATGAATCTCATCGCGTCGTGGAGACAGTAATCCATACGTACGCATGAGCGGAACTATCATTCTTTTCATATTAAAATAATATATAATTGTATGTTATATCATATATACATAATAATTTTCATGTTATATTTATTATTTACATCAAATACACATCATTATTATACCCATCCATATAATAATGTATTGAATAATAATTACACCACGACGTGGAGACGGTAAGCCGTACATACGCACGTATGATGACATGTCAATCAAAGGGTGGATAGAATAATGAATTTGGTTGTACCATAATTATAATAACATCACATTATATAGAATATACAGGAGTTATTATTTTATAATGGAAACAACAAATAAAAAGTAAGTGGAAGAAGAAAGGAATTTGA
Organism: Viscum album; assembly: GCA_963277665.1. NCBI lineage: Eukaryota > Viridiplantae > Streptophyta > Magnoliopsida > Santalales > Viscaceae > Viscum > Viscum album. The sequence goes on from OY728150.1 coordinate 361,332,605, forward strand.
AAGAGGGTGGTGAAATCATTACTTTTTCTTCGGGTTCTTCATTTTGATTTGATCAGAGGGGCTTCGTAGGTTGGCTTTCTGACTAAAGGAAGGCCTATAGGATTAAGGGAGGATAGTGGAGAGTGTATTTGGGAAGAGTTTGGCTGAACCAAAATTCTTTGAAGGTATGAATAATAGGTTAGAAATGGTGTCCTTTTATAAGGGGGAGGAGGGGTTCTTTAGGAAAAACTTAAAGTATTAATTTATAATAAAATCATATTTGGTTTCTAATGGAACCAAAGTAGATTATCAAATGTATAAGGTGGGAATGGGTCTGAATCATTTCATCCAATCGATTTTAGGCAGGTTTGGGTCACTATATTAACCTTATCATTTATATTTAACTCTTAGTTAAATTGATTGACATTTACCATGTCACTTTGTATATTTATATTATATGGTTAATAAACATACTATATACATCCAAGAGATCCCCAAGTGGTCCATTAATGATAAAAATATCATTTTATAAGTCCTTTGGCGAAACATTAGATTTTTAGGAATAAAATATGAATTAATAATATAATATTTTTTTTAAAAACTCTATTATGTCAATTTTGACACTATTTAATAATTGCTTTTTTTAATTCTTAAAAACTTTACTAATTCGAACCAAATTCATTTAAGAAATCCTAACATGTCATATTATTCAATAAAATTCGTTTATGGCCTCAAAACTTTCAAAGTATATTTATTTTAACATTTATAAATCTAATTATTTGATTCATTCACTAATAAGGAAAATACGGTATCATTATTGTGTCATAAATAAATTTAATTATAAGAAGTATAAAAACTATAAATAAAATACCATTATGTAGGAAATATTTTTACCTTTTTAATTAGTATTTATAGTCTAAAATATAAAATATATAACCCAATTTAAAATTGTTTTTTCTAAAATATATATGCTTATGTCATTTTTGTATTTACTTTATCTTAATTAATATAATGTGTCATTATCATTTACAAGTGGATCCATGGGGTCCTAAAATCGACCCAAAGATTACCATGGTCAGACATGTATCGTCAAATAGGGTTAGGACATGTTTTTGGGTAATTTAATATTATTATAATATTAATTTTGTTACCCTTAATTACTGGTTTTACAGTTTAACCATGGTAAATAAAATATTTACTGAAGTAATTATTCAAAATGTCTAAAAATAAGAGTTACCTATTTACACAATTTGGAAATAATGATTCAAAATTTGGAATCCATTTTTCCAAATTCAAAACATAGAAGTGACAGAAATTAATTTAAAATTAATTCCCGCTGTCAAAATAAAAAGCGTGTTTTTAGGAAATAATAACTATCAAAAGATTGACACATGTTTATGTCCTGTTTATGTGTTAAATTATGTGAAATGACCAACATTGTATTAAATGGTAAAAATATATTCAAAATATAATTTAAAACCACTCAAATTCATAATTTATCCCTATAAAATATTTTTATTAAAAAGGTTGTTTTAAATTAAAATTTTGTAATTTTCACTATTCATCAAAAATTGAAAATTTTCGGAAAAGTAGCAAAATTTCACCCTAGGATAATTTTGATATTCTGAATCCAAAAATGAAGTCCATTTTGAAAGATAAAATTTATAAAATTTCAAAAAGTGGGTATTACTATTCATAACGGCTAGTTTGATTGGTCACAGTGTGTCAGAATCTTGAAGTTGCGTACAATACAAGCTATTGCATTATTCAAAGAGAAGCGTACCATGGAATCTTGGGGTGTTACATTAAACCCTTTCTAAAAGAAACAAATTGTAGTGTTACAATGCTATAAATTAAATAATGAATATCAAATTATGATTCATACTATCCACCAAATAAAAAATTAGAATTATATTGGAAGGCCAATCTGCTCTAAGACATGGGGTCTCACATCTAAAATAAATTATACTTAAATAATATTTAATTTAAATAGAATTCAAAAGTCACTCTCATTTAAAAAAAATACTAATTATTTTCATAATTCGTTATTAATTGGTTTTAAAAATTCTTAATTACATTTGAAAATTTATAGTATTACTCCTTATGAATAAATTTGGCCAGTTAAATGGTTTTATAAATTACTTGGGATTTATTATATAATTTTCAATTACTAAAAGTTAATATTTTTATGAAGGAAACATTTTTCACTACTCAGATAAAAATCATATATTTTAGGCAAACCACAAAAAATTATCATAGGCCATTATTAACATGATAAATAAAAAACTTATTTCGTTTTATCAAATTCAATTTCTAAATTTTTTTAATTTAACATTTAAATAAAATCATAATAATATAATGAAAAATAATTTCAAATGAAAATAAATTTAAAAAAATGTTATTTATTATTATTATTTATTATTTTCATTTATTAATCAAATTGGTGCTAATATATTCATCATATCAAAAAAAATTATACATATCATATTTGGTTTCATATAAAAAATTATTTTTTAGAAATAATAAAATTTAAAATTTTAATATTTATTATTGTTTATTTAGATAAAATAATTTATTTTATCAATTCTTTATCATGCATAATGTCCTATTTTTATTTCTAGATATATTTTTTTGTACATTTCTGTCAATTTTTAGCTACAAATTTTGTCTTTATTTAAATTGTAATATATAATTATGTAGTTTGTTGTGGTTTTTTGTGTTATGATTAACATGATATTAAACAGATTTATCCTTAATGGACTATATAATTTAAAATCTAGGTGTGTTTCAGGGTCAATAGTAGAAGTGGTAAAGAAAATGAATTTAGATAATGTTCATCCAATGATCATGGAGATATCTAATCTATGCATATGAAGGTGGATCGAGTAGATATTGTTTATGGAGTTATTTATGTGTTTTTATAAGAATTTATTTTCTTTAATAAAAGGGTTTAGAAGTATAATTATCTCTTAAATGAATCAATTTCTTGATTGGGTCTAATAATTAAGGGGAAAAGTAAATTTCTCAGAGAATTGGTACATGAGATAAAAATAAAATGGAAGAAGACAATAAACACTAATAAAAAATTATTCATCTCACTGGAAACATAATGACATTTAAAAATATGGTAATTTATATTGTTCAAGGATGTACACAATAGAATCTAAGTTGAAATACTAGTATTTCATGATCAATTAAAATTAAATGAGGTTGAAATACTCAAGTGGAAAGATTGAGATTCCCCATAGTCGCATCATCATGTGGACTCTATAAGTTGTAAACCATGAATCAATGAGTAAATAGAAAATTTGTACTAAAATAGAAGAAGGGTTTATTAATGAAAAGTAATATTATAAAGATACTTTTTGGAGTTTTGAGACATAATATAGGGGTTGATATGAATGAAAAATCTATCAATGGTAACTGAATCCTTGATATAGTACCTCGATAAAATTAAAGTCACACAATGTATTAATTTATCGAGAGATGTTTTAAATTTGATAACCATGTATATATGAACACATTATATTATAAAATTATAAATTTAGATTCCATGAGAAATCCACCACTCTTCATTCAAGGGGAATCAAAGTATTAATGGAATAAAATATTGTTACAAAAAAATAGTCTTCTATTTATAAAAGAATTTGGGGATCAAATTAAGGAAGGGATATTCCAGCACATCTATCTTGGTATGTATTGGAACATCCAAGAAATAAAATAATTTGGGGAATATGATAAATGATTCTATAATTGTAAAATTAAATTTTATACTTGAATATATACAATAAAAAAAATTCTAAGGAAATACTAATAGATGTTGAAGACGATAATAATAAATTTTGTCAAAATGGTTTACAAAATAAAGAATAAAGTGGAGAACATTGTTGTATATGCACTATTATGATAGAGGAATCAATATAATTAATATAGTGGTGATGTATCAAATGGAGAGACATGTATAAGTAGGATTAGTCTCAAAATGTATAACAAATACAGGAAAGAAGGTGTATTATAAAGAGAATATCAATAGTGAATTATTTATATATAGTATCATCTAATGGAGTAACACTAGAAAGGAATAAAAGTGTGGATGAAATGGGTTAGTATATCAATAACAACAACATTCCCCTATATGAAATATCACCCCTCTTATGTGGACATTAATTAGTATAACTATTGTAGGGGTGATACAAGTTTAATGGAGATATATGATAAATGGGGTGTATGTGTAGAAAAATGTTCCACATATTGAAATGCCTCTAAACAAAGGTAATTGGATGGATGCACTAAAAATCACATAAATAGCTCTGATTAAAAATAGTTTTAGATAAATTATTTAATGAACCACCCCTAGTTAATCCAAAATTGATACCTAATATTTCCCATGACAAGGATAGTAGGGCGTTTCTGAAGCCACGAGCTTGAAAATAGTTCCTATGAATCAAGGTAATATCTTTGGGAAATATTTTCTATGTAAATAAATCCTATAATAATAGGATCATATTTGAGAACCTGAAATGACTTACCCATGAATTGAGGAGTCATTCACTCAAATATTATAAACAGTAATAAAAAAATGTATTCAAATGGCACAAAAAATAATCAAAATACTCACTAACATAGAGTTAATTTAAATGAAAACTACAAATAAGAAAAAATGGGGAATATAAATGGATTTTGATGGGGTGATATAAAATAATTATTCCACAAAAAGAAAAATCATAAAATAATATGAAAATAAACAACTATAACACCTCCTTATGTGATAGGAGGGATCAAAAAAATATGTGACCTCCTATAAAACAAAACATAGCTATCATGAAAATCGACCTCTTATATGTAGTTAATATCATTTACCAATATCAAAAAAAAACAAAGCCCTCATACACCTAAGGGGAGCTTGTATTAAATGAGAATAAAAAAAATAATAAACCTTTAATTGACTCATTTAAAAACCTTTGTACATAGTTTAATCATTGTAATTTTAATATAAACAAACAAATATATGTATTAAATTCTAAAGAACATGTAGAAATATTTATTACATTTAAACATAATATTCTTGTAAAAAAATCAAAAACACCATTCACTAAGGATCATTTGATATAGTCTACTGTAACTAATGTTAAGGCCTACCAAGGTCAAAAAACTAAAACGTATATGAAATCTTAACATGGGAATGTACTACTAGATACAATGTCATATTATATGGGTAGTATATCCACTAGACAAAGTGTTATAATAATCTAGGGGACTAGTCTCGGAAGAGTGGAATCATTACATAGAAGGGACTTGTCCTAGAATCCTTGCCTAATCACGTAGGGATCCCCTTACACATAATCGTTATATCTTTCTAAGAAAACCATTCCCATAAAAATATGCATTAATCAATGATATAATTGGAAAAAAATTCATACAGAAAAATTCATTTTAAATCACATTCATTTCTCATATTTACTTGTATGGAAAAGAATCAATTTTAAAAATTATAGAATTCCTCATATATATCACTAAAAATATTAAAACAATTTCAATCATCATTAAATATACTCAAGAACATAATGCTCCTCCAAACCAGTTTGTGAATATAACCACATTCCATAATCTAGTGGAACCACTTTCTTTGGGTCAAGATCATCTAAAGGTGAATAGGTAATACCTAACAGTAACATACCTTATTATTAGGTTTTTACAATAACAATCCTGCACCACCACAATTTTTTGGAAAATGAATTCTATTTAAGATATAGAATTTTAACTAAATGGAAAAATGGAAAACCATGTACCAGATATATATTTGGATATTGATCAACTAAAAACAAGTTAAATGGAGATAAGAAAGAATATTTACATACAAGTGCTGGAAGGTTCAAGTGGAGTGAGGGATAGGAGACTTAGAACTCTTCCAGGGAATAATTGGTTGAACATGGAAACCCCTTATATTTCATTGATATATATATATATATTTATTTAATTGACTAGTCAAGTAAAAATAAATATGTGACATTACCTCATCATAGTTTATGATAACTCCCTTGTAGATAGATAGAAATGTGAAAAAACTACCCATGATGACAACACATAATGAAATTGAATTTCTTGGAATAGATCTCACCCATGACTCCATCATCATGGATCAATACTTACCCATCATAGAATGAGCTCCCCCCCCACACTAAATATTAAAAAAGTTATAACACTATCATAAGAGGGTACCCATATGTAAGATTGAACCCTTATACATGGGTAATATTATGTATGGGACTACCCATATTCAAGGGTACCCTTAGGACTCATATGTTTGGAAAATAGAAATTATTTTATATCTATAGTCACACATCATGTTATGATTAACATTTTTGTATTTTATAATCCCTGAAGAAACTAAATTAACAAATTCACCTCCAACCCATGATTCAATTTTTCCATTTATGATGGTGTTACTTATTTCATCCCTATAATTCAATCCTATAGCCATGTTGTGATACACCATGTCCACAAGATGATATAAAACCAGCTTAGTACTATATGTCACCCTAAATAAATTAAAAGTACTTGAAGAATAGTCAAATTTTGATATTGTTTAAATAACAATAAATAATAAATTTTAAACCATTAATATACTTCATGGGTGTCATATTTCACCATACCATATCAATTTACACTGTTAAAACATTAATCGAAATAAAAATTGATAGATATGGGATGATGATACCAAACCTTCATAAATATTAAATATATTTCTCTCTATCACTCATGTATCCTTAGAGTCACTAAAATTATAAAAAGAATTATAAACAAAAGGAATATATTTCCCATATATCACTTTTCCAAAATATTCTAAAATATATATTGGTTTCGTAATCACTGAAACATGTAGTTCTAATTTTAAACTCTTCCCAAATAATTACATGATAAATATCTAGATAGAAAAACTTCAACGAAGATACATATAAAAGGTCATTAATCAATGTCATATAACAAGGAAACACTGAATGATAAGAAACCATCCAAGTCACATCATTAATCTCAAAGGGTCCCACATATATCAAAACGATCTTCCCTTTTCTTACTAACAAATAAATGACCTTAATCATGTGATGTATTCAAAAATAATCAAGTAGAACTTATGTACTCAAATGGATGATTATGATGATAATTACAACATTTATAGGGACACTTATAAATTAATTATCATCGTTAAATGTACTATATATTTTTATTCATTTCCTAAAAAATCCTTTGTCCCGAAAGAGAAGTCTATCACAGCCCAGACCAATATAGAGGAGTACTGAGTGGATAACCAAATAGGGATTTAGAATAACCCGTCTTAATAAATGACTAATTTATATTATTAAAATAAAACTCAACCTATTTTAGATGGGTTACCCATGAGCCTATTAAATCTAACACACTAGGATAGAGTATGACCTCCAAAATTTTATATCACATACTCTGTCCTCCCACGTATTTATAGTTAATAAGTATCTTACAAATAAACATGGAATCCCATCACATCTTCATTGGATTTCAATATTTAAGATCTGAATTAGTTCTATCTATCATAAATGATAACATAATAAAAAACATAAAATTCACAATCCCTAACTTTAATATCATTCAAAGATCCTCTATAAAAGTGAAATCCTTAATTGGTATCAGATAAGATGATTTGGTTAACCAATCAATCCCAAACATGATATAATTAATTCTCTAATTGGTATGAGGTAATCAAATGATGTATTCCTTGGATATCTATTCCATTTCCAAGTAGATATATTAATATTATGATGTAATAAAAAGGGTTTTTATATATTATTTTAACAATCTAACATGTAAACCATCATAAAAAAATTGGTTATGTCAAATATCATATGAGTTCATCAATATTTTAATCTCATGGTATAATACATGTTGTAGGATCCAAGATTATTTACCAATAAACGTGATGGAATCCATTCATCATTTATTTCATCCAAAATAGAGATACAAAATTAGAACACTTAAAAATAGATAGTACCAGATAGAGATAGATTCCACTACCTGGAGACCTCCATATAATATAAATAACTCTTATATATTGGCACTCCTTATCCCTGATTTCTTCAAAAAAATAATTCAAAAAGACAAGGTTTCAACATAATATTCTAAAAACATACTATCCTTAAATTCATTCTCACCTATTTGTATCCTAGTAATGAGGCTCTTTAGGTTCAACGTGAGACATATTATTTCAAGTATTGTGACAAAAATAGAATAATTATGTAAATGTTATAAACATTTACCTATGGTGATATATATGGGAGTACATAATCACATATTTAATGGTACTCCATCAATTAATTTTTTCAAGTATTTGTTTCCCATTCCCAAAAATTTAACCCATGAATTTATGATCATTATAAACATGAAAATCTAACTATAATGATAATTCTAGTAACATCTGAGATCAAGTATAACTGCAGATTGCTTAGGGTTATGGGTCATGTAATTGTTTTACTGTTTCTTGTACAAACTAGAACCACATTCCACTACATGATCACCAAGTATAGTTATGAAACCCAATCCTATACCTAATGCATCATAATAAATCACATATACATTTTTCAATATAAAATAGAAAACAAATGGAGTTGATATCAAACATTTTTTTAAATCGAAAAATTATTTTTCAAACTCATGTTTTGAGAGGCAATTCTCCCTCGGTAAACCCTCAAGATTTGTTGAATCATTTTCTCTAGTTAATTATCCTTTGCGATATTTTTCAGTTCACATAACACAAAAAATAATTTATTTTATATTAAAGAAATATGTTTGGATTGCATTTAAAGAAAAACCAATTTCATTATGCACAACACAAAAAATAAATATTATCTTGTTCTATACAGAACACCGACTTGGTGTATTTAACACACAACATCGACTTGGCATAAGTTACACACAACACTGGGTTTCTACAAAACATCATTTTATTGTTATAATTATTTAAATGATATAATTATATTATAGCCATTAAACATAGTAATATGAATAGTGATAACTAATTTTCAAATATCTTTTCTAATGATTTTATATAAATAAAACATATGGATGATGAAAGATATATTTTTCTAAATCCGTTATATATTTAAAATTACTATATTATCAAATTAAGTGGTTTTAATATCCTACTGTGAAAAATAATAAAATTAATTTTAGGCAAATTTAGAAATTAAATTTTATAAAATAAAATTTATTTTTTATTTTAAAATTTAGCAATTACTTTATGTTGAATTTTTGGTATTTTTCATAAAAGAATCATTTTTGAATTAATAGTGAAATATACCAGATTTTTATTGAAAATTACCTGTTCATATATTTTATTTATATGGTTAAATTATATTTTTAATTTGATTATGAGTTTAATTAGACTATATTTTTATCAATAAATCCAATTTTGGTAATCATAATGAATTTCACTTTGAAATTGGGAATAAAAACATAGCAAATGTTGGGATGTTTTTATTTTAAAAACACGTAGTGTCGTCTTGTCCGCAGGATTAATATTAAATTAATTTCTGACACTTATATGATTTGAATTCAAAAAAATGGGTTCCCTATTTGGAATAATCATTATTTATAATTTCTAATAGGTTTTAAATTGTTTTTTACTAAAAATAATATTGAATGTTATTAAAATTAATTACAATGGTTTAGCAAAAAGTTTAGTTAATAAAGTACTAAAACTGAAATTTAAGACCCAACAAACCTATAAACCTATCTAAAACCCATTTTTATGAAATAATTCACCCATTAGCCTTCAATAATTTAATTTTGATTGTTTTTATGACTTTTGTTTTATTAAAACGTGGGTACACCAAACATGTATCCAAAAATACCAATTGTGTCCGTTCCATTCCTTGTAAAAGGCCCCCAGATATCCCTCTTCTTATCATCTATCAAACCACGTAGGTTCATCCTATATCATACCAATAAACGTCTCCATATCCCTACCTTCTTCCAATAATCTTCACCTTGAGATGATAACAATTGAAGGAATCCTTTTGGCACAAACCAAATGAGTTTCTCAATTAAGAGGCAACATATTCTCTCACGCTCCTTTCATTTATTTTCTTTCTCTACCACCTCCACTATATATATTAAATTCTAGATTAAAAACACCATTATCATAAATATACTTTTATTTCTTATGCTAAGTGTTTAATCTACACTTATACACACCTCAATCTAATGGGTAATAAACATACTATTTCCGTGTATGACGAACTACCACCGCACAAAATGATGATTGTTCGTTTTTCATTTATTTCCTCTCATGGAATAAATTTAGATGGAAAATATATTTATATAGGTTATATATTATATAAATTATTTCTTTACTCTTCTTTATTAAATTGAAAACACATGCCTTTATACTTTCCATTTTCTGTTAATATGATAATGTTGATTGATGAAGTGTGGACTACTGCCCCCTCAAAGTGATGTGATTCGTTCATACACTTGATGTAATGTTTAAGGATGAATTTACAGAATATATATTTTATAAATACTATATAATCATGAAACTATAATATATATATAAATATATATATATATATATATATTACATTATTTCTTTCAACATGATAATTAAACAAAAATATCATTCAAGCGTACGTATAGATTACCGTCACCATGAATAGTGTATTACATTTCATAATTATATATTCTATGGATTATTATAATACAAAAATAATGAATATTAATTATATTTAAATCATGGTTTTAATTCTGGAAATTATTATATAATTATAATGACAAAACATATAACAAATTAAGTTCCATGTGAAAAACAAAGCGAATGTTATCTAAAGTTAAACCTTAACATAGATTTTTTAACAAAAGGGTAATATAAAGCCATAATAAAACCCTATATTCTATTATTAGTAACAATATGGTTCTATTATATATTTATAATAAATTTATATTTATTATACAAGATATATGATTGAGTACGATGAGAGTCAAGACATAAGGTAAGGGGATTTCATCTCACTTTTTATTTTAGTGAGATACTTTCTTTATTCACCACGAATTCCTTTTATGTGATGTGTATACTGCCCAAGGATTTTTTTATAATTAATATTATTGTTAAATTTATGGTTATATATATATATCAATTATATTATCTATAATTCATGGGTTTATTATTTCAAAATATACCAATTTGGTAAGACAGTTTTGTCTCAATGTTTCTTCTTTGAGACACATGTTTTATTATACACCTACTTATTTTTTCAATGAGTATATACTTCCATTTTACATTTTATATATCAAATATAATTCATTTCAATATATTTTACACTTCATGTAATTTCACATTCTTACATGGGGGTATGGTTCAAAGTTACTAAGTGACAAGAGTTTATTGAAAGAATCCATTATCTTTTTGAGATTTTTTATGATTATGCTTCCTTTGTTGAAATCTTATAATCTATCTCTCAAAGAAATTCATGAATTTTTTTTATCATTTGTTTATTCATGATATATTCATGTATTGGGACCATATTTCTACTCTTTGGTACGAAAGATATCTTTGAATGTGTTTTTAATAAATCCCGACATTAACATTTATTTAGTTTGAAATATGTATTCCATAATAACCATGTTTTCAAGAAAGGGTTTCCAAGAATATTGTACTATACTCCTAAAATAGATAAAATAACTTTTTCCCTTTTTTATTTTATTAATGTTTTCAAATGATTCTTGTTATAGCTTTCTTAACAAGTCATTTTTCGAACCATTTACCACAAAAAAGGATTAATCATTTTACCTCATATATCATGTATGAATTTACCCACCATTATTTATGTTAATATTCCATTGCATGTTTAAAATGATAATTTTTAAGACAATGTTTTTAAAAATTAATTTTAAACAACTTATTTCAAAACATTTACATGATTTCTATATATTTTTTGAATGTATTTTTTAAGTAATGTGTTTTTAAAAAGGTTTTAATGATAATTTTATATATTTCAAAGGAAATGGTTTTCAAAATATTTTCAAGATTATTTTATAAGTTTTCAAGGGAATTGTTTTCCAAAATATTTGAAATCTTCTTTTATATGTTTTAAAGTAAAACATGTTTTGAAATTATTTCAACAATTATTTATATGTTTCTAATGTATTTTAATAGAAATGGGTTTCAAAACATTTTCAATTGGATTTTATATGATTTCAACGAGAATGGATTACAGAATGATTTTTGGCTCTATTTATTTATTTTCAACGAAAATTTTTTCCAAAAGTTTTTCAAAGCATTATTTATAAGATTTAAATTTTATTTTCATGAATATGGTTGTCAAAACATTTTTGATGTTTTAAAGAGGATTTTTTCAAAGAAGAAACGATAGATTCCTCATGAAATTTTTTCAAAATATATTTCCAATTTATTATTCCTTCGATGATGAAATAAATTGATTTTCCAGATGGCCTTCTAGGAAATGATCCAATGGTTCCACTAATATTCATTATTCAATGGTATATGTTTTTATGGAATGATATTCATGAACCCCATATCTCTCTCACGGTTTATAAGATTTTTAAACCCACTTATATACACAGGTTATGTCTATGATGAAATGATTATGAATCATATTGTTTCCATAACTTATCATATGATTACATGTATATGATACCCATATAATTAAATGGGTTATGATATCATTTTTAATTATCATTTGTAGAATGTATGTGTAATTTTTTTATTAAATTGTTGGGACCTATATCTAACTCCAATGCATTGGGTAATGATTTATATCTCATTAAATAGACTAAGTTGGAAATGGGAGTGATGATTGACTACTAAGATGGGCATGGGAGTGAACCATGAAATCCAAGAGGGTATGAGGAGTGAACTCAGGATACTAACATGATCAAGGGAGTTAACTATAAATGCTAAGATGGTATAGTGAGTTAACCCATACTATTAATTTGGTCTTCGAAATGATTCCCTAGATACTATGGAAATCATATTATATGCTTATATTTTTTCCATAATTCCTTGTCTTATTCCTTTATTATTCTTTTATGGATTATGTTCTATATTTACTTATGATTCATGTCTTATAAACATTCATGATTTATTCCATGAATCTAGTATATGATTTTTGATATGTAGGGGTTGATATTATATTTTTATTATCATGTAATCATACCATTATGATCATTATTATGATTATATATCTCCCTTATTTAATCTCACTGATCATTTCATCTCACCCCCTTTATGTATCCTTCCCCTGTTTATGAATATTTGTATTATTTTTGATGTGCCTAAGATGGGATCTTGTCAAGAAGAACCTAATGGGAGATAATAGAGATCATTTTGGTACTTGTGTTTATGTTTTAATTTTTTCAAAGGCACTAGACTAGTATAGTCTTTATGCATCAATTTGTTAAATCTTTTAATTATTTCTCAAAATTGATATAATTTTAATGTATAAAAATCAACAGTCATAATAGTTTTTATCGAAGTAATTGTTTAGTAAAAATTTGGAATCTAGGATGAGAAAACCATAGTGAGAACCATAAAGAAATGTATAGGGATAAGTATAAGGATAATGAAAAGTATAAGAAAATGTCTTGAAATTTTAGTAAAGGATATATTGAGTGGTTTCCTAGAAATACATCCCTATCCGTGTACTACAAGGGTCTGTTTCTCAAGAAACGATTTACCTATGGGTAACAACTCTGACAAGATGTACTAGGCCTGACTTCAGGAATCTCATATATAACAAAATGCCTTGCTTCACACTATCTTTAATACTCATAAGGGATATTATTTAAGAATTCACAAACCCTTCATGAACCATTATGATGGATTTAAATATAAGTTTGATATGTATGACCTATAATGAACCTATAGTTTCATATATTATGGAAGGTGTCATGATTTATACGTCCTATAAGTAATTATTTTCATAACTTTGTTGATTTATTATAAGATACTTAATTCTCACACTATGTTACCGTTTTTAGTAAATGGAGGGAAATAGAATGAAGTGGATTAACATTGAATTTGATGGAATATTTTTTGATGATTAGTCAAGTGGGATGATCACTAGATTGAAGGATGTTGTGGTCATTCCTAACCAGTTTTCATATAACATGATTAACAACATGTACCTTAACCAAATTTTAAATTTACCAAGAAATTGAAAGAATGATTTCACTGAGATTTTAGGTGATAGATACCATTGAGGAAAGAATATTCAGTTTCATTTTTGTCAAGAATGTGGAAAGAATCACCTAAGTAAATGTCTTGTCAGAAGTAGGTGATATTTTGATTGTGGAAAAGGACACAATGAATGCAACTAAATGGAAAAAATGATGAGTTTATTTATTGAAATGGATGATATTATTGGATTCCTTATGTCTTAAATGACGTTTAAGCATTTTAAGTGTGGAATAAATGGTCATTATTTTACTCAATATCCTAAGAGTAATGCTCTTGGATAGATTCATCAATGTTGTATGAGTAATTATTAAATTTATGATGGTGATGAAACTACAAATGAAATGGTAATGGGATGAGTAATTATGTAATAGGTTGAGGTATCCTTGTAAATGGATTTTGGATGAAGTAATCATAGTTTTTTGGTATTTGGATTTAAGAATTATGATAATCAAAATACATAATTATTGTCCAGTTTATCTTTTTTTCTCCAATGATTTACAAGAATAAATTGAAAGGATATGATTGAAAAGAAAATTTATTTAATGGTAAAGTGATATCCATGGAAAAAATTATATAAATGGAAAGGTAAATATTAATATTTTCGTATGTTAATATAATTTTGTTTGGATAAATATATGTTGGTTGTAAGTAAACTGGATGATACTAATTACCTTGGAACAAATTAAAGACTTGTATAAAATAAGGTTATGTTATCATTGAAGAAGTTTACAACTGCTTGAATTTATGTAATATATCTAATAACCTATGGAATATGAAAGAATGCATGTTTTCCATAATTATATATGGTAACTCAGGTTAGTACCATGTTTTAAGAGAATATATGATGAAGTTATTCACATGTTTGGAATGTCACAACCAAGAGTTACTTTGTGATATACATTAGAATCATTTTTAATCTGATTGTGTGGATTTCTATTTGAAGTTTTGTACTTTCATATTTTAGAGGTGATATAAGGATAACCATTCATGCAAAGTTTGAGTTAAACTCAGGAGGTAGTATTCATGCACTAACTTTGTATTGAAACATTTAGTAAAAATGATATTTATTGATTAAACATATTTCATGGGTGCCCATATTATTTATTTTGAAAATTATATTACTGTGTTTTTAGAAAATTACATCATATATGATGGGTTACAACCAATTATTTCCAACAAGGCCATGGGTTTTGAACCCATGTCTAAAGGAAGAAAAGGCTTTCATGCTTATCACTGGCATACGAGATGTCCATGTTAATGTGTAATTATTTTTTTCGAATAATTATTAATGATTAAAAAGTAGAGTTATATTTTATATATTTAGATTAATGTATTAACCATAATGATTTTGAAGTATAATTAGAGACAAATATTTATACTTTTCATTATTTTATGGGCCTTAATATCTGTTAAAATATGATTTTATAATTTCAGGCATCAAAGATAATATATGGATATCCATTTATTAAATTAGTGGATTAATTTTAAATAGATAAACATGAATCTAATGAAGGAAAAAAATTTATATAAATATATCAAGTTATTATATTTCCATTTTATCAATAAAATAATTACTAAACATTAAGATAATGAGTAAAAGAAAATGTGTTGTCCTAATACCATAATTTTTTTGAACCAATGGCCTCTAAAATCATTATAGATTTTTGAATTTGAAGCCCTAAACATTTCTTTGATCACTTAGTTGTTGGTGATTTATGAACTCAATTAATCCCTATTAATAATTAGGCTTTTACTCCATGTCCAATCTTCACTCCCAACCTATGTTTTCCTTTCACATAACCCTAAAAATAGTTTATGTAATATTAAATCACAATTTTTGGCTTGAGTTATATGAAAAACCATGTTAATAATACACTAAACACAATAAAAAAATTTATTTCACTACATGGAACACCGACTTGGCATACACAACACACAACACCAACTTGGTGTATGTTACACACAACATCGTGTTTTTATGAAACTTCTTTTTATTATTATAGTTACTTAAATGAAATAACTATAATATGAACATTGAAAATAGTAATATGTATAGTTACAAATAATTATCAAATATTTTTAAATTTTTTTTATATAAATGAAACATATTTATGATGAAAGATATAATTGTTCATAAAGTCTATATATGTTTACAAATACTATTTTCTCAAATAAAATACATTTAATTTCTTTATATTAAAAGTAATAAAAATAATTTTAGAAACATTTATTGATTTAATATTATAAAATAAAATTATTTTTTTAATTTAGAATTTATAAATTATCTTATGAAGAATTTTTGGTACTTTTTATGAAAAACTTCATTTCTAGATGAATAATGAAAAATACCATATTTTTATTCCAAATTTATTTTTCATCTAATTTCATTGAAAGGTAAAATTATATTTTAAATTGTATTAATGTTTTAATTAGATAATATTTTAATCAAAAAATTAATTTTAGGTCATTAGAATCAATATCACTTTTAAATTGTGTATAAAAACATAGAAAACCTTTGAATACTTTTACTATAAAAACCCACAGTGTTGTCCCATCAGCAGGGAAAATTTCAAATTAATTTATACCGCTCCTGTGATTATTATTTGGAAAACAAATTCCATATTTTTAATCATAATAATATATAACATATAATAAATTCCACATAATTTTTTACCAAAACTATTAGTGAAAGTTGATAAAATTAACTACAATGGTTAAAAGAGAAATTTGGTTAATAAAGTACTAAATAATAAATTAAAGACAAAAAATGACCAAGAAAATGGTAAAAAATCTATTTTATGGTCATTATTTGAAAGTTTACATTTCATTATTAATTTTTTAGGGTTTCTTATGACTTTATTAAAATACAAACATAGGTACACCTAATTTGTTTCATAAAATGCCATGTGTGTCCTTACCTTTCCCTGTAAAAAACCACCACCTCTCCCTCTTCTTCAAAACTCTAAATCCACGTAAGATCAGCAAATATCTACCTATTCTAGTTCATAAAATCCCTCCCTTCCTCCTAGAAGCCTCAACTTGGGAAGTAAACAATCCAAGGAAGCCTTCTTTTCACTACCACCAAAAGTAGTTATTTGAATAAGAGGTAGCATCTTCTCTCAAGATCCATTCTTTTATTTAATTTCTTAACTCCCTCCACTCTCTTTATTAAATTATTTTATAAAAACACCAGTATATTAAATATAATATGATTTTTTTATTCTAAGGGTTTGACTAATAATTACACAGAACATTATATAGTGGTAATGAATATACTGATTTAGTGTATAATGAACTACCGCCTCACGAAACGAGGATGGTTCATCTTTCCTTTACTGCCTCTCATGGTGGATATTATAAAAGAAAACTTGATTTATATATGTTATATATTATGTTTATTATTACTTTAAGGTTTTGTAGTTATTTTACAAAAAATGTTTTTATTCTTTCTATTTTTTGTTAACACAACAATTTTATTTGAAAGAAGTGTCACTATAAAAAAACATCATTTATCGACATTTAAAAATGTTGCTAATCCAGTTACCAATGTTTCGGAAAAAATCACTAAATGAGGAGTCACTAATTTAGTGAATCTTATAAACATGAACATTTACCAATGTCTATAAGAATCACTAATTTAATGATGTTTATAAGCTTCTCTATTTAGCATCCCCTCATTTGTCGATATTTTTTAGAAAAATTAGTGAAATATGTTTTTGAATTTTTTTCCTATTTATACTTTTTTGAAATCTATTTTATATTTTTAAAAAAAATATGAAATTTATTTTATATTTTTAAATATTTTTTAAATATTTATTTTAAAATTTTTACGATAATAAAAAAAGTCCATCCTGAACCCAACCCTCCCCCATCAAGTTCCCAGCCACTTCCCAACTTGTTCTACCTCCCCCCCCCCAACATGCTTATTCCCACTCCCCAGACCCACCATGCCATCCCAGCCCATCCCATTCCTATTCCACCTCTCCCACCCATGCCCCACACATTCCCCTCCTTTTTCTCTTCCACCTACGCCCATACCTTCCCCTCATGTTCCACCTCTCCAACCACACCCTCCACATCATGTTCCCATTCCACTCTAGCCAACCCACCATCCAGTACACCACCCTAGTACCCCGAAAACACCTTTCCCTCCTATTACCACCCACACCCCACTCCCTCACCCACCACAATGTAAAAGAAGAAGTATCGCACCTCATAGGATTAGAACGATGGACCGCCATCCTTTATGCTCACAACACTACCAACCAAGGTAATTTAGAACACATTAATAATTGTATAATTTTATGTTTATATATATATATATAATTTAAAATTTTAATAACATAATATATATATATATATATATATTAACATATTTTTTGTTCAGATTTAATACTTTATATTTTATGATCACATATAAATATATATGTTTATATTATATATATATATCTATTTATATTTTATGATTATATTATATTATATATATTTAAGTCTTATTTTTATATATTTGTGTGTTTTTTATGTATAAATATATATATCTATGTATACATATTTGTGATTTTAATTATATATATATATATAATTAGTGACGTTTTAGAACACTTATAAAAATGACACTAAAATAGTCACGATTTCTTAAAATGTGAATAATTAAAAATATTTAATTGTGTTTTGTTATATATATATATATATATATATATGTTTCAATATTTAGAAATTAACATTATAAAAATATATATATATATATATTTATATACATATATTAATATATATATGTGTGTGTGTGTGTGTTTATATTTGACATATATGTTTATATTATATATGTGTCTGTGTGTGTGCGTTTAGGTTTTATAACACACACACACACACACATATATATATATGTTTATTTTTTATGTTTATATTATATATATATATATGTTTATATTATATACATATATATGTTCAAGTTAAAATATATATGTTTATAAATATATAAGTTTGTGTGCGTGTGTTACTATATATGTGTATGTATATATATAAACATAATTTCAGAATATGTATATATGATCTTCCATGTTTTAAGACACTCATAAAAATGTCACTAGAAATGAATCATTTTATTAAAAACATGACTAAATTAAAAATATATGTGTTTATATATATATGTGGGTGTTTGTGTTTATATATATTAATATATATATATATATTTACATTGATGCATGGAAATTATCTATATAAAAATATATATTCTTAGTAATGGTTCATGAAAACAGTGCTAATTTAGCAACGTTTTTCAGGAAGTCTCACTAATTTAGCGACGTTTTTAGGAAGAATCGCTAATTTAGTGACGTTTTGTAGGAAGTGTCGCTAATTTAGAGATATTTTTCATGAATAATTGAAAAAATATAACTATCGCTAAATGAGCGATATTGTTCTTGAAGCGTCACTAAATTAACAACGTGTTTCAGGAAGTGTCAAAAAATTAGTGATGTTTTTTAGGAAGCGTCTCTAAATTAGAAACATTTTTTGGAAGAATCACAAATTTATAATGTTTTTCAGCGATATTTACTAAATTCATTAGGTTTCATAAAACATATCACTAAATTTAAAAATTAGCAACATTTTTCAAAAACATTGATATAAATGTCGCTAAATTACAGTTTTTTGTAGTGTACGGTCTACCTCCCCCTCAAAGCGATGAGATTCATTCATAAACAAAATGGAACATATTAAGGACGAGTATAGTGAATATATATGATATAAATATGATATAATAAAGCTATTATAGTAATTATATATACACACACATATATGTCTTTTACTTTCATTCTTTCAATGTGGAAATTAAACGAAAATAACGTTCATGCGTACATACGACTTACCATATCCATGAATGGTGTATTTAGTTTCATAATTATATATCCTTTGGGTTAATATAATACACATATAACAAATATAAATTATATTTAAATCCTGGATTACATTTTGGAAATCCTGACATGAATATAAGGACCAAGTATATAACAAATTAAAACAGTTGCGAGAAACAAAGCATATATTAACCAAATTGAAACCTTAATATTGAATTGTTAACAAGTAGGTAATGTAAAGAAATAATCAAACCCTATATGGTATTAAAAGCAATAATATGGTTCTGTGACTTATATATAATAAATTTAAACTTTTTTGATAGGAGGTTTGAATGAGTATGATGAGAGTCAAGACATAAGGTTAGGGGATTTCATCTCACTATTTATTTCTATGAGATACATGATTTATTCACCAAAAATTCCCTTTATGTGGTGTCTATATAGAACATGGATGTATTCAATGATTCTTATATATAAATTTATGTGTATTTACATATCCATTCTAGGATAATTATTTCATGGGATTAATGTTTCACCAACTACCAAATCAGTATAACAGTTTTGTCTCAATTTTTTTTCTTTGAGACATATTTTTTATTATGCACCTAAATTATTTTTTATGGTGTATATACATTCATTTTACGTGTTATATCTTTAATATAAGTCATTTGATGATTTTTAAGCTTTATGAAATTTTAATTTATTACATAGGGGTATGGTTAAAAGTTAATAAGTGATAAGAGTTTATTGAAACAATCTCATCGCTTTTAAAAATTAATTAAGATTATGTCTAATTTGTCGAAATCGTATAACACATATCTCTAGAAAATTCATGAACATTATTATAAATTTTTTGTTCAGGATATATTTATGTATTGGTACCATTTTTGTACTATTTGGTATATAAGATAGTAAAGAAAATGTTTTTATGAAATTTTAAATTTACCCTCTCTTTGATCGAAAATCTGTATACCTTAAAAACCAAGTTTTATAAAAATGATTTATAAGAATATTGAACTATTATCCTATAATATTTAAAATATATATTTTACCTTTTTGTATTTTACTAATTTTTTCAAAGGAATTTTCTTATCACTTCTCAAACAAGGAATTCTATATGATTTTACTATTAAAAAAGAAATATTCTTCTTACCTTGTATAGAATGTATGGATTTACCCACCATTATTTATTTGAGGCTTCATTTTAATGTTTAAAATGTTAATTTTTAAGAAAAAAATTTAAAATAATAATTTTCAAAGAAATTATTTTCAAAACGTATTCATGATTTATTCATAAGTGTTCAGATTATTTTCAAGTAAAGTTTTTTTAAAAATATTTTTAAAATTATTTTACATGTTTTTTTAAGGAAAATAGTTTTCAAAAATCTTTTCAATCAACTTTTACAGGTATTCAAGGAAAATTTCATTCAAAGTGTTTTAATGGTTCTTTTATATATTTTCAAGGAAAACGATTTTTATATTTATTTCAAGCGTTACTTATATATATTAAATGTTTTTTGAAAAAATGGTTTTCAAAATGTTTTTATGATCCTTTTATAAGCTTTCATGGAAAATTTTTTTCAAAAAATTTTCAAGATATCTTTATATGTTTTTAAAGAAAATGTTTTCCAGAAGGTTTTTAAGGATGTTCTATAAGATTTCAAGTTAATTTTTAAGAAAATGGTTTTAAAATGATTTTCTATTTTAGAGATCGCTTTTTAAAGATGAAATGATATTTTACTCATTAAATTATTTCAAAAGATCTTTCAATTTACCATCCAGCTAAGATGAAATCTCTTGATATTACTCATGAAATTCAAGGAAGTAGACTAAAGCCTAAATTCAAATTATTTATTTAATGTTATATGTTTCGTGGAATGATGTTTACGAAACCCATATCTCTCTCATGTGTTATATTCTTTTTAAACCCACTATTTTCATTAGTTATGTTTATGATTAAATAAGTATTACACCTATCATTTTTTCACAGGTTATGATATGATTACAATTTTATGAGATCCATTTGATTTCATGGGTAATTATAATATATTAAATGACCTTGTGTAACATTTATGTACTATTTAATTAAGATATTGGTGTAACTTATATATCCATCCAATTAATTGGGTAGTAATTTATATCTCATGGGATAGACTAATATGGTCTTGGGAGTGAACCTTGATGACTAAGGTGGCCATGGGAGTGAACCATGACTACCAAGATGGTATGAGGATTGAACTCATTCTACAAAGATATTGTTGGGAGTGAACCATGACTACCAATATGCTATGGGGAGTGAACATGTTATATTAAGATAGAATTTTAGAAATGCATTTTCTACTATGGAAATCATATTCTATGATTATGTGTTTACCAAAATTCCATGTTATATTCTGATGATATTCTTTCATGTATTGTGTTCTTTATTTTCTTATGATTAATGTATTATTAACTTCCAATCTTTATGTCGTGATTCATGTATATGATCTTTCATATGCAAGGTGTGATCTTATGTGTTCATAATCATGTTATGATGCCCTTATGCTCATGATTATATGATTATGCTTACATAGCTCCCTTTTTACCCATATTGAGAATTTGAGCTCACCCATTTTTTTGTTTCCTTCCCCATGTTATGAAGATATGTAACAATTATGACGTGTAAAAGAGGGGTTCTAGTCAATAATAACCTATTGGTAGATAATGTACCTCATTTATATACCCATTTTTATGTTTCCATGTTTCAAAATTCACTAGACTAGTATGGTCTCTGGGTGTCTTTTTGTACAATGTTTTATGTATTACAGAAAAATTGTTGTAATGTTAATTTAGGAAAAGATAGGGTCATTATACCCTCATTTGAGTGGGGGATGGATAATGGAAATTCAGGCTTAAATTATTCCTTATAAAATCTCACGTAATACTAAACTATACCCAAGAAACAATGTGTCTTAAATGAATTTATTTTGTTTTCTATGACATAGTAGACTTCACATTTTTTATTATCAATGGAAATACTTTTTCCTAAATCCACATATCCCTAGAACTTAACATCTCATATCTATAATCTATACATTGACAATGTTTCATAATTTTAATGATCATGGAGAGTTCCTAGTGTAATCCTCACGTGATTCTCATGACCATCTTAAATTTTGTAAAAGACTAAGATATCATCAATTAATACTATTTGTAACACCCTAATATTCCACGCTATGCTTCTCTTTAATTAATACAATATCTTACGATGTACGTAGCTCTGAGTTCTAGAACACCACGATCAGTCAAACTAGTCATATAAAATATCATGACCCCTCCTCGGGGCCCATGTCGGGACTACCCCAAGCCCGCCTTCCATAGGCCAGGGGCTGGCGACTAGCACCAAGGTGTAAAATTCCCGATAAAAAGGGAAGGAATTGCCTTTTAAAGTAAACAAACACCAGAGAGCAAGCAAGCAGTAGTAACTAAGTAAAAGCTGGTACAACAGTAAGTGCGGAAAAGTAAGTGGGCCAGTATACAAACCCAAACTGAATGTAAAGTACAACTGGAAAAGGAAAACAACAACTGTAAAGTAGAGCAGGAGCGTCGAGCCGTCCACTGGAGGTCCCACCTGAAGGGTGGGTACAGATAGCCTCCTCTGCACCTCGGGTCCAGCCAACTGCTCCGAGTACGTCCCGCCCAGTGGTCCACCTCCAGGTACTGTCCTGCTCCGCAATCCTCCACCACGATCAGCGCTATCCGTCGTCTGCAACCAACACAGTGTAGTGCGGGCATAGCCTGTGTAGGGGTGAGTATAAGCTACTCAGTAGGGACCCTGAGACCCCCGAAGGACTCCCAAAATCCACAAAGGATAATCCACAAAGGAAAGATGAAATCACGAAGTAACATCTGAAACTGCTTAGGTATATTCCCATACATATACATAAGTCATCAATTCTTGTTCGGCTCCAACATCCGAGCCCAAGTACAACCCAGTCCACACAGGAAAGTAAAATGTAAATCCACACAGGATAGCATAATAAAATCCACATAGGAAAGAAAAACAGGATTCAGCTCACACAGGTATACTTCTTCATATGATGATAGAGATGATCAGATATATCCACTGATTCATCTAAGTCATCGGACTCACAAAGGATCGATAGGTACTAACCCCCGCAATGACCTAGGAAGGGTCTGACCCACACAGGATCGATAGGTAACTAACCCCCGTAATGACACAGGAAGGGTCTGACCCACACAGGATTGATAGGTAACTAACCCCCGCAAAGACCCACATAGGATCGGACCCACACAGGATCTGTAGGCATTGGCTCACACAGACGGCGCGTCAATCGAACGCCCGGTCTGAGAGTTATTAGCTTTTTCGTCCCACAGGCCCAGTTCGTTTTTAAAGAAAAACCAACCCGACCGTACTCCACATGCGTCCAAACCTTGGGTGGAGTATGCGAAAAGATCAGTCTCCCTTAGAGGAATACAACAAAGTCGACATCACGTCAATCGGACGTCCGGAGCTTAAGATATCAGCGTTTCCACTCCGAGGGCCCGGTTGGTCTCGTGTACGAACCACCCCTTCCAAACTCAAAGTATTCTGAAACCTTGAGCGCGATATACCGAAACGACCGTATCGATTCAAGGATCGCATCGCAACTGACGGTGTGTCGATCGGAGGACCATATCACAAGTTATGGGCATTCGACCGGAAAGGTTCGGTAATAAGAGGTTCGGGCCCGGTCCGACCCGGCCCGATACCCCCAGGGTCGACCCAAACCAGGTCGACCCGAACCGGGTCTGGGTCCGGCCCTCTTGGGCGTGGCTCGGCCCGGCCGGCGCGGCCTGGCCCGACCTGGGCACAGCGCGCCCAGCGCGCTGGCCGGGTGCTCGGCCAAACGGCCGAGCTGTTTGCTGTGGGGGGGGGGGGGGGGGGCGCCTGCCCCCCTGGTTGTAACCGCGACCCCCATTTAAGTGGGGCCATTTTGCTGGCCGGCTGGGGTTTTGAACCCCCGGCTGCTTTCCTGTACGGTCGGCCCGCCCCGGCCGGCCGGTTTCTGCCTCCACGGGACCGGCGACGGCCGGTCCCCTCCCTGCTCCGACACCGGCGGCCCGGAACTGGCCGCCGGTCACCCTACTCAGCCGCGGCCTGGAACCGACCTCAGCTTGGTTCGTCTGGCGCAGCGCGACGGCGCCACATCCCTCTGCCGCGGCCCTGCTCCGGCCGCGGTGTCTTCGGTTCACTTCGACATGGCGCGACGGCGTCACATCCTTGTTCGATTTCACAGCGCGGCGCGACGACGCCGCACATTCTTTGCGGCACGATTCCGCGTGGTGCGTCGGCACCACGCCATTCCGTTCCACTCCACAATAGAACCAACAAGGATAAGGGAGGTGGGTCGGCCATGTTTGTGTGGTCCGACCCCCCTCTCGTTAATCGATAGCATTTGGTCATATTTCCACGAAGAACGACAAAATGGAATTCACGAACAAAATAAAATAAATAAACCCCTACCTCGTGCGAGCTTGAACGGAGGTTCGTCGAACCAGGATTCGTCGCGGGAAGAGACGTCGCGGAAGGAGATGTTGCAGAAGGAGACGTTGTGGAAGAAGACGTCGCCGACATTGCGGTACACGGCGTCGCGTAATCGGTTTCTGAGAACTTGTCGTTCTTCGTCGGAGACCGATGTGTTATTCGCGTTCTTTGTTGAAGGTGAAGAAGTTCGTCAATCCTTAGCCTTTTTTATCCCCAAGACTCCACCACAAGAAAACTAACCCAAAATAAAATAAGCTCACCTCTTATTTTATTAACATAACATAACTTTTGAATTTCAAGAGTTTGAAATTCAAACATCCATACTTAACTCACTTAATTAATAACATAAGTTATTAATATTTAAGTTATCAAAAGCTAATTGTGAGTTGAGGGGGTTTAAGAATATGAAGGGATGGGGTTCATGTGGGCCCCACCACCCTCATAATCTCCCTTGGGAAGTTGGGTAGTTACCAAACTTCCACCCAAAGCCTTAAACCATTAAAAGAAAAATAAAAATTGTAGTTTAATTATAAATTAAACTTCCAGAATTTTTTATCACCTTCTCTCGTGAAAACTCAACTCTGGAAATGGCGTTCATAAGGAATTATCGGCGCTACGATTCCATTGGTGCCCTCAGAATTCAATTCCGAGCACCAGTTCAAAATTTAGGAAAACCCGCTCGTTCGTTCACTGAACATACCAGAGCCAAACTTTGGAAAATGATTCTAGGCACACCGGGCCTCGGAATCACGTGCCGCTAGAAACCGCGTTCTTGTAAAATCCCAAAGGAAATTAAGAAAAAAATTCCATTGATTTTTACGGGTCTTTACATTACTCCCACCTCAGGTATTTACGTCCCCGTAAAGATACATCGAAAACTAGGGAAACAAATGTGAGTACTGAGCACACATCTGAGCCTCTCGCTCCCAAGTGCTCTCCTGGAGATTCCTGTGCTGCCATCTGATGTGCACTAGATGAATCGACCATCCACGCAGGAGCCGCTCCTGTAGATCCTCGATCTCCACTGGGACCTCCGCGAAAGTCACCCCATCATCAACGTCTAGCTCCCCATGGTCAATGATATGCGTCGGGTCATGCACATATCTCATCAGCTAAGATATGTGGAAGACATCGTGCACCCGGCGCAACTGAGGTGGTAGAGCCAGGCGATAAGCCACCTCGCCAATCCTGCTGAGGACCTGGAATGGTCCGATGAAGCGTGGAGACAACTTGCCACCTCGGCCAAATCTCCGTAATCCATGTCGAGGTGAGACACACAAAAAGACGTGGTCACCATCCTCGAACTCTAGTGGCCTCCACCTCCTGTAAGCATAAGACTTCTTCCGGCTCTGAGCTGTCCTCATCCACTCCTGGATGACCTGGACCTTCTCTTTCATGGCCTGAACCATCTCCGGTCCCACAAGTGCTCACTCCCCAGGGTCTGTCCAGCACAAAGGAGATCTGAAAGGTCGGTCGTACAACGCCTCGTATGGTTCCATCCGGATGGTGGAGTGGTAGCTGTTGTCGTACGTGAACTCCACCAAGGGTAGGTGGTCCTCCCAGCTGCGACCAATGTCGAGGACACATGCGTGGAGCATGTCCTCGAGAGTCTGAATGGTCCTCTCAATCTGACCATCTTTCTGAGGGTGAAAGGCAGTGCTCAGACGTAGCTGTGTCCCGAACGCCTCCTGCAACCCCTTCCAAAGCCGGGAAGTAAAGCGAGCATCTCGATTAGAGACGATAGATGATGGCACACCATGAAGCCGCATAATCTCCTGAACGTAATGTCGTCCCAAGCTCTCCACTGAGCCCTGCTCTCTGATGGGTAAGAAGTGAGCTGACTTGGTGAGTCGGTCGACAATCACCCAAATGGCGTCGTGACTTCTGGAAGTGTGTGGATGTCCAGTCATGAAGTCCCATAGATATGCCATCCCACTTCCACTCCAGGACCTCCAAAGGCTGTACCAAGCCTGCTAGTACCTGGTGCTCTGCCTTCACCTGCTGGCAGCTGAGGCATCGAGAAACGAACTCCGCCACAGCCTTCTTCATGCCCGACCACTAGTTCTGTCATCTGAGATCCTGGTACTTCTTCGCCACTCTAGGATGTACCGCCAAAGGGGAAGTGTGAAACTCTCTCAACACCTCCTCTCGTAAAGCGACTGGTACCAAGGTACGTCTTCTAAAAAGGACGTCGTGCTCTGGTCCAAAGGAGAATCCATCAGGTGCCTGACCTGAGGATATCTGTGCACGCCGCGTCTCACAGTTAGCGTCCCCACGTTGTGCCTCTTTGAACTGCTGCAGTAGTGGAGGGGTGATTGTGAGAGACTGAAGGAAGGCTGTTCCATCTCTACCCATGCCTCTAGGGGCACTGGTCAAACTCTGTCTCAGCTCTTGGAAGCTCTGCTAACATCTGTCTGACCACATGAAGGGTTTCCCCTTCCTCCTTAACGTTCTGGAAAGCTGCAATGATTTCTCCTTTTTTGAAAAGGGAAATCTGGTCTCATCCCCTGGATGAACCACGTTCCTTGACTAATACAGTCAATCCCATAATTATTAGTTAATTCATGGCATGGATGACGTCGTAAGGCCTCGACGCTTCTACCAAGATATCCAACCGTTACTCTCGCCTCCAAGGGTTGAGTCACACTATCGGCATCAGTGTGTGGTCACTCGGTCTCCTCCAGTAAGAATCTCGCAAGTGAGGGTCAATTCAACAGTTTTTACCTGGAACCTCTTAGTAATAACAAAAAAAAGACAAGAAAGAAAATGTCACCAATGCAAGTGTCTTTTATTACTTCAACTCAAAGTACAAGGACACAAGGAAACACAAACTACGAAGCTAGAAGTATTATGGGAAAAATCCTCTATGCCTGGAGCTAGTCCCGCACTAGTCCACCCGCTTCCAAAGCTCCATGATCGTAAGCTTCAGCTGCCTGAAGCTGTGCTCTCCCCTGAGGTCGGGGTGGACCTCCTGGTGGTGGTGGTGGTAGAGCCTCAAAACGTCGTCCACCACCTACTGCTCGGCCAGCTCCTCTACCTCGTCCGCCTGCTCCCTGTGGACTGCCACAGTCGAACCTCTGCCTCTGCCTAGGTGGTTCCTCAACCGTCTGCTGCTCCTCTGCATGGCGGGTCGGGCAGTCATGAGCCATGTGGCCCTGCCCGCCGCATGAGTAGCACTGCCTGCCTCTCGAAAGACTGGCTCAGCGCTGTGTGCCCCCCACTGCTGAGCCAGTGTCCTGAGTTCTTCTGCCTGAGGGTCTGGTTTGCCTGGACCCATGAGTCATTCGTCGACTGCCTGCTGCAGAAGACTCTTCTACCTGCCGCCCTGCGGTAGGTCTCGCTGCTGAAGAAGGCTCAGCAAGGAAGCTCTCGATCAAAAGGGCTCGCTCCAGTACTCCTGCCTGGGTCGGAATGCTGAGGGAGATCAGTGATGCCCTGATCGCATGTCTCAATCCCTGATGAAAGGTCCGGGCCCAGAAGAATGGGTCCCGTACCATGCCGGTCGAGTAGCGTGAGAGATCAGTAAATCTCGCCAAGTACTGGGTGACTGTCAAGCTGCCCTGCCGCATCTGAAGAAGCTCATGGATACACACCGCATGGAGGGTGGCTGGGACGAACTTCGAGCGGAAGAGGCCCTCAATGTCTGTCCATAGGAGAGATGCCTCATCGTGCACCTGGAGCATCAAGATCCACCATCGGCCCGCTGCTGCGTGCAGTAGGCTCGCTGCTAGGATCACCATGAGGTCTGCTGGTGTCCTCACTAACCTGAAAACTCGTACAACTGCCTCCAGCCAGTCCTCAGCGGCCTGAGGGTCCGTCTCCCCATGGAACATGGGCGGTCGCTGGTGCTGAAACTCATGCAGTGAACTAAGGCGACGTGCATCGTCAGCGGCTGGGGCTGGAAGCATCGGTGGCTCGGTGGGTAGAGGTACCGTCGGTGCCTCAGCTGCCAAAGGGCCCTGCATTGAGGCCTCGTCGCTCGGTGGACTGTCGTCATGCACAACTCTCAGAACCCCAGCTGGCTGCCATCGTGGGGCCATCCTGAAATGGAAACAGGTCCGCCACGGTCAGAACAGTATACCTGGTGAGCTGACACAAAGTAATCACAAAGAAAACTTTAATCACAAATGAAATCAATGTTTTCGTGCATTAAGTCGGAAATCAGAAGTTAGGGTCCTGGTGTACGGATACGTCGGCCGCCGCACCAACACTAGACTCCCTGGACTGATAACCACACCCAATACGCTTAACACTATTGCTTCACATAGAAAAATATTAGAGTCCCTAGTTCTGTGGTAGAACCGAACTCCTCTGATACCAATTTGTCACGACCCATCCTCGGGGCCCATGCCGTGACTAACCCAAGCCCGCCTTCCATAGGCTAGGGGCTGGCAACTAGAACCAAGGCGTAAAATTCCCGATAAAAAGGGAAGGAATTGCCTTTGTAAAGTAAACAAACACCACAGAGCAAGAAAGCAGTTGTAAACACTAAGTAAAAGCTGGTACAACAGTAAGTGCGGAAAAGTAAGTGGGCCAGTATACAAACACAAACTGAAAGTAAAGTACAACAGGAAGAGGAAAACAACAACTATAATGTAGAGTAGCAGCGTCGATCCGTCCACTAGAGGTCCCACCTGAAGGAGGGTACAGATAGCCTCCTCTGCTCCTCGGGTCCAGCCCACCGCTCCGAGTACGTCCCGCCCAGTGGTCCACCTCCAGGTACCGTCCTGCTCCGCAAGCCTCCACCACGATCAGCGTTGTCCGTCGTCTGCAACCAACACAACGTTGTGCGGGCATATCCCGTGTAGGGGTGAGTATAAGATACTCAGTAGGGACCCCGAGACCCCCGAAGGTCTCCCAAAATCCACAAAGGATAATCCACAAAGGGAAGATGAAATCACAAAGTAACATCCGACACTGCTTAGGTATATGCCTATACATATACCTAAGCCATCAATTCTTGTTTAGCTCCAAAATCCAAGCCCAAGTACAACCCAGTCCACACAGGAATGAAAAACGTAAATCCACACAGGATAGCTCAACACAATCCACATAGGAAAGCAAAACAGGATTCAGCTCACACAGGTATACTTCTTCATATGACGATAGAGATGATCAGATATATCCACTGATTCATCTAAGTCGTCGGACCCACAAAGGATCAATAGTTATTAACCCCCGCAATGACCCAGGAAGGGTCTGACCCACACATAATCAATAGGTAACTAACCCCCGCAATGACCCTGGAAGGGTCTGACCCACACAAGATCGATAGGTAACTAACCCCCGCAAAGACCCACACAGGATCTGTAGGCGCTGGCTCACACAGAACCGCTGAGCGCTGACCCGCACAGGATCAGACCCACACAGGATTGGTAGCACTGATCCACATAGAATCGCTGAGTGCTGTAGTCATCGCCGTCGAATCCACTGAGGATCTCTGTACAGTCATCGTCGTGACAGTAGCAAACGGAGCCAGCACTAGGGTTCCTGCAAACAACAAGCTCGTTCGGGAGGGTCCGCTCCACAACTCGAGAGTCTGATACATCAACTGACACATTTTCCAGAGTTGATGTATCCAAAAGTTCCGTATCGTCAACAGGAACTCAACGTCGCAGACAGCGCGTCAATCGGACGCCCGGTCTGAGAGTTATTGGCTTACTTGTCCCAGGGGCCCGGTTGGTTTTTAAAGCAAAACCAACCCGACCGTACTCCACCTACGTCCAAACCTCGGGAGGAGTATGCCAAAAGATCCATTTCACTTAGAGGAATCCAACAAAGTCAACGACATGTCAATCGGACGTCCGGAGCTTAAGATATGAGTGTTTCTTCTCTGAGGGCCCAGTTGGTTTCGTGTACGAACCAACACGGCCGTCTCAAAGTATTCCGAAACATTGAGCGCGATATATCGAAACGGCCGTCTCGATGCACGGATCGTATCACAACTGACGGTGCGTCGATTGGAGGTCCGTAGCACAAGTTATGGGCGTTCGACCGAAAAGGTTCGGTAATAAGGGGTTCGGGCCCGGTCCGACCCGGCCCGATACCCCCAGGGTCGACCCAAATCAGGTCGACCTGAACCGCGTCCGGGTCCAGCCCTCTTGGGCGTGGCCCGGCCGGCGTGGCGCGGCCTGGCCTGGCCTGGGCGCAGCCCGGCCTGGGCACAGCGCGCCCAGCGCGCTGGCCAGGCGCTCGGCCAAACGGCTGAGCCGTTTGGCATGGGGGGGGGGGGGGGGCGCATGCCCCCTGGTTGTAACCGTGACCCCCCTTTAATGAGGGCCATTTTTCTGGTCGGCCGGCCCGCCCCGGCCGGCCGGTTTCTGCCTCCATGGGACCGGCAACGACCGGTCCCCTCCCTGCTCCGACACCGGCAGCCCGGAACTGGCCGTCGGTCACCCTACTCAGCCGAGGCCCAGAACCGACCTCGGATTGGTTCTTCCGGCGTGGCGTGATGGCTCCGTGCCCCTCCGCCGCGGCCCCGCTCTGGCCGTAGTGTCTTTGGTTCTCTTCGACGCGGCGCGACGGCGTCGCGTCCTTGTTCGATTTCACGGCGCGGCGCGATGACGCTGCGCATTCTTTGCCACACGATTCCGCGTGGTGCGTCGGCACCACGCCATTCTATTCCAATCCACAATAGAACCAACAATGATAAGGGAGGTGGGTCGGCTGTGTTTGTGTGGTCCGACCCCCCTCTGATTAATTGATATCATTTAGTCGTATTTCCACGAAGAACGAAAAAATGGAATTCACGAACAAAATAAAATAAATAAACACCTACCTCGTGCGAGCTTGAACGGAGGTTCGTCGAACGAAGATTTGTCAAGGGAAGAGACGTCGCGGAAGGAGATGTTGCGGAAGGAGACGTCGCTGAAGAAGACATCGCCGACGTCGTGGTACACGGCATCGCGTAATCGGTTTCCGAGAACTCGGCGTTCTTCGTTGAAGGTGAAGAAGTTCGTCAATCCTTAGCCTTTTTCTCCCCAAGACTCCACCACAAGAAAACTAACCCAAAATAAAATAAGCTCACCTCTTATTTTATTAACATAACATAACTTTTGAATTTCAAGAGTTTTAAATTCAAACATCCACACTTAACTCACTTATTTAATAACCTAAGTTAATAATATTTAAGTTATCAAAAGTTAATGGTGAGTTGAGGGGGTTTAAGAATATGAAGGGGTGGGGTTCGTGTGGGCCCCACCACCCTCATAATCTCCCTTGGGAAGTTGGGTAGTTACCCAACTTCCACCCAAATCCTTAAACCATTAAATAAAAAATAAAAATTGTAGTTTAATTATAAATTAAACTTCCACAATTTTTTTATCACCTTCTCTCATGCAAACACAACTCCGGAAATGGCGTTCATAAGAAATTATCGGCGCTACGGTTCCATCGGTGCCCTCAGAATTCGATTCCGAGCACCGGTTGAAATGTTAGAAAAACCCGCTCGTTCGTTCACTGAACGTACCCGAGCCAAACTTCGAAAAATGATTCCGGGAACACCGGGCCTCGGAATCAAGTGCCTCCAGAAACTGCGTTCTTGTAAAATCCCAAAGAAAATTAAGAAAACATTTCCCTTGAATTTTACGAGTCTTTACATAAAATATTGTTTTGAATAATAATACCAACTTTTTTAAATATTATATATATTATTTTTTGAGATGGAATTCATTTTTTGATTCTAAATATCAAAAATTATCTTAAAATTATTTTTGGTATTTTTTTAAAACTCTCAAATTTTGATGAATAGTTAAAAACACTACGTTATTGTTTAAAACCAACTTTTTATTAAAATAATTATTTTTAAAAATTTAAATTTATTTTACTGTCAAAATAGATACATAATAATTATATTAGTCCTAATTTAATTCAATGGAGTCATTTTATAAAAATATTTGATATATAAAATTTTATTGAACTTTTTAACGTCTTTTACAAACCTTCTAGGAACATTTGTGAATCTGTATAATATGTAATTTTACCGCTTCTATGAATTGAATTTAATAACTCTGACAGAAACTATTCTCATTAGTTTTTAAAATGTGGTTCAATAGGATGGATATAATTTTTGGTGAATAGTAGCTTGTGAATTTTATTTACCACAGTTAAAAGTAATTAGGGTATCTAAATGTAAAAATAATATTATAATAATATAAAATTACCTCAACACATGTCTTAATTCTATTGTAAAATTATTTTTCGACCAAAATCATCCTTAGGACAAAAATACGATCATTTTTTATCCATTTGGGTAAGATTAGTACATTTATTTTATTTTATTTAAAGAAGCGTTAAAAGTAATAAATTCAGATTTTAATAACTAAACCATTTTTAATATAGGGTTATACATAATCAAAATTCTACTATATATATTTATTATAAATATAAAAATATTTTCTACATCATAATATTTTATTTAATAATTTTTATTCCTTATATAATTAAATATATTTATGAACAAATGATGATACAATAATTACCTTATTAATGAATGATTAAAATAATTGATATTATAAATATTAATATAAATGTAAATTGAAACAATTGATTCCATAAAAAATTATAGGGGAATATGACATGTTGGGGTTGATTCAATGTATTTTTTTTGAAGTAATTAAATATTTATGACTTTAACAAAAATAAATTACTAAATAGTGAAAGAATGACATAAATGAGTTTTTAAAACAAATACAATTTTTATAAATTTTATAATAGTCTTAAAAATCTAATATTCAGCCAAATGAATTAGATAATTTTAAAAAGTTTTTTATTTAACCACTTGATGTTATCATGGAATTTTCTTGTAACTATTTTAAATATGTTTTATAAAAATACAGGAAGACATGGTAAAAGTTAAACAATTCAACTAAGAGTTAAATCAAAATGATATGCTTAATATAGTGACCAAAAAATGTCTAAAATATATTTTTTGAGAGGATTTAGACCCATATTCATCTTATTCTTGAAATGAATAAATTTTTAGTTACTAGAAACAGAAAATAGTTTCATAATAAATTAATATTTCAAGATTTTCCTAAAGTGCCTCTCACCTATCTTATAAAAGGGTACTTCTCGTTCTTGTATATTCACACCTCCAATGCCATTTGGCTCGGCCAAAACATTAATAAATATTCTCCCAACTACCCTCATTTTATCCTAGAATCCATAATTTTATATGAAATCTTACCTAATGTTACTTTTGTACAAATCAAAAGGAAGAACCCATAGAAGAGGTAATTATTTCATCACCACTTTTAAAGTCATTTTCTTCTTCTACTTCATATTTCTTTGTTGCATCCATAATAAAATAAAAAAATACAATACCATATACATAATGAGATGTTATTATAAATATTGTATATCCATATTAATTATTCTATTGATCATATGAATTAAAAAGTCACCATACATTCGTACGTGCAGCATACCGTCTCCAAGTCGTGGTGTATTTTGTTATTCAACACTTCATTATTTGTATGGGTATAATAATGAGTTTAATTGGTGTAAATAATAAATATAACATGTTAATTACTATTTATATATAATATATAATCCAATTAAATATTATTTCACCATCAATAGACTGATATTTTAGCTAGTGCATACGTACGGCTTTCCGTCTCCATGACGCGATGAGATTTCATTTCGTGTAACCATTCAAGAATATTTTTCACTTGATGATTAAAAAAATGTTTAAGAAATTAATATCATTAATGATCTGAATCAAATACATCATATCTATAACATACATGACTTTTGTAACAAAATATATAATGGAAAATAAATCAGTTAACACCCGAAACAATGAGACTTCTGAAATATTATTAACAATGCAATATTAGAGGATCATATATTATATCGTGTTTATTATTGTGGTTCTTGTATAATTTAATAACATTGATTTACCCATTATATAAAAGGTTAACATACCCTCAACTAAGTAAAATTACAAGGTAATGGTCAATTTTACAATCTCTTTATTATTTGTGGTTGTTTATATGTAAGTATCTACTAGGACTACTTCATCATCCACATTTATGTTTCATAAAAATGATTTTGAAAACATTTTACTATTTCATAGACTATGGTTTAATGTCATTTATACCCTTTTTAAAAAATTTATAATATGTTTTGACAGTAATATTTCTGTCATTTTCCAAACAATGTACTTTATGACATTTTTCAACAAATTAAATAAATAAAAATTTAACTTATACGACGTTTGCGGATATCTTCTACCATTATAACACCTTTGAAAATTCCTTTACAAGGTTATATTAATATTTTCATAATAAATGTTTTATTTTGTAATTATGAGACATTATATGATTTCAAAGTGGAAATATATTTTTCTCTTAAATATTTTTTGGACTGATTTCATCTATGTGAACATATATTACTCTATTTTTGGTTTAATTGAAGTTGGGTTTTTATGATAGAATATTCTATATTGTATTGATAGTTTTATGATATTTTTTTACTGTGGATGTGATATTTTTATGTATTTTAGGGTTTATGGTTAAAGTATTAACATTTTGTATGTTAGTTTAATACAAATGTATATGTTATGTGTCCCTTTTTTTATTATGAGGAATGAATTGGACATATTAAGTGAAGGGTGGTGCCCTCTATAGCTCATTGATGCATAGATAGGTCTCATTAGACAAACTAGTGTCATGGAACAAGTCCTTGACAATATTTTTTATTGTAGTCTCAGCTTGAGGCCTTGAATATGTGGTTATGATGTTCTACATTTTGCATTCCATCATCATGTTATTAGATATTGACATTACATGGGATTATTTGACTAGTAGAATATAAATATGAATAAGTAAATGGAATTATTTGATTTATATTTTCCATATCAAGACAAATTTTATGTTTAAAAGTCTTGGGTTTTAGTCATATACATTGCGTTAAATTTTTATGCTTATTTATGATAGTTTGTGCTATATTGTTATCCTTTCTTAGCATCTGAGCTCACTCCTTTCTTATTTTTTATTTTTCCCAGGATGTGAAGAAGTATATTTTAACTGACATGCAGGGTTAGGCTAAGGGATATGAGTGTGTTCATAGGTGACATAATTGTTCACTTTTTCATTTCATAAAGTAATATAAAACACATGTATGTATCTAGTAATTCCTAGGGTACTAAATTGATCTCTCTTTTGGTAAATGGCCTCTAATAATCACGCAAGTGTTATATAATAATGCACGGACTATGGGTAACTAGGATTGGGGTGTTATAGTTTGTATCAGATGAAGTTTAGTGTAGTCCTTGGAAACTATATTTAGAAAACTCTTATTAGAGAACCTTACCCTAAGATTGAAATTGAGTATTAATATAGAAGAACATAAAAAAATGGTAATGTAGGTTTTATGTGGGTTTTTCTAGAAATACATCCCTATCTGAAGACTCCAAGTGGACGTGGTTATAGCATAGATGTACCAAGGATGGAAAACTCCAATAAGGAGTTTCGGGCTGGACCAGGGTATTATGGTACACGACATCGAGAATTATTGTGCACCTAGTTTGACAATCCTGGGGGAAATTCTTAGGATAATTCAATTTTTTTTAAAAACATTTATTATGGATTTATAAGTAAATACATCAGAAATTATGAAATTTTTAGGATTATGGATTATATGCATAAACTTTTCAATTTATGTTATGTATTTTACAATTTTGGAATTATGAAATATGATTCATAAACTAATCAAGTGTTTGCTATTGTTTAGAAAGGGTGCCTAGTGGAAGGAATGGAAACTGTATCAACACACGTAATCTATGAATGGATTTCCCTTCTATTCAAGAAAATTATAGTGGCTATGGTGATCCAACTCATGCTGAATATCTTATAACCATACTGGGTTAATTTACCCAGTTAATCAATAATAATCTAACTAGTATAGAGCACCCTAATCCACAATGCGTAGGATCAATGTTAAACCACTTCATGATGAAACGAACACCAACATTCAATGGGACTACAAATACATTTTAAATGAAGAATGGATAAGTTTCTTATAAGAAAATATTTCATGCTTTTTGGAGTAACGAAAGGAAAAATGTTCTCATGGTAGTTTATCGCTTCTCAGGAGATGCAGATCAATGGTGGTCATTAATTCAAAACACAAAGTAGGATGAAAATTTATAAAATATGGAATGTAGGGTGTTTAAAGATATTTTCTTTGAAAAAAAATTTCCTCATGAACATCGAGTGAAAAGGGAATGGAAAATTCTGAGTCCACGGAAAATGGAGGAAGAGAATGTCATGAAGCATGATGCTATCTTAATAAGGTTAGGAAGGCATGATTCCAATTATATATTTAACCAAAGAAGTAATAATGATCGATTATCTGATGGGTTAAAACCATTTCTCTATGGAAAATTATTCTCATGGTCCTTATTATCGTATGAAGATATTGACTCATGTGCTATCAAGACAGAAATGGAATTCTCTATGTCTGATGAGTTTAAAGTGAAGAAAGTAAAGAAGTGATCTATTGTACACTATGGAAACGGAAATAAGGGGATGAAGGGAAAATTTGAATTTCCACCATATAGTAAATGTGGAAGAAAGACCTCTATACTTTTATAAAGGGAATGAGAGTTTGTTATAAGTGTGGAGAGAAGGATATAATTCATATGAATGTAATGGGAACAAAGAAGATAACAATGTTCAATGATATAATTATTAAGATATGCGACATTGTGTAAATAATTTCCCTAACAATCTAGGAAATTTTCCCCCAAAAAATAAAAGGGTGAAAGTCCAAGCTTATACGATCACTACGGCTGAGGTTGAAGTTCTTAATGACGTTGTTTCATATAATTTAATCATTTTCTAAAAAGTATCCAATGATTTATTTGATTATGGATCAATTCATTCTTTCATATATTCCGAGTTTTCCAAGAAAATAATATATTTCCATTTTGACTTAACAAGGGAGTTCTCCGTCAAAACTCTTGCGGGAAGTACCATTGTAACAAAGTTCTGTCAAGTAGTTACCATTATGGAATATAAATGTGCTTTATCTTATGATTTTATTGACATAACCAATATTGAATTTGATATAATTCTTCGCATGGATTTTATTTCAGACCATGATGAGAAAATTTATTGTAAGAAGAAGGAGGTTACAATTTTTTATAATGATAAGTAATCCCTTATCTTTAGAGTAGAAACATCGCCATCTGATTCTGATCTAGATCAACACCAGTCACTTTAATAAATTCAATTATAGGGGAGGAAGGGATTGAAATAACTATGGGTGAGTAAATGAATGTTCAAATAGAGGATGTATCTATTGCCAATGAATATGTTGTTGTGTTTCCAGAGGATTTACCTAGATATCCTCCTGAATGGGAAATTGAGTTTTCTATTGACTTAATTCATGGTTTAAGGTCCATACTAATGACCCCTTATAGAATGGACACTGTGTTATTTGTGGAACTGGAGAAACAAAGAGAAGAATTTTGTAAGAAAGGATTTATTCTCCCTATTTTTTTCTCCATGGGGAGCCCATGTTCTTTTTGTTATGAAGAAAGATAGATCTATGAGGTTGTGCATTAATTACAAGGAGGTCAATTCTATTAGTCCATGTTCTTTTTGTAGAACTGTTCCAATCCTTAGAGGCTATCTCAGTTCAACCTATAGCTTAATTCCCCACAACTCAATCATCTTCCATGGGTTCATTTCCCATACTCAGATCCCTATACATTAAATATTCATGTACATAGAGAGGGTCATATTGGGGTTGAGTTTGAAAGGAAATAGAACCCCGCCAATTTTTCTTTAACATATGTTCACATAATGTATATAATGATGTATTTCACTACATGTGTAAATAAAAAATAATCATTTAGTCACAGATGTGTCGAGTCATCACATGCTAACCATGTTTCAATGAACCTAGTCTATAATGATTTAACTCATTTCCTATATGGATACTAAGGAACGTAAGATTAAATACCTCCATTAAGTAAAAAACATCATGCACCAACATGATAGTGGTTATCATCCATAAACCACACACCCATACCCTGATGGAAGCCATTATCTATAACTCTGCCTGCCCCACCTTTTTAGTGGTCCAAATCATCAAATTATGGTTGTTCCCACCTGAGGTATTTGATTTAAATGGTTTACTCAACCCCCTACATGTAATTCTCCCACATCGACCAATGTTGATGGATTCACATCTTGTTCATACTCAAATCTCAAGTTTACATGTATGCATATGATCTATCCCATACCACAATGAGTTATAATCTATATCATTTGTCACATTATCATTCATTCCATCCAATGGGAAGCCAAACCATGGATGAATATCATGGTCATCATTATAAATGACGAATGATTACAAGGAATATACAACAAAAAAATATGTTATATAATGTAATGAAAAGGTATATCAAGAAAAAATACCATGAGGCTACACATAATCTCATGGTCACAATCAACAAGGTCTCATCTCCATTCACAAACCAACATGAACACCATAAAAATTAATTGTTTATCAAGTAAACATTTTCATTTCATGGAAATGTCATATAAATTAGTCATAAAATATAAAGGAACATCCAAACTCAAGGCCATTGATGAATAATATCATGGTTCATTTGGTAGAAATATCTTGAGTCACTTCTATGCACTCGTTGGCTCAAAACACTAAGAAAGGATTCCCTGACCAAAATCCCACTATTTTAATTCCCTAGGAATAGAATTTCACAATCATTAATGAACTCTATCTCCAAGAAAACAGATATTAAATATGATAATTACAAATTTTTTTATAGAGATACATGATAATTTCAAATGTGATAATAGACCATCTCTCTCGGGTAATATAAGATAAAACAATAATAATTACTATTATTCTATTCAATTATGTTGGGTTATTATGGATTATATAATTATTTATTATCTTTGTAAAATATTCATAAATAATTAAATCAAACATGGTAACCCAACTACAAAATTCACCTATGATAACATTTTGGAACCATTTTTTTGGCCTACAAACATTGTAAGTAACATATTTCCTGGGTTCTTCAAAACTGTGGCGGCTAGATCCATTAAGATATGTATTTCCTATTTTTATGGTTTAAACCATGGAAATAGATCATCATTTTTCAATTTTTAAACCATGTATATTTTTTTCTACATCCATGATTC
Organism: Viscum album; assembly: GCA_963277665.1. Taxonomy (NCBI): domain Eukaryota; kingdom Viridiplantae; phylum Streptophyta; class Magnoliopsida; order Santalales; family Viscaceae; genus Viscum; species Viscum album. The sequence continues at coordinate 361,373,372 of OY728150.1, forward strand.
AACTGTGGAATTTATATCTTATGACCATGGTTACAAATTTGGTAGCATGTCATATATATATATATCCATAGTTTAAAATGGGGAAATTTCATTCTATATCGATGGATTAACTATTGAAATTGGAGAATAATACCATGGATAAAACTATGGATGTCATTCATCTATTGCAATAGTTCAATATGTTGATAATTCTAGATATATCCAAAGTTAAACTATTGCAATTTGAAGATACTACCATGGCTAAAACCATGATTGTATCCTCTATATTCCATAAATAATATCTTACCTAAACCATAACCTACTATATTATCACACAACACTAAGCTTCAATCACGATTCCTAAACATTTTTCACCCAACACCAAGATTCCATTAAGTGGCCTAAACATCCCACTATTGTAACAAAACACAATACCATGTTTCCATCATGTGGTCTGATCCTCTAGCTAATGTAGGTTATAGTAGTGCACAACACCAAAATTCTAGAAAAAATCATTTATCCTTTACATGATTTTCATAAACATTATAAATACCTTTAATGAACATAGAATAATGTTATGATATTTTATGATACTAGAAATGGATGAAATTAAATAATTATATACAATATCATGTACTCTAGGTCATTCCACAATATAAAAATAGTTGTACTACTTCTAATTTTTTTTCAAAAGTCACAAATGAACTCTAAAATTAACATGGAAAAGAAAAATTAATATAAAAAATTGCCCACTATCATTTATAATTGCACACTTCTATTTAAAATACTCAATTGTACACTATAATGATACTATATCATTTAAAATTGTGAAAAAACTGAGTGAGATACAATTTACAACTGCACAATGATTTTTTTGAGGTGATATAAAATTACTTTCACACTTTCCTTCACATCCACACAATTGTACACTATCATGATCTTATATCATTTACATAAGAAACTATTACAAATATCATTGTAAATACAAAGAGTATTAGAGACACTAAATGATATGTATTTAGTATATGATAGTGTGTAGTTACACACTATAATAGAGACACTAAATGATATTTTTTTAGTATATAATAGTAGTCATGTACACACTATTATTTCTATTGATAGATAAAGAGTTAGCAATTAAATGATATCATTTTAATTTCTGAATTATAGAATATTATTTATTTTTTTTATAATTAAAAACAACTACTGTGAAAATTAAGAATTACAAAATTATTTAATAGAATTAAATATATTTCATTAAGCGTGTATATAGAATAAAAATTTATAAAATAATTGGTAGTAAAATATTTACCGATGGTAAAAATACATCGCTAGTATATTGTTTAAGTCAATTTTCCACGAACTTGCATCATAAGAACCCACCTATAAATAAATAAGGGAAAAATAAGTGATATATAACTACTTCTTATATGTTTGTAATATATTTTATTAATTAATAACAATCAATATAGTGCACATTATAGAAATATTCTGACTATAAGCTGTAATATAGTATTCCACGAAGAAAACATATGATTGTTAATTGTTGAAACATACAAATATTTTTAGAATGTTTGTAATGTATTATCTTTATTATATGTATTTACTATAATCTATAATGGTAGTAATCTATATTTTGGGATATTATCTGATTGCATTATTTTTTAAATAATTTTTGGAATAAGTCATTCATCTCTTTTATCCATATCAATAAAAAACATACGCTAGTGTGGTGTTACATATAATATGAATAATATACACTAATGATGTGTACCAATTTATATAAAAGAATATTCATAAGTTAGCCTCATAATCGAAAAATATGTTAAGATATTTACAGAATAAGAAACTACCACCAGTATGTATTTGTTGTCAAATAATATAATGTAAATATTATAAATGGTAGTTTAATACAGTAGTTTAATATTCTTTGATAAACAGAAAAAAGTGTTTAATATGTACTTGAATGAACAAAAATTTGTTACATGTATGAACAAGTTATAATTAAATTAGTAATTTATTTATAGGTACCTATTTATTCGTTTGAATGGTTCTGAAATTATTGGTACATATTTTTTAACACCCCAAGATTTCATAGTGTGTTATTTCTTCAAAATAATTCAATAACTTGCAATATATGCAACACCGAGTTAAAGCACACCATGACTTACCAAACTAGCCATTATGAATAGTAATACCTACTTTTTGAAATTTTATAAATTCTATCTCTCAAAATGGACTTCATTTTTGGATTCATAATATCAAAATTAGCCAAGGGTGAAATTTTGGTACTTTTCGGATAACATTAATATTTTGATGAATAGTGAAAATTACTAAATTTTAATTAAAAACAACTTTTTTAATCAAAATAATTAATAGTGATAAATTATGAATTTGAGTGGTTTTAAATTATAATTAGAATATATTTTTACCATTTTATCCAATGGTGTTCATTAGAATTAATTTCACTTTGAGATTTGACCTAAACAATTGTCAATCTTTTGATGTATATTGTTTCTTAAAAACACTCTATTTGTTGTGACAGCGGGAATTAATTATAAAATTAATTAATGAAACTTATATGTTTGGAATTTTTTAAAATAGACATCATTTTTTAATTCAGAACATCAATTATAACTTAGGGTGAAATTTTGGCATTGTTCTGAAAAACTTCCATTTTTGATGAATAGTGAAACTACTAAGTGGTAGTTAAAATACAGAATTTTTCATAAAACGTAATTTTACTGCTTATGTGAATGGAATTTCTAAAATTTTAGAGACACGGTTAATATAAAGAAGTAAAATGTGGTTCAATGAGATGAATTTTATTGTGAATAGTAACTTTTTACTTTTATTTACCACGGTTATAAGTATATAGGGTAATTAAGGGTAGAAATGATATTAATATTACCCTAACACAAGTCCTAATTCTGTTGGACAAGTTTAACTCAACCAAAAACAACCTTAGTAATAAAATATTATCATTTAGGTCTACTTGGATTAGATTAGGACATTTATTATTATTTAATTCAAAGAAGAGTTAAAAGAGTTAAAATCAATGTTTATTTACAAAACCATTTTTAATATAGGGTTATACATAAGATAAATTCGATTGTAAATATTAATTATAAAAATAATAAGATTTCCTACATAATTATATTTTATTTATAATTTTTAGACATTAAATAAGTTAATTTATTTATGACACAATGATTATGCAGTAATTACCATAATAGTGAAAAATTAAAATAATTGATATTATAAATACCCAAATAAATATAATTTGAGACTTTTAATTAATTACACTAATTTTATAGGATAATATGAAATATTAGAATTGATTTAATTGACTTTTTTCGATGTAATCATTCTGTTATGAGTTTCAAAAAAATCAACTATTGAATAGTGTCAAAATTGACATAAAAGAGTTTTTTAAAAAAATATAATATTTTTAATTGATATTAAATTCATAAAAATCTAAGGTTCGTCCAAGAGACTTATATCCTGATAGGTGTATCATTAATGGACCACTTGAGGGTCTCTTGGATGTATATAGTATGTTTATTAACTATATAATATAAAAATACAAAGTGACATGGTAAATGTCAAACTAATTAACTAAGAGTTAAAACTAAAATATAAGGTTAATATAGAAACCCAAACCTGTCTAAATTCTATTGGTTGAATGTTTTTCAACCTATCCCCACCTTAACCTTTAAATAATAAACTTTTGAGCCATTAGAAACTGAATATGAATTTATTATAAATTTATATTTCTAGCTTTTCCAAAGGTGCCCCTCACCCCTCTTATAAAAGGGCACTCCTCCTTCCCATTACTTCACACCTTAAAAGCATTTTGGTTTGGCCAAAATCTGCCCAAATACTCTCCCAACTTCTCTCACTACAACCTAGAGGTCTTAGTTTGATCCAAAAGCCAACCTAAGGATCCCTTTTGATCAAATCAAAAAGAAGAACCCGAAGAAGAGGTAATGATTTCACCACCATTTTTCATGTTCCTTTCTTCTTCAACTTCATCATTCTTTGTTGTTACCATTATAAAATAATAACTCCAGGATATTATATATACTGTGATGTTATTATAATTATGGTACAACCATATTCAGTATTATATCCACCCTTTTAATAACATGTCACCATACGTGCGTACGTACGGCTTACCGTCTCCACGTCGTGGTGTAATTGTTATTCAATATATTATTATTTGAATGAGTATAATAATGATTTGTAATTAATGTAAATAATAAATATAACATGATAATGATTCTGTATATATGATATACCATCCAATTATATATTATTTTAATATCAAAAGAATGATATTTTCGCTCGTGCGTACGTACGGACTACCGTCTCCACAAACGCGATGAGATTCATTCTCCATCATATCCATTCAAGTATAATTATCATTTGATGATTTAAAAATAATGTTTAAGGACTTGATATCATTCTGGATATGAAAAATATACAACCTAACCATTACAAACATGTCTTATGTAACAAAACATATAAAATAAAACGAGTATGTTAACACCCGAAACGACGATAATACTAAGATATTATTAAGAAAGAAATGTTAAAAGATCATATATGATATCATATTAATATATATGATTCTTGTATAATTTAATAACAATTATTTCACCATTATACAGGAGTTTAACCTACCCTCAACCAAGGAAAAGTACATGGTAAGGGTTTATTTTACAATCTCTTCATTATCCGAGGTTGTTTATATGCAATTATCTACGGGGATCTCTTTATCATCCACATCCATGATTTTATAAATGGATTTCAAAACATTTTTACTATTTAAAAGAATATGGGTTAAATTCATTTATACCATTTTTTGACTTTTTATAAGAAGTTTATAAAGGAATCCTTCCGTCGTTTTCCAAACAAGGTCATTTTTAACCTTTTCGACAGAATTAAGGTAAGAATGTTTTTAAACTTATACGGAGGGTGAGGTTATTTTCCACCATTATAAAATTCTCGAAGTTTCCCTTACAAGATTATAAGAATATTTTCAAAGTAAATATTTTATTTTATAATTATGTGACTTTTAAATGATTTCAAAATGAATATTTTAAGCGTTTCTTAAAAGTACTCTTTATCTAAATCAGAATTTTAAATGTTTTAATGATTTAGCTTTCTAAATCTTTTTAATTAATGTCCATGTCTTCAAAATGGTTTTTTAAGGATTTATTTATATGGACATGAATGTTTTTAAAATGTTAATTCCTTTCAAGAAGTTTCAAAGTGGTATGGGACACTTTTATTCAAAAATCACTTCTAAATTACTTCCTTTATAAATGTGTGACTTTTAAATAATTTAAAAAAAGACATATTTCTCTCAAATAGTTTCGATTTCATCTATGTCAACATCCTTTGATGGATTTTATGATAATTTGAAGTTGATACAAAACTTCTATATTTTATTGAAGGTTTTGTGATATGTTTGACTGTGGATGTGTTATTTTTATACCGTTCATGGTTTATAAAGAAAGTATTGACATTTCATATGCTAATTTTAATACGAATGTTTATATTATGTTTAGACCTTTTAGTATGGGAATGCATTGGACTTAATATGTGACGGGTGGAGCCCGTGATAGCTCCTCGATGCATCGGTGGGTCTCATGAGGCAAATTAGTGTCTTGGCCCAAGGCCTTGGCAAAATCTTATTTGTAGTCTTGGCACGAGGCCTTGGCAATGTGGTTATGATAGTCTGGAAATATGCATTCCATCACTATGAAAGTGGTTATTGATATTGCTTGTGATTATTCGATTAGTAGAATATCCATGTAAATAAGTAAATGGAATTATTTCATTTTATTTTTGCCATACTATGTTGATGTTCATGTTTAAAAGGATTTTGTTTTAGTTATACATTGCCTTAAATGTTTATTCTTATTTATGAAAGTTTCCACTATATTTTTATCCTTACTGGGCATTTGAGCTCACCCCTTTTCTATGTTTTATTTTTCCCAGGATATGAAGAAGAAAATTATAAATGACCTGCAGGGATATTATGAGGGGATAATAGTGTGGACTATGGAGACAATATGTTGTTGTAGTAGTTTTTCACCTTATGATGTAATGTAAAACATTATGAATATATCTAGTGTTTCCAAGGCTACTAAACCAATCGGTCTTTCGATATTTGATCTTTCTTGTGATCATGCCAATGTAACTAAGTAATGCACCAACTCTGGGTAACTCGGGTCAGGGCGTTACAGTTGGTATCAGAGGAAGCTTAGTACAAACCTTAGAAGATAGATTTAGATAAAATCTGATTAGAGCACATAGATTAAAGATGGGCTTTGAGGATTAGTATAGAAGAACTTCCTAGAATTTTGGTATTGTAGAGATTTTGTGATTTTTCCGAGCAATACATCCCTGTCTGGATACGAGAAGGTAGAGGCGGCTCTGGCACAGATGTTCCTAGGGGTAAAACCCGAAAACACTGCTTTGTGATGGACTCGAATGGGAACTGGTGCACAACAACAGACCTTGCTGCACTCTTGGTTACGACACTCCCGAGAGATATGCTTAGGATAATTCTAATTTTCTTTACAAACCATTATGAAGGGTTTATGAGTATATACTTCCATAACAGAGACATTTTTTTGATTATGGATTATATACATAAACTATTTAATTTATGTTATGTGTTTTAGAAGTTTGGGATTAGGTATTGTTATTCATAAACTAATCTAGTGTATTCCATTGTTTAGAAATGGCGCCCAGTAGAAGGAATGAGAACTCCAGTAATGCACATGATCCAAAGAGAAAAGAGGATCATATATTTCATGTTCTTAAGCCAGAATTTATAATAGAAATAGTATCCCATGTATTATCATCATATGAAGAAATAATATCATGTGTTGATAAGATAAGTAAAGAGTTTACTGAGTCCTATGGATTTGAAGGGAAGCAAGAGAAGAAAGGGATAGATGTGAGAAAGATGGATAAAGGGAAGAGGGAAAAGAAGAATTTTACTAAATGTGATAACTATGGGAAGAAACACCCTGGAACTTTCCTGAAAGGAATAGGAGTTTGTTATATGTGTGGAGGAAAATGGCACAAAGTACGTGACTGCAAGGGTAAGAAAATGGTTTCAAATGTACAATGCTTCATTTCCAAGGAGTTTGGAAACTACGCGAACCTATGTCCCAGTCATCAGACTATGCCGTAAATGATGCTATAGGATAATAATCAAGTTATGATACTACCACAGATGAAGAGAAATGAGTAGAGTTCTTATGTTGATTATTTCAATTGAGTGTTGTATCAACAATGTAATTTTTATAATAATTATGGAGTATATAAGGATTGTACTACAGTACTATTTCATTAAGGACTTGAGATTGTGAGGAACAAAGAAAAGTGACTCAATAGTAGGATAAATTTTTGGAAAATATATGGTTGAGAGAAAGATAAACCATAATATAGTTCTGATACCGAGGTAGTGATTTTGGAATAATACATGATTGATTTGGATAAATTATATTGGATATTCTTGACTACCTTGAAACTGATTAATGATTTTTATATTCCATAATTATTGGGGTTTAAAACATTTTTGTATTGAAGGATTATATCTATTATTCTTTAAGGAATAAGGGATCATGAATGTGATCAATAAGGTTTTATGTTAATTCAGGATGTTGTAGTGTTTTAAAAGAATACATGATGAAGGTGTTCACATGTTATTACGCGGAAAAAGGGATCTTTATTGTGTTTACCTTCCCTATAAATTTTGGACTGAAGTATTTTGGATAGTTCTTGTTTGGATTATTTTGGATTTCCATAAAAGGGAAACCTAGAGGTCGGGCGGCAACCCTTCACGTCCGACAAGGCCACGAGACTTGAACCCACAACCGAAGGGCGACGAAGGTGTATCACCTACCACTGACCCACGTGATGTCCTGGATTGAATAATGTCATTTTTAATGGTTCTTCTAGATTAATTATAAATTCATTTCTTTAACCCTATACGAATAGGATAAATAGAATATTATTTTTAAGTTCTACTATCTTTTAGAGTGAAAGATGAGTCTGTGGTAGAAATTAGTTAAAGGATGGAAATCAACTTGTCAAGAATATATTTTTTCTTCTTCTCTTATTAAATGAAGAAATTAATTCTTATACTTTATTTAAGGAATCCTAAATCCAAAAATGTGTTATCCTAATACCCTATGTTTTTTTGAACCGATGGTATTTCAAATCATCATAGATTGATGAATTTAAGGACCTCAATTTTAAACTTGTTTGGGATTGATGACCTCAATCACTACCTATAAATATTTACGTTTTTCCTCCAATTCTATGTCTCTAATTGCCACCAATGTTCTCCTAATAGAGATCATAATTTGGTGGTGACCCTTTCATTTCTCTTTTCCTCATATTAAGACTAAACTTTATTAACCCAATTTCCAATGTGGGTTTTCCCACAAAGATATTATTTAATTTCAACCTTTTATTTTCGAAGAACAATTTCAAATTGATAGGATACAATTTATTGAAGTAGGGGAGAATGTAACACCCCAAGATTTCATAGTGTGTTATTTCTTCGAAATAATTCAATAACTTGCACCACACGCAACACCGAGTTAAAACGCACCATGACTTACCAAACTAGCCGTTATGAATAGTAATACCTACTTTTTGAAATTTTATAAATTCTATCTCTCAAAATGGACTTCACTTTTGGATTCGGAATATCAAAATTATCCTAGGGTGAAATTTTGGTACTTTTCGGATAAATTTAATATTTTGATGAATAGTGAAAATTAATAAATTTTAATTAAAAACAACTTTTTTAATCAAAATAATTAATAGTGATAAATTATGAATTTTAGTGGTTTTAAAGTATAATTAGAATATATTTTTACCATTTTATCTAATGGTGTTCATTAGAATTAATTTCACTTTGAAATTGGAACTAAACAATTGTCAATCTTTTGATGTATATTGTTTCTTAAAAACACGCTATTTGTTGTGACAGCGGGAATTAATTATAAAATTAATTAATGAAACTTATATGTTTGGAATTTTCTAAAATAGACATCATTTTTTAATTCTGAATATCAATTATAGCTTAGGCTGAAATTTTGGCATTGTTCTGAAAAACTACAATTTTTTATTAATAGTGAAACTAATAAGTGGTAGTTAAAAAAACAGAATTTTTCGAAAAACTTAATTTTACCGCTTCTATTAATGGAATTTAGAAAATACGAGAGACATGGTTGATATCAATAAGTAAAATGTGGTTCAATGAGATGAAAATAATTTTTGGTGAATAGTAACTTTTTACTTTTATTTACCATGGTCAAAAGTAAATAGGGTAATTAAGGGTAGAAATGATATTAATATTACCCTAACACATGTCCTAATTCTATTGGACAAGTGTACCTCGACCAAAAACAACCTTAGGAATAAAATATTATCATTTAGGTCCACTTGGAATAGATTAGGACATTTATTATTATTTAATTCAAAGAAGAGTTAAAAGAGTTAAAATCAAAGTTTATTTACTAAACCATTTTTAATATAGGGTTATACATAAGATAAATTCGACTGTAAATATTAATTAGAAAGATAATACGATTTCCTACATAATGATATTTTATTTATAATTTTTAGACATTAAATAAGTTAATTTATTTATGACCCAATGATGATGCAGTAATTACCATAATAGTGAAAAATTAAAATAATTGATATTATAAATACCCATATAAATATAATTTGAGACTTTTAATGAATTACAATAATTTTAAATTATAATATGACATATTAGGATTGATTTAATTGACTTTGTTCGAAGTAATCATCCTGTTATGAGTTTCAAAAAACTCAACTATTGAATAGTGTCAAAATTGACATAAAAGAGTTTTTAAAACAAATATTATATTATTAATTGATATTAAATTCATAAAAATCTAAGGTTTGGCCAAGAGACTTATATCATGATTGGTGTATCATTAATGGACCACATGGGGGTTTCTTGGAAGTATATAGTATGTTTATTAGCTATATAATATAAAAATACAAAGTGACATGGTAAATGTCAAACTAATTAACTAAGAGTTAAAACAAAAAGATAAGGTTAGTATAGTAACCCAAACCTGTCTAAATTTTATTGGTTGAATGTTTTTCTACCTATCCCCACCTTAACCTTTAAATAATCATATTTGGAGCCATTATAAAACGAATATGAATCTATTATAAATTAATATTTCTAACTTTTCCAAAGGTGCCCCTCACCCCTCTTATAAAAGGGCACTCCTCCTTCTCATTACTTCACACCTTCAAAGCCTTTTGGCTTGGCCAAACTCTGCCCAAATACACTTCCAACTTCCCACAATACAACCTAGTGGTATTAGTTTGATCAGAAAGCCATCATAAGGAGCCCTTTTGATCAAATCAAAAGGAAGAACCCGAAGAAGTGGTAATGATTTCACCACCCTTTTTCAAGTTCTTTTCTTCTTCCACTTCTTCATTCTTTGTTTTTAACATTCTAAAATAATAACTCCAGTATCTTATATATACTGTGATGTTATTATAATTATGGTACAACCATATTCAGTATTCTATCCACCTTTTTAATAACATGTCACCATACGTGCGTACGTACGGCTTACCGTTCCCACGTCGTGGTGTAATTGTTATTCAATATATTATAATTTGAATGGGTATAATAATGATTTGTAATTCATGTAAATAATAAATATAACATGATAATGATTCTGTATATATGATATTCCATCCAATTATATATTATTTTAATATCAAAACAATTATATTTTCGCTCATGCATACGTACAGACTACTGTCTCCACGAACGCGATGAGATTCATTCTCCATCATATCCATTCAAGTATAATTATAATTTTATGATTTAAAAATAATATTTAAGGACTTTATATCATTCTGGATATGAAAAATATACAACCTAACCATTACAAACATGGCTTACGTAACAAAACATATAAAAGAAAAAGAGTATGTTAACACCCGAAACGACGATAATACTAAGATATTTTTAACAAAAAATGTTAAAAGATCATATATGATATCATATTAATATATATGATTCTTGTATAATTTAATAACAATTATTTCACCATTATACATGAGTTTAACCTACCCTTAACCAAGGAAAAGTACAAGGTAAGTGTTTATTTCACAATCTCTTCATTATCCAACGTTGTTTATACACAATTATCTACTGGGATCTCTTTATCATCCACATCCATGTTTTTAAAAATGTATTTCAAAACATTTTTAATATTTAAAATAATATGGTTTAAAGTCATTTATACCCTTGTTTGAATTTTTATAAGAAGTTTATAAAGGAATCCTTCCGTCATTTTCCAAACAAGGTCCTTTTTAACCTTTTTGACAGAATTAAGGTAAGAATGTTTTCTAACATATACGGAAGGTGCGGCTATTTTCCACCATAATAAAATTCTCTAAGTTTCCCTTACAAGATTATAAGGATATTTTCAAAGTAAATGTTTTATTTTATAATTATGTGACTTTTAAATTATTTCAAAATGAATATTTTAAGAGTTTCTTAAAAGTACTCTTTATCAAAATCAGAATTTTAAATATTTTAAAGATTTATCTTTCTAAATATTTTAAATTAATGTCCATGTCTTAAAAATATTTTTTTAAGGATTTATTTATATAGACATGATTTTTTTTAAAATTTTAATTCCGTTCAAAAAGTTTCAAAGTGGTATGGGACACTTTTATTCAAAAATCTCTTCTAAATTACTTCCTTTATAAATGTGTGACTTTTAAATGATTAAAAAAAGAGATATTTCCCTCAAATAGTTTTGATTTCATCTATGTCAAGATCCTTTGATGTATTTTATGATTATTTGAAGTTGATACAAAACTTCTATATTGTATTGAAGGTTTTGTGATATGTTTGACTGTGGATGTGTTATTTTTATACCATTCATGGTGTATGTAGAAAGTATTGACATTTCGTATGCTAGTTTTAATATTATTGTTTATGTTATGTTTAGACCTTTTCATATGGGAATGCATTGGACTTAATATGTGACGGGTGGAGCCCGCTATAGCTCCTCGATTCATCGGTAGGTCTCATGAGACAAATTAGTGTCTTGGCACAAGGCCTTGGCAAAATCTTATTTGTAGTCTTGGCACAAGGCCTTGGCTATGTGGTTATGATAGTCTGGCATTATGCATTCCATCATTATGAAAGTGGTTATTGATATTGCATGAGATTATTCGATTAGTATAATATCCATGTGAATAAGTAAATGGAATTATTTCATTTTATTTTTTCCATACAATGTTGAAGTTCATGTTTAAAAGGGTTTTGTTTTAGTTATACATTGCCTTAAATGTTTATTCTTATTTATGAAACTTTCTTCTATATTATTATCCTTACTGGGTATTTGAGCTCACCCCTTTTCTATGTTTTATTTTTCCCTGGATGTGAAGAAGTAAATTATAAATGACCTGCAGGGATATTATGAGGGGATAATAGTGTGGACTATGGAGACAATATGTTGTAGTAGTAGTTTTTCACCTTATGATGTAATGTAATACTTTATGAATATATCTATTGTTTCCAAGTCTACTAAACCAATCGGTCTTTTGAGATTTTATCTTTCTTGTGATCATGCCAATGTTACGAAAAAAGCACCAACCCTGGGTAACTGGGTCGGGGAGTTACATATTTTTTATCATTTGATAGTATTATAATTTCAAAAATTATGTTCTATGATTAAAAAAATAGGAATGAACATAATATGATGTAAAAGGTGATTGAAATTTAAAAGGGTTTTCCAATAAAATTTAATTAGAATGAAACAAATATCACTAGTTGTTCATTTAAGAAACAATACATGATGTACCACATAAATTTCTATCAATGTAATGAATAGAATATACAACATACCATTATGAATTACTATATAAAAAACTCCATAATATAATTTGTGATAATAAAATATCAAACATTCATATAAAAATATTAATCCATACATTTTTTTAAAATAAATTCGAATTGGGAGTTTAGAAAAAACAATTAACACCTACAAGAAGTAGGATAGGGTTAAACCAATTCATTAAATAGGGAAGGAGGTAATATGGAAAGATTTTTTATATATATAAGAAAATTAATGGAAATCATAATTAGAATATGAATATACAGAGGATGATGTGATAATCTAAATAATAAAAAGACATGTTAACAAAAAAACTACGTAAAAAATTTAGTGGATGATAAAAACATTATAAGGATAATAATTGAATAATGAAAATATTATATTTCACTATTATGAGGAAGAAATTTTTTAAATAGAAATTTTTATTATTACCTTTGTCATATTTTTCGTTCTATACTAGATATCTGGTTCAATCTAAAACAAAATATTCTGCCCAAATTTTATTTAAACCAATTAGAAATGGATTTTTACTCAGAATCATGGATCTATCCAATTTTATGTCTTTTACATAATAGAATATCACAAGACATCCCAAAATAAATTAGAAAATAACAAAAACCCATATTTATGTTAGTACTAGAAATATATATATATTTTTACATTTAAAATGACTTACCTATAAAGAATAAAGTATCAATTATGTATAATAAAAATTCTCAATTAAATAGGTGCTTATAATCATATATTGAGGTGATATATGAGTTCAAATTCCCAATTTCAACTAAAAAGAAAAATAATACAGATATTATTGCGGAACATATTTGATTAACTCAATCCAAGATCTTACGTAATCGATAAATATTAGTAGAATGATTGAAATTTCAAGGACCACATCAATGGTAGTCAATACCAAATTTTCACGTATGGAAAAATGGATTAACAATATCTCTAATAAAACCCTATCATGTATAAATTATTTTTATGATAAAGTTTATATACTTATGAAATTAAATTTTTAAAGGGGGTAATAATTTATTTCAATCCAAACAAAAACCCATCTTATGAAGTGTTCCATATAAATCCAAAAAAGTAGTGGAAAGCGTATTGAAATTTAAAAGGACTGCATTGTTATTATGTTCATTTTTGGATGAGGATCCCACTAAAACTTTTTGAATAATGTAATCTATGCTTGGAAAATGATTTAGAAATGTCAAGCCTCGTGAACATTAGGAGAATCTTTTATTTAGGAGGAAAGAACATAGAACATCATGATTTTTTGAAATGATTAATTGAAAAGTAAATTGAGGAAATTAACCTTAAATTTCATTATTTGTAAATAACTTATTTTTGAGAATAAAATGATGAAATAATATTAGAATGTACATTACTAAAAAATAAGATAAAATTGTCTTTTAGGAAGGTTTAAAATATAAAAAATGGAAAATCAGGCCAGAATGAGGTGGACAAATTAAGAATGAGTTGGAATATTTTATGACGATACTAATTTACATTAATGGATCTTAAAATTAAATCATCAAGTGTTAAATATCTTTAAAATGAAATTTTCATCTAAAAATATATCCAAAATAGTGGGGAATAATTGCAAAATAAAACACAAACAAGAAAAAAAATAAGGATGTCTATCCTTCCTATCAAGAGGTAAAGAATATAACGATCAAAAACCAATATTTTCTACATGAAGTGAAATGAAAAACCAAATATTAATGTTTTTCATTAATTGAAATATGGAATTATAATGAAAATTTTATAATTAATTATTTATTTTTAGGTCCAATAGGATAGATATCATAAGAGGGGGTGAATCAGCGTTTGACAGATTAAAACAACAGCCCCTTTTGATCTTGTTTTGCTGTTAGACAAAACCCTCTTCTCCCTCCTTCCCGATGCTGAGTATGTATAAACCTCAAAGCATGAACATTACAAATTGATTTTTACTTGTTTCACCCTCACTGGGCTACGTCCAAGGAGTATACACTGATAGTGTGCTGATGTACCAATTACACTATAAGTGCCTTGCGATTTACAAGTTCGAAGTGGACACAATGTCCCTCCTAGTTTACAACCACTCAAAAATTGAGAACTCACTGCTCTCTCAACTGAAGAGAGCTCACTGCTTCTTCAGAAGATCTACTCACAATTTATAGACTTGTAAGTCTCTTCATTACCACTAATGAATGCATCCTCCACTGTATGTAGATGCTATATTGATGTCCAAATTTCATCCACTGATGAATACCCCTTTTCCCCTGAACACTGAGTAACAAACTTTGGAAAGTACCTTCATAAAGAAACCTACTACGCGAGGCTCCAATTTCATGAAGCTCAAACAAGCCTTCGCGAATCTCCTTCCTTTTCATGAAGCACTCTCACGAAGCACTCGCGCAAAGCTCAAGTCATCGCATAGTGACTTCCCTCACAAGGCTCACTGAGCCAACGTGGAGATCACAACTTTCACGTAGCTAGATTAGCCGCTTAGAATCTCTTCTTCCAAGAAGCACACTGCCTTCGTGAACCACCTTCGCGAGCCGAGAGAAAAATATTTTCTTCGAAAAATCTCTCTCCTTATCTCGAGGGGTTCGAGGCCTATTTATAGGCGATTCCACCGACCCTCGAACCTTCCACGCGAAGTCAACTCCACATCATCATAAATCGAAAAGAGCTGAAGTTCTAGCAGAAATTCTCTCATACGAATCACCACAACAATTTTTAGATCGTGGAGCTCATCGTAATCGCGAAGCATTCTATCAATTCCATCATGCCTTCACTGTGAACCTCCACTCACAATACCCTTCGCCACCGCAATGATCTTTGACTCTGCCTTTCGCGAAGTTAATCACAATCGTGAAGCATCGTCGTCAACATTCTTTTGGTCTTCGTGAAATCCAATCCATGAAGCCTATCTTCACAAACCCATTCCTTTTCCATATTTTTATGAGATATTCCTGGAAATCCATATTACTCGATTCTCACCAAACTCCAAATTTTGGACCCCAAAAATTTGGAAAACACTGGAAAATGGGTCCACCTTGTATCTGTTCTTTTATACAACCTACAGATCATTCATTCCTTTTTCATGGTTCTTTGTCAACATTAATTTTCAACAACACCGCTATAACTTGACAGTTCACCATGGAAATATGCTTTTTCAACAAACACAATCAACCCAAAAATGCTGCAATGCTACCTTGAGGGATTTTTTCCCAACATTTCTAGATCAAATAAAAATGATACATACTTAATGTGGATATACTTTAGAAAAACAATTATAGATGAAAATAAGATAACAAAAGTCAATCAGATACAAAATAAAAATTGAATCCATAAATTCTATAGGAAAATATCAATAATGATTAGGAGTTACATTTAATTTATAATTTTAGTCATAAAAATCAGAAAAACCTATGAGTAAATGTAAATATGATAATGAAATTTTTTATTAAATGTGTATCTGTTGAATTGAAAAAATTGAACTTATTATGAAGATTCTATGAGGAATATGTCATATTTTTTAATAATATGACAATAATTTTTAATAGTCTTCAGAAATATATAATTCCACACATGTAACATATATAAACATATATGAATACAATAGTTGACTTATTGAAAATAAATATCTCGGATGAGTAACATGTTATTAATCTTCATCATCAAAGTCTAACAACAAATCTCACTAAAGGAGAAAATAATGACATTACCATATATATATATATATATAAAATTATTCAATTTCACAAGTTATTCATATATGAATATCATCGTCATTTTTTATTGCATAATTATCTATATATTTAATTTTAATAATATTGGTATATTGTATATCGAATTGTAGTATGAAAACTACAATATAATGCAACACATAGGAACAATGTTAAAAAATTATATTATAATATATTATTATATGTATTTATTTTTGTATTTCAATAAGTATAATGCAAATCATAATCAATGTAAACTTAAAATATTGATATATTAAAGTATATCTATAAGTATAAAAAATCATATTCATTGACAAAATGAAAATGATTATTATTTAACTATTGGCATGCACATTAGTGTAATAACAAACATAAACATATGTATATGTATTTAAATAAAAATATTTATTCCAAAGAATATTCCAAATATAATTCATTTCTAATGCGTTATATATTATCATATTTCTTTAGAACTTTTATATTATATTATTTGAAATTTTATTTGTATTATACTATTTGTATAAGAATGGATATACACATAATCATAGGCATTCGAACTATTAATTTAATAATGTGATTTCATTGTAGAAAGTGTTTATGAATAAGCAAAAAAAATTTCATTATCAAATTTAGAATGCGTGTGCTTGAGTAATTGTATAAAAATGTTCATGAATATATGTATGTATTCAACGTTTTATTATATATGGGCATGGACATTTGTAAATGCATAAGTACTTTCTTGGAAATATATATTATAGTATTGCAATATTCATATATTATAATTGAAGAATAATGGGAATCCTTATAAAAATACATATCTTTTAATATCTATTGTCATGTATGAATTAACGTATTTGTAAAAATATTTATCATGTCTTATTTTTTTCAAATAAGTTAGAGAAGAAGAATAGGGAGTTTAAGAATGAAAAAATATTTGTATGAAAGTATTTGTGCTAGTATCAAAATTTATATTTTAGTAATCATAATCATTTATATGAAGATATATATACTTGTTTGTATTAATTATTTTTTATATTATAATTATCAGATGATTTCTGATTCATTATATCATCATAATCTATTACTTTTTCTTATAATTGTTTTTCTTATTCAATAATGTTATTGAAGGTTAATAAAATTTATATTCATTTATGTGAGTGTAGAAAAAATTACACATAAAGGAATCAAAATATATGAGAATGTATAGTGTTTCCATAGGTGAAACTATTTAAAAGGGTTGATATTGTTGTCAACTAAATTGAATATATTGATGTAAATTTGTTATAGATAACTTTTCATGTAATTGGATTAACTATAAAGTAGAGGTAAATACCATAGGGGTCCATCTAGTATAGGTAAATGAACTCATGAATTATACAACTCCACCATTGTATCTAGATTTTCCAACAACATCATGCACCTAGTTAGAATTAAAATTTACCATAAAAATAATTTTCATGGTTATATCAAGGAAAATTATATAATAAAATATTATTATAAATAACATTAATACTTTTAAATAGTCAGAAATATATCCTAAAGTCCATTAATGGAAATTTAATTTCAGAAGTGAACAAAATTCCATTTCTCTTCTTATCAAATTGTTAGTGGTGGTTTAATATATTATATTATAAAATTTGTAACTTGTTTTTTTATTCTAAATATATATTTCCTGATGGAATCTAAACTGATATGTTTTATATATTATATAGTAATGAAATTTATGAATTATTTGTATGTAATTCCTTCAAATAAAGTAACAAGCAATAAGTAATTACCTGAAGAAAACATTATCATGATTCAAAGGTCATTTGTTATAAAAAATAATTTACCTGTATGTTTATAAAGATAACATATATTATTCAACTATGATCTATCTCCATTAATTTCACTCAATGTTTATAGAAGAAACAAATTTTAATAATTCATAAAAAATTAATGAAAAAAATTCTAGTTTATGGAAAGAGTTGTACTAATTAATGCATATATATTACCAATGTTTATTAATACATATGAAAATTTGAATGTACATGTTATAATTAGTACATATGGAAAATGTTATAAATAAACACTAAAAGTGGTGTATTAATTAATACACATACATGAGAAATGATGTATTAATAAATATGAAAATTAAATTTATCATTGATTAATTAATTAATTAAATTTATTAAAATTATTTAAAGAAATTCAATTCTTAAAAATAAATAAGTTGATGGGAAAATTGGAGACTTGTATGAAATGTGGGTTAGTGGGGATGTAAAAAATGGAGGGTAAATAGGTGATGGGGAGAGTGACATGTGGATTGGGGGACATGGGGTTTTGTATGAATAATGGATGATATATAAAAAATTCAAAATTTCATATTCCATAAATATGATATGGAAGATAGATATGTTCTAATGGGGTTATCAAATAATTCATTATGAGAAAAAACATCGTAGAATTATTAATCTATATGAAATTTGAAATGTCCTTAGGGGCATTACCATCATCATATATGTGTGAAATTAAAGGTTGATGTGAAATGATAGTGTTAATGTCAATATAAATGATTTGACCAATCATTTTAGTGATATTAATTAAATTATTTTCATCTATATGTCTTTTTGTAATGTGATATCAGTGTATGTAAACCAAAGAAAAAGTCATGGAGCCTAAAACTTTATAAAATTGATATATTATTATTTTATGATATCAATAAATATTACATGGAATATTTATTTTTTAAATTTATAAATGATTTATTAAACTATATAACTTTGTCTAAAATGAAAGTGAAATTTCATAAATTATTTAATTTTTAAATTTTTCTTGATTTCACCTTGATGAATTATTTTACTCTGTGTAAATTTATAGAATATGAATTGTTAGATGTTCATTTCTTAATTTTATTCCAAAGTTGGATATTTTATGTTATTTTATGAATTCTAGGAATGTGTGGTATATATAATTTTGATCAGTGAATATCATGATCAAATATGATAAAACAATTGAGAATTGATAAATAATAATTAATTTCCTTGGTATAATTTAGGCCGAGATTTCCGAAAGAAAATATGATATATCAATTTTCCACAATATTAGTCACATGTCATGGAAAAAAATGTGCATGAAACATCATTCTATTTGGTGATGCGGTGGTGATATTTTTTTTTATATTAAGCAAACATCCTATTTGATTCATAAAGTATGTGATGATTTACCAAGTCATTCTACATCATGGTATCATCATCACATTATATTCATGTTCATTTATATGACACTAGTTTTCTTTTTGATGACTCCTTAGAAAGACACACATGTGAGATACATTGACAATGCTTAAACACTTATGAAATTCTCTTAAAGGCTAAAATATATTTATACCCAAACTCAACATTGAATTTAAGAGTGTAAAACACATGATTTCAAGAGATATATTCATAAATTACAATTAAAAAGATTGAATAAGAAATATATTTTATTCACAATGTTCTTAGGATCACAATGATATTAGGAAATTAATGGTCAGAAGTATAAATATGATATTTAGATGAAAATATCATGTGTGAAAAAATTTCTATTATGGTGATATTGTTTATAGAAGTTTCACGAATATCTTGTTGAAATATTGATTTTTTATAGAATCAGGGATATTAATATTTGTTTTATACGTCTCTAATAAAATTTGGTCATAGAAGATACTTTCCAATGAATCTGGATGTGTATAATTCTATTTTTGTAAAATTGCGTACACATTTTACTAAATTAGTTATTGAATTTTATTTTTAAATTATATATAATATGAGAGTATTATTAAATAAAGAAACATTTGATATGATTTTTCCAACTAATTATAAAATAATAAGTCATATATAATAACAATATTAGGAATAAGAAAACAAAAATCCTAAAATTGTAAAAATTATAAACAGACAAACCTTAAGATCTTAACAATATGAAATATATAAATAAAGGAGAATTTAGTTGTGTATAATATGCGTAATATAATTTAAATGAGTTGATTTAATATAAATAATTATAATGGTATAAATTCCATCTTTAATTTCACAAAAACTTATTGAATAAAATGGATCTATCTAGTCGAGTCATACTCATTTGTTCA
Organism: Viscum album; assembly: GCA_963277665.1. Classification (NCBI taxonomy): domain Eukaryota; kingdom Viridiplantae; phylum Streptophyta; class Magnoliopsida; order Santalales; family Viscaceae; genus Viscum; species Viscum album. The sequence continues at coordinate 361,394,131 of OY728150.1, forward strand.
TGAATCCTTGGTTTATTTCCAATCATGTGTTCGTGTATTACATTTAGGTCGCAACTGATCATGAATATACATTGGTTTAGAATCATCAATTTTTTTCAAATGTCAAAATCAATAGGGGGATATGTATGTATATGAGGTTCTCAATCAATGTTATCCTTATTCGACAAATCAGAGATTCATTGGGTGTTATATGGGATGATGCGGATCTTATCCTGTCTGATGGGGTACTTTGGAGTTTATCATCACCCAGGAGTAACGTAAGTTATTTTGATTTTTGAATTTAACCCCTGAAATGGGATTCCTATGTATCCTTTTGAGAGGAATCTGAACCCATGTAGTTCAGTTTTCTAGGGATTCCACCTATGAAGAGGCCCATTATGAGATAATGGTTGTGGATTATGCATGAGAGCTTCCCACTTGGAGATACATCATTGGGGACATGGCCCCTTAAGGTTGGGGTATGGTTTCAGGACATATTCCATGTTGGAGGACATTTTTGATAAAATTTGTAACTTAAATCTATGCAGAGGGACTAGTTGAGTTGATTTGGGATCGTGCTGATGTCAGGATCATTGTCATCCTCTAATCCATCATGAGTCATGCCTGGTGAGAGTATCAATAGGAGGTAGTGGTTATGAAGATCACAAATCCCGCTCTATCTTTTGATGAATGATTATGGAACCCATGGAGATGGTGAGAGAGGGATTCCTATTTTTCGATTTCATCCCATGTTTTGGAATCAAGGATTGTCATATTTTTTTATATATCGGTATATGTACCTGGCTGAGGTGAATAGAATAAATGGGACCACCTCCAACAGGAAAGGGTAGGGAATTACCTCATGAGGAGTTCCCGGAATTTTTTTTGGAGAGAAGGGAATATTCAACAATTTGCCTCATCAAAGGGAAAGTCTAGTGGTTCATATCAATCCCATGAATGGTGGGTTTCACATGGGTATCCCAAGGATTAGAAATCATGTTACCCTGGGAATGTAAACATGGGTTCATTAAAGGGGTACGATTCTCAATGAAGATTACCCACAAAATTCTTCTTACCAAGGGTATTCAAAATCAAAAGGGCATACTGATGTGCCTAATAAGTTCATCAAAACATGCATGGTAGCTTTGGAAAAGTTCGTGTTATGATTCCTTTGGATTGGTTCACAGAAAGGATATCATTGGATCTGATGATATGACAGAAGGAACTAATTGGATCCTAAGAGTGGATTGACCTAGGATACCCATTATGTGTAGTATTTTCTTATATGGGATTATCTTCCCTCTATATAGTGTGGTGATTTTATGGTATAGGGGTTGTCCACATAACATTGTGGTATGGAGACCTGAGTTTGGATCGCGTAGAATTTTTCAATGTGGGGAAAGGTTCCAAACGTGTAGCATTGTTTTATTAATTATTGAATTTCCCCTTCATAATTATTTTCTATGTTGGGTAGGGTTCTAGAGTTGTTTCATGGTTCTACATGGTATTGAGTTCCCCCCCTATAGTGATTTTCTAAATGGATCAGGTTTCTACTCGCATATTTTTTCGCTATGGAGGACACCCGGTTGAAAATGGGCCATTGGTTCTGCACCTCATGTGATGTGTTCCCATAAAGGATGTTTAGTTCACAGAATTCAAATTTAATTATGTTTTTTATCCTTCTGAATGTTATGCAATGGGTTTTGACCAGCATGAGATCATTGAATCAGTTTATCTTTTGTAGAGATGTCGATATCATGATCAATCATTCATGTCGATCTGTCAATTACTAGATCCTTTTTTAGTTCCCCTAGGTTATATTTATATGGATGTTTAGAAACTAGAAACTAGTGTAGACATTCATTTGCAATTATATCATGAGACCTCTTTTTTGAATCCCATAGAAGATACCTCACTCAAAGATGACTTAATTATTAGGGGAACAGGGTCATCATTTTCTAGACACAATCACTTCCTTCATCCCACAAAAAACATCATTTAGTTTTCTGGGAGCCAAAGGTACCACCTAGCCCAAGAAGCTTTTTAGTTTTCATAAGTGTGTCTTTTGTGTGATGAATGTTTCAACCTTTTTCCCGCAAAATATTTTAGTTTCATTTTCGGAAGCTCACATTTCCATATCCATCTCATGAAATATTTAGCTTATGGGAGCCTCAAAACATGGAATTCCATTTGGATCAGTTATGGGAAATAATTTAATATTATAAATATCCTTATTTCCTTTTCCATTTTGGCTCCTTTTTATATTTTTTTATTCAAACTTCCTTAATTTTTTTTCTTCCGTTTCCAATTTGGACGAGATTACATCAATTTACCTTAAAAATATTTAGGACCCAAAAAATTCAACCCATTATAATGGGTTCCGATTGGGAGATGAAGAGGAGGCTTTTCCGATTTTGAAAGTGGTCCTGTTTTGAACCATTTTGTGGTATAAAAGGGGACCTATAAGAGGTTGCCACATTTATATATATGGGGCTCATATCATTTTACTTTTATCATATTTCCTAGTGAACTCATAACTCCCATGAATATCACTATCATTATTGAGAACATTGAGGAGGTTCTTTGATTTCACATCATTCCCCTATAGGGTATTTTGAGGATCCACCTTTCTCTAGGAATTATAGCATACCCTTTGTCAACTAGACTGCCACTTTATTATTTTGGCTTCCAAGATGATGATACTATTCCACAATTCAATCGAAATCACCTATCTTCCAAGGTTGTGACATCTAAGGATTGTGTGAAATTAAACATTTCTTCCACATGGAAAATTATTCCTAGTTCAGGTTTGGAAAATTTCTTCATTCGAAATGGTCCCTTATAGACAAAAATCTATTGACACAATAGTGATATATCATTATAATAATCTATTCAAAAATATCCATAGATTATTAATCTCTTACTAGGAAATCCCAATGGAGGGTGGGGATTTAAGTGAGATCTCTAATCCAGGGAGAGCTTCTAAGGTGAATAGACCTGGTCATTTTGAGTGCACCAGAACTATTTGGAATATCCTAAATCATTCAAGGCCTCTGGGTTATACTAGGTGACATGAATTTCCCAATTTTTGATTTATTCACCGGCTATGGTGCTACGAAAAAAATTCTCCATTGGTGTTTGAGAAGCCACACCTTCCATCTATAACATAGTGAAGTAAGGGTTAGTTAGTGGGATATGTTTCAATTTGGGTGACTTCACATCCTCAAAAATATGTATTATGAGTTTCTTTTGATCACCAATACCTATGAAAACACTGAAAAGGTATCTCCACTAAAGAGTAATCTACTACCCCCGGTAGAGATATTTCATGGTCAGACTATCCATTCATTATCTTTCATTACTTATGATGTTTTGATGGGGTGGGTTTTTTCAAATCAATGGGCCAAGTAAGAATGTTCACCATAGTAGAACTATACCTACCCAAAAAACAAAAAGGATTCAGGGTTAATATTAGGCTACCCAATTTGGGGTTCAATACACCGCATAGGGTTATATAATTTTCCATGCGTATACCATGATTTCTAGCAGGAGGGTTTCTTTCCCATGTTTTTTAGAAGATGGATCGTCCCTTCCTAGGATTTTTATATTAGGATCACGGTGTGTACTTTGATATTAGAATCTGAACTTGAAGTTGAACACCCATTAAATCTATCCATACCCACCTAGCCCATATTTATAAACTACTAGGCCATATTCTTGAAATAATTTCTCTATATCATCACTATTAGACATTACAATTCATGTAATTTTGGGCGGTGAAACACTACTAGTGTTATTAATACCAGAATATCGTGACAATTATTCACTCTTACTTTTGTCTTGTATTACATAATATTGATTGTATCTGCTTGAGATCCCTTAGTATCAGTGAAATTGTTGAATGTTTGAGTTAATCCTCCTATTTCAAAATCATCCCTTACCTCGCTCCCTATGTTGTAGTGGTTGATAACGATGAAGATACCATGGAGGAGTGTTCTTATATCATCTTCATTCAATAAGGATTTACGGTTGCATGACCAGATGGGGTAACCATCTATGAATTATATGCTCCTTAATGATTTTATCAACAATTCAACTGTATGCAATCAGTTAACCCTTTAACTCTTTCTTAGATTCAAGAGTCACATCCAATCATCTTGTTCCTGATAAGGTTGATGATTACCCCTTATGAATTTGGAATTCCAAATTCCTTACCATGAACATGTGTTTATGCCAATCTCTCTCAGGATAATGCTATGATGTAGACATAATAATATCCTGATTGGATACTATGAAAGGTATTTCATTGGGTATCAAATCTGCAAGCCTCTACTATACATGCATATAATATACCATCCATGTTGGTTTCAAGGGGACAAAGATTCGCACTTATGTAATCTACATGTCTAAGGGGATCCGAATCTTCCAAATATCATATTATTAAAGGTGACAAAGATCTGGTTCTATTGACTAATACTAATGATATCCCTACGGATTCTAGTCCTGGTAAGGCATCCTTGGGGACCCCACCACCTAATGGCGAGCCTATCATCCCGATGGATGATGTTGGGAAGGAGGTGGGGAGGGAAGATTTTACCTTTTTGGAGTCATCCATTGTTCCAAAATTGTTCTATTTTGTGTCACTACCAGATTATATACCTTTTGAGGTGGCTGATCGAGATTAGGATCCCCATGATGCTTCCAATAACCAGACTGTCTGAAGATTGGCCAGGAAATATATTTTTACTGTCATTACGGAGTCTCCATTGGCGGATATGGATGACCAATTAGATAGCCTGAGCTATCTTTTCCTTGACCTACGTTCGTGTGGGTTTGATTATCATCCCTACAACTCCTTTCCCAGCAGATCATTATTACTCTAAAAGTTTAAGATTCTCATGAAGTGGATTTTGTTCGATTTAATACTTTCCATCATTAAATAAAAACTCTAAAGGTAATTTCTGATAAAGTATACCATCTAGTTATTGAGGAAGTGAATATGCATAATCAAGTGGTTGTGCAAACTAAGGAGATAAGGGAATGTGAGGCTCACATTTCAAGATTAAAGGTGAATATTTCATCAAATACTAAAAATCATGAAGCTATTATCCAGATAGGTGAAGATATTTGGTCTGATGTTATACAAATACCACTGATAGAAAAGACTGAGGTAGAGGAGAGAACTAATTTGGAATTTTTGCTTGATGGTACACACCAAGTGATGGTCAATATTCTGACCAAGGAAATATGGGATCCATGGTAACCATTTCGACATCTATGTCCTATCAATTTTATTAAGTAGCATCGAGGAGAGGATTCAGGATATGGATGAACCTTTCATCTTCATTTAATATATGTTCTTTTCTCCATAGTGTATCTCTATCTCTTCCAACCACTTATAGTCAATTAATGATGACTTCAAATTGGATGAAAATTTTCACTAGATATTGGTATGAATCAAGATCTAGCTTAATTAAATCGAAATCATAAAATCATGATCTAGTTTTTTCTTGAGTCAATGGACTCAGCGAGCTTATATTGAGTTTTACTAGGGTTATCAAAAAAACCTGACAAACTTTGTGTCTTTTTGGTTATCACCCTACTATTCTGCATAATCACATTTTGATACGAGATCAGCGGGAATACAATGTCTTTTTCTTAAGTCACTTTTTGATGGTATTTAACCTAACAAGATTTCTATGTCATTGATTTTTGATTACTCAATATTTTGGCTAAACCATACAAAGTGGATGTCTCATGAGCTGATAATTGAATTTTTCCCTAGATTCCCTTTGAGTGGTTTCAATAATTGAAAGTTTAATTTCATGGAAGATGGAAAAAAATTACACCTATTTTTTTCAAAAAAACATTAATCATGATTTTTGGGTCGAGGGAACTATAAGGTTTATTATCCAAGAATGTCCTGACATTTTTTAGATATAAATGAGGGATTTTTCTAAACCAAAATTTTATAACATTTGGATCATAAACCTAATATATTGAAATTATGTGAGGATTAACTTTAAGAATGGTTTCCAAAACGATGATTCAAGGGGAGTACAGAGGTATGAAAACCCATTCTTGAGAATTGTTTTCCTCTGGTTAACATTCCCTCCCCTTTTTCATTGTGGAAAACATGTACTAAGATGACATGGCATAATGTGTATTATGAAATAGAGGTGTCCCTGGGGCACTAACCTTCCATTTTCAATGGCCACATAGTTTTGGGGGATTTATATTTTTTAAGACCATTAAAGTTGTACTGAGAGTGATGTTCAAAAAAATTTAGGATATTTGTATCAGCTTTTGAAGGAGGACGACTCCGACATGGATTTTCCTGGAATAAATGAGGGTTAAAGTAATGTCAAATTTATCATCTTGAAAATAGGATAATGGTGGTTAATTTTAACGTATTACATACATGTATTTTTTTTATTTAGCACTCTTATTTGATGGAAGGGGAAACCGATTTGTTTTCTTCATTGTAATATGACCTGGAATGTTATATCATATTCAGTTGTGATGGGGAAAATGGTAAAAACTGTAATTTGGCAGTTTTTGAATCAAAGGGGTGACATTGGATGTAAACATCATAGGGAATAAGGAGGTCGTATGGGACTCTCCTAAGGATGAATTTTCCACTAGTTGGAAGGAAATTTTTTGTGGGAAACATCTATTGCAAAACTAGGGAATATTGTGCATAGTCAAAAAATGGTGTCCCCAGAAAACTGGCCCTCCATATTTGATGGATGATGAAAATTATTTGAATTCAGATCATTCCATACATAGATCGTGGTCTATTAAAGGAGAGTGCTTGAGCATGAAAGGTGCATTTCAAATCAAAATTTCTCAGGAAAGGGATAGAGATGTTTCCCTTAACAATTTATGATGGGATTTCATACGCAAGTCTAGCCCATGGATTGGTAAGGGATATTATCCATGAAATTTAATGTCTTGTAGTGGGGATATCATTATTATAGTATTAATCAATATGAACATAGTTCTTTTGAGGGTTCCTTCATATTTGGTTATGATTCACACATATGGGTGGGGTCTTCATTATCTTGTTTACAAGATCACTAATGGGGAGAGACTCATATTGGACATTCTTCTATAGATTTATTTAATTCATATAAACAAAGTTGAAACATTCTTTGATGAGTCTACAAATTCCCCTTGCATATTTATCCCATTTTCTAGAATTGGGTATTTTGTTTTTTGTTTTGTCTAGAAAAATATGTATAATCTGGTTGTCACTAAGTATCTTGTATTGACTTGAATCAATATGTATATAGTTCTTGAGGAAAAATCCTTGAATAGGGTTGAGCCCTACGTAGGAAGAGATTCATTTTTAAACTGGTGGTGGTTGGGCCATGATGTGGAATATGGTCATCACTACGTATCTTGTGTTAGCAAGGATCATAACATACGTAGTTATAAAATTTATCATGGTGGATAGAAAATGTCTAGGGAAGTATTCTCTCACATGAGAACACTATGGTGTTTGGCATTTTAACCTCACACAATAAGAATAATTGTTATATAGTTTAGTGTCATTGAATTAGGAAAATTTCTACAGTATTTAGCATAATATTGAAAAGAAAAAAAATATGGAATATAGTTTATCATCATGGGATTAGGATTACTTGTCCTAGGAACCATGAATTAATAGAGGCTAATCCGGCCTGGAGGTTCTAAAATGATCTGGATGTGAAGGGGAAAGAGTGTTTAGACCACAATCATAAGGATTATTAAATCAGGAAAATTCTATGAGGCATGGAATCCATTTGGGAATATAGTGGTAGGAAAATGAAATCTTGAGGAAGAAGTTTTCTCTAGTTGACAGGATTTTTTGGGGGAAAATTATTTTAATCCACTGAGGCATATTTTCTATAGTCAACTAGAGTATTACCTAGGAAAGAAGGGCCTCCATCTCCGATGACTATGGAACATTATGACAATCTAAAATTTCTAAGTGCACAATGTTTTATAAATAGAAAGGATGTATCTGGATATGTAAGAAACATCGAAACCATAATTATACATGAATCATTAATTTCCCTAAATAGATCATACCCACACATTGGGGGTATTTTGATTTCTTTGATAGATCCATGATGTTGAATCCCAGATTAAAACATTCTGTATAGATTAGTATTTACATATAGAAGATATGGGACACAAATGTTTCTTATGGATGATGGGTTGAGGATATAGGATCTATGTGTCTCTACCCACCTCATTAAAATGAGGGTCAAGACATATGTAGTTCTTAGTGAATTCCCTATGAAGATATTTTCATACATACATGGGGTGGTTTTTTATTTTTTATTTAAAATGGACCCAGGATTGGAGATCCACATAATTATTCATATCCTATGTTGACAAGAATAAATCCACATATATTTCTAGATATAATGGATCCTTCCATAGGTCTTGTGTACACACTGTGAGGGGGAAAATTATTCTTGAGGGGGTCCAAAAATAGGACATGTTTGGAAGTCCCCTGCATTGACATGGCTTGTATAAAGGGGTGGGAGAAATTCATTTATTTTGTAGTTGAGCCTAAAACATAGGATCTAGACGTCACTACCTATCCCGTAGAATTATATTCAAGACACACATAGTTCAAGATGTTTCTTTCACTAGTCTAACACATGTACAGATGTAAGGAGATATTTTTAACCATTATTTTTGGGTGGGTAGACAAGGATGTAATACATGGGTCTCATTGTGTATCCTATATTTATAGGAATCAAGACATACATAGTTATTGTGAATGGGTATTCCTATGTGGATCTAAAACTTAGGTAGAAGTTGGGGAATTTTATTCTTCCCAACACATAGATCAGCCTCATGTGTGATAAATATTAAATTGAAGCAATAATCACCATGATGTCCATCATCATGAAACCATGACAATTTATAAAGTATTTTAATGTCTTGATATCAGGATCTTGGCGATTCATTTTAATGTCATGATGTGGTGATGGAATCCATGTAGTTTGACATCTTGTGGTGAGGAACTATGACATTTAACATCTTGTAGTGATGACATTGATCACCCCTATAAAGATTAGGGGAATACTATATCCTACAGTTTAATGTATTGTGATTAGGATGAATTATGTGTAATTGTACAAAATATTTCTTGAGAAACATTTTGTTGGGGTGAGCTATAGATATATTTTTATCCATTTAAATCTAGAAATTAGCACAATTGAAGTAGACCTTATCTATAGAATATGTTCCTTCCCATTTTGGCACCAAATTTAGAGGAGTTTTTTGAGTATCCTCAGTATCATAAAAACCAACACCATTTCTCCTTCATGGAAACACTAGAGGAGAACCTTTTTGTTAAAGTCTCAAGAAATACAGTTTTGATAAATCTAAAAATGGTGTATAGTATGAAATATTTTTTCATCAGGTAACTCTTTTTCATCCATCCATTTATGGGATTCCTCATCCTTGGATAGTAGATCACATAAGGAAATGCAGAATGATGGAAATTAAATTTCAATGGGTTGTACCATATAAAATTAGTATGTGGTTTCCTGAGTGGTAGTGCGAGTCGTGGTCTGGAACGCCCATAATGAATTGAAGATTTTTTTACCTTGATTTCTTATACCTATTTTCAATTTTCTAGTTTATATTGGATATGTTATTGTTAAAGGCCTCTATATGTCTGTTAGCCGCCACAAGGTAACAGGACGAACCATTGGTGTTGATCTCATACTACTGATATAACTTCTCTAACTCTGTAGAATAGAAATTGGTGGTGTTGTTCGTCAGTATCATATATGGGACACCAAATCTAGTGACTATTTTGTCTTTAACAAAGCTACTAATTTCTCTTTCCATGACCTCTCTCAGTGGTACAACTTCTTTATATTTGGAGAATAAGTCATTTTCTATGAGAATATAAAGGAATTTCATGGCTGTAGTGGGAGGATATGGTCCCCTGATGTTTATTCCCCATATGGTTAAGGGATAAGAGTGCATAGATGTGTGAAATAGTTGCAGGCTTTGGTGGATTAAATTGTAATGAATTTACTAGAATTACACTTATTAGTAAATTTATTGTAGTCCAACATTAGATCGGGAGACTAATATCTAAGACATCGATGATGATGGGAAATTTTTTATTGTGATGGGTGTGCCCAACATGCTCTAGCATGAACTTTTACCATATAGAAGATGGTCTCTTATCCATCAATGCATCTGATAAGGACCCCATCAAGTCCCCATTTATTGATCTCGTTTTGATGTTTAGAGCATCTATAGAGAACAACTTGAATCACTCATCTTCAAAAAAAATTCTCCATGATCTCTCTAGTTAAAGATATACTTTTTGGAGGTAAAACTAAATGGGTATCATCCATATAATGGTAGGAATATATTTCTTAAGGATGGGGAAGATCTCATAAATCTCCTCTTTGTTGGACTGAACGAATGGAGACCATCTAGAGATGCACAATACCGATAACTATTTTTTCCCATTATGGATCATCCAATGTTGTGGCTGCATTTCCTAATTCATTATCGTACGAATTTTATGATATGGGGGCATTATTCAAGGTCGGTTTTGAAGGTAATTATAAAATTAGTCCTCAAATATGGTCCATGAGGGGATTAGTTCTTCTTTTTGGATGGCATAATAATTGTTGACCTACTTGATGACTATTTTTTATTTTCCTTATATCTTAAATAATTTTACTGGTACATTAACTTACAGCTCCATCCCTATGATGAGAGCATGTCCTTATACTTTATTATTCATGCAACCCTCTAATAGTATGAGGGAGTAAGGTAGGACATCCTTTTCTTGAGATATGAGTACGACTCTAAGACCCATTTTTTTAGGCTTTGTTCTTCCATTATTTTACCTAATGGGATTTTGGATGCACTATAGAAATGCATCTCCCATATCTGGGGGACTTCATTAATATAGAAACCCTCTTCAATAGGTAGTTCAGTATCTAATGAATTTATTTCTTCTGAGGGGTGATGTAATAGAAAATCTTATAATTCCTGGCCATTTATTGAATTATAACGCAGAAGTTGGATGTAAAAGTATTTCATGATGATTGTACAACATGAAAGATGTCTATTTAGCACTGGATTGTGGATAATTTAATTAAGGGGGTTTCTAAGAGATTCTATGTGAACCTTAGGATGATGCGTGTAGTGCCTCAATTTGTAGATTGCAAATAGCAATGCTGGATAGCTCTTTTTGATACATAAGTAATGAGTCTCAGCATCAATCATGGTTTGTATGATATAATAATGGCTCTTTTCACTACATGTGTCATTATTATATGCGAGGATGGTAACCAAAGATCGTTCTAGGGCATTCAAATTCAAATTGCGCAGTCTTCCTTCTGTAGGATGCATTAGTACTAGTAGACTTCAGAGATATTTATTTATAATATTGAATGATTCTTGAAAATCATCAGTCCATTGATATTAAAGAAAAATTTTCATCAACCTAGTAAAGGGGAAACATGTTTCCAAAATGTTTTATATCATGCATTGAATTTTGGACAAGTGTCTGTGAAGTCCCTTTAACCCGGTGAGGTTGTAAAAAGGTGGAATTACATGGAAATTTTTTTTAATCTTTGGGTGGACATTGATATCAAGATGGCATTTAATTATGATAAGAAATTTCCCTAAGGTAACACCAAAAGAATATTTTAAGGTATTTATATTCAGATAGTGTT